>CM040085.1:19569483-20995025 GCA_022496805.1 Pohlia nutans | reverse complement strand
TACAATAGCAAAAAACAAATATTTTTTTGAAATCCTCTTAAAAAAGGAGTGAAAATAGAAATAAATAATGTAATAATATAATATAAATTGATTTTAATAACAAATACACTCAATAGCTATATAGTTTCTACCATTGATTCCTATGTACAATGAACATACCCATTACCAACCAGCACTCAATTTTGCCCTCATGTATTGGTGGCATACAATCTAGAATACAAATGTACGCCGCTAGTAGATGATGGCAAAATTGTTGAATGGATGGAATTAGGTATGTCTATGGAAGTTCAACTAGTATATCCATTGATGCAAGTATTGATATGTTATAACAAACCAAACTAGTATTTCTTTGACGATACATGGAGACATGAATATCAGTATTTTGTGTTCTTAATTTTCAAAATCATATCATCATACCAATAAGGTAGAAATACAGAAAACCATGAAGACCCCACAAACCAAATTGTAGACTTCTATTGAACAGAAACATTCTTCATTAATTTCTCAAAATGCTTGACAATTGTGACAATTTTAGATGCAAAGTGTGATATTTTTTTTGCTCGGCTAATCTGAGAATTGGTAGGGAATCAGATAGGCACGGTTCATGGGCAAAATAGCCTATCGGTTCAAGGCTATGGTTTTTGGGTGATTCCTTGCACGAAATTGTTTATTAGAATATTTGGTTATTGAAAAGTTTAGGAAACAGTTTTGAGATTTGAGCAACTTTTTACTTTTAAAATTTGTATAAAATTATTTACTAGAAATAAAGATATGAAATCAAATCGTCTCTTCATGATTTTTTCTTTTCTCTATATGAAAAATAAGTCTTTGCAATAATTCCTGTTTCTAATATAAAAACTTCTTATTTTCTCGGTTTATTGTATTTCTACCTTAGTCCAATACCTTCCTTTTTAATTACTGGCTAGATCCCAATATCAACAAAAAGAAGCTAATACAATGAATACGGTAATGATTGAAGCTACACTATTGTAATTGGTACTAATCCCTTTACTTCTTAAGGACAAACGCTCATTAAGGTGAATGACCCAATAAGCGACGTGTACTATAAACCAACAATATCTCCAATAGGTGCTCATTGAAAGCTTCGAATTTTATATCAGTACTAGATTTGCATGAAAAGCTTAAAGTGTTGGTTTATGGGCCATCCACTATAGACAAGTTTTATGATGCTTGTTGTTATTACTGATACAATTTGATATGTGAACTTCTAGAAAATATACAAAAAGCATCATGGCAAATTACCCCAGTGACTATGATAAATTTTACTAGCAGTACTTGGTACTCTGTACAGTCCCTTTGTCCAGATTTAACTGTCTTTTTAAAATAAAATAAATTTAACTTAACATTGTTTTTGCCGAAAATTGGACGGTGAATGTTGATAACGTCACCTTGAGGAAAAAAATTCATGATAAAATTCATTTGAATTTTGAAAAACCACAATTTCTGAATTTCAACTCATAAGATTTGAATTCATTTGAATTATGAAAATCTTATGAGCTGCAATTCATAATGTTGAAAATTTCACAATAAAATCCAATTGATAATCTTATGAGGACTTTGCAAAATGGTCCGTATTTTTTGAGGTGGACAAGGCTCAAGTTTGAAGTATAAAGCATAGGACAATTATTTCGGGACAAAAAATGTCAAAAAATAAGACAATTATTTTTAGACAAAAGGAGTATTACAACATCAATACCTTAGACCCCATTCTTAGAATACACGCCCAATATGAGGGATGTCAAAGTGGAGGAGGCTCTGCGTGCGGTCCCTACCTATTGGCATTCCATAATCCACGCCCGCAACTGCACGATACTCTCACCAAAATAGTTACCTTCTAACTTATTCGTGAATTGAAACTACATGGTTTTGCAACTGCGCTTCAAGGAGATAGAGGCCATGTCCTCACTCAACCCAACGATGCACTCTTTATTAAACCTTGGCATCATGCGTTCATGACCTCCTTTAAAATACCCCTATATACAATTTTTTTACCAGTGCAAACAAAAGTATACAATAAAATTCAATCATAATCAATGGAAAAATATATACAACATACGTGAAAAAAGAAAAAAAAGAATTAAACCTATAGCATACATATAAAACAATTAGATGAATTGATAAAACTAGAAAAAACCCCCCTTTTGTACAATGTCAATTTTTTTATTTTTCATTCAAAAAATCATTGAAGACTTTTCATCTTGAGGATGTAATTTATACATGTTTGGTTGAACATTATAAGTCATGTTAGCTATTACAATGACCGTTTCTAGACTTACCACATGTGACATCATCACTAAAATTATAAGTCCACTTTGACCCACTAGACTCTCAACCCAGCACAAGACAACTTCTATATTTGATGAGCGAACCATCAACACTACTAGCAAAGGCGTTGCTTCTCACTGAGAATAGTGTCAAAGTTCACTGTACACAATTGTCCTACGTGACGAATTGCACTCACCAAGTCTTGAGCATCTAGGCAGTGAGTACTATTCTACTCAATGATTACCAGACTTCTTAAGCATTCTGTAGACCCTGCCATTAAACGAAAACTTTGTTGAAAGTGACTTACTCAATTTTCATTCATATTACAACCATCTTAGTTTAAATGCGGTGAAGTTTGTAAAAACACGCAATTTGCTATTTACACACTTGGTCGTATGATCATGTACTTAGCCCCCATGCACATAATTTTTTTTGTCTAATTTAAAAAAAAAAAACAGCAATTTTGATCTTTCTACAATCCGTTACATTGTAAACAAACAATTCTTTTATGTGTATTTTATTCATATCCTTATCTTTTATTTTATCTTTTCTTTTATTTTTATTATTTTTATTTATTTTTTCTTGTCTTCCTCTTGTCTTTTTTTTTTTTTCTATTTTTTCTTTATCTATGGCTACTGAGCCCTAAATGACGGCCGCAAAGCAAAAAAAAAAAAAAAAAAAACTTTACTTGGCCGTTCAGTGCTGCTGAACCCTATACAACAGCTGCCCCAAAAAATAAATTATAAAAATCTATTTTTAGCTGTTGGGTGCCTGGCCGCGCACCCAAAGTCCCTCTCTCATTCCCTTCCTCTCCTCACCCTCTCCGTCTCCTTCCCCTCTCTCCTTCCCCTCTCTCCTTCCCCTCTCTCCTTCCCCTCTCCTCTCCCTCTCTCTCCTTCCCCTCTCCTCTCCCTCTCTCTCCTCTCCCTCTCCGTTCCATACCCTCATATATATAGAGGAGAGGAAAGACTCTTTCCCACTTCTTCTCTCATTCCCTCTTCCACTCCCTCTCCTCTCTCCTCTCCCCTATATACATAAGGAGAGGGGAAGGAGATGAAGTGGGAGAGGATAGAGGGACTTTGGGTGCACGGTTGCGGGCCTAATGGCTAAAAATAGAAAAGAGTTTTGTTTTTTTGTTTTTTTTGGGCGGCTGTCGTGTAGGATTGAGTAACACCGAACGGTCATATAAAGTTTTAATTTTTTTATAATTGTTTTATTTTGGTGGCCGTTGTGTAGAATTCAGTAGCACCCGACAGCCAAATAAAGTATTTTAATTTTTTAAAATTCATTTATTAATTATTGATTTATTGCTTTGCGGCCGCCGTTTAGGGTTCAGCAGCAATAGCTGAAAAAAAATAAAAGAAAAAAAAAGACAAGAAGAAAGACAAGAAGGAAGACAAGAGGAAGACAAGAAAGAAGACAAGAAAGAAAACAAGATAAAAGAAAAGATAAAGATATGAATAAAATATACATAAAAGAATTGTTTGTTTACAATGTAAGGGATTGTAAAAAGACAAAAATTGCCGTTTTTTAGAGAACTTTTTAGCCAATTTTTTTAAAGCCAAATATGCTTATGAAATGAGCACACTTGGTCAAGTGCATAAATAGCGAATTGCGTGTTTAAAGCCCTACCATATAAGTACCGATGTGTTCAACAACTTAAAAGGGCTATACATATATCTATTTCTTATCAAATTGTAATATGACTAATGTATGTGAATCTTGTACATTGATGTTTTAATTAATCCCCATCTTGTGCACTCACGGGATTCCTCACACACATTAAAGATTGCACCTCAGGTCACGTCCTCACCCCAAAGCTCATGCTAAAGCTGCATAACATAAGACAACCTTCCACTATTAGCAAAAGCGTCGCTTCTCACTCATAGCGTTGTCAAAGTTTACTGTACACACTTGTCCTATGTGACAAATGGCACTCACCAAGTCTTGAGCGCCTGGGCAGTGAGTGCGAAGTGGAGCCATTTGACTCACGTGCCGAGTGAAAAGCGATGCCTTCTCCTTGTAGTGTTCCCACGGGTGGTTTCTACGGCTGGTCAATTGCAAAACGCAGGCGACAGTCGCGGCGAGGCAAGCACGCGCAACGGCCGAGCTCGCGGCACTCCCACGCCGGGTGCTTCGGCCATTCCGGGAGGCGTGACAACAGACCACTCAAACGCCTGCAACAGACTGGCAACGCAATATTGCAGCGTCACATTCGCCATCGCCATGCCGGGACACATTCTCCGGCCAGCACCGAAGGGCAAAAATCCACGCTGCTCAGCCATCGCAGGCGCAGGCAACCACCTCTCCGGCCGAAACTCCAGGGGATTCCTTTCCCACACGCCGCCGTCCCTCCCAATGGCCCACACGTTGACGAGCAGGCGCGTGTTGGCAGGGATGTCGTAGCCCAAGGCCTTGCACGCCTTGATGGACTGGTGGGGCGCCATCAGCGGCGCGATCGGGTGCAGCCGCAATCCCTCTTTTACCAGCGCTTGGATGTAGCGCAGATTGGGAATGTCGCCTTCTTGCACGCGACGGTGTCGGCCCACTACGTCGTCGAGCTCATGTTGCGCTCGGGCTTGCACGCTGGCGTTGCTCACCACCTCCGACATTATCCATTCACATGAGAAGAGAATCGTGTCCGTGCCTCCTGAAAATGCATCCTGTTGTTACAGTGAATCATGCGTTCACTTTGTCAGTTGTGAATTCCACTACTTCTATGATCGATTGCAACGAAATTTCTTTCAACTGCACTGCTGTGGGTCGCGGTTGAATCAATCATCTTGCATCCACTGATTAGAATCATATGGCTTGATGACAACATTATTCACACTTCTATGTATGCTTTATTGACATGTTGGATGTTCATTGTACTTTAGAATCCAGGATAAGTAAATAATAAAAGAGTGCAAATTTTAGTTTCGTGTAAGGTACGAGGTTCTTAAACCGACCAGGTTCCCTAACACATGTGACCCTTTCATCAAGTGTTGAAAAATAGTTTAAGGAACGCAATTATAGATAGATAGATAGAAACTCCGGTTCTCAATTGAGGCCAACATGAATAAATAAAGTGTTTGTTCATCATGACAATGAGCCAGTGTCCACCGGTCAAAGGGCCCTTGGCGCAATTATAGACCCTTTTACAATTTTCACTTTTGCACGATTCTTAGAAAATTTTGGTTTTGGATGATGATAAAAATACTAGTTGACAAAATATACCATGCTCAAACATACTTTGATAAGTCTGTATGATAATAAGTATGACTTTTGACAAATAGATGGTCAAATTCTTAGAATCCAAATGGAATTCAAGAACTAAACCTAGTACGACATTTCTTCTAATTCCATCACATTAGATTTAAGATTCTGAAGCCAAAAGAAGACCATCCGTTCACATGCAAGTTCCCTCAAAGATGGCAGATAATATATAGCTAGATGCAGAGGAATGTATAGCTGCCGACTTGACCAAAATTTTGCCATGTCTACTACTACAGGTACTCAAAATTCGAACTGCAATTCCTTTGCATCCGTAAACAAATTCTTTGACATCTTCTAGGAACTTACATATAAAGTCATACCCTTCCCTTGCCATGCCACCAAATGCTTTGTAATGTTTCACGACTGTTCCAAGGTCGATGTGGCAATTCTGAAAGCTGGCCTGGGTGGCTAAAGTATTCATTGTTTCTTTGTTTTTGTATTTTCATTTTTTCACATAGGATAGGCTGCCAAGAGTACGTGTGAGTGATTCTTCTGTCACTTACCCACATGATGGCTTTGACGTGGGTCATGGAGATTTGGAGTCCGGGTCTTGCAGTGGCGTTGTGCCGTTCCACTTCATCCAACAGGATGTGAACCATGTCGGTGTCGTGCAGGGCGACGGGACCCCGCGTGCGCTGCGCTTCATGCTCCGCAACGATCTGGCTGGCGAATGCGTCCATGCGCTCCTGCGTTTGCTTCAAGCGATCCTGCAGCCCGCCAGGAAAGTCGCACCACTGCAGCGCCGGAATGAAATCCGCCACGTTGAACGCACTGAGGCACTTGAAGATGGCGCCCATGAGTTTGGGGAAGCCCCGGTTCTGCTGCACCTGCTCTTCCGTCAATCCCTGGTCGGATTCGGCCGTGAAACTGCGGTTGAGAACCAAGCGGGAGATGATGCTGGTGACCAGCACGCTCAGATGTTTCCTGAGATTGAATTCCCGGTTGTGAGGCACGGTGCGCAGAAAGCGAGCGACTTCCTCCTCGCGCACATGGCGAGTGGCCTCCACCCGTTTCGTGCCCGTGAGCCCCATGTGGAACATCTTCCTCAGGTGGCACCACACCGGAGAATTGCTCTGAAACAAAATATCTGTCAACCATCCAGATATCAAAAGCGAGAATCAGTAACATTCCCTAGAATGATCTTCATCCGGATGCGCATGATGGAGGGTAAGACAATGGAATGATCTTCATTGTACTCTGTAGCACATTGGTGGTGTGCATGGTGCTACAATATGTAGCATGGCTCCCAGAAATTAATGCTGCACAATGTACCACACCACCAGAGTGGTTTGGCTAAATATGGCCACTGCACATGAAGGGTGCAAGGACGAACTGACTCAACGAGAACTTGTCAACCAAGAGGTAGAGCCCATTGGCTGAGCTACATTCTGCCCTTGCAAGTTTTCCCCCTCTCACTTCATGTGCGCCACATGGCGCCTCTCCCACATGCGGTGAGTTGGGAATCTTAAAAAGGCACTCCAAATTTATACCATGTTTTATTCAAAATCATTCCAGGAGTTGTACAAAATCTGTACCATGTTTTCAACTCTTGGAATGATTTTCAACTCCAAATCTGTACCATGTTTTCATCTTCTCCTGGAATGATTTTAATTATATGCTGGAATGATCTTGGTTTGCACATATAAGGTAGTTCCTCCATCACCAACTAGTACCTAAAAGCAACAACTCAACATATTTTTCAAAACTATTGTTGATTTTAGCATCATCCTGTGATGATATGTGCATTGAAATGAGTTGTTTCTGATTGATTTTAGATATGTGATGTGTGATCATGGGTTCTATAGACTTGTTGAATTTAGTATTTTTAGTACGTGCAATATGAATCTTAGTGTAACAAAAATAGCTCCACCTATGTGATGTGAATGGGAAGTACCATATTCTATCTTTAATAATTTATAATTAACTCATCCCTTATCCAATGATGGATTTGAATTCAGTTTCTTTAAATTATCAAACTTTATAGAATAGAAGTATAAAATAATACCCAAATGTTACTTGTATCTGTATTCCCTGTTTAAGTGATTACAGGGGTAACCACCTTAATGGAGCCTGATAAAGCAACAATATAAGGTCGGTAGGTTGAGAACTATAGCCACACCCCTCATGCAGTATAAGAAGCACGTGTTTTGCATGACTCATTTAAGGTGACGTCAAGATGTTTCTATATTAAGAATAACATCAAACGTAACGTCAAAAAGCACAGCTTCTAGTACCTGGGCCAAACAGAAGTTGGCCAGCTCTGTGGGGAGGCCGGGAGCAGAAATTGGCGTCGTGTTTGTGGAGAAACTCCAGGGCGGCGTCAGACGACGAGGCAACGATGTAGAGCGCTTGGCCCAGGCGGATGGACATGAGAGGGCCATACTGCATTGCCAGCTTTGCCATGCTCCGGTGCGGCAACGGCGCCAGCAAGTGCAGCGACCCTACTACAGGCAGCCCTGTTGGCCCCGGCGGTAGCTTATTTCCACTTGCTCTTCTCCTCACCAGCCATATGATCATGACCAACGCCAACGTCGTCGTTGCCAACACCTGCAACTCACATCATTCATAACCGTTGTTCACTTTGTTGTTAGTATAACCTCCAACAGATCGTTCATTTTCTCCGTTTCAAATGGTTGAATCTTAGGAACTAGACGGATCTTAACATGCAGTACTAACCCCAGGGTCTCATACTGTCTGCGGCGAATCTGTTTGCATTTCCCTTTTTACTCAGATCACATTTCTAGATGCCCTGTATGACAGGTGAGGAGAGAAACAAGCGTAGTTACATGGAAAGCAGGAAAACAAGCCATGATTTGAAGATGAAAGGCCGTGCTCAAGAGTGTATGGACTTCTTGGCCACATCCACTTTCAACAATCCAGAAACATTCAAGCTCGATGTTAGACTTATAAAGAGCAAAATTACGCCAAATCAAATGTAAGTTGTACAGACTGGAAGGGTACTAAGGGAAACACACAGAGAATTATCGAATATGAGAGCCCTGTTGTGGCTGGTGAGGAGAGAAACAAGCGTATGTACACGGGTAGAAAGCAGGAAAACCAGCAACAGAGAGAGCCATGATTTGAAGATGGAAGGCCGTACGTACTCAAGAGACTGCATAGATTTCTTGGCCACTGATAGCCACCGCTTCCTTTTTGAAAAATGGCCTGATGTGGGTATCACTTTTACGTGTCTCACGTAGTGTGACTTATGTCTAACTCATTATATGTGTGCTAGAAATTTGGTCTTTAACCCCTAAACGTCCAGGCATCCAGTTTCTGGATGTTTGTTGGTCAAACCCAATTTTGATCTTGAAGATGACTTTTGTTGCTAATACACCCAACTAAGAAAATGAAGTTTATTAAGTCTAGTTTGTACTCCACTTTTCAAATCTTAAAAATTCCAATTATTGAGTATTTTATTGCTTGTGCAAGCTTTGTAGCTCAAGGTTTGAATTACACTACATAGGATGTTCACCTTTCGAATTTCAAAATTTAAATAAAAAATTTCTATGGAAAACATATCATGTGATTCTCCATTGTAATTTGTACCTGCTCCCAAAAAAACATTAATTTTTTAAAGCTTTTTTGTAATAAAAAATATTTTTTGAAGTATTTGACTTAAAAATTTGTTAAAAAGGCCGTATTAAATCAAAAAAATCTGAAAATTTCAAGACTCATAGGAAACATTCAATTCCATGCATGAAAAATTATTACAAAATATATTTTGATAAATCTTGAAGGCTAAATTGTGTAGTTTGACTTTCCTACAAAGGAGTGGTACGTTTAAGGGTTAACACCATGTATATAGTTGCAGCCATGGTGTCTATAACACCCTCTAATTTTTGTAATTTTTCAATGTCTTTTTCTTACCAAAAAGATATTTCTCGAATATCACACTATTTTTGGAGGGGGTATCCATATCAAACCATCACACTCTTTTCTTCTTTCTTTTCTTTCTTTCTTAGTTTCTTCCTTTCTTCCTTCCACAAATTGAGAAATCAATTGCAAGGAGAATAAAATACAGAGCCACGCTGCAATTCCCTCAGACTCAGGAATTAAAGCTAGATCACAATTATTTTCACATTGATTTTCTTTATGAAAAAAGCAGTAAAAAGTGTGATAGTCGTGTTAAATGCTACCTTGATTCATGCAACAAGTTGATATCTAGGTGGTGCCTGTATACTATATAATTTAGTCAAGAATATTGTACCCGGCCGTCGGGGTCGGCAAAATTCCTCTTCAACAATTGAAAATTTATACCCAAAAGACTTACAACATGGACGGAATATAAGGACGGACTAGTCGGATGGATTGGATGGGTTAGTAGGATGGGTGTCATGGTTCACAATTTCATGCTTTTTTTTTTTTTTTTTTGAAATCCAACCGTGCACAGCTCTACTCCAAGAATCTAAGGTGGAGGCATCTAAAACCGCCCACCCCCCATTTTGGTCCTGTAGGTGGCTAGGTGCCCTCAACAATCACCACCCTAGTAACCTAAAATCTGACTATTTGTAATTCACAAGGAATCTAAAACCAATTGCTTGTCATCCAATCAGAAGGCTTTTACAAGTGGGCATAATTGGGGCGTCTAAGATGCAGTTCATCATGTTTAAATTTATGTTTTGAAAAGCACCATCTATATATGGCACAAATAGTGTATGCGGATACTAACTTTCACTTTCAAAATTCATATAAATTACAATTTAATTGAGGAAAAAAAAATCACTTTGGTTCATAAATCATATCTGAGTATCTATTGACCAAAAATAAGTCTTATTTACATGTAACCTTACATTTTGTAAGTGAGGTTGCATCCTCACTCGCTTGCTATATTTCCGCGATTTAACCAGCCATGTTATCCCAAGGAGTGCACTCTTTAAGTACTGTAAATATACACGTGCGTGCACAAGAGGGGTATTATTCAAAACAAGTATGTATGAGAGACATATTGCAATCGAGCGGGAAATAGATATACATGGGGCCTGGAGATAAATGTCTCATTTTTAGCCCCTGTATACTTATCAAAATGTATTTTGAAGCTGTGAGATTTATACATATATTGCTTGATTTTAGCACCCAAAAAAATGTATACAGGGGTGTTTTAATAAAGGGGATGCATGCACGTGATTCCTGGCTTTAACGAATAGTGCACTCCCTGAGCCTGTTGTTGAATACAAAAAAATTGACACTATCTTTATGAAGATGAAAGGCCGAGTTCAAGACTGGATTTCTTGGCCACAGCCACTTTCAACAATCAAGAAACAAGGTCCCCTGAGACTCAGAGTTAGACTTATATAGAGCAAAATTATGCCAAAGTGTAATTAAAGCTCTAATTATTGCAAATTGATTCTCTTAAAGGAAAAAAAGTAAAAATTACAATATTTGTATTAAATGTTACCTTGAATCACGCAACATGTTGCATGTTGTTTTGTATACTATACGGGATACTAAATATAATTTAGTCAAGAATAAAGACACCATTGAAAGTAAGTGTGTTACACTTACTTGCACTAATTGATTATACACGCCGTCAACTAGTTACTTCTATATTGAAGTCTGGTAGCAAGAATTTCCAGGCACCAAACAATCTCAGTTACGATGTTGGCTCCCTCACATGGGATTGTTGAGATTAACAAGACCTGAAGGTGATCCTTTTATCTGGCCGCTTCACTGTAACTTATCGGAAAAAAATGTATGATCATTGATGCCCAACCAGGACGTGACCTACAATAGCGCATTATAATGTGCTACAATCAATGAGTTATAATTTGTAAAAAAGTTTGCTACAATCAATGATAGTATAGCAAGCGCATGGGAAATTCTTTCCCGTACCACCTCCGGGTGATTCCAAGGTATGGGTAGTGTTTGGAGTGTTTTGGAGTACTTTTGAATGTGTTTTTTGAATTATGAAAATTTTCATTCTTACATGGGAGCCAAGGAGAATACAGTAAGTTTGATGAAGGTCAAGTCTACCGAGACTACTCTCTAAAAACATCTTCAGTTCGCATCATCAGCACACAAAACAAGTGGGCAAACAAAGTGCCGACAATGAAGAATTAACATTTTGAACACTTATATATAGTTCTTTTAGTCTTGCTAACCTGGCTTTAGACAATTAATCAAGTAGTTGGGGTGAAAGCATGGTATTTTGTACCAAAAAGTTGCGCCGCTATGCTGAAATCCGTTTTTTTTTGCCAAAGGCTATAAAATTATACCAAATTATCTTTTATTTTGGTTTTTTTCTTCATGGAGCCCTTTGTTGATGTTCTATATACTTAAATCCAAAGTTTCAAAAGAATATCTTCAAAAAAGTTTACTAAAAGTAGTGTTTGAAAAAGATGTCTAAATCTAGTTTCAAACACAAATTTGATGACGTTAAGTATTTTCAATTTGATTTGATTTTTAATATTCTTGAAGTTCATGATGATGTTGAGGGCTCCATATAGAAGAAAAATAAATAATAAAATAATTTAATGCACTTTTAGCCTATTTCTTGCAAACTTTCTTGATTGTCACCAAATTCTTTTTCAATTTGTGCTACTTTTTCAAATTGTATAGACATATATAAATTCATTTGAAGATAATTTTTTCCAAAAAATTGTTTGACTTTGTAAAACAATACATATACTACTTTCTTGGAAAAGAAGAATTCAAAAATTTCAAATTTAATATGCATTTTTGAACCCTGCATTGTTGGATCTTCATAGTGTAAATTAGTGGTTCACTTTACCTTGCTTTCACCCATTGAATAAACAACGAACAAGTGAACATACACAAAGAATGAAAAACAAAAACCATGTATGTTAAGTTATTGAAATCATTGTTTTGCATTTTCATCCCTAAATCTTTTAATTGTAATAGTAGTGTTCTATTTTTTAAGTACCTAAAATAATAAGTTCTGAAATTAACATGTAAATGCACCTTCACAAAAATCGTTACAAATTTAACATGTTCAAAATGAGTGCATTTGTGTATTACTATGCTTGTGACATTGCACCCTAGTATTTCAAAAACAAGGATGTACTAAATATTGTGACTTGAATTTTTTTTAAACCAAAAAATACACCCCCAACATAATTCCTTCATCAAAAATTAATAAAATTTTGTGAAAGTGATTAACCCTTAAGTGCCGAGGCGACCTAAAAGTGGTCGTTCCAAAAATAGAAATTGTTGTAAAATGAGCTAGGAGTGTCCAAATTGAGTGTTTCTTGGGCCTAAACTATTTAGAATCAAATTTCCTATAAGAATATGTCATTGGATCACTAAAAACGTGTTCATAAAAATTCAGAAAAAATAAAGAACGTTGGGTGGTGAAGATGTTGGAACAATCTACAAAAGTATCAAATTTGTAAATGTGTGAAAAAATGCATGATAAAGTATATATTTTGTATGGACGTACAAAGATAGATTATAAATTATGAATTTTAAATCAAATCTATGCAAACGGATTCCTAAAATTCATCATATACAATTATATATATAATATCTAACTAATAAACTTCCAAAATTAAAAAAGAAATACAAAATTAATTATTTATCTTTGAATTTTGGTATGATTGGCTAAAAGCACAAGGTTAATAAGATGCTTAAATACCCATTGGAATTTGTTTCATTTAAATTATTAATTCTATACTATTCTTATGTAGTGTTGTTTAAATTGACATTTAAACAAATTATAAACTCTAAATCTTGGCAACTTCTATCCATGTGATGAACATTTTTACTTTAATTAATAATAATTTAATTCAACATAAAATATTGAATAATGTATTTTTTATGAATATTCAAAGTTCATCTTTTAAAATTTATTTATAAAAAATCTAAATGGTTTTGATAATATTCAACCATATAGATGAAATTTAGAGATTACACATCACAAATTTCATATTTTACAAATTTCAAAAAATTCATAAATAACACATATTATAACACATTTAGTTTGTAGCAAAAACCCTCAGGAACTTAAGGGTTAACTGACATAAAACTATTTGTTGCGGAGTCCTGGAGCGAGAGAGTTGAGATTTTTAGGGTTTGATGTTCATGATTATGTTGTGTAAACAGTTTTCGTGGAAAGGGAGCTGCACTGTTGAAGAGCCCTTGGTCAGTAAGAACGGGAAAGGAAATTTCGAGATGAAGAGAGATATTTAAGGTTTGACGTTGAAGAGATTTGTATCATTCAGTTATTGAGATTTTCTATTGAGTTTGGCTCAGTCCGAAGCTGCCATAACTTAGTACACATTACTCTGAACAAATTTTCCCTTTTACGAAAACGCTACTATTAGAGATACGAAACTGGGCCAGAGCATCTTGAAATTAACAAGGGGCTTCGGGGGCTATTTAGTTGCAAGAAATTGACAGCCATGAGAAGACCAAATGGGGTTGTGATTTGACGGTGTTTTATGTTTTTGGGTTTCTGAAAAATTGAGCGTGTGGAATTGAGTGTGTGGATTTGCAGTTGGTGCAAAAGTGTTGTCAAAGCAACCGCATGAGTATGTCCGCCTGGACTAGATATCCTTCAAGAGCAAAGAGGCTTGAGAAAGTTTTAGGACATAATGCTAAGTTGTGTCTGGAATCAAGAGGGAACTTTCATGAGAGATCACATTGCACAAAAATTTAACGCTCTCACTCCCAAGCAGTTAACATAGTTGCAATGAGTACTCAACTGAGCATTATGTATACCGTTCATGCAGTCCATTATATACAAAAGCTAAATATACTAATCAAAACGTAGTACACCATAAGATTATAGTAACACATGAAGATCGGTGATAGCTCTCCTAAACTTGTAGAATTCATCAACGCCTCATGTCCGAAGTGCGTAATTTAGGAAGTTTGTGGTAGGCTGTCGTGACAAAATGACATTTATGCCTTTCCTGATAATTGCCTCTGCTCAAAAAAGTTACAGATTAACAACCAAGTGGAGTAATTGTTTTCGTATTAAGGTACAGTTACGAAAACGGTTAATAAATTTAATAAGCATTTATGACGAGGTTCTGAAAAGTATCTGGTCCTGAAAGAGGAGTATGTATTTAGTTCATCAGATGTAGAGAATTGTCAAAATGAATGCTAGACAAAAAAGCATAGAACATCAGTAGGCTCGGGCACGCTTCTTCTTAGCTTTGCCCTGCTTCCCCGCTGCATCAAGCAAATCCTTGAGGTACAGTAAAAGGTCTTTCAGCTGAACCCGCTCCTTCTTCTGGAAGTTCCAGGCCACATACATGGGGTATCGTCCACTGGCATTGTACTCCTCAATCTCAAAGAAAGCAGTTGCTACAGTTTGCAACACCTCTGCTCCTAGTTCCTGCTTCAACTTCTTTATGAACTCGTCGTCCTCGTTTATAATTCGCTGCACCAAAATTTCAAAATCTCTTGTTAATGAACTTCAAAGTTCAAAGGTGACCACAGCACCAAATCATCCCGTGAGGATTTGCAAGCAAACTAGTTACTTCATGCTCTGTAGACACTCAGAGAAAGCAAAGAGAGGATAGGATAGATCAGTCACTCCCAACCAGGTAGAGGATTCTAAAACCCTTAAGGACCTGTACTGATCTCTGTTACCGATAGCAACTCATCTATTTATACACTTAGTAGCAAATGGTGTACACAAGGCTTGACTAAATGTCTATGGCCACTCATTGAATGGAAAGGGGGTTGTCCTACTGTCGCTTTTAGTGGTCTACAACCTCTCAGTTAGAAATCGCATCAAAATTTGATCACAACAGATTTGATTCTTGTACTAGAAGTGATTTTTTTTACTGGTCTCCCAATGAAAGCACACTCCGTACATATGTTACGATGCTTAAAGTGACGCAAATAGCATTCTCTATATGTTAGCATTCTTAAAGAGACATGCACCTCGAATGAGGAAGACGACACCAGTTTCAATGTACCAAAAGACATTCACAGCTTTGTTTAATACCTCCATCTTGTTCCCTTGTTCATCAAGTTTCAGCATCTTGTAAGGGTGATACTCTTGATCCCCTATGCGAGTTTCCCACTCTGAAATAATCGTGGTCATCTTCACCTCCCATCCGTCTGGATGATACTTGAACTTCTCCTTGCAAACAGCTTCCCATGGCCCTTTGTCGATCGTTCCCATCAACTTGTTGCCAATTTTGTTCGCCGATCCATACGTGTCCAGCACCTGATACAGTATCAAAGTTTAACAAAGTAAACAGCTGGAGTGCTGAAGAAGGCTTGTGAAACATATGCAAAGAAAACAGCAGTAGCTCACCGTGACAGCAACTTTTCTCGCATCCTCCAGGAGGTCATTTGCATTTCGCTCTTTCTGGGAGAGAGCATTGACCGTGTCTTGTAGCATCTCCTGCTCTTCTTCAAGCTCGGCAATTCTTTCCTTGTCCGTTTCGTTTGATTTTTCAATTTCCAACATTTCTTTCACGTGTTGCTTCTGAAGCTCAAGCTGTTGTCGCTCCATCAACTTCTTCTTCTGATCCTGGACGGCCATCTCCAACGCCTTGTTCTCACCCTAGATAAACCAGGATCACACAGTTTGTGAGGTTCGATGACCAGGATCACACTTGTGAGGTTCGATGACTCATGGTTTCAAAATGACAAATTCAATCAATCCTATTGTGAAAAATATAATTCAGATTTTGACCAAATTTTATATCACCGGAATCAGTGAAGAACATTGCATGTGTTGGTTAAAAACAAAAGGAAGTCTATATAGGACCTACTCATGAGCACATATGAAGCAAGACATTGTGGAAACAGAAAATCTCCACGAACTTCAATTAAAAAGAATATGAATCACCTCGTGCTTTTTAATTATCATTTTCTGTTCGTCGTGCTGCTTGCATTGAATAGCTGCATGCAACTCCGCCTTCCTGCTGAGCTCTTCTAGCTGTCTTTGAGCCTGGCCACAGAAGTCGGATGGACAGCATAAGCTTGCACGTTCAATCAAATTCTAAGCAACAGAACCAGCACAAACATTGCAAACTAGTAAAAATTCAAAGGTAGAAAGGTAAAATCAAACGAGTGGAATTACAATCTGCTTTTCCCGCTCGAACTGTTGACGCTCAGCTTCATTCTTTTGCCTCATTTGCACCTCTGCTTGCTTCATCGCTTCACAACGGCTCTCAACCTCCCGCAACTTGTTTGTTAGTGCCATCTGGTGTGCCAGTACTCTCTCAGTGTGTACTGCCTCTTTAGCTTGCACTTGCAACTGCATCGCTTCTAAATCTGCATTGATTATAAATACAAGAGCAATCTTTAATCCGAAGCAAAAAAAAACAAAAACAAAAAACTCGTGGATGAAAGTGCCTGCCATATTGTCGAAAAGGCTCACACTTCAACTTACCTCGCTTGTGCTGTTCCTCCATATTCTTCTTATCCTCCTCTGCCTTCACACGTAATGAATCGACCTCATGCACCATATTGCGCAGAACCACAAACTGATGGCGCGAAGCTGCCACCAAATCATTCTTTTGATCAACGGTTTTGACCAAGTCATCAACAATCTGCTTGTTTAGTCTTTCTTTCTCCTCGACCATATCTTTGAGAGACTTCAAGTCGCAAAACTTCTTCAAATGCGCTGTCAATTGACCCAAATTCGCTGTCAAGTCCTGCACGACATCACTCACTGTGCATCAGTCCCAGCTCAAATCTCGTGGTGCCTGATGCGTTAGAACGGTCACCAGAAAAGTGATAGTCACGATCAAAGAAATGTCTACCTCTTCGGTTGCTTGCCATCCATACAAATCTTGACTGTCAGGACGCTTTTCATCCCACCACTCTTTACTCCCGCGATTCATGTGCGCAAAACTTTGTGCAAATGCTTGGGCATCCTCCAGACCGTGAATGTCATTCTTAAACGTCAAAAGTGCCGTGCCTTGGTGTCCACGATAGTCATGAAAGACGTCCACTCTCTCTGGGTTATACTCCTGAACCAAAACCCGAGTGCAAATTGCATTTTAGAAAGCAAAGCCAAAACAAGGTCATAACAGAACAGAATGTGACTCAAGTGAGCAGCGAATTTTTTTGTGGCTATATATCGCCAACTTGCTGTTTGAAAAATGGGCTTGCTATGTTGCTATAAGAAAATTTGGGTAAAAAACTAGAGTATATCGCCATAATCCTCCCATATCAATGGTGTGTATAGCCAACAATTCTATAGAAAGCTATGTATTTGCAGTTTTTTTTTTTTTTTGAAAATCACCAAAAAAATGCTTTCTATTTTTCAAGTTTCAATTTTCAAATCACCAATAGGACTCACTTGAAAAATGGAAAAAAATCACTGGACTCAACCATGCATGCACAGGGCAAGATTGAGAAGAACATAAGTTGCACTGCACACTGGACCAAAACCTAAGTGCAGATTGCGTCTCAGAAACCAAAGCCAAGAAAAAAACAGAACATCAAAGCTCAAACACAATGCTCCAGCCATGAACACACACACACACACACACAGACGAATAGTAGCAGAAAGAAGCTCTCAAGCAGAACCAAACAAGACACAAGCTGAGACCATGTCCGTATATCCAAAGATTATGACAAACCAAAACAATGTGACTCAAACATGCATGCAGACGGCGAGAGAGAGAGCATATGAAGACAGCGCAGACCTTGAATTTTTCCTTAATGTCGGCAGCGCCAGCGGCGAGGCGAAACCCTTTGTCGTTGGTGCGAGAGTTGTCAATGTTGACAAGGATGCCCATCCAGGGGGCCAGGAGGCGAGTGGCGGTGGCGTCGCGCGTGGGCACGGGCTGCTCCAGGTACAAGACGCGCTCGGCCTGCGCCACCATGGGCTTGTCGCCCAATTCTGCGAGCAGGAATGCCTTGAGAGCGCGATGGCCGCCCACCTTCTCCGGCCCTTTCTTCCCGCTCGCAATCTGCGTGGCGTGCGCCAGCAGCTCCCGGTACTTGTAGCTCTGCTTCTTGCGGCCGGGCGACAGCGGGCACTTGTACGTGCCGTCGCCGTTCTTCACCACCAAGCTCCCGTTGCGGATCCCCTCTGCAATTTTTTCCTCCTGCGCCTCCGTCTCCTCGTCATCGCTGTTGCTGTACGAGTCGTCCTCCGACCCCGAGTCGTCCGAATACATGGCGCCTCCTGCTCCCACAAAATCAACACGAGCTGAAGACCAATTCAAAGACTCCGCCCGCCCACGAACTCACTAATCGCAGTGCTTGAATCCGAGTCCCCCTCTTCACGAGCTTGCTCAAGAATGTGATGATGAAGCGGGCAGCTTAAGAATTGTTGTTGTTGTTGTTGTTCTTGCCACTATAACCATCATCAATCAATAATGCGCACTCATCGTAATGGCGTAGGCAATCTGGCTCGCAACGATCGTGGTGATCATGGCGGAGTGAGGAGCTCCTCTTTCTTCCAATTTCTTTCAATGTCGTTGAGATCTCTGCCTCTTCCCATATCTTCCCAAAGCTACCAATTCATGATTGGGACATGCGAGCAATCAATCTACGATATCTTGCTCTGGAATCTACGTATCTATACTGATTCAGTGAAAAGATACACATTGCATCACTCTGGCACTGTATGCACATCTCATCACACTGAGTTGTGGCACTGTATACGCATCGCATCACTCTGTGGCACTGTACTGTACAGTTTCTTGTCTTCCCAAATCTACCAATTTATGTTTGGGACATGTGCGCAATCAATCTACGATATCTTGCTCTGGAATCTACGTATCTGTACAGTCTCTTGTCTTTTTCCTTTGGCCTCCTTGTGCAAGAATTCCATCATCATGTGAGGAATATTGGATCTTTCTGACTTGGATTTCTGTGTACTGTAGTACTGTTGCTGGAGGGCAGAGACTATTTCTACAAATAAATTTCGGAATTGTTCTTTTCAGGAAACAGTACTTTTTTGTGGTGAAAAAGGGAATCTTGAAGGATATTTGTGAATGGAATATTTGAGAACCTTGTTTTTGTCCAAAAAGATTAGATGTTCGGCATAGATATGCCAGCCCTACCCTTCACCTATGGTACTACATATTGAATGTATTTGTTTTTTCACATATAGAAAATATTTGGGCTACAGATAAAGAAGCCCAAATCGGGTCTCATTTTTTTTAAATCAACAATTTTGAATAGGACTTCCTTTTGTTCAAATTTATTTGTTTTTTTACCAACGCATGCTATGTCACAATGCAATACTAAAATAAGCTTAGTGTGCTGGTTTCGAAATACTGTGGTCCATACAAAATAGAATGAAGAGTGGAGCTGAACTGAACAGCTGAACTGACAATCGACGCAAAAGAAACGCGAAAGGAGCTAAAAGAAAAGGAAAAAAGTAACTCAGAAAGAAAAGGAAGAAGTAACTCTGAAAGAAAAGCGAAAAGCACGACAGAAAGAAAAGACGGCAAGGTCGTCGTCCAGGAACAGGGGAGGCAATGGCCTGTCGCGTTGCTTGCGCTTCGCGACTTCAGAAGCAAAAGCTTTAGATTCCTCAATTTCTTCAATTTAGCACCGTCAATTTCTTCAACAAAGCTGCGCCGAAACACTCGTAGACGCGGATTCAATCACCATCTTGAAGCCACAAGACTCATTGATCAAGCGACGCGGCGTTCATTGCAACAACCATGGAAGCCCTGCACAAGCGTAACTCGGGTGCCGATCCGTGAAGCCCCATTTGCGATCTCGCGTGCCCAAATGGCGCTGCAACGGAAAGAATCGGACCTCATAGATGATGTGAGTACTCTGTCGATTTCATTTTGTTTGTTCAATTGTTAAAATGATCCTGTTTGACCATTACCGCTAGGTTTTCTCATTCCTTTTTGTTGCAGCTGTGTTGGTTTTTCAAATTCCAATTGATTGTATGAAGAGACATGGAAATGCAATACTACTGCAGTTACGGAGTCGTGAGGTTTAGGGTTTTTTTTACCCCTTTTCTTCAGAGGTGAATATGTTGAATTTAAAGATCTTTTTTGTTTTGTGCACGACTTTTACTGAGGTTTAGTACAAGCATAACATTATCAAGGAAGCCTGCAATAAATGGCTACCCTGCCTCTGTGAATTCTTAACCTTAAGCCACATACTGTTGAGTAAAGACACCCCAGCTGCATGAGTTAATAATGTTATGAGAGTTTTTTGATGACAATGTGGCGGGATTCTTGACAGTTGGAGGGCTTTGATGACTTTACAATAGCGTCTCCCTGGGAGAGGTACTGGTTTTGAATCTTAAACCCTTACTAGCTTCTTTGTGCATGTGATATGATAAGTAATGTATTAGCAGTAGATCTCAAGAAAAAGTATTTGATAATATAACTTGAAAAGATAAAGAGCTTCCAGATTTAATAGTATTAACATTTCTAGTATTTTACAAGAAGATTTACAAAATTTCGTCGATAGAGCTACTATCACGTCAAACCCAGATGTTATTCTAAATCATTACCAAGTTACCATGGTTGTTGGTATATATCATGAAATCTTTTCTGCTGGTTGGCAGCTGAGGGATTTCGTATGTCTTAGTCTGGCTTTTGTTGTTGTTTTGGTAGATTTATTGCGAGAACAGAGGAAATTTTGCGGGTGTGGCAATCCATCTCAGTCTCTGAGCTTGTGGTGAGTAGCACTTATAATACAGCAAGTCTTAGTAATGAAACTGAGGATTGTACTATTTTCGAATGAGGCTTCGTGTTAATGGCATTGCATTTTGTGATTCTGCATTTTGTTTCGAGATCATTTAAGACCAAATTCGTTTTAAGAATCCAGAACTTGACACTAGTGTGGTTTAATAGGATTCAGGTACAGAGGTTGAGGGCGTACGTGGGCTTCATAAAGTTCACGAAGAGCTGCCTTATGGCTCCAAAAACTATGGCATTGATTTCTATTTCGAGGCTGATGATGAGAGGCGTAAGTGGTCAATTCATCAACTTGTAGGGTTACAAATGCATTCTTTCATTTGAAGTATGAATTATCACATATGACAAAGAAGGCAGGTTTCCTTCTCATGCATCTCATGTGTGACGGATGATAAGCAGATTTGGCTCCATATTTGCAGGTAGCAGGGAAGAATGGGGAGACGGTTTGCATCCCTTTCAACTGTGTTTCGGTGTTGTGGATTTTCTTGTGAGTCTTTCACACTCGTCATCACTGCTTCAGTGTTGGAAGTGGTTGACCAGTTTAGGTGTTTTGCAAGTTCTTTTGGCTGTTGTATCGTCGAAGCAAGACTGTCGTTAGAAACTATTGAAGGCTTTTTCCTGGTCGCAATTGGATGTGCATCTGAGACTGCAGCTGGATGCAGGTTATCTCACCCATGAGCATGAGTGGTGTGGTGCTGGATGCTCCAGAGGCGACCCTCCTCTTGAGTACCATGGCTGTTGCACTGTCTAATTGTGGCAGGTCTTTCCTAACCGAAATCTCCTTTGATGGTCTTTCATAATGGAATCACACATTAATTGTTCACTAAGTGTTTTAGAATTTGATTTTTAAGAATTCATTTCCATCAAGCTATAAGTTTTGAGAAGTATCTTTGACCACTGCATTTGTTGATCATTCGAGTCATCTAGGGATGACCTGTTATAGGTCTGCGGGGCACTTTCTATTCTTTTCGGTACTAGCAAAGGCAGGGAATTGCTCCTGTAAATCTTCTTACTGTAGCAAATCTAACAGAGTGGCATATCTTGGCAGTGACTTGCCAGCTTTTGTCCCTGTACATGACCCGACGCGCAAAGCTTATTATGGAATTAGGGGAACCAAAACCTTCAGTGTGCGATACGAGACAGACCGCCTGGGAAGCCGGATTCCGGATGACTTTATGCATTTGGAGGGCTTGCATAAAATATTCAATAGCAAAGTGGTAAGGCATCGATCACTAAATCCATGTGCTCGACTTGTATGTCAAGTCTCTGTTCAACTTGCAACTCCATCGAATCAGAAACAATTTTTTTGTTTAAATTGCTGCTTTAATGTACCCTGAGATGTGTATGCGATGTAGATGGTTCGGTTGCTTATCAAGATGTATGCTGGCTGCGTCGTTCACACTCACTAAAGTGGTTGTACCTAAGATTGGCATTATGTTCGTGTGAAGGCGTTCAGAGCAGGGGCTGCAGACCTCCCCAAATTTGATGTAGAATTCACTATGCAGTTAAAATATAGGACACCCATGCCAGGCTTCAAATTTCTTGAAGCTAATGCTGAGCGCATTTCCAATTATGACGGAGACATCTTTGAAGAGTTGGCTTGGGACGAGGATTGTGCTTGGGCTGAATGGCATTCAGTGGAAGATCCTGTCAAAGGTATTATTTGCAACCGTGACTGCATGTCCAATTTTTGATGCTCAAAGAAGGGGTCCGAAATTCTGATCAATTACTGTGCAGATTTCTGGCTCTTAACATTTGAGGCTCAAATATGGCCTGTTCTCTTACATTGACATACTAAATCGAAAATGCTGTACGTGGGGTGAGCAGGATATGAATTAATTTGCACCTGGAATATACGAACTCTGAAGAATGCAATGGAGGCAGCCGAGTATGGAAAGTCATCTCCTACACAAGCAGACAAGTGGGCACTTACTATTATCAAGGTCAAGGACCAGTAAGTAAATTGTTATTGCCTCAAATTCTGAAGATGGTCTTTAGGAATTTTAGTTCCCACAAACATGTTCTATATTCAAAACTTAATCGAATTCTTTTAGAGGAAATTGAACCTTATAATTTCTTGGATCTTTCCAAGTTCTACATTTTGCTAAGCTAGAAAATTATGTGGTATTTTTCTCATCTGTATTCGAAATAGTAGTGGCTCACCATGATGGCATGCCATTTAATGCAGCTGTTTGTCGTGCAGGGCAGGCACCCAAGAAAATGAGTCCGCTGGCTTCGCAGGACGTCTGAGAGCTCTAGTTGATGCCTTTCACGTCTCCTCTCAAGCGCTCTTCGTTGAAGACTTTGCAGCTGGTGCAAATACTAGCCCTACCACATTGTAGACCTTTTGGTTCACACTTTAGGCCTCATTTGAGAACATCGTCAATCCCACCGCAATCAAGGTTCTATTTGTGTTGCAAAGGAGCCCTTACTTTCTGATGAGCTGGGAATCTTCAAGCGCTGGTTCAGTCTCTCAAATTACAGCATCTTAAAGGCTGGCTTGTATAAATTCTAGCATACTGTAGTTAAGTGTACCCTTCTAATCAGTAGTTTTTTTGCGTCCTAAGAAATTTTTTCTGGTTTGTTAAAACACAACTGGATGTAACCACTCACAGATCCTCCTGGCATTTGTTGTAGATACTTCATCCGTCAAGCAAGTGACCCATCACATGGTTCCACCACCAACTGTGCTGGAGCGTGTCATTAAGGATCTTTTTGAAGAGGGTAAGAGCTTCGTTCTACATGAAGCATGAGTAGCTGCATAATCTCAGTTTGCATCCTGTTGGACGAAGGTGGTATTAATGTCGATAGTTGACAGATGGGGTTAACATTCAACCCTTTTGGTGGTCTCACTGTTAAAATGTAATTCTAAGACTTGTTGCTCGTTTCTTGAACCTTACATTTGTGTACCTTTGTCATTCACCAAATATCACTTGGTGTTCTATTTTTGGGTTTAGATAGCAGAGAGGCAGAATTATAACCTGAAAGCTGTTGGGCTTCTGACAGAATCGTTAGAAGAGCAAGGTGGAGTTATCAATTATAAAGGTGTTAAAGGAGCACCTCCAGACTCTCTAATTTCTCGGTTCTGCCTTCATGCTCTTCGATTCGGCACTTGCAATATTCGAGGTACACAAAACTTCGACCTTGCGATTTATCTGTTTTTAAGATGTTTCTGACATGGCATGATTGATCACAGTGATTTTTTTAGGCATTTAAATGCCAAAAAGCACCAAAAATTATTGGCGTGCATCAAGCCTTAAGGAATATTTTGAAGAAAAAATGGATGAAGACGCCAAATTGTTCCAATTTTTGAAAAAAATTAGGATGAAATTGCCAGTTTTTATTGAAAGACATCCAAATATGTGAATGAAAATATAGTTCTATCCAAAATATAGATGAATATGAAAATATGTAGTTACACCATTATATTTTATGTTGCCACTTTAGCACTTCCCCAAAAACCAAAAAAATATCCCTGATTGATCAGGTACCAGTAATATGAAATTTGAACTGATGGCATGTACTGTACAACTTCTCGCTATTAAGAGCTATGCCTTGACATTTCTGTGAGTGTATTTGTTGTGCAGCCATAGCTGTCCTGTGGATCGACTTTGTCCGGGAAGTGCGCTGGTGCTGGGATGAGGGGTTTCGGCTGCCTAGGGTGGCTGTTGATAGATCTCCTGATCTGGAATCATGTATTCTGCACCAAAAGTTGCAAATGGTGATGTTCTGCATTCAAGAAGCCTCTATGAAGCTCATGCCAGTGTACATATTGATTCGTTATAATGTTTTATTTGACGAGAGCTTCGTCAAGTTCTTTGTATGGTCCATAAAGAATCATCCATCCTTCGTTGAGTTGGCTTAGTTGGGTACTAATAAGAGATGTGTTTCTATTTACCAGCTTGCTCTTTGCATTGAGGAGAAAGTGTCACAGCGAGATGTTGCTGAAAACCTACATGACGGTCATGCTGTTCAGGTGAGTTTTTTATTTGATGCACCAGGCTGTGAACACTTCGAAAGTAACGGGAGGGCTGAAAGCACTAAGAGACCAAAATTAAAATTCATATTTTTCTAGCAGTTTTGAGTAGGTTCTATAGGGACTTTCACATATTCAATTTTATTTGTTTCTTAACCAACACAAGCAATGTTCTTCATTAGACTTGATGCTATAAAACTGCGATCGTGCAAAACTAAATCTTTGGCTGGTGTGGCAGAATTCGACAGCAAATGGAACCAAACGGGTGGAGACGAAGATGGAAATGATTACTGGAAACCTCGATGTTGAAAGGAAGGGTTCAGCCGGGCCGGTGGGTAAGCTGATGCTATTGAAAGCAAATCGCAGCTTGCACGCCCCTCTCACTCAGGTCTAAAGCTTCTGCCACTTTAAAAAAATATATATATTATTTTATTTTATTTTTCCTTTTGAAAGGAGGAAGAGAAAAGCCTTATCAGAATGTCCAGTAGTAGAAGCTGGTAGTATGCTAAAAGGTTATTCAAAGCACAAATTGATTCCATAAAGTCTGTATGTCGAGATCAAATTGTTGGCATTCTCAGCTGACATATTAATGATATGTATGTTTCAGAAACTTCCAATTTTCACGGAGGACATGATAGAGGAGCGCGAGCAGACATTGACCACATTACAGGACTTGGTATGCTTTAAACTGGCCAAGGTCCTTAAGAAATTACATTCTGACTAAGCTCGTCTATCAGTTTTGTAGACCTGCTTGACGCTTTTCATATTATCAGAGTCGAGAATCTAAGAATCATATTTCTAGTCATAATCCACCTAATTAAACTATGCTTTGTCACAGGATAACTTGACAAGGATTCGTCATCAGCGTAACGTACTGGCTTCAGGTCAGTCTCACATGACTGATGTCGGTTGTGTGCATGTCATGTTCTTTGAATTTTGCTGATTTTGTGTTGAGATTCATTGGAGGGTTGATTGTTTTGAGATTCATTGAGATTCGGGTCCTCTTTGCACTGGATGTTTTTGATACTGGTTGATTCTTGTGGGATTTATGTACTTGATTATTTTCATAGCAATCAATATGCTGGTAAATAGAAATTTCCTTGTAGCAACTTGGACATCTTTGTGCCTAAAATGGCTCTAATCATCACTCTGTGGAAACTTGTAGATATGGCTGCATTCAAGGCAGCGAATCCAGGGGCCGTACTGGAAGACTTCATGCAGTGGTATTCAAACGAAAAACAGATACATCCTGGAGACTTTGGAGAAGAATACATTTCTGGATTCACCGAACCAGATCAAGGTGCTGAGAATGGGACGGCGCTCAAAACAATGTCCCGACCAGATAATGTTGAAATCTGGGAAAGTGTTGATGCTTGTGCAGCATGTGATCAGAAGCCCCTTTTTGACTACACACGTGAAGCTGAAAAGGTAAGCTGCAGAGTCCAGTTATTGTGAGTCCATGTGACTACTAGGTTCAAATAGACACAACGCTAAGAGTAGTCTTTGTCATCGTTGAATTGGCGATTCTCCTCCTGTATCTTCTGTAAAAGACCCAGTTGGTCTAGAACCAATGCCTTTAATGTTGAAGATTATTATGGTACAGACTTTGCAGTGATAAGGGTTTATGGGAACCTGATCAGCTCAATCCAAGTGTTGGTACTGACATTGTTTGGAAAACCACGAAATCCAGGCTCTGCATTACTTGGAGACAATCCGACCACATTTGTTACTGGCGCAGATGCTAGCTTGTTCTTTTGCTGCAGCAGCCCATACATTGGACCGCAGTGTCATCAATATCAGGGTGGCAACCCTTACGTGGGAGCTGGAAGAGCTCTCTGCTTCCATGGAGTCTGTATTTCCATCTCTGGAATATTCTGTGGGACGTGGTAAGCCGTGTCAACAAACCGTAATAAATTATCTTTTGATATTCTCACCTGGTTGTAGAAATGTCTCTGTGCGATGAAAACATCTTGATCACTTGGAGTGGACCCATGCTAGTAGATCAGGGGATTAGCTATAGCAGAAGGTGGAGTTTCAGCAATATCTGTTAAAACAACGTTCTAGGCAGGTTTTTGGATCTAACACTAAATGATGTCAAAAAGAACAGGACTAGTCTTGCAACTGCGTTTTAGCCCGCTCAGAGTTAGAACGAGCTCATAAAATTAACTATTAAAAGTTCTGTACAGGTGCAGGCACGCCTGAGCAAGCAGCAAAGTTGCTGCAATTGTGCGGGGTTTTTCAAAGGGTAGAAGGGAATGTGATTCTTGCAGCATCTCTCGGGAAGAAACTGAGTACCGCTCCAAGAGTGCTTGCGGCTTTAATCAATCACCATCTGGAGCCACATAAAGTTCCGGTTGCCCGAGTTCCTGTAGAAAAGGCGCCGGCTTCAAATAGGTGGAAGGTTAGTGATTGAAATCTTTTGTGGAACTGCAATTTGCTCTTGCACATTGTATTGTAGTAAACACACTATGCATTCAGTCATTGTGCAATTGCAGTCGACTCTCACAACCCAAACTAACATTTGAAGAAACCTTTGTTTTCTGAGTTCCATTTAGTTCCATTTAGTTCCCCGACGTGTCATAGATTCAGAGTCTGTGCTACTCCCTCTGTCCGGAAATAACTGTCCTAGTTTTTGGCATTTTTCAACTTAACGTTTTTTTTTTTCCCAAAAAAAGCCATCTCAGTACTCGAAAAATGGTCTATATTTAATAGTAGTATGTAATTTTGTGCCACTCTCATTGTCCGCCCCGTTTGAAGTGAACAGGGCTCACATTTGAAGTATAAAACATAGTACAAAAACTAGGGGAAAAAAATGCCAAAAACTAGGACAATTATTTTCGGATAGAGGGAGTAGCAAGGTATTTTTGGTCATGTAGTACGTCTGTCAGCATGCAAAACCAAAGCTCTACAAGGGTTGTGCAATAACGAATACAGGGAACTCAGAGTCTTGACTGAATGTTCTTCTAATGTGAGGCTGGCGTTGACAGGACTCGGACTCTTTAGATGAGAGGGAGGTGGTGGCGAGCTTGTTCACGCCAGAGAGCTCGAACGCAAGCTGGCGAACAGGTAACGCATCCATGGGCCATCTGCTCAACGGGCACGAACCTATTTCTCGAGAGGTGATGCTGTTGTGTCCGAGCACTTCTGAACAGACGCCGTCAACAGACTGGGAAGAAGTGCACTCTCATCGAATGTATGTATATGGAACCTTAAACGAAGTACAAGTAGCTCATGTAGCAATATCCAGGGATTAGATTGTATCATTGTAAAGATTCTTTATGATTTTTTGAGCTGTAAGAGCTCTTCAGAACTGCGCTGCGTACAGCTTGTCATGGGTACAGATTTGCAAGAGGGTGAACTCACAATTACACTCCTTACATTGACATGTGGTATCCTGGTTTGTGCACAACTTAATTAATGTTGAATTCATCATTTCACGCTATGTACTTACATCTATTTGTGTGTAGTGTCATAGTCATACCGGTAGTCTATATATGTACGTATTTACACCTATTAGTGCGTAGTGACTTACACCTATTCGTGTGTAGTGTTATAGTCAAAGTCTATGTACTTACACCTATTCGTGATTCGTGTGTAATGTCATAGTCATAGTCTTTGTCCTTTCTTACACCTATTTGTGTGTAGTGACTTAAATCTGTTCGTGTGTAGTGACTTAAATTATTCGTGTGTAGTGTCATAGTCAAAGTCTATGTACTTACACCTATTCGTGTGTAGTGTCATAGTCATAGTCTTTGTCCTTTCTTTGTATGTAGTGACCTAAACCTATTCGTGTGTAGTGACCTAAACCTATTCGTGTGTAGTGTCATAGTCGTAGTCTATGTACTTACACCTATTTGTGTGTAATGTCAGTGTGACACTACACACGAATAGGTGTAAGTACATAGTGTCACAATGTGATTTTCCTATTAATTAATTAGTTCAAGGCTAGTGTTGAACATGGGTCCATGTGGCAACTTGTGGGCACATCCATGCGTATAATACTGAGAAATTCAGAAAATTCACTAATATGCACAATAATTCACAAAAATCACATTAGGATCTACATTCATATCATCTTTCAAAAAAAAGCTAACAACTAAAACGGAAAAGGTCAAGAATCCCTTGAACAAAATACACCATAGCTATGGCGATTGTATCCGGCAATTGTATCCGACCATTGTATTCAGCAATTGTATCAGACCATTGTATTCAGCAATTGTATCCGGTGATTGTACACTAATCAAGGTTGCACAATTAATTATTTTCAAAAAAATAAATAATTAGGAGTATAAAATAATAATAAATTTAAAAATAAATTAAAACAAAAATCATTATTGGATGAAGGATTGGAGTTTGAATAATTTATGTCAATTGATTTTTTAACCCCTGTAGTTCGTGTCTTCGAGTACGAGGATGGATTACCGTGGGCAAGAGGAATGCACCGAGTTCACGGTCTTAGATGCGGACCACCGTGACGACGTTTGACCGTGGCAGTCGTCTTCTTCGTTTCCTGCTCTGCTCTACTCCTGGCGTTCTTCAGTCGCGTCCACCGTCGCCTCCGTTTCTCGTTTGTCCTTCTTGCACGATTTTCAATTGCTATCGCCCTGATGAGCTCCCCCAAAGTGTTCACCACGCCGGGCGAGGTCCTGGGGTCCCTCGCCGACTACGCACCTGGTCCTGGAACTTACGCATGGGGCGGCAATGTGCTCTCTTCTGTTGTCGGCCTGCAACAAATTGTTCCATCCCCGCCTGACGCTCCCGATCAGGTATCACCTCCGCCTCCAAAATCACACGAACCCGCGTTCACATCGTCTGGGTTTAAGAACTCAGGGTTTAAGGATTTTCAGGGTTTAAGAATGCAGGAGAAAGGGGGTCGTTGTGTTCGTATTTAGATGGGATTGTTACATGAGATGTGATTAGAAGATAGTAGGGAGCTTGGGTGATATTAGGATTTAGGTTACAAACAGTGTTCGCCACTAAAAACTCAGGATCGTAAGAGTTTGATTTGGTGCAATGGTCAGAGGTGTAAGAATGGATACTCAATTACTGTAATAACGAGGCGCTACGAGAACAAGTTGTAGTGTTGTATGGAAGGAATATGTATTAGGCCTATTTTGAGTGGTTTGTGCAAATTAGGTTTCAGACATGAGCATATTAGGTAGAGTGCATGCTATCGCTCATTAGAATCTTAAACAATGTGCAGAGTATGTTAGGGTTTAGGTTATAAACAGAGTTTAGTACTAAAACCTCTTATAGGGTGAGGATAGTTAGAGTTTGATTTGGAGCAATGGTGCAAGAATGGATACTCAATTGTTGGATTAAAATATCTGTAACGAGGTACTACGAGAACAAGTTCTAGTGTTGCATGGAACGAATCCGTATCAGGTCTAATTTTAGTGCGAAATTAGGGTTTTAGATATGTTGTAATAGGAGCATATTAGGTGGAGTGCATATTATCGCGCATAAGGGATCTCAAAACATGTGCAGAAGCCAACAATAGAAGTGCACAGGGAGAAAGAGCAAGGAGCAGTACCTGGACCGGGTGCAGTGGTCACTGCAAAGGTTCGTGATTTCAGCTATCCCATGTTGGGAGTCTAGTATCTATTTTGAGTGGTCTTTTCTGCAAGCATTTATCTAAGGTATCTCAGCCGTCTTCGTTATTGATACAGAAGAGTGTTGCATTGTGTCAGTAGGGTTCCGGGATAAGAAAAAGAGTTCGTCACTTAACTTCGGTGCACGTGTGTATGCTGCAGATACGAAAGGTTCAGCCACGACAGGCAATTGCCGACATCTTATGTGTAGGGACCAGGGCAGTCAAGGAAAAATTTAGGGGCCTTGTCAGGTATTCTTCTTGTTTGCATAAAATGTTCTGGATATGGAAATATCATAGAACTAAGAGGTCTGTACGGGTGACTGCAATCTTACATTTTCTGAACAACATATTGATTGCAGGCAACAAGATGTGCGATCGACTGAAATAGACAAGGTGGATATGCACCTATCGTTCCGACCTGGTGATATCATAAGGGCGGAAGTAGTATCCTCCAACAATATTATGTCCTCTTATATTACTTTTTAAATTATGTTTTATGCGTTACTGTTTCATTGTATCTTTCTTGTGTTCAGTATAATGCACTTGGGTAGGGCGAGGTGTTCTTAACTGTGAAACTCTGCAGCTTTCTCTTGGAGATGCTCGAGCCTACTTTCTTTCTACTGCCAAGAATGAGTTGGGTGTTGTGTCTGCAACCAGTGATGCTGGTAAGCTTGTTAGTTCATTTTTTTCTTCCCGCACAGTAGATACATCCGATTCTAGTTCTCATTTTAATGGCGATGTCCTCATCCGGCCACATTCAAGTTTTGCTACTCGTAAAAATCTAGGCCGAGGAATACTGACTGAAAAACATGACTACTTGTGTTCAGGAGCACAAATGGTGCCAGTCAGCTGGCAGGAGATGCAGTGCCCTGTGACTTTCCAAAAGGAGTTTCGCAAGGTAGCCAAGGTAGTATAATATGGATGATGCATTTGGCAGTTCCAGCAAGTGTAGCGAGGCTCGTGCGCAGCGGATGAGATGGAAATGTATATCGTGTACAAGTGATTTAGAACATACCTTTCAATGAAAGCTCTAGCACTTCAAGAGCTTGGAGAAAGCTGTTGCAAATCAGGTTACAAACGATATATTTCAATGAGAGAGACCCCTACTGTCGACTTCGCTAAAGTAGTCAGGTTGCTCACAGGTTTGAACTTTGAATACATGAGAAAGTAAACATATTGCTGGTGAATGCAATACTGTGAACTGTGAAGAGTGGTCTGTGAAAGGAATTGCAATTCCAGATATCTAGGGCTGAGCTAGTGATGTTTTTTTATTTCTTCCAGATGAGTGAATAAAGGCACCCGCTCATGTGTCCAGGTTAGTGAAAGCTGTTCCATCACCTCAGAATCAAGGTGCACCCTAAAAACCTGAAGTTTACTGAACATTTATGTCTTTACTCTCTAGTCATGAAACGCTTATATCTGAAACACTGAGGATGTGAAACACATGCAACACCACCAGAGTATACTTGCATGGCTTCAGAAATCGTAATATTTACTATTCTTTAAATGAACTTAAGTCAACTAGGAGGTTGACAACATCCTGGAATAGTTTGAGGACAAGAAGCAGTTTCCATTATCACAAGGTTTTGCTTTTTTGCCTATTACAGTTGATTTTGAGGTAAGGTAGGATGTCCTAAAACCACCACCTCCCCCAATTATGACATGTACAGCTTTCTTGGGGCCACCACAGTTGAGACTCAAAACCACCCATTTCACTATTCAAGTAGACCAATGGCATGCCAAGCATTGCGAAGAAATAGTTGGTGGTTTTGGTTAGCTCATGAGCGGAATCTAGGAACAATAGTGTGAACTTAGGAAATTGGTATGTGACGTATGGGTCAGAGGTTACTTTCCACTTTGGAATTTTGTATAAAATTGACAAATGCGAATTAGATGTTGCAATTTTTTGCAATCCTCATCAAAACCTATTTCAAATGCGGTCATTTTTTTTTTTCGAATTTAGCACTGCCCAAAATAGGCCAGATTGCTTAAGTTGGTGGTTTTAGGACAATCGACCATTGTGTCCATGTTATATAGACACAAAAAGACATTGGCCATATCCCTTGAACATGAGAAAACCATGGGGACTGGCCTATGAAAAAAAAATCTCGAATCTTTAGTACAAATTGAAATGTTTTAATTATTGTTTTTTAATCTTGTCTTGGGGTGTTTAGGTGTGTTTCAGTCATTCAATCTCTAAACTTAATTTTCTTGGCTCTATTTTATGTGATTTCGTAATGCGCTTCCTATGATGCTATTTCTTTTTTTTATTGTTTTGTTTTGATTTGAGGCACACGAGTTGCTTTGCAACCCGCGGCCTATGCTATTTTCATGTTCTGATTCCATGTGATTAAAAAGATTTTGTTTACACTTTTAAGGGGTTGGAGTGGATCATGTGATTGGGTAGGGGCCGCACGAACGCGAGCCCCAACTGCCTCAAATTATGACGTGTAAAGGGGGGTGAATCCCGACACACATCTACAAAACGACCATCCGACACAATGGCACTGATTAATTGATCTCCACTACTAGCAAAGGCGCTACTTCTCACTCAAAACAGTGTCAAAGTTCACTGTACACACTTGTCCTACGTGACGAATCGCACTCACCAAGTCTTGACCGGGCAGAGATTGCAAAGTGGCGCCATTTGACTGACCTACCGAGTGAAAAGCGACGCCTTCTCCTTGTAGCGGTCTCCCTGCAGGTCATGAATCAAACATGAAATGCAATCGAGGCATGCAATGATCATTGCCGGCAGGGGATTGGCGTTACCATCGCAGCAGTCGTCGAGTGACGATTTTGAGCAACACTAATGAGCATGCAGACATAACTCAACGCTCCGGAAGCCCTGGTTGAGTCTCAAGCCCAGCCCAGCACAGAAAGCATCACTCTAGTTTAGTTATTGACATTGATGGGTCCCGTGAGGGGCAGTCGAAAAAAAGAGTATGCCGGTAAGTGGACCCAGCACACGGTATTCTTTAGTAAAAGGCGAAAGAATAGTTCGCTCTGTGCTGAGCACCCAGCTGTGACGAGGATTACCTAGTGTGCTGGAAGTTATACAGGTAGAGTGTAATTGTGAGTAGCAACGCATATGGGATAATGGAGACCTGAACCTACCTTACCACAAATTTGTGTGACCCAATTCATATAGCTGTTGCTTCAGCATGCACATACCTTCGGTGACCACACGTGCACTGTGAGTGTGTAGGGCTAAGGATTATTCATCACTTTAGAAGTAGACACGATCGAGTCACCACCGAGATGTTCTGCACATCATCAGAGGTTCTCATCATGAAACTGAATGCATCAGGGAGACGGAATATTATATTTCATTCAGTAACAACAATTTAATCGTTGTTTTATTTTTTGGATCTTTCAATGTGCACAGTATTTAAAAGCAGATTCAAAACGAAGATCAGAAACGCAATTGAAAGAAGTGAATATTATTCCGTGGGGGCAGAGTATAATAGTGATAACAATGCCAGATAGTTCCTGCTCCACCATCACCCTGGAGTTTCTTGATTGCAGAAAAGAGGTTTCGGCCATGCTCAGCCAGCAAGGTGTCGACGAGCCTCGTTGCTGAGAACAGCTTCAATCTCAGGAGTTGTGGCAGGTACACTCCCGTGAATTCTCTTGTTGTTGGCATGAATTGTTACCGGAATTCTTGCTACCAAATTTCTAGACAAATACCACGGCAAGCAAAGCACTAGTAATTAATGTCGAGTATTGCCCTCTTGCAACAGTTGCCTGGAAGGTGGTCTTGTGTCCTCCAAGTGACCATGGATGATGATATGAGAACTTTGATGAATTATTATTCAATTAGGGATAGCAAGATTCTTGCATTTACTTCTTGAATTGGACGAGATTCCTGAACCTAGCACGTACAGTACACAGAAGAATGTGTTTAGAATCTTGTGTTTTTTTGGGATGGAAAAGGACCAGTGATTTACTTTTTCCGACTTTCTAATCCAGCATCTTTGCTGTAGTGATAAAGTGTGCAATCTTTGCTGGAGTGATAAAGCATTTGCATCCGTGAATCTGAATGAAACAAACATGTACCAGTATCGAATTTTTAACCTTTTCTACTGACAGTCCTATCCTATATTACTACGTACTCCCTCTGTCCCATAATAACCCCTAAAGGACCAAGTAACCCAAATTGGACCTCATGTTTTTTTTTAGCAATTATGAGTAGGTCCTATGTGGATTTCTTTTTGTTCAAATTTCATTTGTCGTTTGACCAACACATGCAATGTTCTTCACTAATCCCAGTGACATAAAATTTGGTCTCGTTTGAATTACATTTTTCACAATATGATCGATCGAATTTGACATTTTAGAACCATAAATCCTTGGTCCTTTACGGGATAAGCTTCTTGATTGCCCAAACTATTTGTCCTATAATAAGCCTCATGTTTGCTCAAACTACTACTCCTATTGGCTTAAGGTCTACACCATTAGACTAGTTAATTCTTCTATTTTGAGGGTTGAGGAAGCTTATTACGGGATAGAGGAGTAATCATTAATAATATTGAAATTTTTAAAAATAGAAAATTATTTGAGCACGGATTTATGCGTTCTAAACACATGGTCACACAAATCTTCAACAATAAATATAAACAACAAATTAACCCTTGAAGCACAAGATAGCCCTAGAAAGGCTTTATGGGTCAAAAAATGGTATTTTGAGCTCCAAAATGATGACTTTGGCAAAAAAAAATTAAATATTCATCCCCTCCAACCCATCTTTTGGGGTTTTTTATTTCTTAAGATAGTGAATATTAAGTGAGATATACACATCAAAAAATTGCATATTCTGAAGTCAACTTAACTTTGACCATACATGATTCCATGAGGTTTTGTTTAATCATGTTATATACTTTTTTCAAAGTGTTCCAAATGAATATTTCTTTGTTTTGGTCTTTTAAACTTCTAATTTTAGGTTCATCCCGTCATCCAAATAGAGAAAAAAAAACAAAAAAAATAGTCCGAAGAGCACTTTTTGATGACCTACTTTGTATTCATGAAAAAAAAAATCTAATTTGATCAATTAAGGTAATAAATTACATATTTTGCTTCATTTTGGTGTACACTGTAATGTACCAAAAAAATCTCAAAAAATGAAAGGAAAGTTGTGAATATGGTGCTCAAAAATGAAGAAAAACCCTCATCCTTTAACCTTTTAACGTCCCGATTCAACATTGATTTCAAAAATGCGTTATAAAATGTTTGATGAATAACAAAAATGGAGTTGATGTACAAAGCTAAGTTGTAGATGTCAATGTGAAGATCACATTTGTACGGTTAGATTTATCATTTTTTATTAATAAATCTTAATTAAATTTTCAAGCTTTTCTTTTGAAATTCAATCAAAAATCCCAAACTAACCAAAAATAAATTAATTAATGTTGTAATGAATTTGGAATAACATGCACTACGAAATGGTATGATTTCAATATTTGATTCTAATTATTTTGGAAAATTATGTTTAACCCCTAACTGCCCAACCATGCATATTTTGCATGATGTACGGATTTGAACTCCGATTTCTCATCCATCATGCACTTTTTGCACTGTGGATTTTTTACTGAAACTTTTATGGGAAGTTAGCTCCGTGCATGTGTGATCTGATTAGAAAGGGGATGATTTGTGAAATTTTTATGCCTCATTTCATGTTGTAGTGTTCCACCCAAAATTTCGAAGATTTTAGTCTAAAAGTGCTCTTGAAAAAGTCAACTACTAAAATTAAGCAACAAAAAAATCTCCAAAAACCACTACACTTAGAGTATTACATTTCAACCCATCCCCAAAAAATTCATTATTAGATTGTCAATATCTTATTCATAATCATATTACAAAAGAGCTCTAAATTTTAAGTTTGAAAATTTATACACAAATATTGGTGATAGCAATCTCAAATCTAACCGTATGGATAGAATCTAAAATTCATAATGTACAACTTTTATTCATTCATCAAGCTGAAAATATCCCTCTTAGTTGCATTTTATAATGCATCTTTGAAAAACTGCCAAATCTGAAAAGGGTGAGAAATTTTAGGGGTTAAGGTCACACTTTTTGAACTAAGAATGAAACTTGACATAAACCAATTCAGTTAGTTTAAAAAAAATCACAATAACTTATTTTGAAGATCAGTACCGTACAAATGATAGTCAACTAGCACAAGAACCAAGAGAAATTTGGATGGATGAAAATTGTCCATGTATGTAGTCAAGAGAACAATTTGAATTTGTTCATCATCCACTATGTGGATGCGGGCGCGTCAAAGGATTAAGGGTTAAGAGTTGAGATTTTTTTAATTTATTACATGATTAAAATTTTATAATCACAATATTGTCGTTTTAAGATTCATCATGAACAAGATTGTTTCAAGAAAAAAAATGGAAGTTACAAAATTCAATTCTAGGCTTTAGCTTTGTTTTCATGTTTTGAATTTTCTTCCTTTATTTTAAATTTCTATATCTTATTTAGAGTCTTTTAGAGAGTGAATCCTTTTTAAGATAGGCTATGAATATTTAGTTATTGATTAACATTTAAATAATGGAATCTAATTGTTACATATCTTATATTATTTATAATGTTATGTATTAACTAATTATATGATTTTCTTCCAAGTAAATATTATATAGTATAGTATTTTAAGAGATTTTTTTATTAAAAAACTTTCATTTTTTCTCATACGTTTTGCATTATTTTCCCAATACGCCCCTTTTGATAAAACTCATAAAAGGCTAAAAAAGAAAATGCATACGCTTCTTCGTTGCATAGTAGGTGGTGAGGTGGGTGGCATGTTGTTTAGGTTGCTTTATGTACAAGATACTATTCTTAGAAGTTTTGAGTGCTCCTAGATAGAAAGATTTGCCTTCTTTTTGTATTTAAAGATAATCTAAGTTACTTGCTATCACACTATATATACCTCATTTTCATAACATTTTTAAAAAATTAATTATAATATTTACATTTTTAATCAATCAAAGGGTAAAATCTAATTCAATCCATTGGTTAAAAGTTAAAAGTTCTCATTAAAAGCTTATAGTCAACTACAGTAAATTTTAAACATTTTTATCAAAAACATAAGGCTTGAATTCTTCTTTCTATCAAAATGTGTTTGTTGCCTCATTTGAAGTTTATTAAATGTTTTATTCCAACTCTTGCAGATATAGTCGACTCTCTATATGTCATAAATGGGCAGTGAAAGTTTATATTATTTATGTATAAAGTTTTAACACTTAACTTAAAAGACATGATGTATTTTTGTTCAAAAACACACCAAAGCTACTATTTCTAGTGCATTGAATTAAAATGAATGAAAAGAAATCTTTTTGGAGTTCAACTATACAATATTGTATTAGAGTGGTATAGAAATGTACGGATTTCTTTCCAAAAATATGTATTAAGATTGGTTTTTTTCTTCCAATGAATTGAAACAAGATTTCATAAAATTAACCTTTTTTTGAAAAATCAAAAATCCTAATTAAGTTTGGGAAACTTTTTTTAAGTCGAAATTTTTAGGAAGACCAAATATGGTCGTAAAGGCACTTAGAATTAACAATAGTTAAGAGGATTTGAAAAAGAGCAATGGTCTGATATGGGTACCCCAAAAAGCCCTTTTAATTTTTAAATCAATCCCTATGGCAACTTTGAATGACTTCTTCTTTAAAACAAAATAAAAAATGAATCGACCGGATGTGATTTTGATTTCCTATACTCATGGAGTACCAAAACAAAATTCACATAAAAATTGAAGAGTTTTAAAGATTTTAAAAGAGACTTTTTGTACAAAAATCAGAGTTTGTCCCAACCACTTAAAAACATCCAAAACATTTGTTTAAAATATCCAATGACATCATTTCGGTACCAATTTTTGATATGAAGCACATCTAGATATGTGTTATTTTAAATTATTAATTTGAAAAATTAAAGATATTATTTAATTTGTACTACAGTGTCTGTAAATGCTAATTTTTGGCAATTATTTCCACGAAGCATAAAAACATGAAAATTAATGGATTCAATTAAAAAGTGAACTTTAATTAAAGTATTTCATGTCATCTAGGTGTGAATATTTTATGTGAATGCCAATGGAAAAATGTAGTAGCAAAAATTCTTAAATATCTAAATTTTGTTTTGAAAGTTCTAAAAATTGTCTTTAGAAACAACCTTTTTATGTTATTTCTGTCACAAAGATATCTTGATTGTCCGCAAAATATAACTCCCTCTTACCTTCACATCACTAATTAAAATATAATGAACCAAAGCTTCTATATAACTATGAATCTATTCTATAAAAACTATTTTTTCAATTTTTTTCTGGATTTTTTTTCAATTTTTGGATTGTTGTTTGAATTAACCAAAATCTTTTGGCCTACATAAATATTTTCCTAGATACCATTAGAAAAAAAAAAACCTATATTTGTGTAATGCTCACAGTTCCCACAACTTTGAATATTTAAAAAAAAAAGGTCAAGTACACATGAACCTATCCAAGTTTTCTTTTGTTCTCGTTGTCAACAATTGTCTTTTAGGGGTTAACCCTTAAAGGAACTTGACTATTAATATTTCTTCACAATACTACTATAACCTCCATTTCTAGCTCATTGAGCCAAAAATACGTATTTTTTGCAAAATTTCAACCATACAATGTTGTTTTAAACTAGCACAAGAATGTGCAAAAAAATTCATACCATTTGCCTGCACGATTTCCTAAAAACATATGTTTAATGTGCAACAAAAAAAAAATTGAACCAATCTTGGAGAGAAATCCTTGCACTACACAATTGAAGCTTTTTAGAATCCCATTATAAATTGTGTTGGTTACTTGTGTACAAAAAATTATAGGTAAATGTATAATGTAGTATATTCAAAATCATATTGCAATGGGAGGAGGTACAAGAAATTGGCAATACACTGGCGAATTTTACCTTGATTTTTCTAAATTTGTTAATCCCAAAGGTTAACGCAAAGATTGATACATACTGGAGAATGTTGGGGGAAAAAATTTGAGAAAAAAATTCCCAACTCTTGAGTTTAAAAACACACCTAGAACTTTGAACATGCAATGTTGGCCTAGAATTAAAACATGGGGAATGCAATACAATTGGACTTTTATCCATGCACAAGTCAAGATCTTGACGGAACATTTATTGAAAGCCTATAAAAGTTCGCAACATTTTGATAGGGGCTCACAAAACCTTGCCCCAAAAACATTCATTGAACTAATTCAAATACAATAAGTATCCTACTTTTGAATTACACCAGAAGTTTGACCCTTACCATTTTCCATCAACTGACAAATCTACATAACTTTCAGTAGCACGCATTGTTTCTCCCTTGACTCTACAGTAGATGGTGTGGAATATTCCACACCCAACTGTGCATCAATAGCTAAGTGGACAGGTGGAGGCTCAAGATGATGAGCAGAGTGCATGAAGGCTATTGAATGTTATGTACATGGAATCCTATATCACAATAAATGAAAGAGGCACTTTCTAATCCAGTTCTTAGAAGTAAACTTAATTATACAAGAAAAAACCATGGAGGACAAATTCATCAATTAATCAATTGTTATATTATTACTATTATTATTATACACTGCCTTCACACATGTTTACAATTTGTTTTTCCAAGCTCTCAATCACAAAGCAAGGTAATTGTAGATTCTGAGACACATACCCAGTGGTTTTTTGTTGCTAATTATAGTCAAGTTTGGGCTGGCTATTTGATACACAATTTTGAGGAATAATGGCAAAATTTTCTACAATTTTTTTTTCCAAGCCTCTTTAAACCTAGGTATCATCAAGGTATTGCCTAAGTTAGCACCTAGGTAGCACATGTGTATTAACCTGATATTACCTGTATATCAATGTGAAAAGAGCATCCAAGGAGCCTGGATTGCTCTTCGAGGCTCGAGCCATGGGCAAGTAACAAAAATGCTAAACTGTCTCCTGACAAAAAAAATCACTGGACATGCCCCTTACAAGAACCGGAAAAAAATGCTCTGGCCACGTAATAATTTAATTAGTTGGGCCATCTGAGGTTTCGGCTTGCAATAAATGCAGCATGAGCCACATAATGCGAAAGTCGACGACACATCACAAAAGTCTCTGCATGGGCACTGGTCGGTCAAGTGACCACTGACCAGCCTGTAAAGCAGTCATAGAATCGTCGTGCAACAACAAAGAAACCAGCATCGTGTACCGTGTTAATGAGATCAAGCAGAATGACGCGCAGAAGGAATATATAGTTTTGTCAACACAGCATGAAGCTAGTAATTAATTTCGCCGTCTCCATGTCCAAGATTTTGTACAGTCCAGAGTGCGGACGAGAAAAAATGGTGTGGCCTGGGCCTCACTGGCGTAATCTAAACCAATAATAATTATACAGTGCTACTAGTGGTCGGTCAAGATATTAACACGTGGTTAATGACTCTTCAGCAGGTCTAATAGAATGTTCCACTTTCTTCATGAGACTCTGAAGAAGGGATGATCGAGGGACCTTGAGTATGATGTGCAGGAAATATTGTCGAGTCATAAATGTCCAAAACTTTGTGGGCTGGAAAAAACCTAAAATTGCCGGCTCTTGCGGGCTTCAAAATTGTGAGAACTTCTTGCACAAGGGCTCCTCCATGTGCAACGGTATCTGCACAGTTGCCGAAGATGGTCATCGTTAACAATATGAAAGGGAAATTATTTCAACTTGAAAGCAGTCGAATAAGCATGTGACAGCAATGTACATACCTCGTTGAGAGGCACAAACTGCAGCTTCACAGCAGTGAACTTGGCTCCATGGAAACCACGGGTGTGTTGCGTACTCGTGCCTGCGGCTTTCACCACGATTGATCGCAAGCCCTGCCATACAATTCCCAAACGAGATGAGTAGATGGCAAAGACAGTACGAAGAAAATCCTCCTTCCAGTCTAACCAATACTTCGCTAACTTTAAAGACACTAAACCCTTTTTCAACTACATGATAAGATAGGAACGATTGGATAAAACAAATTTTACGTTGGAATCCTCACAGAAATGGGAACAAGACTCAAAAAAAAGGGAATTCCATTCTAATAATGAAGACTACTTACAGGTGGATACTTGTGAATGAGGTGTTTCTCCTGTTTCCATACATTCTCGGTTGTCTCCAGTTCACCTGATTCCCTACACCAAAGCCAGCAAGCGTAGTTAGTGGGAGCAAGAATGTGGAATGATTACATCAGACATTGATTGCGAGACATACAGGATTGGAATTGAGAACGCCATCCTTGTTAAAATAGATTGCCAGACGACGGACAAAGATTTGAAGCAGGAGCATACCAGCAGAAAATGATATTCTTGAGCTCGTCTCGCAGCACCACCTGTGCTTTGAACACACTAGGAGCGCCTTTCTTCCCAGCGTGCCAGATTGAGAACATCATGGGAGGACTGCAATCCAGGAATTTGTTGGAGAATGTTTGAAGGCCGATGGACTGCTGCACCTTCCCCCAATCCCACGAAGTCGCCATCACGGGTTTGTCTTCGGCAACGGGACACAGAGAGCAGTCATGTGCGGGGCATTCACGCAGCACGCCGTCGCCACCACCGCGCTGAAAAACAGAGCCGCCCTCCGTGGCCCAGTAGCCGTACGAGTGGGCCTCCTCGTCGCTCTCATTGTCACTGCAAACGCGGTCAATAATGAGCCGGTGCTTAGGCTCCCACGGTCTCAACGACTGATGCTTGATAAAATCCGCGTCGGCTTCACAAATGCGCTCGAAGTGCGGGCTGGCGACCAAATTAACACCGTACACAGAACCAAACAAGCCCTTCCACCCGCCCAGGCATCGCATTGCGTCAATTGGCCGCAATCCCGAGCCCTCGCAGAGCTCGCTCCACAATGTTGCATCGTACGTACAATCCCGCCATGCTTTGCACACGAGCGCGCAAGAGCTCGCAATCTGCGCCGATGGAAGCAGAGCAAAAATCTTCGCGAATACCACGTCTGGTACGCTATCACAAGTGGTACCTCCTCTACCTCCCATCGTTATCCAGCTCCTAAAAACGTCTAATGAACTACAACGACTAATTTCGCAGCAAAAACAAAAAACAAAAAACAAAAAAAAAACGAATTAAATATTAAAAATTCGAACTACACCGCTGATCTCTATCTCACACCATTTCTGCGCTCCGCGTAGCCTAAACAACACTACCGAATTGATATATTTCTTCATAAATTCCTCGCAGAAAGAATACTCCCGTTCAACGTCCCCCGAGAAAACCTCCAAGAGCTTCAATCACCGCCAACGCTTCCAACAAGTGAAAAGAAACACATGCAGTTGCAACAAGCATTGGCTTTCCCTCTCGAATCCCTCAATCACCAACGGAAACTTAAACTTCACTAAAATGACTCAAACACGAGTTACCGACCACCATTCTGAAGAGGGAAAAAAGCTACGAATAGATGAAGGGAGAGGGATTAAGCACGGAATGGTGCTTGCGACGGGAGCAGCGATCGAAGGCAGCCCTGTCAGAGCGAAAATGGGGGAGGCAAGAGGAGGAGTATGCGAGAAGTTGGAGACATGACGAACAAGGTGTTTGGAGCTCGTGTGAAGCTTGGCGGGAGCTTGGCGGGAGCTTGGCAGGAGCTTGGCGGGAACGAGGCGGGAAAGGGGTTTGAACGATGAGCCAACTGGACGCGGGGGTTTGGCGGGAACGCGGTGCCCGCCACTCATTGGCCACTCCATGCCCGCCCTAGCTCTGGCGGTCGATACCCGGCTGGTCCGTTGATACCCGGCTGGGTCGGTTTGGCTGAGGGGTGCCTTGGTGTGACATGAATTTTGGGGGGAAGGGGTCTTGAGATTTAAAGGGAGGATTGAGACGTTGAGACAGTGACAAGCTGGAATTGCACCTGCCATTGGGAAATGCAAACTGAAATATTTTTATGAATTTACAAGAATTGAACCCCTATGTGCCTAAATGATTCAGAATAGCTCCCTCTAAAATTGTTATAATCTCATATATGTTGAAACACTCGACCTCCTTACTAAATTTCTAAGGCATATCGTAACTTGTTAATAGATTCAACACTTATCTATCAAATTAGTTTTTTTTTTTTTTTACTAGAAAGGTAACTAGGAAAATGTCAATTTCTAGGAATTTTTCTAAATATCTTTGTTTTGTTTAAAACTAGATCTGAAAAAATCAACATTTATTTTAAGAATTAGTTTATGACAAATATGTTAATAGGTTATAGTATATATTAAAAGTTATATGTTACAAATTTTGAAAGATATTTTAAATTATATTTTTTAATAGCTCAATTTTGTTGTTAAAATAATAATAGAAGTAGTAACATTGGTCAAGGGGACTATCATGAATGGAGAGTTTGTTGGGAGTAGTTTGCGCTTTTTTTATATAACATTACTAAGCAATAGAACTTAGGTGTATTTGGAGTTCAAGCATTGAGAGGAGATTTATTCACTTGACAAAGAGAAAATAATCCATTATATGTTCATCTACTGCACCTCCCTCAATTCCAATTTTTTCACTTAGCTTTAAGTAAGACCTTAAAAATTGCAAAAAAATTGTGGCATTTCATTTATTTCATTGCTACCATGTAGAATAATGTTATGTGTGTGATATGATGCATAATTAGATATAGTAAAGTTAGTGAAAAACTATTGGTGCCACATGAGAGTTTTGAATGAAGTACCATGTTCTGTGAGAAATCATGAGTCTTGTCAACTCGCCAACTTGCCAATTCAATGCACTAACAAATTTTCAAATTCCATAGAGTTAGGTTATGATGTTCTTTTATTAATGATCAAATCATAAGTTTTGTTGTGGTATTATAAATACGTGTAAGTTGAAAGCATTTGCAAGTGAATGTTGTCATACGTTGGTACAATATAGTATGTTGTATAATAATTGTTATGCTAATTCAACTTTTGGGGCCAATTTACAATAAAGAAAATAGGATCAAATTCTCACCCTTGCTAGGCATTGTAACATAAATATGCAATAGTGTGACCTATGTTAATGAGCACATTTACCCTCTTTTTATTTTTACCGCATTACAATGTGCTATTGTAAACTCATCTTCTAACTTTTTATAATGTTTGAAGGAAATATGTTTTGACTTTCAAGAGCTTTTGGTTTAGAGGTCCAAATTATGTGAAACCAAGTTAACTTTGTGTATCTTTTATTGCTTAGAGATTTCCAATGGTACCCCATATATTATTGTAGACTCATTCTCCTAATTTTACAATTGTTTGAATTTACATATAATACTTTTTAATATAAGGGAGGAGGCAAAATAGACCTTTTTGGGTTTATATTAAAATTATTTGAAATATACTTATGCTGTGAGCTTTTATTTTTATTTAGAGACAATTTGGAGGCAATGCTCTTAATTTTATACAGGAAACGATAGCAACCCAATCGTTATTTCAAGTTCATTTTTCTAAAACATGTTTGATATTAATTAAAAATAACTGATTATATTTTTGCCGATTTTAAGTCACGTTAATCAATAGGCCGTTTCAATCCCAATAAAAGGAGGGTTGTTTATCCAAGCATAAATGTTGCTTTTATTTTACTTAATATATAGACGATCATAGTTTATAAATTTGTTCTTGACATTTGGCAATAAGTGAACAAACGCAATAATTTCAAATTTAAAAGATAATCGTTAAAAATTAAAAATTGATTTCTAAAATGACAATGATACGGTTGGCATAGAAATTGTATTAGAATACAATGTTGATTATGTATCACAAAGAATGCAATTTCAGTATAACAACTTTGAGTAATTCTTTGAGTTGTTCATCAAAAAGGTGGGAAATATTTTTATTAAAGAATTGTAGTTGCCACTTTTAAATATTTATTCCAAATTTTAATAATTATTGATTTAGGTTGTGATGAATTTTTGAAGTTTTATCTTACGTCCCAATTCTTATTGTTATTGATCGCAAATTAGAAATCACCAACCTATCTCATTTATTGCATGGTACCATCAATAAGTTTATCATCTTTAATTCTACTATTGGTGAATCCCTTCCCTAATAGAAAAGTATATACTTCTAAACACTTCTAAAAATGAGTGAACAAATTCTTGGAAAATTATTAGTAATTTTTGTCAAATTTTACATAAATTATTTTGTGAGATTGTCAAAATATATAATATTTCTATTTTTTGTATTTCTTAATTTTTTTGGATAATCAAGTGACTATGAGTTTTAGGAGTAGAAAGAGCTTCTCAACTTCATTATAAGTCACTCCCGAATATACAGGATGAGAATGATTCGCAAACCCATGTGAATTCTTACTAGTAAAATATATTTTCTAGTAGATTTTGGTGCACAATAGAGCATAGCAAGTGATCTTATTTTGAAAAGGTCAAATTATATTCCATCTCTAAAAAGGTTAGAACACTTTTAGCCTTGTCTCTATTAGAGAGTTCAAAGCACAACAAAATAGTAGGAACACTACCTAATATTATTTATTTTTGGAGAAATGATGCAAATATTTTCTAAGATTACATGGATATTCACTAAGATTCTCTTCTTCACTGTAAAAAACAATTTATATAAAGAAAACAATTTCCTAAAAATTTAGGCTTCCCCTTTAATAATTGTTTTGGCCAACCTTGATGGTTGGGTACGGTACCAATATTCTTGATTCATTTGCATCAGTTGATGCTCTTTCAAGCAAAATCTCTAATTTGTTCCAAGTGCAAGCATGTCTTGAAATTTTTCTTTCACTTCTGTAAACAAGCCTACATGCCATTTTCAAGTGATTTATGATTCCATGAGTCTTCTGACATTTGCTTTCTTCTCTAAGGTGGATGACCCAATAACCAATGTGTACTGTAAACCAACGATATCTTCAACTAGTGTTCATTATAAGCTTCTAATTCTATACCAATACTAGATTTGTGTGAAAATCTTAAATAAAGCGTTGGTTTATGGACCATCCACTATACCTTTTTTATTCAAATGTCAAATGCAATATATCAAAACAATTTTTTCCATGTTTGATGCGTCATTATGCTTCTAAAACTACACATTTTTATAATAGTGTTTCCAAGTAGAATGCCCTTAAATAATCCATTTAAATTCTATGCTTGGAAAAAAAAATGAAAAATCAAACCATAAATTTTTTTAGTTGATAAACAAACAAGATTCATGATAGGTAGTTTATTTATTTATTTGTATATATATATAGAAAAAAATAAAAATGCACATGAATTTTGAAAGTGAAAAGATAGTCTTTACATTAATTGATAAAATCAACAATATTTTTCATTGCTACAAAGCATGTCATCAAAAGTGCTTCTAAGACAATTTTAAAAATTTTCCTCAATTTGAATGACGGGATGAACCTTAAATTAGAAATTTAAAAGGACTAAAACTATGAAATATTCATTTGACACACTTTGAAACAAATAAATAACATGATTGAACACAACCTCATGAAATTATGCATGGTCAAAGTTTAGTCGACTTCAAGATATGCAAATTTTGGAAGGGACCGAGTTTATTTTTATTTTTATTAGCTTAAAACATCATTTTGGAGCTCAAGTTACCTTTTTTTTTGGACCCTAAAAGCCCCGTGAGGGTCTCCACGTCCTTGTAGTGGTTGAAGGCACCTAACTTATATAACACTTATGCGGAGTGGGTGGTTATGGAACATTCTAGCTTTGTTATAAAGTACACTTCAATATCAACATGCTCTAAAATCTAAATGAAATCTATCTATAAAGATAAATTTCATTTAGATGTGATCTAGTACTCCTTTGTACTGTACTTTGAAACACAATCTAAAGTGCTCAATCAGAAAGGTAGTAAACCCTTGCTCAATCGGAAAGGGTGGGAGACCTATTACCATCGGTAGGCCATATACATACTTTAAGTGGAATAAATATTCAACACATATTTAGAATCTAGAGAAGATAAAAAAGTATATCATGGATTTTCAAAGTAAGAGTAAAGCCTTCCGGTGGATTTACTCACTTTTTGGAAAATTCATATGATACCCAAATGAACAGTATTTTAGTGCATTTAAAAAAAAACCATCATTTTATAATTCTATTTTAACCCCTAAACCCCGCCCAGACCAAAAATTGGTTTATGAAGATATTCAATTCCAATTGCTACGTGGATGATTTTCATCCTATTCTTTTTGTGAAGGACTTTGCTTGATCATGCCACCCTTCAAGTTAAATTCATATCATTCCAGCTATTTTTAGATTTTACATGTGGTCCCAACTACAAAAAGAGTCATAAAAACAGTTCACGGTGTAGTGTATTTTGAAATTTCTGCTTGTTTTGCTTAACCCCTAAAGGACCGTAAGGCCCCCACGCGGCTTCTGGAACTAGAAAGTGAGGAAATTCGGGTTCTTGGGCTTTGAATTGTAGGATGAGCAACAAAGAGACCCTGGCTCTTTTTGAGAGCCGAATTTGCAGGTACTTCTTGATCGGAAATTCATCTAGTGAGGGATTTTTGGTGATTTTTTTGAGTTGCACAGAGGGTATCTAGGCGTCACTTCAGACCCTTATATCTTCCTCTTCACACCTCCAAATTACTTCAAATTTTTTGCACATGTTTAAAATGATGATTTCTATTCACAGTAAAAATTTCAGAATTTTTGGAGCACTTCTGAATAATCCGATTTCAGCATGTGTACAAAGTACCCCAAACAAGTTCCATCAATCTTCTCAACAGTGGCATTTTCTCAAAAATTGTGCGATTTTGTTGATCTTTTTTTCATACAAAAGCTACGTAAGTCTTCTTTAATTTCAATGGTGTTGATCGTCAAAATTACCCCACACCAATGAGGAATTGAGCTTGCTACAAGAGCTAGTCAAGAAAACAAGAGCAAAGTTCAACACCCCCCGGTCCTTTAGGGGTTAAACTAAATTTAGGCCATGAAAATGAGTTCCATTGCATTTGAGCTTAACTAACAAAATGAAGCTTACCAAGTCTAGTTTCTACTCCACTTTGAATTTTTCAAAAACTTTGGAAATTGAGTGTTTTCTTGTAGTTACAAGTTTAGTGGGTATTACCAAGGTGTAGCAAAAAATTATAAATTTAGATACACGGATGATTTTCATTAACTAAACTTTTCTTCATTGTAATTTACACCTTTGGTAAAAAAATTGGAATTTTCTAGTACATTTGTAATTGATATGAGTTTTCTTTACAATCACTTCAAAAAACCATAGTAATTTCAAAGTAACTACAAAATTCATGAAAAATTCATGATTTGTAGTAGACATGAGAGAGAGGAGGAGCGCCGCAGGAGAGAGGAAGAAGGTCGATTAGGGTCCGACGATGAAGAGGATGGAGACCACGATGAAGACCACGATGAAGACCACGATGAAGACCACGAAGATCAGAAGACCCCGGCGATGAAGACTACAATGAAGACCGCGATGAAGCTTGCTGTGGGCGGGCTGCCCGGCCTCCTCCGACTGGTGGGCTCCCACCCCCCCGGGAAGTTCGATGGGGGGAGTTTAACGCGACCCAAGCTGAACTCCAGTAACGTGTCAATGCGTTAAAATTGAGCAAAGGTATAATAATACAGTAATGTCATTAATTCTATCCCAAGTATAAAGATCATCACAACCAGATTGACACCAATATAGAAATTACTAATTCCAAGTCAAGCTATCATAATAGCTCAACAACTGCATGCATTGTTCAAATGAATTAAATTACATAATTACCGAAGCCAGCACTAAACTGGCTCCGTTGATTTTGTTTGCTGGAACATCCACTCAGTTTCTGACGAGCCACCGTTGTTGTGGCCATTGCCATAGTTGTCGTCGTCCTCGTCCTCATCCTCCTCCAAGTGCTCACCATAAACATCAATGATATCAAGTTCATTCTCCTCTTCCAAACTAAACTTCTCGAATTCGTAACCAGAGCCGAGTTGCGCATCTGCCAGGGCTAACGCACGCGCGCGGTCGCGGTCTTTCGGGTACGTCCAGTACAAGAAAGTGTAGATGAGGCAGCAGAGGGTGAGGGGAATGCCAACGGCTGTGTACAGAGCCTTGGAGAGTGAGAGCGCATTCTCTTTGTCAATGATGAGCTCCGCAGCATGGTCTCTTCCTGCTTGAATTGGAATGTAGCCATAGTACTTCTCTGCCAGCACACCCACAAGCGGCGGCGCAAACGACGCCAACATTGATTCGAACGACCGGTCCAATGCGTAGATGCTTGTTCGTGCACTGGCAGGGACAATCTCTGCAAAAATAGGGCTGCAAATACACACACCTTCAAAACCAGCCTTTGAAGGTCACCACACCTAAAAGCAACACTCAGCATAGTTCTTATTACCGGCATTAGAATGGCCATTTTTTTTCATATATGTATTCAAAGAGGATTTCAATGCATGAAAGAATGAATAATTATTTGAACATTGTACGCAAACGTTACAAGGGTTCAAAATTTCATTGGTAGATGAGCTCTTATGAGCTCTTATGTCAAGATTAGTGTTCACTGGTATGCCATTGTGAAACCTTGGGACAATCAGGTTCATTTAAAATACACATTTGAGGTCTGAGCACTACTTCTCATAATGACTCTAATTCATTCATTTCACTGAAAATCGTGTAATTCCAGTACAACACTAGTAGTTAAGACAATGTACACTCTCAAAACCAAACACATAAACTTGATGCACCCATAGTCACCATAGTCTGGCATTGCATCTCGAGCTAAAATCTAGCTACATCTTAAGCTTAGTGTCGATTTACGGTGCATCTATGTTGAGCATTTGAAAAATTTGTGTCCAGGAAGCAAACAATTGTGAGAAGGATGATGATGCTTACTTGTTGGTGGCGGCTGCGTTCCAGGAGATGCAGAAGCCGAGGATGAAGAACATGATGGCGTGCAAGGCGGGAGTGGAGGGATCGATGGGCATACCCAGGAGGAGGATGCCGGCCAGCGGCACGCCCAGGCCAGAGCTGATCTGGGAGAGCATGATGCGGCCGGCGTTGGGCATGCGCAGCGACAGCACGTCGCCCATTTTGCCCCCAAACAGGCCTCCCAGGGAGGTGGCCACGGAGAACACGCCCAGCAGCAGCGCCGTGGTGTTGTGCGAAAACCCCGTCAGCTCCAACCACATGGGCGCGAACGCCAGCGCTGCCCACGGGAAGTTGCCCGCCACTCCTTGCGCCACCAGGATCTGGAACGTGCGAATCCCGCACACGTGCTTCGCCTCCACCAATGTGGCTTTCAAGCCCTCCACCAGCCCTCGCCAGCCTCCTCTCCCCCTGCACCATACTCATGTTACACTCTAATTTGTGACCCCAACATCCTCATGAATCACAAACCCTACAGAGTGGAGCAGCCTTGTTCCATCCACAAGACAACTTAACGGCCAAGTTCCATGGGTGAGTATCTCACGAAATGACAAGTTTTTTTAGGGACTTCAAGGGACAAGTTCCACATTTCAAGTGAGCTTTTGAGAAAAAAGTGGTGGAAAAGTTGTCACAAAGTATGGAGGGTTCTCAAGCTCAAGACTTCATGGCAAATTCTCCCTAACCAATCAAATTTGTTCATGTTCAAGTCTATGGAATATGCACAACTTCATGGCCTACTTCCATGGGCAACTTCTCAAACCCATGGAACTTGGCTCTAAATTAGCGATGTTAACCTTCAACTACAATCGCTCACCCTTATTCCATCCAAAAGACCAAAAACTGTCATTCACAGTAGCCTTGTCACTTGGCCTTGTTCCATACCACGAGACAAAGCAACTCTCATTCATTCACGTGCGCTAGCCTTCGAACGACGCAAATCACTTACATACACGCACGTTAGAATGGAGAGAGTGTGCAAGGAATGACAGAGTGCGAGGAATTTCAGTGGTGACTTACTGCGGAGGAGATTGGCCTCGGGAAAAGCGTGGATCGACGGCGTAATAGCGAACTAGTCCTCCAACCAAAACGCTCACTAGGGCCACCAGATGGAAAGAGACGCGCCATCCCGGAATGCCCAGAAAAGATCCGCCCGCCAGAATCACCGACAGAAAGCCCCCTAAAATGGACCCGATGTTGCCGGTCAGTTGCAGCCAGCCGAATGCCACGCCGCGCTCATGCTCTTCGGTGGAGTCCGCCACCAGTGATTGAATCGCCGGCACCACCATCGCCAACCCAATCCCATTCAGCGCCCGCGAAATGGCCACCTGCAGCAACAGAACCGATTCAAAACCCACGCCAACGATGTTGAATTCGCCAGCTCCCAAATCAAACCTAACCCTTCCAGGATGAAAGACTCATGGTTTTCAGATGCCCATTTCGATTGATCATATTGTCGAAATTAAGTAGGGAAAAGTTTTATATCATTAGAGTCACCAGCTCCAAAAATCAGCCCTAACCCTTCAAAGATGAAGAATTCATGGTTTTAAAATGGCCGTTTCGATTGGTCATATTGTCGAAAGTAGTGAAAAGGTTTGTACTCTCTGTCCCACAAAAAAAACCCGTGGTTTTTAGCATACTCTAACTTATCGCTTTTTCTTGGAAAAAAAGAGCTGTCTCAATACTTGAAAAATGGTTTATTTTTAATAGTATGTAGTTTTGGTGTCACTCTCATTGTCCATCCCGTTTGAAGTGGACAGGGTTCACGTTTGAAGTAAAAAATATAGGACAAATATTTGACAAAAAATTTGCCAACAACCACAGGTTTTTTAGTGGGACAGAGGGAGTATCATTAGATTGAGTGAAGAACATTGCATATGTCAGATCAAAAGCAAATAAAATTCCTCATATAAACTCGTCATTTGAAAACATGATCAAGGCCACGAAGGTACTGATTGTATGGGCAAGTTAGAGGTGACGACGGACCTGAGTGAAAGTAGCAGAGATGCCGACGAAGAAAGTGGCAATGGCCCAGAGAACGGCGCCCAACGCAATGACGTCGCGGCGGTTGTGATGCACGGAGGCGTAGGCGGCGAGGGGAGCACAGAGGGCTTGCACGAGGGATCGGACCAAGGTGAGCGACCCCAGCTTGGCGGGGGACGCGTTCAAGGCTGCGCCGATCTCCAGGTACACGCCCGGCAGCAACGCCTCGTCGGCCCTCTCCATGATGGACGCCAGGTTCACCATCAGCAGCGTGCGCGTGGCGTCGTCCTTCCACCACTGCCGCCCGCACACCCTCATCTTGCCAGGCTCCATCACACCTCCTTCCTTCGATCAATTCCACCCAAATCGGCCGGAGCACTGCATCTTGCCAGTCAGGAGCCCCTCGAGCTGAGTGCGAAAATCGCACTCACCCTGCACACGTCTGGGTTCCCAAGCCTCCTAGAGCTGCCATGTACGAAGATCTAACCCTCCGAAACCTCCAGCTCGCAGTCGCCACACCCTGCACACGTTTGGGTTCCCAAGCCTCTTAGGGCTGCCATATACGAAGATCTAATCCTCCGAAACCTCCAGCTCCCTCGCAGCGATGGAACTAGTTCAAGATTGAATTCCTGATAAAACCTGAGCGACAGAAAAACAATACACAAATATCTAGGGAAACTAGCCAAAAGCTCGAAATCGGTGCTCCGCCAGTAGCAGGAAGCACGAATCTTGACAAAGGTGAAAGAAGGCTGAGATGGCAGATGGGTGGTTAGTGACGATTTCAAAGTGGAGAAGAAAGATGTAAACTTAGTAATAAGGTAGTGCCCGGAGTTGGCGCAGGGACTGAACGCCGCACACGTGCATAAGCTATAATGTATTGTACTGTACAGAAATGGAGAGCGTGGGCTTTTGGTCAAAGAGAGGTGTGCGCTAAGTTAGCTGAGCTTCGCGTCGAAGTGCGGCTTGCACGGCTTCATTGCGTCCGCCATGGCTGAGTGACCCCGTACTAACTGAAGTGGAGTGAGACCATTATGCTGTCGCAATCATTGACGGAGACTCTGGCCGCAGCAGCCATCCCCATCATTTGGCTGCCCTGCAGTGAAGATCTTTCACATGTGAAAATGCATGGAGCATGTACTCAACGTGAAGATTTGAATAATCTGGAAGTAGGTTCTTAGTAGACTGGAGTTTGTGAAAGAGTAACCTGTTGCCCTGCATCATCGGTCTCGCCACTCTTCCGCTTCTTCCATTCGGGTTTGTCCTCGCTCTGTTGTGTACCAAGGTAGGAGGTGCTTGAAGTCCCAACATTATTTTTTTATTCAATTTTCGTGGGAAGGTAACTTGAAGCAGAATGGAGCGCACTTTGAATCAAAAGAGTTGAATATACTAATAATTTTTGAAGTAGAAAATGCACAGGTGTTCTATAAGCATCCTCACCTTGGGTTGTACAATACAATTGAGTTAACCGAAAAGAAGCCCATCTAACCTCTCTTTTTGCTCTACTTCTAACCTCTTTCTTGAACTGTACTTGGGTTGAATAGTGTCGTGTCATAGATTTTCCCTTTGTGAGCCATGGGCTTGGAGCTTTGGTGGAAGATGTAGGAGTCATAGCGAGGTGTGGAGAATAATGACAGTGCCTTGCTTTAGATTGTCTCCCAACTCATCATAGACTAGTTTTTGGTCTATTTATATTTCAATATGAGTTCAAGAGGAATTCAACACGAGTTTGCTGAAACTTTCCTCTTTGGGCTGACTTTTCGGTTAACTCTAATATCTCTGCATTGTAAGGTAGAATGCATTCATTTCAGTGGTTGATATTGGGTGCTTCTCAGTACCTCAGTACTCAACCCTCTCTGAGTAAGAGCCCCTCCCCATGAGGCACCCGGCCCCGTCCTCACTACAAATGGGCGTTGGGTTCATCGTTCAATCTCATCTAATAAAAATGAGAGTAGGTCCTTGAAAGACATTAGCTCTGGTTTGAAGGAGTAGCAAGCCCATTCAACCCGTCAAACACTTGTTTTTTAATTCAAAGAATGAACTAAAATAAGCTTATTTCTTGTGGAGCCTAGTTTGGGAGAGCGGGCACTGGCTCTTCGTGGACTCGCCTTAAGGATATCCTCAGTTCAGACCTCTATATTCACACTTTAAAGTATAGTTTCATCTCTATTTCAATTTCAAATGACCCAATCACACTCTCTCCACGTGCATAGTAAATATTTGAGGGACCAATCACAACTGTCATTTATTCAGAATATAGGACAAGGTTCCATCACATATGCATCAAATACAAGAATCTATCTAAATAGGGTACGATTCCATGTCTTTTTAAATTCCCAATAGATGATTTTATACAAATTTTCAAAGTGAAAAATTTGTCAAACCCAAAACTATTTCCTAGATTCTTCAATAGTCATGTATTTTGAGACAACTTCGTGCAAGAAATCACCCAAAACCGATAGGCCATTCTTCCATGAACCATGCCTATTCAATTTCCTAGATTTATTCAATTTCCTAGATGTATTCAATTTCCTAGATTTATACAATTTCCTAGATTAATCTACTTTCAAAAAATATCACACCTTGCACCTAAAATTGTCACAGTTGTCAAACATTCTCGAAAATGAAAGAATGTCTCCATACAGTAGAAGTACACAGTCTGGTTCATGAGCTCCTCACAGATTTCCGTATTCATACCTTATGTAACTTGGAGAAATTCCACATGCCAGTGATTCAATTAAAGTTCTAATAGAAGCGCATTTATATGAACGTCTCTGACCAAGGCCAGCCCTCAGTTTTTTATTTTTGTCATTTTGGGTGTCCTATGGATCATTTTTGAAAATTTTGAATTCAAAATTAGCACCTTCGGCCTCAATTTAGATATACAGTGACTGTCAAAACTGAGTACGAAATAGCTTAGTCTACCTTTAGCCATTCATATTTTATAATTTACTGCATTTAATGCCAAATCAGTTGACGGCACAAGTATACATTCAAGTAAATGATGTGGCTACCAAATTACAAGTCCAGCAATGCAAAATGATTTGAGAAAGATATAGATCAAAGTAAATTAGCTCTAAAACTCAGTTATGCTCACACTTGGATTACGCGGTGAATGCTACAAATTTGACATGCACAAGTGGTTTTCTGGGTCTATTTTTTTGGATGGGCATGTTCTTGGCCTTCACATTTATAATTGTGTCCCTATTCAGTGCACATCATGTATGCAAATTGAGCAAAATGGTTTCATTAAGGTCTCTCTCTGTTGTTGATAGAAAGCAGATAGAAGAAGCTACTTTAGAAAAGTTGAGGAGGGGTGAAAGTACTAGAAATGTTGCTAGAGACTTACAAGTATCCCAAAGTTGGGTTGCACAATTTCGTAAGCAACATTTGAGTGAGTTGAGTGATGTGAATCGCAGTTTTGGTGGCAGGCCATAGGTGTACAGTGCAGCTGATCGCAGGGCTTGTGTGAGAGAAATCACTATAGGTGGCTTAGAAACTGCACACAAAGTTGGAAATTACTTGAGAGGAGCTTCATGTTGGTATGAGTGATAGTACTGTGAGGAGAATGTTACGAAAAGCAGGTTTGAAATGTGAAGTGAAGCAAAAGAAACCAAAGCTCACACTTCTTCAAATTAAAGGACAATTAGAATTTGCTAGACGTCATTGCCATTGGACTGATGATGATTGGGATTGTGTAGTATTTTCTGATGAAACAAAAATCAACCGATTTTACTCTGATGGTCGCAGTTGGTGTTGGTTTCGTGATGGACGGAGTAGAAGTGCTGGAATGGTGCAACAAACTGTCAACTTTGGAGGTGGGGGAGTGATGATGTGGGGTTGCATGACTCCGAGTGGCCTTGGTATGATGTGTAGGATTGAGGGAAGAATGGATCAGTACATGTATAGAGAAATTTTAGAGCGAGAACTGGTTCATACACTGCATACATACAATCTAGATCCTGCCAATTTGATTTTTCAACAGGATAATGACCCAAAGCATACATCCAAGAGTGTGCGCCGTTGGCTGAATTCGCAAGAATTCACTCTTTTGAAGTGGCCGGCGCAATCTCCAGACTTGAATCCGATCGAACATTTGTGGGCAACTTTAAAACGTCGACTCAACCAATATGAGAGACCTCCCAAAGGAATGTTAGAATTGTGGGAGCGTGTTGAGGATTGTTGGGCTTCAATTACTCCCAATGAGTGTAAGAACTTGTATAAAAGCATGCTTAAGCGCATTGCAGCTGTTATAGTTGCTAAGGGTAGGTGGACAAATTTTTAACTTTGTTCCAGCTAATGTGAGCAAAACTGAGTTTTGGACTGAACTTCACTTTACTTTTTTTTTAACATGCATACATGTGTGTAATAGACCTCAATCCCCATGGAAGTATGACTGATTGCAATGGTAATCCTGTGCAATTTATGGTTTCATTTTTGACGCATCCAATTTCCCTACATTGTTTGTTAAATTTCAGTAAGCTGTGTTCGTACTCAGTTTTGGCAGTCACTGTATAGGCCACCCCATGGAATTTTGAGGGCCTCAACAAGTTCATAGGGGGCAATTTCTTTGCCTCAGGAAATGTTCACAACACTCATTTAGAGAAGTCCCATTAATGTCTTCCCATCCGACCTCCCCAAAAAAGCAACATCATAGAGAGGTTTGTGGGTCGTCTCCCTGGCCTTGATTTTACTTGAGCTTTTCAATCATAGTGTGAATTCGTGTCTTTGATGCAAATGTAAATCACGGATGTACAACCAACAGAATCCCTTCCTATTTACTTAATCAGGTACAGTACGGTTCATTTTGAATTTTACAAGAGAATAATTGCGAGCACAAACCCCATTTAAACCTCAATTCCTTGGATGATCCTGTCTGGCAAGTAACACGTGTTAACACTAGGTGTTTTCTGTATTGCAACTGGTACTGATCACAGCAGCTCGGGCAGGTCCTTGCGATAATACTCCCAAGACCAAGCTTGTGGTCACTACAAAGCACACAGTTTCCACAAACGGCATATGCTTCACCTGATGACAGAAGGCAGTGCGCACTAGGAGGAATCCAAGTACACAGCCTTGATCGATAATAGTGTTCGCTTATGGGGATACAGATCCATGAGGTGCAATTCCTCCTCACCACACAAGACTACAGATAATCCTCAAAATCACCCTCTAGGGCCTCTCAGCATGAACTCACTTGCAGGTTTAGGGTTCTACATGTGAACCCAGACACTGTCCACGCTCTCTATTGTCGCAACTCAGCCCTGACGTAGTCAGCGTCCTCAGACACGGCGATGTCCACAGTGGGCCTCAACTCTGCACAGACTGCAATAGCCTGGTGCACTGGGTCGGCCCTGAAGCTTTCTAGAACGTCTTTGTTGATGGGAGCTCCGTTATCTACTGCAGTGTAAGCCTGCACAATTGAAGGAACGCCAATCGTCTTACAAATCAACCCAACTCAAAGCAGACTGACTACTAAAGATGGTCTCATGGAAGCGATACTCTCGAGTCATGACTTACTGTAACCACCAAGAATTGTGGCCATGAAGATTCTGAGTTATGAACATTTACCTGCTGGGTCAAGATGTAGTCAAAACGAGGAGCCCATTTGCGAGAGCCAAGACGAGCAGTTGTTGAGCAGTTGTCCACCATGAAGGCAACTCCACGGGCGTGCATGAAAGGGTTGAGAGAATCGACAGCCTCAATCACACTCTCGTTCACCATCTCTGAGTACGAGTGTCCTTTCCTCCTCAAGACCTCAATCTGAGCATTGCAAGAACAAATCAGAACAGAGAGATGAAAATGACGATAGCACACCCACGACCCTGACCTCTTTAGTCTGACTGCCTGGGGTCGCAAGATAAAAAATATCGACATAGTATGAATGTGTGACAATTGTGCTAGTTGATGATAGAGTGCCAGGTGTACAAGATATTCCAAAATACTATTTAGAGAAGGTCAAATCAAAAAGGCCTGAGTGTATAACGGACCTGTGCCATCATGAGAGCGCAATAAACACCAGCTGTGAAGGGATGCAGTGGGCCTAGATCCCCATTTGGTCGGGAAGCGCGCACTTTCTCACCAACGGTCCACATACGGGTTCCATCAATCTTTCCCATGGGGAATGCTGGTAGACCCTCTTTCTCCTGAATAAACATTGGAACTAGTTAGCACCCAATGATCCAACACAACCCTTTGTAATAGAATCCATCAACGATGATAACAAATCTATTATCAGATCTCAAGGAGTGGAAATTCAAAAGAAGGTTTGTACTCTCTAGAATTGATGCCTACTACTGACAGACCTCAGTCCACACAAATAAACTTAAAAATAGGCGAGAGTAGATGAACTAACAAGCCCAATCCAACACACTTGCTTTACATAAAACTCTGTAGCTACTGTGACAAGTATTAATGCTCTTTTCAGTATTTCAGTAACTTTTGTATGCTACTTCTACTGCATGAAAATACTGAATCCAATGTAAAAGATCTTTGGGTACTTGGAACTCACTGAGAATCGGCGACCAGCCAAGACGACACTGCGGATCTCGTTGCCGGAAGCAACATCCTCGTAGCACTCATAAAGGATATCCATAGAGGGATAGAAAGACGCGCTGTAAGCTGCCTCAAATTCTTTCTTGCCCTCCTCACTCAAAGAGTCGTACACAGCCAAAATGCCCTACACATTGGCCACGACGACTTCAATAGATTATTCACTGGAGGAATGCTACCTCTCCAACATGAGCTTTGCAACCAGCTAATGCATACTACCAGTGCGCTGCAAGACCAGTAGAACAAACCTTTGTTGAGATCGTTTTGGAAATCACGCCGGTGATACCCTCCACTGTGTTCTTGTAGGCATCCTCTTCGGACATGCCATTGGCAGTGTACCGCCTAAAGAGAGATTCTACTATTCCGTGCACTGCTCCCAACAGAATACCTGCACAGATACAAAAAGGAGAAATTGAGCAATTGAAATATTCCGAGAGTAAGGATCCAATGCTATTCTACAAAGAACAACATTCAAAACCACTGCCGCACAATTGGGCAGGATAATAAACAGATAAAAAGGGGCTCTGTGATATACCTCTCTCTCCATAAATGTCACTCTTGTACTCATCCTCAAGGGTAGTTACAAAGGTGAATGGCGAGCCCAAAGCAACGGACCAACCCAGTGCAACGTCAGTGGCTCTTCCATCAACATCCTGACACCCAAGAAATTGTGATCAGGCTTTGGAATTTGACATGCACCATGATCTGGTTGTCAAGTAGGTGTGGCAAGGTAAAGAGTGACTTCAGCACTGCGCTAATTAATGAAGAACACTAAAAACACTAATCCTCTCTCACATAATTGAATCGAGTCTTTTCCATCCGACAATTGTTTAGAAGTCGGACACCATGATCACACCTGATGCACGGCAAAACTGGCATTGATACCGGCACCGTTGACTTCCTTGCCCTGCACATACAAGCGTCGAACGGAAGGTCCCATTCCCTTAGGACAGACAGCAATCACGCTGATGTCCTCAGGGAAGTTGTCGCCAACTGACTGGAGGTGACCCAAAAGGAAACCATGAGACAGACCCAAGACGGACTTGGGCTTCATGGCTTTAAAAATATCCGTGTAGTTGTCGGCCTGCAGTCAACCCAAGATCATGGTGAGCAAAAACAGCATTGCACATACTACAATTACGTGTACCAAGAGATTTCTGATTTCCAACTCGCTATCTCTCGTTCCATCCAGAAATTCGAAAACCAATGATGAACAAAACATGCCAATGAATGAGGATGCTAGTTCAATTCAGCAACCATCACCTGAGCAGCGTCGGAAATGAGGAGCAGAACCAAATCACTCTCCGCCACTGTCTCAAGAACGTCACCCAAGGTGCCAGACTCTTCGGTGAAGCCCACAGCCCTTGCATCCTCCACAGACTTGGAGCCCTTCCTCAGACCAATCTGTGGCGACACGAGCACACAGCATGAAATCCAATGTGCTGCCAAGACTGAAATCAATGACATGCTAATTGTACACCTTTCTGCTTTAGCAATAGAAATTACACCTCATTTTGTCCCAAATCAGCAAAGGGCAAGGTTCCGCAAGAAAAAGCGACGCATGGAAATGTACCTTCACGACAATATCAGACTTGATTTCAGCCAAAGAATCGCGGATGTTCATGGCTTGAGCGGGTCCCTGAATAGCCACACGGTCAATCAGTTCCTGAAAGCTTGATTCCAGCCACAAGATGGTACACACCCTGACCCCTTCAATCTGACTGCCTGGGGTCCCCAAAAATCTGACTGACAAAATTTGATTTTATGACAATTGTGTCACAGTCAATAATAGTGGGACATGTGTGCGGGATACTCCAGAAGGCCATTTTAAAGAAGGTTATATTATAGAGGTTTGAGCGTGATTACTTGAGATCCCCATCCAATGACGCCAATTTTCTTGATCCCCTTGAAGGCTTTGGGCAGCAAGTGGAACAGATCCCGTCCACCACGCACGATGTACTGCAGTTCATAACAGTGCAAATTTTCGTCAGAAGTCAGCATCCAAACGACATTCTCCTCACCGCGCAACCATTCCAATTCCGCCAAAGACGTGACCAACTCTACCATGCACATCCCCAGGTAAGTTGTTGCAGAGTTCTAACTGTAGCAAGAGTTTATGAGTGCTCCATAGAATGGCAGTATGTAGGCGAATATTGTGAAATTCATGCTGCTGATGATAATGGTTTTACAAATCAACATAAGATGGCACCTTGTTTACCGTTTGTAATATGGGGGACCTGGAGGCGGAAACTCAGCACACTGTAGAGTTTCATTCTCCAGTACCGATGCTTTGAAGACACCAAAGATTCAAAAATGATGAGACATTGACTCACAATAGCTTCAGAAACCTCGCTAAAACCCTGCATATGCAAGTTTTCAAAATCCTACACGCCGCGCGAAATCCAACGCTCACCTCATCACGGCCGGCAGGAGTGATCTTCTCCTTGTTAAAAATCTCCGTCTGAAACTCCACGTCGGCGCCACGCACCGCAGGAGCAGCCACCATGCTGGCCACCAACGCGCCGGCGCGGCCGCCACGCCGGGAGGCCGGCACCGCTGCCACAGCATCCCGCAAGCTCCTCTCCAGCTTGGGAGCGAACGCCACGCTCCTCAACCCTGCGAAGGAGGCCACCTTGGCACCCGCCATCTCGGTCGAACGGTGCGTGGAGGTGGCTGCCGCTGCTGCGGCTGCGCAGTGGGAGAGAGTCGCCGCGGCCATGTCGCTAAACCCTCGCTCGCTCTGAACCCTCAAGGAATGCCAGCAATCTTCCGCAACGAAATGGCAGCCTCCCAAACCCCCTGAGGACTGGGTTTGTGAACGCAGCACCTCTCGCGGCGTGCGAAAGCGAAGAGGAAACGAAAAGGGCAGATCGCGAGCGACGAGGTGCGCATATACACAAATGGGGCTCGGGGTTTAGGTGTGCCCTGCTACCGTGGCGCCCTATGGGGTCCTGAAGGCGCGGTGGATATCACGGATTTAGGTAATTCCGTTACGTGGATACTCTTCCAAAGAATCAAAAAAGTTATGGAAAACGGTACACCTTGCTAACCGTGTCTTTGAGGGAGTTGAAGTCTTGATAATAGCAACTAAGCATATTTACTATTTTCAAATAAGAATTATTTTCATTTGAAAGAGTATTTTGGTACCCTTTAGCTACATTATTTGGACAATTGAGTTAACCGAAAACAAAGAGGGCTCTGTATAGAGTCTATGCGTCAACAATCTTATATAACCGGTTTCTAACATGCCTTACACATGAATAGTCCCTTGGTCCCTTCATGAATAAAGTCATAGAGTTGGAGGAACTTGTGGGAACTTGTGGGATTTGTCAGAACTCTCCTCTAGCAATGGGGAGGTCACAAGTTCCACTCTCATGTGCAGTGCAAGGTCTTGCTTTAGATTATTCTTCAACTCACTATACACTAGTTTTGTTGTTTTTTTGAACTGAAAATGAGTTGAAGGTAAGAATGAGGTGAGTTTCCACTTTGAGACACTCTTTTCGGTTATCTCTAATGTATGAATAAGGTATGAATTTTCAAAATAATACTTACATGTGTCAAAATTGACACCAGGCTTTCATGTTCTGATTGTGTTCAAGTTTACATCTTAAGCAATCAATATTTAGGTTTTAAAGCTTTTGGAACCAAATGTAGGGTCGCTTTTGATAGGGGATTCATCATGGGTAAACAAACTTTAAACGAATTGTGTCCAATGAACTCTTTATTTACTATGGTCTTGGGTCATTTAAAATGGCAATTCACATAATATTCTTCAGCACTTGTGAGAATTCATGGCAACCACCTAAGTCCATGCAACATACCCAGGAGAATCACCCAAAGATAGGCATATCCATTACCCCCATCACTCAATTCCGCCCTCATATACCAGCTGTATACATCTGTGCTCTATAATGTACACTACCAGTATATAAGTGCGGAATTGACTGCTGGGTGGTAATGGGTATGTCTACCTTAACACTCTCCTTTTTCATTCACATGGACTTGTGAAGCCTTCCTTACTCTTCTACTTGTAAATGGGAACAAAAAAACTCCAAAGTTTGACATTTCCTCAATGAGTGGCTAGCTCCTGTCTTCCTCTTGCAGCTTTTGGTAAGCCCACCTCAGATGAGCTCAAGACGTGCCCAAAAGCAATCTGCATTCCCTTTCCAAAGATGCTGAGGTAACGGATTCTTCCTCCAATAAAGTGTAAGAAGTTCCAGGTAGCAGCCTATTGATTGACTTTAGATATGCATTCCTTGTCTAGATGAGAATGAGGAATGCAAGTTGCTGAACAGAGACCTCGACTTCGTCGAGCGATTGACAAATACCAATAGGAATCACGACACAATCACAAAATTAAATATATATTGTGGAGACAAGGTAGAACTTTTATTTTCTTATCAGAGTGAAAATACAACGGTGTTGCTAACTAAATGGAACAAGACTCTAGCGCAAAACTTCTGCGGAGCCCAAAAGCGTTTATTTCGTTATTTCCTCCAGGATTCTTCATGGCCAGGAAGCTACAAAAATTCCCTCCTGCCATAAATAATTGCTTCGAACCTCTTCCATCACTAATTCAAACTCCTGCGCTATCAAAATTGTCCAGTCGGGTAATTGCTCCATCCGATTGGTATTTCGAGGCCGGGCAAAATGATCAACAGATTGCCCAAGTAGTAAAAACGGTAGCAACAAGTTTCGTGATGGAGCAGCCCACGAAAAACTATCTCGAAGACTCTCTCTTCTGCACCTTACATTGGCTCTCAAACTTCCAACAAGCACCATTCTATCTCCAGAATAGATCTCAAAATTGTCTAAACCGACCTTTCCTAACTCAAATTACAAGCAGAGGCATGCATGGGAACCAACGCTCTACCACAGGCCCAAGAACTTCCACCACACACCACCGACTCCCAGCCAGATGATGATGTTCACCACGCTGCACAAGAACCCGTAACCCCACCATTGAGACAGTGGCACATACCCTGCCCCGTAAAACACCGGAGCTGATCCGATTCCGTAGTGAGTCAACCCTCCCATCAGATTCGACAGGAACGCCAACACCAGCGCCCCAAACAGCGGCGGCGTGCCCAATGCCGTTGACACCGACAAAAACGCTGTGAACATCGCTCCGATGTGAGCCGCCCCGCTCGCAAAGAAGTAGTGTGAGTAGAAGTACAGCATCACCAGAATTCCGAACGATGCTTGCCACGCCAGTCCCAACCCTCCAACAACCTGTCACAAACATCACACCATCAGTCTTTCCACACCATCGTACAACACCTCACGTCATTCCCTTGACAACCAAAACTACACTTCACTTCACTCCTGCTTCAATGCACTCAGTGCCAAAAAGATGCACATTCCACCCAACTCAGAGCACCAGACTCCTGCAATGAAACAATGTAGTTTCCGGATACAGGAGTTCATACAAGGATTCATATGTATCGTACCTTCACGACATTCTGACTGAACCAGGCGATCAATCCGTACTTGTTCAGGTATCCAGCCATCGCGATCAGGGCTGCGAACCAAGTCAGCGTGTCCCAAGCTACGGACTCAGCCAAGCACTCCTTCCAGGTAACCACACCGGTCGTCAGAAGAACTGACAGCCCCAGAATGGCGGCCGACACAGCGTCCACACCCAATGCGCTTCCGAAAATCCAAAGCCCAACCTGGCCAATGGCAACGTCGAGAAAAGTTAATTTTTGTCCATTTTGGAGCAGCTTTAACACCACGGCAGCTAGCTCCAGAGCATTATGGCGCAAATACACTAACGCAAACCCATGACCTAGATCGAAAACAATCCTAAGAATGAAGACGAGTAATCCATCTGCTAGATTTGACAGTCCATCTGATTAGTTACGAATGCGATTTCAGCTACTGAAAATAACGTCAACATCTGATAGGTATGATTGATCTGACGCCAATGGAAACAGGTTAAACCTCCAGTCCAACGCAGGAGAAATTAAATACGGCAAGGACTAGCTTCAAAGGCGTTACTAAAATTACAGGAAATGCTCCTATCGTTAAAAACAGGAGCACTAACTCCAATTAATCTACTCTCACGGAGATCAGGCATAAGAATAAAAAGTTCAAGAAAAACCTTATGTTTGTAAGACATCGCAACCCATGGTCTTTGTAAGACGTCACATTTCTATATAGTTCTCCAATGTAGGTGGCAATCAAAAACGGAAATACTTAAAGTTGCATTCTTCATAGCACTCCCTTGTAGAATTTACTCGTTCCATTTAACGTTACTTCTTGAGAGAGATAAGAAATCAAATTGCTCTTGTCAGGAATCATACAAATTGAGCAGATTAGTGCTATAGTGTGCTTGGGAAAAGCAAGCTTCTTTATTCCAGGTCTTTTCAATCAAAAAATTATGTACCGAAAAAGCTCTAAAATAACCCAAAAATGACATAAACTGCTTCATCGTTCCCATTACGCGTCCATTCAATCTAGCATAAGTCCTAGAGATCACGACACGTACCGTGGCGACCAGGGTGACGGCCATGATCTTCTCGTTCTTCGACATCGGCCCCATCTTCGCCAAATTCTCCTGCGCCAGCCGAGGCGCGTCCGGGCTGCTCTTCACCTCCGGTGGGTACACCACGTACAGCAGTGCCGGGATCACCAACAGTGACACCAGCCCCGGCACGAATGCCGCTACCGCCCAATCCGTCCACGTGATCGCCTGCCCGATCGCGCCCATCGCCAGGTTCACGCTCAGCGGATTCGCCGCCATCGCCGTCAGAAACATCGCCGATGTGATCACCGACGTCTGGAAGCACGTCAGCATCAGCCACGACCCCAGCTTCCGCTCCGTCCCGTCGCCCGCCTTGCTCCCGCACGCCAGGCACAGCGCCTTCACCAGCGGCAAAAAGATCCCGCCCGCGCGCGCCGACACCGACGGAATCGCCGGCGCCAGCAGAGCCTCCGCGAACACCAAGCTGTACCCCAGCCCCAGCGACGTCTTCCCGAACAGCTTCACGAATTGGTACGCCACGCGGTTGCCCAGCCCCGTCTTGATGAACCCCTTCGCGAAGAAGAACGCGAGCGCGATCAGCCACGGGATCGGATCGCCGAACGCGCTGAATGCCGCCGCGAACGTCAGCGTCTTCGTCAACACGGCCGCGCCCAGCCCCATCAGCGCCACGGCGCCCAGCGGCAGCGGCTGCGTGATGATGCCCACCACCGTCGCCAGGAAGATCGACAGCAGCTGCCACGCATTCTTCGTCACGCCCGTGGGCACGGGGATCAGCCACACCAGCACGCCCACGGCGATCGACGCCGCCAGAGGCTTCAAGGCCGCGCCCTGCCACGGCTCCTCCTTCTTGGGAGCCGGCGCGGCGGGCATGGAGGCCGCGGCCGCGTCCGCGCGCACGCCCACATCGCTCCTCCGCTGCGGCCGCAACGCGACGAGAGCGCCCTTGCGCAGCAGCGACGCATTGTCGCCCGCGAAGAAGGACTCCCTCGCCGAGGCCTGCAAATTCAAACTCCCGGCGCGTTTGCGCAGGGCGACCCTGGTGGAATGACCCAGAGGAGCTGCAAGCGAGGCGGACACGGAGGGGAAGCGCAGCCCGTGGTGGGATTGCACAGCGACAGAGGCCATGGACGCCATCGCTGCCACCAGCGAGCGAGCGGAGAATACCAGAATGAAAACCAAAGCGAAGCGATCGGGAATGTGGGTTAGAGCGCCAATGCACACCAGCAGGGAAATGACAGTGGTGAAGATCCGCCCGAGGGGAACGCGAGGAGCTGTAGTGTAGCAGCAAGCAGTGGTGGTCGTTGCGCTCGAGGAGCTGCGGGCGGGCGACGGACCTGGACGCAGCGGAGCCTCTAGGCGCTGCGGAAGAGGCAGGCACCAGGTTGGCACGTCATATAATGGATGCTTCGGAACATTTTTTTATGGGAGGCTCACATTTCATGTGGCACGGTCTTGCTTTCCGTCAGTTGCAGGCCATGCTCTTTTTCCCTTTCTTTGTTCCAACTTCCAAGAGCTACAATACCGGTAATTGTTGACAGCATCTCTACTCTGGTGATTCCTCTTAGTGAAGACCAGAAAGGACGTTCAGCAACATAAAGAGCATTCACACCCATGCACACTAGAGCTAACTCGCTGAAATTATTCATTTACATTTGAAGAGTCCTTGCATTTTCACTCCCTCACCCTTGCACGCCTCTCACACATTAAAGGTGCGCATCAAATAGTCAATGAACCAATCACAAGTAGAATGTGGGATATACTCAACTAAATAATGATGTGAAGGGCAATTTTTAACACGTTAGGATTGAGAGTCAAGAGGCTTTTTTGAAGGGCCCTTGACACTTTTCACTTACTTCTTGAGTGTGAGAGACTCTAGGAGGGCATGAGTGGCCATGCTCTAAGCTTGTAAAATCAAGTAAGGGCATTTACTTGTTTTGTCGAAGAATTGTGAATTTGGTTCTTTACAATTAAAACTTTGTTCCGTTTCAAATCGGAGGTTCTTGGTGTTGACAAGTTATCCTCTACAAGCTCCATTCCGTAATTGTTATATTTTAACCAAACACCACGTTTAACATGGAACTCATTTTCTTGATTTCTTAGTCTGCAAAACACATTTTACTTCATCCGTTTACCACCGACTGTTGTAACCCAAAAGCTTTTTATGTTTTTTGGAGCGTTTTTCTTCAATGTACATGTGACAAAGTGCTTTGGTTCCAAATAGATTTAAAATGTGATGTAACTTGAGACTTAACTCGTTTAGGTTTGAATTAGAACATCCTTTTGTATTCTACATTTTAAATTCTATAAAAGATGTGTTTCGACTACAACATAAATCTACATGTCTGCTATAACCCATTGATCATATTCAAAATACTTACATTGTTTCCCAGGGGTGCATTGTACTAAACACGTACAAGTATACATGAGTGCACAAAGGGGTATTAACTCCTGAAATCCCAAGGGATCATTTTTAGGTCATTGCATGTTATTGACAGGTTGTCCGGAACCCAAAAGTATAAGTTTTGGTAAAAATAAATAAATATTTTAAAATACTACATAAAGTTTATTTTTCAACGCAATTTGAATTATTTCAATCTGAGTTAAACTCCACCAGGGATAATTTTTCAAAGTGGATCACCTCAACATGGTCTTAGAGTTATAAAATTTGCTATTTAGACAAAGTAATGATGTTCTTTTGATTGTTTCTTTTTCTTTTTTGAAGTTTACAATAGATAAACCAATTTTAACCAGTCATGCTAAATTTTAAACTCTAAAATCAAAAATTATAATTTATACAAATTTTCAAAGGTTAATGCTTTTAAATTCAATAAAATGATATATACAATTTGTTTTGGAAGTTTGACCATATGGATCATTTGTATAGATGATGCCCTACATTTTGTCTATAGAATCGAACTTCATTAACCCCTAAACGTCCCTAGTTTTTTTGGGCTTAAGAACATCATTGCTTTTGATGTGTTATAGGTCTAATTGTAAGTAGGGTATAAAAATCTCAACCATACAATCTTGTAGTATACATATTGTAGATGATGTGAATCAAATTTGGAGTCATTTGGCCGCATAAATTGCAAGATCGTAATGTTTTAGTGTTAAAAAAAGGACGTTGAAATTTTCCTAGCAACACATTAGAGGTGAAAAAACTTTAAACTATAAAGTGGTTCAAAATCATCATATAACACTACTAGAAAATCACGGCCAAAACAACAGAAAATCAACTCATTTCTGTTGGTCCGTGCACTGTAAGTGCCTTTTTCACTGATTTTTGTTGGTCTGTGCACTATAAGTGCTATTTTCACAAATTTTTAACTTTCTATAACATTAAAGGAAATCTGAAGCCTCATCAAAACTGCGAGCTCTCATGCACATAAATTAATAAAATATATATATTAAAAAAAATTGAATAATTTTTAAAAAAAAATATATAATATAAAATAAAAATTGAAATCTCACGTGGATATGTTGCAGCATTTCGGCCACATCAAGTTGGATAATAATTTTTTAATAATTTTTAAAATAATTTTTTAATATATTCTTAATATAAAATAAAATAAAATAAAAATAAAACATTTTAAAAATAATTTTTAAACATTATAAAAACACTTTTTAAACATTTCTGTAATAATTAATATTACTATTTTATTAAAAAATTATAAAAATTAAAAATTAATTTTAATTACAAAAAAAATAAAAATAAAAAATGTTTTTGTCAAATTTTTTTTGGGAGTGGATCTGGCAGACTTTTCTATATAGTTACTAAAAGTTTCAAAAAATTCCAAAAATATTTTTTTTTGAACGAAATTTTGATGGCTGGGAGCGGTTTTTTTTCCACAGCAGACTTTGCATATTTTTAGCGAAGTCAAAAAAAAAAATTCAAATTTTTTTTTTCATTAGATCAGGCAGGCTTTTTCCTGTACCTACAAAAAGTTTCAAAAAATTCCAAAAATATATTTTTTTCGACGAAATTTTAATGGCTGTGAGCTGTTTTTTTTTCCATACCAGACTTTGGATATTTTTAACGATGTCAAAAACTTTTTTTTTTCAATTTTTTTTTTGTAGTAGATTAGGCAGGTTTTTATCTATATCTATAAAAAATTTCAAGAATTTCTAAAAACATATTTTTTTGGGTATCAAAGATAAAAATTATTTTTTAGTTGAACCCCCTTCTACTAAAATGTATGTAGAAGCTTCACAACATATTGGATCAAAGTGAAATTTTTACCACTAATACTAGACTTTAGAACGCAACTTTTCCAACAATTTTTATTAAAATCGGACTCCGTATGGAGGAGAAACAAGCCTTCAAAGTTCACTAAAATTGTCAAAAGTCCAAATTTTTGATGTCGGAATTTATAAGTAACAATAAGTAAACCGTAGTAGCACAAAGTAACTCACCGTTGGTGAGTTGGTAAGATCTCTTGGTTACCATGTAGGAGGTCTTGGATTCAAATCCGGATGGTGGAGGTGTTGTGGGGTATTGTGGTCCGGGCAGCCCGAAACTATGGTCTGGGCAGTTGGAGACTGGGGTCCGGTCAGCTGAAAATTACAGTCCGGGCAGCAGGAATTTTTTCCCCGGGCAACAAGAAATTTTTCCCGGGCAGTCGGAAAATTATTGTCTAGGAGGCTGCAATTTTTAGGTCGGGCAGCACAAATTTTGTTTTCAGCAAAGCTAAAAAATTTAATTCGGGTAGTAGAATTATTATTTTTGAGTAATTGAATTTTTTGGACCAGAACAACAAGAATCAAACAACATATCTCTGTTGAAAAATGTCCAGATCAACTTGTCCAAATCAACTCCAACTATCAACCATTCTCTGTTGATTTTTTGTTGTTCTGGACACATATTTTCTAGTAGTGTAAACACATTGGTACCAAAAAAAACTAATGAAAAAATTTGATGTGCCCTAAAATGGCCTTGTAATGTCAAAAGGTAGCTTGAAAAGTGACCCATTTGACCCAAAAAGCAAAAAGTGTCCAAAATAGACCCGTGCACTAGAATGACTCCCAAACGTTCAAAACAACATAGATTGATATGAAACTTTTACAATTATAACTAGACTTTAAGGGGAAATTAACCCAATAATTAATTTTTTATTGAAAAAGGGCATTGGATGAAGGAGAAACAAGCCCCTGAAGTTGCAGCCATCAAAATGCACAAAAACTATCCAAAAAAAGACCTCTACATTCAAATGATTTCCAAAAATTCAATACATCTCGGATTGATTTGAAATTTTGACCACTCAAACGAGACTTTGTGAGGGGGGATTTTTCAAATTTTATTAGAAATTGAGCATTGTATAAAAATATTACAGCTTTTGAAGTGAAAGTAACTCAAAAAATGTCCAAAATATGAATGCCAGGACGGTTAGCGGATAAACATATAGAAGGAATATATTATAACACATCTATGTTTTGTTTAATACCCCTCGGGCTTTTAGGGATTAATTTGAACATTGTCGTACTATGTATATATACAATGAACGTACTTAAAGCTGAAAATATTGACGTATACTTACATTAAACATATAATCAAGACGAACTAGATAAGCAATCAAAGGTTTTTAGACATTTAAACCCTCGTATACAAAGGGTTTTTAGAGGGGATCATGAACGCACATGATTCTCAAACATAATGTAGAGTGCAACCCTCAAGCATTGTTTAGCCAAATGAATGCTTACCAAGACTTTGTAATACTACAGACTGTCGTTAATAATATAAAATTGAAAAATGGCCAAAATTACATAAATATATGTAATTAATTAAATGAACAATGTCACGCAATGGTGTCACGACTCGGATGTCACGTTTTCATCCCAAAATTTCATGTCGTCACGATTCATCCCAATTTAATCATCCTATATGTTACTTTCATTTGCATGTAAACTCCTAGTATATACATGCCTCAATACGGGCTTATATATATATATGATGTTACTTGTAGTTTTGAGTTATGTCAAATAATGAAATGTAATTTGCATTTAAATTTATAGGTTTTGATTTTGATTTTGACCATTTTGAATATTTTTGGTACTTCATAAATTTTAATGTATGCAAGTTTTCAAAATGGCGTGTAGGATTTTGGTCATGTGTGCTTTAGATGGCGTGTAGGATTTTTGTATATAAATTAAAATTTATCATTTTATTATTTATAATATAATTAGGATGATTACATGGAACACATGTCAATATTATTTGTTGCATTTTGATTTAGTACAAGTGACTTTTATAAAGTACTTTGAAATTGAGACCAATGTTTAGATCCCTAAGAAGATTATATTATAGAGAGATCAAGCCTAGGAAAACTTTCTAAGTATAGCAACTAAAAAGTGCAAAATCTCAAGAAAATGAATACAATGACATTTAAATCATGAATTTATTTATTTCAAAAGTCAAAATTGGCCATTTGTAAGAACTTTTTAAAGAAGAGAGTTCAACAAAGAAACAGTGAATAAGTGATTTTCAATGTACGTCTACAATTGCGTGCAATAGGGAACCTTGTTTGAACCATTGTAAAGAACAAGATATTTTCTTTTTTTACTTACGCCTTGCACCATAGGTATATATACTGAAAAGTTGACCTCTAGATTGTTAATTTTTAGTACTCAAAAGTACTAAAAACCGAAAGTGTGACAAATTAGCAAAATTTCATTTTAAAGCTCTTGTTTTTTTGACTAGCTCTTGTAACAAGCTCAATTCTTCATTAGTGTGGGGTAATTTTGACAATTGACACCATTGAAATTAAATGAAACTTATAGAGCTTTCAAATGAAATAAGGATCAACAAAATTACACAATTAATGAGAAAATGCCATTATTGAGAAGATTGATGGAACTCTTTTGGAGTATTTTGTACATGTGTTGAAATTGGATTGTTCAAAAGTGCTCCAAAAATACTGATTTTTTCCATGCATAGAGATCATCATGATCCTTACACGCACAAATTTTGATGTGATTTGGAGGTGCGAGGAGGAAGATACAAGGGTCTAAAATGACACCCATATAGCTCCTTACAGCTCAAAAAAATCACCAAAAATCGCACACTTCTCAAATTTTTGATCAAGAAGTACCCATAGATTCAGCTATTAAAAAGAGCCAGGATCTCTTTGTTGCTCACTCTACATTTCATAGCGCAACAATTCAAATGTCCTCACTTTCTAATTCCAAAAAGTGGTTTTAACCTCTAAAAGTGGCTTTAACCTCTAAAAGAACAAGTCATTCACTGCAAACATTCTCATAAATTCGAAAACCATGATTAGCATTTGAAATTTTAGGAGCATACAAAGATGTATTGTATCTAGGTGCTCACAAGAAATGGAGTTCTAAACCTAACTACAACAACAATGATTGATTCTCAAATATTAATGTTTGGATGAAGTGACTTGTTTATGTCTCATTGAACCGGTGTTTGTGATGTTATTGATTGTTACATTGCATAAAATGTGTAAAGATTTCAAATTTATTTTAGAATATTCCAAAGTATTCCAAAATGCTATAAAGTATATAAAAAGATTTCCAATCTTCCAAAAAGATTCCTTTGAAATATACTTAAGCATATTCTGCAATCATTATATAGTGTTAATGATGTAGTAATGGCACATATTTTACATATTTTACATTTTTTTTGACAAATGTGAAGTCCTAGTGTGAAAACACCCTCCATGTCATCAACCTCCCTAACTACTATGTCCCAAGTTCACCTGCGTTGATGTTTTAGTTTTTTCCAGGTGGATCGATCAACGTAATTGCAAATCTTGAAGGATTTTTGTGTTCTCGTAACGGACAATTACAATTCTCTAGTTAACATTGAGTCAAAATTATGAAATCCAAATAAATTATTAAAGTAATGAAATTATTCTTGGACGCAATGCGTCAACATGGTCTTTTAAGGGTTAAGGTTTAACCCCTAGATGACATAGGGAGTAAGGGCAAAACCTAGACGTGTTATCAAATGTTACTTCTACAACTTCGATGAAGTTTGGTTCAAAAGAGAAAATGAGAAGCATGATGTTAACCCCTAAAGGACTATGCTCATTCTTAAAATTTTATCACTTTCTCGTGATGCTTTCAGAAAGGCAATTGTATCTCTTGATTGGTATTCATGTAGAAAACTTCACCATTGAAGTTCAAAAAGGACTTAGTCATGAGACTGTACATCAATTTTCAGAACAATCTACCGTATATATTACATGATTATAAGGTTTGATTATAAGTTGATTTCTGAAAATTTTGAATAAAACCAATAGGTCATTCATTGCAAACTTTCTCATAAATTTAAAAACCATGATTAGCGTTTGAAAGTTTAGGAGCATACAAAGATGTACTATATCTAGGTGCCCACAAAAAATGGTGTTCTAAAACTAAATACAACAACAATGATTGATTCTCAAAGATTTATGTTTGGGTGAATTGACTTGTTGGTGACTCGTTGGTGACTCGTTGAGCCGGTGTTTGTGATCATTATTAATTTTTACATTGCAAAAATGTTTTAAAGAATTCAAATATATATTTGGAATATTCCAAAATGTTCCAAAATAATATAAAATATGTAGAAAATATTCCAATTATTTTGAAAAGATTCCATTTAAAATATATTTAAATATATTCCGTAATTATTTTATAGTGTTAATGATGCAATAATGGCAAATATTTTACATATTGGACACTTCTTTTTTTAACGAATGTGACGTCCAAGTGTGAAAATGCCCTTCAAGTCATCAACCGCCCTAACTACTATGTCCCAAGTTCACCTATGTTGACGTTTTAATTTTTTCCCGATGAATCAATCAACGTTATTGCAAATCTTGAAGGGTTTTTGTGTTCTTGAAACGAACATTTTCAATTCTCTAGTTAACATTGAGTCAAAATTATGAAATCCAAACAAGTTATTAAAGTAATGAAATTATTCTTGGACACAATGTGTCCACCTGGTCCTTTAGGGGTTAAGTAATTATTTGTACGGTCAAACTTTCAAAAAATGTTTTAGATACTCTTTTAAGGAATTTAGAAGCATTTACTATTTAATATTCGCTAAAATTACAAATTTTATTTTTGGAACGTGAAATTTGTTATGATTTGTTAAACTAGACATTCTTTTCTAAAATTAAAAATCGGTTTTTCTAAAAGAGATAACATCATTAGTTTCTCGAAACAATAAATTTCATAACACTAAGAGAATATTGAGGTCTTTGATTTTGAAAAATAATCCTTGGTGGAGTTTAACTCGGATTGACATGATTCAAACTGGATTGGAAAATAGACTTGATTTCCTATTTGAAAATGCTTTTGTAGACATCGAGCCAATGGTAGGTCGAACAAATACTTTATTCACGCCGGCCTCTTATGAGGTCCAGACTTCTTCTTCTTCTTTTAAAACACTTTTTATAAAATTATTTTTTCCATCCTGGGCAACCTATATAAACAGGGCAACGACCATATAATGGTCATTTGGTCACTTAGGGATTAAAAGACGTACAAAGTTCCAATGTTTTTTTTCTGGGGAGAGAATCTTACTCGTAACTTTTACTCTGTTGAACCAAATGGGGTGTTTTAAATGCCAAAACAAACATATTCAAGGCATATATACTTCTTTAGAATAGAACCAAAGTAAATTAAAAATAGAATCATATCTAAAATGGAGTTTAAATGATATCTTGGTCGTGGGAATTACGGAAGCCATGTGCTTTAACTCTTTGATGTACCCGTGTCCATATAATGGACGACGAACATATTGTAACCTTTGTTTTGAATACATCCTATACAATTCTTCATCCATCCAAATTCTCTTGGTTCTTGTGCTAGTTGACTATCATTTGTACATTATAAATTTTCAAAATAAGATATTGTGATTAGTAAAAAATAAACAAAATTGGTTTTATCTCAAGCTTCATTCTTAGTTCAAAAAGTGAGACCTTAAACATGATTTTTCCAAATAAGTAGAATCAAATAATGGAAATCATATCATCTCCTAGTGCATGTTATTCTAAATTCATTACAATTTAAAAATAAAAATTGTGTTAATTTTGGGATTTCAAAATGAATTTCAAGAGAAAAATTTGCAGAATTCATTAAAAAAATATTAATAAAAAATATGATAAATCCAACTGTACAGATGTGATCTTCACATTGACATTTACAACTTTAGTTAGCTTTGTACATCAACTCCATTTTTGTTATTCATCAAACATTTTATAACGCATCTTTGAAATCGATGTTGAATCGGGATGTTAAAAGGTTAACCCCTAAACGTCCAACTGTCCAGAATGTGGACGATGTACAAAATCAATCACAAATTTCTCATCCGCCATTGACTTTTTGCAGTGTGGATTTTTACTATATGTTTTGTGGGAAGTTAGCTTCATGCATGCGTCGGGGCATGCGTGATCCGATTAGCCCCTAACTGCCTAAGCGTCCATTTTTGGACGATGTATAGATTTCAACCATAATTTCTCATCCGTCATGCACTTATAGCAGTGTGGAATTTTTACTATAGATTCTATGGGAAGTTAGCTTCATGCATATGTGATCCGATTAGAAAGGGGATGATTTATGAAATTTTTATGCCTCATTTCATGTTGTAGTGATTCACCCAAAATTCCAAAGATTATAGTGTAAAAGTGCTCTAAAAGAAGTTAACTCATAAAATTAAGCAACCAAAAAATCTCCAAAAATCACTACACTTAGAATATTACATTTCAACCAATCACAATGAATTTCATCCGTAGATTTTCAATATCTTATTCGATATTGAATTACAAAATAATTTTGAATTTCACGTTTCAAATTTCATACAAAATTATTGGTAATAGCAATCATAGATCTAACCGTATGGATAGAATCTAAAATTCATAATGTACAACTTTTATTCATATATCAAGTTCAAAATATCCCTCTAAGTTGCATTTTATAATGCATATTTGCAAAACTGCCGAATTTGGAGAGGGCTCTAGGCATTCAGGGGTTAGAAAGGGGATGATTTGTGAAAATTTTATGCCTCATTTCATGTTGTAATGATTCACCCAAAATTTTGAAGATTTCAGTGTAAAAGTGCTCTTAAAAAAGTAAACTCATAAAATTAAGCAACCAAAAAATCTCCAAAAATCACTACACTCAGAGTATCACATTTCAACCAATCACAACAAATTTCATGTACAAATTGTCAATATCTTATTCGTAATCAAATTACAAAAGAATTTTCAATTTGTGGTTTCAAATTTTATTTAAAATTATTGGTGATAGCAATCACAGATCTAACCGTATGGATAGAATTCAAAATTCATAATCTACAACTTTTATTCATACATCAAGTGCAAAATATCCCTCCGGGTTGAATTTTATGATGCATCTTTGCAAAACTGCCAAATTTCGAGAGGGGTTAGGACGTTTAGGGGTTAATATGCACTAGCTTCATATAATATAATGGGGTGAGGACGTTTAGGGGTAAAAGGGTAGTCAGCAACGGAAACAACAGATGCCACAAATTCAAGATTCCCAGCAGCGAGAAAGGAGCAACAAACAAGGCCCACTCACTTGAAGCCAGGAGCGGAATCTCAACAGAAAACAAACGCCCCAACCAACGACGAGGCCTCGTCCAAAGAACCCCCCGTACCATAGTGTCCACACAATCCAGCCCGTCGCCCGCCCGCTTACAATCCGTCAGGCGTCATGGCTCCGCGCCAGGGTCCAGCTTTACCCTTTTCCTTCATCCTCCCGGACCCGCAACCCCTCAAAGCCTCAATTGCACCACCACTCAGATTCTTCCTCGCCTGGGTTTCGTCGGATTCCCATCTTCAGTGCCAGCCATGGCGTCCATGGCCGCGGCCGCTGTGCAATCCCACCACGGGCTGCGCTTCCCCTCCGTGTCCGCCTCGCTTGCAGCTCCTCAGGGTCATTCCACCAGGGTTGCCCTGCGCAAACGCGCCGGGAGTTTGAATTTGCAGGCCTCGGCGAGGGAGTCCTTCTTCGCGGGCGACAATGCGTCGCTGCTGCGCAAGGGCGCTCTCGTCGCGTTGCGGCCGCAGCGGAGGAGCGATGTGGGCGTGCGCGCGGACGCGGCCGCGGCCTCCATGCCCGCCGCGCCGGCTCCCAAGAAGGAGGAGCCGTGGCAGGGCGCGGCCTTGAAGCCTCTGGCGGCGTCGATCGCCGTGGGCGTGCTGGTGTGGCTGATCCCCGTGCCCACGGGCGTGACGAAGAATGCGTGGCAGCTGCTGTCGATCTTCCTGGCGACGGTGGTGGGCATCATCACGCAGCCGCTGCCGCTGGGCGCCGTGGCGCTGATGGGGCTGGGCGCGGCCGTGTTGACGAAGACGCTGACGTTCGCGGCGGCATTCAGCGCGTTCGGCGATCCGATCCCGTGGCTGATCGCGCTCGCGTTCTTCTTCGCGAAGGGGTTCATCAAGACGGGGCTGGGCAACCGCGTGGCGTACCAATTCGTGAAGCTGTTCGGGAAGACGTCGCTGGGGCTGGGGTACAGCTTGGTGTTCGCGGAGGCTCTGCTGGCGCCGGCGATTCCGTCGGTGTCGGCGCGCGCGGGCGGGATCTTTTTGCCGCTGGTGAAGGCGCTGTGCCTGGCGTGCGGGAGCAAGGCGGGCGACGGGACGGAGCGGAAGCTGGGGTCGTGGCTGATGCTGACGTGCTTCCAGACGTCGGTGATCACATCGGCGATGTTTCTGACGGCGATGGCGGCGAACCCGTTGAGCGTGAACCTGGCGATGGGCGCGATCGGGCAGACGATCACGTGGACGGATTGGGCGGTAGCGGCATTCGTGCCGGGGCTGGTGTCACTGTTGGTGATCCCGGCACTGCTGTACGTGGTGTACCCACCGGAGGTGAAGAGCAGCCCGGACGCGCCTAGGCTGGCGCAGGAGAATTTGGCGAAGATGGGACCGATGTCGAAGAACGAGAAGATCATGGCCGTCACCCTGGTCGCCACGGTATGTTTTATGCATTCGAAAATCAATTTTTTCGCTTAGGGTTATTATTAGGTTTTTTCATATTTTCAAACTCCTCTGTTGCCATTCCTAGCATGTACGAGTGGATAGGTTCCATGAACGTTGTGGAGGGCAGGTATAATGTTCAGGAGAATCGTGCCTTTGGCTACTTTAATTTGCTCCACACTGATAAATGCCATCAGGGCAACCGGCAGTTAATTCCGCTATATGGAGAATGTGTAGAGATATATATGGTAAACTATTAAACTTGTATCGGGTAAGTTTATGGTCTTTATCATTTTAGGTATTTTTGTGATCGAGAATTTGATATGTTTTTAGTAATGACATGAGAGTTGACTGTTGTATTTTGGGGATTAAGTGAGATTCAGTTTTGTGGATTCAGAGCTCAAGCAAGGAAATGGCTTTCTGGAGGATTTTTATGTGGATGCTGTCCGAAGTTGGTTTTGTTCTGATTGGTTGGGCCTGAGTTGGGTTAGTGCCTCAGTGTTATAGATACTATTCTTTTTCCATCGAGGGTTTGAAGCTATCTCAAACTTGATTGTTGTTGACTATTCAGGTTGGGCTTTGGATTTTCGGAAGCACATTGGGTGTGGACGCTGTGTCAGCTGCCATTCTGGGCCTGTCAGTTCTTCTGACGACCGGTGTGGTTACCTGGAAGGAGTGCTTGAATGAGTCTGTAGCTTGGGACACGCTGACTTGGTTCGCAGCCCTGATCGCGATGGCTGGATACCTGAACAAGTACGGATTGATCGCCTGGTTCAGTCAGAATGTCGTGAAGGTACGATACATATGAATCCTTTTATGAACTCTTGTATCCGGAAACTACATTGTCTCATTGCAGGAGTCTGGTGCTCTAACTCGGTTGGAATGTGAGTGTGTGAGGGATTTATCTTTTCGGCACTGAGTGCATTGAAGCAGGAATGAAGTGAAGTGTATTTTTGGTTTCGAAGGGAATAATGTGGGGTGTTGGATGATGGTGCGGAAAGCCTGATGGTGTGATGTTTGTGACAGGTTGTTGGAGGGTTGGGACTGGCGTGGCAAGCATCGTTCGGAATTCTGGTGTTGCTGTACTTCTACTCACACTACTTCTTTGCGAGCGGGGCGGCTCACATTGGAGCGATGTTCACAGCGTTTTTATCGGTGTCAACGGCGCTGGGCACGCCGCCGCTGTTTGGGGCGCTGGTGTTGGCGTTCCTGTCGAATCTGATGGGAGGGTTGACTCACTACGGAATCGGATCAGCTCCGGTGTTTTACGGGGCAGGGTATGTGCCACTGTCTCAATGGTGGGGTTACGGGTTCTTGTGCAGCGTGGTGAACATCATCATCTGGCTGGGAGTCGGTGGTGTGTGGTGGAAGTTCTTGGGCCTGTGGTAGAAATCTGTAACTGCCAAGCAGGTTTGATTAGATTCGCCGATTTTTCAATGCAAAGGAGCTGCTCATGTGTTTATTGAGCTGTTTCAGGCTTGTACTATGAGGTAGGGTATGAAATTTCAGTTTGTGCTGAGGTTACGTTCACTTGGTGGTTTTCAACTTACAGTTGACGTTGCTGCATGAATTGCTTTGATGTCTGGAATGTGTGGGACTTTTTGTCTTAGGGAAATCTGCCTGATGTCTGTTCATTCTCTTTTCAAGTTGTTAATTTATTTTGCTTTGCCTTGAAATTCATTTTCCGCCTTTGTGAAAGGGAGGTAAAGATATCAAGCTTGATGTGTGAAGGTTTCCTCTTATACTGTAGTATAATTTGGTGATATTTCCATCAATATGCTGAACGACATTTCAGCTTATAATGGCTAGAGGATTGAGATATGGATGGTTTTCGGTACTACGTAATGTAGACTGAACGGTTTGTTTCGTTTCTAGCATAATCGCTTGGCCAATTCTCGTACTGGATTTAACCCTTAACTGCCTGAGCGTCCACTTTTTGGACGATGTACAGATTTCATTCGTGTTCTCTCATCCGTCATGCATTATTTGCATTGTGGATTTTTTACTGTAAATTTTATGAGAAGTTAGTTTCATGCATGTGTGATCTGATTAGAAAGGGGATGATTTGTGAAATTTTTATGTCTCATTTCATGTTGTAGTGATTCACCCAAAATTCCAAAGATTTCAGTGTAAAATCGTTCTTAAAAAAGTCAACTCATAAAATTAAGCAATCAAAAAATCTCCAAAAATCACTAAGGTAGACAACCTGTTTCCGATCACCTTAAGCAATTCAGCATACTTCCGGTGGAGTAACAAATAGGCAAATAATTTTGCAGTGTAGGGAAATAGATTTAACGAAGGTCACATATTTTTGAACAAATTTTGGGGCAATATTGAATTTACTACGAATTTTCAAAGTGAAGATTCTCTCCAACCCGTTCTCGCAATATAGGCTGACCTATTTCCAAGAACTGTAAAACTAGATTTCGAGAACACATGATATCATACTAACTCGGTAACAAGTTTCCATTCTCGGCGCCAACCATTCCATATTAAGAAGAAACATGTTTCCGTCACCGTGTACGAATGAATTCGAAAATAATGCAGGCTGATTCACGGAAATAGGTCGCCCTATACTGCGTGATTGGGGGCCTGATCGGAAACATGTCGTCTACCTTACACCTAGAGTATTACATTTCAACCAATCAAAACAAATTTCATCCAGAGATTGTCAATATGTTATGTGTAATTGAATTACAGAAGAATTTTGAATTTTGAGTTTCAAATTTTATACAAGAAAATCAGTGACAACAATCATACATCTAACCGTATGGATAGAATCTAAAATTCATGATGTACAACTTTTATTCATACATCAAGTTCAAAATATCCCTCTTAGTTGCATTTTATAATGCATCTTTGCAAAATTGTCAAATTTGGAGAAGGCTCTAGGCATTTAGGGGTTAAAGAGCCAGTTTCCATGTGGGCTTTTGTTCCGTTCTGCTCTTAATCTAGAGAAAGGACATGAGAGTTATCCTTAAGTCACCTTGTGTTTGAACAAGATACCGTGAATTTTGCTTTAATGTACTCTTATTTGTTCACCCCAAATAGTTAAAAAGTATGGAAAAGCTTGGTGGTCTATCATTGTTAAGTGTGTAAGAGCTTGGTGGTCTCTAAACTCAAAGGAAACTAGTTTAGCCGTCAAGAAAGACGGCTAAACTAGTTTTCCATGAGTTTGAAGACCACTAAGCTCTTACACACCTAATAATGAGAGACCACTAAGCTCTTCCCTACCTTTTAACTATTTAGGGTGAACAAATAAGAGTACATTAATGCAAAATTCACGGTATCTTGTTCAAACACAAGGTGACTTTAAGGATAACTCTATGGAGTGAACGGGCTCTGCCTTCCTGATCTGATTGATCTCAAGTGGAGCGGGATTGAAAAAATAATTATATTCCCACAGCTTGTCTGTTCCCCATGGTTTGAAAATAAGTTTTGAAAGTAGAGTTATCTGCAAAGTCACAAAGGAATAAGAATTGTTGCACGAGAAGCGGATTGTAGAATATTGGCTATGTCATGTAATTCTTTAGTTAAAGAATGATGGTGGAGAGTTGGAAGTCTACATCAACCCTGCCTCAAGTATCACATGTTTTGAATGTTTTTTAATCTCATGCAGTGAGAGCAAAAGGTGAACCTTAGCAAGGACTAAAGAACCTCATGTGGAAGTGGTGGTCTCTCAATTAGAACCTTTTTTAACCCCCATAGGATTGTGGATGTTAAGTTTAGCTCTTATTGTTTTAACTCTTGTAACAAGCTCAATTCCTCATTGGTGTGGGGTAATTTTGACGATTGGCACTCTTGAAATTAAAGAAGACTTACTTAGATTTCATATGAAAAAAAGGATCAATGAGATTGCTCAATTTTTGAGAAATGCCATTGTTGAGAAGATTGACGAAACTCGTTTGGGATATTTTGTACATATGCTAAAATCGGATTATTCAAAAGTGCTCCTAAAATTCTGAAATTTTTACCATGTTTAGAGATCATCATTTTGAACATGTGGAAAAAATTTCACTTAATTTGGAGGTGTGAGGAGGAAGATATGAGGGTATGAAGTGATTTCGAGATAGCCTCCTTGCAGCTCAAAAAATCACCAAAAATCTCACATTTCATGAATTTCCGATCAAAAAGTACCCTTGGATTTAGCTCTCAAAATGTGCTGGGGTCTCTTTGTTGCTCATCCTACATTTCACAGCCTACAACTCGAATTTCCTCACTTTCTAGTTTCAGAACCCACGCTAGGACCTTATGGTCCTTTAGGGGTTAAGAATGGAAGAGCCGGGTTGGTCTTAAAACTTAAGGAAAACTTCTTTTGCCCCATTTCTTGATGGCCAAAAAGTTTTCCATGAGTTTGAAAACTACCAAGCTCTTACATACCTAATAATGATTTTAATGGAGAGACCACCAAGTTCTTCTATTTCTAATTCCTATTTAGAGGAACAAAACTCATGGTACAAGAGAGAATAAAAGAGAAAAATTCATGGTATATTGGGTGACTTTGGGGATAACTCTAGTGTATACTAAAATTTGTCATCAGAGGTACTTATTCAAACTTTCAATTGTCCCCCAATTGGACAATGGTCTTTTAGTGGTTAATACCAAATTCCCTTGCAATTATTTTTGAAGAGGATTCCAAAGCACTGAAATACGTATTATTTGAATAGTGTCTGAATAAGTCATGATTGCATTTTTTGACCCTAGATCATAGTCATACCAACCCTAAGTTTGTCTTGCCTTCTCATCTAATTCCCATGACACCTTGAATTTTAGGTTTAGGTTCTCTAGTCATATGAAAACCAACCTTGGGTTTCCATCTTTCCTTAACAACAAAATCCAAAACCAAGGTTCTAGGGAAAAATGAATTTATGTGACCTCAGGTCTTTTGCTGTCTGCACAACCAACAATGTTTATGGATTGATCTTTAGAGGAGAAGCACTAAGCAAAGAGTTCCAATTCTACTAGCTCGGATGGGTAGTCTATAATATTACCTGGAGATTGAGAGCAAGTTCTGGTTGTGGACATGGACAATAGTAATTGATAAGTGAAGAAGGTTTTGGTGTACAACTGTTTTATTTTCAATTCCACAGGAAACAAAAAGATTCAAAAATCTTTGTCTGAGTAGCATAACTCCATGCACATGAAAAAAAGATACTAAAAACATAACATAAACCGTATACATATAAATATATAAAAAAATAAAAATAAAAAAATAAAAAATAAAAAAAATAAAAAAAATAAAAAATACCATAGCACACCAATCTGATTAAGTTAGCTAGAATGACATTACAAAACTATCCAATGCAACATTACACAAAAGACTCGACTCTTCTAGGATCAATCTAGCTGAAGTTACTAAGTTAGGACATCTTCACCACCAAGAGCACTCTTTATGGCTTCCTCAGATGAATCCCAATCCTCCCAATGCTTATTGGCTTCAAACTCTCTTTTCAAGTATGCTACATAATAGAGTTAACTGAAAAGAAGAGAAAACACATGTTAGGTGAGGTGAGTCTGACCCGTATCTAAGGCAACCAAGCAAACTGGTATGGTTTCCAAAGAATCCAAAATAGAAAGGAGTGTGAACTAGTTTTGCCGTCACAAAGGAGGCAAAACTGAGACTAAGGTGAGTTCAAAGAGAGCCAAGGCTTGGAGGCGATGACCCACATCCAATTTGAGATAATGGCAAGGCATGTGGCAAACTTGAGATATAATTAGGTGATTGGTTTGATTAGTTGGCTTTGACAACTTGGAGCTCATGTCTAAAATTGAAGTTGGAGGGTGTTGAGTTCACTATTTGCTTTGATTTCGGTTACACTAAAAGAGGGCATAGACTGTGTTTCCTGATATTTTGAGGGTCAGATCCCATGTATTGATTTTGGTTAACTCAAATACATCGAAAATGAATTCTGCTTTAATCCCTTCACAAAAAACTCTTAGGACATTTAACGCCCGTTCTCTTCTTTTGCCGTTTTTCTAAATATGGGGCAAACTCCTTCAACCCAATGCCAATATCAAGATCATTTGCAACAACTCTCTTAAAGCTTTCAAACGTGTTCCAAAAATATTATGAAAACTGCAGCTCACAACAATTTAAAAAAACCTCCTTTCTAATGTATGTATTGTTCAAAGCCTCCTGGTACATTGACAAACAAACTAGAGCTTCGCTGCTCTCCGCATTACCAGTGACGATTGATATCTTATAATACATTGGTACATAATTGAAGGATGAAGTGGGTATATATGTTATTATATAATAATTTTAGTAGTGGTATGTACATGTTTATCTATTGAATATAATACTTATAGTTGTGGTGTGTATATGTTTATCTAATGAATATGATACTTATAGTAGTGGTGTGTATTTGTTTATGTTTAGATATATTATATATAGAGACATATTGTTTTTATTTGAAGATGGTTTATATATTGTGCATGTCATATTCATATATATTAATGCATTATGTTTTGTTTTGGAAATGGTATCATTTTTGATTGTGTGATGCAGTCTCTTAGATGTTGTCTTATATAAGAAATATTGTATATTGATGTTTCTGGATTAATTTCATATGCGATGTCAGTTGCATATGCTAATGCAAAAACTCCACATGATGAATTGTCTGGTTGTTGTAAAACGTTTGCATATTTATAGTGAAATGTTATAGTAGGCATGAGTTGTTGGAGTTTTTTATTTATGTCATATGGTAATAATGAGTTTTGAGGTTTTTTGGAATCATATATTATGGCTTGGTAATGTATATTATTTGGTTGTAAGAGAGCAAGAATCCAATGGTTTCCATTTATGAACAAGTGTTGAAGACAACTTCTTGTGTATTTTGATCTTCTATGTAACGTGGCATAAGAATGTTCTTCATAACCTTGATGCTGGAGTTGATTTTCATACAATATTTGCATTCCTGCTCCCTTGTGTTCATCACTTAACCATCCTGATGAATTGAGTAGTGTGACCTCGTGATGTCGTGTTAATTCAAATCTACTAATCCAATAGTTGTTGGGTAGTGTGATGTGTTCAGATGTTGGTGGTTCAATGTTTGCACATATTGGTGATTTAATATTTGTAGGTATTGGTGATTCAATATTTTCAAATATTGGTGATACAATATCTTTTGATATTGGTGATTCAATATCTTTTGATATTGGTGATTTAGTTGTGGGGTGTGGTTTGTAGTTTTTGGTGTTTGATGTATTTCTTTTCGGAGGATGTGGAAGTTGTTGTTTATTTGGTTGATTATCAGGAGAAGTATGATGGTCTTGTAGCATGTATTGAACACTGCCTTTGTTAAATTTAAATTTCTTGATTTCGTCAAAAGCAATGTCGCGAAGTATTATGAGACCATTTAAAGAACGAAGTCGTGAGAGTGTTACATAGACGTTGTGCATACTAAGAGGTTTTCCATCTTGAGGGTTTTCTAAATCTATTATGAGATGGTTGTGTGTTTGGCCTTGTGCTTTGTAATCAGTGAGACAAAATGCAAGTATGAGAGGTAGTTGGTATCTATTAATTTTAAATGTTTTGTCGTGTTTGTATTCGTGAGTCGGATGATTGTATACCATAACTTTAGATACAGGTGCAATAGGAACAACATTCTTAGGTAGTCCTTCAAGTTGTATATGAGGTAGAGTTGGTTGGGTGCTCATGAAATTTGAGTAGTCTACAAAGACATGGGTTGGTTCGTGCATAGAATTTTTTGTGCTTGAATTAGTTTGCTCAAGGAGTACTTGAGTGATTTCTCCAATTGCGCCATTTACAAGGCCCAATCTTGTATGGATGTTTTCTGTTAACATAACTTTCATTCCTTTATATAGTTTGAGGAATGGGAGGAGATTGTGACTCTTTTTAGGAGGAATGGTTTGTCGAACCAATAATTGTATGTCTTGTCGAAGGGGTTGTTTTTTGTATGTGTCTGTAGCTACAATGGTGTAAGATATATGATTATGTTTTATTATGTTGTGTTCAATCATGTAGTGATTGATTGCATTTCTTAAATCATTGCGTGGAACAATGTAAGAGGCATTTTCCCACGGGGGTTCTAGTAGGTTTATTTTTAGATTTGTTAAGAATCGAGTGCTCAATAGATCAAAATCTTGTTTTGTAAAATTTTCTTCTCAAATATTTTTTAATAGGTTACTATATCGAAGATCTTCAGCTTGCCTCATTTGTTTTGTGAGGATGGTCGTATTTGGGCGAACGTAATTTTCTCATAGGCTTTTGTCAATGATTTTCTTTTGTGTTTGTTTTGTGAATGTAAATGTGGGTTCAATATTTGTGGTATATAGTGGCGCATCATTGATCGGTGGAAATTGCATGAAATCGCCCATGAAGAGGATGTTTGTGCCTCCAAATGGCAACATGTTTGCTTTAAGTTTTTGTAGTTTGAGATGGAGGGTTCCAAGCATATTGCAACCTATCATAGATACTTCATCAATGATCAAGTGGTCTATTTCAGTCCAGTTGTTCTTGCTAGATTTAACAATGATTGAGTTTATTGAATTATCTATAGCTATTCCTGCTAAAGAATGAATAGTAGATCCGCCTATTAGAATAGCTGCACTTGCTGTGTAAGCGCTCACTTTTAGTCTTTGTTCCATATGAGATTCTTGGAAGTATAGTTTGATAGCTCTGATGATTTGTGTTTTTCCTGTACCGGCTGCACCCCCAGCATACATCAATATTTGATTAATTGGTGTAGATGTTCGTAAATTTTGGGTGAATTGATTGAAGATTTGATTTTGTTCAGCTGAAAGATTGAATGTGCTTTGAATTTTATTTTGTAATGAAGTGTCAGATGTTTGATTGTAGTCAATATCATTATTATCATTAGTTATATTTATAGTGTTTTGATTAGTTAAAGTTCTTAATATTGGTGTAGAATGGGTTGTGATATTTATTTTTGTGGGTTGATGTGTACTTATTTGTGAGTTCGATTCAACAGATTTTTCTTGACTGCGTAATTCTTTTAACCAATTTTTAATGGGGGTAATGTAGGATTTTTTGGATATTCCAAAATTTTCTTTTGATGTGTTTTGAGTTGGAGGATTTATATGCGTAGTCATACTTTGTAATGTGTCAATTATGTTTGTCACATAACTTTTCATACTTGTGTTACACCGAAGATATTGTAATTCTAATGTATTATCTTGTGTTGGTTGTGGAACGTTCTCATCTTGTATGATAGGTATACATATGTTTTCATCTTCATTTAGTTCGTCTTCTGAAGCTTGATTGTATATGGGGTGCATTTCTTCTGCTTCGTTGTAGTTATTTGCGGTGGATGAATTTGATTTCATGTTGTCAACCATGAGTCTGTCTGCATCTCTAGATTCTTTGCATTCTTGGATAATTTGTATGTTTGAAATTATTTGTTTGTTGTACGGTGATATACTTTGTTGATGTAGTGCATATGCTTCTTGCCATGTATTACACTGTGTTGGTTTTAAATCGTGGATTGTACGCCATGAAGTAAACAATATGCACATGGCACGACAGTAGTTCTCAGGATCACTGCTTTTAGAAGGAATGTTATAACCTTGTATGACTGGTATTTTGGCATTTTTGAATTTGTGAAGACTATGAGATTGAGATTGGGGATGTTCTTGAAGATATTTGAATCCATGTGAATGGTTTGATTTGGATGTTGTGCTAGCAAATTCATATGGGGACATTGTTGCAGAAGAAAGTGGACGGTATTGGTAGTCTATGCGAAAGTTGTGCAATACAATTTGATTGTTGTTCTTTTGCTTGCTCAATTTAAATGTTTCGAAACTCCCTCGCTCATGTTCTGTATCAATGGAATTATTTAGAAATTGCTCTTGTTCTTGAACCCAATATGATAAACTGTACCATGGTATGTAAGTGAAATTATAGTTTGTTATATGATCTGGGTAATTCATGAGGTAGCTGATGGCCCTTGTTGCTGATATCTCTTGTTGAGAGCCAATGGTGTTCAAACATTTTATAAGTAGTCGACGACTGCGATCAATTGATTCTTTACATGATTGTTTATCATATGTAGTTTCAATCTTTTCTACGGCTATTTGTAGGAGAGAGTACATATGTGATGTGTATATTGAGGATTTTGTGATGTAATCGGTAATATAATAAACAATGGCTTTGGCGTCTTTTCCAGAAGCGCCTATAAATTTAATGTCGTGGTTGCATCTACATACACTCAGTATCCATGGATTTGCATTGTTTAGCCATTTGTCTGTTCGTCTGATATGTAATAAATTTGATTCTGGATCGAAGTGTGTTTCTGATATTAATGGGACAGGATATCCGTATCTACAAAGTTTGGTATTTGCATCTTTATCGTTTTTGTAACATGCTGGGTTACAGACGTGTCTATTGCATACATTCATTAGCTGTATGACATCATTTTTGAAATTGTTTAAGAAATTCGTATGATTTGTATTTGGAGCTCGTGTGGTGCAAGGATGTATGTTTTCATTGATGACATTTGTGTGATTGTCTTCATCGTTTAGTTCTTTTGCACTATGTTCGTCATTGATCGAACTTTCAAATGATGTAGTGTCTCTTATAATGGTGCCGTTCAAATACTTGATCAATGATGCTTGAAAGACTGGATCATTTTGTAGTTTTAATGTTAATTCGTTTGGATCTGGTGCATTTGCTAACCATAGTAGAGTGTGTATGTGGAGGCTTCCATTTTGGCCGATTCATAACAACCATAGTGTGCAATCACGTTTCCAAGTACTCCGGATTTGTCTTTATTTGTCTTTTTATTTTTTTCTTTTGTACAAAGTAGGTATTGAAATGCGGCATTTACTATGGTTTGTACAAAAGTGGCTTGAGCTTTTGGATTTGTTGTTGCGATGTAGTGTCTTTTGTTTTTGTCAGGTATATTGGGATCGAAATGAACATCTATGTTTATGTTTTCCCCACTATATAAACATACTAAGGGATGGTGAATGGCAGCTGGATTAATTGTAAAAAATATACTTGGAACACCTAATCGATGCATCATACTTATGATTTGATCTCGTTGTGTTTTGCGAGAGCTGCCTGATACGAGGACGTGTTTGCTAGATGCTTTTATATGTCGTAACAAATTTTGTATTTGCTTATTGTCAGTAATTGTCGATGGGTTGTCAATTAAATTGTTGAAGTCTATAGATTTTATATTATTCAATAGTTCAGCCTCTGAAATAAATGATGGTTTTGATACAGTGAGTTTGGAACCAAGACATATTTGTCGTCATTGTATTATATTGAACATGAAAAAAGGAAATAAACGATGTTTTCCAAATTCGTATATTTTATCATCAAGATTTAGCAGATAACGTACATGTGTCTATAGGGTGATTTTTATAGGACGATTATTCATTTCAGGTATTCCTATGCCATATGGAAAAAGATCGGGAAACATGCCAGCAACAAGGTCATTATTGTTGTATTCATTAACCATACTTGTTCCGTGAGTATAAGACATGTATAAATTATTTTGGATATTTTGTTTAGCATTTTGCATCATTTCATTCGCATCGATATCTGTGCCGTCAAAGTCAATGAGTCCTGAGGTTTCGATTATTGGATTAGATATGTTAGTAGGATCATTCTTTGATAAGTTATGGAGGTCAGTTATGTTGGTACGATGTTCAGCATTGGCTAAGTCAATGTTCGTTGACTGAAATATAGATCTTAATATTGTGCTTGGTATATCATTGTTTGGTAGTGTATTTAATGATTGAGTATCTATTGTTATGTCCTTGTATCCGGCATGATGTATTCGGAGCCATGTAATCCAAGCAGATACTACAGCCCTACGAACGTATAATAAATCGCATGCTTTTATGACATTTATAGGTGGATGGGTGGCCCCTACAAAATGGACTGCAATTGTATCAGATAATAATTCTATCGATGGAGGTATAGTAGTGATTAATTTGTATGCATTAATTGGATCTTGAGCAAAACTCACTAAGTTTCCTTTTAGAGCATATTGTCCATTTCCACCTTTAATGTAACGTAACTTTATGAGTATTGCACGACACCGGTATTTAGAAATGAGTGATTGTTCTATTGTTGTCAGTTTAGGCAATAATTTATGTACTTCTCCTATCCACAAGCCATTTGCAAGAGCGAATTTGGGCATCCGTTTAGCATGTAGTGCAGATTGACATGCTTTACATATGATTATGGTGTTGTCCTCATACGAGATTCCTCTTTTAGAAAGCAACAATCCATTTAGGTTTGTATGTATGTGTTGGGTATCATTTAAAAGTTCTTCGGGTAGAGTGGATTTGTTGTTGATGTGGTAGTTTGGATTGAATGTTAATAATGCTCTCATATGAGGGAATTTATCATTAATATCAGTAATATTGTACTTTTTAAGGATTGTTGCATTTGTCATTTGATTGCATACCGAACAATTCAATACAATGAAGGATTTGTTTGTCATGTATTCGCTATATTGTTGTAAACAGTGTACATTGTTTTTAAAAGTAATTTCTGGAGGAAAATGATGGTTAGATATGTTTTTATTTTTTCGCGATAAATATGACTGTTTACATTTTTTTATTTATTTGGATTCTTTTCAATATATTTTGGTATTTATTGTGCTCTCTTCGTCTACCATTAATCATTTGTAAGTTTTTCGTGTATTTTTGTGAAGCATATAGGATTCTTCGCTTTACATTGATCCTTTTGAGGTTTTTATGTAATGTGTATTTAGCTCTACGGTTTTTGTTTATTGTATTTAATCTGATTTTTTGTTGGTCATCCGCTGGTCTTGATATTGCATTGCTTTTATTTTTGATGAAATTATATATTGCATGAGTGGTTTTTTGCTTTTTTGTCGAGATTGGTTTTTGAATGTTTGATTCAATATCCAATTCTATATGATGTGCTTTTCGATTCTTTGTATTGTTTACAACTTGGTATTTGGTAAAAGAATGGTGTTGGTTTGTTTGAGGTATATACGGATATGGGGAATCTGCCTTTGGTATATCTGTTGTATTCAAAGTTTTCAATTTCTTTTGTTTAGCATATCTTTGTCTTCGTTTTTTTATTAATTATCTCCTTTTTGTTTTGTTTTGCAATTGGTAGCCAATCTTGGTTAGTGGATGGAGGTAATGATTTGCTAATCTTTTGTTGAGCATATCTCTCTCTTCTCTTTTTGTTCAACATCTCTCTTTTTACTATTTCAGTATTTGATAGCATTTGGTTTTGTACACACATGTCTTTTTTATTTTCTGCATATCTTTTGCGTTTTACTGCGTTTCGAGCATTTCTTTGTAAAAGTGAAGTCTCTTCCCTTGAATTTTCAATTTTAGGATTTGCATTTACTACTTCTATGTTGTCTTTGTGATTTTTAGATAGATATGCCATCTTTTAAATACATTAATCTTTAAAATAGACTAATCTTTGAAAATACACTAATCTTTTAGATTTTTCATGTGTCTTTATACTACGTAAAGAGTGCAATAAAATGCTGAAAAGTATTGGAATACATTGAAGAAATAGGATTCAATTAAATAATAAATCGTTAAAAAGCATTTATAAACATAGGAAGGAAGGGAGTGGATTAAAAAATATGCGAAGTATTATAGTATTATAGAACAAACTTGATAGAAAATGTTTGATAAGTCTTTTAATACAAGACAATTGTATTACTTTGTAATAATATATTTTCTATATAATATCTGTATACTGTTGATATTATATATTGTCTATACAGTATCTATATGTTGTTAAATATACTGTTTACATACTATAAACTATACATAAGCTATACTATAATACTATTCAAAAGATGTCCTTCTGCCAAGAGGACAGGTGTGACACTTGCACTTCGAGCTTCTTCAACAACTTGACGCCCACGAGATGTTTGTTGATGCCGTGCGTATTCGTGCGTAAATTTCTCCAATATCGCACGTGACTCTTGATGACGACAAGGTCACCGTTATCAATTTTCCCTGCGTTGATCGGTGAATTGTGTTCATCCACGATTTGGATGTGATTGCATCTACTCAATTGATCAGAGGTTAGAAAATCGCCCTTGTACTCTTCTTCAAATTTTTTGCGTTTGTTAGAAACATAACCCTTGCTCGATTCTCCTTCCTCCTTTTTGAATGCATTAACTTTGAAAGTGAAGCCTTCGGCTGATTTCCACTCCAAGTTCCCACTACCAGTCTTCCACACACGTTCCCATTCACTTATCTTCTTCTATACTCATCAAAAAACGCTGACTCGTCGATTGTTATAGACAAATACGAAGTTGCCTCGTCGTTAGCCCATGTTACTTTGTTATAGTTTCCCCCATCTTGTATGTATGTGAAGTTACAAACCCCGACAAATAAGAGCACCTCCTCACAATCTCTCTCCTTATTCCACAATGTGCTATGAGACATGCTACCTGATGGCAATCTTTTCCATGGAGAGGTCACAAGATGGGCATTGTTAGGGTTATTCAAATATTTTGCATACAACTGATCCTCGGTTTTGTCCTTGTGTTTCTGAGATAGGTCATTGTATAAGTCATCAGCATCTATGCTAGTATCAATGCCCACATCAATGCCCATGTCACTGTCAAGGTCAATACCCGTCTCAATTCCGGTCTCATTTGCCACATCCATATCTGTACACCATCATAGAATTAAAATACTTCTTAATTATTATCATTTTGGAACAAAATTGAACATAATTTAACATATTGGAATTAATGTTAATTACAATCATATTATATATTTTATTATGTAATATAATATATTAATATTTATGTGTATTGAATAAAATATATGAAATAGTAGAATTAAAAAAAAAATTTAGTACCCTCTGCATTGTGGTGGATGTCGATATTACGAGCACGTTCCACAGTATAGGCCTCCATCGCGCTAAGGTGATGATGCAAGAAACACCTTCTGCACCACCAAATATTGAATTTTGTCAATTTTTAGGAATTGTAATAGATGTGTTGCCATGAAGAGTTAGCTATCCACAACTGTATAAAGTATATTAATTCAAATGCACCTAATATTGTTACTACTAGTGCAATGGTGTAGCTACGGAAGCGGTCAACATGAAACATGCCAATGTCTTTAGATTAACCCTTCAAGGGCTGATTGGACAAATGACAGCAAAATGACAGCAAAATGACAGCAAAATTGAGAGCAAAGGGTTTGAAAAGGAGCTTACCTCGCAGATTAAGGCTTTGCTTAGTGCTATTCGGTTGCTCAAAGTGACACCAGCTCTAGAGCTATTGTGGTCCCTGGTACGTTGAGGGGTTAAGAAACAAAAATTAGACATACTAATTGACAAATAAAATGTTAATGTTAATCTTAAAAGTTAATGATTGGCCTTATTACTTTGAAATTTGTGAGAAATTTAATTCTAGTTTTCACTAAATGCAATGTATATAATGCAATGCACTCACATCTGTGCATCTCAAAACTAATTTCAACCTTTAATATTCCAAGTAATTTCAAAATTATCTTAGTGTAGATTTCAAGCAATAAACAAAACATAATTTAAAAATTGTGAAAACAATTGTTTTACAGCTGCTTTACAGTCAGAGTCGGGCTCAAACTGATTTGCAACTGTACTAATATGGACTGATTTCCCTTGGGCCCAAGAACAAGAGGCCCAAGGGAAATTAAAATTCATAGCAAAGTGTTTGAAAAGGAGCTTACCTCGCAGTTCAGAAGGCCAGAGGTTTCTTTTCGTTGATGCACGCCTCGCTCGCTGATTGTACCGCACCTTAGTTGCTTATTTCACAGAGTCTTTGTAATTGTAACACCCTACGTGGCCAGGTGACTTTGAGGTTCTGATATTACTGGGATAATCTTCGTGGAAGTGAAGTCCACCTTTTCAATCTGTCTGCCAAAATCAAAACATATGTGTAATTATATGTTAAGTGAAAACAACAGTTCTACATTATTTATTCTAAGTGCCTCATCCTTTACAAATTAACGTTTTAATTGGAGGGTGTTATCTTACACCAACATTTAGCTATCCAAATGCATGCCCTGCAATACTCCATGGATAATTGATAGTGACTAGAGATGGTGTGCGGGTTGTATATCTTCTAAATTCATAGAGCAAGAACAAGTGATTCACACCTTATGTTATATGTAGTTTCTATAAAGTATGGGATTCGAAACATTTATAACAAGTATGACAGAACCCATAGAATGAGAGAAAAAGTCTAACCTTAGGTTATAACGGATAAAGTTCAGCAGAACCTTGAAGCGGCAGCAGTTGCATAGCTATTAGTGATGACAGAGAAATAATATTGAGGGCACAAAGCAGAAGGGGCAACAAAGCATAATAGACTAGATATTTGAGGGAACTCCTAATCAGAGAACTTAAACTTGAACTGATGGATCTCTCCTTAACAATAGGCACATATATACATATAACTCTGCAAAGAGTAATTATATAACAGCTGTATATGAAGAGTCATTTTCAGTTACATAATGTAAGTTACAGAAAATAGATTTAAGAAAGGTTAATGAGAGGTTTGAGGTGAAGATAAACCGACACCTACCAAGGACATAGAATATCCAACTCAGATTCTCAATTACACGATAGGTAAGAGCAAAATTTACAGCATTCATGAAGAATTGCATGAAGAATGTGTCATTCATCCTAGAAACAACATCTGAGAATTTTACCTCCCGAACGTTTCCAATAATTACAAAACATTACCGATGCCTTGTCCCCAAACCCTTCTGCAGAACTTTGAGCTCTCGTATCCTGTCCTTGATCTCCTGTAAAAGAGCACAAAAATCTTATGAAAATAGAACCCAGTCTTTCTACATCACAAAGATCATGTTTGTGAGAGATAAAATAAAATAAAATAATGCTGACAAATTTTGTCATAGGTGAAGTGCATAGCACTGTCTGGTTTATAGCAAATTTAAGACTGCCAATCTCAGCCTTCAGATAGGAAAAAACTCCTCCGTCAACCTGCACATATACATATGTCTATGAGATTACATCATTTGAACTCATTAGGTCAAATTTGACTATGTGTACAACAAACTGTTTTTCAGTAACTAACAACAACCCCAAAATGAGCATCATGTTGTTTTTGAGCACCTAGTTTTTGAGTCAAGACCTAGTTTTTCAATTAGGTCAACTAGTTGAGTCAAGAACTAGGTCAAACTAGTTGAGTCAAGACCTAGTTTTTCAATTGCAGTGACTGAATGGAGAACAGATTCTCAAACTTGAGCATGACGATGTTTCACCTGGCAGAGTAGCTCACCTATTTCTTTTACGTTGATGCTAGGAGCAGGATACATCAAAAGATTGTACGCCTTGTTGACACCGGTGATAATAGGAAAGCGCCTTCGTGATGTACAGACAATCTAATCATCCTGCACAAACTGCATTTCTACCTTGTACACACGTCTCCACACATGTTTTCACCCGGCCAATACGCCTCTTCAGGAGCATATGTACAAGACAAGGAGTTCCATCATGAACCACCTTCCACAAGGTAGAATTCAAAGGGCTTTTGTTTGATGACATCATCAGCCTGCTCCTGGGCTCGGCGAAGTGCTGCACCCTTGCAAAATACACTGCACGGACTAATCCAAACTCCATTCAATTGTAATGTTCCTCAACAGGTGTAAAAAGAAAAATTTGTAACTATGCTATATCGGGGTTGCGCACCTATGTCCCCATGATTGCTCACCAAAATTAATTATGATCAATAATGGGAACAATGAAATCAAACACCCTTTTTGACCCATGACAATTTTAAAGTACATTCAATTGTTAAAGGAACACTTTGTTGCATAAAAGTAGAAGGTAAACCTGATTTTTGAGGTTGTGGTGAATTTTTTTTTTAAAAGGATTTTTTTAAATATAAAGTAGGGGCACTGTAATAGTTGTGAGCGACTATAGGGACAACTACCCTAATATGTGTCAATTGGAGTTCAAATAACCAGACGTGAGATGTCGATGGAAAAAAAAGAAAGCAGCAGACAAAGCAAATTCGTTAGACGTGAAAATGACATTGCTAGATAGTGCACAAAGATGAGAGTGAAAAATACCTCTAGAAGAAAGCTATGCACCCAATCTAGTGTTTGAGGAAAAGTCGTAGCTGATAAGTTCACCACTGTCATGCCCTGTAGTACAGCAAGAACACAGCAGGACAAGTCTAAGGTTAATATTAAGGTAGGGAACCCTTCCTGGCTATTTTCAGTGGTTTCTATTATTCGAATGGAAATTTTTTATCCCCATTTTTGAGAGGATTCCAATGCATTAAAACACATGTTATGTGGATAGTGCCTAAATAAGTAACGAATTTTCAAATTTTTGGTGAGTAAAACTATATGTAGGCATGAACTCTACAGTTGTTGTAATTTATCATATTCGATAGATTTTAGACATGTACTTGTCAGATACATTAACTCCACTTATGACCTATCTACGGCAAAAGGTCCCCCACGGGAAAAGGTTCCCAACATTAAGGTCAAACAGACCTCTACACATTCAATGCAAACAGTAGAATATTGCGGCAATTGTTCAATCTTGAACACCCAAGATTCTTAGCTCGAGACTAAACAAAAGGATTGCTTTTAGCTGCTTCAAAATGTTATGATTGGCACTAGCAATCACATACCTGTGATTCAAAGGAAATGAGATAGTCTTCAATAGTTTGCAGCTTCCTAATCAACACTTCTTTCTCCTCCTGCACTTTCTTCGAGTTACTTAATAAGCACAGACGATGGCAATCGAAGCATGACTCATGAGATGATGACTCTCATCGAATTCAAAGGCTAATCGATAACTGCCCCAATGACTCAATGTCAACATTCATGCACAGATCTTGCAAAAAACAAAAGGAACGTGGGCTGACTGAAAGATACAGAAATTGCTTTTGTAGGTGCGCTACTGCCCATTTCTGATGAACGACATGCAATCCACTCCTCCAGCAAAGTCTGCAAAACATGGATGAACACTGAAGTAAAAACCTGGTATCTACATAAACCTCACAATACCGCCTACTCTAAGGGGTTAATTGTGGAGATTCTGAAAACATTTTCAACCATCAATGTCATCTGAAAACGTAACGAAACTATTACAGTTCTAGTATTGAGATCTAGTTAAGAGGCATGAAAGACACTTCCAATATGCGCTAATTGGTTCCATGTAGACACTGCAAAGTCAGAGAAATGTGCAATACCTCGTGATCCATGGGCGCCATTCTGAGCACAATGGGCACAACAATGCATTTAGGTGCTTTCTGTTCTGCAGGTTTCGGTTTCTCATCAATCACTACCGCACCTGTTGAAGTCCTTGAACAACAAACAGTTGAGTCTTCAGTTAAAATCTCTCTATAAATACCTATTTGGAATGTGAAGTCCATATATATTTACAACTGGCACATTCTCCGTTAACCCCTAAAGGACGAAGAAGCCCAAATTGTGTCTCATGTTTTTTTCATCATTCTTGAGTAGGTTTTATACGGAGTTCCTTTTATTCAATTTTTTTGTTTTTGACCAACACATACAATGTTCTTCACTGATTCCAATGATACAATATTTGGTCTCATCTAAATTATATTTTTCACAATATAATCTATTGAATTTGTCATTTTGAAACCATAAATCCTTGGTTCTTTAGGGGTTAAACTCACCAGCTTCTGAATCCTTGACAAGATCAGGGTTTTGATTTCCCTTCCCATCCTTTTCCGTAGTAGCTGCAGCCACCGCACCAGCAGGTCCTGACAGCAAAGCCTTCATCTGTACTGCACCGCTTCCAAAACCTCCACTTTCTTCATTCATGAGGTAGATTGAAGGATCCAAGTGCAAACCCTGTTTCCAAACAAATTACCGATGAGATGCAAAGACAAGTATCCTTTGTACCAGAAATGATAAAATTGCTGCAGAAAAATCATGCCTGAAGTGTTTGATATAACAATGCATAATGCTAGTATCAAAATAACTTCAATTGTTCAACAAAATATTAAGTAAATTTGCCAGCAGTTGAATTCCAACAACAAAAGGACATACCTCAATAATAACCGGTTTACCATCCTTCATTTCTTTCTTCAGATCACCATCAAGCCCTGCTCTCCACCACATAATCAAAATTTATTATCTTCGTCTTGCAACTACAACAAATCTACTATATCTGTTTGAGGTGGTGCAATTCAACATTGTACTTGAGCACAAAAAAAAAGAAAAAACTATATCAACTATAGCATGGTATGCACACGCGGAGTAGAAGTTCAGACAGAGAGGATTCTAGAGATAGATATCTCTATACTCTAGAGCGTATGTAATAGCTATCACCAAAACAAAGAACACAATAGAACATAATATTGGAAGCAATGTATAACCTTTGCGCACAATACATAGCAAAAATATATGTGTCACGCGAAGAGAAGTGATTCAACATTTGTTATGCGAAATATTTACTGACGCCTCTTGATGGCACCTGCTCTACCTCCAATATCGCCTACGAGCACAACAGATCTGCCATCTCCAACTAAGAAAACGGGTACTAAACTAGATCGAAACTCACAGCTCCTGGATGGTCTGATCGAACACCTTCTTCAGATCCATAGCTGGAGCTCACCCGCAATGATAAAACTCCATCGGCCCCCCGTGGTGATGAAACCCCATCGGCCCCCCGTGATGGTGGTGCTGCATCGCCATCAACATCGTCGTACTCGGCTGCTGCGCCATAGCTCAAAACAAACCCTCAACCCAAAACGCAACCCCTAAACAGTCAGAGAACCATTCTACACAAAAGTGACAATAAGAAGAAGAGAGATCGAGGGGCTCGGGGCGGACGCTGCGGTTGAGAGGGCAGGCGCAACAACGACGAGGTGCGGAGGTCCAGTTGCCTGGTGTGGAGGTCCAATGTGCCTCGACCCGGAACAGTCGTGGAGATGCCTTGGAATGGTCATGCAGACGAAACGAAATTTCGTCACCATGACCAATTCCATGGAATTGTCCTGACGACGAACCTACCATTCAATGAGGGCTAAACCAGCTCCGACTTTCGTCGTCACTGGAACTTAGTACTTGTCAGAAAACCCATCTAGATATGCCATCCCATACAGATATTTCATCCCTGACACACTATGATACCCCTCATAGTTCCCTCTTAATCCACAACATTGTAGCTTGAATGTATGTTGTTTGGTTTTCATCATGCAGTTGAATGGAGTGATCTCCTCTTAGAGCAATTGGAGTGTAGGCAAGGCTACTATTTTGCATGCAGACAAGTTACAAGTTAAAATGAAATCTAATATAAAGAAAAATACTCTTGTTACAAAATAGCGTAAAACTACACTAAACACACAATTCGCTATTTACGCACTTGGCCATATAATCATGCACTTGGTCCCCAAGCGCATAATTTTTTTTGTCTAACTTTTTTTTAAAAAAAACAACGATTATTGTCTTTCTTCAATCCATTTCATTGTAAACAAATAATTATTTTAATTATTTTTTATTCTTATCTTTATCTTTTCTTTAATCTTTTCTTTAATCTTTTCTTTTTCATCTTGATTTCTTTCATGTCTTCTTTCTTGTCTTGCTCTTGTCTTTCTTCTTGACTTCCATTTTGTCTTCCTTCTTGTCTTTTTTTTTCTTCTACCTTTTCTTCAGTTGTGGATGCTGAACCCTAAACAATGGGAGCAAAGCAACCAAAAAATAATAATTAATTAATTAAAACTAAATAAAAAATTGGTTGGCCGTGGGGTGCTGCTAAACCCTAAATGGCGGCCGTTCCACAAAAAAGACAAAAAAAAAAAACCTTTTTTTTTTTGGTTGGCCATGGGGTGCTGCTGAACTCTAAATGATGGCCGCAAAAAAAAAATCAAAAAAAAAAAAAAAAAAAAACTTTTTTTTTTTGTTTTTTTAAAAAGTTTCTATTTTTAGCCGCTGGGGGTGCACGGCCGCGCACCCAAAGACCCTCCCATCTCCCTCATCTTCATCTCCCTCTCCATCTCCCTCTCCATCTCCCTTCCCTCTCTTCATATATATAGGGGAGAGGAGAAGGTCTCTCCCATTCACTCTCTCACTCCCTCTCCCTCCTCTCTCCTCTCTCCTATATATATGAAGAGGGGAAGGAGATGAAGAGGGAGAAGAGAGATGTGAGGGTCTTTGGGTGCGCGGCCGCGCATCCCAGGTTAAAAATAGAAAATTTTCACACAAAAAAAAAATAAAAAAACTTTTTTTTCTTTTTTTGGGCGGCCGCCATTTAGGGTTCAGCAGCACCCCACGGCCAACCAGAAAGGCAAAAAAAACAAAAAAAAACAAAAAAAACTTTTTTTTTTTTTTTGGCGGCCGCCATTTAGGGTTCAGCAGCACCCCACTGCCTACAAAAAAAATAAAAATAAAAATAAAATAAATAAATTGTTGCTTTGCTCCCATTGTTTAGGGTTCAGCAGGCACAACTGAAGAAAAAGTAGAAGAAAAAAAAGACAAAAAGGAAGACAAGAAGAAAGACAAGAGGAAGACAAGAAAAAAGACAAGAAAAAAGACACGAGGGAGACAAGAAAGAAGACAAGAAAGAAATCAAGATAAAAAAGAAAAGATAAAAGAAAAGATAAAGATAATAATATAAAATAATTAAAATAATTATTTGTTTACAATTTAAGTGATTGTAGAAAGATAACATTGATGTTTTTTAGAGAACTTTTTAACCAATTTTTTTTAAAGTCAAATATGCTTATGAAATGAGCGCACTTGGCCAAGTGCATAAATAGCGAATTGCGTGTTACTAGCATTTAAACTCTATGGCTGAAGTACTTAGTGCCCCTCTAGCGGTTTCACTGGTTGTAGTTGAATCTATCTGCCTCTGCTGGCCACTAAGCTCATAGGAGTGCTCAAGTACCTAGTCCCTCTTCACTGTGCCAACCACAAGAGCCATGACAACTCTTTTCACAACTAGAGGATGAAATGTAAACATCCCTTTATCACAATAGTACAACAATTTAGCTAGGGAGAAAACATTAGGTGACATTAATAGCTTGTAATATACGAGATTCAATATTGCAAGTTTTTTAGCTTTACATATATGAATTCAAATAGAAGGTTTAATCGAAGTAAATGTTTAAAAGCCAAGCTTGTCATTCTCAATTATCCCTATTCGACTAGCTAGTGGTGACATGTTTCGATAAGTCATGATAATTTTTTTATCAAAGACATCCATATTTGGGCAAAACTGCGTTTCGACATCCTCCCGAAAGCTATTCCTAGAAGATATACTCATTGGTCCAACCTTTAGTAGCCTGAGAACATGCCATCTACTCCTTTTGTTGTTTGTTTTAAGAAGATTTCATGTTTGTCAAGTTTCGAGGAATTTTTTGTGCCTCATGTGCCACAACAAGAATGACTTGTTTAGTTACAAAGATTTATGAATGTTCCCACGTGGCACTATTTTGGCGCCAAATCTTTGGGCCGGTTTGATGCGATTGGGACGAGGTTTTCCTTAGCCCAAACTCCAAACTTGGGTCGGATTGAGCTCATGCGTTGAATCATGAACATCTCTACCGTGGATTAAAGTAAAGTAAATTCCCCTCTTGGTCTTCTCTCTTGTTTCCTCTTTCGCTTCCTCTCTTTGGTTCATCCCTCTTGCTTCCTCTCGTTGCACCTCTGTCTGTACTCTATGGAGAATTTGCATAAAACATCGCCGTTTGAGAACCCTAGCCTCATTATGGCAGCGAGGGAGAAGTTGCCCGTAGAAAGAAACAGAGTTGATGACGATTTGGAAATAGCGTCAACTCTTCCAAATAAGAAGGTCCAAAAGAACGCAAAACTGAAACAAGCGAAGGTTGAAGACGATGACAACAAGCGCAATTGGTTGGATAGCGAGGTAGAAACTTTGATCGCGTTGAGGAGCAAGATGCAGCCAAAGTCCACCAAAAACGCAAAAAATCAAAGTTTGTGACGAATTTGCTTGGGTTTTGGGTTTAATTTTGTATGTGTGAGTTGTTTCCATCGCCACTCTTTTTTATTCAATGTCTTCCTATTGTCTACAAATATAGAAACCATCAACCTATTTGTTCACAAATAGAATTCAACTCTATGATTGAATGCTACAAAACTAATGCTTTCCGAAACAAACTCAAATGTTCAAGATTGGCCTCACTTGTAGTTTATTGAGTATTTTTAGATGTCCTTGTTGATCCTTTTCATTATAAAGAATATCTAAGTTAGTACCACCAAAACACAAAATTGCTATGATCAGTTGTATGCACAAGTTGAAGTAACTTGGACAATTAGGGTTTCAAGCTCGACCTAACATCCAGATAGGATGCTCTAGCTTGAAGTAAAGTTAGCATGAGTGGCAATAATATGTAGCCGGTTATGGACTAGTTGATTGGCAAGTTGAATAAAATTATTGGGAATATTTGAAAGTCCTACCAATTACTGGACACCATCGCAAAAATGGACACATTATCGTCCTCATTCAATTTCATCCTATCGCAAAAGTTGTTTTTGTTATTCGAGTATGGTGAGATCTAGGTATTAACCGTCTAATTTTCCATGGTTATAGGTGTGAACATGTGGCTGAAGCTGCACTCAAGGCTCTTATGCCTCCTTCCTAACTTCAAGAAAACACCATAGGCTCGTAAAAGCAAATTTAGTGAAGTGTTCAAGGCTTACAAAAATGACAAGCAGACAAACAATATTTCTGGAGAAGCATGTCACACTTGCAAGTTTTACGAGTCTATAGATAGCTGGTATGACCATAATGGATATGTGTTGAAAGACATTTCCGCTTCTGCTAGCGACATGGGCAGTGGAGAGGGTAATGTAGAAGAGGTGAAGGGAGAAGACTTTGAGCAAGTGACCTTGTCTACATGTAAGGAAGCAAAGGTAACAAGAAAAATGAAGTATCAAGAGAAAACTCTAGAACTCATTTTCCAGCTTGTAGTCAATAGCAAGACATGGCTCAGAGTATGCAGTTGGATAACGGGTTTATAGGTAACCTTGACAAGCACATGGAAAGGCTCATTGAGAAGCTTTAGGTTACCTTTTAGATTTTTTTTACATTTCATGTTTGTCCTATACAGTATCAGATGATGTTTGATGCGTTTCTCATTATCGTGCACGGTTTGATCACTACTAGAAAATTCAGCGTCCAAATCAACAGAGAAGAGTTGATAGTTTATGTTGATTCGGTCGCGTTGTTCCGGTCATCCATCAACAGAAATCTGTTGATTTTTTCTGTTGATTTGGTCAAATAAAAAATGAAAACTAAAAAATTAAGAAAAAAAAAAAAAAAAAACATTTTTTTCGCTGCCCGGATTTTTCGGGCAAAAATTCCTTTTTTTTGGCTGCCCGGCACTTCCGGGCAGCCAAGCTATGTACACACGGTTGCCACTCGGGTTTGAATTCGAGATCTCATACTTAAGACTCTACTCACTAACCAATTCACCACCACTAGAACTTGATGAACAATGCATGATTTTTTTCTTACATATACACTTACTATTCCGTGTTTTCAAACTCAGCAGACTTTGGCGGCCATTTTGACATAGTAAATTTTTTTTTTTCAAAACTCTTTAGACTAAAAAAAGCTAGGAAATCAAGTTAAGTTTCATCTCCAAAAATCCGTTTGTGATTTTAAGCCTCCATTCAAAAGTTATAGACAAAATTCAGAGAAGTTCATTTTTAATTCATTTTCAATATGCTTTTGTACATAAGATTCTTGAACTTTGTACAATCAATGTTTGCAATGCTCTTGATGTATTGACAAACAAGAATCAATCACTGCAATATTCAAAGCTCTTCAATCGTAATGTTTTCAACCAATCACAATAAATTACAAAATTGTAAATTACTACATTACAATGAAAAATAGTACAATACATGAAAATCACCGTGTCTATGAATTTTGTTCGATGATCACATCAAACTTTTCAAGTACAAGTCCAAAGAAGAATAACTTGCATTTTCAGGTTTGTGGAAATAAAACGTACATCGTTATAATATGGAAAAGTGTAATATTTTTCGTTTGCACTCGCAGCATGAACTACCAACCGAGGGTCGACACACCACCCCGGGGAGGTCACTGTCAAAATTTTATTAAACCACGTGAGAAAAAATATAGGGTACATTTAATTCATTGGAGAAAAAATTTATATAAATTTTAGAAATACCATAGCCTGGATGAAATGGCCTATACGGTATTATATCTAAAGTAGGGTAGGTGAAAAATATAGGTAGTATTCTATTTTTATTAATAAAGTAGGGTCTCAAATATTTAGAGGAACGAAGAATTTATGTGAGTTCTAATGAAAATCCTTGGATTGAATGAGAATCGCCTCAATTGACTAAAAATCGACGAAGTTAGCCAATGGCTAGGAATGAACCACAAATGAAGGTTGAATTATTTGGCTTCACGGCAAAGTCTCCTCATGATGAATTTGAGCATTAGGTGACCAATGAGATTCACGAGGCTAGGGCAGGGTGGTAGTGCCGCATGCTTCCTCTCACAACATGCATTTCTCACTTAAACCTACTATCGAACATTTTAGGCACTAAGCACAGTCGTTATTCTTTGAAAGTTACGTTCACGTATTGTTGTCGTTTTGTTATGTCCGATTAAGTTCAATTTATACTGAAATTCTAGGATTTTGATAAATGGTCCAGTTTATAAATAAAATAGGGTCTATAAAATAATTTAATGGTGAAAATTATATTTACCTATAGGGTCTTGAAAAATACCTCAAAGTACCATTTTATCTACTGATAGGGTGCAAATTATTTAAGAAATTTAGATAAATAGCCCACCTATAATTAACCCCCAACCGCACGTGGTTTACAAAAGTATGTAGTATGTAACCTCCCCGTGCACACCACTATAGTACTCCTAGCTGCTTCAAACAGTAAAAATGCATTCGCACTTTCACACATCCAGGTAAAATTGAGGGAGAACCCAAAAATTGGAATCCATAATCCGACCTCAAAGCTTTACATGCCATGGGGCTGGATTAAAAAATTGAGGCCAAATTGGGGGCTCAAACAATTCTGAATCGGGCCGACCTTCCATCCAATCCCAGTCACAATATAAAGTGGGCTTTATAGACTAATGCAAGTATGAAATATGACTTTTGTGGTTGGTGAAAGAAATGAGTGGTTTCAATTGAATTTCATGTCATTCACATTGCAAGGCTTCTGAACTGAAAGATATACCCTATACTATGTGACTTGACAACGTATCTAAGTTGCACTTCACATGTAAACGTGGACTACTTTTCATGCAAGATAAATTTCAATATACAATTTAGTGACTGATATATTCAATGAAAGAAGGACAAAGAATTGAGTTGTAAATACTTGGGTGATTGTAAGGTAATGTTTAGCATGAGTCACACCCCCTTTCTTCTCCCTCCATCCTTATTGAATACATCCTTCATGTTTGAACTGATCCTTGTATTCTCATGCCTCCAAACTTGCACCATTTGGATGGTGTAAATTGTTGTACCATCTTGTCTTTTAAGCTTATAGAGGGGAGAACATCTAGCTGCTCTATCTGGAATTTCGTTCCTTCTCTCCAAAATCGCCATGATGGTGATTGCTTTTGTTCTAAATACGCGGGCCAAAGCCTTCACACTACCAACACATGCACCCATTGTTGCATTTAGCAATGGACCATTTTTGATAGCATATTATCAAAGAAAGGGATACTGAGGGCTTGTAGCTCAACTTTGAAACTTCTAAGAAGAATGTGAATACTTTTTACCTCAACAAGAGGGGGTGATAGTAGGGAACTAGAGGCCAAACCGTGTTGTGCTAAAAAACCTCATCTAGCACATCTTGCCTGCTAAAAAGACCTAAACAACTTCTCAACTCCTTATCTATAAACTGAATAATATTTTTTTGCAACTTTGTTAGAATCTTTAGGTGAGAAGACATCTACATCGCTCGTCACATTCTCTGTGGCTAGACATGCATTCTCTTCTAACTTAATGCAATTTTTTTCTCCATAACTCCGTTGATATATCTAGTCATGCTCTGCTTTCTACAACCTTTGTGTTTCTATAGCTGCAGCCTCAACGATCCTCTTTGTTGAACTAGGCCGAGTCACGCCCTTCCTCAATCTCTTGCGCTTTGCTGCGTTACTCATTCTAGATGTGGAAACCCCGAAGCACATACATGAGGATTTGAGAGGTTGGACAAATTTTATACGATTGCATTAAATGGGAAAGAAATAACAAAAGAAAAGGCAAATCCAACGAGTGAAAAAGAATCTACAATATTATTGCCATTTGGATTTTATGGAAACGCTCACGGAACAGGTTGTGGAAAAGTACTCATGAAACTGTGCAAATTCCTCAACAAACTCAAATGGTTGGAAGACATGGCATGAAACAAGGACTTTAGACCCTTAGCCAGACGCTTGTGGAACTAGTTTGCAGTATTTGAACAATGCATGTACCATGCAATGTCTCCAACCTTTGAGGTTGTGGGTCTCGAGATGTGAGAGTGATTGACATTGGAAAGATTCTGAAACAAGTTACTGATCTCAGTACATAAAGTGTCTAAGTTAGAAGATTTGTTAGAAGATCAGAAATATGAAGTTATCAATTGCTATACTAGTTGAGGATGATCCTTTTCGCAGTAGAGTGATGTAATCAACGTTTGAACTAAATGCGGATTTAGAAATTTCTGTTCCTGGAGGGATGCACTCCCCAAGTTTTTGTTGGCGATGTGCAATCAAAAGTAAGGGTATTTTAATTCATTTAATAAAAAATTTGATGTAAAATAGCATAATTTAAATGTGAAAAATTCTATTATAAATAAAATAGGGTGCCTAAAAAACAAATTTAAATATTATTTATAGAATATACCATGGATATTATTTTATACCATAGAATATTCACATTACTTCATAGCCCCCCCTTCTAAAATACCCTTCGAACGTATGTGATTCACCAATATAATATACAATGCATTCCCTGAGTTTTTGTTCTTAAGACATTGACGTTCAGATTTAAAGAACATAGAAGGAATTGAGATAATGCAAGAAGAAACCTATAATTTGGACCCGGATTTTGAATTGCGAAAGAGCTACATACCCCTTAGATCCTTATGAGCACTTTGACCGTTGCCGGTCAAAATGTCATATGTCCGGCCGAGGGTGGGTGTGCACAAATATTCCAAACAATGGACTCCTTTTTATCTAGGGAATTATGTGGGAAAGTTCTAAGCTCAATTGGCAAAAAACTAAACAAATTGGTCAAAACGGGGGGTGTGTATGAAAATTACAGCACACCCAAAGATCACAAATGTCAATCAACAAACACCCTAACACCCCACAAAAGCCCCACCAATTACCCTAGGCACTTAGTGCCTTAAAATGGGCTTAAATTAGGGGTTAAAACCCTCTAATTAGGGTTTTGGGACTTAACCACTAAAATGACAGCACATCCAAGAGGTTGAAATGATCAACCAACACACACTTAATGCATCCACAACCCTCACCAATCACCCTAGGCACTTAGTGCACTAAAATGGATCACTTTTGGTGAATTATAACCTCTAATTAGGGTTTTGGGACTTCACCACAAAAATTACAGCACATTTGTAAAGAGCCTCACGGGCATCAAAATCTCACAATGGGGAGGTTCTTTGATCCCTAAGCCATACAAAAACACCCTAAACATTGCAAAGCATCCGTGCACTTAAAACCATACAATTCCAACCAAATTAGGGTTTCGGGGAAAAATTGGGCAGCGCTTCCGCGTCGTGCCCAAAAACCCTAAACTTAAACCCTAAATTACACACAAAAAAAATTCCCAAGTTAGCCCGGCGAAATTTGGGCAGCGCTTCCGCACTCTACCCTTCGCCGGACCAATTTTACACACACACAACAACAAAACAACCAAATACAAATCATAAACAATTCAAACCATTGGGAGAAATTAAAAAATGCAAGCAAATATTTTTGGGCAACAAAAATTACCAATTAATAATAAGGTTCTTCTCTACTCTTCTAATAAAACGCAACCTAATTCGTTCAATAAAAGCTTGGAAATTGGATTAAATGGAGAGGAGGAACTCTCCCTCCTTTATATCACCATGTCTTCCCTCCGTATTATCACGCGGAAGGGAAGACAGGGGCTGATCTCTTCCGCTGGAATTCGGCCATGGCGTCGGGGGCTTCGTGTTACAAGAGCCGGCTCCCGCTTCGCGATGTCCTCCTCCGGTTACCAGTACTCGGCAGCTGTCGCCCACCAGCTGCTTGGACGCTGATGCCGTCGCCCTTGAACTGCCGGCCTTCGTGTTGTCGATCGCTACCCCGCCGGTCCTCCGTTGCCTTACTGTCTCGACCCCTTCAAGCTCCAGCGCTGGTCGTCTCCTTAGCTCCCCTCGCTGCTGCGCCTCACGACGCCGTCCCAGCCACTCCAGTACCTCCTTGCGCTGCTCCAGCGCAACTTCCGGCGTCTCCACAACTGCAGGTCGCCGCTGAATCTCCCTCGCAATCGCCTGGAGTTGTCGCCTTGGGTCTCGCCGTTGCTGTGATGGTCCTCATCTCCTGGTTTCCGTCGCCCTGTCCGGTGCTGCGCTCCTGGATCTTGGTCGCCTTGAACTACCTGCTGTCGCCCTTGATCGCTCTCCTGTCTTCTCACGCTCCTGCCGGACTGGGACTGCCGCTGATTGCCGTCGTCGCCAAAAACTACGGACGCCGCAGATGCCGACCTCCAATGCCCTCGCCGCAATTTCTGCTGCAGCCTGAACTTCAATCGCCCTTCCGACCTCAGCGCGTTGTTCTTGCTGTGAATTCCACCTTCGAACTGCCGAACCCGATGCCGGGACTGCCAGCTCGTGATGTCCGTCGCCTTGCCTGGATCTCCTACCGCGATCTTCCACAGCCTGCCTCGTAGTCTGGTTGTCGCTTGCCTGCCTTCCGTACCTTCTCAACCCAGGCCAGGCACACCAACTGCCCTCTAACCGTCTCCAATCCTCAATCCAAATAAAAATTAATAATATTTTTCTCTAGTTTTCTTCCTCACAATAAATCTTTTTGGTTTTCCAAACTCTTCTCAAAACAAAACAAAACCCCCAAGCCACAAAACTCAATGCAAGAAATAACCTAGATCTAGATCCAAAACCTCCGTCTCTCTCCCTCTAGCTAACGGCACACACACTAACTGGCAAAAAACATCGACAGGGGTGGGATTCAAAATCCCACCCAAAAGCTACATCCATCCAACAAGCAAAATTCATCCACTAATTGCCATCCATGGAACCCTAGTTCTATCACACACTAAACTCCCTCTTAACCGGGAGTCCTAATTTCCCCCATTTAACTCACAAGGGAAACACTAAGCCAATTAGCCCCAATAGGTCCAAATAACACACTAGACTACTCAACTAAAATAATGGAATGAAATAATAGACTAAAACGATAGGATAAACAATAAGCTAAATGAATAATATAAGTAATAGGCTAAATGGAAGACTAAAATAATGAATCAAAGAATAAACTAAAGAAATAGGCTAAAAAAGATAGAATAAATAGTAGGCTAAATTAATAGAATAAATAATAGGATAAAAAGATAGACTAAATCGTAAGCTAAAGGATAGAATAAATAATAGGTTAAAATAATAGAATAAATAATCGGCTAAAATGATAGAATAAAAGGATAGGATAGAATAATAGAATAAAGCAACTAGACCAAGGAATAGATCAACGAATAGGCTAAAAGGACAATCTCGAATAATAAACTAAATTAGCGAACTAAATAGTACGCTAAATCATATACGAAAATAATAGACCGAAGTAGTAAGCTAAAACAATAGACTAAAACAATCAGCAAATAATAGACTAAATTAATAATCCAAAAGAATAGAGCGAAATAAACTAATGGACTAATCAATTAGACTAAAGCAATGGATTAGAATAATAGGCCACAATAATAGATCCAAACAATAGAATAAAATAATAGGGCAAATGGCTCAAACGTCCAAAATCCCACAGTTAAATAGTTAGGAATAAATAAATACCCAAAATTACCTAGACAAAAGGGAATCCTAAAATTGGGCAATCAAAACCAAATCAAATGCACACAAAACCGGGAATTAGTCTAATCGGTTAAAATGTCCCGGTTAGAACAATATAAAATACAAAATACATCAAAATCATAGCGGTAACGGTTTACCACTAAAGTGGACCGTCTCGACGGTTCACAACCCTACGAACCCAATGCAAGTTTTGCGATGTGTTGACACTCTATTTAACTTTTGTTGTTGCATAATCCAATATCAAGATGAACAAAAAGATTCTTGAGTGGTTCTATCTGAGAAATTAGAAGTGGTGGCCGGATGATGACTTGCTTGTAACAACGGCTACTTCAACGTACTCCCTTCAGACAACATTAGCATTTTGATGATTCCATTTATGCGTGGTTCTACTTCCAATGCGTTCAAAAATTGAATGAGTGGATGTAGTTGGTAATGCTCAAGATGGTTGCCTATTTAGTGAGAGACTATGGAAGAGGCTCTTCTTCCCGGTTACTTAAATATTTTACTACTTAAATCGAGAGATAAATAGTGTTTCTAGAGTCATATATTCAATAGTCGTTAAGTCGGTTGTCGTTCAATGAGTACTGTCCTTTATGGGAGGCCAATTCTCTACTGTTGATAACATTCCATTCAACGTATGTGATGTTGGTTTTAAATAGTTCATCTATTGTATCAATATGTTGACGTCTTGTTGATTGGTCTTCTTCATTCTGTAGATTGAATGTACATTAATTTTCACATTATTAGTGACTGCTTCTTAGCAACTTGTATCAAAATGAAAGCTATTATAGGTATTTTCCATAATGTGATAAACAATCATTAACTACCAAGTTACCATTGTATGGAATTATAATGTTCCTTAGAGTGTATACGTTTTATTGGGACAACATTGTTCTGATAGGACTATTATTGTTGGTAAGGGTTCTGTTACCAACTAACGTTGTCAACGTTGCTTCTCCAATTTGTTATACTTTCATTCTTACAACATATACCCGTTTGTAGCGTTTACTAATCTAATTAAACCTTGTATAGACCGCACTGGTTTATATTGTAACATGCTTGTCATTTACAATGTTATGCTTTTTTTTGCACTTCACGATATGCAAAGTCAAAGTAACGGTGTCACTGCTCTTGCTTACCGTTACTACGTTAACTCGTTGACAATACTACTTGTTTAATCACCGAATATTGCACTAATCTAACACATTATCAGCTGCACTTCACACTTATACAATGTCCAACTGGCATCCACAATCAACGAAGTACAACAATGATAACACAAAGGAGTCTTCATTTTATTCAAACTGTGACGTTTACAACAATTACACTATAATGATAACGTTTTTCCTTCCCCTGGCGCTTGTGTTTGAATAAGATACTGTGAATTTTGCTTTAATGTACTCTTATTTGTTCACTCCAAATAGTTAAAAAGTTTGGAAAAGCTTGGTGGTCTATCATTATTAGGTGTGTAAGAGCTTGGTGGTCTATCATTATTAGGTGTGTAAGAGCTTGGTGGTCTCTAAACTCAAGGGAAACTAGTTTAATCGTCAAGAAAGACGGCTAAACTAGTTTTCCATGAGTTTGAAGACCACCAAGCTCTTATACACCTAATAATGAGAGACCACTAAGCTTTTCCCTACCTTTTAACTATTTGGGGTGAACAAATAAGAGTACATTAATGCAATATTCATGGTATCTTATTCAAACATAAAGTGACTTTAAGGATAACTCTATTAACCTAATAGTGAAACACAAGTTTATTAAAAATTTCACATCTTGTACAAGAATTGTAGTCAACAAATATTGTATCAGGAAGCGCCTACTCAAAAGTGGAAAATAGTTTGAAATCATGACTCATGGTTTCAAGGGTTAATTAACTATTTGGCATCAATGTGCCAACCTTGCTCTACTGCTATGGTATAAAAACATTCCAATGTCTTATAAACGTATGAGTTGAGTCCATAAATTGCAAAAGATTTCAAAGATTTTAATAGATTCTATAATATTTCAAAAGATTCCATATTCACTAAAATTTTGTTGATTTGGTCATTGCACTATTCAAATTAACAGAAAGTAGGTAGCAATTTGTTGATTTTTACAAAAAGTTCAAAAATCTGTGAAATCGGTCATTGCAGTGCCCCAAACAACATAAATCAGTTGATTTTCTGTTGATTTGGTCACGATTTTCTAGTAGTGCATGAAGGCATTAGAAAAGTTTGGCCCCCTATTTCGAATATGTTTTGATTTTACAAAAGAGTACAACCTCATTGAACAACAGATAGGGAGGATACGTGTTGAAACACAAAATCCGTTGTTGAAGGGGTCGTAGGTTTGAAATTAGATACATGAATCTCTTGCTTTAGGACGTGATTTTGATTTGGTTTAAAAGCTACCAGATTTTGTTTTTGAAACTTCCAAAAAAATATGCATGTTTTTATTTTCACATGATTGGACTGTCACAAATTGAGCTATATATTGGTATTTTTCCTATCTAATGAATTTATGTGCAGAGAATTGAACACTAGTCGGGCCATCTATGGAGAAACCGAGAAAGTGATGCTCTTTTTTAAAAATTCTTTTAAAGTGATAAACGACTAGGGTTGGCTGAATATTGTTGAACCGTTTTAGAGGGAATGTTTTGCTACAATATTTCTTCAAAGAAAGGTGGTTCTTCCATAATATTGGTCCACAAGGGCATTGCAATCACCAAACTACAGGGAATGAAATGTGCACCTCTACATGTGAGACCCCCATCGCTGCCTAAACGGATAGTTATGTTGAGAGACAAGGCCTATAAGGCTGGGACGAATGGAAAATCTGCAGCCAAATGTTCTTGTCATATTATTATTTGAGTGAATATTGCCATATTAATTCAGAGACATGCAGTTGGATCAAATGGTCATTCTATGGAATGGTGTCTATGTTGCAAGTCATCGAACCTTTAGTTTGCTATTGGCCCAAATTGGCTTGGGATTTTGAGAGGAGAACTTGTTTGTAAGAGATTGGAAAATCCACATAGGTACACTGCTCCAAAGTTAACATGCGTTTCACACTTCTATAAAAATTGCTCTCCAATATGCTCTCTTAAATTGCAATAAATGTATCATGGCCTATGTTAAAAGACTAACTATCAATCAAAGGATGTGGTTTGTACAAAGATTGTAGTCTGCAACCTATGGTCTGCATTTTTTGTGTTTCGATCAAATTTGTTAAAAAGCATATATTCTATAAAACACTGCAATAGCAGTTATGATTTATTTATTTTTTCCATGCTACTGTAGCATATATTGTGTTTTCCCCAGTATAGACACTGGGATACAATTTTGGCGAAGTAGAAGGCTGAAAAATTGGTACTGGGTGTTTTTGCATGAGGGTGTCATAGCTCTCAACCCAAAAACGTTTTTAATGTTGTAAAGTAGTTGCATTGATGACGTAATATAATAGATAGGGAAAATACCAAAAAAAATTAATATTGTAAATAGAATCTTTTGGAATCTTTTCAAAATATTTTATATTATTTTGGAATATTTTTAGAATATTCTCAGAATATTTTGGAATATTCTTGCTAAGGTCATTTAAATCTGCTCACAAACCACGTTGAATGCATACTCTGGCCACACTACATGCTCTGTTTTAACCCTTTGACGTTCCAATTCAACACTGTTTTCAAAGATTCGTTATAAAATGTTTGATGAAAAACAAAAAATGGACTTGATGTTCACAATAAAGTTATAAATGTCAATGTAAAGATCATCTGTGTGGTTAGATCCATCATATTTTTTATTAATAATTTTTAATGAATTTTGTAAGATTTTCACTTGAAATTCAATTAAAAATCCTAAATTAACACAAAAAAATTAAAAATATTGTAATGAAATTGAAATAACATGCACAATGAGATGGTATGGTTCCCATTATTTAATTCTACTTATTTTAGAAAATCATGTTTAAGGTCTCATTTTTTGAACTAAGAATGAAACTTGACATAAGCCAATTCTGTTGTTTTTCAAAAAATCACAATATCCTATTTTGATGATCCATACCGTACAAATGATAGTCAACTAGCACAAGATCGAAGAGAAATTTGGATGGATGAAAAATTATACATGATGTAGTCAAGAGAAAGGTTACAATTTGTTTGTCGTCCATTATATGGATGCAGGCGCGTCAAAGGGTTAATTAGCCTATCGAGCTCGCAAGAATTTTTTTGGGAACTCGCCATTTTAAGGGGTGTTTAATGTAAATGAACAAATATTGCCGCCATAGAGCTCTAATATCTACCTTGCTCACATAATCTTTTGGAATCTTTTTGAATACGATACCTTTACGTTATAGGAATTGAGAAAAATTATTGCCATCACTATATCTTCAATGAAACATATCAATTGAGGCAATAATGTATTTATTTTACAACGTCATTGAATGCAATGTATTACATTTTGGTCCAAATACTATTTTATACTATTTTTAAAATTATTAATATACATATAATTCTAAAATACCTTTTCACTGTGGTTAACTTTTTTTCAAAAAACTAATTTCAGTGACCAATAGAAAATGTTTACCGCCACATTTTGCTTGTTATGCAATGTCACACTACACATTTTGAATGCCATGCCGTGAAAACACCCTACTAGCGCATAGGATATTGGCAACCTTGAGATATTCTTACTTGATAAACATTGCAAAGATGGAGCGTGAATATACCCAAAGGAGGGTGTGATTTCTGAATTCAAAACCCTTCTTTGTAGTATAGCCTGGTCATCAAGTTGTACACATCCGAGTTCGGTACAAACCCCGAAATTCTCATTTGGCTATACATCTTCACAACTCTATTCACATTTCCAACCTTTTCACACAAACAAGGAGCTACGCTATAAGGAGCTCTGACCGGAATAGAACGGGTGAAGGACGAGAATGCATTTAAGTGGAATCATGGACGGAATATATTTGCTATGTACAGTGGTATTTAGCCTCGGGGGGGTCAGTGTGTTAAAAAGTTAAGGATATAGGTGCGAACAACAACTATTTTATAAGGGGGTATTACTTGTTTTTTTGGTTTTTTTTTCACATACTATCATTATGTAATTTTCTACTTTGGGTTCATAGAAAAGGGGCTTGCATTACTTATAATTCCAAATTACCTATTATTCCATACCCTATAGTACTTTAAAGATGTCCAGTGCCATTTTTGATACCCTATATTACCTCTAAGTCCATTTATAATTTTTTGTTCCCATGTTTTTAAAATACCCTATCATTTGTTCGCACGTATATTGCTACTCCAACATATCGCTACACCCCCGAGTATTTAGCCCAAAAAAATGAGTGTCCCCGCAATGTCTCTTCCCTATGGTCAGAGCCAACAAATCATCACTCAACATGCAATTAGATCTGGCTTCGCACTTGCCTCTTGCATGTCCCATAACACAGCTAACGCCTGTTGCACTTTGCCTGCACAAGCTTTAGCTTGTATCAACGTCTTGAACATTACAATGTTGTGGGATAATCATCAGCTGCAGAGGAGCTATTATGCATATAAATTGAGTAAGACTCTTCATATGTCCCTGCAAAGAAATGTACTGACAGAGTCTTGTGTGGGATCTGTTCCCTTATGGTGAACAAAAATGCATATCTGATAAACTTGAGGTTTGTCTATAGTCTCAATTTCCTTATGAATTTGAGAAAAAGGTGGTTATGTAGATCCTAGGTCATAAATTGAATATTCAGTCCGTCAACTCTAAGTTGTGTCTCAAGTCAACTTTGAAGAGTCTTAATTTATTATTCTTTTTGTATCGATTTACGCATTCTTTGAACTTATAGTTGCATGCTCTTACATGGTTTCCAACCATGTATAGTACACCGCCATTTTTGTTTTTCACAATACGCTATAATTGTATGTTGTTCTTTTGGGACACTTTTAGGTTTCCCCATCTAGTCTCTTGTATTACTCGGTACGTCACTTTTGGAATCCTTGCTCACCAAGGTGTACGGGCATTCTTTTAGAAGAGATGTGACATTGGAAGTTTGAACGAGACCCAAAGACATTCAAAATGACAAACTGAAACAAAAATGAAAAAGCCAAATTGGAAGAGCTGATCACACAAAAATGTTAAATATTCCCTCTATCCCGATATAAAGCACACGCCCTAAAATTCAGCACAGTGTTTCCAACATTGTGCTGAATTTTAGGACGTGTGCTTTATATCGGGACAGAGGGAGTATGTAGTAAGATCCAAGCTCAGTGTGACGTTTAGTGAACTCTGTCACACTCAGAGTGACTTAAAAAATGAAAAGTATGAAACCTCTATATTCCATGATTACATGGTCATTCTTTTAGGATTAACCCCTCAAGGCCCAAGCGGGGCCCAAGAGGCCTAAAGGTAGCTCTTCTTGTCAAACTTAGTTTTCACTTTGAAGAATTTTTTTTTTTTTATTTGAGTTGAACTAACAAAGTAAAGATAATCAAGTCTAATTTCTATTCCACTTTACGATTCATCAAAATTCCAATTGTTGAATCTTTTATAGCAATTTTCAATTCAATGGAATAAAAGCCAATTTGTTCTTCAACATAGTTTTCTTATTGAATTTTTGAAATCAAAAACTTTATGTGAATTTTAGATATACTAATGTGTTTTTAATTGTGATTTACACCCAAGGTAAAATTTTCATCAATTTATAATACTTATTGTAATTAATATGTTTGTTTTTGAAGACATGAAGCTTAAAAAAATCATAATAGTTTCATTTTCCAAGAAAAAATTATGAAAAATCCAATATTTATAGTAAGAAAATAGGTTCATCTATAAAAAATATTTTCAATATATTTTCTCAAATTTAAAACTAGAAATTGAGCTACGAATCAAAGTTAGATTACATTGAGAAGGGGATGGGCCTTGAGGGTTTAACTCAGGGTTTAACTCCTAAACGTCCTCTCCATGCCCCAATTTAGAGAATTGCAAAGATGCATTATAAAATGCAACTAAGAGAGATATTTTGAACTCGACGTACAAATAAAAGTTGTACATAATGAATTTTAGATTCTATCCATATGATTAGATATGCGATTGCTACACTAATATTTTTCTATAAAATTTGAAACTTAGACTTCAAAATTCTTTTGTAATTTGATTACAAATAAGATATTGAAAATTTGTGAATGAAATTTGTTGTGATGGCCTGATGGGTTGAAATGTACTACTTTAAGTGTAGTGATTTTTGGAGATTTTTTTAATGTTTAATTTTATGAGTTGACTTTCTCAAGAGCACTTTTAGACTTAAATCTTTGAAATTTTTGGTAAAACACTGTAACATAAAATGAGGCATAAAAGTTTCACTAATCATCCCCTTTCTAATCGGATCACACATGCACGGAGCTGACTTCTCATAAAAAATTCAGTAAAAAATTCACACTGCAAAAAGTGCATGACGGATGAAAGAACGAAGTTTGCTTCTGTACATCATGCAAAATATGCATGGTTGGGCAGTTAGGGATTAATCCCTAAACGCTCAAACGACCATTCTCTAGTCGCTACCCGAATCTAACGGGCTGCCCGGAACAAAAAAATATGTTTTTGAAAGAATAAAAATTATTTTAAAATACTACATCAAGTCTAATTTCCAATGCAATTTGAATTATATCAATCCGAGTTAAATTCCACTCGGAAGAAATTTTCAAAGTGGATCACCTCAACATTGTCTTAGTGTTATAATGTTTTCTATTTGGGGAAAGTAATGATGTTCCCTCCATCATTTCTTTTTCTTTTTCAAAGTCTACAATAGGTAAACCAACTTTAACCAATCATGCTAAATTCTAAAACTGAAAATTAAATTTAATACAAATTTTCAAAGGTTAATGCTTTTAAATTCATTAAAAAAATATCTAAAGTTATTTTTGGAAGTTTGACCATATGGATAATTTGTAGAGATGATGTCCTACATTTTATCTATTGAACCAAACTTCATCAAACATATGGAAGGCACATATTATAACACATCTATGTTTTTTTCAATACCCCTTGGGCTTTTAGGGGTTAACCCCTAAACGTTCTCACCCTTTTTAGATTTGGCAGTTTTCCAAAGATGCATTATAAAATGCAACTAAGAGGGATATTTTCAACTTGATGAATGAATAAAAGTTTTACATTATGAATTTTAGATTCTATCCATATGGTTAGATTTGCGATTGCTATCACCTATATTTTTGTATTAAATTTCAAACTTAAAATTTAAAGCTCTTTTGTAATACGATTACGAATAAGATATTGACAATCTAATAATGAAATTTGTTGGGATGGGTTGAAATGTAATACTCTAAGTGTAGTGATTTTTGGAGATTTTTTGGTTGCTTAATTTTAGTAGTTGACTTTTTCAAGAACACTTTTAGACTAAAATCTTCGAAATTTTGGGTGGAACACTACAACATGAAATGAGGCATAAAAATTTCACAAATCATCCCCTTTCTAATCCTCGTTCTAATTGGATCATACATGCATGGAGCTAACTTCCCATAAAAGTTTCAGTAAAAAATCCACACTGCAAAAAGTGCATGATGGATGAGAAATTGGAGTTCAAATCTGTACATCATGCAAAATATGCATGGTTGGGCGGTTAGGGGTTAAAGCATGCAAGAATTGAAACTTTGATACCCAACAAGGACGGATAGGTCAAAAACTAATTTGTAGATGACATTTAGGTGCATTCTTTAACCCCTAAGTGACCAAATGACCATTTTATGGTTGCTGCCCGTTTTGACAGTCCCCTTGGGCTGAAATATATAGTTTCATAAAAAATAAAAATATTTTCAAAATAGGAAATCAAGTCTACTTTTCAATCCAATTTGAATCATGTCAATCGAAGTTAATCCCTAAACGTGCCAAGCCTTTGAACAGAAGTAGATGCTAGTTTAAAAAATAGATATTAGCATGGCTCAGATGTACATGAGGTGTACATAAGAGGACCATTGCAAGCATAAAATCTACCCAACAAATTTGACATACTAATAGTTCATTGTACAAATGCATTATCCATGAGATGGAGAAAGTTGTTTGAAATTTTCAGTGTAGTAGAGGGGAAAACCAATTCAAAAATGGTGAGGAAGTTTAGAGGATAAGGTAGTTTGTTTGTTCTGTTGTTTGCATTTGTAGGACATACACAATGCCCTATTTTTGCTGAGGGAACGTGGCAGCGCACCCTCTGTCCTATAGCCCTCAAGAGAACATAAATATGTTCTCCCATACCCTCTTATAGCCGCCTCATGAGTATATAAGGCGGCCATGGGAACATGGGAGAGCATATTTGTGTTCTCTTAAGGAGAGAATGAAATGGGGTCCGCGCGCGCAGACCCTCAGCCCCGGAAATCTTGGAAATTTCGGAAATCCTGGAAAAAAAGGATTTTTTGAAATTTTTGTTATCATTTTATTATTTTATTTTTTTGGGCGTGGCGGAAGGGCTGAGCGTACGCGGCATTCGAATGTTGTTTTGAAGAATGGAGGAAGAAGAAAAATACAACCTTATGTACTGTCTTTTTGGCACACAAAAAAAGAAATAATAAAACGGAAAATAAAAATAAAAATAAAAATTCTTCTCCCATACACTCTGGCAACGGTGTTATAATGTCTTAATCTATTCGTAATTTGTATTAGTTTTTAAATAGTCAATCTTGCAATTTTAAAAATAAAGGAAATTCAAATTTTTGTTATGAAAAATTTGAAATATTAGTCTTTTATTGCAATATACTACAAGTTTCAACAAAGAGAGAAATCGATGTTTTTTTGTCATTTTTTTTTGAGAATTTTGTTTTAGCACAATTAGGTTTGGAAATGATTGCACTTGGCCAAGTGCTAAAATAGGGAATTGGGTGTTACTCGTAGTTGGAGGCTTCTCCAATATTATCAATAGCTCCCCATCACAAGAGAATTATTGTAATTGGTGAAGAATTTAATAGGCTTACAAAGGTGATTTGGATGAAAGTCATCCAATGTTGTATGAGAAAGTTGCAAGGCTTGGAATATATTTGTGATTCAGTTTTTGCACGGCTTCTCGCCTCTAGTGTAAAGAGGGCCTAAGAAGAATTTCTCAAAGACAAAGACCTCAATATTGACTGTCCTATTATGTTATGTTATGGAGAGATGCCACATGTCTGCTTAAAACATTAATTAATACCCATGCAGATAATGTGAATTTGACACCATTGGATGGCTTGGTTTAACAAGAGTTGGGTTTTGTGAAGTGCAACTTTTGTTGACTTTAGGAGACTGCATTGACCTAAATTCTTCTTGTCAAGGTTGACCGAACGCTGACTTGCATTTTTTGAACTTTGAGTGTGATGAACAAATGGGCATTCTGACCTTTAAATGGTAGACACCAGTGCAGGACAAAATTGGTTGAAAGAGGATGTAAGTGCTCAATATTTTCCTGTTCAGAACCGTCAATGACCCCAGCTTCACAGGCCCCACAACTTGTAACTAGAAACAGTTGCCACCAAATGTTTTTATTGTTTCTGCCCCACCAGGGGAGAGACTACGAAAACGCATCATTTTCAAGGAGTTACATGGCTGAACAATATAAACAAGCCATAAAAGTAAATCTAGGATAAATATTAACCCCTAAGCGCTCAAACGACCATTTTCTGGTCGCTGCCCGAATCTAACGGGCTGCCCGGAGAAAAAAAACTTTTTTGAAAAAATATAAAATAATATAAAATACTATATCAAGTCTACTTTCCAACCCAATTTGAATTATGGCAATCCGAGTTAAACTCTACCCGGGAGAATTTTTCAAAGTAGATCACCTCAACATTGTCTTATTGTTATAAAATTTGCTATTTGGGGAAAGTAACGATGATCCCTCCATCATTTCTTTTGCTTTTTTGAAGTTTACAATAGATAGCCCAACTTTAACCAATCATACTAAATCCTGAACTCTAAAATTGAAAATTATAATTTATACAAATTTTCAAAGGTTAATGATTTTAAATTCATTAAAAAATGATCTAAAGTTATTTTTGGAAGTTTGACCGTACGGATAATTTATAGAGATGATACTCTACATTTTGTCTGTTGAACCAAACTTCATCAAACATATGGAAGGCACATATTATAACACATCTATGTTTTGTCCAATACCCCTCGGGCTTTTAGGGGTTAAGGCAGAGACTATGCGACTAGCCGCTTGTTAATATTCCTTTCTGTATACTGTATGAGTCAGTCATCTGCAATCCTAAGTTCATATATCACTAAACGTCTCATCCAAAAAGTATTACACAGAAATCAATCTCACAAACAAAGCAGAGTAAGATATTAAAATATTTTTGGGTGTTAATTGGCTAATACCAGTGGTGTCTGCGTATCTCTTTTAGATCCATAATAAAAATCTTGCACTTGATTTGATCTCCTAATGTTTTCTTTAATTTAAAAAAAATAAAATTAATGTTGTTTCAACAAGGGTTTGCAATATCATGAAACATGCTTTAATTCCTGGAGTTGAGATTACAGTTATTGACATTGATGTAGTTGTACGTTGTTCATTACACTAAAATTGTGATTTAGTGTCTAACAAAAATTGATGTCTTTACCACATTTTGTTCAAAGGTTAGGAGAAATAGTGTAAATCTAGTTAGTCCAGTACATAGGAGTTTGGCACTTGTCACTCCTAATTGACATTACTTGTAGTTAATATTACTTTACTAAAATATATTCCCTTATTAGTTAACCCCTAAGCTCCCAAGAGACCATTTTGTGGTCGCTGCCCATTTTCCCGGGCTGCACATGCCCAAAAGAATGACTTTTTTTCAAAAAACAAATACAATGCCATAGGTAAACGAGTCTTCTTTCCAACCCAATTGGAATTATGTCCATCCGATCAAAAACCCCACTTAGGGGAATTTTTCAAAGTGAAACACCTCAATGTTGAAAAGTAGTTTCAATACTTCGAGTAGGCTTGCCAAAAAATCTAAGCCAATGAGATTCATTGGGCACCTCAAATGAAGTTGATTCCAGTCCACATGGGTTGCATGCTATGAGTTGTGGGCTCATCCAATTGGAGGAGAGTTGAAGGGATAATCTATTTTAGCCAAAATCTCTTGCTTCCCTTTGTACCCCCCATCCATTACAAGGTCTCTGAAAAAGTGCTAAATAAATAAATTGAACATCTTGTCAAATTGAGTCATGCATCTTGTTAACTACCTCATCTTGAGGATGGTAAAAAATGGTACATCATTTCAATTTTTTTTTGGGGTTTGAGAGCACATCAAAGCAAGACTGCTCGGATTTTTCAGGGCTTGAAATTTCAAAATCTCAACTTCACTTGCTATTATCTTGACATCCGTATGGTCAAATGCTTTGAAATTTTGAGGGATGGTTTATAAGGCCTAAGAGTAAAAAATCCTACAGTTGGAATGTGAAAAAAGTTTTTGTAAAGCATTCAAAGATCATCAATGAAAATGTCCCAAAATGAAGCAGTTTTGGGTGGGAACCTTCCTCGGGCATTTAGGGATTAAGGTGAGAAAAAAAATAGGGTTGCCAATCCACCATGTGTACATTCACAACATGGAACTTGTCATTTACAGTTAGCTTCTGTAATAAAAAGTAGTATAAAAACTTTTCATTTAATATTTTAGTAAAGTAATATTGTTTTAAAAGTGAATATGTTTGTTTTAAAATACCAATGAGTATGTTTATTTTAAACTTGCCATTTGTCATTGAAACACTACACCTAGTCTAAGGTTTACTTGAAGTGTTTATCATTTTAAATTTTTACAATAATTTTTTTAATTTTTACAAGGACACTATATCTCCAAAAGACCAAATAGTGTCAATGTTGAGAAATAGTGTCCCGGACAGTACGTTTATAATGTTTGTGGAAATGACTACCGGTAGTAACTAGTCCAAGATAGTCTTGCAGCAATGATCGTTTACTTGAGTGAGTTGAAGAGGAAAGAGGAAGAGCGTACCACTTTTGGCATTTTAGATCATAGCTCCATGTCAAGAATTCTTTTCAAAACGGTGCAACCTTTTGTTGACAGACGTGTGCAGCTTTTGCTTTGGAGCGGTCTTCATCGAGGCAGTGGACTCTAGATCATCAACACAAGTTTCCTCAAACAGAATCATGACGGTGCAAATTGGCGGAGATGGATGTATGCAGAGGACGGTAAAATATAAGATTCTATCTACCACACAGAATCCACAGCCACTTTGACAGCTTTCAGAGGAAAGCAATCGGCGAAGAAAAGTGTCAATGGCAATGGCTAGCCTGTGACGGATCAGGTGGTCGTGGTAGGGGTCTCAGCCACCCGTGGGCACGCCCTTCCATCGCTGTCAATTTGGTGTGGCAGATCCCAAAGTTTAGTTGCCAACTGGGCAAGTTTCAGTTTTATTTAATGAAGTCAAATGAGACCGTGAGTTGGGAGAAGTTTGGATTCTCGCCAGTCATGTCGGAAAATCGAAAAGCTCGGCACCAAGTCAATAAATCGTAGTTCCAAAGTGGAGTTCCACGTCATGGGGTTTGTGATCGTACACTCAGTTGTTCAACGACTAAGCTCGGTCGTCTCATTTCGGGATGAAGCATGCATTTTTCATCTTAATCTAAAAGTAAACTGTAGACCTTCAAATCGCCATATGATTCGTTAATGATATTAAAATGGCAAGAAATTCGCACTTTTTCAGGTACATGTCTGTAACCTTAGATCTATACCAGTCTTAGAACTCTTTCTGCACTTGAATGTCACTACTAGCAAAGGCGTTGTTTCTCACTTAGAACAGTGTCTTTGTATACACAAGGGTCCATTCTCCGAAACACGTACCAAACTCGCCTGCTTTTGGTTGCTTTGGAGAGTCCTTTGGAGAGTAGCTAGAGACAAGAAAGTCATGATTTTCATTCAAAGAACAATTTTGTATTGTATTTTTTTTCAATTTTCATTCACATGATCATCATTCTCATTCAATTATCCCAAAATTTATACCAAAAAAGTGTTATTTATCATTTAGAAAAGTCCTTGGTGAGTCATTAAAACCACTGATGACAGAGCTATTCTAGTGCTTTTGATAGCTAATTGTTTACAATATTGCTTTCATCTTGTACTATGTGTTTTATATACATGTTGGAAACATTGACATATCACTTTCCTCTCTAATTACAATTTAAATCAAACATCACATTGAAAATGCCTTGAAAAAAGCACTAAAAAAGCACTGATGACAACTTAGGTGGATGTAATATCCTTGTAATTAATGTTGTTTTGCAGGGCAGACGAGAGGGCCATGTCTTTTGGTTCAAATATAGTGACACTTCAAGTGTGTGGAGAGGATAGCTTCCGACACCAAATCTTGAATGTGATTATTCTGTAGTGGGGTGAATTGAAGGGAGAAGGATCTGCACTAACAAGAATTTGGTCATATTGGTTAAAATGGAGTGCTTCAGAGCGCCAAAATTGTGACGTTCAAGAGCCGAAAATGACGACATGAAAGTACCCAGAGCTCTACAACTCTAGTTTAGATATAGTTCTGAAGTTGCGGTTGGGCGACTGAAACTGCTCCAATCTGCCACTGTAACGAACAACAGGTTTCATGCGATCGATTAAAGTTCCATTTCGATCATGATAATTCGATATTCGTTTAAATGGAGCCTTTCCACGTGCACTACGAGTCGAAATGAAAGAACCATGGTTCTAAAAGCTCGGCAGCTTTTCAAACGGTCCCAAGTGCAACTTTTCAACCCGGTGTGAAACAACTTTGTCAATCCTGCTTGTGTGAGCTGATTACGTATACGTTTCCTAAATGATCACATAAAATATTGTCCAAATTCACGACAATAACAAGGATCTTTACTTCCATGAGATGGCAGACGTGACTGCTTTTAGGGAGCCGTGATGCACTGATGCAAAAATTCACGAACTCATCACCGAGCTGGACGGGTTAACGACAACAGATCGATCGATGTGGGCCGGGGAAACTAACTTTGTAACGTTGGCACTGCCGAGTCTCTGCACATGGCCGGTACTAGCTTCATGATGCATGGAGGGATGGAACTTTGCGATGTTCACAAATCGTTGTCAAAGTGTCAAACCTTCCCGATCGAAAGTCAGATGAGCACCACCACCATGCACAAGTTGGCCAGTGAAAAATGTTGCCGCTGACAAGTCAAAAATTGACTGAAAGGCTATTTTAAGTTCCCGTACTAGGTATTCTATGCCAGTCCCGAGCTCTTCTTGCCGTTCGTGGTGGTCCCTACAAAAGTTGCCACCAATTTCCACCGCTAGAGATTGATCCAGTTATTGAGTTTCCCTCTGGCTACGTCCTTCTCTTGAAACTCTATAAAGCAAACCATATAGTGACAGAGAACATTCATTCAACAGTAAGCTTGCTCGACTACAAGTCTAGCTCAGGTCTCCATCACTGACAGTTAGCAAGAGACCGGTACTAGCGATGGAGATGAGGATCCTTGAAAGGTGGGGTGCCGTGGTGTTGACGTTGTGCCTGCTGCATTGCTGCAGCTTGAGCGCGGCGCAGCTGAATGGCACGTTGCCTAACTGTTCCTTCCCTGCCGTGTACGCCTTCGGCGACTCCTTGACGGACGTGGGAAACGCCATAGCTGCCTTTCCGGAGAAATTCGCCCACTCCGAGCTGAATCCCTATGGCGTCGAGTTTCCGCAGCATCCCGCCGATCGCTACTCTGATGGCAAACTGTTCATCGACTTCCTGGGTATGTCAGTCAATGGACCTCATCATGTTACATGCCTGCCACTCAATGATATACTTTGAATCATTTACTAGCGCAATTGAATCATGATCGTTACATGGTCATATGATCAAGACGCAAGAAACTTGACCTGTTGATAAATTACTGGCACTGTATGTTAATCTCAAGTGCAATGGGGATGTTTCCGATTGGGTTGTGTCATTGACGTGATTGCGGTTCATTTTGGTGTTGATTGATTGAATGTGTATATTGTGCGTGTGTGTGCAGCGTTTGGAGTGAGGAGACGCCCCATCTACGCCGTGTTGCGAGCCACAGGCGCCGATTACACGTACGGCACCAACTTCGCGGCGTCGGGCTCATCGGCACGCAACAATACGTACTGGTCACCAAATGGTGGATTCTACACGCCCTTCTCGCTGGATGTGCAGGTGGAGTGGAAGAAGCGCTACCAAGAGCGACTCTGGTTCTACGAAAACATGAATTACGGAAGTAAGTAATCACGCACGTACATTCACGTCGAATGGAAACAATCCATTGTCTTGGACGAGGAAAGGTGATACCTAATGGATTGGAGAATTAATATTTGAAAATGCTGTGGCCTCCAAACGTAGTAGCATTTGATTTGGGAGTTCTCTGTTGTTATGTCAGTTCGAAGTCCTGCTGTGTGTTTACATCATTTTTGGCAAAGAATTTTCTTTCATTTGTGTCAAAAAGAGAAAAAACAAACAATCGATCAATCGTCACACAAATTGCCTGTGTAACTCCATGGTGCACTGAAATATCAATGAAACGTTTGTCCATCTGATCTAACCTACAGTTGTCGGCGCGCTTGTTGAATTGCAGTTGTGACGCAGAGCCTGCCATTCTTGAACAATACGGGCAAATCGTTGTACTTGGTGTACGCCGGTTACCAGGACTACTTCATGAGCCTCTATGATAACACGCTCACGCCGCGCGAAGCGCTCTTGATCGTGCCCGATGTGGTGAAAGCCATTGAACGTCTTATCGAGGTGAGCATCGACACACGAATTAATTGATCAGTTTAATTCAGCTAGAACGTGACCTGATTAACTGCATGCAAGCGCTGATATGATCCATTCCTGTGGCAGAAACTGGTGACAGTGCAGACGTTCGTGCCGCCCACCAACGTCCAGGTGACATTCCCCACAGCCGAAAACATCTTGGTGGTCAATCTCCCGCCGCTGGGATGCATTCCGGCCATGCTCACGCAGTTCCAGAGCCCCAACGCCACTTACGACACGTATGGCTGTCTCAGCGAGCTCAACGAGATCACCGCCGCGCACAACCAGTACCTGCAGGAGAGCGTGATTGCGCTCCGGGCCAAGTACCCCACCGTGAAGATTTATTACGGCGACATCAACGGGGTCTACACCGACATTCTCAAGAATCCGCTCAATTACAGTACGTTTTCTGGAGCCCTAATCCGCCATAGCCATTGTGGATCTGTGCAATCCCTAAACAGTCTTTTATCTAAAACCGTATTGGGTTTAGTTCGGTTATGAAATCTGGGTGATAGGGCAATCGGGTATCATACCCATGATGGGTTGCAGTCTTGATCCTGACTTTGTCAATCTAGAAGTTTCGTGACTCGTGCAGTAAGAAAGATGCTTCGGGAATGGAGTGCACTCCCCATTACTCAGATCAAGTATCACTTTAGATGAGGGATTCTCTCCATTCACTAAACATTGCTCTAAATACATCTCCATCTTAGATCATCAACACATGGGCTGCACTCCTCATCCTGTGAAATTTGTTTTCTCCCTCCAAGCTCCTCTGAAACTTGGGGACACTCCAAACGTACATGTGCCCCATCAATACCATGATCATCCCCATTCCATTCTCCATGAATTTGACGTTATCCCCATCCACTGAATTCGGAAATTGTCGAATAAATCCACGATTCCGTTTCTAACTGTACTGTGTCAATGTTTGCAGATGTGACGCAGCCATTGAAGGCGTGCTGCGGCGTGGGAGGCTCCTACAACTTCAACAAGGACGTGTGGTGCAGCTACACTGGCATGGTGGGGAACGAATTGGTGAACCTGACGTCGGCGCCGTGCGCCAACCGCGCCACGCATCTCAGCTGGGACGGCATTCACACGTCCAACACGTTCAACAAGGCCGCCGCGACCGCGTTTCTCACCGGCCAGCACATCACCCCGTCGGGCGGCTTCAACTGCTCCCCGGACTTCACATTCTGGGAATCCAGGACATAACCAAGCTCTCTGAATTCCTCAAACGGCAATCACTCTTAGTATCATTGTTGTAGATCATTATCGTATACATTCTTCACGTAAGATTCATGCGCCTAGGAGCAGCAGCCATAGATGCATTTCCCAGTGATTGAGTAATTCAATAAGGACCAGTGCAGGCAGGGATTCCATAGCCCGTTGCGCTTGTTTCATTTTCAATAAGGTTGTGGTGTGTAGTAGACAGGAATTGATTCCAGAGTTTGGTAAAATGAGTGTACATTCTGGCTGTGATTGGAAGTAAAATAATTTCTTTGAAATCCTTCACGGTGTTTGTTGAGTCAGAGATTGTGCAAACACTTCAAGAACCCTAACAAGAATTTAGTGATTCAGTCTTTTGTCCAGGAGCGAATGTGGTTAGGAATGTCCGGTACAGTATGTGCAAACCGAAGATGACCAATTCTAGAGTTTTGATTATCATAGCTATTCTGGGGTTTCATGCATTAGGGGTGTCACCTCTTCCGAGAATTTTGATTCTCTGAAGATTGAGAACTTGGGAAGAGAATCGTGGAGCCAATCCTGGCCATTCTTCATGAAGAAGGTGCGACGCCGTGTGAAGAATGAGAATGGCCACAGCTTGTCGATCTCCACGACTTGTCAATCTTCACGCCCATTTTTCACCTCCTGTGAAGAAGAATGAAACTTCTCAATCTTCAGAACGGGTCTGAGGTCCACAAATCAAGAAGAAAGTGCCATGTACGCATTCTCTGAAGACTGAATGGGAAGAAAGAGGTCTGACACCCCTACTGTAGATCAGGCGAGAATAACACTTCTTCTAGACCTAGCCTTGTTGAAGTTCTGTGGATCAATCGCCCATTTTCTACGAAGAGAGCTGATCTACGAAGAGTGTGTATTATCCTAAAGAAAATTGGTTGAAGAGATTACAAAAGAGTCTTGATTGAGCAGTCACAGTGAAAAGAAGCTGACCGCTGGGTCAGCCTGAATAGCTCAGTTGTACGTACTCAAGTCTAGTATGGGCATTTCTGTTTGTTCAAAAGTATTGTGCACTCTACTGATGACGAAGTACGTTGTTTGTGTTTTTGGTCGGTCTCTTTTCAACCAGGTGCCATACTCTGACTTTTATGGCTGTTGACTATGATTCAAGTATGCCATTCATGCAAGCTCCTCGGTAGAATTTCATTCGTTGATATTAGAGTATTCCTTGAAATCTAAAAGTTTTGAACCTTTCAGATTTCAGCCATCAAAAGATTCAACAGTTTTGAACACGAATGACCAATAAGCAATTAATATGAAGTAAGATTTTATGCACAAGGTTTTGAGTTAGAGGATAACTCTATTAATCTTTGAAAGTACAGTTGATCATTTCCCGTTTGCTCGTACTTTGCAAGTGAAGCATGTGCACTCTTTTGATTTTGCCTACGAACAAGATGCGGACACGATGAACGTATCTTGTGAGGATCTTGAACAACATTGTTGAGTCTGAATCTTGAAATTTCACACAGCTTTAAAATACAGAAATTACAAGCGACTGTCATAAACACCAAAGACATTTCAACGCCAAAAATATATTATACTGTACGTGAGGGTCAGATTCAGATAGCTGAATCTGAATTTCCACGCCGTATTTTGAGAGGTCCACGTCACCCTACACCAATTACAAGATCGCATTCATGTGGCATTTATTGGACAAAAATCAATTAGTTTATGTCAAAATCGACCACAACGTAACGTAGGGTACCGGTATACTAGAAATCGACAATCTTTTCTGTCTGCTTACTTGTGATTGTGGCACGAGGGTTCTGTACAAAATTATTAGGTCCCTTTTAGTTTAATTTTGCTTTTTGAGTTCCTTTCAGATCGATTATTTGTTATTTTTTAAATTTAGAAAGAGTATCTTTTTCTTGAATCTCCATTAATTTTACATTTATCTCGAATATATACATCTACCAATTCTAAAAATATAGTTTTATTCACTCATTCACAACAAATATAAACATTTAAAGCAAAAATGGGAGACCATTGTACATGCACTTCCAACGAGCCAAGAGGATATTTTATAATTTTTGTCATACTCTCCATTACAAATGTCTATCAAAAAAGAAATACATTCACTGTAGAGAACAATCATGCGCATGGCACTCTCTTGTAGAAAACCAATTCAATCGCACGGAATTTGGGAGAGCAGAAACAACAGATTACTCCGTATTGCTTATCAATGAATATCCTTGCGTTTCTAGCAATCCATATCCCCAAAGTGTCACTCCTCTTATTGACTGCCCTAGACATGCTAAGTATCAAGCAGTATCGTATGGATTCAATTCGTCTAATATACAAGCTCCGGCAGCAAATTAATCTTTCCCAACCATATATTACTCATTCAAGTGTTGACATCAAGCATGGGGACCGCCGAATACTTGACTAAAATAATGGTCCCGAAGCGAATTGATTCATTGTCAACGCTTGCCAAAGTCAAACTTTGGGTGAAAGCAAGACGAGAAAGAACGAGACAGAGACGCAAGTGGCCACTACTGAATAAGCTTTAAAACAATAATTTAGACAAACTTTTAACTGTCTAAACAAGAGTTGGTGGTCCATCACAATCAAGACGACTACGCGATGAGTATGTTGCATCGTGCTCCATGCTATGCTGAACTAGTCAACGTGTGCACATGTACATCAGGGAAAATAAAAGTGAGCAGTTTCAGCACAAAATTATTTACTATGGCAACCTATACCATAATTGTACAGGTGTCATACAAAGACCGTATTGATTACAAGCAAATGAATCGATATAGTAACATTACAACTAGGAGTACTGAATTCAATATAAATACTATATTTATACAAAATTTAGTATAGATACTATATTGACAAAGTGATATGGGTACTGTACAAGTTCAATACGACCTCTGATTTTCATACAGCCTGTCGTAGCAAAAAGTGCGGTAAGGTTACTATACGGTTTCTATACTGAAACCACGAGTTCACAAGAACTAAGTTCCTGATGCTATATAAAACTAGCCTCTTCCACATCATATTTAAAACCGAGCTAGATGTTTTTCCATCATGAATTGACATCTTGAGAGAATGCAAGTTAAGGCCATTGACTTAGTTGCATTAATTGGAGGACGTTCTCGATCGATCAGAATGGAATCAGGAAGATTGGCATCTGCGGTGATATTAATACTTCTTCATTTCTGTTGCATTTCGATCCAAGCGTTGAAGAACTGCTCGTATCCTGCAGTGTACAGCTTCGGCGACTCGCTGTCGGACGTGGGCAACGCCGTGGCCGCGTTTCCGGGACAATTTGCGAACGCGGAGCTGTCGCCAAACGGGAATCTGTTCCCCACGCACCCGGCGGATCGGTTCTGCGACGGCAAGTTGCTGGTGGATTTCTTGGCGTTCGGCGTGCGGCGGCGCCCCATCTACCCGGTGCTGCGCGGCACCAGCCCGGACTTCACGTATGGCGTGAGCTTCGCAGCGTCGGGCGCCACGGCGCGGCCTAGCACTAGCTGGACCCGTGACGCCGGGTTCCACACTCCCTTCTCTCTGGACGTGCAGCTCGAATGGCTCGTGCGCTACAAAGTTCGTCTCTCCTTTTACGAAAACCAAGACCCTGTCAGTGAGTACTCTACCTCAATATTATAATTATTATTATAATTGTGATTTGTTCAGAGCCCATTCAACTTTTGATTGATAAGCATGACTGTACAAGATACAAGTATTGAGAGATTATGTTTGGTAATCTATAAGGCTATAATGTTTCATGTTACCTATAGAAATCTATAGCCTTTTTCTCTAGAGGTGACAAGGTCGTAAAAAGTATAGATATATTTTATAATCCGTCCTTTGATATTATGGTGTCCTTAGTTTTAAACCTTGAATTGAGCATAATTGAATAAGAATCAACCATTAAGATATTAGTTCTGGCCTACTCTGCAATTTGCATGTTTGCTGCCAAATTGGACACTACAATCATGCTTACCTCAAAGTACTAAATCCCTTTAGAGTTTTTAAACACAATTTTGACCAACTCTCACAATCCTATAATTGATATGTACGTACATCTGGTAACTTGTTATAACCTTGTTCTAGAAATTTATCCCTTGTCATGTTATTTTTCATAACAAGCCTCTCCTTTGATATTGTGACATGTATACTAATGATTTTATTTCTGAATTTTGTTGCGGGGGTGGGTGGGCAGTTGTTGTGCAGAGCTTGCCCACAATCGCAACACTAAATTCATCCTTGTATGTTGTGTACGCTGGGTACCAAGATTACTTCTTCAGCCTCTATGAGTCCGTTTTGACGCCTCAAGAAACGTTGCAGCTCGTGGACCCCGTGGTGCAAGCTATTGTAGATCTTATCGAGGTCAGCACCGTACCATAGTCGATCGATCTGCAAGGGATTATTAAGTTCCTGTTTGCCTGCAAACTGTACGTAGTTACAGACTAGCTGGAATTATATATATATTTCATTTTTAAGAGTAAGTACGTTTCATTGATATATGTTGCTCTGTCATGCTCTGTTTTGATTCGATTGGCATACAGGGGATTGTGGCATTCGGAGGCCGGGACCTGTTAGTGATAAATCTGCCGCCTCTGGGTTGCATTCCGGCCATGCTCACCCTGTTTCCCTACACCTCTGCGGATAGTTATGACGCCCGGGGCTGTTACAAGGAAATCAACCGAATTACAAGCAATCACAACGCTCTCCTTGAAGAATCTGTCATCGCCCTGAGAGCCAAGTACCCTGCCGTCAACCTCTACTACGGCGACCTCCATGGCGTCTACATCAACATGCTCACAGATCCCAGGAGTTACAGTAAGTCATGCAGGCACTCACCGCATATTAATTTTTTAAACATAACTAAATTATTGTAACGCTAGAGCTAGCATTCTGACCCTTTCCACTTGCGTGGAATATTATGCACCACCCCCACCGTGCCTCTTGTTGGCTCTCACACTGTATGATCAAAACGAATGAAAAGTGTTGTCAGCCCCATCAAATCAAGTAGCTCTCACATGCACAACCTTTATATGTGTCAAGCAAGAGACTTAATCAATCTAAGTTTAGTCATTTTTATTCCGTTGTATTCTACTTACAGTGCATCGTCAGTTAAGTGTTTGAGGGACACATTTGGTGGCCCACATTCAGTTGACATGGTCCTCAAAAATAAAAACAGAATTTGAGCATGTTGCGTCATCGTGAGGATGCCCTAAGTAAGTCATATACTGTAATTATTGACTTGTGGCATTTATACCATAATCATTAGGCATGAGCATTCTAACCTTTAATTTGACTTGTATAGAATATATATTATGCACAATGTCAGACCTTAAGCCTGAGATGGAGACTCAACTAGTAAGTGCCATCTTGACATCCCAAAGCTATTGCTTAATAGTGTTATCCAGGGAGAATCGTGAGGTTAACTTTAGGGTTGAAAATCGTGTAGAAGGTTAATGTGGAAAAAAGGGGGGTTAACATGGAAACTTTTTAGACGCCCGGAGCCTGGGCTATCTTCCCAGTGTTAATTCTTATAACTTTTGCAAAGAGAAATTTTAGAACTCGGAGTGAGTTTTGTGTACTAATTGAGAGACCAAATTATGGACACAGATGTTACAGAGCCGTTGAAGGCGTGCTGTGGAACCGGGGGTTACTACAACTTCAACTCGAAGGTGACGTGTGGCAATACCGGAGTTGTTGGCCTTCAGTTTGTCAACTTGACAGAGGCTTATTGTGGTAATCCCGCTGGCTACATGAGCTGGGACGGTATCCATACTTCCAATACAGTCAACAAAGCGGTGGCTACTGAATTGCTGAATGGCAATTACATCACCCCCGCGCTTGGGCTGAACTGCTCCCCTGATTTCACTTTCTGGGATGCAAGATACTAATTAATAAATTGAACCTCTTTTGCAGGGTTCCCACGTCAATCCTTCCAGCCATAGTTTCCCCCAACACCCTGTATTTTCAAACAAAGTTTTAATGTTTTAGTTGATTTCCAGCAATAATAGAGCTCCAGTATGTGAAGCTGATAGTGGCGATTTTCGTAGCAAGCAATAATCTGCTTGAGTTTAGGACGCTCTGCTTGTGAGTTGAAAGAAGAGCGTGCAGTGCTACGCTGTTTGTGGTTTCAGTATGAAACAACTAATGAGTGATATATATACCGTCATTTGAAATGCTTACGGTGTTTGGTGTTTGTGTATTGAAATTTAGATCTAGGTGAAATTGCAGATGGATGAATTGGTACTAAGATTGGTTACAGATGTTTTGAAAGTGGAAAAATGGGCAGCAACGTGTCCAAAAAACGCCTTTCTATGTACATTACTTGAGTTGCTTTCGCTATAGAATCTCATGTCACCAAGTAAGCTCTAAATATTCCCCACGACTTCTAAACAGGTTTTCAGTAAACTGTTGCAAGTATTTTTTGACTGCATCGTAAAGAGAATCTTTCTCGTGATTTGTGGGGAGCGGGGTGGGGAGGTTTCCGGATGGTCACAGCGAGGGTTCTCCATGATACACAGGAAGGTTTGAATTTGATCGATCGTTGTATCATAGAAAGACTTCCTAGTAGTAATAGTAAGAACTCTGGTCCTCTTTTGTGAATAAAGTGTCTGCACGACTCACCCTTGGTTGGATGCCCATCGGGCAAAGGACCATTGGTGCAGGACTACTAGGTGATGGCTTGATATTGGTACTCCCTCCAAAAATAGTGTGATTTTTGAGAAATATCTTTTTGGTAAGAAAAAAACATTGAAAATTTACAAAAATTAGAGGGTGTTATAGGCACCATGGCTGCAACTATATACATGATGTTATAGACGGAGTTTCTAACACACATAAAATGAGTTAGACATAAGTCACACTATGTGAGACGCGTAAAAGTGGTGCCCATATCAGGCCATTCCCCTACTTCCCCTTTCAAGAGCAGACACTTTATGATTTAAATATATTCATGCAGGTGATTTTATGTATAGAATTTTTTAAATTTTGGTGGACGTCAAGTCATGAGCTCAATGGTTTCTCCTAGTACATTCATTATTGGAAAGATGACTAAAAAGTTCGACATAAACAACTTGTGAGCAAGAAGAATTAATGCAGGTAGTAAATCCGGCCCCTGGGAGATGTATGCATCTATCTGATGGTGTTGCTCTTTCAATAATGGCTGCTCAACGATCATCACCAATGAATAAGAGCAACATGAAAGTGACGAGCAGCTAGTCCCCACTCATGAAGTGGAACTGCTGCAACTCATTCATTCATTCTGGTCTCCTCCAAAGCTCCAACAAAAAGGCTTTCACATGACACCATGCTGCACCACATTGTGCCTGGGATCATTGAATCTAGCAGGAGTTTTCAATTTTAACTTTCAAAATTTAAAATAAAATATTGCTGATAGTATTGATGAGTCAAACTGTACGGATGGAATCTAGAATTCAAAATCTAGAACTTTCATTTGTATATTAATTCCAAAATAAATTAACTTTCATTTAATACTGTTTATGATGATTTTTCTCAAATCGACACCCTGGTACGTTTAGGGGTTAAAGCCTGGCAATGTACATGAAATGACATTCGAACACAATCTTCATAGCAATTTTCCTGCACCGTCAGCAATGAGCGTTGCTTTCATGCTTGTGAGCCCACCTGACATAGTCTCCTAATAAATAATACTGGCATTGTGTGGGTGAGTGTGGCCACGACTGTTTCTTCTGCTGATGTGACAACCATATGTCATATAATGTTTCAGTCAATTTTATTATTATTCCACCCATCTACTCAGTCAGACGGTGGAGATAATGAAATCATGCTGGAAGTTCATTGGACTCGATCACCTTCAAATAGTCGGTCGAGAGGTTGGAAATGTTATCATGCAGATATGATGCTAAGAGCATTCACACCCATGAGCTGACTCGCTGAAATTATTCATCTACATTTGAAGAGCCCTTGCACTTGCACTCCCCCACCCTTGCACGCCCCTCACACATCAAAAGTGCACATCAAATAGTCAATGGAACAATCACAAGTAGAATGTTGGATATAGTTAACTAAATAGTGATTTGAAGGTCATTTCTTAACATACTAGGATTGAGAATCAAGAGGCATTTCTAAAGGGCCCTTGGCACTTTTCATTTAGTTCTTGAGTGTGAGAGACTCTAGGAGGGCATGAGTGGCCATGCTCTAAATTCTTCTATTGAATTAGAAATACCCATTTGTTGTACTTTTGGTTAATTTAAAGATTCATATTCCGTTGAGAATTGAGAAAAAACTCCCAATGACAGAGGACTTATATATAAACAGTTGGTAGGTGTCCATTCAAGAAAATGAGTTGTACTAAAAACCATAACCACTCTCCTCCTTTCAGTTTCTATTCTAATACTTAATTCCTCAAGGTTTTCTTCCCTTCATCATTGGGTTATATGTAACATGATCCTCATTGAAATTATATTAGATAACTCAAATTATATAAAGTCCAATGGTGAAAAATGCACATCCTTCGTCACGTACACTAATTTGCATATACTAAGATCCACAACCAAGCACCAAATTTGAATTACCTAGTACATGACCAATTATTACTTAGAACCGAGCCAGTTGTTTTACACCGGCCCTGTAATCGACCGAAAAAGTGAGACCTCAACGTCCACAGTTGATCGTTCGATAACTGTTATCTAGTCGGTAATCAAGGCGGTGATCATGAGTTGTCTCTTCTACAGCATCCTGGACTCACAGTCTAATCGATCACCACTACAGCGGTTTCCGCAAAATAATGCATAATTACCGACTCAGGATGCATCATTTCAAAAGTCATCCATACTAGCTAGCTAGAACTAGCACTCACTCAAAATACGTGACAACAGTCACATCCCAGAGCTCCTGAGTATCTGCTATATGATATGCACCACAAAGTGATCGATCGAGGGAATTCTAGATTCTGAGCTATTTAACTAAATCACGAGCCAGGTCTCAACGTAACGTACCAACTGGTAGATTTACAGCCCAGGCGGAGATGGCGAGGCATGGAAGCGCGCAGTGCTTGATCTTCTTCAGGGCCCTGATTCTGCTCGTTGCGGTGACGTCGTCCGTGTGGTCCAAGGCGCTCCCCAATTGCTCCTACCCCGCCGTGTATTCATTCGGCGACTCCCTCACCGACGTGGGCAACAGCATTGCTGCCTTCCCGGATCAGTTCGGGTATTCCGAGGAGGACCCTTACGGCGTGGAGTTTCCGGCCCATGCAGCTGATCGCTTGAGCGACGGCAAACTCCTCGTGGATTTCATCGGTCAGTCATGCTCACTCCTCCAAAATTAAGATTCATTTTCTGAAATCATCGATCGTTCCTTTCATTTCTACATGCAGGTTGTGATCTTTCTGTACTTAGACCATCGTAACTTCCAGATCGATGCGGTGTCTTTGCTCAACAATGTACTTGTGCTCAAGTGCTCCTCTGCTAAGGCATGTAGCGGAGTTGCGAAGCTACAGATGTTAGCATGCACCCACTACATGACGTGCCGAGCCATGGAGTACTCTATCTAGTATAGCCTACGATACATGTCACACATTAGCGGTAGTGCTAGGTAGAGTTGCTCAGAATAGAAAGAGATAAGGAGGAGTTCTCTACAGAGATTTGGAATACACTACGAAGATTGTATGTGGGACATAGGAAAATACATTACGGGTTGTAATTGTACTGCTTAGAACCAATCTGAAGCTCCGCAGCTGGTCCTGATTTCCTGGAGTAGGCTATGATATTTGTAAGTCGTTATTTTGAAATACCATCGTAACATCATAACTAGCAGATCGATGGATGGGGTTATTCTGCAGGTTATGCTGCTTTTTGGCTCTCTTAATATATAATGATATGATGTATGATGTGAAGAGTTGTAGATTTGGTGTGACGTGTGACTCAGCTTGTGGTTGTTTCGGGTGGTTGTGTCATTTGCAATGGCCGGGCAGAGTTTGGAGTGAGAGGACGTCCCAATTACCCGTTTCTGCGAAGCATTGCAGGAGACTTTGAGTACGGGACCAACTTCGCATCAGCTGGAGGGTCAGCACGGAATGTCACGGGATGGCTTCCTTTTCATGGCTTCAACACGCCCTTCTCCTTGAATGTGCAGGTGCAGTGGTTTCAACGTTACGTGGTTCGTCTTGCCACCTACTACTACTACAAAAACACCTACGGCGATGCTGATGGTAAGTTCCCGGCTTCATGGTGCCATCCCAACAATAAAAAAATTTGCATTATTCACTCTGTCATGCCAGTCTGATCTTGGTAATTGGAGCGACAAAAACACTGCTTCAAGAAATTGAGGTTACGTTAGCAAGGTTTAGTTTGTCTTTGGCATGATTGCCAGTTAATTTGTAGAAGTCAAGGTACTTTCAGTGCAAACTGATCATAACTACACGTAGTTTTACATTTACCCGCTTCTACAGAAATGGTGTGCCAGTTTGTGTGGCCCTGTCTTCAGTTGTTGCAGCGTTGTGTATTGATTTTCCTGACTCACCGGTCTAATTGTGCAATGGGTTTGGCAGTGGTGGCACAAGTCCTGCCTGCCGAAAATTCCGTCAACCAGTCCCTGTACGTCGTCTACGCTGGCTTCCATGACTACTTCTTTGACTTGTATGAGAAGAAGGTGACACCAGCGACAGGATTGGACTCGGTGCCTGACGTCGTGGCTGCCATCACCACCGCCATTAAGGTGATACCATTTTCATCTCCTCATTTCCGCCGCAGTGATTCATTTTGCCTGAACATCCGAGTCGGAATCAACGAACAGTGAGCCAATCCAGATTTTTTCTGTGTGCAATCTTGAGTTCATATTATATCAGCAAAGGCAGGTGTGGCTCACATTAGAACTATTTATTTCAGTCCTTGTCAGCATTTTGCTCATGCAGCAATGGAATAAATTGCTTCATAAATGGGTTAGTTCTTCAATATTTTTGTGCTCTAGAAGATTACGCGGCAATGCAATATAAGAGGGCTGACAAGTGGGTGGCCAGAGTTTGGTGGCTGCACAAGCGCAAGAGATTTTGGTTGTGAACTTGCCACCGCTGGGGTGCATTCCTGCTTTGTTAACCCTTTTCAGTGGAAGTTCTGCGGACGAGTATGATCCTGATGGCTGCCTGAAAAAAGTGAACTTGATCACCGACACACACAACAGATTGTTGGAGGATGAGATTATCAAACTACGAGCCAAGTACCCTGCAATTTACCTCTACTACGGCGATGCGCATGGTGTCTACAGCAACATTCTCAGGCAGCCCTCAAAATACAGTAAGGTTCTTGCATTGAATAGTTCCTTGTTGTCTGCACAATCAAACAAAATGCTGATCCGGCTTGGATTTGTGATTAGATGTGACGGAGCCGCTGCAGGCAGCTTGCGGCTATGGCGGAGCGTACAACTTCAATGACAAGGTGCGGTGTGGGCAAGTTGGTACAGTTGATGGCAAGCTTGTCAATTTGACCTCGATCTCCAATACGAAGGCTGCCAAGTATCTCAGCTTCGATGGCATCCACCTCTCCAACACGGCCAACAAGGTCATCGCCAAAGCTTTCTTTGATGGCAAACACATCACGCCCATATTCAATTGCTTGCCTGATTATTCACGGTTTGATGGAAGATTCTAGATCGCCTCAAAAGAATTAGCACCACCACGGTACGACCATTTTCTACAGTAAGTTCGCCTATGAAAAAAAAAGACATCCATATTGTGACAATGGTGTCTCATTTGTAATAAATTCTCGCGAAGTGCCAGATAAATTTTCAATTTAAGTAGTAGGATAGGGTTTGTGACTACGGAGCTGCAAGCACAATTTTGAACACATTGTTGTTTATCCTATTTAAATAAAGAGGAGATAGTGAGATAACTTAATTCTTAATCACAAATCCACATGGCGTGAGACAGTTGTCTGCATTGAGATAGTTTGATATGCAATTCACGTAGCGGAAAAACAAAAGGAAATCGTCACGCCCCTCAAAACAGAGGAACCCCAGACAATAAGTATGAAAAAAATAAAAGGCAACAGTAATTTCAGGGGTAAGCGACAGTTTTCACATTTGAGTGGTACTGGTACTCTTATTGAAAGTTTCTTCAAAGTAAGAAAATTTACCTCCCAGGATTGCAAGAACTTGCAGACCAAGAACTATACAATATTTACCAGCTATGGCTACCCAAGTACCCGTTGGGACGTGCTACAAACGACACGGTAGTACTATCTAGTGCTATACTGTACAGTGTTAAAGACAAGATCAAGGGTTATATTGCTCGACAGCTGAGGTTGGTGAATGCAAGCATACCAGCTGTTTCTAAGATTAGAAAAGGACTACGAGGGATTTGTTTTGGATATACCAACTTCAGTTGCAAACTGTTGTACAAATCATCCGCCATTACAGTGTGAAAATGACAATCAGAGTGCTATGATTATAACTCTGTCAATAAACCTCTAAAGTGGTGTTCTCAAATCCAACATCCTTTTTGTAATTCCCAAATAGAGCCTCCAAAGCTTCTATGAATTGTCGATGAACCGCAGCTACCTGAACATCAAGGAAGTTATTGCCATAAGTTGATTATTCACGGGTCAACATCAGTAAACCCTGCGTACCGACAAAATGTATATTTCCAACCTCCAATTACAACATCTACGAACGACCTATCCATTGCCCAAAACCGACACAGGTAACTGGGACTTTGAACAAGTTAACCCTAAAAAGGAAAAATCAGCCCGAGTTGGGCCTCATGTTTTTTTTAGCAGTTTTGAGTAGGACCTATGTGGACTTCCTTCCAATCAAATTTGTTTATTTTTTTACCAACACATGCAATGTTCTTCACTGATTCCGGTAATGTAAATTTTGGTCCCATCTGAATTATTGATTTTTCATAATATGATCGATTGAATTTGACATTTTAAATCATGAATCCTTTGTCCTTTAGGGGTTCGGCATTCATGAACAGAAAAGAATAGCATTGTACCTCTTCTTGTGAAGGGTTGGCATTTTGAGTGACTGCGATGGGCTTCCCCACCACATAGTGCATGGGTGTTCGGAATGGAACTGGTCCTCTGCAATAGCACCAAAAGAATAGGAATCCCAAAGGTTACTGTCCGGGTAAACAACGTTGGTCCTTTGATCAGAAATCAAGTATTAACGAATTTAAAAGCCACATGCACAAAACATGTGGAAAAGGTAGGAAGAAAGGAGGTTGGGGTGAAGCCGTACCCAAATCTTCCCCAAAACACAAGAGGTGTAAAGCCAATAGCTCGCGAGAGTTGATTGTACCACTTGCCTTCTGGTTTCCACCATTTGTAAGTGTTACTCTGACCACACAAGCCCTTTTCCATCAGTGTGTGAATTGAAGCCCACTATCACTCAGCAAAGAAAGTGGAGAAGATCACAAGCAATGGCCAGGAATAGGCTGCAGGTGACAAACCTGACCAAAACAATACGTTGGTACTAGTGGCGAGCCCGCTGCTATGGCAACTTTAATAAAGCCAAATCTTTGTTTCAAGAATACCACCTGCAAATATCCATTCACATTGATTGCCATCAGCAAGGTATTAAGATAACTTCTCCCAGCCACCCAAGCTCTCAAACAATTGGGTGTGGTTTTCAGCTTTTGTCAATATTACGTCAGAATGTTTGAGATGGACAAGTGAATCAAATTGTGAGAGAAACCAAGACAGTCATATCTATTGTTTCTAGATATTTTCAGTTCATTTCTTTTGTTTCTAGTTGCAGTGAACTACTGACTAGAGAGGTTTCAACAGTACCTCACGGCCCTTCTCCAAGTATAGACACTCCTGCACACCTCCTGGCACAACAATACAACTGATTCCCTTTTGCAGAAACTGCGTAAAGGACTTCCTTGAAACAGGTGCAACCCCGAGCCATGTCCAAATATGCCGCACTCCAGGTGTCCAGAAAACCTATCATCACGCAGAACTAGAAGTTTTAGACACAAAAATTTTCTCACGAGTCTCTTGTGCAAGCATCTCAAAAACTCTACCATGGACTCCTCACAGCTGTTTGGGCTTGCAAGTATCTTACCGCACTAGTTGCCAGAGCGCGTAAATTTTTTATTGGGAGTACCCCACTTTGAGGGGTCAACACAACGATTCCAAGAGGGAACACTGAGTGTGGCTCAGCCGCAATTACTGTAAATAATGTACGCATCAAAACAAAAACCCAATGGCACTTTGTCAGTTCTTAGCTAAAGGCACAAACTTTATGCGGATATATCTTTTGATTTTTTAAGTCTGCACATTTTAGGTAAGGTATCCACACAACTTCATATCATTCACAAGTATTCCACTGCACACAGATTCCAGCAGAAGATATTGTAGAAAACACACTCACCGTATGACTGATTGGGATCAAAGGCATTTTCATCCTCAAAAATCACCTTGATTGGAAAGTAATTTGTAGCATGTTTAACTATGAATCTGAATCAAACACACAAAAGAAAACACCATACTTGAAGTTACTACATGGTAATTTAATTAACCAGTCTAAGTCTATGCACTCTAAGTTAACTAAAGCACAATAGGACTACGGTAGCCATATAGGTGCAAATAAGCCCAATAAGTTCCAACATATATTTTATGATATGTAGAAAGACACTTAGTATATTAATAGCTCGATGGGTGAAGGAGGTACACTTGTTCAGACAGTTGAGTATCTCTGTTAATTTTAATACATTCTCAAATCAATACATTTACACTCTCAATTTAATACATTTGTCTCAACATATTCCAACAATCCTCATGTTGGCATGAGATTCTTATATCCAGCAGCAAGGTGGTCAACTTAAAACTCTCCACCGGGGTTTATGGCAACGTACCTGGCTACTATCGATCCCAAGGGAGTTTCGTACTCGGCAGGAATGAAGATGAGCGTCACCCAGATCGCCAGTAGTCTGCAAACACAAATTCAAGATGAGATTCTCACAAGCATCCATTCCAATTCAGATGCACTTGATCCTCCAGAGAACAGTCGTCTGAACTGTAAGCTTGGTTCATTGACTGTATATTGTTTTTCCCTGCAATTGCAAGGAATATTACACCATCTCTTTCTATTCGTCAACCGCACAGCAGGAAGAATAATATGTCTGACATAATATACTCCGTCTGTCCAGAAATAGTTGTCCTATTTTTTTTTAAATCAATTCAACGCTGCTATTGCCAAGAAAAAGCCGTCTCGGTACTCGAAAAGTGGACAGGATGTTGATGACGTTACCTATCGAAGGAGTCTATGACTCTTTGTGGAAGGAAATTCATTTGAATTTTAAAAGGTCGTGATTTCTAAATTGCAACTCATAAGATTTGAATTCGTTTGAATTCTGAAAACCTTATGAGTTGCAATTCAGAATTCTAAAAAATTCATGACAAAACCCAATTGAAAATCTCATAAGTTGCAAAATGGTCCGTCCCATTTGAAGTGGACAGGGCTCAAGTTTGAAGTATAAAGCATAGGACAATTATTTCGGAACAAAAAATGCAAAAAAAAAAAAAAAGGACAGTCTCTTCGGTGGCAAATTACCCTGGCTCTCAATTGAATATTACGTTTGTACAATTGAATTCCACATTGAAATTGCTCGATTGAACTGGACTTACGTGATGGCCCAGAGACTGGGTAAATGGGAGATGCAGAGGATGCCCACCAAGAGGTTGATGTGGAATCCTCCCAACCACATGGCCATCGCCAAAAAGCTCCAGATCTTCACAGCTCCATCCTCTCTACTCAAGGCCATGGCCAAAACCCTCACAACTCGCTGAATTCAAAGACACGGCTACCGCAGTCCGAGGCAATACAATGAAATCAGGCAACCGCTCCCCAGCTATAAACCCAAGTCATCAATCCAAACAGAGAAAGCTATAAATTAACCTGTAACCTAAACCTTGAGCCTCAAAGATCGAGGCAAAGAAAATTGGGGATTCGAAGAAGCAATATCTTTCTCATAGAATGGAAGTGAGCAAGCAGTGACGGAGGTGCTTGTCGATGCGTTGATTGAATTACCGTAATAATTTCTCGGCGTAGTTTATTTGTTGCATGGTGAGCGCGCTCACTGGAGGGTCGCTGTCCACTCTCCACAGGGTAACCGCAGTTAGTTGCTTTGCTGACCACGGTTAATTAGACCTGAGCACAGCTTCTGAGGAGCATGGGCTGCATCATGACGGACTTCTCCAAGCTCTGCTTCCCCTTTTACTGGATTTCTTAGTGTGGAGTGTGGACCACATTATTGTCCATAGTCTAGACCACATTATTGGGAGTGATCTATTAAGATTGGTGTATTGTTTTGTTTTGTTTTGTGTTGTTTGGTTTTGTTGTCTTTGCCCCACCATGGAAGAGACTACAAAAACGCTTTGTTTTCAAGGAGTTACATGTTGAATAGTATAAACAAGCCGTACAAGTGAATTTAGGGTAAATACTAAGGCAGAGACTAAGCGACTAGCCGCTTGTTTGGGTTTGTTTATTTGTTTGTTGTTTGTGCCCCACCAAGGGAGACACTAAGAAAACACTTCATTTTCAAGGAGTTACACGACTGAACAGTAAAAGCAAGTCATGAAAATAAATCTAAGGTAAACACTAAGGTAAAGACCACACGACTAAGTAGCCGATTGTTTTTTTTTTCTTTTTTGTGGTGGCACCTTAGGTCTTTGTGACCATAAAATTGATAGGGTGTCTTTGGTACCATTGGAAAGTCCTTGGAGAAGGTGTGTGCACAAAACTCGTTTTGTGCAATTTCAAATCATGGTGCGGAAGATATTGAATTTAAAAAAAATACATGTCACAAAATTATAGAAATTATAAATAAATAAATAAAATAAAGTTTGTTTGCAGCTCTTTGATCCTATCTTAGAAACTACCAATGACTGGGAAGTACCAAAGAAAGTAATGAAGTGAAAAACATAAAATTGCACAATAATGAAAGGCTACATGTTCACTTTCGACGGAAATTAATTATAAAATCACCAAGCTATGAGTCTTTTTGGGCATGCTTCTTTAGTCTATGAAATCGGTGTTTCTACTAGTGCACCTGAATACGGGCCCACCCTCGGCCGACCGACCTCGAAAACCTTTATTCGGGTGATGCACCCATTTTAATGATTGCTCCCAAATCCTCTCCAAACCCTTACACTTGTCCTAAAGCAAATCAATGGTGAAGATTGTTAGCTAGTGCATTGATTTTGTTTAGAGGTCATTGTTGCATTGAGAACTGATGGTGTGAGAGCAAGAGGATCGCATCCAAGGCAGGGCGACGGGCGGAGACAACGAGGACGTCCACACTCATCACGCAAGATTTCTCGCTTTCTCTCATTCTCTTCTCAATTCCCCGGACGGATTTTCCTTCTTTGCCTTTGAGCTCGGTCTTTCATTTCTCGTCTCATGGCCATGGCTCCAGCTGCAGCCTTGCACTCGCCGTGCGCGGCATCCAGAGCTCTTGCTCTTGCCCCCGCAGGTGCGTGCGTGCATTTCCTCCTCTTCTCTCAATTGGGTTTCATGGCTTTTGGGGTTTAGGGTTTACATCCATGCTCTCGGCTTTCTTTCAAGAATTCAATGTCCATGCACGGCGTAGCCATTGTGACATTCTTTTTGGAAAATTTCTCTGCCGGTTTTAGTTTGCACTGTGAATCATGGCATTAGACGAGTGGCCATGGAGCTTAGCATTATTGGAAGTCTTGAACATCGAAATTCAGATCGAGAGATGCGATCAGAAATACTTCTGTTAAGTTTTTTACTTGAGCACCTTATTTCAGAGGAGCACTTTGGATTTCAGGGTTTAGATTCTTTTACTGTGATTGGTGCAATTCCTGGTTAGAGGTCTGTTTCTTTCTTGGTTAAGCTGGTACCTCGAGATGAGGTTCAGTAACTCGAGAGGGGAGGAAACATCTGGGATTGAAACCCTAATTCTCTTTTTGGCAATGAAACAACTATGGCTTTCAAGATTTCATGAAGTGTCGCAGCACTGGTGACGGGAACTTTGGTGGATTTCAGGTGCCACTACCTTTCAAAGAACGTCAGTGAAGATCTCACAGGCTCGCACTTGGCCATCTCATGTCTCTGGTCGCCGACCTTTGGTGTCTGCCGATTACAGGTGATTTAATTCATGACTCGGAAATCGGTTTCGGGTTTAGGGATTTGGATTCTTTGAGTGAAATAATAGTGCAAGAAAGGCATGGTTCTGAATCAATTGGCTTTAGGTACTGAATCTTGACAATGAACAGTGATAGGCGAGGAGGCGGTGCAGGGGACTTCGTGGCTGGGTTTATACTAGGCGGAGCTGTCTTTGGTGCCTTGGGTTACATTCTTGCACCACAGGTAGGAAGAGGCCTAGTTTGCTTTGTTTGTAATGCGAGTACGGCTCTCTCAATTGTGATTTGAATGAATGATTGACAAACTCGTCTATCAATTGCAAAACGGAAATCTTGAGACTTCACTTGGTACAGTCTTCAACGAATATTAGTTTGAGATCATCTTCAGCCGAGATTCTTGGCTTGTTCTATCAAGATTTACAGGTCAAATTGGTTTTTGCCAAAGTAATAGAGCAACATGACATGACGACGTGAACATTGTGTCCAGATCTCCAAGACCCTGGAAGACGGGGACAGTGTGAAAGATGAAGGAGCAGCAACTAAGAGGCCCGCTCGTTTTCTGGAAGATGATGAAGGTCTTGAGGTAAGCTCACACAAATTCCTTGCTCCTTCAGCAAACGTAGGTGTGGTGTGGTGTCCGTCATCAGTTGTTAAGATGTTAACCATGAATGGTAAGATGGTGCGTCTATATACAGCATGAGTTACATCGAGTGTCTTTACTAAGTTTTTGAAATATAAACTTGCTACATTGATGTTAGAACCTCCACTACCTGGCAAGCAGTATGTTCAGCTGTATGGTGTTCTAAGTAGTATCAGTTCCGTTATCTACTTTCGCCAGGGCCTCACATGCTCAAACAGCAATGACCATTTGTAGCTGTTGTTTGCTAGTGTGGGAGGAGTCGGCCTGTTCAAAACGGTTAAGAAGGTGTTAACATTTTGAGGCGTGCTGGAGTCCAAGTTCCGATTTCTGAAATTGTTCTTGATTGAGGACTCGCTGTTGAATCCTGTGATGTGCAGAAAACGCGGCAGACCCTGAATGAGAAGATTGCGCAGCTAAATGCTGCAATCGATGATGTCTCCGCACAACTGAGAACAGAGGACGGCCTTGGTAACCCAAGTAACAACAACAACGTTGAGCTTGAGTCAGCTGCTTGATCTGTGGCTGCTTGATATTGGAATCATATTTTGAGACTAGTTTCAACATGAATACGTCAAGTGTGTACCGTATTTTTTTGTGTAGGTTTCCTGGTTGGTTGTTGGAGACGGACGTTTAAAGTGATAGAGGTTAGTGTGAATTTGTAGCAACATGAATTGTGTACAACTCTCTGCCAGAGTTAGGTTCTAATAAGAGATTCATAGCATACGTTTCTTCATGTTAATGCAGAAGTTGACAGTGGATTTCAATCGGATGGAATATTGGGGGGTGCCGCAGGTCCTTGTGATGCGATAGTAGAGCTTGTGTGAGTAATTTGTTCTCTAAACTCTCTACCCAAGTGGAGAGACTAAGTATGGCTTGAAAATGTATAAGTGATGGTGCCCAATGAAAATGAGAAAAATGTTAGAAGCAATAGCAGCCTGTTGAAACACATCATTCCAAAGAATGAGTATAGGAATAGTGCCATTCTGAGATCGTTGAATATGATTTTTCAATACTTCAACCTGTGAGGGAATATTATGGGAAGACACCTGAAATTTTTAAATTTCTATGGGAGGATTGTATTGAAGATTATTAAGTAAAATAACGCATATGGCAGTTTTACATCTCTATTTTAGGTGAGACATTCATTTAGCCGCATGTTGAATTTCACAGATGCTGTATCTTGTGATTTGTATATGATTGCATGTGACAGCTGACACATTCACTGAAACACACATGCATGTCATAGTCTCAGTTCGCATATCGTACTATATTGACTACCCAGAAAAATCTTCGCTGACGATTGAATTGGTACATTTTCAGTTTACTTTTGTACAGACTCCCGCTACAAAATGACTACATCTATCACAAAGCTACAAAATAGTAAGCTTGATCCTCTACATGAACATCTTGATATAGCTTGCAGTATCGAAGAAGCTTGTTTGCTGCCAAAGAACATGCACAAACAAGCTGCAATTCGCAGCTCTAATCGTCATCTACCACAAGGATGTTAAACAGAGAATCTTCGCTAGATTTCCAGTTCTTAAATGGGGTGAGATCTACTTAGAATTGTCAAGTATCACACATGTTTTACTACAGAAGTTACTACAGACAGTCACCAGCCATCTCCCATCTCGAAAGTCTCGGTTAGAGGGTACCACAGTTCATACTTCAGCTCTCTTGTTTCCAAATCTGGTCATCCTCAATGCTCAGCTCCAGAATCTCATCTCAAAGTACAAGGCCCCTTTGTAGAAACTCGAAATCGCATTGCACAAATCAGACCCTAAACCACAACTCTCAAGGCCCGTGGCGAGATTCTGGATGTGAACATGTCCTCATTTTCAGAAGAAGACGCGTCGGACGAAGACTGCAAATCTGAGGAGCTCTGGAAGTCCCTAGAGTGCCTTTCAGGTCTCCGTGGCGAGAGAATCCAACTGGCAGGGCCCTTGCTCTTGATTCTGGAGGCTACCGGATTGGGGCTGCAGTATTTGGCCTTGAGGGCCTGGAGAGATTCAACAACCTCGGACATGGGTGGTCGCAGGGATTCCTTCTTGCTCGCACATTGCAGCAACAAATCCACCACCTCCATGGCTCCAGTGATGGGGCAAAGCTCCCTCATGCGTGGGTCGATGATCTGCGACAGCCTCGCCTCGTCCTTGAAATACTGGCGTCCCCATTGCAGGAAGTTGTTGTCGTCGCCGAAGTAGGTTGCATCTCGGCTGTTCTTGCCTGTGAGAAGCTCCAACAGGAAGATGCCGAAGCTCCATACGTTGTTCTTCGCATGCGCTTGGCTTAGCAACATGCTCTGAGACAGGAAACAGACGAGACCAAAAAGCTAAGTAACCAGCACACTGATTGACAGACAGACATAACAGTTGTTCTATGAGTGCACCCACCTTATTGTTCATCTGACAACGTACTAAAAAGCAGCAGGATATTGTTTGAATTCAATCAATAAGCCTGAGAATGGTGTGCAACAACATGCTACTGTCAGGGAACTATTGGAGCGATTGATTCAAGGTGCTTCCGCAAGGGGCTTCTTATCCAAGCTGTAAGAGGATCAGAGCCACTAGAATGCCCTGCTTATTCTTTGAAATGAGAGTTGAGTTCAAGGTGTAAGGAGCTATAAGTGCCTGTGTCCAATTCCATATCTACAGGACTTCAAATGAATGTAAGCTTCTACAAACATCATTTAGTATTGCTCTACAACATCAGATCTAGTTGTACTTAGGAAGTTTCTATCGGTAAATTCTGAGGTTTAAAGTAAACTTCCAGTTTAGTTCAGACACAGAGGGGGTTAAAATTGATGTGCACAAAAGATGATACATGATGAAACCCTAACCCTAAAAATAGAGGGACCCCTTTTCTTACCGGTTTGAACGATGAGGACGGCGAGGCAGTCACCGACAAGCCATAGCCAGCCAGCCTCGAGGCAAAATCCCGATCCAGCAACACATTCGAGGCACAAAAGTCCTTATAAACAATCTGCAGCGGCGCGCGCTCGTGTATGTACAGCAGCCCACGCGCAGCACCGAGAGCAATCTCAATCCTCGTCCTCCAATCCAAGTAGGTCAAGTAGCGATTGCCAAACAGATGGTCGGAGAGGGGGCCATTGTAAGGCTGCTCGAACACCAACAGCCGCTCCTGCCGCGTGCTCGATCTGGGCCCTGCCTCATGCGTGCAGTACCCCTTCACTGCGCACACATTCGGGCTGGAAATCTGCGCTAGCAACTGCACTTCGGATCTCCATTCCAAACAACCCTGAAACCCACAAATCATGCATATTAGCATTCCAGTTCAACAGCACTTGCACAGTGCCCCTGATCATTCTTATTCTCACCTGCAATGTTGACATGCGAAAATCAGAGAGCCATTTTATGCAAATGAAAGCTATGACAGCCAGTTTCAAGTTGTAGAACTCAAAACACATTAGGGTTACTGCGAAACACATTGTCACCAACCTGGAAGACAACACACCAAACCAACCTATATGAAGGGGTTAAGTCTAGGTATTTCTAGCTTCCATTGAAGGGTCATGCCCCTCATCCTTGAGTGTTGGCCATCCATAAGAAACTTTTATGGCACTCTCTAGGTTGTCCCATGGCCCAGGTAATAACGCTACCCATCAGACAAAGGGAAAAGATTGCAAACAACACAAACCTCGACAGCCAGTTTCAAGTTGTAGAACTCAAAACACATTAGGGTCAGTGTTAGAAAATTCGTTATGGGGAACTGTAGATGGCCATGGCGTGCGTACCTGCGCGGGATTTTATGCAAATGAAAGCTATAACAGCCAGTTTCAAGTTATAGAACTCAAAACACATTAGGGTTACTGTGAAAGAAAATTACAGGGGCACTGTTGATGGCCATGGCGTGCGTACCTGCGCGGGATTTTCAGGGAGACGGAGCACCGTGGCGTCGATTTTCGCGTCGTAAGTATTATTATCAGAAGAAGGATCCTTGAGCCGCGCGCTGAAGACCGCCCCGAATGCGCCTCGCTCCAAGCACGAGCTCGCCGCGAAGTCATCCGTCGCGAGCATCAGGTCACGAAACTCGAACGCAGGGAGACTGGGCATCAGCTTGCTCGCCACGGAAGGGGGAGGAAGAGGCAACCCGCCCACGGGCGCCACGCGCGGTCCGCGCCGCGGCGCTTCCAGTTTGAAGGAACTCGTGGTCGTGCTGGTGGTGGCGTCCTCAGGTGCGGGCAATGGCAGATACAATATCTGCTGCTGCTTCCCCTCGGGACTCACGGGGGTTTTTGCATCTGCTGGAAGGGGCAACGGTTGCGGCCGGCCCCCGAAACTCGACGCCCTCCGGAGCGCCCTGAACCCAGTAACCGGTCTCTTCCCGTCGTCGCTGGAGAAGTAATTGGTGGTGCCCGCGCGCGATGAATCCGCCATAGCCACATTGTTGTACACCAGGGGACCCGAAAACGCCGTCCTCCTTCCCGCGCGGTGTTCATTCCCGCTTTCCTCCACTGGTTTCAGTGCGCCATTCCTCTCCAGCAGCGTTCGGGGATCAGGAAGCTCCACGGGCTTGTTGGACAGGAGGCTGAAATTCGAAGCTTCACGCGCGGCGACTATGCGGGTGGAGTATCGCGGCACACCGGATGTTGTGCGTTCCTCACACTTGGGCGTGGAGAAACAACCCATTATGGTGACGATGATCCCGTCTATTCTCTAAGGATAAGAAGCACGAATCTCTACAGGAAATCCTCGCAATGCAAGCACCAGGAGGCCATGATTTCGCGACGATCGCTCACCGCTCCATTGAAGCAGCAGTTTGCAGCCGAACTCGCACGTCGTTCACACAAACACAACCAATGTTGAACTGATAACTGAAAGACTGACGCGGGCTGCGACCATGGACACCACAATCTAAGAAAGCCGGCCACTGTCAGAGCGTTTGCATCATCAAGCTCAGCTAATATCCCTGCAAACACCACTCATGCTTTGATCGAGAGCCAAGCCTGCAACCCCAATGAGTCCAAAGTGGGACGGCCAGTACATCGAGAGCAGCGCCCGGCACCGATTCTTCAGCAACGATCATTCAACGGACCAGTACTGAAGACTTGGATTATCCAGCCACGACCTAGCTATGACCGACTGACCCAGGGAAGAAAGAATTATACGAGGCATCGCTACAGGGACGATGACTCATTTAGTGTGGCCTTCGATTTAGTGTTCCTCTCCAACTTTACACCTATGGGTTCAGATGTAAAGGAATGCGGAGTCTCGAAATAGTATGGACCACACTAAATGACCATTCCCAAGGTTGTCCAAAGAGCGTTTTGTTCTGTGATTCCCGGTTTCTTCCTCAGTGGACACTTTTCAATATTTTCCAATCTTCGTATGTATACTTACAGTGGAGAAAGGAGAGAGCAACCCTGGCCCGTAGAGTGACCATTCACACTAGTCACTTGAACGCACTTGCGTCGGGATTTTGCCTCAGTCAAGGTAAATAAATAAAATAAATAAAACAGATGGTGAAAATAAATCATAGTTTAACCCCTAAAAGATCGTGGTTTTTCCTGTTTTTGAGCATCATTTTCACCTCTTTCTATTCATTTTCTTGTGAATATTTTTTTCCTCTTAATAGAAAATACCAAATCAAAAATTTAAATAAAATTTAAGAAATTTTTTGACCAATTTAACAAATTTTCCCATGTCTTCAAAGACAGTCCAAAAAGATCCAAAAAGACTGCAATTTCATTTTCACTTCAAATGCTATAATCTTGCAATCTGTACGGTCAAATTCTATGAAAATTTTACCATGCACTCTCTTAGTAATCTATAACAAGATCCTACAATTAAAGTTCAAAAATAATAATTTCTAAGGTTTATTTTGAGCCCTGCCCGCACTGCCCATTCTCCCCAAAAAAACACCTTTTGCTCCATAACTTCCACTTAAAAATTCGGAATCAAAAAAAATTTAAATCCCCATTTTTGTATTGATATACTGAATTCAAAAAATAAAAATAAAATTTGACACCGTGGGAACCTACCCGAACATTGAAATGTCCTAGTTAAGACACTCGGTCCTTTAGGGGTTAATGCAATCTACAGTGATGAAAATGCAAGTAAATAGTTTCAAAACGCAAAAAAAGAATGGCAGTGAACTTGCGGCAGCAGAATGTAGTTGAAAAGTGCATGTGCAGTGTTCGCAATAGGATAAGACAAGTGCAGAATAATAAACCATTTCTTCAGTTTACTCACCTGAAATTCAAGAACACAGACGGACGTGTGTTGGATTTCTGGTGTGAATGGGCCATGAGTGTGAATGAAAAGTATGTTGGGGAAGTGTTGTCAACTTAGTCATCACGACCAAGTTCATGCATGTTACCCTTGATACCCTCTTTTGAGAATAAACTCTATTTGGAGAGAAGAACCCAATGCGAGAAAAGGAGAATTGCAAAGAAATCCACATTAACGTGCCAAGAACAAAGCTTAAAAAATTTCGAGAACGAGAAATTGACGTTCTCACTTGAGCAACATGGGCAGCACCGAACCGTATGGGCGGTGAGGGGGCAGGCAGCGGGCAGCGTAGGAAGGTACGGGCAGTGAGTCAGAGTTACAATTGCGGCTTTTGGTAGGAAGAGTGCAAGACTGGATCGGAGGAAGACGACTGCCGTGCCGTGCATGGGAGGAAAGGGACGTCTGACAAGACCAAACCGATGACGTCGGCTACTATTTAACCGGAGTTTAACTGCAGTTAATTGGCTGGGTGGAAAAAGCGCAGTTTTGGTGGTGTAGACACGAGGGAGAGCCACTTGGACTGGGTGGAGGTTTGAATGGTGCCGCCCAATGTCTCTGCAAGTCAACTGGGGCAGCCGTTAGTAGGCCCCTCCCCCACCCCTCAACTAGGGATATCTTTTTGGTTTTTGGAGAAGTGCAAAAGTGAGTGGCGACATAAAATAAAATAGTGTAGCTAAATATTTTCATATTCATTTATGTTTGGATAGAATTATCTTTTTCATCTGCATATTTAGATGAATTTCGTTAAATTGACCATTTCATCTTATTTATTTTCAAAAATTGGAACAATTTGACATCTTCATCCATCTTTTCTTCAAATTTATCCTGAAGGCTTGGTGCACGCTAATTATTTTTGGTACTTTTTGGCTTTTAAAAGCCTAAAAAAAGGTCCGGAATAACCTTAAACTACCTAGGTGATAGCGAGGAGGTGGGTTCCCTTAGGAGTGCTTATTTGCATCAACGAGGGCGGCGGTTCAATTCCGGTCGGATGCACGTCGTAAGGGCTAATACTTCCTTGCTTGATAGGAACCTCGACCATGACGGGGATTGCTCCAGGCCTCATGTTACATGTTATGGTGGGGAAGTCGCTCTTAGTTGAAAATGATTATGAGAATTGGGTTTAGTTTAGATATTGTAAGAAGATTTTTTTTTTAAAAACACCCGCGGGAGAGCTCTGGTATATGCTCTCTTATTTCACATTGTGATGTTTGTAATCTGTTGTTGTGCAATAGGGTTGATTGTTCTATTACCAACCAGGTACCCAAAACCAACCACCTTGATTCTTGTCTAATTTCTAGATATTAAAAGGGAAGAATTAAGTTTTAAAACTTAGAATCATTAAGTTTTACAATCATCTTGTTTTTTTTTTATGACCAGGCATTGTTTTATCTTAAAACAAATCATATGGATTGAAACTTAGGCATTCCTTTTTTTTCTGGCAAAAGTGCTCTCTCTAAGTCAACAAGCTTGTGAGAACGGTATTACAAACGTTCTATTGTATCAACCAAGAATGCCAAGAGGATTACAAGATGAAGAAGGGACATTTCACAATCAGTACACGGATTGTATACACCGTGCTTGGGAACCCTCTCGAGAACCACATAGTTGTGTTCCAATTGATTCTATTTTTACTGCTTGGGAGAATACCGTTGGGACCCAAAATTTGATTATTGTTTTTAAAATTTAGGGATGATTCTAATGTACCTCATTTGTACATTAGAGCATTTGATCAGTTTTGGGTCACAGGTTACTTTGAACTTCGGAATTTTGTATAAAATTGAGAAATGCAAATTATAAGTTGCAATTTTTTGCAATCCTCATGAAATCCTATTTCGAAGGCGGTCATAATTTTTTTCCGGATTTACCACTGCCAAATATAGGTCAGATTGCTTAAGTGGTTGGTAATAGGACAGTCAACCCTAGAAGTAGAGCATTCATTTGTTTCAAAAACAAAAATAAACAAAAAAATTAAAAAAATAAAAAATAAAATCCCTAAAAAAAAATCACTGCCCGGCCCTCAACTTACTGTTGTTGTATTTGTATCTCTTTCTGCAGTAAAGGGTTGCCTTTATTTGTGCCAGAGATAAAAAAACTGATCTATTCCGGCTCCTTCCCTCCTTGCTTTTCATGAGCTGTCAGATGGGTCTACGCTGCATACAGTAAGATACCACTGTAGAGGTACTGACCACCTTATTAAATGCCTGGAATAAGCCATGCAGAAATGCCGTATATGTGGAAATTCTAGAACAAAATAAAAAATGCATCTCACTGCACTCCACTCAGTTCATTCTATTTAGGCGCCGGAGGCTGACTGGTACATTCAGGGGCGGTTTACACTCCTGACCAAGAGTTGTGACCATGGTCCTTTAACCCCTAAACGTACCGATCCTTTGAACACAAGTAGATGCTAGCCTCAAAGATAGATATTAGCATGGCTCAGATGTACATGAGAGGACCATTGTAAGCATAAAATCTACCCAACAAATTTGACATACTTGCAGTTGGAGGCCTCTCCAATATTATCAACAACTCCTCATCACAAGAGAACTATTGTAATTGGTAGAGAATTTAATAGTCTTACAAAGGTGACTTGGATGAAAGTCATCCGAAATTGTATGAGAAAGTTGCAAGGCTTTTAATCTGTTCATGATCTAGTTTCTGGACGCTGGGACGTTTAGGGGTTAAAATCTGTGATTGGCCCCATGAGCTCGTACTCGGACGACTTGGGTTTACACCATTTCAAAAATCCATAAGGGGCGGTTTACACCATGGACCATGAAGTTGGATCATGGAAGATGGCTATTTTCCATGGTCAGACTTCATGGAACGACTTCCATGGTCTTAGTTATTAAAAAAATCAATTTATAAGGTTTATGGGCCCTTCACTAGGTGTAAACCGAATGTGGACCAAGAGGAATGACCACGTACCAAAAAGTGGATGTGCTGGTTTTTTTAGTATATGTCCAAAAATGGTATTTTTGGAAAAGAAATTAATCTTTTGTCTTTTTTTGAAATTGCTCATTAAAAATTTATTATAACAGTATTTCTCTGCCATGTGCCCTTGTTTTTTCTACAAGACCACCTCTTTTGCCTCTCTCAACAGAAAAGCCGTTGGACCATGTCAGTGGATAATGTAGGCCTTAAATATTGTTTTTCGGGGACCTCAAACTTCGTGGCCGCTCTGACATTTTTTCCTTGGTGTAAACCGCAATGCTCTCGAGACGAGTTCAACATCCAATCACAACTTTTAGAGGGCCGTGGGACGGGTTCATGGTCCATGGTGTAAACAAGCCCTAAGGTTCTTAATCCTCAACCCCTAAATGCCCACAATCCTCTTCAGATTTGGAGGATTGCAAAGATGCATTGTAAAATGCAACTAAGGCCACGCTTCTATGTATGGATGGCCGGTCCTCAAGAGGAGGAAGCTCTACTGAAATGGGTGAAACCAGGAGAACTCAAGAATATATATTTCATTTGTACCGAAATGGGTGGTTCTTGAGACCTCATTTCTTGTCTTCTAGTGCCTTTCACCCAACCAATCTCCACATGGAAGTCTGCCCTAAGAGGGATATTTTGAACTTGATGTATGAATAAAAGTTGTACATTATGAATTATAGTTTCTATCCACATGTTAGATCTGGAATTGCTATCACCAATATTTTGTATAACATTTCAAACTTAGAATTCAAAATTCTTTTGTAATTTTATTACAAACAAGATATTGACAATTTGTGAATGAAATTTGTTATGATTGATTGAAATGAAATATTTTAAGTGTAATGATTTTTGGAGAATTTTTGGTTGCTTGATTTTATGAGTTGATTTTTTCAATAGCACTTTTGAACTAAGATCTTAGAATTTTTTGGTGAATCACTATAGCATAAAATGAGGCATACAAATTTCGCAAATCATCCCCTTTCTAATCGCTTCACACATGCATGAAGTTAACTTCCCATAAAATCTATAGTAAAAAAATCCACATTGCAACAAGTGCATGACAGATGAGAAAATGGAGTTAAATTTTGTACATCATTCAAAAATTGAACGCTTGGGCAGTTAGGGATTTAACATCTAGCCTATGACCATGGAATCATGCTTTATCTGTCATACTCAATTTTGCCACTATAAATAAGATAAGAATTTAGCTTTATATTTTTAGTGAATGAAACCATGTGTCTACTACAAACCATGAATTTTTCATAAATTTTGGTGAAATTTTCAAATTACTATGATTTTTAAGAGTGATTGTAAAGAAATTTCATTTCAATTACAAAATATATTAAAAATTCCAATTTTTTTACCAAAGGTATAAATCACAATGAAAAAAAGTACAATAAATGAAATCATCCATGTGTCTCAATTTAGAAAACTCATTACACCATGATAGTATCCACCAAACTAGTAACTCCAATAAAACACACAATTTTCTGATTTTTCCAAAAACTCAAAATGGAGTAGAAGTTAGATTTGGTAAGCTTCATTTTGTTAGTTAAGCTTGAATGCAATAGAACTCATTTATGGTTTAAATTAGTTTAAGCATGGAAAAAGAGAAAAATCCAAAACACACTACATAGTAAACCATTTTTACAACTCTTTGTGTAATTGGGACCCCATGTAAAATCCAATAATAACTTCAATGACCTTAATGTAACTTGAAGAGGTGGCATGACCAACAGAGAGCTTACACAAAAAGAAATGGATGAAAATTCCTTCATCTATTAGATACTTCTTTTCACTTTGGGTAAGTTACATCCATCTGCTAGATTTTGGCTTCACAGACGTTTAGGAAAAATACCTTGTTAGACCACCCCCTAAACATTCTAGCATCAATGTAAAGAATCTGCTACTAAAATAATTCAACTCTCCAACCTTCTTAATTCCTCCGATCCTTTGACAGATGCTTGAGATTCGGAAGTGAACAGTAGGGTGGCTCAAGAACGTTATGTGAACTTAGACAATGGGAGTCGAGATTATCGAAAGGGTATAAAGTGCCCTTGTGGATAATCATTCATAGTCCAAGTTCATTTTTGATGGGCCAAAAGAAAATGTTCTTTGTCCGCAAAAGCCGGAAACCATAGGCCTCGCTCTCTTTAGTGCATGGTCACTCCTCTTGGTCCACATTCGGTTTACTCTATAGAAAGTGATCTTTGGCTTTAAAAATTGCATTTTCATTTATTTTTGTCACGGCTCGTGACCATGAAATGTGACCATGGATTTTTTTCATTTTCCTTAGCCACAGCTCTTGGTCACGAGTGTAAACCGCCCTTCATTTCCTAGGGATAATTGCTGCTACATGTACCATTTACTTCTTCTTTTTGAAACAAATGAAACATAATTCCTTTGCAATAGAGGCCAAAATATATACAAGCCCTCTGAACCACAAGCGGTATGAGGAGGGACATACACATACCTAACAGGACCACAAAAACGCTACCCGGAAATAGACCAACACCACAACAACACACATGCCGGCCACCACGCACCAAGACGGACAATGGCCTACACCACGCCTTCGATGACGAGAGGTTCCGGGAGATCTCAAGGAGGTTCATACACAAATCCAACAACATGCCCTTTGGGTTGCCATTGCGGTTTGATTGACAATCACCACAAAGACATCATTTTTCCCTCTCATTTCTTAAAATCCTCTTTACCTTCACATGGCTCCACTTGACCAGGAAAAACAAGAGGTGTCTATGAAAATAGGAGTTTTACTAATGCGAACGAAATTGGAGCTCTCCACCCAACCGTAGAGGTATGATCAAGATATGATCAAGAGCCTCACCCGAGCTCTTATACAATCAGTTTAAGTCATTTAGACCATTCACACCAAGTGTGAACACACGTAGTCAATTAACTACAAGACTACGGTTATTACCGCCATAATGGCTATGACAACTACTACGGCAACTACAGCTACGTTGCCTACGAGTTGTTAACTAACAGCTTCGCCAAAGTGCATAACGAACACATGTTCTAATAGAAATTACTAACATGGCAAATGTACTTCTAACAGTTCCATATAGTGGCTTCCATCGTCTCCGGCGTTTAAACGCAACTGTTAATTTTTTTTGTCATTTTGTTCTATTTGCAAGGAGTATAGCACATGATGCATACACTACTAGAAATTTCTATTACCAGATCTACTAGAAAACATTGATCGTGGCAATTGATATGGTCGCGTTGACCCAGACATTTTTCAACTGAAATCTGTTGCTCCAGAACTGTTGATTTGGTCAAATAATTTTACTAAAAAAAATCCATGATGGAATATATAAAACATGCCCCGACTTTTTTTAGGCTTGTTCGAAGAACATTTGGGGTTGCCCGAAAAAAAAAAAGGTTGTCCGGGGAAAAAAATAGGTTGCATCCCAGGAAAAAAAATTGTTTGGCGGAGGAAAAAAGGTTGGTTGCCCGGTTGAACTATTGGGACTGCCCAAACACCACTGTAGAGTCTCCACCACGGTCTACAGTTTGACGTCGAACAAAATTGATCCCAAGACCTTCTACGTCCAAACCAAATACTACACCACCACACTATGTAGAATTCTTCATGCAAGTCAATGAATGATTTTGTTAATTATAAATGAATATAACCATTGGTGATTTTTTTGCCATGTAAATTTAAAGTTTTTTTCAATTTTTTTGCAATAGATCATGCAAGCTTCTTAGATTTTTTATTTTATTTTATTTAAGAAAAATTGATTTTTTTTTGATGAAATGGTGAATGCTGGGAGTTATTTTTTATATTTATATTTTTACAATGGACTTTGGATATTTTTAGTGATGTCAAAATATTTTTTTCCAAATTTTCTTTTGCAAAAGATCATGCAAGCTTTTGTATACGTAGAAGAAATATTAATTTAATCTTCCTTTTGACAAAATTGTGATGGCTCGGAGTTTTTTTTTAGTTTGGATATTTTTAGTGATGTTAAAAACATTTGTTTTCCAATTTTTTGATTTATTTTATGTTAGAGAAAAATTCAAATTTTTAATTTATTTTATGTTTGATTCAACCGATTATCAATTTATTCATTGTAAGTATTTTAATGTTTTTGCAACTTTTTTTCCACTTTTTGACATTTCATCAAATATGCCTTTGTGTTTCAATTGAATTTTTTTGATTGTATGTTAGAAAAAAAAGTTGTGGGTCTAATAAAAATAAAATAAAGTAAAACCTTGGATATTTGCCTTGAAATGAAGTAATGAAAGAGAGGTATATATAATGAAAATAAAAAAACAAAATCAGAAAGTGCATAACTTTGGGATTGAATGAAGTCAATTTCAATGGTCAGAATGTTGTAGCAAGCAATTAAAAGTTTTTTCAATTTTATATTTTAAAAGGTTGCTCAAATTGAGTTCACATATAGTCTGATTTTAAACTCAATTTAACCCGTAATGCTTCGATAGACCATTTTTTGGTCGATGCTCCCGTTTATGAGCTGCCTAAGATCATAAATAAATAAATAAATAGATTAAGTTATAATAAATTTTTAACAGGAAATCAAATATGCTTTGGAATCCAATTTGAATCATGCCAATCCAAGTTAACCCTTAAAGGACACAATAAGCCCGAGGGGCTTAGTTTTGAAAGAACAATTTTAAAAACTTTAGAAATAGTTTGTGAAAAAGTGAGGTTTGTTATGTTCAAAAGGTAATATAATTGCGGATTAGGATTCCTCAAATGCGCTTGTGGAGGTTGATCGTGGTTGTGCTTCAAGTAAAGAGAATCATTGAGTAAGAGGAGCAGAGTTCTCTCCAGGTTCTTTTTCAAGGTTTGGGCTAAGCGCAGGTGGTGCGGGTTGGTCTTCTCTATGTTGGTTTGACAACGCATTATGAAAAAGGGGCCTTACAAGGGGCATGACAATACATGATGTGTATGAAGGATTTGACAATACATGATGTGTAGAGTTCCCATTGGAGCTCTCAAGTGGTTTATACAGCTCGACGACGTCAGAGCATTTGTGGGTTTCTTTTAGCTTCAGTTTTTTCTTTTTTCGCTTGTCGGTGCTCGTGGAGGAATTATTGGCTATATTCCTTCGAATTACCCCTCTCATTTCTCTATGTCCTTTAACGGTTAAACGTCACCTACAAAAACTTTTAGGAAAACAACACCTCTATATTGTCTTGTGTTACAAATTTTACTATTTAGGGAAAGTAAGTTTGTACTTTTAATTAATTTCTTTCCTTCTATGATGAAAATTACAATTATACCAAATTTTGAATTAAAAAAATATAAAATGTAATTTTTTTTAATTTTTAATGTAAATTGCTTCTAAATTCTATAAATGAAGATCTAAAATTATTACACGAAATTAAACCGTAAGGATAATGTAAAAAATATTCTCTGAATATTTTGAAAGATTCCAAAATAATTAAAAATATTTTGAAAAAATACCAAAAGATACCAAAAGATTCCATATTACTGTAGTAATATATTTTGAGTATTTTCTCTATTTATAATATTACGTCATTGAATCAATTGTTTTACAACATTAGAAAAAAAAATTGTACAAAGCTATAACACCCGTAGTACAAAAACACCCTTGAAAAGAAGTAGTATAATATTATAATATTATATATTAATATTGTGTTCTTCATATATATATATATATTATTACTACATTATTATATATAATAAACTTGTTGACTCTATTTTCATAAAATTAATCTAAAATTTGTATTTTTCAATCTTATTTCTGATGTTTTTGTAAAACTGACACTTCATAATGCACTTTTCAACATTTTAAAAATTGATAATTTATGAAATTTGTTGATTTATGTTGATTCGATCACTATTTTTCTTATGGTGCCTAAACCAACATAAATCAGACAATTTTTTTGCTGCTTAACATAAACTTTGAAAATCAGTGAAAATAGTCATTATAGTGCACAAAACAACAAAAAGTTGTTGATTTTTTGTTGATTTGGTTGCCATCTTCTAATAGCGATAACCCCATCCAAAGTAAAACTTGCTATAGATGTGTCTTATTGGGCACGAGTAGACATGTATAGCAAGTCACAGACAACAGTGCGTAACTCCATCCATTGTGTGAAGTTGTCTTTAGTGTGAACTAGCTTTGAGTCCTTGGACTTGGTGTGCACTAACATTTTAAGGCCTTTCTTGCATATTTTAATCATATTAGTGAATATGTGCAATTGAGTGAAAATTGACGAACAATGAAGATAATTTTACAAGAATGTAATCGTATGAACTAAAAATGAACGTCGTCAAGAATAAATTGTTTAAGTTTAGGGAAGATCTCATGATTGCATGCAATCATTATACATAACACTAAAATGGAAAATGACTTCATGCCTCCATTTCTACTAATATGAATATTTTCAATTTCAATTTATTTATTTTATCAACAATTGAATGTGAAACAAACAACAACATCTTCCTAATCATACCATGTATAAAGTCCAACAATTTTTCTATGATTTGTTTTTACTGGTTTTTGAAGTCAATGAACATTGTCTTTATACAATTATTACATGGTTAAATATGATGTGGCTTGTCATACAATCACCATAACTATGATCATATTTATATAATGGATACTTTTGCACTCTAAAATACCCACATCCCATTGGTGACACAAATTTGCAAATCTTATTGAAACTTTATTGAAATAGATGACACATTCCATGTCCCATTGGTGACTCAAATCTTACTAAAATTGTCATAAACATGTGTTGATTTTTGTTTTATTTATTTTTGTTTTAATATAGAAAATATCTTTTCATCTTAAGTTCATAGATATTCACTTAAAATAAATCACTTGTCATTCAATCAAATGCTTCTACAATTAGACGGAAATGGAACGTTTAGGATGTAATTCATGATATTTTGTATTGGGGAAAACAACACCTGTATGGCACGAGTGGATTGTGACTAACTCTTCACTTTTAAGATTTATATAATTTTTATTTTTTTTTGATACTTTTATTGTTTGATACGATTTAATTATTTATTTATTGCACTTTTATTCCTGAATCTTATTTTCCTATCAACCCAAGATAATCCCAATTTAATTTTCAAAAAATCCAAGCATAGTAGTTTAACCCCTAAACTCTCGAGGGGGGTGCCCCCACCCAAAACTGCTTCATTTTAGACATTTTCGTTGATGATCTCTGAATGCTTTGCAAAACCATTTTTTTCACATTCCAAATATAGAATTTTGTACTCCTAGGCTTTATAAACCATCCCTCAAAATTTCAAAGCATTTGACTGTACGGATGCCAAGATAATAGAAGATGATGTTGAGAATTTGAAATTTTAGGCCCTCAAAAATCCGGACATCCTTGCTTTGATGGGCTCTCAAACCCCAAAAAAGTTGAAATGATGTGCTATTTTTTATCATCCTTAAGATGAGGTGGTTAACAAGATGCATGACTCAATTTGACAACATGTTCAATTCATTAGCATTTTTTCAGAGACCTTGTAATGAGTGGGGGTATGAAGGAAAGTAAGAGATTTTGACTAAATTAGATTATCCCTTCAACTCTCCTCCAATTGGAAGAGCCCACAACTCATGGCATGCAACCCATGTGAGGTGGACAAAAAATGAATATCATTGGTTTAAATTTTTTGGCAAGCCTATCCGAAGTGTTAAAACATCAGGAATTTAGGACCCCATGGTTTTTAAACGATTTCTATGCGACATCCAATATTTCATGGGTTCGTAAATTTTCGCACGGATTTTGCACGGATTTCATGCTAATTCCGCACGGATTCCGCACTTTATTGATAACAAAAAGAAGGAATGTAGAAGTTGTGCGGATTCAGTGTAGAATTAGCGCGAAATCCTTGCAGAATCCGTGCAAAAAATGTACGAACCCATGAAATATCGGATGTTGCACGGAAATTGTTAAAAATCAGTGAGGTCCTAAATTCCTGATGAACTGCCTTTCAACATTGAGGTGTTTCACTTTGAAAAATTCCCCTAATTGGAGTTTTGATTGGATGGACATAATTTCAATTGCATTGGAAAGAAGATTGATTTACGTATGACATAATGTTTTTTGTTTTGAAAAAAAGTTATTTCTTTGGCATAGGCAACCCGAGAAAATGGGTAGCGACCACAAAATGGTCTCATGGGAGCTTAGGAGTTATATGGGCGGTTTTAGGTGCCTCCACCTTAGGTGTAGTCAGAGCAAATTAAAGAGAATGAAGTGTAGACTGCAGAGAACCTTGACCAAATTGTAATTTAAGGTGGAAGCACCTAAAACCGTCCATTTAAGCTAACGTGTCTGGAATTTTTTGAAAATCAAATTAGGACTATTTTTGGTTGATAGACAAATAAGATTCATCAATAAAACTCACAAAATCACAATATATATATTTTCTCAATTACAATGTAATCTTTATGAATTTTGAAAGTAAAAATTTAGTAGTTGGTACCCATTGGTGTTGTATAGGTGGTAGTTTCTCCAACCCAAAAACTATCGTGAATTGTATCCTAGACACCCTAATTCCATTTACGTGTAGAAGCCTTTTGATTGGATGACAAGTCATCAGTTGTTACGCTCCCTTGTCACTTCCTTTTTCCAAATGAAGCATACTTGTGTGTATTAACCTCTAACTACCTAATTGACCATGTTTGGTCGATCCAAAATTTCAGAGTTTAAAAAAAGTTTAACCCTCTTTAAATGTTCATAACTTTTGCAAAAATAACAATTTATGAGCGTAATTTTTTGACTTTGTAGATATTAGAACTGATCAACCTTTCCAAAAAGAAATTTTGATTTTTTTTTAATTGATTTTCCCTTGAAGCCCTCGAAGTGACAGCATCTCAAATTGTCACAATTTTGAAAATCTGCCCGAAATGGAAGCTTTAGGTTTTTAATCAAATAATATTAGCTCTAACTTGAACAAGCTAACCACCATATAAAACCAATTTGTTTGACCTATCATACTTCATTCCAAGTGAAAATGACTTAATATGTATTTTTAATGAATTTTCAAAGATAGTTCTTATAAAATGACTATTAAAAATTTCATAGCATTTTTCCAAAATATAACTATGTGGATGCTGTCTTATTGTTGTGCTCTACATATATTTAAAGATTGTAGCTCATAAAAGTTGAATAATATGGACATTATAATACATCTAGCATCTTAAGAAAACTTTTGGATATTTAGGGGTTTACGATAGCTACACCTCTTTAGTGTCAATGACCATGACTTGCTAACACTGCACATGCCACGCACCTATAATGTTAACTCCCATCTTGTCTTAAATCCCAATATATCGTGACTCTTGCCTTAACTCTTACAAGACTTCTAGCATGTTATTTGATGACATGAGACAAAACTTCCACGATTGTCCAAACACTCGGTGACAATACTACTCGCCATCGGCGCTAACCGCACATACCTTAGTCGACGGCCGACTTGTGACTAGGCCCTTAGTTCTCACTTTGGGATTTGCAATGCGGAACTCACTACTCGAGATACCACGGTAGTAGCCTAATGTGGAGTGGGACATCTCCTAATTGAAGTCAAGAGGTGCAATTGAACACTTTACAATGCCAAAGATCTCATAATGCCAATTGAACACCTTATAATGCACAGTCCTCTATTTATGTTTCTCATTTCAACTATTGAGGAAGTTGTGACCTCCCAAAGATTTAGGTCTTTAAGAGTAGCGATTCCAGTTCTTTCTTCCTTCGTTGGGCCATAACTTCTAAACCCTTGTTATTTTTCCTTATGAGCCTTAGCAATATGAAGAGATCTATTCCTTAGCTTTCTAACAACATATATTTTGCTCCATTCCATTGAGGGTGTCATCTTGAGTCCCACTCTCAATACACACTTATGTGTTCCAAGACATTGCCAACTTTGAAAAGCCATAACTTTTGATTCACAACTACGATTTACACGTTCTTTGAACAAATGGGTGCGCTTGCTCACAAGGTTTCCAACATATAGGGCACTTCCTCATCTTGGTCTTCCAAAAGATGCTATTATGTGTTGTTTGTTGAGACGCCTCTTGATTTCTCCACCTTGTCTCTTGCAAGGCCTAGGCCATCACCTTCGGGGTCCCCTTTGCTCACCAAGGTATTCGAGCATACTTTTGAAATGAATGTGACATCAATTTTAGGTTTCTTAGGCATTACAAGTCGTCAGATTTAGCAGTAGTAAAAAAGCTGTATTTGGGCACTAAGAAATAGTATCAGAACATGGTGCCCAAGGCCCCTAATGGCACCAATCTAGTACCAATATGGATCTTGGGCACCATGCACTGGCACTATTCATGAATATGGCATTTACACATATTGTTGGCATGGCTTTTAACCCACAATTTATTGCAAAAAACCTACTATCGTAGGTTTTGGTGTTCCCTGCCAATATTATGTACTAGTAAATATGGTATCAATGGTGCCCGCAAAGACCACCCTCTCTACTACCGTAGTTTACTAGCAGGTTCGACAAAAAATAATTCTAAAAATAGCTACCTAAAATATCGGGAAATTATTTTTCAAAAAATTATTTTTTTGTATAGGAAAAGAACAGATTTTGAAGAATATTCATTTTTGCCTAAATCAATTTTTAGAAATAATTAAATATTAGGCAGAAAGGTGCCTAACTTGCTAGTAAACTATGGTATGGCAATGTAGATTCATTGGGTGGCTGTAGCTGGGACACCTGTAGGACCCCCCCGACTCTAAATCCACCCCCCCTTCCCCCCCCCTCCGACGTTAATGTAAGCATTGTTCACCCACGGTCCCCATTTTCTGAAATTTCCATTTTGGGCACCCTAGGATCTTTTTTTGGCAATTGTTTTTGCAAATTTGGGGCCTACGGTCCAAGGTTGGTCTGGGGGTGCTTTACTGTTTGACTTGTGAAGTTCCCTGTTCCCATTCGTCCATTTCTCTTGGTTCCTGTTATGCCTGAGGGAACTTTGAGTAACTTCGGAACATTTCAAAAGGATGAGGCTTGCTAGAATGAACTCATCATTATTGGGGAGCATGTGCCTCACTCAGACCAAACAATTTGGACTGTCCGTGGCCCTTTTGTCCAACGAACATATTTCATCCAAGACACCGATATGATTCAATCGCAAGGACATATTCATCCATAACATACCTATCAGATCAACAACTATGTAATTAACACACATTTTGTTAAAATTGGATTACCGGACTAGAAAAGTGATGGGGAGTGCTCCTTTTCTCAATAGAGATTGGTGCCCAATTTTTTTATAGTGCTCTTATTCCACACCTAGGACATCTGAAGGATCTGCATCTATAGTGGTTTAGAATCACAAGCATCTTGAAGGATTTAAAATAACTTTAGTTGGACCAAACAAAGAAGGTTAGAGAGTTGAATTATTCTCTAAGTAGTTTACACCGTAATGGCACTGTAGAGAAAAGGTGTAGTCCAACACGGGCTGAAGAACGTTATGTTCTAAAGAGGACCGAGAACGCCCAAACTCATATTGAGGTAGTTCACACTTTACAAAGATTTCAAAAAGAGATTCAATTACTAACACTACTAGAAAGAAAGGGTGGTCTTTGGGTACCAAGGAATTCTTCTTGTGAATGTTGAACTCGGGTATCTAAAGGCCGCTTCACACTATGAATGAAGGTGGAGAGGTCGTTGATTTTCACCAATCAAATTGCAAGAAACCAAGAATTCAACCTCTTGACCCTTTACATTAGAGGCCAAAGTCCAAAGGCCATCGCCCTCTAAAATGCTTACATGGCAATACTTTTTGACCAAAGTGACGGACTCTCAAAGGAAGTTTGGATTGGACAGGAATGGAAACCCAAACTATGATCGAGAGGCCGTCGATATTTTTTCATAAAAAATCAAAACAATATTTTATTGCCTATCTTCAGCCCATGTTTTTTGGACTCTCAACAAAGTTTTGACCACTGAATTCCACGGCTTTTTGACTTGGACGGCCATAGTGTGAAGTGGCCCTAAGTGCCTCTTTACACTAGAGGCGAGAAGCCGTGAGGAGAGAAATTTCAGCTAATGGGAGACTTAGAAACCGAGAAAACCAATTTCTCATTGGCTGAAATTGTAAAGAGGCCCTAAGTTGTACACCTCAATCAGTGGCGTCAGCCAGAGATTCTGATCCTAATTAAATTGGCAATTTTCCAATTTCCAAAACAAAGATGCACAAACTGTGATTCTTCATTTAAAATCAAGGAGAGGTCTAGATTTCAAGATCTGTTCAACTGTTTTAATCTTTGTCATTTAAACAGAAAATTGTCAATTTAATGGAAATTCTCTTTTAATAACGTCATCATCAAATAGGGTTGCACACAATAGGAGATTGCATGGACAAGCTTCTTGTTTTCAACTCGGACATAATTGCGAAGTTCTTCTTTTTCTTTCCATTCTACGAACTTCCAAGTAATAAGGTAGGAGCACCTAAAACCAACACTGCACCTAATTGCGACAAAATCTACACCATGCAACCATTTCAGAACGCAAATCTAGGCACATCTTAGAGCTCTTATTGTATGTTGACCAAAATGATAAGCTATCTATGGTCTACCTAGATTTCTGTTCTAGAATGACCAGTGCGCCTAGATCATGTTGCAATTAGGTACAGTGTTGGTTTTAGGTGCTCCTACCTTAGTGCTAAAAAAAGAACACTTCTCAATTGAATCATGTCATTTTTCATATGCCACAAAAGATATTCAATGCATGTCCAAACAAATAAATAAAAAAGGTACTTAGTCTTGTTAGTACGGTTGCCACTTTCAGAGAGAATAGATAGATGTGAATAATTTGGTCATGCAGGCATGTTTTGATTTTATTTATTTATTTATTTTTATGATTCAAAACCATGAGCATTCAATGTATTGCGCAAAGATAAAAATACAAGGGGATTAGCCCCCATCCCACAGGAAGACATGAAAGCATGTCACCAAACTGGGAGTGAGGTGTTATTTGAGCACCTCCAAATTACCATAACAAAAAACAAAATTCAAGCACCAAATATCCTCAAACTCTTTTGATTAGCCATTCTGGTTTGTTTTAACTCATTACAAGAGTGAAAAAAATTGAATAGAAAATATGAACGTGCCATGCCCGCGAAAATGGTCACGCCATGCTAAAATAAAAATCGTGCATGTTTGTTACAATGATGTTTTTCACAAAGGTCTCATAGTGGATTTATTGTGGAGAATTTGTACCTTCTAGCCAAACCTCCCAACAAATCTCAACATTTGCTACATGTTAAACCTTTTTTGGAAGTAAGTTGATATGAATTGAATGTCTTATTTTGAATAGAGTTATCCGTAAAGTGAAAGGGGTGTACCATGTCTGTTGTTGGCTGGAGTTTGCAACCTTCAAAGAGTATTTTCTATACTTCTCAGTCACAAGCCACCAAGCACTTGCATTGGGTGAGCACGAAGGTTGGTGTAGGGACATGGCTAGATTCCAGCTTGGGAACTTGAGTGTGGTGTGGGGGAGCTTCTCTTGCATTGGTGAGGTTCAAGATTCGAATCTCCCTAACGACGCATAGCTATGTGATTGATTGAAAAAAAATGAGCCAAAACTTGTTTTCGCCGCCTTTGAAGCTAAAAAACCACTTCTGCCTTGTCTTTTCTCTTGGGGAAATGTTTTTCTCTAATATTAGTGGGGGAAAAAAAGGGAATACATAGGGAATGGCATACGAGACCCTCATATCATTCAGTAGCCTTCATGCCCATTGCCTTTCCTTCATGCACTTTGCTCATCACCTTGAGCTCCACCTGTCCACTTAACTACTGATGAAGTACTATTGGGTGTGGAATATTCCACACCATCCACTGTAGAGCCAAGGCATAGACAATGCATGCTACTGAGGGCCGCTTCACACTATGGCTATCCAAGTCGAGAGGCCGTGGAATTGAGAGTCCAAAGAAATGGGCTGAAAATAGGCAATAAATTATAGTTTTCATTTTTTATGAAAAAATATCGACGGCCTCTCGACCATAGTTTGGGTTTCCATTCCGGTCCGACCCAAACTTCCTTTTGAGAGCCCATCGCCTTGGTCAAAAAGTGTTGCCATGTAGGCATTTTGGAGGGCGACGGCCTTTGGACTTTGGCCTCTAGTGTGAAGGGTCTAGAGGCCGAATTCTTGGTTTCTTGCAATCCGATTGGTGGAAATTGACGGCCTCTCGACCTTCGGCCATAGTGTGAAGCGGCCCTGAATGTTATGCTTGTGTTTTAGAGTTCTGAATTTCTGATTGTGGCCTCCGGAGGATTTTCAGGTCTGAGAACAGAGCGTTTCTCCGAACTGGATCCGGGAGTCCGGAGAGAACTTTCAACGCTCGATACTTATATAAAGCAGCTCAAGAATAAGTTCCAGTCTCCAGGGAAGGACGTACAAATGCAGGTCCCGGGCCGCTTGAACTGCTACACTTCCGAATGTACCGATCAACAAAAAATATTTTGAGCGGATCAGTTATCTCTGAAAATAGAGTAAACGGTGTGGATCGGTTTTCAGGAATCAGTTATCTTTAAAAATAGATACAGATGACGATTAGTCTGCCACGTGACCACGCCAATCCAAATCAGTGGTCAACGTACAATTAAATATCACCAGTAATCACCTAGACCATGGAGTATTTTAGCCACGCACGAGTATCTTCCACGACTCCTTGACATGCTACTCACACACAACTTCACATTTCACCGTTTTTTCTGTCAGTGTGGGAATTGAACCTAGCTCAGCCTACAGCTCGATCATTGAATCTCGCAATAAGTGTAGATTAACTGTTCACTACGATTGATCTGTAACTGATCCGTCTGCACACGTATTCTATTAAGGAGCAGTGTATACACTACAAGGAGAAGGCTTCGCTTTTCATTCGGTAGTCGAGTCAAACGGCCCCACTTTGCACTCACTGCCCAGGTGCTCAAGACTTGGTGAGTGCGATTCGTCATGTAGGACAAGTGTGTACAATGAACTCTGACACTGTTCTAAGTGATAAGCAACGCCTTTGCTAGTAGTGTGTATATTAGTCGCCATCTTGAATTGACCAACAGAAATCGAGCATGAAGCTGTTTTGTCGATCGAAGAGCCCGAGGAGTGCACTCTTCAAGTACTGTAATTATACACATGCGTGCACAACAAGGGTATTATTTAGAACAAGCATGTACAAAATGTATGTATGGGAGACATAGTTCAATCCAGCAAAAAGTAGATATACATGGGGCTTGGAGTTAAATTCCTCATTTTTAGCCCCTGTGTATATAAGGAAATGTATTTTGAAGCTGTGAGATTTGTACATATATTGCTTAATTTTAGCCAAAAAAAAATGTATACAAGGGTGTTTTAATAAGATAAGGGGATGCACGCACGTGATTCCTGGCTTTATTGAATAGCGCACTCCCTGAGTCGATGAGTCGAAGTGCTTTGAGATGGTGGTCATGGATCGGATATATAGACATCGAAGAGTGTGCCAAATCAGTCCTGGACCTCGTCAATAATGCATAGCAAACGACCTTAAGCGGTTTCGTGAAGAAATGAAGAGATATCCGCTTGGCCTTGAACTCAGGAAACGATCGAACGAGTGTAAGATGGCCAAACGGCTCTGCACTAATTTCTCGGCGGCAAGTGGGTAGAGCAACTTAAAGCGACGACATTCAGAAGTCAACGCCGTTAAGACATTCTGTTCTAACTCTTTGGAATCGCATTTTAATGTCTTTCCAATACGTTAGGAATATATTAACCCTTAAACGTCAAAGCAAGCCCCGTGGGCTTGTTTATAAGAGAACAATGGAGAAAAAAGTGGATTTTCTCATCCGAATAAAAAATGGATTGGCGCTTTGAAAAAGTGATGAAAAAGTGAGGCTAAATTTAACAAATATGCCTAAATTAAACAATTGTGGAACAATCCATAATCAAATGAAGGAATCCTTGGAAGGGGGGAGCTATAATCGGGCAGCGGCTGTAGAGAGAGTCAAAACATTTTTTTAATTAAAAAAAACAACAAAAAAACGTTGGGCAACAGCACCAACCAACCAGTGCAAAAGGCACGCTGGTGAGGTTTTTCTTTTCCTCGTAGCAACAACTGCTGTAGACTTTTGGAGATGCTCCCTAGGCTGCCCTCCAAAGACCCTTTTAACGTTTAAGGGTTAAGGGCTGCTTCGATTACACTATGGCCATCCAAGTTGAGAGCGTGTGGGATTTCATGGCCAAAGTATGTTGAGAGTTCAAAGGCTTGGGCCTCGGTTGGACATAGTGTGCATAGTATAAAGCCTCCAAAGTCCAAGTCCATAGTCCAAGCCTTTGGCCAAAATAGTGTGAAGCCCTATTTTTGAAATCAAAGGCCAAACCTTCAACCTCTCGACTTGGATGGCAATATTGTAAAGCCCTAAAGGCCAAATTCAAAGTCCAAACCTTTGATAAAGTTAAAAAAACTCAGTAGTTTATCAAAAGAATTTGACGGCCTCTTGACTATAGTTTGGGTTTCCATTCTTGTTCAATCCAAACTATAGTTGAGAGGCTAATTATCACTTTGGAGCCAAAAGTGTGTGTTCACTTGTTTGTAGATGAAGATAAACATCATGATAATCTTCACTAAATCCTCATAGTTGTTGCTACTAAACAAGACTAGTTTAAATACAAGTAGGAGGGCTTTCTGCATGTCTGTTTTGCTCCATTGAATCATTGATTGAAAAGACATGTAGTGAATTTGCTACTTAGGCAGTCCATGTATCAAACAAAAGTTAGCCATGAACATCTATAGCATGACATATTGACACGAGAGGGCATATTGCCTCTAGACACTGCCAAAGAGCACAATCACGTGAACCTCATGAATTTGCTGGCATGTTTTGATGTGAATTTGTTGCACCTGAAACAATAAATGAGTGCAAATTTACAAAATGCAATTCTATTAAACACTCTTTTTTTGGTCGACAAGCACGTGACATGTCAAGACGAAACTAGACCATTTTTGGAAGCAATGCTTATCATTGGCCCTAATAATTTTTTTGTGAACTAATTCACCACAAACAAAGAGGCGACTTGTGGGTGTTGTCCTAGCTAGTTGCAACACTTATGTTTGGGTGTTGCCTGCAACCACTACTAGAATGAGGGGGGTTTTGCAACGTATTGCTTACTTGAGCAAGGATACTTGAAAATAGCAATGTCTATGGTTTTGAACACCATTTTCAAGGCCACAACGGTGTTTCTGTACACAAATGTTGCTTTCTTGTTCTCCATATGTTCCCAAAGTTTTTCCCATAGAACCAATTTATTCCATGAATATAGTCAAGAGCAGTGAAGAGTTCACAATATAACTTAGAGAATGGTTGCATACTCAAGGTACAAAATCTATACCCTTGTAGTGTATTCTACGGTATGTAGTACACTACCGCATGGTCACTTTACATTGAAGTACAAAATGTGTGCTAAGTAATGTAATATCTAATTTTTAAATTTAAGCATAATTAGCATTACCTCATAAAAATAATATATGTTTTTCAATGTGACAGAAACCCAAAATTAGAAATCCGTTGAGAACAAAGAGTTCCTAAACAAGAGATCTTACGTTCCTAGACATGTACCTAAACGTTGCTCACATCTCCTCTAAGCAATGCCCAGGGTATTGCAACGCCCAGGGTATCTGAAAAATGTGCACGCTAGAGTTATAAGTTTGTGGTAGAGAAACTACTTGAAGACAGATTTGCAAGATAAATCACCAATAGTGCAAGCATTAAAAAACATTCGAAAATGCTAATCCACCAGGATGCCTGATTCATGAGATAGTTACGTCACTTACGTACAAGCTAGGCACACTGAACTGTGGTTTCTCTGTACTTAAACGCTTTCTTTACAGTTCAAAAAGATTGCTAGTAGTCTGGTGCTTTCACAGAAGAATAAGATGGTAATTTGAAGACATCCCCACACTTTGATCACCCATCGAAGATAGCAAGCACTCTATGACATGCCTGGCTAAGTGTTTGCCAAGCTAACTAATTTTGCGATGTACCATAATTTTCCTAATTAAAAAAGCAGAGAATTGTGCTCAGGGCGTACAATGACCACTATCAGTAAAGCATGTAATCTGGCGAATGTGTTGATAGCAAAACGTACGTTGTCATGTTATAGAAGCTATTTAACTTCACCGAGCTAATACATACAGCTATATATATACCAAAAGCACGGCTAGTGTAAACCATCAACATACCAAAACGTAGCATGAGAACCCCTATCAGAGCCCTGCCATAACAGTTTCAGAGCGCCGCCAGAGTCCTTGGAAGCATGAGAACCCTATCAGAACAGTATCAGAGCCCGTTCAGAACAACAGTTTCAGGACACTACCAGCCTAGAGTCCAAACATCAGAGCACTATGAGCACAGTATCAGAGCACTAGCAGGACAGTATCAGAGAATTGTCAGAACAGCATAGTACCCTGGAGGGTCTAAGCATCATTCAGGACTGTAGGGTGAGAATCTGAGTATGATCAGAGCAGGATGAGTGGGGAGCGGCGTCCAGATGCACAACATTGTAATGCTGAGTCCAGTGGGCCGGGAGCAAGGAGCGGCTCAAGCCCACCACACGAAAGATATGGATGCCAATGCGGATGGTGACGCGGTTGAAAAGCTCGAACACACACACATCGCCTTCCTCCAGGAAATGGGAGCGCGAAAACTCCATCCACGCGTGCGCGTCCAGCTTGGGCTGCTCGGGGTTGGTGCCGATCCACACGGCCTTGCACATGGTGGGCACTTCGTCACACACCAGCGTCACTTTGGCCTCCGCGGCCGGCAACCGCGACCTCTTCCCGAACTCCGCCGGGATGTCCATGCTGAACCCGCTGTACACGTTGCAGCTCTTCATCACGGCCACAAAGTTGGGGCTGCGCAGCTTCTTCGTCATCGCTTGCGCCGCGCGCAGCGTCTTCGCTCGGTGCAGCTTCGCCACTGCCATGCGCTTCGACTTCAACACACACGCCGTCGTGCACGTTTTGCTTCCACTCCCCGTCGTGGCCATTTCACAGTGCTTTGAAGCAGAGGACGATTGTACTTCCATGATGATTGAATCTTGGCTATTTTTGAGCTCTGCACGACTTGCCGGTTCTTCTCTGATTTGACCTGTGTTAATTATGGTGTCTGTAATCACCGGTATGTCAACGATGTTTTGCAGCGTGCACGTTTTGCTTCCATTCCCCGGCTTTACCATCTTCGTCATGGCCATTTTACAGTGCTTTGACGCAGAGGACGATTGTACGTCCATGATGCTTTCTTGGCTTTTCTTGAGCTCTGCACGACTTGCCGGTTCTTCTTTGATGTTAATTATGGTGTCTGTAATCACCGGTATGTCGACGATTTTTTGCAGTGTTTCGAACAAACAATCTGTTCCTCTCTCAGTTGCTGGAGGAAGAAAGTTTGCCTTCTCTACAGTGAGTGGATCAACTTGCACAGATTCATGTTCAGCTGTGGGAATCGTGTGAGACTGCAACACCAGGATGGTTTCTTGAAGTTGCACGTCATGACCCGACTGCACAAGGTGAGCTTCTTTTTCCGACATCATCATCGTGTCTTCGTCACACGAAGTTACCTGAGTTTTGAGCACTTCTGCACAGAGCATGGTTTCTGGAGTGATTAGGAGTTGCTCATCATGATCCGGTTGCGCTGCAAGCCTTGGAAGATTCAGATCTTGTATTTCCGACATCATCGTGTCTTCGTCACGCGAAACCTGAGCCTGCTTTCTAATGAGCTCTGCAGCAGTTTCAGAGTCGACGACGTTTTCAGCAACAATTTTTAATTCTTCGACATGACGGTCAGCAATTTCGTGCGTCTGAGTAGTTCCAACCGCCATGGCAGCTGGAATGAACTCACCCTGCGTCTTCATGTACGCCACCAATCTCTGAATCTTGCTCATTCGGTAGCTCTGCACTTGGGCGCTTCCAAACGAGAGGTCCAGGTGGTCAAGCAGATGCTTCTCCTCAAGGTCGTCATCGTCGTCGTCGCTGTCAAGGATGGTCACCACCTGTCGCCCGTCCTTGTCTTCCCGACACTCCCACTGCTTACTTCGGTGGGAGAATCTCAGCATGGCGGATCTCTCCCTGGCGGTGGTTTTACACCGGCTGGCAATCGTTGCACTGGCGGGCACGCCAGAGCTGACCTTTCTGTTTCCATGGAACGTCGGCGTCCTGCGTTTCCGCTTCCTGTGCACATACTCGTAAGGGTGGCGAACGGAGGCCACCGTGTACATGCCGGTGTTGGTTGCAGTGAGGGCACTTTGCTTCACGACCCCGTAGCGGTTCCAGACGGCCACCACGAAGTACAAGGGCTGGGTGAGCGTGAAGCCGAGCTCGTCTCCCTAAGGATTCATAGTTTTAAAATGACAATTTCAATCAATTATAGTGTGAAAAATATAATTCAGATAGGACCAGCTTTTATACATTGCATGTGTTGATCAAAAGACAAATAAATTGGAATAAAAGGAAGTCTACATAGGACCTATTCAAAACTGCTATAAAAAAACACGAAGCCCAATTTGGGCTTCTTCGTCCTTTAAGGGTTAAGACATGTACAGTTTATGAGCACCATAGGCACATTTGTCCATTTCAGAACCCCTGCTGGAATTACAACCTCAATGCAATGCTATTCTCGTACCCAGATGGGCGTATAAGTGCATTTGGAAAGAGTTTACCACCTCGCGAAGATCATGGTCATGTGCAAACGCGCGCCAGCCGGAGTGCAGAATGGGCCTGCCCGTGGCTCTCACCTTCCATGTGTTCCCACTCGGCCCCTCCAGCGTGATCAGATTCCCGAGCTTGAATGTTTCCCCATGCGCTTGCATGAAATGCACAGGGATGCACTGCCGCAATACAATGTTCAACAAGTTACTAATCAATCACATTCGCATGCATATTGCAGGAAAATAAAAAAAACCAAACGGTTTTGGAACGAGTTCAGTGATGAGCACTCACAATAACAGATTGCGGCAAATGATGCAGGGAGCCTTTCATGACTTTCTTTCTGAAGCTATCAACATTCTTCTGATGAAGGTGGTTGCATTGATACTGTATAGGTGCCGCTTGCAAAGCTTCGGTCGTTTTGAGCTCGCTCTCCGGTCGAACTAAATCACGCACAAGTTCAGCCATGGTTGTGAACACAGCTTTGAATCTTGCAGGAATTAGTAATGTTAGATCGACTTGAACAGAAGTGAAACTGAAGAAGCTCCTGGAGATATCTTGAGAGCAATGCTGGCTGTGACCTTGAATGAATTTATCCATGGGATTTCATGGATTTTGCAGAGTCCGTGAGGCTCGCTGGCTATTGAGTGCGCGGCGTCAGTGCAATTTCATTTCAGAAATCATGCCTGATCGAGAAGGCTCTAGAATGGCTGTACAGAATTTATCTCCGTCGGTGGACAAGGCAACTTTCAAGAACTCTGACTTGCAGTCAGTTATGATGAGAAATCATTTAACTCGGCGATATATCGAGCTCCAGGGTTTGTACTTCAAGTTGTCACCACGGGTTAACTTTGATTGCTGCATGTGAAAATTGCACTGCTGAGAATCATATAGTATACATCGGTGTTGGATTCTTTGGTTATGGCCATGACTGCTGAGGACCTCAAAATCAGTTTGAAAGGGCCTCCACATAAAATCAGGTCAGAAGGTGAAATTCACCCCTCAAGCACCAAGAAGGCAGTTTTGAGCGCACTCTGAACCCCTTTTTTTTATCACATTCTCTAGTGTCGCACACCACTAGAATCATACATTGTGTGCCATATTTGTTGGCAACGGAGGGGAGTAACTCGAGCAACGTTGTGGAATTACTCGAGCAATGTTACTGCAATGAATCATAATGTTGTTATAGCTACATTGCTAACAAATATAGCACACAATGTATGTTCATAGTAGTGACATTATAGTATATTATGTGTAAACATGTGATTGAGAATCTCCACATACCATGTTCTAAACTAAGGTGTGACATAAAAAATTCTGAGTATAACTCATAATTCTTTTTGTTCATTCTTGAAGTGCAATGCTCTTCATTGCATAGATAAAATTTGGCCTCGTCTGAATGACTTTCTTTAGTCGATTTCAAAGCATGAATCCTTGGTCCTTTCGGGATGAAGGTGAAGATGAAACCAATTCCATCTCGGCAGCCATGGCTGAACAGCTGACATCCGTGCTTGCTTCATTAAGAACAAATCATTGAGTGATGATGTTGCTCTAACTTTCCGACATGACAACTTGTAGTTGAGGGGCTGGCATGGTTGAGTAAAAACCTGATCGGCTGATGGGGCTTGTAAGGATGTACAGTACAAACTCATGAGAATTAATAGGAGTCCTTGCTGAAGATGATCTGACTCCAAGTCTTCAAATGGCGGTGATCGTTTGCACACAACTGCAACAGACAGTTAATGGACGTGGACTCGCTGGGGAGCTTGATCGCTGAATCCTAATAAAGACTACATTGCCGGGGACTTGAGATATCAATTCAATCACTGAGGTTTTCCAGAGGGGACACATGTAGTATCGGGAACCTCACCTCGGCAAATGTCCCCCCGGCGACATTCTCCAAGGGTGCCCCACGGGAGGTTCCTGATACTACATTCTAGCCTTCCAGAGAATTCCAACACTACAAGGAGAAGATGTTGCTTTTCACTTGGTAGGTGAGTCAAACAACGCCACTTCGCACTCACTGTCTAAACGCATTCAAAACAATGAATTGTGGGATACATAACATTCTTGAGCCCTTGTAACTTGTGAACATACACAGTTTACTTTTGAGGATTGGAATCCATCTCATATTTTAACATTACTGACTTAAGCTTAGTTGGTTTTCTAAACTTGATTTGCATTAAGGTAGTATGATCTCCATTCTATTAACTTTCAATTGTTAATTGTGTTTACTTTTATCAAATAGACAAAAATTATATATAGTTATTTTCAAGAGAATTCCAATGCACTAAAATATGTACTATTATGATCCATTGTATGAATAAGTCATTAATTTTTTAAGTTTTTCTCCTAGGTACCCCAAATATGTGAGTAGGTCAATTGTTGTACATTACTCAACTTTAGATTTACATTTTCCAACGTCAAATCTATTTTTTGCATGCCACAACTTTGGGACAAATACACCTTCAAAAAAATATCTTAAGTATCTTCCCACAAACTTTCATGCAATGTTTATTGACTTTTTGTTATGTTATTTACGACATGATTGCAAGCCAAAACTAAAATACCCCCAGGAGAAAAATTATTTAAGATTTGGTTGAAACACTATCCAAATAGAGTTACTCCTTGTGTTTTTTATATTGTTTCAGAGTACATTCACAATAACACAACCCAACCCCGCCCAGTTATAACGACTCTTGATGAGTGCTTCGAAAATAATATCTTCAATTTATGTAGATATTAGAAAAATTTAAGGACATTTTGTGACATATTTTGAACATTTTAGCACATTTTAGTTGTTATTAACGACTGGTTACGACCATATTTTAGTCGTTTTGGAGTACCAATAACTTCCCAAACATTGTCAAACTTTAGTATATTGTATAATGACATATATTATATGTAGTTACTAATTTATATTGCATTATCAATTCATATGATAAGATTATTGCTTAACAATCCGTTAAATTAATCACTGGTTACAGTTTCCTTGGGTCGTGTTACTGTAAATGTACCCTTCAACCAAATTGAAACACTACCACAAATTTTGTAGATTTCAACTTGCATAATCAATTTTTTATATAGATATCAACTCACGAAAGTATCTCAATTTATAGATTTTGGTATTCCAAAACCTTCCCATTTTATAGATATCCTTCTTTAGGTCACTCCAATTCATAGATTTCATATAGTCAATTCATTCTATATATTTTTGTATTTTGGAAATGATATGGTTATTCATCAATATTGTAGATTTTCTTTTGAAAAATCAACCCAATTCATAGATTTAGGAAAATTGGTCCATCTCATAGATTTCAAAGAATCCACATTTTATTGCCCAAATCAGTGCATTTTAATGATTTCTATCATCCAGAAGTGTATGATAGTTCAAATGTATGAATGATTCTTGAAATATCGAGGAAAATATGAGATTTCAACAATTCGTCATTAGGAGAGAATTCGGGCTTTCAGAAGGCCCCTTCCCTTTGTCAAACTGTTGATCACTAGTAAACCAACAACAACTTATAAAATAAAAAAACAATTTTAAAAAATTTATAAATTTATAAAAATACAACAACAACAATATTAATAATGATAATAAAAATAATAAAAATCGCACTCTAACGTGGCAGACAGTCTGCCACGTCAGAATGCGATTATTTTTTTAATCCGGCGGGCTAAATTTAGCTGATCCAAAGAAGGCCCCATATCTCTCCTAATGTCATTCACACTAATTATTTCTCAAACGTGTCCTTTGGTTGACAATTGGTGCAGGATAAAATTTGTTTCTTGAATGTAAAAGATACCAATTTTTTTATGACCAACACAACATTGAAGTGCATAATCCGTATTGATATTTGTTCTAAATCTATTAACTTGTATCTCAATAATATTTCAACACCGTTTTAACAATAGCCATCCATCAATCAAAAGGCAAACCAGACAGGGTTTTGTTTACCTACCAATACTTTCAGTGCATTTGCAAAACAAAAAGACGACAAGAACTTCCGATGGAGGTGGTTGGCATTGGCGTTTCTTCTATAGCCATGAATAGGGAGTTGTTGGACCAGGAGCTACTATTGCAAGAATGCAAGAATGAGTGTCAATAAACCTCTCTAAATTTGAGTTTTGGGGGATTCCTTACTTCTCCCTGGTGTCTAATTTAGGCCGATATTTTCTAAAAACATGTTTGTTTGACAAAGGGGGGTTTGTTGAATGTCTTTCATATCATATCAAGTGCTTGGACATGACAACTCTGGTCTAATTTAGTCTCTACATCTCTCCAACTTTGTGGAATGTCTTTCATGTCTTGTCGAGTGGTCAGACGTGACAACCCTAGTCTAATTTAGTCTCTACATCTCTCTTCAACATTGTCAAATATTACATCTCTTGTGATATTAATGTTACTTGACACATAGCTTGTATGAAAACATGATATTTTTCCATCCCACATCTTATAAGTAGTAGGACGTAACAACCTTGATCTAACTTAGTCTCTACATCTTTCTCCAACATCTTCATTGTTGCTCACCTCTCATAGGATTTGCTCCACAAGTCGACTTCATAGAGTATTTCTACCATCGATAGGTAACTCTAATGTCCTCTTTATTTTTGGTTGAAACAATATTCATGCATAGGTGGGTGAAAGCAAGGTAAAGTGAACCACTAATTTACACTATGAAGATCCAACAATGCAAGGTTCAAAAATGCATATTAAATTTGAAATTTTTGAATTCTTTTTTTCCAAGAAAGTAGTATATGTATTGTTTTACAAAGTCAAACAATTTTTTGGAAAAAATTATCTTCAAATGAATTTATATATGTCTATACAATTTGAAAAAGTAGCACAAATTGAAAAAGAATTTGGTGACAATCAAGAAAGTTTGCAAGAAATAGGCTAAAAGTGCATTAAATTATTTTATTATTTATTTTCTACTATATGGAGCCCTCAACATCATCATGAACTTCAAGAATATTTTAAAAAATCAAATTGAAAATACTTAACGTCATCAAATTTGCGTTTGAAACCAGATTTAGACATTTTTTTCAAACACCACTTTTAGTAAACTTTTTTGAAGATATTCTTTTGAAACTTTGGATTTAAGTATATAGAACATCAATAAAGGGCTCGATGAAAAAAAAAAACCAAAATAAAAGATGATTTGGTATAATTTTATAGCCTTTGGCAAAAAAACGGATTTCAGCATAGCGGCGCAACTTTTTGGTACAAAATGCCATGCTTTCACCCAGGTAGTGTTTCAAAGTAGTATTTAGTTTAACCAAGTCTTGTACTACTGAACATTTGTCTTAGGTATTCAAATTCCATACTCTAAAATGTTTTTGAAGAATTCCATATTCAATAGAGAATCCAAGTCATATGACTCACTCCATTCTTTTTATTAAATAAGATCAAATAAACCTACCTTTTTGCCAAACACAAAGTCAGCAACTATCATTTGCACAAATTTCATAATCATTCTAACGAATATAGAATTTAGAGACATTTGGACTAATGGACATCCTTGGATTGAGCCGGAGTTTGGATTTCACTAGTGTTTGCTATTACATAGTCCGATTAGCAAAACATTTATTTATAATTTATGTTATGGAGATGATCAAGTATTTGCCTACGAGTGCAACAACAAATTCACAACTGCAAAAATCATACTCTACATCTTGGTCAATTTTGACACAAGTTAATACTTTTTTGTTGAAAAAGGTGCCCACGTGTTTTCTTGTGATTTGATTAAAGTAATATGAACTCAAAATCTCAAACTTTGACGTGGAAATAAAAGCTCGACACCCCGGTGCTCTAAATTTGACTATCATGAACGGTAAAGTAGAAGTACCCAATATCTAATATGTAGACCTCTTAGAATCTGCGTTTTATAGACCCCCCAAAACCAACCCATTGATGGCCATTCAAGAGCCGCCAAGTGTTGAATCAAGTGTTTGAGAATTGATCTCATTGTTATCGGTTATAGGTGAACCTATATACTTTTCACTTAATTTTACTTTAATATATTTAATTTTCAATAAAAAAATAAAAAATAAAAAATTACCATTCTCCAGTATCTTTGTTTCTCCATGAAAGAAAAATATCTCATTAGTGAAACTTCAACATTTTCCCTACTAAAAACCTTATTTTATCAGTTCCGAGAACTGTTTTTTTTTGTCCTGACAGAAATGAAACTTGTTTCATTGCAGAAGAGTGACAGTTATAGGTACTTCTACCTTAACACACCAACCACATCTTGATTTCTATCAATATATGGGGAGATCTGGTAACTAGTGTAAAATCAGCCAATGGAATTACCAAATTACTGGTTGAAACTCATAGTTTCAGGCTAAAATTCAAATAAAATTTGTGATACTCAGGTGCTACCTAGGTGACACATATAGATGATAACTGGATGGGTTCTTGTCTAAAACCGGTTGCTTTTGGAAAATATTGGATTTTTGCTGGTTCCTTGAAAACTTCCCGTTCAGTGATTCCTACACAACCCAACAGGTTCTAAAACAGTCATCCATCTTATAACTTGTGGAGTAATTTCCGCGTCATTTCAACTCCCAGCTTGTCAACTGAAGACTTATTATTAACTCAGCAGGTCGGTCATCAATAATATTTGAGAGGTCCGTCGTGAGAAATGCATGCGCTTTCAATGGATCACACCTACCTAGATTGCTGTTTCTGAACACCGGCCGGAAGAAATATCGATCGCTCCTCACTGTGACTGCAACTTCGTGCCATCACTTGATCTGCCATTTCAAACCAAAAATAATATCACTATACCGAAAGCAGACAGTTTACGTACTGCGGAACTGACTGACGAGGTGCTGGAACTCTTTCTGCAGTAATTATTCAAACGAAGACCCTTGAAGATATATTATTTTTATTACTATTATTCTTCAAGATTCTAGTAAGCAGGTACTATCCGAGTCGAGGAGAAAACAGAAACTCGATGACCACCATTGCAATTCAACCAACAACTCGTCGGCCTCCAATGAATTCCATGAATCCCTGCTACAGTCTGCTACACTCCACCTCCCCCAAATATCTTTACGAAATCGAGAGGCTTCGGCGTGATGACGTTGCAGTTTCGTAGGTTATGGTGTCCAGCAATGCCGGGACCCACGTCGGCACTGACTCCACCTCACGTACATTTATTCCACAGTTACATTTATTATCTCCCAGCATGCATGATTTTTTCACACACCCCGCAATAAATTAATCTTAAAGAAAAATCGATTGTGTGGTGTTCAAGTCCAGTTCCGATCGAGCCCTGACGACTCACGAGGTAGGCTTTGTCGGTAGTAGCTGGTTGTTCTTCGAATTTAAGAACCAAGTCAAACGTGACGGTCTAGCTATGATCGACGAACGACCACCGACATGGCTAGCTATTGTTCCACGTACGACTGACTTTTTAATGAAACGCACGACCCGCATGCGTCAAGATTCCGCATCTACAAGTTGCACACGCACAAGATCGGGACGTGATCTGCTGCACAGGAAAAGAAAAGGAAAGTTACGAATTCAAGGAAACCTTAATTAGTTTTTTGTTTTTATAACTTAACCTGGAAATCCGTGCTACCCGGCTTCTAGAATCGTCGATGGTGTTCTTCGACTCAGTACTTCAACCATGGCGGTAATTAAATTCCGTCTTCTGGGAATGTGAATCTACAAAGCAGCATACGACGGAATCGTAGTTTGTGATCAATCGATAGGTTGCTAAGTGCTTTCATCTTGATCTGTGAGGATTTTCTGTACCTTGCATGTCTCGACTACCGAGCAAGTTTTTTTTTTTTTTTTTTTTTTTTTTCCGGAAGATGAGCATCGAGCAAGTTGCGCCGGTTGAAGATCAGATGATCACCGACATGCAGATGAACCTGCTTCACAACTGGGTCTTTAATTGCACGTTCCGAGTAAGCCTAGGTGCAGCACTGCACCCAGCTAGGTTGGATTTTGTCATTGGAACAAATGAATCAGAGTCATTGCAAACTGGATGGCCACCTCAAGCGTAAAAGATGAAATTTAAAATGGGTCACGTGTAAACGACAACCGAAAGAAACCAAGCTTATCTGGTTCGATGGCATGCGGGGTAGGATTTGATCACGTACTTTGGATTCGGGTTGTACAGATCCTCTTTGAAGAGCATTCCGACGACATCATTGTTCGAGTTCAACATCGGTCTGTAGTGGTGGACAGAAGCCGATGATTGCAATTCGACAGAGGATTCAGACTATTCTCCACAAAAAGATGGCATTCAAATTAAAGCCAGGGAGCTAGAGATGCAAATTGCTGACAAACATATGAGAAGAAATGAATTCCTCTCTGGTTGATCATGTCGATCTGTACGTTCATTTTTAATGAACCTGTATAATTTCCTAGCTTTCCTGCAGCATGCAGTAAGTTGCATTCATTTCTGTAAGCTTGCACGCATCCATGCTCCCAAGTGAAAATGACCCTGCCTCTCTCTGATCCCAGTTTTCAAAATATTTGGAACAAGGATTCATGGAAGGATTACCAATCCTCTGGGTGGATATTTATTGACTAAAATGCCTGTCCACGGGTCCGAAATGACCCTAAACTACCCTTGTGTGCCCCAGCCGTGAGGCTTTTTTTTAACGCTTGCGATTTTTTTTTGCCTCTTTTTAATCCCCGGATTTTGGGTTTTTAGTTAGGAATGCTTCTTAGCACTGGTGAGGTCAAGAGTTCAAATCCCTGCACGGTTAAAGTCTCTTCAACATGATCCACCCTAGTGCAACCTTTGGGATTTTCCTTTGGGATTATTCCCGTTGTGCGCCAAAACAATAAATAAATAAACAAATAATTGCATGTCCATCCTTCTTCTAGATTTTTCAAATCTACGTGTTGAATACATGCTCGTCAATTGAACAAGCATTTTAGTAGGTTGGACAAGCAAAATAGTAGATTGGACTTTGTAAAAGATCTTCACTGCCTACCTTGGAATACAAGAATTAACAAGGGGCTTTAGGGCCAAAATTTGGGGGATTGGAGGAGAGAGTTTGGTAGATTTGACAGGTGGGATGGATGAATGGAAGTAGTAGATTACTATAGCAGAGCATGAGACGAATGAATGGAGCCATGAATGTTGTGCCGAGGTGGGTGACTAGGATAGGAGAGCAAGGAATGGACCGAGCCAAGGCGGCAGGGCTGGCGACCGCCAAAGAAGTTAGGGAGGGGAGGGCCGACCCGCGTGAAGAATCTGCTTTTTTGGATCCAAAGTAGAAGCGTCTAATTGTTAAGTGGAGAGGAGAGGGGGTTTCTATCAATCACCCTTTGACATGTGAACCGCTTCTCTATCATAGAGACCGCAAAGCCTCTGTAAGTTGTAGAGTCAACCACTGCTCCTTTGTTCACACCATCACCTACTTTTTGTCCTTGAATAATTTACTCTTTGTAAATTTGAGTTTATAAAAACTCTTGAGCTAGCATCAAAACTTTTTTAAAAGAATAAACTCAATTGGCGATTACTTTGGAACTTCGAGCTAATTTTGTTTGTTAGATAAAAATTTGTGGTCTAATCTCACTTCCTATGTGTTGTCAGAGAGATTCGAACTTTGAACCTTCCCAATGCAAGAGAAGGTCTCCTACACCGCATTTGAGTTTCCATAGAGGAATCTAGAAGCCAAAAGTAGTGTTTTTTTGTTTTTGTTTTTTCTTTGGTACAAATAAAGCGTGACCTTACTACAGAAAGAGAGAGTACAAATACAGTTGGAACCTAGCGAGTTCTGGCCAGGAATTCAAAAAGAAGAAAAGAAAAATGAAAGACAAAAAGACACATGACAATCCAATGAACTAAATGTTAGTGAGCCTTGGACATCCTAACCACCAGTTAGGCTCGAAATCCTTCCACTCTGCAACAATCCCTTTACTCATGGCCCATTCACACCAATCACCCAATGCAAGTGCAGCAGAGAATCTGCGTTCGTCAAATAAGCTTTTGGTAGATACAGTGTGCTGTAAAAATTATGTTTTCAAACTTGACGCATGCAAGAAGCTGCTCCCATGCATTTTGGGTGCCACAAGAAATTTGTGCTTTACCAACGTTGGCCAGAAGCAGGTAGAGACAAGGCTCTGAAACCACAAGAAATTGTATATTATTTTCGAAATTTACCTTATAGCATTCCAGGAACGCAACGCAAGTGCTCGAGCTTCTTGGTGTGAACGGGCCACCAAAAGTAGCATATTGAGGTGTTGCTGGTCTTGCCGTCTAATAATAAAAAAAATTAAGTACAAAAAGACGTAACGTACAGGCGGGGCTTCAAGTGTCGGTTTGAGGTGCACCCACAACGTGAGGCACGAGGCAGATAAATTGATACAACAGCCACCCAGCCAGCCATGTACAGTAACTTAAATGGAGAAGAGGTTGGATTGGGGGAAGAGTCAAACAACAAGAATCTTGCAAATCCCAAGCCACAGGGCTGGGACACCTGTGCCTCCACCCCCATCATGCCTGCAATAGGAGCTCAGCTTGCTGGCCCTTTATTCTATCAATCCCCCCCTTTTTAACTCGCCAAAAGCAGATTTTTCTCATGAGCAGGATCCTTTCTTTGCTGGACATATGTCCCGTAACTCCGTTTCCTTTCCCACCAAGCCTTGCTGGCAAAGAACCAGTCGGTGACACTTCCAGTCACTCCCATGTGGTCCCCACCGCCAGCGGCCACCTGGCCTGCCGGCTTTTATGTACCGACCGACACACCCCCCCGGCCCCCCCCTGCCACCATATATTGACCATATTCTGCGTGGTACACTGTCCTCGTCCAGTACTGACTACCTACCTACCTACCGCTTGCTTGCTTGCTACGGTGACGGGCGGTAGGTCATGGTACCGCCTCCCTCCCTGCCCAGTCGGTGAAGGTGCGGGTCGGTTGTGCATATTTTTCTATCCCCCACGTACATTTTAGGACTGTCCTCAAATGTACGTCACAGGTGAAAATATTCAACATTGGGCACGGTGAGAGAGTGAGCTTCTTTCACTTTGACATGGGATTGTCCTTTTAACCCCTAAACGTACCCACCCTTTGAACAGGAGTAGATGCTAGCCTCAAAAATAGATATTAGTATGGCTCAGATGTACATGAGGTGTACATGAGAAGACCATTGCAAGCATAAAATTTATCCAATAGATTTGACATACTTGTAATTGGAGGCCTCTCCAATATTATCAATAACTCCCCATCACAAGATATTTATTGTAATTGGTAGAGAGTTTAGTAGGCTTACAAAGGTGACTTGGATGAAAGTAATTTGAGGTTGTATGAGAAAGTTGCAAGGCTTTGAATCTGTTTGTGATACAATTTCTGAACGCTGGGACGGTTAGGGGTTAACTCCTAAAAGACTAAGAAGTCCAAATTAGACCTCGTATTATTTTTTAGCAGTTTTGAGTAGGTTCTATGTAGACTTCCTTTTGTTCAAATTTGTTTGTTTCTTGACCATCATATACCATTATTCTTCATTGATTCTAGTGATACAAAATTTAGTCTCATCTGAATTATGTATTTTCAGAATATGGTTAATTGCATTTGTCATTTTAAAACCATGAATCCTTGGTCCTTTAGGGGTTAACCTCTAAACGTCATCACCTCTCTTCAAATTCGGAGAATTTGAAAGATGTCTTATAAAATGTAACTAAGAGGGCTATTTTGAACTTGACATATGAATAAAACTTGTACATTATGAATTTTTCATTCTATTCATACGGTTAGATCTATGATTGCTGGCACCAATATTTTGTATAAATTTAAAATTTAAAATTATTTTGTAATTTGATTATGAATATGGTATTGACGATTTATACATGAAATTTGTTGTGATTGGTTGAAATGTAATACTCTAAGTGTAGTGATTTTTGGAGATTTTTTGGTTGCTTAAAATAATGAGTTGACTTTTTAAGAGCACTTTTACATTGAAATCTTCGAAATTTTGGGTGAATTGCTAGAACATGAAACTAGGCATAAGAGTTTCACAAATCATCCCCTTTCTAATTGGATCACATATGCATGAAGCTAACTTCTTATAAAATATATAGTAAAAATTTCACAGTGGAAAAAATCAATGACGGATGACAAAACTATGTTTGATTTTGTACATTGTTCACTTTCTGGATGGTTGGGCGTTTAGGGGTTAACCGTTAACCCCTAAATAAGGACCAAGTGTTCATATTTTGGATGATGAACAATAATATTAGTAAGATTTCATTCATCAAGTCACTTTTTGCAACCCAAAAAAATACTACAAAATTTTATGGCAAGGTAGCTTTGTGCATGTGTGAACTTTGTGGAAGGGAGATGATTTGTGAAAATTCTATGCCTCATTTCATGTTGAAGTGATTCACCAAAAATTTCTAAGATGGTAGTTTAGAAGTGCTCTCCAAAAATCTCCAAAAATCACTACACTAAGAGTATTATATTTCAACCATCACAAAAAATTCATTCATAGATTGTCAATATCTTATTTGTAATTGAATTACAAAAGAATTTTGAATTACAAGTTTCAAATTTTTATACAAAAATATTGGTGATAGCAATCACAGATCTAACCATATGATAGAATCTAAAATTCATTATGTACAACTTTTATTGATACATTAAGTTAAAAATATTCCTTCTAGTTGCATTTTATACTTCACTTTTGTAGTTCTATAAATTTGAAGAGGGGTGTGGGTCTTTAGGGGGTTAAAGGACAATCGTGGTTTTCATGATTCTCACTCCCAAAATCTCTTTAAAACTCACTTTTAAGCACGATTCTCTTTTTAAATTATTTTTGGTTCTTTTTTTTATTTTTTTATTGAGTGGCTGAATTCTTCATATCACACTAATTTTACATCATAATAATATTTAGTATCACCTTTACTAATTTCCCACTCACACCATTAAACCCCCAACAACCCCCCTCACTAAATGGGAGAATCAGTGTAGACCACTTTATAGGCCTTTTGGGGACCTTGATGCCCATGGCCATTCTCCTTTTTTCCACTAGTATAAACCCAAGTCCTCTCGGGAAGAGTTCATAGGCTAATTACATGTTTTAAAGGGGCATGGGACAACTTCTTGGTCCAAAGTATAAACTCGGGCCCTTACTCCCCTTAGTACTAATATCAAATTTCAAAAAATAGTGCAATCACAACTACCGTAGTACCATAGTTGGGTCACCACTCCACGAACGAATATTTAATATTGTTTGAAAATTATGGTTTGTTCCAAAAAAAAATGAATTTCTTGATTTTCATTTTTTAGAGAAAATAAATGATTTAAAATGGCCCAAAATGACCCAAAATAGCTTAGAAATAGAAAAATAAAGCTAAAAATAATTTATTCAAATTTCGTTTTGTGGTCCTCAAATTTATTTTTTTATTTTTATTTTTATTTTTTTGAATTATTTTTTGGCGAACCAGCTATAGTACTACGGTAGTGCCCAACTGCCCATGATGATGATATTGAATTGGTTGAATAGAGGTAGCAGGTACACCGCACTATCTCATGTCACTCATTGTCGGTCACATGCAGATGCGTGCACCTCCGGATGTCTCGCGGAGAACTGAAAGACTCGTTCCTTTATATTTGGACAGTTGGAACTGGCTGTGCAAAGGACCCCCTTCCTCTGGATTGTCATTATCTGCTGCAGCAAGTGACATGGGAAATTATGAACCATACCGCATCCACAAAGTAGCGATTTGTTCTCATTCTCGAGAAAATGTTCGATTTGGAGTGGTGATTATATTTTCTTTTTAATTCATAACCTCTATGGAGCCCATACGAACACTAGTAGAAAAGGTGGTTGTGCCGAGGGAGATGCCCAAGCAAGTGGTGCCCAATTCCATGCATGCACAGTGATTTTGTTTGGACATCTCCCCGGGGAGCGCCACCTTTTCTACTAGTGGAAGGAGATGTGGCAGCCTTGCATTGGATAAAGGAGAGCAAGGTTATTTCCCATGACCAACGGTTGTTGTGAAGTTATGGTGTCCATCTTTTCGGACCCTTGATGGAACATTAGTGAAGAAGATCCAATGATTCAAGTTATAACTGGTAACAAGAAAGTACGTGATTGACCAAGGTCCATCCCATAGAAGTTATATGTAGTAACCTTCTCGCAAAGGTTATCTTGTTCTAAACCTAGATCAAGAGTAGAAGTTAGTGTAGGAAATGCATATTGGAACGAAGGTGTATGTGGAAGTGGGACTAAATTGATACTTTCTCTCATTCAACTTGCAAGCAAATCATCACCACCTTTTCTTGGTACACAAACTCATGTCATTTGAGTTTATTTTCTCAACAACTTTTTGGACATGGTCCCCCGGCCGGCGGGGTATATTGAAACTTAGAATACGGTACCCAATTATTGTATACTGTAGTACCATAGTTGGGTTGCCTCCCCACAAACAAATATTTAATATTTTTTGAAAAATAAGGTTTGTTCATAAAAAATGAATTTCTTGACTTTTTGTTATTGAGCCAAAAAATGATTAAAAATGATTAAAAATGATTAAAAATGATTAAAATGGTCCAAAATGGCCCAAAATAGCTTAGAAATAAAAAAATATAGCTAAAAATAATTTATTCTATTTTTAGTTTTGTGGTCCTCATAATTTCCGTTTATTCACGTTTTTTTATTTTTTGAATTGTTTTTTGGCGACCCAGCTATGGTAGTACGGTATGTGAGCCACAATATATTACAGCTACAGGAACAAACCAAACACTACCGACCAAAATTCCACCGACCAAACCCCACCAACTTCTCACTTCATCAACAAAACGCATCATAGCTTTGATTGCTAACCCTGTAAAGACAAAGCCTACGACCGTGTAGGTAATCTCAATATTGTTCCCTTTGTATGCTTTATTTGTAACTTTATATGAACAAAAATTATTTTGTTTTATTTTTTTAGAGTTGAAATCACTTATCTTCATTAAGTATTAAAGATTTCATGTACTTTTGTGAAAATTTGAAATCATTGTGAATTATCGAAAAATTAAAATTAAAAAATCATATTAAATACAAAATGTGCTGAAAATTTTCTAAAATTTTCACTGTTAGTATGTGTATATCATGGTGCACAACATTATAGTTCTCTTCTAATCATGATTTTTATAACAGTTCTTATTTAGATACGTTGTTATGACTTGAACTTAATTCAATAATGTGAATGGATGAACTTCATAAGACTTCACAAGAAAAAAATGAAATGAAATGAAATTTATTTTTCACCATGGATAAGAATTGTTTGACCATTCATACGCCACTTTTTTTTTTTTTTTGCTATAGGGTATTAAAAAGAATATACGCTTCGTAGGGCATTTATTTGCATAAACTCAGATTTTGAGGAAGGAAATGTTTCTAGGCTTCTAACTTGTATTCAATATAGATTAGGGATTTTAAAATAATACAATAATGGTGTTTAGTAATAAAGTCTTCATTTATATCAATAAGATAACCTCAATAGAACCCATTTTTATAAAAGTTGTAATCACACATTGGATACAAAGTTATATCTCCCTCTCTTGTTCTTTTACATCATCGTATTCTTTTCTTCGCACTTTTGAGACATGACTTATGATAAATTAGGGTCAATATAATTGATTTCCATCTAACCATTTTGAGGCTAAATGCTATTCTAATTCCTACCATGTGTTTAATTCATTGTAAACTATGCTTGACCTTGTGTGCATCCGCTCAAAGACGCACAAATCTCAAGGTGTTGCAAGCTCTTGCTACTAAGTAGATGTAAGAAGAATTTTTTTCATAGGATGATCACTCACAAAGGTAAAGGCATTTCCACCAGTATAGCAAGTACTTCAACATTTACAAAATTTGACTGAAGAGTTTGCAATAAATTCTAGGATCTTAACCTCAACTTCATATGTAAAGTGGCCTAAGATAGCTTGTCCTATTTGTGCCAAAATTCAAAAATTACCCTATTAGTGCCACCATGTGCTAGTAGTGTATGTATCAAAATTTCAAGTCTAAGACATTGAATACATAGTAACTACAAAGCAGCACAAATAGTCCAACAACACAAGTAGAGTGTTTTACCTTAACTCATAGAAGTATTGAGAGAGGAAGGTTAACCCTCAAAGGACATACCAAACACCTAAGGCTTAGTTTCTCAGTTTTCAAACCACTTTGACCATGAATTGCTAATAATGGAGAAATGTTTTTATGAATTATTTTTCAAGCATTATCTGTGACAAGAATATTATGTACCCACAATTTTTAGAATGAAAATTATGTCACACTAGTAAAGGACCTGTCGTTTTCATTCCCAATTTTGTGAAAACAGTGAACAAGGGTTGAATATTATGCTTTTATTCTTTTCTTCTTGTGACCAAAACCACTCACCAACACTAACACAACCCATGTGCTTGGCGCGGTTTCATTCCTTCTTCATTTATAGTAAGTGAAAAACGACACATTTCCTACTGGTGTCAATATTTTGAGGATAAAACTCAAAAATACTCCTTCCTTTCTATGCCCTTTAAAGGTTAACCTCCTTGTAGCGTAAAGTAGCTCTAAGAATGGCCAGAGGCAGAGCCCGCCAGACACCCTAATGAGTCTTGCAGAGTTGCAGCATGTTTGCAACAAACTAGGCCAACAGTTTAAAATCCATGCATTGCATACGAGGAGCAGTGACGTTGGGGTTCAGAGCCAAGTACTGCAGCAGCTGTGCAGTAAGTACGTCTGCCAATGCATTGCGTTGCTCTTGCAGCTGCTTGCATTGCTTCAGTTGATTGCCAAAACCTAAAAGCCTGTCTGAGCGAGTCCTTGGATGTTTAAGTGTGCTGTAAGCAAAACAACATTGACAGTAGTTAGTAGTTCTGTGGACATTGACAGGCAAGAGTGGACTTGCCGTTTCTAAAATATAATATTATGGTGTCTACAAATTTGTCAAACTTTTTTTTTTTTTTTTTGGAAGCAACAGGACGCTTTATTCCGTTGAGAGAAAAAACATCACAGTGGACCAAGGGAACAATTTGTCAAACTTCTTGAGTATGATATAAGGCAAATTTCCCATCATTTTTGACAGTATTTTTTTGATCTGGGGCAGAATGAGCCTCCGTGCAACTGATGAAGTCTGTTTCTTATTTGTTTACAGCACGACGGGAGGACGGCCACCGCCATGCCTGAAGCCAGCTAAGTTATTCAGTCCCAGTGGTTGACAAAGTCACAAAGTCGTTCAGTCACCAGATTACTGTACAGTACGGTGGTGAGTTACTATGCTAATTGGGGTGGGGTTAAATAGTGAAGGTGACACTAAAATGTAAAATTAGTGCGAAATGAAGATTTCAGCCAATTTTAGACCTTGCCAATTTCATGATTTTGTAAGATAAAGCTTATATTTGGAATTAGTACCACACGCACTATTAGCAAAAAGTAGTGTGCACTAAAATCACCATATAATGTGGGTGGGTGAATGGCGTGGGTACATTCATCCATTTTAACATATTCTCATCCATTTAAACAAATTTTCATCCAATTTGGATGAATTTTGTCACAATATTATGAAAAAATAATTATTAGTAAAGCCTCTCATAAATACCATGGGCCACAGTATATGGTGATTTCGGTGTACCCATGTGAATTATGGCTTATTTGTTTCTCATCAAAGGGGCCATCAAAAATAAATTCCCAATTGGCTTCACGTTCTAAGTCCCAATTCACATCTGAAATTTCATGACTTATAGACTAATGAAAAAGAAATAAGAGAAGAAGTCATAGCATAATAGAGCTGGGAGCCAACGCCCTTTTGCAATGGGACCACGGTCTAAGGTGGATGATCCAATAACCGACGCGTACCACAAACCAACAATATCTCCAACATGTGTACATTGAAAATTTCTAGTTCTATACCAGTACTAGTTTCGCGTGAAAAGCTTAAAGCGTTGGTTTATGGGCCATATACTATAGTTACAATTAAAAACTAAGTTTACGTGGCAATGACATGGTAATCCCAAAATTCATGGAATATAAATGACATTCTTTCATTACTTAGAAAAGTATATATGAGTGAAGATTCTCTTTTGATATAATTTTCCCTCCATTGCACTACTCTATTATGCAATGGTCAAACATAATTTTCATCTAGCATATGGTCAAACAGCCCATTGTTGGAGGAATTCGGCTTAAATTTTGAACACTACACAATGGCAAGTTTTTTCTCATATTTGAATGAAAAAATCTTAAATTAATTTGCTTTAACCCTTTAGAGTCTCGGTGGTGTAGTAGTGTCAAATCTATGATTCTGTTTTGCATTTTCTGGAAGAATATATATAATGTCTTGACTTTGAAAATCTCTAATAATAATAAAAATAAAATATTAATATTATTTATATGATTTTATTAAAAAAAAGAAGAAAAACCATTCATGTAAACCAAAGGTGTTTTTGGTGTACTTTGGAAAGTTATGGAAGTATAGTTTTTCATTCAATATTCATTCAATGACTTTAAAAATGCAAGTTTTCCGTACATCCATTTAAATCACAAGAGATCTATGGTAGTTTTGCGATTTCAATACACAATTTATATATGTATGAGTTGTGCATCTTTGGGTTTTTTTTGTATAAAAGTTTCTCTAAAAGATGACCAAATAGGTATAGATTTCATTTGTACAGTTGGAATCTTTTGATAGTATTATGTATTTCTAAAAAATGAAACAATTTGTAGAAACCTCCTAAATCCTAGCTTCTCTCCAAAAAAACTTTAAGTTCTAAAGAATTAAGTTTTCATTCTATTATTGTAGAATTTAACCGTCTGCCAAAGTGTCAATTCTCCACCTTCGTTGGATGGGTACTTGGCCAAATTAGAAAACTACGAGTAAGCGAATATAGGGTCTCATTTTGATTTTCAAAATAATAATTATAATTTTTGTAAACATGACAAAAGGTGTTAAAATTCCATATAGGGAATATATTAAAAATATTAATTATATATTCCATTTAAATATAAAATATTTATGGGATAATCATTATTTTCATAAAATATTTGAATAACATGAATATCAATGCATATTCTCTCATTAAATTCCCTATTAACGGATGTGAAATCATTTATTATATAACTTAAACCATGCACAGGCATACGCACGCTCTAGAAGAAGGTTATGCCGCCAAAATGGTCATGTCGGTTTTGGCACGAGCTAACCTAGTTCTCTACAAGGAAGTACCTCTAGTCTTTGCCACCAAAACTGTCATACCGATATTGCTTTGTGCCTCAAGATTTTTTTTTATCAATTAAAAATTGAAAATGAATCAAGACTTATGAATTGGAACATATGAGAACAAACCTAATAATAAGATCAATACATGATTTAGTAAGATCAGTTTTTGTAACGCATAACTTGGGAATGAAGAATGCGTTTATCGTATAAAAATACAACAACTACAATCCTTGTAACCAATGCGAAGAAAGGTTTTTTCCACAAGAATCAAACCAACCATTGTCTTATGAAATGGTTTTGTGCTGATTTGATGCAATTCTATCAGTTTCAACGTGATATGTATTAATTTTAACATAGATTTTACACATAACCATTTCAGACATTCAATTATGGCTAGTTTTTCTCTAGTATTCCATGAGCATGAACATTGTAACTCCCACCTCAACATGGAGATGAGTAAGGTGCAACTTCCATGGGTGAAGTTTCTCACTAAAAGACAAGTTTTTTTAGGGACTTCAGGAAACCAAGTTTTACATTTTAAGTGAGTTTTTGAGAAAAAAAAGTGGAGGAGAAGTTATCATGAAGTATAGAGGGTTCTCAAGCCCTTGACTTCATGGCAACTTCTTCCTAACCAATCAAATTTGTTCATAAATCACCTCACTTCAACCTTACTAATCAAATTTGTTCATCTTCAAGTTCATGGAAATGTGCACCACTTCATGGTTGGGCATGAGACGATTTGATACCACTTTTCCCCTCTACTTGCCTACTTTCATGGGCATTGACTTCGCGAACCCATGGAAGTTGACTCTAATGGCTATGAACAAAGAATCATGGTCATGAATGCAAACTTGCATACCGTGACTTTTTCGAAATGAAATGTTCACCACTTCATGGCTAGATATGAGACAATTTGTATACCACTTTTCCCCTCCTCTTACCTACTTCCGTAGGCATTGACTTCTCAAACCCATGGAAGTTGGTTCTAATGGCTACAAACCAAGAATCACGGTCATGAATGCAGACTTGCATAACACGACTTTTTTGCAATGAAATGTTCACCACTTCATGGCTAGGTATGAAACACTTTGCATACCCACTCTCGGAGAGGTGACCATGCAAAAAGTAGATAACCATGTGAGTTAAGTAGTATAGGGTCCTTTTTATTCATGGGAGGAAAATTTTCTACCTAGTTATAAAATTTTATATGTAATATAGGATGCTTTAAATTCAAATAAGAATAACTAGGGAATACATTGGAATATTCTTATACTATTCTAAAATATACCTCAAGTATTCCAATTATGTGATAGCCCCTGTTCAAATATCTTCTTAATGCACGTGGTTACATTACACTGAACAGGGGTCTTAAGGGGACCCATACTAATTTATCGACATTTCACACTATATAAATATTTACACATTACCATACAAAAACACAGTAATTTCATTTTTATTTTGACACGTATAGTCAGACAATCACAAATTTTATGTTATTTTCACCAAAAAGTCTTATTTTTTCACCACAAGGTAATTTTTACAAGGTAAGTCCCTTTAATTGTTAAGTCTCCTTAAAACACCTATTCAATGTACATATATGTTAGTGAACCCCCCCCCCATACCACTTTTCCCCTCCTCTTGCCTCTAATGGCTACTAACCAAGAATCACGGTCAGGAATGCAGACTTGCATAACATCAGACTTTTTCGCAATGAATGAAATGTTCGTCACCGTAAATGTATGGTTAACCTCCCCTGCCGTCTAGCGTAATGAATTGGGGGCCTACCACGGTCATATAGGAATCCATGCATGATGAGGAACTCAGTGTAACCTATTCTACAACTTGCCGGTTGTGCCTCGGTAATTGGCCGGCCACGTTGGGAATCTTGCAAAGTCAAAATTGACTGCTCTTTTTTTCTTTGCAAAAAAAAACACTCATCTGCAAGGACCCCATCCATGGAGGAAGAATCCTGGTCACCGGAAATTGTATGACCTGCACGTCCAACATGCAAGAGCCTATGTGGCCGGCCAATATTCTTCTTCAAGCCTGGGCCTTTTTGTTGACAACATTGGCTGGACGCCACATAACTTATTATACTCGAAAAAATTATGCCGTATGCAATTGACTGACTGACTGACTGCCCCCGGAGTGCAAAGTCATCCATGGAGGTTTTTTTGTTGCTGAGTGCCCTATGACATGCAGTTTCTGGAGAGTCGGTGTGCGTAACTTAAGTCATCCTCCAGACATCAGCGACATGCAATAAATTTTGACTCTGAACACGTACAGCCAACTCCGTCTAACAAATTGAAAGATACCCATATTCCCTTTTTTATTGTTATTTTCTTTCTTGGTGGGTACTCATGAATCAATTACAAGTACTTACCCTGTCTGTTTCTCCGTTTGGTCTGTCATTTGTGACCAGATTCTCTTTTTGCAATCAAAAATTTTCATTTTCATTCCGAAAAAATTAAAAACCGCGCAAGTGGTTCTCTACTAAAGATTGCAAAATCGTTCTCTTAGTGACATGTCTCTATATTAGCTATTAATTTATTTATTTATTTTGCAATGCAACTTCCAATTTTGGTTAATCACTCCAGAATTTTGAATCATACAGAATAAAAAAACTATTCTAGCATGTATCGTTACTACAATTATAACAATCTATTCCAATTTTGGACTAGTTTTTTGATATTATGTAATTTTTTTAACAAAACATTTAATATTTCAAGTCACATGGGTCAAAAACTCCTAAATTCGCCAATTTGGAGTGTAGATAATATTCCCGTACTCTGGTGTCCTTGGTTTCAACCACCCAACCAAATCACATGGTTTTTAAAATAAAATAAAATAATGTTAACTTATTAGATTTTGAATTTTATTGACACCGAACAGTAGAAGTTTCTTCAATACTACCGGTAGTACAAATTGTCCACAAAGGTACAGTACCTTACCACTTCATCCATCCATCTGCAGGAGTTTGATGATAGCGAGCTCAATGATTTTTTGAGCGATAACATACAAAAAACACGAGGGCACAAAGCGTCCGGGAGTTCACGTGCTTGAATTGATTGTTTACTTCCAAATGTAAATATAATAGGAAGACATCATCAACATGAATGGTATAAAAATAAAAAGTAAATAACGAAAGCAAGTGTGATAATAGAAAATAATTGTTGCAAGGATCTATGTAGGTCAAGGTGGACGACATAGGCGAGTACGTAGAAAGCCGTTTTCAAATTTATAAATTCCATTCACTATAATTTTGTCACAACTCCTTTTGCCTTCATTTTTTTTAATGATTTGCTAAAAAAAACACAAAATTTTGCACAGGATATTTGGTGATGTATTTCTCAATTTTCAGTGAATAAAATTGCTAAAAATGAATTCTAAAATTAGCAAGACATAGATATATTTTGGATGAATACACATACACTTGGATGATTAAAATATTTCTTCATCCATAATCTACATACAAATCTTCATTTGTATCATTGAATACAAATAGCTTCATGGCTCAAGTGAAAATCACTCTATATACTACTCCCAAAATGAAACAAAGATGATATAAAAGCATGGTCAACAGTAGGAGTTTGCGGGGCACCGACTTCAAAATGGCGCTCTCCAAGAGATTGCAGGGCCTTTTCTGAGTCTCTAACAACACCTCTAGCCACCTCAAGTTCGTGGCCGACCCATAACTCCAATAAATTATGCACTTCATTTACATGAGCTTTGGCGCCCCTTGAAACTCTTCCACACTACTAATAACAATGGCAACAACAAGCAACAAATTGTTGCCATTGGCCCTCATGTAGGTGGATATGTGGGTGGTGTGACGTCGACGGGGCGTCATCTCTACCATCGCGACTCCTAAGCAAAAGACTTGTCGTAGCAAGCGCCCATGGTGTGGCCCTCATTGTAGCCACCACTCTTACAGTTACTATTCATGCCACTCAACGATTAAAGTTGGCGTGCCTGGCACGAATGGAGTTTCTAGCCTTGCTCTAACAATGAAGCTATGTCTTAATCTTCTTTGTTGTAGATATTTGAATACATTTTAAAATCATATTTTGATTGTTAAAGTAGTATAAACGAGTACATAACATACGTTGTATTAAGGTAGTACATCTCTATAAAAAAATTCTTAGCTTACTTAGCATTGTGTAAAAGATGTATTTTGAACCGTCTTATAATGGACATTGGGAAAAAAATATTCAACAAGAATTGGATTCTCAAATAGATAGATAAGGTAGGAGCACCAAAAACCAATAGTATACCTAATGTTGGCAGAAATTAGGTGCAATAGTCATTCTAGAACGTAAAATCTAGGTAGACCATAGATAGTTTATCATTTGGGTCAACATACATAAAGGATTTATGATGTGCCTAGATTTGCATTCTAAAATGATTGCATAGTCTAAATCCTATGCCAACAGTACATAACATAATAGAGCAGTTTTTGAAGTCTCCCTTTCCCATAATTGACAGGTTACTTGTATCCAAGATCATTGTCTTCATGAGCATGGGCAAATATCAACTTCCAACAAATTAATTACCATAAGGACCTACCAAAATGGAAGAAACTGAAGTTTTAGGTATACCTCTTGAAGGAAGAACCGCCAGTTACTAGTGGTACGATCTATTGTAGAAGGTGAAAATTGAATCTCATTAAAAGATGTTCATTTGATCTAATTCCGAAAGGGCTAGGGACTTCCTGAACTGCTCTATTATGTCATAAGGAAGGATGTCCTAAAACCACCACCCCCCCCCCCTCCCCCCCCCCCCCCCCCCCCCCAATTATGACATGTAGACCTTTCTTGGGGCCACCACAATTAAGACTCAAAACCGCCAATTTCACTATTCAAGTAGACCAATGGTATGCCAAGCATTGCGAAGAAATAGTTGGTGGTTTTGGGTATCATTATGAGTGAAAATTAGTACCACATGGTGTGGACATGGGGAAACCTAGAAGTTTGATTTGGGTGACGAAGTTCTTTTCACTTCGCAAATTTGTATCAATTTGAATATTGGGAATAAAATTGCGAAAATTTGTGCATTCTGTGAGAAATCTTCTTCCAAATGACTGAAAAATATTTCTCATAAATAACCTTGTTAAAATGAGGCCATATTTCTTAAGTTGGTGGTTTTAGGACATCCTACCTTATATTATGCCATGTAGGTACAATATTGGTTTCTGGTGCTCCTAACACGAAATAATAATAATTATTATTATTATTCTTATTATTATAAGAATAAGAATAAAAACACACGAGGCGGGCGGGGTCTGAGTTACTACAGTAAGTGGCCACCGCCAAAGGTGACGACACACGAGCGACGAAGGCCATCGTCAGACACCACCGCCGCTGACGTCATGGAGCCGCGCGCGGGGCCCGTGAGTGAGCTGGCAGGGCAAAGCAAGCCCACGCGGCCCGCACTCTATTGGGGCTGCCCGGAAAAGCATTCAGCGTGTACAGTAGTCGGCACCAGATCATCTCATCATCATCACGCCCAACTCAACAGAAACATCAACAGACACAATTCCCACATCCATCTTTTTTGGGCCCCTGCCCGGCCTACAAATGTATGCACACAGAATTTACTTCATTACTACAGTGCATCAAAATTGTGATTTTAGTGTCCGGGACACTACATAGCACCACATATCATAATAGAGCGGTGCAATGGAGTACCCTTTGAAAATTGAATCGAAAGAGAATCTTCATTAAGATTCACTTTTCTAAGCAATGAAGGAATGTCATTTGTATTCTATGAATTTTGTGACCACAGTTTCTAATTGTAACTGGATTGCGGTTCCATTGCAAAAGGGTGTTGGCTCCCATTGCTCTATTTCTCAACAAGGACACTATTTGACTTTTTGGAGATATAGTGTACTTGTAACAAACTTTTTTCTATAAAATTTTAAATGATAAATCTTCAAGGAAACCTCCTAGATGTAGTAGAAAAACCTGCAAATTAATGACGATGGATGACCTTGATCTTGTATTTGTAAGAGGATTGTAAACTGCATGCCACCAACAAAAGAGAGAAGATGCGGGGTGTGTAGTAATGTGCCGGCCTTGAAGTAGAAGTGATTGAGGTTCCTTGGAGGCCACGAGGTATAAAGTTCAAACTGCCATACATGACTATGTCTTGGGGGCTCCGAAGTACAACATCGCCAGGCTCTAACGCCATCTTTGGTGGCACGCCTTGACACGAGGACCAAATCCACTCACCCATCATTTTTCTACAAATACATTTCATACCACGATTTTTTTAAGCTCCAAATACACGGTCTTCGTGTTTATGGATCGGATCAGGTACTTTTCCTTAACACAATTTAATCAACCCCTCTTTTCTCTACTTTGTAGATTTATCTAGTGTTTTGATGACAAATGACAACTTTATAATAAACATGGCATGTGAGCTCAAATGACTCTCATCACTTGGAATGAACATGACACTCTCAGTGGAAGTGGGAATGACAAGTGACAAACTCCTATGTATTGTAGGAACACTATTTCTCCTCACCTTTGAAGGAATTATGATAAAAGACATCAATTCTCGCTAGACAGTGAATCACAATTTTAGTGTAGTGTACTCTCCACCATGGATAAATATATGTCACTCACATAAGTGTTTTCATTTTTGGAAAAATAATGAAAATTCCATTACAAAATAAAATTGTGCACCAATCAAGCTCCAAAGGAAGGATTAATTAGAGAAACATGACATCCTTGTCCTAATACAAGAATCACCTTTTTAGAACTAATGTAACATCTAGTAGTTTCTTATTTGATAGGGTTATTTTATTAAAGATCAATGTAAAATTTTTAAAACAAAAAATGAGACAAAGAAAATTCGAAGAAGAAAACAATAAACATTAATAGAAGGAGTGGTCTTTGAACATTAAGAAATAGTATCACAACACGGTACTAGCTTAGTGCCAATATAGGCCATATTCACCATGCTTTGACATTATTCCTTGGTGCTCAAGTATGACTTTTTCTACTAGTGAAAAGAGTTTACTTTTAAAACCAATAAATGAATTACAGTATGAACACAACTATTGTAGTTAACAGTGATAAAAATTACACTAGAAGAAATGTGGGATTCTACAACTACAATTATATGGCTCAAACTAGACCATAATGACTAATGACAGTCATTAGGGACTAGTTTTTGCACTATTTGAGTAGTATACTTGTAATTGTAGAATCAAACATTTCTTCTAGTGTCAAAGACATAGAAACATTGTAATATATCCTTTGATGATGGTCCATTCACACCAAGAAGTTCCAGCACTTGCGTTGCGTTCCTGGAATGCTACAAGGTAAATTTTGAAGATAATATACAATTTCTTGCGGTGTCAAGGCCTTGTCTCTTCTTGCTTTTGGCCAACGCATGTGTGTTGGTAGAGCGCAGATTTCTTGCGGCACCCAAAATGGGTTGGAGTAGCTTCTTGCATGCGTCAAGTTAAAAAAGTAAATTTTATAAGAGCACACTATAGCTACCAAAAGGTTACTTGACAAACGCAAATTCTCTTTTTTTCTACCATATTTGGGAGAATATAATCTTCGTTGGCTAAGAGGAACTATATTCTCGTTGACTTCATGAAGTGTGGCAAGGAATGCTAAGTTGTAGTTGATGAGGAGTTTAACTTTAGCATGTGCTTCAAATCGGTAGTGTCAATGAAAGAAGGGTGGAAACTACCTTGAACTAGGATAACTACTTAGAATTAAGGATAAAGTGACAACTCCTAGTTGCATGCAAGTTTTAACGTTTTCCATTATCACCAACATTTTCTAAAGCAAATCCTACATCATTCAGGGTGTAGGCATTATTTGTGATTAGAAGTTGATATGGTGTCATCCCATGGTCTTTTTGGGGGGCGATATAGCCTAAATGAGAACCATTGTGTAGCAATTCCTCCAACATACTGCAATATGATTGGTCCTCGTGTAGATTGTATTGCCCAAAAGATAGACCCTATCGGTGTCATTGCACTTGTCTCAAAAAATCCTTTAATTTGGTACCCAACTCACAACAAATGGTGCACAAATATGCCCAAAAGAAACGTTATTAAGGTTAAAGCTTAGGCTTTTTGGAAATTTCAAGACTATTTCATCAAATAATTGAGTCTTTTCTCATTGTGAAAGTTCAAGTGAGAATGAGCAACCTTTAATCCATAGTGGAAGGGATCTAAGAGTGTCTTTTATAGTACTACTACCGGTTTAGTGATCACAAGAGATTTAGAGAACTAATACCCTAAGTTAACCCCTAAACGTCCCATGGGGATAGTAGATACGTTTTTGTATAATTGGCATTTGCTACCAACAAAAAGTTCTAAATTAGGAACTCAATAGCTCCGGCACTAGAACCGCATTGATCTAAATTTCAACTTCTTTGTTGAACTCAAGCCCATTAACCCCTAAACATCCCAGGGTGTCCCCAAAATTGACAGTTTGAGAAAAAACATTATAGAGTGCTATCTAGGAGAATATTTCGGAATTGTTATACAAATGAAAGTTGTAGATATTGAATTTTAGGTTCCATCCGTACGGTTAGATTCACCAATGCCATCACTGATATTTCATTATAAAATTTCAAAGTTATAATTAAAAATTCCTTTTAAATTTTATTACGAACAAAATATTAATATTTTTTGAGTAAAATTTGTTGGAATGGATTCAGAAATGAGATACTCTTGAAATGGTGTTACTTCAATTTATGACCTCATTTTAGCAAGCCCACTTTTGAACTAAAGTCAATGCAATTTTGGCTTGGTCAACTGCTTGTCATACTTCCACATTTGTAATTTTTTTTTTAAATGTACCTTAGTAACACCAAATCCAACCATTAGATAGAACAACAACTTCATAAAGTATTTTTTAAAAATTGAATGAGTTTCATCCATGAAGTAATGTGAGTGTAGTGTGAGTTGGAATTTGTTCGTCGTCCAGAAACTGGACGCTGGGACGTTTAGGGGTTAAAGGTGTGGATCCATTCCAAATACAAGAAATATACGTTGTATTCTACTTGCCGCAAAAGCATTTTCAAACGTTTAGGGATTAAGGGCATATTCAATGTACATGTAGCCTTAACATTTCCAAATTTAACAACTACTAAAAAAACAAGGAGAAATATTGACTAAAGACATGATGCAACTGTCTTGTTATGATTAATATCATAAGTACTTGCAAAAAATAAGAACTAACTGGTACATTAACCACAACGGGACACTTACACCATGTCCCATCTTGGAACATGTAATATTTTCTCTTGGGAATATAAGGATAAAGCGAACCTACCTGAACCCTTGAGTTAAGAACCCTTGAATTAAGGCTTAGTAACCAAATCCCTTGGATTAAGGTTTCCCAAAACCCATGTGGATTTCTTTTGTTAAATGTGGATGATTGTCCTCCCCCAAGTGGAAGCTTCCCAGTCTTACCAGTCTTCCTCCCATCCATTAGATTGTTGTGTTTTGGGGCCTTGTGCTCTTTTTCCGTCCTTTTTCTACGGAACCAGCACGGTTAACTTAGTTGCAAAGGCCGAAGAAGAAAAACATTGCAACTGATAGTTATCAAATCAGTGAAAAAATAAAACAAATAAACCAACCAACCCGAGTTTCAAGCAAATGAGCACACATCCAATCTGTGGTATGTTCGTTTTGATTCTGTGTTCTTGCTCACTTTACTGACTATAGTAAGTAACATTTTGCTCTGACTTGGCAACAGGTGCTTTCATTCGGTAAACTGACACTAGTAGAATATTAGAACGGAAAAGGTGCAATCTGCCGAGGTAAATGGGTAGCACTTGCCTAAAAACTCAGCAACATTGCCTTGGCACATGCACCTTTTCTACTAGTGCAATCTATTGCCAACATGTTTCCAATTCCACCCTCATGTTTTGGTGGTGTACATTCCAAATCGAAAATGTTTATTACCCGTACATGGGGGGGGCGGCATTGGAAGCATGTTGGTAATAGGTTGGTGTACCTTATGTCAAAAAAGTGTGAACTTTTCACTATTGGAGTAAAAAAGTTGTATTTGGGTACCAAGTTACGGTGCAAGAGCAAGGTGCCAAATGTCCATTTGGGTACCAAGCTAGTACCCATATGGGCCTTTGGCACCATGCTCTCGGGCTCTCATAAATGTAGTTTGGTGCCCAAAGTGCGACTTTTCTAGGAGTGTTTGCAATAGATTAGATTTGTTTGTTCCCCAAAACAATTCGTTTCGAGTGGAGTAGCATACTTCACAATCTATTCAATGACATTTACTAGAACAATATTATGATGACCACTTTATCTAAAACTTATTCTCTTTGCGTGATTTGAATAAAATTATTTGCCATAGTTTCAATGAAAAGCTGAATAATTGGAAAAAAGAAATTGATTCAAAAAATAAATGGAAAATAAATGGAAAATCGAATCATTGTAATAGTTAATACTGCATACTGGTTCTAGGGTCCCATCCCAAATTATTTGACCTGGATGACAATAATACACAAGTGAACCCTGATGGGTGAAAATTTGAATATGTATTCTCACTTTAAAACTATAAAATTTTAAAATGAATATGTATTCATCTGTGAAAATGATCATGAAAAATAAAATAAAATAAAATAAAGGGTTTAAAAACTAAGCAGAGTCCAGTTTTGAGCAATGAATTTCTTCATACGCTTTTAAAAAAAAATCAATTTAACTCCGTGTGATCCAAGGGGTACCACAACATTCTTTAGAAGGTTTAAAGCTTGTTTCCATGATCGATGAGCAACAAATATTTTCTAAAAAAGGTTGTATATCATGTTGGGGAGTGGGGAAGAAGGCCTACCAATCTGACACGACCGTGGGTAGGTTGTTTGCAGGAGCTCATGGAAACCGGCTCTCATGCATTAATGGAAACAACATCTCATCTTGAGCATTACAATTCATGATACCAATCCCACAAAAGTATACATATTGTTTAAAGGTTTTTGAAGGAGTAACATAGGTTTTACATTCATGTGAATGAAGAGGTTGTTGGTGATGGTTCTAGTAACCATATTGCATAAATAGGTTAAAAAAAAACAAAATTTCCAAAAAATAAATATAATAATAATAATAAACAATCGATTGATAATTATGCATATGTTTTGATTTTGTCTTCTATGACTAATTCATATTACCAATGTTGAATTTTCAAATTTAGAATGAATATTGGATTTGATTATAACATATAATTTAGAGTAGAATGGGTGCAACTTATAATTTCTATATATAGAAATTTGTGCATATCATCAATTACATAAAAAATAACCATGGTTGATTTTTTCCATGGTGATGTGGGTTTGATGAATGACATGAATCTTTATTATAGTCATATGAGAGACTTTGACTTAGATGGTAAATATCTAAGCAAGACTAATTCATGTCAAAAAATCGAAGATGTTCTACATTTTTTTGAAAGAACAATTCATGTTTCCTTCACACTTTTTGATTCAAATAGCAAAACATGTTGTTAATACTAGAGTTAACCGAAAAGAGTGTCTCAAAGTGGAAAGAAACCTTAAACTCACTTTAGACGACTTGTTTTGAGTTCAAAAAGACTACAAAATTAGTCTATGGTGAGTTGAATAATAATCTAAAGCAAGGCCCTGCGCCATTATGGGGTATGGAACTCGTGACCTCCCCAATGCTAGAGGAGAGTTCTCACACGCTCCCCCAAGCCAAGAGACCCGTCAATGTGGACTATTCATGAATAATGATTGTCAGGAAATATAATTATAGAGAGGAAACTCCTCTTCAACTCCTCCTCAACTCCTCTTCTATTTTTGGTTAACTCAACTATCATATGGACTTTGGTGTGGAAGTTTGAAGTTAAATTATTTGTGTAGTTCAAGATGTTTAATGTTTATATTTATATTAGGAAATATGGACCTTGCTAAAACAAAATTGATGTCAAATGGCATAACAACTATCATGTTTAGTATTTAATACATTATTTCGTAGTCATATGCAATGTTTAGAACACTATGAAATACTTTATCTACACAAGCACCATTTTTTAAGCTATGGATCTTGTATTGGCCATTTATTACTTAAATGACTATTCATTAAAAAGCTTCCTAACTGTGTTCCAAAGATATACAATTTAATAAGAAAAAACTCGTTGAGTCTATGTTACATTATTTTGGTTTTATATCAAATCAACGGATAATACTTAACTCCTAAACGTCGTCACTCCTCTCCAAATTTGGTAGTTTTGCAAACATGCATTATAAAATGCAACTACGAAGGACATTAATAACTTTACGTATCAATAAAAGTTGTACATTGTGAATAGATTCTATTCATACAGTTAGATTTGCGATTGTTGTCACCAATAGTTTGTACAAAATTTGAAATTCAAAAATTATTTTGTTATTCAATTATGAATAAGATATTGACAATGATTTGTGGATGACATTTTTTGTGATGAGTTGAAATGTAATACTTTAAGTGTAGTGATTTTTGGAGATTTTTTGATTGCTTAATTTTATGAGTTGATTTTTTCAAGAGCACTTTTACGCTGAAATCTTAGAAATTTTGGACAAATCACTTCAACATGAAATGAGGCATAGATATTTCACAAGTCATCTCCTTTCTAATTGGTTCACACATGCATGAAGCTAACTTCCCATAAAATCTACCATACAAATTCTACTCTCGAAAAAGTTCACAACATATGAAGAAATGGGAAGTGGTTATCCGTACATCAGGGCAAAAATGCGTGGTTGGGCAGTCAGAGGTTTAGGACACCGGTAATGGACGGAAATTGTTTCTTACTAATTCCGGCTCTTTTTTTCATCCATTTAATTTTTTTCTTGATTATTGTACTAATTGAACAATATTTCAACTGTACAAATGTAGAAAATTCTTTTGAATGATTTTTTTTATAAATTGCGGGATGAAAGTATGTTGTCACTTTTTTGCTTAAAAAATGTTCTAAAAGAGAATGTTTTACAATGCAAGTGAAAATTAAATTTGAAAAAATCACCGTATTTAGAATTTAGAATTTCAAGCCCGTTACAAAAAATTGTTTTGAAATCTCATAATTTGATTTGTGGTAAAAAAAGTTTAAATGTTTATTTATGCTATATACTATAAATTTATTAGTGATGATATTTGCACATTTAACCATACGTATGTAGTTTATGGTTCTCAATCTACAATTTTATTCAAATGTTATCACTAAATTTCTCTTTCAAGGATTATGTTATACTCCCTGTGTCCCATAATAGATGATGCTTTTGAGAGAAAATTTTGTCCCAAATTATTTGATGCAAACCATTTCTTCAATTTGAATTTGTTATTTTACAGACTCTAGCTAACAAAAAAAATCACAAGACAAGTGCATAGAAAGTGTTTTCTGCATGTAAACTTATCTTTGTTCATGTGTGGATCACAAACAACATATGAGCTACTGTAGCTAGAATCAATGCTAGCATATGTTTGTTGCATTAACCCCTAAAAGGATATGCATACGAAGTTGCTGCAGAGGTTTACATTTGTACTTATATATTGAAGACTAGAAAATGATGTTGTGATGGTGAATTCTTTTGTAGACGTCAATGTCAATACCATTAATGGTATATATTTTTTTCAAAATTTTTGGAGTAATTTAGAGCAACTCTACCACTGCCTGTATATGCTGCAAATACGTATAAATGTGCACAATAGACTCCATAGAATACACATAGTGATTCCAATTTTTTTTCCGAAGGTTTCATAATTTTCTTCATCTTTGGGTCTTTCTTTTGCTTTTTGGTTGTTTCAAGTAATATGCATTGCAAGGTGCCTCAATTCATGGTACAATCCCAACCAAGGCGACATTCCATCCTCAGGGCCCTTTAAGGGTTAAAGAACACACCACAATGAACATCACCATGTTGCCAAAGCCACACATACTATCGAAACAACATCATATCGCTTCAATAGACAACTACTCCAAATAGAACCTTACTCCCTCCGTCCTACAAAATACCATGATCTCAAGTTAAATTTTGTTCCAAAATAAAACCACGATTTCCAATTAACTCATTTACCGTTGGCTTTGCGCGTAGTTGACAACTGCTTCATATCATTGTTGACAATCCAATAGCTTAATCGATGGATTATGTTGATCATCTTGATCGTGAATTTTGATCACGTTGATTATGATTTATTGCATGAATTTTGATCATGTATACACTTTCTAGCAGTCAAAATATTCCCTTTGTACTCACTTGATACATGGATTTGCATCATAGTCAACATACTCCCTTTGTAATCACAACATTAATCTTAATCCATGGATTTGAGTGAAAATACCGCTTAATCCATAGGTATCAGTTGATGATCTTTTGTGGGACAAAGAGAGTATTGTATTTAGAGATTTAATGAAATCATTATAGATTTTTTTATTTTTTTATTTTTTTATTTTTCCAAAGCATCATCTTACATAGGACGGAGACGGAGGGAGTATCTTATAAGACATTTTTATGAATCATTAGATTATAAGGTACCCTTCGACCTTTTGGCGTTAACAGAATAAAGAATGATATGATATCCATATTATATATAATATATATAATATACATAATATTGTTTCCTTTATAATTTATGATTACTTCAGACATAACCTGTCCACCAATCAAATGATTGAGTTTGTAGACACCGGTTTGTCAACACGGAGAACCTCACTCTACTGTAGTTCAAATTGAAACAGAAATTTAATTATAAAAACCCAACGCCACTATTTTTAAACAAAGCATGTGAAAGCCGCCACTTGTTTTTATAGAAGCTTCTATTGTTGCGGACTGTAACGTTAGTTGTGGCCCGCCTTTCACTGCTCATCATCTTTTTCCGAATGAAAGGTCCTTTCATCTGTATCCTAAAAAAATATTAAAAATAACATAAAGAACAATTAAAAAGAAAAGAACTTGATTCCAGGGAACACTCGTAACATTCAGTACATTCATGCTCACTGCCTTTCCTTCATGCACTCGGCTCATCACTTTGAGCCTCCACATGTCTACTTAGGTACTGATGAAGTACTGTTGGACGTGGAATATTCCACACCGTCTACTGTAGAACCAAAGCAATGACATTACATAACGTTCTCTAGCCTCCCCATTGTTCACCTGAGAATCTCAAGCATCTGTCAGAGGATCGGAGGAATCACAAAGAATTTTTTCAAACTTCAGTCGGTTCAAGCAAGAGGATTGGAGAATTGAATTATTTTATTAGCAGTTTCTCTACAGTGGTGCTACAGTGTAAAGGGTGTGGTCCAGGAAGGTATTAAGAACCTTATGTTACTGAATGTTATGCTCACTGTTTTCAAGGGTTGATTCTTGTGTTCTGTCGGCCGGGTCCCATGCCATGTGGAATAGTACGTATTAATAGGCTGAAATTTGTGCCAAATTGTACACTCCTCTACTGCTCTGAGGTTCCCAAACTTCAAAGTAGGTGCAGCGGTGCTCTTATCTAGACAAGAAGAAAATTTGAGACAAGCAGAAATTTCGAGACAAGGGGAAAATTTGAGACAAGGGGAAAATTTGAGACGAGGGGAAAATTTAAGACAAAGGGAAAATTTGAGATAAGGAGAAAATTTGAGACAAAGGAAAAAATTGCATACTCTCCAAGTGATTTGTTGGCTCTGACCATAGGGAAGAGGCATTGCAAGGACACCCATTTTCTTGGGCTAAATATCACTGTAGCAAATTTATTCCGTCCATGATTCCACTGAAATGCATTCTCGTCCTTCCGGTCAGAGCTCCTCGTAGCATAGTTGCTTGTTCAATTATGCATCTTGTGACTAAACACTAGTAGAAACGGTGGTTTTGGGACACCAAGGAAATAGTGTCAAAGCAAGGTGCCCAAGGCCCATGTTGGCACTAGTTTGGGTACCAATGTGGGCTTTGGACATGAGGCTTTGGTAATGTTCCATGGTGCTCAAAGACCACTTTTCTGCTAGTGCAAGTAAGCCATCTTATTTGTACCATGAGATTATGTCAAGCACCATGTATTAGTACCATAGCTTACATTTGAAACTTTAAAATGTATTTTGGATAGTGCTAGTGGTGAACTTTGAAATGTACACAACGGATACATTGTAGCACATTAATGCCCAACACCAGAAAATGAATTTTGGTGGATGGTAGCACATATAGTCTAAATGGGACAAATAGCCTCATAGCACAAATAGGCTGACTTATTCTAATCTCTAAATGCTCAACCATCGCTACATTGTGTGCTACATTTGTTGGCAATGTAGGGGAGTAGCTCAAACAACATTACAGCTTGTTAAGCAACATGTAGGAATCGTGATGTTGTTACATCAACTCCTCTATGTTGCAAACATACGTAGCAAGCAATGTATGATCTCAGTAGTGCATCCCGAGTTGAATGACAAATGTCTTAAAAATCGCACTTCATCCAAATAATATTCTTTGAGGCGGTTTCAAGGAAATCACATAATATAATAGTGGAACAAAAAAAAATTTACTACATGGTATCAATATTATTAACCCTTTAACGTTCATATCCGCCACCAATTTCAAAGATGTATTATAAAATGTTTGATGAATCACAAAAATGGAGTTGATGTATAAAGAAATGCTGTAAATCACAATGTGTAGATCACATTTGTATGGATGGATTTATTATGTATTTATTAATAGTTTTTAATTAGTCTTGCAAGGTCTTCTTTTGAAATTCACTTTGCAATCCCAAATTAACGTTTTTTTATTAAAAACATTATAAATATTTTGGAATAAAATTCACTATGAGATGGTATAATTTCCATTATTTGATTCTAATTTTTTGGAAAATCATTGTTAACCCCTAAATGCCCACATCCCTCTCCAAATTGGGCAGTTTTGCAAAAATACATTATAAAATGCAACTAAGAGGGATATTTTGAATTTAATGTATGAATAAAAGTTGTACATTATGAATTTTAGATTCTATCCATGCTCTTAGATCTATGGTTGCAATCACCAATATTTTTGTATAAATTTGAAACTTAAAATTCAAAATCATTTTGTAATTCAATTACGAACAAGATATTGACAATTTGTAAACGAAATTTGTTATAATGGGTTGAAATGTAATACTCTAAGTGTAGGAGTGATTTTTGGAGATTTTTTGGTTGCTTGATTCTATGAGTTGAATTTTTCAAGACCACTTTTGAACACTTTTGAACTAAGATTTTAGAATTTTTTTGGTGAATCACTGCAACATAAAATGAGGTATAATGTTTTTGCAAATCATCCCCTTTCTAATTGGATCACACATGCATGAAGCTAACTTCCCAAAAAATCTATAGTAAAAAGTCCACACTACAAAAGTACATGACAAATGAGAAAATTGAATGAAATTTGTACATTGTCCAAAAATTGGACGCCTGGGCAGTTAGGGGTTAAGGTCTAACTTTTTGAACCAAAAATTAAACTTGACTTAAACCAATTTTGTCATTTGAAAAAGAATCACGATATCTTATTTTGAAGATCCATACCGTACAAATGGTAGTCAACTAGCACAAGAACCAAGGCAATTTGGATGGATGAAAAACTGTACGGGTTGTAGTCAATAAAAGGTTTACAATTTGTTCATTGTCCGTTATATGGACACATGCGCGTCAAGGATAAAGTCACTATTATTTGTTATGATTATAAAAAATTATCTTACTACTTATAGTATGAGCATGTAAGAGTTAATGTGTTTGACATAATTGCATGCCAAATCATTTGGGTGAATAAGTAGCTAATTGCGTGTCTCCTATTCCTCATAGAATGTATATATTTTTTGCAAAACCTTAATATTGAAAATCAATGTTAAATTACAACAACAAAGGGGAGTTAAGGTTGATTCTCAGGGGGTGCACCCTATTAAATTTGGGAAAGTATGCGTGACTGCACAAAGGGGTATTAATTTGAACATTGCCATACAAAGTATACATATAATAGGCATATTTAGAGCTACAAATATTGACGTGTATTGAAATTAAACATATATTTAGGACATAATAGATCTGTCTACAAAGGTTTTTAGACATATAAACCTTGTATACATGGGTTTTTTAGAGGAAGTCATGAACACATGGGATTCTCAGACATAATGTGGAGTGCACCCTTGGGGGTTGATTTCAACAAACTTTGTCATCAAATTCCAAACTTCATCCATCCAATATTACTTTCTTCCTTCCATTGGACTATCGAACGATTTTTCTCAAAAGCTTTCAAATGATTAACTTGAAGTCCTACCCCGAGTCCTACATATACATTTTTTTTTTTATTCATTTAGACATTAATGGGTTGAAAAAAACTCTATAAAGTATGTATACCAATAGAGGACCCTACATCAAATGAAATTCCTACATTTGGATTCAAAAGCGACACTAAACCTAGATATCAATTGCACAAGATATGTACAACGGGAATATGAGAGCCTAAGAAAGCCTAAGGTTAATTTAAAATACACTTATACGTAAAACTTATAACTTAATTATATTGTGTTCAAATAATGCATACTAAAGTATGTTAGAATCTTTTTTACTAGCCAAAAAGGCTCAATAAAAACAACATCGAGTCTAATAATAGTATATATGTTCGATTTCTTTTAGTGGCAATTATGGGTACACATAATTCTATATATGGATTATCTATATAACATTAGTATTAACTAAAAATACAATAAGAGTTCAAGTAAATTTTGCATCCTAATATTACCAATTTATGACAATCATTGTTCATGAGTAGTTCCTTGGTTGATTCTGTTAAGCTTGAAAGAACATGTGGGAACTCTCTTCTAGCATTGGGAAGGTTACGAGTTCCATTCTTTTAGGTGATGTAGGGCCTTGTTTTACATTATTCTTCAACTCATCATAGACTAGTTTTGTAGTCTTTTTGAACTGAAAATGAGTCTAAAGTGAGTATGAAGTGAGTTTTCATTTTGAGACACTCTTTTCAATTAACTCTATTATTTAACAACTTTTGACACACCATGCAAAACAACCCCAACAATTCTTTGAAAGCTCCAACTATTCTCTTTTCTTTCTATTTTAAATAAATTCACTACTTATAGATTATAAAGATGATATTGTATATAGAAGGCAAGCTCAATGCCGAATGTTTAATTAATTATAAAATAAGGTTTGAAACAAATATATTTAAGTACATTCATCAAGATTCCTGTTTTCACCGCACAAAAAACTTTCCTCGGAAAAACGAATTAAAAAAAAAAAAAATGGGAAATTATGTCTAGAAACATTTGATGCCAATCATGCCTTCCTCCTACATAAGATAATATCCATGAACATGCAAAGGGGGGAGTGTTACAATTGCTTAATTTTTAAAGAACATGGCTTTCCTGATTTCCATACCTAAAATCTCTTTAAAACTCTATTTTAAGTATAATTCTCTTTTTAATTTACTTTGGTTTTATTCTAAAGAAGTATAGATCCCTCAAATATGCTCGGTTTTGACATTAAAAAAGACTTATTTCATTCAATGAAGTAGAAGTTATAAGCAAGATTCTCCAAAAATACCAAAATGTTCGTAGGGCTCTCTGCGTCCGTTAAGCCCTTAGGTTGTTCTCTCATTTGGAAAAGCCTGTAGGTAATATTTAATTATGTACTCGACACAGTGTTGAATTCAATGTTAACCCCTAAAGGATGTTGGAGTATTTTATACGCCAGTATTATCAACATACATGTGATGCTAAGGGGTGTAAAAGTGTGATTTTGGAGGGGAGATTTTTTGAGGAGGTGCATATCCATGCACTATGCATATGGTGATTTTTAGGAGCATTGCCATTCGTTGTGGGATCATAAAACAATTATGTATTTTCCCAATACACGACTCAAAATACGTAAAAACGTCCTTTGAGTAGCCGTATATTTTTTTCCGCGTCACATATTATTAAATAAAATTTTGTATATTTAGTTCCCATTCCAAACTCCATTATTCATATTTACAGTTTCTATCAACACCATAGTCTTCGTCGTGAAATACCATTTGGAAGAACACTTGCAACCCTTTTTGGCATGCAACCTCTTTTAGAGGTTAACCCCTAAACGTCACAACGTCTAGTTTCTGGACAACTAACAGATTCAAACCCACCCTATGTTCTCATCAATGCTTGAATGAAAGTCATCCAATTTTTTGGAGATACTTCACCAAGTTGTTGTCCTATTGAATGGTTGGATTTAGTCATACTTGAGTACATATTTTTCTAAAATTAAAAATGTATAAGTACGCCAAATCGTTGACCAAGCCAAAATTGCATTGACTGTAGTTCAAAAGTGGCCTTGAAAAATGAGGTCATGGATTTAAGAAACACAAAAATTTCAAAGAATCACCATGTCTAAGAGTATCTCATTTCAAATTCATTCCAACAAATTTTACTCAAAAAATATTAAAATTTTGTTTGTAATCAAATTTAGAAGGATTTTTAATTTTAACTTTCAAATTTTAATATTAAATATTGGTGATAGTATAAGTGAATCGAACTCTACGGATGGAATCTAAAATTCAAAATCTAGAACTTTCATTTGTATATCAATTCCAAAATATTCTTCTAAATAGTACTTTATGATGATTTTTCTCAAACTTTCAATTCCAGGGACATCTTGGTATGTTTAGGGGTTAACAAATGAAACCGTTATGAGCAAAAGGAATGCAATTTAAGAAAGTGGGAACTTCAAACTTAACACCATTCAAGTTTCGTCCTTCGGCTCGAACCTCTCGCAATGTTACTTAGGCTCCCACTCACATGCCAATGCATGTAACATCGCGGGAGGCCCTCGCCTCATGGACGTAACCCCTTACATTAAACCCAAGGTCTCTACATAAAAAGTGAAACTCTACGATGACACCATTCTTTTTTTCACAACCAATGTGCCCTCTCTTCTTTCCTCTTTGGCAGAAGTCTATGGGGAGCTCTCTTATGTGGTGGTTGCCATTGCACTTGGGGTTGAAGGGTTAGAATAGTTATAGCGTGGTAAAAAAAAAGGGTATTTATTTACCTTGTGTGGGAAAAGCAATAATGGGCATGAAAAACAGGAGGAAGAGCCCGGGCCGAGGCGGATGAAGTGCGGACAATGTCCAGGATAGTTATTAATAACAACAACAACAACAACAAGTGAATAAAAAAAAGGCAGGGGCTGCCTGTAGCTGTAGGGAAAGCAGGTGGAGGTGGGATGGCGGTGGGGCGGTACGCTACAGAAACCCCCGTCCCTGTACCGTGCCCTGTTCAGTAGGCCCCTACTACGCTACCCTAGGGCTAACCCTAGTAAGTCCCTAGAGTAGGGCAAGGGCCTGTAAACGTCCAGATGGTGGCCCCCCCGGCAAGCGGGCACCGGAGGGCACCTCCACAACAACAGCACCTCCTTCCTGCTCGTCTCGCTCCGTCTCTCGCTCTGTCGCAGATGCTTCGGCTGCATCTTCTGCCTCTTCTGCCTCTTCTCCTCCACCCACCCCCACCCCCCATAACATTCCACCTCCTCCCTCGCATTCCTCACTCTCAGAACCTCCCCTCGCTCCTTCCCTCGCTCTCTCCCTACCGACGCCCGCCTGCATCTCACTCGCACCACACCCACATCCTCACATGCTTCGGAACCACTTCCACTTTGGTACGTCTCTCTCTCTCACATCGCCCTCTTTCCGTTTCGAACCAACCACTGTGGGTGAGCCGTACGATCTCCTAGTTTCCTTTCTTGACGATGCCGTTATGGATGCCGCATCTACCATTAGGAACCTTGGTTTTTGTCGACGGTAGCGTGGGAGTGAGACGGTTGTTGTTGTTGTTGCCGTCGTTCTTGCGAAAGTCGTGGCTCACTGAATCGGTTTTGTTTGTGTGTTGCGTGTCGGTGTCGATATGTGTTTTTGTGAATAGTGTACCCTGGATCGTCTGGGAAGAGGATCAGCGCATCTGGGTTCGTGTTTCTTCTCTGACTTGCTGTTCTTTGGCTTTCAGATAACGAATGTGTTTGACATCGACGCCCTGCGGGATCTTGAGTGTTAATAGTGCGTGTTGACTCCGATTTGTGACTCAACCCGAGGTATGTATGTTGTTTGCATCTTGTTGTTGTGATATGTGGAATGAATTGAGGTGTTGTGTGTTGTCACTTAGGTTTTGCTGTGTTGGTTGTAATCGTGATGGGTGTGTGGGGATGTGGGTGATAGGTTTCGGAGAATTGAATATTATTTCATCCCGACAGGGCGGTGTTATTGTGGGCATAGTTCATGAATTTGACAATATCCAGCATTATAGAACACGGGAAGCCGAAACCCAAGAACAGGTGGGATCCGAGTGGGGGTGGCAAGGTTCGGGAGCAGGGGTTGCATCTACAGAGCAAGATAGAGGCCTCAAGGGTAAAGAAGGAAGCGGAGGCGGACAGCAGCAAGTCAGAGTCCAGTGTGGAGGAAGGGAGGAAGGGAATGCGGTTAGCGACGAAGGACAGTAGCAGGCGGGATAACAGTAGTAATAACAATGCGGTTATGCGGAATATAGATTTGAATAAAGTGCCGCCGGCATGGGAGGCAGACGACGTGAGCGTGGGCACCGGTGGCGACACGACCTCGTTTCGGGGCGTGCGCCACCGCCCGGAATTGAACAAGTGGGTGACGGAGATCCGGCCCACGTCGCAGAAGCGCAAGATATGGCTGGGCACGTACGAGACTCCCGAGGAGGCCGCGCGCGCCTACGATGTGGGCATCTTCTACACCAAGAAGAAGATCCCGTACAATTTTGAGGACTCGCCGCAGCAGCTGCAGCTGCACCCCATCCCCCCGGAGCTCCCCTGGGACAGCTTTGCTGCGCTTGTGAAGCAGAGAGCCACCTCCGCTGCCAAGCGCGCGAGGGTGCCCTCCTCCAGCTAGAAGCTGCAGCAGCAATGACCCCGACTCCGTGGGTTCCGGATTGAACCTGTCAGTGTAATCACATACTGGCTGGCTCTGAGAGACAAAAATCAACGTCCCATGTGGGCCATGATGTTCATGTTCAGATGAGTTGCTTGAAGATACGGTTTCCAACCATGAGAGCATGAGACGAAGCCCACGCAGGCAGCGCAATGGAGTAACAAGTTACTGTTAGGTCAATCGTAGGTGGTTTTGTCAAGCAATAATAAACAAGAACTGATGATGCTATATCCCTCCCATGGCTGGAATGGCAGCCGTGTGTGCAACGCTGAAGAAGATTGCATTTTGTTGATGATTTTGGATGTACACCCTCGTCGTCGTCTTCAACTGTACATGCTCACGTGATATTCTTTGATGATGCTTTGAGTCCCCCTGTTACTGAATTTCATGATAGAAGAGAGAGAGATTGAACCAGGCATGCATGTAAGACGGTGGGTTGTGAACTTGCTCGCTCACAACGACTGTAAATGCTGCTGAGTCCTCCAGTGAGGAGCTTGTATTATATTATGATGTGGTAGGATGGGTCGCTTGCAGCCTTTCTGTTCTTTTTTTTGTAAAGGGTTTCTCTTATGAATATGTTGAGCTCCAATGACGGAGGCAGACTTTTGGTCCTCCTCTTCTCGGTTTTTTGATCATTGCTTTATGGAGTTTCCTGATGGTTGAGTGAGTGAGTGAGTAGTATGATTATTTTTCATCGGAGGAAACAATTGAATAAAACATTTGTTGGTACGAGAAGTGGCACTTACAGGTAGGAGCTCTGAATGTCATCGCTGGTGTCAGACAAAACCAACTCGGTCATCATGTCATGGCCGAGCTGCCAAATCGCAGCAGTAGCGCACCGACAGACATTAATTGATGTGCCTGCTGGTGGCTGCTGCACCAGTACACGTTAATTTTCCAGGACCGGTTCAGACACGCCATCAAAAGTGTATGAAAGCTAAATTTCCTCACCAATTGTACTGTCCCATTCCATTCCTCACAGGCAGACTCAGGCACAGGCCCCAGTACAGAAAGGTCAGCACTATGTTTTTGAATTTTGAAATCTTCTCACATTGAGTTTTGAAATCTTCTCGGCCTGCTTGCCAGTTAACTGCCTCTCCTTCAAAAGCTTATTTTCTTGTTTTTTTCTTTTTATTTCTGGGGTAGCTCCACAAATTTGGTTCAAGCTCCTAGCTCCGATGAATTTCTTCACTTTGCATAAATTTCTTGTACTGCTGTAGCTGCAATACAAAATATGGGGCTAAAAATTTGTATTTGAACATTTTTTGGTCCAAAATGCCAGTAGATGATTGCATTTTCTTCCCAGAGGCTGGAAGTCCGATGCCCAAAATCAAAAACAACTGTCGAGATCTGGCGACATTGGGCCAAAAAGCATCATGGTGATTTCTTCAAACTCATCACTGCAACTTGCATAACAGTCTTCAGCAGTAGGGTGTACTGCACCGCCTAACTGCTTGGTTGATCTTTTACTCATACAGTAACTTTTCTTGGAACTACAGTGAACAATGACACTAGTCATTACATGAGGGAATTTAGTAGGAGTCAAGCAAGTAAGACAAACTTAAGATGTGAAAACAAAGAGTATCGAAGAGAATCTTGGAAACTTTAGTAAGTGCACAAAGTCTGGGCCTTAAGAATGTTATGGAAAAGCATGGCTGATCCACTTTCATTTTATTTTTGAAACCCTCACAATTGTTTCAACTTGCTATCAAATACATTTGGGTAAATTTTATTGTACTATAGAGCCTACCATCAAAGAGTGGGTTATCCCTATCACTATCATTTGAACTTTGGTGTCGGGAAATGGAAGAACATGATTACTTGGGTACAATCTACCCTTCATACAATGACACTCCATAATATAGTGATATTATTGTTTCAAGTAATACACATGTGACGAGACATGTGACAAGTTGTTTATGTGACTAATCTATGCCTTGCAACCTTGAAGGTAGGGCTTCACACATGTCATAATAGAGAGACAACTGTATGTGCATTCACCATGTGAAATAAATGCATTTTGTACACTTGAGGTGTTGGATTTGGGTGCACATATCTTACACACTGAATAGATGGTAATATAAATGTACAAGTCTACCTTTGAGAATAACACGTTTGTTACTATCACACCTTGGTTATATATGATACCAAAAATCTTGAACCAATCTCCAATATTAAAATGCTCCATTAACATCTCGTCTTACTCGAAAAGGTGGAACAAGGAAAAACATATGTTATGTAGTGTCATGAAATATTGGTTAATCTCAAAAAGATATTGAAATTATGTTCTTTGGTAAAATCCCTCTCCAAATGTTCTTAGGGAAGGGCTTCTAGAAGCCAGTTGGGTCCTTCTAAGAGAAGAGTGATGATGAAAAAGTTGTAAGAGATGAATGTTCAAGTGGATGTGGATGTATATTTGTTGTATGAGGGGAAAATGCCAATTCATAGCCAATCTACCCAAGGAGGGGCATATACCCATGGAAACAAGCTTAACATCCACACCCAATTTTGTACTTTTAGATTAGATAAGGAAAAAAAACAAAAAATTAATAGATGAAGGCATGTTGGCATTAGTTTGGTGCTAATATGGGCCTTAAATGGCATTAGTTTGACACTGTTCCTTGGTACCAGAAACCATCTTTCGACCAATGTTCTGACCATAGTATAAAATTTGGTTCCATTTATATTATGTTTTACACTATATAGTCCAATGAATTTGTTGCTTTAAAACCATGAAAAACCTAGGTCTTGTACGGATTAATGGCAATTCCTCAAAAATGAAGACACTTTTGGGGCTAAGGTAGAGGTATCCATAGCTGATAAGTATCCCATAAGTAATTTGTAGACCTCCTAGAAGCAAAAGCCAACACAATGCTAGCCAATCAAGAACCACCACATGGCGCACATTTATTATCGGGAATTGGTCTCATTGTTATCAGTTATAGGTGAACCTATATATCAATCATAGGTTTCAAAGAACTTTTCACTTAGTTTTTTTTAATATTATTAATAAATTTAATTTTGAGGAAAAAGACCGAAAAAATTACCATCCTACAATACCATTGTTTCTCTGTAAAAGAAAAATATCTCATCACCGAAAACTTCAACATAAGGTTCTTTAGCAGTTAGTGGAGTCCACCCTTTTCAATAGTAGCACTAACATCAAATACAATGTCTCAGCACCCAATCTTTAACTAAAGATAATGTGGATTTGCCGATGATTCCAAATCTACTATAACTATTCAGGAATAGTGGCCAAGATTCTGAGGTGAACAGTAGAAGGGCTAAAGAACCTTATGAATGATAAAAACCTTATTTTATCGGTTAGAGGTACATCTACCTTAAAACAGGGCTGACGGTACACACGGATGATCTTTTTCTACGGCAGAAATTATCTCGGCGGAGACCAAGGAGCGCATGGCTAAATCCAGCACCACGACGGGTGCCGGTACCGGTGCCGGTGCTGGTGCCGGTGCCGATGTGGAGGAGAATCCCAGGCCGGGTCCCCCTGGCTGTTGTCAGATCCCGTATATTCCGCCGGCGGCGACTGCAGCAGCGACTGAACTGTACATGAACATGCAAGTCACTAGTAACTCTCTAGTAAGTTATCCAATCACATCAACCCCGGTGCAGAATCGTATAATTCATTACTGTAGTCCTCCTGTTTTCATTTCTTTTCAGTTCTTTTCTTTCGGACTTTTTTCAATAACTTGATACTTACAGGAGTATCAAATTATCAATAGTAGCACTGACTCACTGTTGCACTGACTGCAGCAACTCGTTCAAACACCTGCCCGTTATAATCATCATCATGAATGATGCCCTGCCTGCCTGCTCCGGCCTGGAGATCTGCACCCGCCCATCTGGAATTATAATATAATAATAATAATAATAATAATAATAAATAAATAAATAAATATGTATATATTTTGTGGGATACAAATGAAACTTGTTTCATTGCAAGAGTGACGGATACCATAACATTCAGTAGCATGCATTGTCTTTGCCTTGGTTCTATAGTAGATGGTGTGGAATATTCCACACCTAACAATACTTCATCAGTAGCTAAGTGGACAGGTGGAGGTATCAGTAACAAAGTGCATGAAGGAAAGGCAGTGGGCATGAAGGCTACTGAATGTTATGACAAAGACACCCAACCGAAGTCAACATGGGCGGGGGTTTGGGAATCAATCACTGCAGCCAGTCCATACTATTTGTAACTAACTACATTTAAAAAATGTTGTGGATCATAGTTTGTATTATAAAACCAAGAGTAATTTTCTGAGCATCTCCACCAACACTCTATTCTTTGGCTTTGGAAAAATGAGTGCGCATGGGTTGGTCAACATTTCATTTGGAAGGAGACACCGAATACAACAACCTAGTCCATGACTCTCAAAACGACTTAAGCTAGTGTATTTTCTCTTCCTAATTGCACAATCCATGTGTGGTGATTTGTGAGTGGTTTACTTACTATTTTTCAGAGTGTAATTGAGTGGGGAACTACATCGTATGTTGTGTAATTTTTGGATAACCTTTAGAGTGCAATTCATAGAGTGCAATTCAAAAACAGCCACTTGCGCCAAATGGAAGCTCGCTCCCACTCTCACATGCTTGCCGCCCCTCATTTGGAACCCCAGCTGATTTGTTTCTTTCCTCTTTTTTGCACTCAATCGATTGGTTCCCACTCTTTCAAAGAGAAAAGAAAAGAAAAAACGGCCACTTGCAGCTGTCCTTAGGGAACACTATTAGCAAAGGCGTCGCTTCTCACTCATAACATGTCAGAGTTCACTATACACACTTGTTCTACATGACGAATCGCATTCACTAAGTCTTGAGCGCCTGGGCAGTGAGTACGAAATGGCGCCATTTGACTCATCTACCAAGTCAAAAAGGGACGCCTTCTCCTTCTAAGGTGGAGCCACCCATAACCGATCAAATAAGCTTACTGGAGTATTTTATGGAGTAGTATAACGTCAAGCAAAATTTTGCCTTGCAGAAAGAAAAAAATCACGGTGACTGCAAATTTTTGGATAATTTTATTCCTCATATTGCAATTACTACAAATTTTTGAAGTCAAAAGTTGGTTGGAACCCATAACTAATATATAGAGTGATCCATAACCGCTCACTGTGGGAATAGTTTCTAATCATCTTGCTACTCAGAATTGTCGACACAGAACATCACAATTCCTTAACCACAGTTCTCTAGAAACCACAAATAGTGAATTAGAAACCAACAGCTCATGTTCTAAAAGTCGCCACTCACAATCAGTCAAACCATGTTCATCCAAAGTGGTTTCTGCCCAATGTGCATGTTGTGCCACCAAAAGGCCTGTCTCATACTTAATTATGGCTTTCTCATACTTAATTACGACTTTCTCATACTTAATTACCGAGCAAGCTGCCAGCAAGTGCAATCCTGCAGGGAACTCCAAGCCATCATCACCGTCACTTTATTATAACCATCCCAAAAAAAATGACGGCAATGCGTCTCAGCATGTGGAAATTTTTGGGTATCCTACATACTGCCGATGGGGTCCCGGTTGGTAATGGGGGCTCGACCTTAGTGGGAGAAACGGAACACACCAGCACACGCTGCACTGGACGGAGCTTACGGGACTCTCTAAAAAGGAAGCAAAAGCCAAGGCCAAATCGCGATTTCCCAGGCCCTGCATCTCACAACGAAACAAGGCTATCCTCTTCACTTTTTGTATATGTAGGTGGATCCAGGATGAACTAGTCCAATCATATTGCACAAGGAGCAAAGGGAGCCAGGTCCCCGGTGCAGCAAGTGGCACTGTAGAGAGAAAAGCGGGACGGAGGGCACCAGGACTCCTTCCGTCGCCGTGGCAGCGTCCGGTGGAGATGCTCTAATATCTTTACAGTCTTGGAAATAACGCTCTGGTATTATTATTTCTCAACTCTTTGGTTTTATTACGTCCTAGAACACCCCCCGAGCCTGCACAGCTGCAGTGATGCTCAAGACTCGTGATTGGGTGCATCATGCATGCTACCGACGTTGCCGTGTGTGCATTATCATGTTTGGCGCTTTTGTCATTACCCACCGGATTCCGGGCGGAATCACGCCACGCGTCCCGCAATCGGCTATTCCAAGTCGGTGATCACCCCAAGTCAGTTCTATATTTATTTCCACGTACCTAGTGTGCCCAACACACAAAATAAATAATAATAATAATAATAATAATAATAATAACACAAAATTCCATGCTGGAGCGCGTTGATCTGCCTCATCAGAGAGTGCTTTGTCAGATCGATCCGTCGGTACGTTGAATCCCCGGCATCTAGATTCTAGAACCCCATCTCATTTCTTTGCAAATAAATTTCTTTTTTGTTTTGTCTTCAAACAAACTGCCACTGAACTTTGGACTACAATTATTATTATTATTATTATTACTATTATTCCATCACTCGTGTTTTTTCCTTGTCCCTGGAGCCTCTTGATTGATGACATCGATATTTATAGCCTGTGCCTCTCGCGATCATGCTGCGATGGGAACAGGCTTGAATCGGTCCAAAAGCCGGGGAGCCACTTGATGATTTGCAAAGTTTTCTTCATTGAAAAGGGAAAATCGGAGGGAGGAGCGCTATAATTATTTATCAGATCTATGAGCCAAGATATGGAGGTTTCAGTTTGATACCCATAGCTGCCAGCCAAGGTCTCGGGAGTTGTGTCGACATGTTTTGAAAGGACGAGGATAAAACAACGTAAGTTCCAGCTGCAGTTCCAGTCCTTTTATTACGGCACTCATTATTATTCTAACATGATAAGAAAGGGAAAGCCATGTTCCACCAACTGTAGCTGGCTAGCGGCCGGGCCGAAGTGAAAAAACGTTCTAGAAATTTGACTCTTTCCGTCTGAATGGTCCACCTTTCGAATGCGAAAGAAAAGGATGAGGGTTTTCAGCTGCCAGACCGTGTTGTTGTTGTCATAGGGCGCTTTTACCTCACTCTGACAGGGATTTCAAATTTAGCTCCAACTCTTTGTCAATCAGTTTCCTGAACTTGTCCTGCTGTGCTGAAGCGCAGGTCTGTGACTTCATATCTCTCTATTGAAGCAGATCAGACCCGACCATTATCTGGTCCCATTCCGTGCAATCTCTCTCTCTTTCTCTCGCTCTGTGTATTGTGATATACTGTAAGTACCTCCACTCACTTCCTGCATGTGACCACGGTCACTTCCTGCAGTTGTGCATTGTCGTACCTCCAATCGTGCATGATTTCCTGTCCTTTACCCCACCGGCAAAAAACAATATTGCTCTCCGAAACTTTTGACCAGCGATAGCACTATCCATATCTAAATGACAACCCTCACTAAATATAGTTGCACGAATCGATTCTGCAGATCTCGAGAGGCAAGTTGCAAACTGCGCAGTTCCTAGAGTGTAGCCTAGTTTTGCATAGTTATTACAGAGCCTTGATCGTCGGTGACTGACCCTTTCTTTTCAATCTGGTTTGTTTTTTGACTAGCTATAATTTAAAAGTGTGGGGGCAACCTGTACCACTTGCCATTGTACCTATACCGACAAGAGGTGACCTCCCCTGCACCAGCTGCGTCATTTTGTCGGTGTTGGAAATGCCTCTGAACGCCAGTTGGATGATCATGGTCCAATCCTTTTCTTCTTCAGTTGGGATCGATCACCAACGATCGTGCCAGAATAATGTCCTAGTACAGAAAAAGGGACAGAGCTTCTTGTCAATTCTCCAGACTCCAGATGCTCTTGTATGTGCAGGGAAACAGCTACAAGATGAGTGGGTTTGTGGTGTCAATTTTTTACAACGTGGGATAGTAAGCAATCAGTAATGGGGCTTCAAAACAGTTCATCATTTAGAATATATGTCTGAATCCAATGTCATTTCTTGCAGGTCTCAAACAAGGAAGAATATGTAATTTCCTTGCTTCCCATATGCAGAGGCAGTTATATATTTATTTCTTTTGGCGCAAATGTAGTGAAATGGGAAAGAGTAGCAGACATCAGTACTTGCCTCAAGCGATTATCAACTCACAAATAATGAACGGGAAAATCGACCTCTCGCTACAGATTGACCGATTGGAATTCACACTTTGACTGGTTGAATTTAAAAACCTTAGGAAAAGAAACCGATAAGTTCTTATTGAAAAGTGACGTGTGTTACATCTTGATTAGTTGAGATCCTTGAAACCCACTTTCCAACGGACATACCAAGAGGCCATGACCAGCCATGATTTTTTAAAAGAGAGGACTATAGCTGCATGCTCGAAATGGTTCCCCACATGTGGTTGAGGTTTACGCCACATTGACAGTACAACAATTTAGAACGACATTGGAATGCCATTCCAACTATGTCGTTCTAACGTGTTGGAACAACATTTTAATGCACTAGTAGAAAAGGTGGCGCTCTCCAGGGAGATATTCAAGCAAGTGGTGCCCAATTCCATGCATGCACAGTGATTTTGCCTGGACATCTCCCTGGAGAGTGCCACCTTTTCCACTAGTGATGATACGTTGTTCTTGTATATTCTATTGAAATGTCGTTCTAAGCATCTGCTTGCAGTTGTGTGAATAGATTTGAGGTTTTGGATTTTTTTAGGATTAAATCACTACAAGCAAACCCGCCGCTTTTCACTGACTGAATCAAGGAAACCCTTATCCTATGTGACCAAAAGCACTCACCAACTCTGGAATGGCGCAAAATAGCAGTGAGAAGCGACCAGTTTCCTTGTAGTGAATAAAGCCATGTGAAAAAATGTCTTTACACCGAACGTGGCAGTTATAGGAGAGCATTGGAAGTTCACTTATTGATAGAATTGTGAATCAGCAAGACGTCATCAGGCATGAGGGGAAAACTGCCCCTGAGCCTGCAAAATCTGCAAACAGGATTCCACCAGTGCAGTGCTGGGAATGGCGGTATATGTTTACAGTGAGAGTAATTTATGGAGATTGATTTAATGCCTTCAGTTGTCAGTTGCCTTGAAGCGATTCGATTACATGCTGGAATACGGTATATAAATATATATCATCATCGCCATTACTTTAATCCATGCAGTGTATATCACGTGAGAGATTCAGAGCAGAGCTTGGTGGAAAATCATTGCCACTAATTCATCACGAGTGTGCACTTGAAGAGCCTTTGGTTTACAGACTGTGTTTGTTTTCGGTTGTTTTGCTTGTGTGACTCGGTTTCTTGCTTGACCTATTGGACTGTGTTTACTCCTAAGTGACTGAGGGTTTTGGAAAAAACTTAAACGTGCTGCAATGGATTTCTTCATCTGTTTTCAAAGACAAAAAACTTAAATGTGCTATATTATAGCAATTTTACAAGTTTTTGGAAGTAGATGTCTGAAAGAAGATGTTAGTCATTTAATTGTGACAATTTGAAATTCATTGTACAAGAGAATGTGAAATAACCTATCATAGATCTTTGTCTACCATCATTTAGCAGGTCTATTAGGTTTAGGATCTTTATATTGGACATGACACCAAGTACATGTTTCCTTACCTATTAATCGACTTTTAAATGCCGGAGTAGATCCTAAAGAAATACCACTTCCTCATGAATTTATTTTAAATCGTGATTTTTTTAGCTCAGTTGGAAGGCAGGGTTGGTAGCTTGTGCTAGATATTTATTTATTTTTCCAAATTGATGTGAATATTCTCAAATACTATGTATATATTCTCTAAGATTTCCTTTTTTAATATAGAAAATAGATTTATTTTGAAAAATTAATTTTCTAAAAATTTGGGCATCTCTTTATATAATTATTTTTTGCCAACCGTGCCTTCCGGGTACGATAAAGATTAGAAGTATTTAGCTTTGAATTTTTTCAAGAATGATGTTTATTTTGATTTTTTTGTGTATGAATTTTGGTATGATAGGTTGAAATTGTGAGAGCATTGCCATGATATAATAAGTTCATTAAAATGTATTGTTTGATGTGTTCTACATCGTAAATAATTTATTTTATATAATAAAGAAAAAGTTGTAAACATACATGAGCATTTTGATTTTTCATCATTTGAAAAGGATGTAGTGGAGTTCTTAATTCATACAAAGTCAACATGATTTTCATTTTGGAAACACCACATGTAGTTTTGTAGAACTTTCTAAATTGATGGAAACAACATTAAAAGGGATGAACCCAGATATTAAGTGATTAATGTTCATGCCATTCATAAGGTAGTTTAAATTAAATTACTTTTTTCATCCTATTAGTGTCATTCACAATTTAATGAAAAATGAAAATCGTGAAATACAGAGTAATGGATTCTTTTGCTTAAATTTTGTACTTTTGGACAACCTTAAAAAGAATGTGGTTTTTGTTTAGAAATTTTAATTCCAAATTTTAAAAACTGCTCACTTAAGTTTTAATATTTTTGGCTTCATTGTTTTTTAATTGTGCAAAATTATATGGAAAGTATTGAAATTTTCATTGAAAATGGGTGTAACCAGAAATATAAGTTTTGAAATTAATAAAGGTCAAAGTTCTATATTGTATTTGTTTTATGTGTTTGCCAAACGGTGTAGTTTTTGTTTATATAGACTTTTAGCATATGATATATGTCTCATCCTTTTTCTTTCTATATTCCCATGATAATTAAAATTGAAAAATTTAAGACGTTTACAATATGATATATTATGTCTTTCCATATAAGCATATTTTTAAAATAGTGTTAAACTATGCAATGGCCAACATCATTGCACAAGTGAACGATAACCTCTAGCATGTGAACAACATTAGATTGAGTTGATCTAAAATAATACTTTAATTAGAAAATCATTATCTATAATACATCTAAAATGAATACAATTTTCGAATACTATTGCAATTACTATTACATGCCCCTAGGTCCACATTCAAGCCAACCATTACTAACTTCATCCATATTTTTATTTTTATTTTTACTTAAAAAAAGAAAAAAGACATTAAAAAACAAGTAGATAAAACAATTCATTCAAGGACCTAAGAGGAGTGAGAGAAGTGCCGCTTGGGAGAGTGAAGCCCCTTTGAGCAAAAGACCTCATTCTTGCACCAATCATCTAAAAATTCAACCAACTTCAACCCTATATTACAACTACACAATTTGCCTTTAAAATGGTGTATTCTATGATAGCAATTGATAAAATTATGACCTTTCTATTTTTGTTTCAAACAAGGTTCTAGTCCAATTGGAGTTGACCTTGAAATCATCTTTTAGTAGAAAAGGTGGTCTTTGGACATTAGGCAATATTGGTAGTGGAATAGCATGATGCCCAAAACCACTATTGGCACCAAACTATGGGTGAAAGCATGGTATTATGTACCAAAACGTTGATCCGCCATGTTGAAATTACAATGTTTTTTTGTCAAAGGCTATAAAAGAGTATCAAATTGTCTTTTCTATTGGTTCTAAATTCATGGTGCCCTTTGTTCTTCTTATAAATACTCAAATCCAAAGTTTCAAAGTAAGAATCATTAAAAAACAATATTAAAAGTAGAGCTCGAAAATAGATAGTCTAAATCCAATTTCAGGAGCAAATTTGATTTACTTGAATCATATTTAATATCAACATAAATTTCATATTCTTTAAGCCCATTCTGTATTGATGGCTCCAAAGAAAAATCTTGCAAAAATAAATATTTAATGCATTTTTAGCTTCTTTATATCAACTTTTCAATTTGGTTTGAAACTACTTTTTCAATTTTGATTACTTCAATGTCACTACAACATACACAAATAATTATTGAAGATGAAATTTTCAATTTTCATTGTGATACTTTGTTAAATATGATGTCTTTTATTATATTAGAAAAATAAATTTTACAAAAAATAAAAATTTAATGTATTTTTGGACCTTGCATTATTCCTTCTTCATAGGGATCAATGTTGGTCCACTTTACCATGCTTTCACCCAATGTAGTGCCAATAGTGGCTTTAACCCTTTGACGCGCCTGTGTCTATACAATGGATGATGAACAAATTGCAACCTTTCTCAACACTACATCATGTACAATTTTTCATCCATCCAAAATTTTCTTGGTTTATGTGCTAGTTGACTATCATTTGTATGGTATGGATCTTCAAAATAAGATATTGTGATTTTTTGAAAAACAACACAATTGGTTTATGTCAAGTTTCACTCTTAGTTCAAAAAGTGAGACCTTAAACATGATTTTCTAGAATCAAATTAAAAAAAACCATACCATCTCGTAGTGCACGTTATTCCAATTTCATTACAATTTAATTTAATTTAATTTAATTTTGTGTGTTAATTTGAGATTTTTAATTGAATTTCAAGAGAAAACCTTGCAAAATTCATTAAAATATATTAATAAAAAATATGATGAATCCAACTGTAGAGATGTGATCTTCACATTGACATTTACAACTTTGCTTTGTACATCAACTTCATTTTGGTTTCAAACATTTTATAACAAATCTTTGAAAACAATGTTGAATCGGGACGTTAAAAGATTAAGCTTTACAGTTTGATACTATTATTTGGTTCTCATATACCACCTTTCTACTAGTGCGTAACATTCTTGAGGGGTTGTGTCAATATTCTTGGAAAAGTATTAAGATTCATTTTGAGCACAATCTTGAGCTATTAGAATTCTTGGGAAGAAATAGCCAATGGCCAATTGTAAAGCACCATGTGCTATTTTCTAAAGCGAATGCCAAAATTTTGAGTCTTTTCTTTCAATGCCACCTACAATAGAAAAGGGTGAGTTTTACAACTACCAGAGAATGTTATGTTAGACCGTAGTATCACCAACTACAAAGTTTAAAGTTAGAAATAGTTGATAAATCACTAAAGGTCATATATAGCTCCTTCTCAACCCCCATTTTGAACACATGCCAATTCATTCTCCAAATTATATTTCAAAACTAAAGTTTTTTGGAATAGCGACAACTCATAGCTACATACAATCTTTTTAACATTCACTTGGCTTCTTCCACACTTGATTTTGATCCCACCCTTACAACATCAAACCAAAACAACGGGCCAATTTTTATTTTTTTGATTTTTTGAAACAAATGGATGCTTTATTTCCATTGCACAACAAATTACAAACATCATACTGTGAACAAAGAGAGCACGTTTCCAATGCTCCCCCGCGGATGATTTTTTTGGATTTTTCTTCCTACAATATTTGGACTAGACCCAAAGCTCCTAATCATTTCCAACTAAGAGTGACGTCCCCACCGTAACATGAGGCCCGGGAGCAATCCCCATCATACTCGGGGTTCCTATCAAGCAAGTATTAGCCCTCAAGACGTGCATCCGACCGGAATCAAACCGCCCTCTTTGGTCCTAATAAGCACTCCTAAAGGGAGTCCACCTCCTAGCTATCACCTAGGTAGTTTAAGGTCATTCTAGACCAGGGCCAAATTATTTTTACCATTTCAATGGTTGCTAAAACATGTTTAACCCCTAAAAGCCCGAAGGGTATTGGACAAAACATAGATGTGTTATAATATGTGCCTTCCATATGTTTGATGAAGTTTGGTTCAATAGACAAAATGTAGAGTATCATCTCTACAAATTATCCGTATGGTCAAACTTCCAAAAATAACTTTAGATCATTTTTTAATGAATTTAAAAGCATTAACCCTTGAAAATTTGTATAAATTATAATTTTCAATTTTAGAGTTCAAAATTTAGTATGATTGGTTAAAGTTGGGCTATCTATTGTAAACTTCAAAAAAGCAAAAGAAATGATGGAGGGATCATCATTACTTTCCCCAAATAGCAAATTTCATAACACTAAGACAATGTTGAGGTGATCTACTTTGAAAAATTCTCCCGGGTGGAGTTTAACTCAGATTACCATAATTAAAATTGGGTTGAAAAGTAGACTTGATGTAGTATTTTAAAGTATTTTTTATATTTTCAATTTTTTTTTGTTCCGGGCAGCCCGTTTGATTCGGACAGCGACCAGAAAATGGTCGTTTGAGCGCTTAGGGGTTAACCCTTCTTATTTTTCATTGGTTTCTTTTAGTTCAAAGTCAAAAACTCCAATTCCATTGGATGCATGCAATCAAAACGAAAAAGGGAAATAAGAAAAAACCATAACTTATCATGTATCTCTATCAGCAAAGAAGCATTAAAAGTTTGAATTCTGTGTGCTTGTGTAAAATAAACGTTGAAGAAGAATGGTGATAGGATTGAGATGGCTAACTCGAGAGATCTTGCCAGACTGGTATTTTGAAAACAGTTGACAAGCTTTCAAAACAACAATTGCAGAGCTTAGTCTACATTGAGGCCATGGCCTGAAAAATGTGTTTTGCAAAAAGTTTTTGAGTAAGAATGTGATTCGCCTCTTTGACAGGCAGTAGCAGAATCTGGCAGTTTCAATTTGTGTGTAGAAGGCAACAGATTTGGTGAGTCATGATTGTAGGTGTGGATTACAGGAAGCCAACATGACCAAACCACGTTGCAAAAGCTCCCCTCACAAGCTCGCTTGCACTCTGGCACCCATATTATGCTTTTATGCCAAAAGAATTTTCCTCCCGGTTAGTTCAAGCTTCCATCGTAAACTCAAATCACGACTGTGAGAGTATGAAAAGTTACTACAGTACACCTCCAAGGCCTCGAGCGATCTTATCTCACCTGCTGTCTTGACAAGCTTCCACATAGGCTAGATCCATTTCATAACTTGTATCACCGTATCAGACCAAGTATGTAACAGATTACCCTTGCATTCCTATTACATACAATCTTCTGCATCTCACTCTATGCACATGCTTCAATAATGAAACATGCAAACCTGCCATTCAAAGACTTCCCTAGTTTGATGCTTACACTAAGCAGCTTCTGCAAGTTCGTTCTTTTCATACTGCCTTTCCCCATATTCCCGAGACTCCTGTCCTACCAGAGGTTACAAAATCTTAAGACAGTGTTTGGAATACACTACACCCACTTGACTCCAGACATAATCAACAGGGTAACATAAGTTGTTGTAAGAGAGCACCAAGACATCCGTGGTTATAATCACTGCCGGAAAAAGATCTACAAAGGAGGAACCATTATTGCTTATAAACATGTAGCTCAAACCCTACCGCCAATTTTCAGAAATGTTTACTTGACAATCCGGAGACAATGTACACATCATTCTATTCGGAAGCTCCAGATAAAACTAGCCACATCGTGTATTCCGTCGGCAACAGATCTCTACACTGACAAAACTTGGAGAAGGAATGTGACATAAGCACTTCCATTTCAAGTGCACACTCTTCAAGTTCTAGTTCAAAACACACGCGCAGCATACATAGAAGAGTTGCTCAACCAACTAGAGAGAGGACTCCATGCACACGATTTCTTAGGCTCACAGAATCAATCACATAAAGAAAAAGACGAACAGTTAACAATAAGTTTATATTACAGTCGAAGTCCTTTCTGTACAATGATCTTTAAACAAAACAAGAATGACAGGACCTATCTAAATTTGAAACCAATATAAGTCCACAACTTTCATGGACTCTGAAAAGGGCAACCACTAAAATTACAGGATGAACTTAGTCGAAACCCTAAAAGCTCATCACCTGCTGCAAACTAGGTCAAGTCGGCAGAAAGGGTCAAACCTTGGTATCCAGAAGCACAGAATCAATCACACCAAGAAGAAAACGATCAGGGAAAACAAAAAGTTTATATTACAGTCTGAGTTCTTTCTGCACAATGACCTTTTAACAATACAAGAATGACAGATCCTATCTAAACTTGAAACCCAGTAGAAGTCCACAACTTTAATGGACTCTGAAAAGGGCAACCACTAAAATTACAGAAACCCTAGATTAGTCGAAACCCTAAAAGCTCATCACCTGTTGCAGACTAGGTCGAGTCTGCAGAAAGGGACGAACCTTGGTATCCAGAAGCTTCTTCATGTCGGCAGGGCACAAATCCGCGGCGTAGCCATTGAGCTTGGTGGCCAACACAGACGAAGTGAGATCGTCGTCGGAAATCTCACCCAGAAGTTCCAACAGTTGCGGTTTCCTGCGCAGCTCTAACTTCTGGTGCTCGGCTTCCGCGGGATAGAAGACGCCCAAGGGTAGAATCTCCGTGACGACTTCGCTGTGAGGGCCCAGTCTGAGTTGCTGGGCGGTCTTGCTGGTTAGGGCAAGGCGAGCCTCCTCATCGGTTTGGGTGAAGATGACGGATCGGTACTGCGGCCCGACGTCGGGGCCTTGGCCGAAGATCTGCGAAGGGTCGTGATGCGCCCAGAAGACGGCTAAGAGACGATCGAAGGAGACGACGGTGGGGTCGTACTGAACCTCCACGGCTTCCGCGTGGTCGCCCACGCTGTGGTAATCCGGGTTCTGCTTCGACCCGCCCGCATATCCTGCTCGCGTGCGTATCACTCCTGGCAAGCACCCGAACGCCGCCTCGCCTCGCCAGAACGAGCCCAGTGCGAACGCCGCGACTTGGGTCTCACCCGCGCTGCGCACTCGCAGGGCACACATGGCCATCACCGCAGCCCACAGCAGCCATGACCTCCCCATTTCTGCTGCGCTCTAAAACCACAGCCGATCGAAACCTGGACAAGAGATTTGGCGGAAACTCTGGCAACACTGATCGACTCGGATGTAAGTGGACACAGTTGCTTCGATCGGTGGGAGCGTGATGAGGTTGAGGCTGAAAAACTGGAATCCGGCGTGCTTGCGAGAACTGAAGATCCAAGCAAGAGATGAAAGTGGGAGTCAGATCGAGAAACTAATAAGGTGAGTTCGCTGCTTCCTTTTTGATTTGAAGTGGAATCGGGAAGACGGTGGTTTCGATATCATGACACTTGTTGTTCAGGTGTCGCACAAGCTGTCGGTGCTCCGTTTCTCCTGAAAGCACGGTCCTATCACCGTGTTCATCAAGCTGCACAGTGAAGATCTTTCACAAAGATTGAACATTGGATTGACACTGGATTTCTTTTGCAGTTGTGGATGATAAAGAAATTTGTTTAACGATAAATATATGCCATCCTTGATTTACATGAATGAAAAGAGATTACGGGGAATTCTTGTAATCGGTGATTGCATCGTTCTCGACATAGCATAATAGAGCAATGCAATGTATCACCCTTTTGAAAATTGGATCGAAAGAGAATCTTCACTTAGATTCATTTTTTAAAGTAATGAAGGAATGCCATTTGTATTCCATGAATTTTGGGACTACTGTGTCATTGCCATGTGAACTTAATTTCTAATTGTAACTAGATTGTGGTCCCATTGCAAAAGGGTGTTGGCTCCCATTGCTTTATTATGCAATGGACGTTGGAGGCAAAAAACCCTTAATTTTTGAATATAACGCAACGAAAATTGCCTTTGAAATTTCTTGGCAATGCTTTACGATATCATAACATTTATTGTTTAGGTGTCACACAAGTTGTCGGTGCTTAGTTTCTCCCTAAAAACACGGTCCTATCACAAGGTTCACCAAGTTGCAGTGAAGATCTTTCACACAGTCCAATCTACTCAAATGCAGGTCCAACTAATGAGTATGTACTCAACGTGAAGATTTGAAAAATCTAGAAGTAGGTTGAATAGGTGTTTAGTAGTCCTTCCATGTATCAGTGGGGTCTTGGAAAGTTGGAAGCTACCGATGCACCATCGAAATGGGTGAACCATAGAATATGTTTTCAATTCTTGCAGACACCATTGGACCATCAATAGTTCTTGAGACCTCAGTTCTTATCTTCTAGCGGCTTTCACCCACCCGATCCCTACATGAAAACCTAACTTTGGTAGAATGGACTTTGTAAAAGAGCAACCCTGATATTCAAATATCACTATATGGACTTATGACCATTCAAGATAGTGCATAGATGTCATGCAATATACATTAATCCCTAAAGGACGGAGCCTATGACCATGAAGTCAAACTACTTCAAACATCAGCTTGTTTGCTCAAATTCTTCATTTATGATTGAACGATCTTATTTTTAAAAATATTTTTCTTAGATGAATCCTTATGTTCACTACATAGATTAATATTTTTATAGATTTTTGTGATAATTTGAAATTAATATGATTTCTTTGAAGAGAATTGTAAAGAAAATTCATATCAATTACAAAATATGTTCAAAAAATCCAATATTTGAGAGTGGGCAAGAATTAAAATTAATATCATTATAGTGGATGAAAATCATCCATTTTTCTAACATTAGAAAAAATCACCATACAGTGGTAAGAAGTACTTAACTTATAATTGCAATAAAAGATTGAGTTTTAAGATTTAAGAAAAAAAATTCAAAGCGCAATAAAACTAGACATGACAAGCTTTATTTTGTTAGAAAGCTCATAAATAGAAAATATCATCTTGATGGTCAAAATTAAGTTTGAACATGAAAAGATCAAAAGTGCATATATTCACTACAAGGTCAATCGATAAATTTCGACAATCCAGGGTTAACCCTAAACGTCCTCACCCCTCTCCAAATTCGGCAGTTTTGCAAAGATGCATTATAAAATGCAACTAAGAGGGATATTTTGAATTTGATGTATGAATAAAAGTTGTACTGTACATTATGAATATTAGATTATATCCATGTGGTTAGATCTATGATTGCTATCACCAATATTTTTGTATAAATTTTGAAACTCAAAATTCAAAATTATTTTGTAATTCAATTACAAATAAGGTATTGACAATTTGTGGATGAAATTTGTTGAGATGGGTTGAAATGTAATACTCTAAGTGTAGTGATTTTTAGAGATTTTTTGGTTGCTTAATTTTATGAGTTTATTTTTTCAAGAGCACATTCAGACTAAAATCTTCAATTTTTTTGGTGAATCACTGCAACATGAAATAAGGCATAAAATTTTCACAAATCATCCCCTTTCAAATCGGATCACGCATGCATGAAGCTATCCTACTATAGAATTTTGTAGTATTTTGTTTTTCTTTGCAAAAAGTGCATAATGGACGAGAATACGTGGATGAAATCTGTACATCGTCCAAAAAACAGACGGTTGGGCAATTAGGGGTTAAGGAAAATGTCATTTAAAGGTCTTTTTGGGTCTTGATGTTCTTACTTACTAGTTATCGTACTCAGCTATCAAGGTTGGCAGCTCCTGCCGATTATTGTTTTTTTGCCAAAATGATGCAAATATTCACTAAAATTATATGGATATTTTCTACGATTCTCTCTTTCACAATGTTAGAACATAGATTTTTTTATTAAATATAATTAAAAAAAAAATTGGACTTCTCTTTTTAATTAATTATTTTTTGCCAATCTTGACTGCCGGGTACGGTAACTTTTTAGAGTGTGGGTGGTCACTTTTTGAGAAAAAACACATTGCAATTGAAATTTAGAAAGGCTTTCAAATACCATCATATACGGCTTGCAATATATAAAAAGAAAATCATATACTATTGTATAATGACCATATGTTGTAAATATATATTTGTTACTACTTTTAACCCCTAAACGTCTGAAAGTGCCTTTGCGGCCAGTAGAATACGGTGTATTTTTCTAGTATTTGGAATGGATCCAGACCTTTTATAGGTTTGAGTTCAACACAAAAGCTGAAATTTACATCAATGCGGTTCTAGTGAGCTATTGAGATCCCAATTTAGAGCTTCTTGTTGGCAGCAAATACCAATTATACGGCCACGTATCTACTATCCCCATGGGACGTTTAGGGGTTAAGCACACCATCTTTTTTTTCGAAGGAGTGCATTCGTGCATTGATGTTGCTTCAAAATTTGGTGCCTGATTAGACTTGATGGAATGTATGGAATGTATGCATAAGCCAAGGGCATGTATAAAATTCACAAAATCAATAAATTAAAACGAAAAACAGTATCTAGATTGAATTCCATTGAAATCATTAAGAAATCTTATGTTTTGATTTTGAAAATCTTTAGAAAGGCGGGAAGAAATGACAATGTACAATGCCCTAACAAAAAGATTGACGCCTCTTCTACTCACCAATTAGAAAATTGATCTAAACTGACACAAAACTTGGTATTTTATTAGAAATCAATGTGTACTCTTATCTAACACTACTATATATTCAATCATACCAAGTTTCACTTTCTAAAAATATAATGATGATTTTTGGTGAATTTTTAGGGTGTTTTTGGTGTTTAACCTTATAAATTCATTTAAAATGATTTATGATAGATTTTAAAGCTCTAATTGGACTTTCTTGTCAAAATCATAAAAATAAAAACTTTTCAGTTAGAAGTAAATTTATAATTTTTTAAAATATAAATGCAGTTGCATGTTGATTGTCACCTATTACATTTGACCACTTCAAGCTCTACAACTACTTGACTGTCTATACTTCTCCTATACACAAAATGTTGAGTGCCTTTCCAAATAGCCTTCGAGGCCTCAATCATAAAGTGCTAAGCAACGGCTCTTAAATTTAAGTTTAGTTGAATATATATATATATATATATATATAATTCTACTTACGGTTGGTCCATTCACTAATTCGTGTACACATTTGGTGTGTGAGGCTGGATAACTTTAATTTGAAGGGTTCTTCAAGTATAGATATCTAATTTCAGTATGTAAGTTTCAACATGCAAGGGTGAAAATGCTTACAAGTGTTTAAAGCATCGCCACCCATGGCTTGTTCCCTACAATATAAAAAAAATTGCACAAGTTTGTCATGTGCAATTTTTTAAACCACTTTGAACTACAGAAGTACAGATGTAAAACATGTACAGAATCTTCATTTGTTATTGTCGGTGTAATTTTATAAGGAAGCGTGTAATATATTGTTGAAAAGTCTCAAAATGCATTTCCAACAATACATTCTATATACTTCGGACTAATTCCAAAAATTACACTCGCAATGAGAAAATGAAGATTCTTCACATGTTTTACATCTGTTGTTCAAGGTGGTCTTAAAAACTGCACATGAAAAAATTGTACAGTTTTTTTTACCATGTTTTCTTATAGTGCCAACTCGACAAGAAAGTAGTTAACTAACTCAACAAGGAGCAGTGGGTTGGACAACTAGTTGTTCACCCCAACCATCACTTTCCATCGACCTCGGCATTCTTGCCCTCATTCCACAAAACTTTTGCCAACTTGACTAGACTATTCTCTCTTCCTTGGTCGCCCTCCTTCATGCCCGCAATAGGCGGCATGGTCAACAAATGAGGCGGTCGAGGCATAATCCAAAGTTGCTTGGAGAATTGTGCTTGTGTCGCCATCCTGCCAGCTCAACACTCACATTTAACCCCTAAAGGATTAGAACTATTTTGCTCAAAAAACACTACACTGCTGCCATTTTTAAATTTTAATCCCTAGGGCACAATTTCAAAAAAATAACTTTTTGTTCACAATACAACTATAGAAACTTGTTCTTAAAACCAAAGGAATGTACACAAAAAAATTCACAATCTTTGATCGTATAGATATATATGTTTGAATTGAGAATGTGTGAGAAAAATAAAACCCGCCCAAAATTTTCAACTACGTATTTTTCTTCCTATTTTGAAAATGTTCCACTATGGAAACTTGCCACTCTTCAGTTTCACAATTTACACAATGTTAGTTACTTGTATACCAAATTTGAGAACTAGGAGAATGATTTAACATATTGAAAACAATATTGCAGGTGGGGGAGGTCCAAACTATTGCCAAACACATTTAATTTTATTGTGAACTTGGTTTTTTTTTTAAATTCTCAATCCAAACGGTAAAGAAAAAGATTCTTGTCTCTTTTTGAAGTAAAAAAAAACTACAAAAAAACAACAAAATCTCTAATTTTTATCTCTAAAAGAATTATTTTTTTCTCACCCTATCCAACCACACTAGAAATTTTTGACTCCTCTTGGAATGAAATTTTTGAACTATGGAGAGTTTTTTTTTTTTTTTTTTTTTTTTTTTTTTTTTTTTTTTTTTTTTTTTTTTGTGGGAGTAGTGTAGCATTTTGATTGAGAATAAAAGGCTTCGGGCGACATAAATGTTTTTACCGATGTCCAGTGGGGAAAAAAAATCATATTGTCATGAAGCTCTTGAAATTCCTCATGTTCACTAAAAATCTCAGAATAGTAAACTCGAAATTGACATCGTGGGAACGTACCCAATTTTGTAAATGCTCTAGTGAGGACACTTGATCCTTCAAGGGTTAAAGGGACCTCTGACTGCAGTTCCTTTGATGTGACAACGATGTGCCTCTGCGAGCCAAGCTCCCACCTCGTGACTATTGCCATCACACGGTGACGATGCTCTAAGAATATTATGTACAGAGTTAAGCACGGACAGGGCTGGAGGCAATGAACGGGGAGAACCGGCAGCTAGTGTAAGATGAGCCGGTTGATTTTCTAAAAAACCGATTGGAATTTAGAAGGAGCGGCTAAAAACCGGGTGAAAAAGCTAAAAAAATTCTATTTTATATATTAAAGAGAGAAAATAACCGGACTCCACACTTGAAAAACTGGTTCAATCTTGGAATGAAAGGACAGTAACCGGTAAAGCTCAAAAAACTTCCCGGACTATGGCTGGAGGAAATGTAAGAGCACCATGCATGGTTATTGAGTCTGCATGCAGTCTGCAGTATTGTACACAGTACTCCGGAGTGCAGCTGGCAGTTGGATTTGACTGCAAAAGGAGTTGGTGTCAATTGCGTCAGTATGTTTGATGATGCTTGTCTAACCACGTCCGACTGAAGGCCCGTTCACATACACCATTTCTGTTCCACGCATGCGTACGTCAGTTAAATTTGAAGGAATATGAGGTAACTAGAAAAATCTAAAATAGGCAGAAAGGAATTACACTACCGCAAGACAGAAAGCAACACAACGCAAAAAACGAACGGGACTATACTTGCGGTAGTGTATTGCAGTTGCACAATGCTCAACAGTAGCCGCAGCAGGAAAAGACAAAGTTTTGAATATTTTATTGTTTCTTCATTTTACCTCCCATCCTTTCAGGAATGCAAACGCAACAGTGGCACTAGGCTGGTGTGAATGGGTCATGAGAAGATTACGAAGATTCCGGCCTTTGGAAGTCAAGTTTTTTTGAATGTGGTGTAAATTGTGACTTAGGGGCCACGAAATTGACTACTGATTTTTTTTAATATATTTTTTAAAGTAAGGCAACTCATAACTTAACATAACATTCAGTAGCCTTCATGCCTATTGCCTTTCCTTCATGCACTTTGCTCATCACCTTGAGCCTCCACGTGTCCACTTAGCTATTGATGAAGTATTGTTGGGTGTGGAATATTCCACAGTCACCATCTGTAGAGCCAAGGCAAGAACAGTGCATGCTACTGAATGTTATGAAGTGTTTTTACAAATAATAATAATAAACTTTAAAAAAAAATCTTAAGCAAAAGGTCCTTTGAATTTTTTGACAAACTCACCTCTTTTGCTGGGCATAACGAAAATTTCATGGGACTCAAAATTTGTGCATTTTGTTACCACAAAACCCTTGGATTGAAAATGTTAAGTGTAAAGGAACATTCCATGGTCTTCCAAGTTTTTGAAGTTCTTATTGTCTGAATTTTTTTTGTCCATGGCTTCTCATGGCTTCTCACGTGTAGTGTAAAGAGAGCCCTAGGCTCCCTCTATTTCAAAATGAGTGTCCATTGGGATGTTTTAAATTCTAAGGTTAAGCTAGTAAGTGCAAAAAAGTTAGCGCCCATGCAATACAAGCTAGTTGCATGCATCCTTGTAGTACTAAATATCAAGTATAGGTGGTGGAAAAGCTACTAAAATATAAACAAGTGTCTGTACAAAAATATGGTTACAAGTTGCTCTTCACTCAATCACAACTTATGGTTATTATTGTTAGAAGTCATATTTTGATATAATATTCATGTGGGCAACAATTCTAATGTACATACCAATTCACCAAAGAATGTGTTGTTTAGATATTTCATGCAAAAGTTAAGAAGGATCAAAGTTTTACCAGTAAAGGTATTACAACATTTTCCATGAGGCAATCATTTTGCAACAAAACTATCAACTCAAATGGAACAATCAATTTTGAACAGAGGGAATGACAGTTCATTAGTACGTACTGTACAGTACCCACTAACAAGTTTACGTTCACAGCAGTCATTCTGCAGAAACAAGGCACATATCTCCAATTTCAAATTGCTACCATTTGCTCAAAAATGATCCAAATCATAAACCGCAAAGTGCGTTAGAGAGATAATGAAATCTACTTTACTAATATATTAGGCATTTCCAAAAAAACTTATAGAATTATATGTAAATATAGCATTTTTTGACAAACTATCTACCATCTTGTGCTACCACCATTAGCTTCGATTACAACCTTCATACGGTGAGGCATGCTAGCAAGGAGAACTTCAATCATCTCTAAAGACACCTCTTCTCATGCCCTTTGAATGGTGTTGACTAATTCTTCTTTGTTTTGCGGTAGCTCTTCCTTTTGGATAGTATCTTTCACAATCTTACAGATTTGAGTGAATTTTTAAGTGAGTATCTTACAAATTTGAGTGAGTATCTTACAATTTGAGTGAATTATTTTCTTTCAGTTGCTGTTATGCCCACCAAAATCCTAAAGAAGCAATGAATCCTTCCAATTCTACTATTTGTGCAAAGTTGCAAGCTCAAGAAACAAAACCACTAGAATTGCAACTACTCACCAAAAACACACACAATGTATCCACAAGCTACCACAATGCTTGAACGAAGTATGTTTTTTGTTGAAAGGTTGTTGGAGATCAATATATGAAGCTCAAACTCACAAAAATCTGAAGTGTGTTGGCTCAAGAAGCATGGATGTTGTCTTCACGGTGTAGGAGCTACAAACACAACTTGGAGTGCAATTAATGCAATCTGATTTTTCTTAGACACATGGTTCAAATTTGCATACTTATGACACCTAGAATGTAGTTAACTTGTTTCTAAACAATCATGTGGTAGTTTCGTGAAGTTTGGAGTTGTAAATTGGGAGATATGATTTTTCAAAGTTACACTTTTTTTTTCACTGGCACTTGGAGTTCGAAAATGTGAACGTAAACTTGTTGGTGGGTACTGTACAGTACTATTTGTTTGAAATGAAACCGTAGCGCTCACATCTCATTGTGCTATCTAGTTCAAACACATTTCGAAACATGTTTCATAAAACTGTTTTGAAATGCACCTTGCAACTAAGTATGTATAATGTGTTCTTGAAATACAGCTCAGCGTTCAATAGTTGCCGAGGAGACTAGAAGCCTAACGGTTAGCGAAATATGTAGGTCCAACTTGAACGACCAATTTGTTAATAAAGTTGTGTGGCATCCTACAGTACATGATGTCAAGATCATCTAAAGATTAGTGACACGGGCCCTCAATAGAAATTTCAGATTTTCTGCAACTAAGAATAAGTGAACGAAGTCCTACATGGTCATATTCGTTAAAGTGACATGTTTTGGAGCACTAAAATTGTGCCATTCAAGTGCACAAAGCTCTAAAAATCAAGACTGATATGGATCTGATATCTAGATTTGAAGTTTCAGACAAGTAATAAGTTGAAGAAGTTCCAATTTCTTTGTATCTTGCCATTCTAAGTACTAAATATTGCAGTTTATCAACTTGTTTCATATGTGAGCACTCAATACATAACATTATTAAGCAATTGAGTTAGGATGTCTGTTGGAGACGGAGCCCACACCATGCAGTACGGTGACAGAGCTACTGCAGCCTGCAATTCTTGGCTGTCACGTTTCTCATCCCAGCTGCTTAAGTTTAAGTTCTGCAACTGAGTAAGTTTTCGTGAGTTCTTGGTGAATAATATTCTTCACCACTAAGTAAACCTAAAGGACGGTCGGAATCCTTTTGCTTAGTAATGTTAATTACGTACTATTACACGGATTGAAATCATTTGTAACATATATTTGTAACCCAAGTTTGTATCATTCTCTAATATCACACAGCACGTCGTGCTCGACGTTCTCCCCAACGTACGATCATTTCTAAAAGTAATAGATCGTTTCCAAGTTAATCGAAAAGTAATACATGAGACTACTAGCTTGTGCCGTAGCTAGACATCGTGAGTACTCAGATCTGATAAACAACGTGCGTGGTCGAGCTCAGCTTGGGGTGGTATTCTCTTCCTCTTGCCTATGATGCAGATCTTCGTCTATTTACTTACAAAGATCGATAACCAGATGAAGAATCTGCATCATAGACTAGTGGAAGAAAATCAAATCAGTAAATCGCGTACTCATAGTCTCCATCTCACGTAAAATCCTCCCACTGTCAGTACTCTACATACAGCATCTGTAGCCCACTTAATGAACATTGTGCATGTATGTATTTCTGCAAGTCCCAGGGTCCTCCAGGACGGTGTCCTAAAACTAATAATTATTCTGCAAAACCACGGGAAGGCAGAGGGATCATGCACTTGAGTACTATCCGAAAACCGAGGGAGCTAAGTTAAGTGAAGAGATGGAATGAAAGGGAATGTGGAGATGGTTGCGAAGTGCGAGGAATTTATAGAGAGCGAGTGAGTGAGTGAGGTTTGCAGGGAATGATCGAGAAGACGGAGGTACGAAGCGAGGAACGTGCAGGGTAAGCCAGGAGCCGCAATTGAAATTGCCTTTTCAGCTGCTGGCAATGGTCCTATTACTTTGGCTACTTGGTGAGGTCGACCATTGGCCACCGACTCTGTAGGGCGACTGAAGGACTGAATTGGCCTGCTACAGCGAGGATCCTGTTGCGTAAGGGCCACTCAAAGCAGGAGCTTTTTCAAGACATGGGTTTGGCCGTTTGGGGAGGCCCACTTTCCTAGCTTTGTCCTTCCTAGTCTCTTTTTGGAGTTATATATTAGAGAATGGGACGGGGTTATAGTAAGAATGACATTGTGCTCCCCAATCCCCATGGGGAGAGGTGTTAGCCATGACTCTTGTGGAGCACATTCTTTTCCGGGACCCTCCGACCAATGTCCATTTTGGGATGTTATTTGGAGTTGCGAAGATTTAAATGAAATATCTTCATTTTGCAAAGATTTGAAAGAGATATTCTTGAAGCAAACTAATGCTTATCTCCTATAATAGATTTATTTGGGAAAGTTTTGACTTGTAATGCAGGCCCCGAATTCTCTAGAATTTTGAGCAACGGCAGATAACAAATTACATAACTGGCTAGGCACAACAGTCATGAGCTTGTTATGGAACATAAAAGCCTCTCATGCCACCATACGTTTTCCACCCCAACAAAACCCATGTGAAGGGGAGGAGTCAGGAGGCAGGGAAAATTTGCGGGGGGAGTGGCTGAAATTCCCCTGTAGTCCGCACGATAGGCCCAATACAATTAGTTTAGGGGTCCTATTCACACACAAAGTGTTGTGTAGGTAGTGGTCGCGAGCATCGTGGCAGATGCTTGGTGGCTAGAGGGCAGATGCTAGGCCCAAGTGGCAAGGTTGTAGTGAACGATTCAGCCTTCCGGGGCCGCACATCCAATGATCCAAACACTCTTGTACTTTGTTGGTCAAGTCACTCAAGTGTTCAAATGTTTAGGCCTCGGGCCACTAAATTCAAGGATAACATGTTGTTGGGGAGCACCTTTCTCTCTGCCCGTTGCGGTATGGTTTTCAAAGTAGTTTTTGAGTTATTATGGACCCGTTGTTCAGGACATTCTGTCATTAAAGGCTTGTCACATTAGATAAGATTTCTACTCGTATTTTATTACAAAGAATTTGGGATCTCCTAAAGTTTTGATATAGAATGTTTGCCACACCTAAAATAAAATAAAATAATAAAATAAATAATAAATAATAAATTAATAAATCCAATTTGATGTGGCCAAAATTCGGCCACATCAAATTTTATTATACATTAGATTAAATGTTTGCAGAAGGTACATGGCAATAGTTTGGTATGGAACTTGAATTTAAGTATTTCATGTCATCCAGTATTTCATATTCATACCTAGATGACATGAAACACTTTAATTCAAGTCCAAACTTTTAATTGAAGAAATTAATTTTCATGTATTTATACTTGGTGAGAAAAATTGCCAAAAATTAGTTTTTGCAGGCATTGTAGTACAAAATAAACAATATTTTTAATCGTTCAAATTAATCATTTCAAATAATTCATATCTAGATGTACTTCATATCAAAAATTGGTACCAAAATGACGTCATTGGATATTTTTAACAATTTTTTTGGATTTTTTTAAGCTTCTAGGACAAATTTTGATTTTTGTACAAAAAGTCTCTTTTAAAATCTTTTAACCCCTTTAATTTTTACGTGAATTTTTTTTTAATACTACATGAGTGAAAGAAATCAAAACCACATCTGATCGATTCATTTTTATTTTGTTTTAAAGAGGGACTCATTCAAAGCTGCCATAGGGGTTCATTTTCGAGTTTAAAGGGCTTTTTGGGGTAACCGTATTAGGCCATTGCCCTACACTAATTTCCTTGACAACCTTTTTGAAGCCTGATATCCTTTCTAATGATTCCCATCTGGAGCGGACCGTTAGCAAGAGATGCTCTAACCTACGACATAGAATTAACACTTTTTTAACCAAAATAGTAAGAAGTTGTGTGATGCAACAATTGCATGGAGAAAAGTGGGAGTAAAAAAGGAAGTCAAAAAGTTATGGGAAATAAACCTTGAATGTGTAGCCATTGATATAGTGACACATATATCACGCATTTCTTGGAGTAGTTTGTGACAATTTTAAATTCATAATTTAAACATGTAGCCCCAATTTGTTCTCAAGGGGCTCATTTGGAAGAATTTGGAGGCCTCTTTATTTACAAAATGATTGAGTGCAATCTTTTTATTAAGGGCTCACAACATTTGTCCCTAGAAAATGTTTATGATTTTTAACATGACAGTTCGACCATGCAAAATTCCCATTTATTAAGTTCAATTTCAGTTGGTAGCTGGTTCTTGGTGTATCATGAACTAACGTTTTGAAATTGAGTTCTTTAAATGGTGGAGAGGTTATGTTTAACCCCTAAAGGACCGGGGGGTTTTTAGCTTAGCTTTTGTTTTCTTGACTAGCTCTTATAACAAGCTCAATTCCTCATTTGTGTGGGTTAATTTTGATGATCGGCACCGCTGAAATTAAAGAAGACTTACATAGCTTTTGTATGAAAAAATGATCAACAAAATCACACAATTTTTGAGAAAATGCCACCGTTGAGAAGATTGATGGAACTTGTTCGGGGTATTTTGTACATATGCTAAAATCAGATTGATCAAAAGTGCTCCAAAAATTCTGAAATTTCTACCATGCATAATGATCATCATTTTGAACATGTGCAAAAAATTTCACATAATTTGGAGGTGTGAGGAAGAGGATATGAGGGTCTCAAGTGACGCCCAAATAGCCTCCTTGTAGCTCAAAAAAATCACCAAAAATCGCACACGTTATGAAATTTCGATCAAGAAGTACCCACGGATTCAGCTCTCAAAAAGAACCAGGATCTCTTTGTTGCTCACCTTACAATTCACGGCCCAACAACTCGAATTTCCTCACTTTCTAGTTCTAGAAGCCGCGTAGTGGCCTCGTTGTCCTTTAGGAGTTAAATACCATAGTTACCACGTGGCAAGGTCGACAAAAAAAACTAGAAAATTAATAAATTATTTTTAAATCATATATACATATATATGTATATATATACATATATATAATATTTGAGATTTATTTGACAAGTAATTGTAAGCTAGAAGGAAAAACAAGGTTGGTCTTGTAATCAAATTCAATCTAAGTCATCCCTAGAGAATATGAGTTAATAGAAATTTGCAAGTCACAATGTGCACCCGTATTACTAGATTATATCCTCATTACATTTTGATGTTCAAATGTATATAAAATATGATTTTATTTTGAGACATTTCAACTAAAAAGAAGTTTGCTAAAAAATCACTTCTAATAATAATTTCGTGCTTTGAGATTTTGTTCATAAGATATGGAAATATTTTAATAGAAAGTGGTGAAGGTGAAATTTTTTTGCTTAAATTATACACAATTATATACAAGAAGTTTAAGAGTAAGGAGTTTTACATATCTCACGTGCATTGTTGGCATTATTACACTTCTATTTGTATAAATCACACATTAAAAGAGATATGAAGCCTCCATAGGGCCATTTCAAAACTCGTGCCATAATCTAAATTTTTATTGAATTTTTTATTTTAATTAAAAAAAAATTGAAAGTTTTCATTTTTACATTTTTTTTAAATTAAAAAATTATTAAAATTTTAATATCTAGTATGGCGTGGCTAAGAGGCAACCACATTAGATCCACTTCAGATTTAATATTTTAATATTTTAATATATTTTATTTGAATATTTTATTTAATATTTTATTTAATATCTTTATTTATTTATTAATTTTTGGAAATAGTAAGTCGCAGTCTTCTAGAGGGATCAAATTTCCTCTAATGTGAGGCAACTCCCTTCTAAATCACACAAATTAGCGCACTTTCAGGAATAACTATTGTGCCCTTGTGCCATTGGTCCAGATGTTCTTTGTGTTCTACATGTCCCCAGTTTTTTTAATATTTAAAAAAAAATCTTTAATTTTGTTTTTATTTTTATTAAAATAAAAATTTCAATAAGAAATTAGATTCTGGTACAAGTTTTGAAATGGCCCTATGGAGGCTTCAGATCTCTTCAAATGGGTTCTCCACCGCCTATTGTTTGGTTGGCTTTTTACTGATACAATAGAAAAATTCGTAAAGTCATGAAATCTCTGGGTTCCGGTACTGTGTTAGTCAAGATTCTGGCTCGCATGGCGCAGGGAAGGTGTTGGAGCCCGTCCGGAATTAAACCACATAACCAGAATACAACCACAGCCAAGGTTTGAACCTTGCACCTCGTGGTCCCAAGAGCCTCATGGGCTTTTAATCCTAGCCCAACACACCTCTTTTGAGCTTGTGACAATGACTTTTCGAATATTTACAAAATAGAAGATGGGGGGTGCAACTGTGGATGGGTGATCCAGGGACTTTGCAAATTTCTCCAATACCTTTCTTTTGAACATGGAGTGAAAGATGACACTTGCCATTATATGAGAAAATTTAGTAGGAGTCACAAATAAAACAAACTTAAGATTTGAAAACAAAGAGCATCCAAAAGCATAAGAAAAATCTTGGAAACTTTAGTAAGGGTACAAAGCCTAGGGCTTAAGAATGTTATGCTAATTTTTAATTCTAATTTAAAAAAAAAATTGTAACTGAATGTTTCATAACTGAATCACTGAGTTTTGTGGCATGTGCTCATACTCCTAAAACATGTAATCAGAATGAACAGTGTAAAAAGGACTGTCTGCAAAGTATATTCACTTTTGTACGCAGACGACGTCCCTACAGTAACAGCCTGCACTACAAAAGAGGCCGGTTGGACACTTTATGGATTTATAGGGTGCCCACCAAATTAAAAGTCCGTGTGGATCTAGCCTCGTCATGAATATGGGTTAGGTGGGGGCATTTGTATTGGTTGGGGTTAGGAACAAGAGTGGGATAAAAAGGATGTAGGAGGAAAAGAAACGGTAATTCGTTTAGAAATGTGAAAATTTTTGTGCATCAAATCTAAGGTAGGAGCACCCAAAACCAACAGTGTACCCAATTCCAATAATTTCTAAACACTGTAGTCATTCTAAAACGTAAATCTAGGCAAACCATAGATAGCTTATCGTTTTGGTCAACAAACAATAAGGGCTCTACGATGTGCTTAGATTTGCGTTTTAGAATGACTACCGTGTTCCGATAATTTGCAATCCGCGGCGAAACAGACGAATTGCTTTGCATCCCATTTCAGGGGAATTTCTATAAGGAAGAGTGGCGATTTTATGACTAGAATCGAATTGGCAACCCCTTGGATACCCCTACAACACCTTTGGATAGCCCTCTCCATTATCTGGTAGTTTAAGGTCATCTTGGACCACATGATTCTTTTTTTTATTTACTTTGGTTCTATTCTAAAAATATATATATAGATGTTGGCTTAAACTATGTTCATTTTGGCATTTAAAAACCCCATTTGGTTCAACGGAGTAAAAGTTATGAACAAGATTCTCTCCAAAAAAAAAACATAAGCCCAAGGAGCTTAGTATGTTCTTCAAGGGTTAGTGTAAAAAATATTGATTTGGATTGAAACTATTTAAAAACGTAAAACAAGCTCCTAGTTCTTGAAACTTGGGTTGAATGAATTCTTAGGCCCACTTTATACTTGGGGCCGGATTGAGGGCCGGCCCGAACACTTCAAATTTCAACCAATAGGATCGCTCGATTCTTTCAAATCCGGCCCAAGGGCTTTATACTAGGGCCGGGCCGGAAAGAACAGTTTTTCCTACGTGGCGTCCTATGTGGCATGATTTTGGCGCCAAATCTTTGGACCGGTTTGATGAAATCGGGACAAGGTTTTCCTTGTCCCAAACTCCAAACTTGGGCCGGATTGAATCAGGCCGGCCTTTCATCCAGTCCCATCCTGTGTATAAAGTGGGCCTTAAGCCCTCTTTTCACTAGAGGCGAGAAGCCGTGGAGAAAACCTCACAAGGGCCATGGCTCATTCTTGAGAAGCCAACCTTTGAACTTGATGGCCTTTGGATGTAATGTAAAGTGAGAAGGGGCCACAAAATAAAGTGCTGATTTTTTAAAATAAAGTTCTTACATATTTCTTAAAAAATAAAAAATGATTGGTTGTGAGAATTTTGGCCAAACGGCCCCCCGGGTTTTGCATTAGACCCACCTCTTGAGGTGGGCTTGACGCAAAATCCGGGGGCCTTGAAAAATGTGCACTTTTGTTGCCACGAAGGACAAAAGTGTTGTCCATGTCATTTTCTCCTCCTTCCGTCCCTTGGATTGAAAATTTCGGGTGTAAAGTGACATTCTTTGGTCTTCTCGGTTTTTAGGCCTCCCATTGGCTGAAATTCCTTTCTTCACGGCTTCTCGCCTCTAGTGTAAAGAGGCCCTTAGTTTGATGGGTCATTCATTTTCAATCATGTCTAGTGCTGCTGCACAATAATAGTTTGATTCCAAATAGATCTACCCATTTTTAAATTTGAAGATTTACTCATAAAATTCAGCTTGAAAGAATAGTTCGAAGATGGTGCAAGAACAAAAGTTCTAAGTTTTAAATTTTAGATTGTGTTCGTATAGGCAACTATAGTTTCTATCTCCAATAATATTGTAGGTTTTTTATTTTTTAAATTAAAAATTCATTCAAATTTGTATTAAAAACATATCATTGACAATTTTTGAGTGAAAAAATTGAAATGGATTTAAATTGTGTCACTTTCAAGATTGTGATTTTTTGAAATCTTCATGTTGCTAAAATTTATGAATTCATTTTACAAGGTCACTTTTGAGCTTTAAAAAACATATGCTTTTTTTGTGAAAACATCCTTACAAATTTTCATTTATAGCAAATTTAATATAAAATAATTTTAGAAATTTGTGTTGTTGAAATGTTGAGCAACTAACCTATAAAAAAATTTAATTGGATGAATGAAAAATCAACCATTGAGGTCAAGAGAGAAGTTTGAATTTGACCATCATACAAAAAAACTGCAAAAACTGCATTTTGGTACCGACTATAAAATGCTACTGAAAATCTTGTCACAAAGTAAGTACCACCGCTAGGAGATATGAGTAATCATGGGAGAAGGATGACAGAACACCAAATCTATGGTTATGTAAAAAATATAAACTAAAATCCTAAAATGTTTTTCAAGCAATTATAGAGTTAACCGAAAAGAGTGTCGAAAAGAGTGTCTCAAAGTGGAAAGAAACCTTAAATTCACCTTAGATTCGTTTTGAGTTCAAAGATATTGCAGAACTAGTCTATGGTGAGTTGAAGAATAATTTAAAGCAAGGCCCTACATAATGGAACTTGTGACCACCCCAATGCTAAAGGAGAGTTCCCACAAATACTAAAAAGGCTCCTAACTGATATTAAAAATAATAATCTACAAGGCAAGAATGGCTCCTATGAGATAGCCACTAAAAAATCAAGAGAACAAGTGCCTAGGCAGACATAAGCTAATTTCATGTTGGTGATTATGTTCAAAGATAGTAAAGAAAGGCTACATTTTACATTCAAATACCTACAATTTTTTAATTCTTCTAATAAATACATAAGGTTCTTTAGCCACTCCTTGAACACCTTACTACTATTCCCGAATCATTGTAGCAGATACCTAAATTATGGCAAGTCCACGACATCTTTAGTTAAAGATTGGGTGGTGGGACATTGTATTTAATGTTAAAACTTCTACAGTGCTACTGTTGAAAAAGGTGGATTCTATTAACTACTAAAGAACCTTATGTAGTCAGTACGTATGTAAATTGCCAAAACAAAGATGAATTATAAATTTCTATTCCAATTAAAATAAAATCATTATATTCTAATGTAATTTTTTAAATTAATTATTCAATAAATTAAATGCTCTTGGATGAAAGATTGTAATTGCAAATGTTTAGAAGATTATTTTAAAAACAATACTTATTTTATTTTATTTTTTAAAGTATAATTGATTTTTTTCTAAAAACTAATATGATCGGCAATGAGTTTATAGTCAATAATTTATGTAATAAAACCCAAAGTAAATCTTATTTTAAACATTTGGATCTTCTAATTCTTTAGGTTTTCTAATTCATAAAAGAAGGATATTGGGGAAGTAATTAAATTCATTTTGATATGATTTGTATTTTCATTGATAATTTGTATATCAAAATTTTCAAACATTTTGAATGATTTTTTCTCAAGACATCTTCAAATAATAAATTTGTCCAATATGTAAGTTACATGTGCTTTTTGAGAGAAAGCAAGATAAATTAAACCAATAAAGTCATCCTTAATGTTGAAATTACAACTTTCTTGGTCAAAGGCCATAAATTACTACTAAAATGTCTTACATTTTAATTCTAACTAGGTTTCGCCCTCCATTGTCCTATTAGGTACTTAAATTCAAAGTTTTAAATTAAAATGTTAAAAAAAGGTTACTAAAAGTAAAGCTTGAAAATAAATGTCTAAATCAAATTTTGGGAGCAAATTTGATGAATTGAATCATGTTCAAAATGAATATAAATTATATATTCTTTAAGTTCATTGCGCATGTGAGAGCTCCAAAGAAAAAAAATCTTGAAAAAATAGATATTTAATGCAATTTCAATTCGTTTTATATCTACTTTTCAATTTGGTTAGAACTACTTCCCCAATTTTAACCACTTTAACCTTCTTGTAACACACATAAATACTTATTGAAGATGAATTTTACAACTTTTTTGTGAGACGTTAAACATCGTATCTTTTATTTTATCAACAAAAAAAATTCACATTTTTTTTTAATGTATTTTTGGACCTTGCATTGTTAATTCCTCATAAGGATCGCAAGTGGTTCACTTTATCTTGCTTTCACCCTTTTAACAAAATCTTGGTTGAGTTTGCAAATTAAAAGCTACAATATGGACATATCTTGACACTTTAACAAAATTTCAAAACAATATTATTCAAGAATAAAGATTTCAACACAATTATGTGTAAAAAGAATGCACACTAATTTTCATTTGGTAAAATGCATTCATAATTGAAGAGCATATTTTTAACTTGATAGGGATAAAATAACTCCATCAAAATGGGAGGTCAATATAACTCCACCATTGAATGTAGCAAGTCCAGAATTAGTCCAGAATTAGTCCAGAATTGGTATTAACCCCTAAATGCCCACAGCCTCTCCAAATTGGGTAGTTTTGCAAAGCTGCATTATAAAATGCAACTAACAGGGATATTTTGAACTTGATGTTTGAATGAAATTTGTACACTATGAATTTTAGGTTCTATCCATGCGGTTAGATCTATGATTGCTATCACCAATATTTCTGTATAAATTTTGAAACTTAAAATTCAAACTCATGTTGTAATTCAATTACAAACAAGCTATTGACAATTTGTAGATGAAATTTGTTATGGTGGATTGAAATGTAATACTCTAAGTGTAGTGATTTTTGGAGATTTTTTGGTTGCTTAATTCTATGAGTTGACTTTTCAAGAGCACTTTTGAACTATTTTGTTCAAACTAAGATTTTAGAAATTTTTAGTGAATTAATGCAACATGAAACGAGGCATAAAAATTTCACAAATCATCCCCTTTCTAATCGGATCACACATGCATGAAGCTAACTTCCCATAAAATCTATAGTAAAAAATCCACACTACAAAAAACGCATGACGGATGAGAAAAATTGGATGAAATCTGTACATCATCCAAAAAATGGACGCCTGGGCAATTAGGGGTTAATATCCACTTGTATAGTGCGAATACTATTTTATAATTTTAGTAGTAATTCAAACCTCATGGATTAATATACCTATTTACTTCCACTAGATTTTATGTTGGTCACTTGTGAGTCACTAGTAATAAGAAAGCTTCATGATAATGGTCCTAAGGTAGAAATTTAACAAAAAAATTCATTTAGTTTATAATACACTGATTTGATGTTACATTAAATCAAAGATAACATTAAATAGAATGAAGGGTGTAAAAACATTGGTCATTGTATATTTATAATTAGGTCTTAAGATTGAAGTCTCTTTATTCATCTGGGGGCCAAAGACATTAGAATTATCAGTACACTCAGTTCTTCAAAGTTGAATAAGACACCAAAAATTTTACTCTTATTTGTTCACTCCAAAAAGTTAAAAGGTATGGAAGAGCTTAGTGATCTATCATTATTAGGTGTACACAAGCTTGGTGGTCTTCAAACTCATGAAAAACTTTTTTTGCCACCATAGAAGGAGCTCAAAAAAGTTTTCCTTGAGTTTAGAGACCTCAAAGCTCTATCACACTTAATAAAGTTTCTAACTAAGAGACCATCTAGCTCTTCCATACCTTTTAACCTCAAGTGCTCACACCACATTTACCCGGTCAAACCTCATCAATTTTTCACATTTTAGAATATAATTTTTTTTTGATATTTTTTGATATAATTTATTTTAAAACAGATTTACATTGATTTTTGCATAATTATTTAAATAATAATAAATTTTATAAGATTTTTCAAAGCTTTTCTCTTGTATTAATCATACTAATTATAAAAACGTCTAAAATAGTATGAGATTTTTAGGAAAAATGTAAATAATAGTGATGAACAACAAGGTGTAGGTGGCATGCTTCTCGAGCTTATATAAAAAGAAATCTGATTGAAAAGCTTTTTTTGCTGTGTACAGGGTCTTGAGCTTTAAAGTGTTGTAAAAATTGCAATTTTAACAATTTTGAAGAACAATACAGTGGATTAGAAAGTAGATGATAGCTCCCACACTTTCTCAGTTAGGACCGTTTTCATTTGAAATCAGAAACTAAGTGAAAATCAACGTTTGACTGAAAAACAATGAAACATGGTCCCACGGGGCTCCTTGCACGCTTAAGGATTAACTATATGGAGTGAACAATTAAGTATATTAAAGCAAAATTCTTGGTTTCTTATTCAAACTTTGAAGGACTTTGCGAATAACTCTATTAGCTTGCAATTCCATTGACAAAAGAACAATTTTCAAATAAGTACAATATTTTGCACTGTTTTGTGATAGAGGAGTATTTGTGGTGAACTCACCAACCATTTAATTTTAGCAAACCTCATGCAATAACTATTTTTGGGACTTGTTTCCATCTATTATAAAACATAGGCCATGCATGCACTACAAGTTGGTTCTGCCATCAAAACTATAATTGTGGTAGACTCAAAGTCTGGCACGGACCAACCTAATCTATCTATTATATGACACAGGCCGTGCACTGGAAATGTCGTGCGGGACTCACTACTAGAATGTGGGGGGCTTTGCAACGTTTATAAGCAACGTTTAAGCAATGTTTAAGCAACGTTGAAACAACGTTTATATAACTTAGCAATGTTTGAGGAAATAAGCAACGTTGAGAGCAACATTTGAGAGCAATGTTTGTCTTTGACCAATTTTTGGGACATGGGAGCAACATTTTGTGTTCCCAATGGCGTTCTCACAATGTTCATAAGCCAAGCAATTTATTCCATAAGGTTTGTCGAGGGGTGAGTGAGGTTGAGAATACTTATTGTGAAGCCGGCCATTGCTACGATGTATACCATATGGTATACATCATACAATACATTTAATAGTATGATATACAATATATTGTACGTTATAATGTACAATGTATAATGTACAATATACAATATGCAATACAATGTATAGTATAATGTATACGATATACTATATTGTAAATTACCCACGCTAAACTTCCTACAGTAGGTTCCCACAGTAATTTACCACAAGAACATATTGGAAACACATGTATAACCCATTCCCGCTCATGTAATAAACGTTGCAAAAGCTTGCACCAAAACGTTGTATAATATCAAAACGTTTTTGACACAACTAATGCAACATTCACATGAAGAACGGGAGGGCCATACCGGGGGTAGCCTGCAGGCCAATGTAGATTTACCCCCCCCAAACTTTCTAAACAAGTAGGTCGAGAGGGGGGGGGGGGGGGGGGGGGTTAAATCTACATTGGCCTCCATGCTACCCCCGGTATGGCCCTCCCGTTCTTCTTGTGATTTGCGAGCCCTGTTCATAGCAACGTAACGTCCTCGGTGATGCTATGGGGTCCTTTTTTAGTAGTGACTCTAACACGAGCAAACCTAGGGATTTCATAAATGAGCTTTATTATTCACGTTTTAACATTTCACAACTGCTCACGCTGCAACCGATTGCCCGATTGGCATGAGTGAGAGTCTGCCATCTTTAGAAATGCTATAATCCGACTAGTACAACATATGTTTACTTGTTTCAAGCATTTCATATGACGAACTTATTTATATTGTAAGAACCACAAGCAAGAGTTTAAGGTACAGAGAATGATTGCGTACTAAAAGTCTAAAACCATTACTCCATTAGGGACCTGATTCTGTCTCCTCAACTGAGCCTTTTCACCTTTTTGTGACTGACAGCAACATTCGCATCTAGATCAGACCTTAATACTGGTCGATCTCCAACATCCCACTTTGAAATTGCACAAGTCAGAATAATGTACAGTACATAGTGAAAAGTATTCTACATCCCAACAGATTTGGTTCTTGCACCCCAAGATCGATCTCTTCACAGCTCCATACATCCCACTCGTCCAGGCAACGGGTGCAGCAACTCTGCGCACGTGTTCCATTTTGTTAGAATGTAGGAAACTCAAGCTGGTTCACTTCACTGGATGTGCTCAAGGAATTCTGGATGTTCAAATTGAATGAGATGCGTATTTCAGTTCTTCAAAAGAAATAGAAACGGAATTGACCTGGAAAAAAAAGGCCTGGGCTGACGCACACCTTCATGAACTGCATTTCAGGCCTCCATTTCTTGATTTGGAACATTAGCATTGACCAAGGGTTGATCAGCAGACGTACCAACTGTCGGACAAGAAATGTGGACGTGATTCTTAGTGACGAATTTAAACCATCCAAAGAAGCCAACTGAAGGAGTGAACATACATAGGACTGCACAGGTCGATGATTTGATTACCGCTTCCTAAGTCCACTGACTTAAAAGAGCACTGAGGCATGAAATCTTGAGATCCGGAACTGGAATTTCATTTTGTATTTTTGTAGTTTTTATTCCGACCCTTACCGCCAGTAGTACTTAGTATTCACAAAGGAAATGAAAAGATAAACAGTAGTTCACAAAAAAACGTACACTGGTGGAACAGGGAAGAACACAAACTCACCTTGAGTGCGTGCCCCCATTTCCAAAGATTCAGGCCACGCAGTTGCATGAGCATGAGCCGCGTGTAGAGGCAAGCCCTCCACTCCACCATTCGGAACGCCCCTGTCCGGTGGTAAACCGCCGCCCGGATGGCCTGTCACTGCTGCAAGCAGGCAATGCGCTACTTCAGGGCCCGGTGAGGCTGGAGACGCTAGTCAAAATTAATTTGGCATGGGAGAGAAAGTTACTTCATGCACTCAATTCTATAGCAGACGCAATTAAGAAACTGATGCTACTTAATTAAGATGCAACAAGCTTACCCGCAGTACCGGCATCATTGCCGGCCCTGTTCTCCACATCAAGTCCGCCAGCGATGGCCCTCATGAGTACATAGAGGAGGAGTGCCACAATGAGACCCGCGCCAATACCGATCACGAGCGGACGGAAGACGGCAGCCCACAAGCTCCAGGTAGAGGTTGCCATGATCGCTCCAAAATCTTGAGAAATTAATTACCACAAATCAGCTCGGGGTCTTCGCAATTACTTAACACGCGGACACATATAGAGGATACTGATACATACGCCGACAGAATCACAGCTCAACGTACAATCAATTTACATGTCTGCACTAGTCCTGCGATTCTCAACACAATTACACGACATCAGGAACCAATGTAATGGTTGAAACACATGAATCAGAGCTACTCTGTGGATGGGGTGAAACACAACAGCTACGTACTCTCAGATCGGTAGATAGATAGACAAAGAGGCAGGAGTTGAGGATCAGAAGGTGAAAACTGGACGGATGGAAGCGGGGATCCAAGGAGACTACTGGATCATACTCGTACAGATGTAGGATGGATCAATTGAAATCCCTTGTGTCAATCGAAAACAATGGGCGTGTGTGAAATCCACTCCCTCTCGTCAGTTTTAATACCTCAGATCCCTCAGGAGGGGAAGCTGCCACGAACGGACAACAATTACTACTCCCTCTAGTCAGTTTTAATACCTCAGATCGCTCAGGTGGGGAAGCTGCCACGAACGGACAACAATTACTACTCCCTCTAGTCAGTTTTAATACCTCAGATCGCTCAGGAGGGGAAGCTGCCACGAACGGACAACAATTAGTACTACAGCAGTTTAACCCTTAAACGTACCACTCCTTTGTAGGAAAGTCAAACTACACAATTTAGCCTTCAAGATTTATCAAAATATATTTTGTAATATTTTTCATGCATGGAATTAAATGTTTCCTATCAGTCTTGAAATTTTCAAATTTTCTTTATTTAATACGGCCTTTTTAACAAATTTTTAAGTCAAATACTCCAAAAAATAATTTTTATTACAAAAAAGCTTTAAAAAAAATATATTCTTTTGGGAGCAGGTACAAATTACAATGGAGAATCACATGATATGTTTTCCATAGAATTTTTTTATTTAAATTTTGAAATTCGAAAGGTGAACATCCTATGTAGTGTAATTCAAACCTTGAGCTACAAAGCTTGCACAAGCAATAAAATACTCAATAATTGGAATTTTTAAGATTTGAAAAGTGGAGTACAAACTAGACTTAATAAACTTCATTTTCTTAGTTGGGTGTATTAGCAACAAAAGTCATCTTCAAGATCAAAATTGGGTTTGACCAACAAACGTCTAGAAACTGGATGCCTGGATGCTTAGGGGTTAATGGTAGTTTACTTGCAATTCAGTGGAATATAAACTATACAAATTTGGAACATAAACTATATTCGAAGTGGCTTTACGGAATGTCCACTTAGTATAAGTCACTTCGAATATAGTTTGGAATATAAATTTGGAATATAAACTATAATATTCGAAGTGGCTTATACTAAGTGGACATTCCGTAAAGCCACTTCGAATATAGTTTATGTTCCAAATTTGAATAGTTTATATTCCAATGGATTGCAAATAAACTACTGTTAAACTGCTGTAAGGTAATGCCGTCAGTTTAAGCATTTCAACCTATGTGGAGCGCTGATTCTCAATGATAAAAAATTGCAGCACATAAAACTTTGGGTTTAATAACCAAGCTCAAATTTTAATTAATTTTTTCACAATGTATGATTTTGTTATAAAATTTCAAACTTAATATGCATAAACCACTATTGATATTAGTAGGTGTATCAATAATTGTCTTTCATTTTTAGTTCAATCAGATTGCTAACTTGATATTCATAATTAATACTTGTGATAACTAGATTGGGATTGCTAAATTTTTAAAGAATTACTCCTAAGGACAAAAGCTTTGTGTTGAAGGAAAATTAAAAAATTAACTCCGCCATTGCAGTCTAATGGTGAAAACATTGAGTCAGTAGGAGTAGTTAGTTTGAGCAAATCGGAAGCTTATTCTAGGATAAAATGAACGGGGCTACCATAAGTTGTTTTTATGAGAGAGGGAGTATATAGGAAACTCTTGCATTTTTGGTGAAAAGTCATGATAATTATGAATTAGTGTACAATGTATTGTGACAAATCCAAGATATTTTAGTATTACTTTTGATAGTTTTGGTTTGTGACTTACAATTGTCATCCTCATATTGAGTTTTTATTTGGATATTTACATAGCTAAGACTTAGCAACATTTGCATCCTTGAAAAAATAGCATGTTTTTAAAAACTATTTTAGTATCCCCTAAATTTATTGTTTTTGATTTACAATTACAAATGAAAAGATAGTGTTCAATACTATGACCCCAAAATGAGCAGTGAGTGGCGGCCTGGGAAATGCGGGGCCCTGGAATTACGTAAATGGGAAATTATGATTACATTAAATAGAGAAATTCGTAAAGTCGTGAAATCTCAAGCTTCCGGTACTACATCAGTAAAGATTATGGCTCACAGGACAAAAAAGTAGGAGTGTCGGGTTCCAAAAATAAAAACTGGATGAGTTATATTTCCGGAAATGAAACTTGGGTGACTGGGTTTGATCTTATGTCAAGGCGTGCCACCGGGTATGGCGCCGGAGCCCGTCCATTAATAAACCACATGACCAGATTATAGCCGCCACCACGCATTGAGCCTTGAACCTCCTGGCCCCAAGAGCCTCATGGGCTTCTAATCCTAGCCTGGCACACCTCTCTTGAGCTTGTGTCAATGAGTTTCGGATATCTGTAATATAGAGGATGGGGGATGCAACTCTGGATGGTTGATCCAGAGGCTTTACGAATTTCTCTAATGTATGTAGAAACTGAAACTAATCAAGAGCAAGTGCAAAGAACCTTATTACACAATTTTTGTTACTAATTTTGTGGCGTATAGAAGGGATGTGATTTCAACTCTGAAAAAAAAATTAGAATAATTTTCATTTAGTTATAATGCCCAAATAGGGCTCATAATTTATCAAAACTATTGGAATTGTCGTATACGATAGATAGACAATCTGAGGCAGGAGTTGAGGATCAGAAGGTGAAAACTGGATGGATGGGATCCAAGGAGACTGGATCATCCACACATCTCTATGATGGATAAATTGAAATCCCTTCACAACATTCAGTAGCATGCACTGTCTTTGTCTTTGCTCTACAGTAGATGGTGTGGAATATTCCACACCCAACAATACTTCACTAGTAGCTAAAAGGATTAGAGGACAGGTGGAGGCTCAAGGTGATGAGCAGAGTGCATGAAGGCTACTGAATAGTATGCTCTCATTTTATGTCACTACCAATTATGTTGTGTCAAAAACAGAGGGCGTGACTGCGTGAGTGAAATCCCAAGTGTCCCCCCTGTCAGTTTTAATACCTCAAGTAGGGAATCTGCAAAGAACGTACAACATGCTCATGCTTGTTGACAAGTGTACTTGGATATAAAATTAAAATTTCCAAGGAATTGCAAATAAGATTCTGCACAGTTCCTACTTATGCCCTGACTCTAAATCCCTCGGGACGTTAATGCAAGCACTGTTCACCCATGGGGCCCATTTTTTAAAATTTCCATTTTGGGTCCTCTAAGGTCTTTTTTTGGCAATTTTTTTTGCAAATTTCAGGCCAACGGTCTAAACTTGATTCACGGGAACCCCCTTCAGAATTTTAAACCCTTGGAAGAGGGGGTTATTTTTTAAGGTGGGCCCCCACACGTTCAAAATAGGGGGTAGTTTTTGTCCTCTTGCATTAACGTCGGGGGGGATTTAGAGTCTTCCCTACATATGTAGAAACTGTTTACATTGCCGCCTCTGACAGACATCTCCCCATGATTGTTGCGGCCCCTATCATCTCCACATGCATCATTGCATTGAACACAATATCCCCTAAATGCTAGGTCTATGACCATGGAATCATGCTTTACTTATCACACTCACTTCTACCACTATAAGTATGATAAAAATTTAATTCTATATTTTTAGTAGATGAAGCCATGTGTCTACTACACATCATGAATTTTTCAAAAAAATTGGTGAAAATTTGAAATTGCTATCATTTTTTGAAGTGATTTGAAAGAAAATTCATATCAATCACAAAATGTATTAAAAAATTCCAACTTTTTTACCAAATGTGTAAATTACAATGACGAACATTACAGTAAATGAAAATCATCCGTCCATTTAAATTCAGATGTTTTTCCTACACCATGGTAATACATGTTGAACTTGTAACTCCAATAAAACACTAAATTTTTAGAGTTTTCCAAAAATTCAAAGTGGAGTAAAAACTAAACTTGGTAAGCTTCATTTTATTAGTTAAGGACAAATGCAATAGAACTCATTCTCATGACAAATTTAGTTTAAGTAGAAAGAACATAAAAATCCCAAATACACTACACGGTGAACCATTTTTATGACTCTTTTTGTAGTTGGGACCCCATATATAATTCAAAAATAGTTTGAATGATCTGAATTTAACTTGAAGGGGTGGCATGACCAACAAATATCCTTTATGAAAATAACTGGATGGAAATCGTCCACGTAGCAGTTGGAATTGAATAGTGAGTTACATTCATAAGCCAGATTTTGGTCTGGGCGGCATTTAGGGGATATACAATGAAGTAACACTACAAGGAAACTGGTCGCTTCTCACTGTTATTTTGAGCGATTCCAGAGTTGGTGAGTGCTTTTGGTCACATAAGACAACGGCTTCCTCAATTTCAATCAATGAAAAGAGGGGATTTTTAAATTCAACCTCAAAATTTAAAAGTAATTTACGTTCTAAAAATGTAAGTACATACTATTCTTGTCATAGATGATGCCTAAAAAAGAAAATTCATAAATAATTCCTTTATTATTAATAATTCATGGTCAAAGTGATTTGAAAAAAGCCAAGCCCGAGGGGCTGAGTTGACGTTGAAGGGTTAATCAGGTATCTACAAACTGAAATTGATTCATGAGCAAGTGCAAAGAACTTTATTAGGTATTTTTTGTTGCTTATTTTGTGCCTTACAGAAAGCATATGATATCAACTCTGAAAAGTAAATTAGAATTTTTTTCATCTATATTTAATGTTCCAATAGGACTCATAATATCAAAATTATTGGAATTGTCGAATATGATTATAGACCTATCATTTCGGGATTAATCCTTTGAGGACATCAAAGCCAAAATGTGGTTTATGAATGATTTCAGACTTTCATAATGAATTGAAGCACTATGGAGTTATTCCATCCAATTTTTTTTTGTGAGTTGCTTAATCTGAATATGTTAATTCTAGGAAGTATTACAAATTTCCTGGCATTGAGATGTTACTAGTCTTTTTAGAAAATAACATGTTTATGACATAAATCACCTTTTAGAGCATTTTGGCAACTTTGAATTTATTATCGTTCTAATTTAAAATTTTGAAAACTCTTAAAATTGAATTGCAATACCGTAGTACTATAGTTGGGTCGCCATCCCCACAGACATATATTTAATTTATTTTTTAAAAAAGGTTCATTCATAAAAAAAAGGATTTTTTTGGTTTTTTTTATGAGAAAAAATGATTAAAAAAGGGCCCAAAATAGCTCAGGAATATCAAAATATGGCTAAAAGTAATTTATTCTATTTTTTTTTTGTCCTCATGATTTCTAATTTTTTATGTTTTTTTTTTTGGAAATTATTTTTTGGCAACCCAACTATGGTACTACAGTATGCAACTTAGAAGGCCTAATTATGATTTTTTGTTTTCTAAGTAAATACTAAGTATTTATCTAAAGATGATGGACATGTTTGCCAGTCCAAAACTTATCCATAATTATCTTCCCAGGGTTTAAAAGAAAGATACTATGGCATGAAGGACTAGTGTTTATGAAGAGTTTGTTGGCGGAAGTGCTACCAATCGGGCTACCAAAACCAAGTTCGCCTATGCTACCTTTAAATCTTTAATGCCTAAAGTGGATGCCGCACGGGGACTTCCCTAGGAGGTCATCCATCCCAGTACTATTCTGGCCCAAAGGCACTTAACCCTCTAGTGCCCATATAATTGGTAAGTGGTCACTAGATCGCCAAAAAATGAAATGTTGCAAATTCATGTCAGTCTGGTGTCTGAAGTATAGATGAGACATAACTTTTGATTCTGCAGATGATGCAAAAATAAAATATGGAATCTGACTTTTTTAGATATCCAAATACCTATGTACAAAACTCCAAAATACAGCAAATACTTACAAATACAACACATATACTATACAAATTTTTTGTGTTTTGAAGTTTGTTATCTTGTATTTTTTTGGGGGGATTGTGTTCTCTTGTACATGTTCCATTAGTATATGTATTCAAATCTTGATCAATGTACCAACTCCTTTCCCATTTTAACGTATAAATTATTGTTCTAAACCATATATGGATAAGTCACTCCTACTTATAAAATTCACAATAATTAAGTGTGAGTCCGTTCTTAACATGAAAGATTGCAATGGAGAGGTGTTGACATAGGTCATTGATGAACATCTTTATTTTCATTTTTGAAATTTTAACCCAAATTCTATTTAACTTTGAAATCACATACCTCCCAAAAGCTCATTTTTGAGTATGCATTCACTAAGGTAAAGGGTACAATTGCCGTCAGTTTAAGCATTTCAACCTACATGGAGCGCTGGTTTTCAATGATAAAAAATCGCAGCACATAAAACTTTGGGTTTAATAACCAAGCCCAATTTTTAATTTTTTTTTGTCACAATGTGTGATTTTGTTCTGAATTTTCAAATTTAATCTGCATAGACCACTATTGAGGTTAGTAGGGGAACCAATACTCGTCTTTCATTTCTAGTCCAATCAGTTTGCTAACTTGGCATACATAATTGATCACCAAACTACTACAACTAATGGTTGTAATAATTTGATTGGGAACTCATGAAGTTGAAACAGGTGCTTGCATAGGTGACTGGAATTGGTCCCTAACAGGTTCTAGTGCTTCTACCTTAGTAGAAAAGGTGGCATTGCTGAGGGAGTTGCCTAAGCATATGGTGCCCAATTCTACGCATGCACAGTGCATTTGCCTAGGCATTTCCCTGGGGAGGGCCACCTTTTCTACTAGTGATTATACGGTTACACATACTATAATCTTCTAATCCAATAGTCAGATCTTACCGAGATTTAACTGGCACTTGTTTCATTAAACTATGCTTACATTTATACAATTGAATACTATTGATAGTATTCCTAATTTCAACAGAAAAAGTTTTTAAACAAGCGGCTAGTCTCATAGTCTCTGCCTTCGTATTCACCCTAGATTTACTTTTACACCTTGTTTGTATTGTTCAGCCATATAACTCCTTAACCCCTAAAGGACCACGAGGCCACCACGCGGCTTCTAGACCTAGAAAATGAGGAAATTCGAGTTGTTGGGCCGTGAATTGTATGGTGAGCAACAAAGAGACCCTAGTTCTTTTTGAGAGCTGAATTTGTGGGTACTTCTTGATCGAAATTTCATGAAGTGTGCGATTTTTGGTGATTTTTTTTGAGCTACAAGGAGGCTATTTGGGCGTCACTTGAGACCCTCATATCTTCCTCCTCACACCTTCAAATTATGTGAATTCTTTTGCACATGTTTGAAATGATGATCATTATGCATGGTAGAAATTTCAGAATTTTTGGAGCACTTTTGATCAATCTGATTTTAGCATATGTACAAAATACCCCGAGCAAGTTCCATCAATCTTCTCAACGGTGGCATTTTCTCAAAAATTGTGCGATTTTGTTGATCCTTTTTTCATACAAAAGCTATGTAAGTCTTCTTTAATTTCAACGATGCCGATCGTCAAAATTAACCCACACCAATGAGGAATTGAGCTTGTTATAAGAGTTAGTCAAGAAAACAAGAGCTAAGCGAGCGTGGTGGCGATTCTTATTAGACCACTAACTTGCTGCATAGATTTAGAATGTGGGCATTTAGCTAGAAAGAGAGCGTGATTGCGATTCTTAAAAAGTCCCCACAAACTAGATCTCACTGCATACACTTTAGATGTGATTTAGAGCGTAGATGTGAAGCCACAGTACAAACTCCACAGTGAAGGCAACGGAGGAAATAGGAGCTTCTTGAACCACCACTCAAGCAAGAAGTATTGTGAAGCAAGCAAAGGCGCGATCAGCGCCATTTTCACAAGATCTTTTCAGGCAACATCCTTTTCACCTTCTTTCTATTGCAAAAAACACTAGTACGACTATTTGCTATGTTTTAGGGTTTGAAGCTAAGTTTCAAATAGATCTTCAGCATACCATTGATATAGATTTTTACTGTCTTAGAACTAGCTACATTTACATAGTTATTAGCAATAAGATTAGAACAATCTATAAGATTGTGCAAGGTAGATCTAACTACTGCAAAGGCAGATCTACATTCCGCCATACTTTGGTAAAAGCGCATTCCCAATACACCTGAGAAGATCAGATCCCACAGATCAAGATGTACAACATCAAGCACCAAGAAAACAAAGACCAAGAGGAAGGAGAACAGATCTGTATCCGTGGAGACAGCACTGGCGTCAAAAGTGGTAGGAGAATCAAGCGTGAAGAAAATTACAAGAGGACAACAGAAGACTCTGGAGGCTATAAGACAGGAGGCTACGGAAGGTACAAGGGAAGGGTAGATCGCAATAACGACACAAGGACATTGCAAAGCAGCAAGTGGGGCAGAACATTGCAACAGAACAGGGGATCAAGCGGCAGTGACTATACCCAAAATGAAGAGCACAGAGTCGAGGCTGATGCAAGCTCCAGAGACGGCAGCAGTATAGGCGACGGAAGCAGCTGCAAAATCGAAGACAACACCGAAGGCACGAGACACCGCAAACGCAGAATCAGCAACGGATGCGCACACCGTCAACAAAAACAAGGTAATTGCTACATTTTGAGAACTGAGGTTGGAGACTACGGCAAGAGGTGGAAGAAAAAAAAACGACAATAACAGAGTTCGAGACAGCAAGTGTGGAGACTGCGCTGGAAGGGTAAGGAGCTGCGCTAGTAAAAACAGAGGTTTCAACAAAAAGAGTTGCGTTGAGGGGCGTGGAGGCTGCAATCGAGGCCACAACGACAAGAGCAGCGGAAGCTGCGATGTGACACGAAAAGACCGCAATCGTGAAATCAACAACGACAATAAAAAGGACCGCACCAGCAAAGGTCGCAGAAGTTGCGAAGGAAGGCAGAGCTTCCGCAGCGGAAGTTGGAACGGAGACGACGATCGTAGGTGGGGAACGCGCTGCGACAACAAAAAGAAGAGCTGCAACAGAGAGGAGAGCAACGACAACAATCAAGGAGATAGTAGCAGAAAACAAAACAAGTACAAACAGAGATATGTAAAACAAGGAGGGTACAAGGGGAGACAAAACTCATGAAGAGATTGCGGGGGAGGCCGTAGTGATTGCGAGGGAGGCCGAAGTGATTGCGAGGGAGGCCAATGCGATTGCGTGGGTGACAGAAGGAGAGGCCGTAGAGTCTGCGAACGAAGACGGAGCTTCCGCAGCGGGAGTCGAAGAGGAGACGGCGGTCGTGACTGGAGACGCTGCGACAACCACACAAAGAACAACGACGGAAGCAACGTAGAGGAAGGCTGCAGTGGCAAAGAAGAAGACTGCAGCCGAAAAGGTAAGGGAGCTGCGAAGGCACGGGGAGGTACGGTGAGGAAGCTGCAAAGGCACGAAGACGAAGACTGCAAAGATCAGAGCACCTGCAACAAAATCCAAGGTGAATGCAAGAGCAATCAGGGCAAACGCAGAAGGCAGCAAGGGCAACGCGAGAGAAACCAGAGCAACGCGGCAACAAGGCAAGGTCAGGGAGACTCTCAAGAAGAACAAGGCGACCACAATAGAAGGCAATGCGAGTGCAATAGAAGTCAATGCGAGTGCAATAGAAGTCAGAACGACAACAGCAGAGGCCAGGGCATTTGTAGAGCAAACCAGGAGTGCAAAGAGAACCAAGAAATCAACTACGGCAACGAAAACTGCACCAAAAGTGAAGCTGACTGCCGTAGAAGCCCCAGCGGTCGCAAAAGTAACCAAGACAGAGAAGGTCGAAGCGTAGACGGTGGCCGCTGCAAAGAAGGAGGTCGCGGCAACAAGAAGCGGCACTGCAAAGGTAAGGGTGAAGACCAAGGTAACAAGACAAGAGGCAACGACAACAAGAAAGGAGGATGCGCCAAGAAAACATAAGGCTGCAATAACGAAGACAAAGGGTGCGACAACAAGCTTGGAGACTGCGGGGGAGATCGCAAGGGCAGAAACTGTGTAGAGGACAAAGGTGACAAGAAAGGAGCCGAAGGTCTCAGAGGGGGGAGCGACAACAGACCCGCAAGCTGTGAGACAGAAGGCAACAGAGAAGAGGAGAAGTGTGAAGTGTACGGGAAGACCCAACACTTTATAAGAACAGAGAGAGGCGGAACGGCCAATCACAGTAGAAGAAGCCCAAGGTTTTTAGCAATGGCAATGAGAAATTCGGCTAGAAGCAGTCAAGAGGGGTCATCCAGTGCAGACATGGAGATGGACACTCCCATGACTCATAGTCTCAAGCGCATTTTGGAGAAAAAGGCAGCCAACAAGGAGAGTGCTACGGGGGACAACGGAGGCAAAAAAACCAAAGGTACACACATGCATAATAATGCCTCCCCTCCTCCCCTTCCTTATCTCCCTACCCTCCCCGTTCTTCCTACCCTTCTCACTCCACCCTCCACATCGCATGAGCAAGGCATGGGTAATACGGTTAAGGATGATGATATAGATAATACTAATGGCAGCCCAATTAAGGTAGATATTGGGCTACGAAACCCAAACTTTTGGTTGGGCTTCAAAACCATGGAGATGTTAGGTCATGAGAATGGTGATGACATTATTTTCATGGATGAATCTTTAGAGGACATGATGACTAGAGGTATGATACCGGAGGAGGCCGAAGAAATGCGTAATGCAACCGTGGCATTCCCACGAACACCACAACTTCTCTATCCTAAGGATAGAGAAGATGGGGTTTTAGGGCAACATTATAACCTAACTCAAATCCCGTTCGAAATCCCGATTAATCCTACCACGGGATTAGCCCTTGATTTTCATGTTGAAATTCATTTTGAAGTTCACATTGAAACCCCCCTCCTTCGTGATGATGTTAAAGCCATGGTCATCAAAAGGTTAGAGGATATGAATATACCTCTTGGCACGGACATCATTGATCCGGTGGCGGTGCTTTGATTTAGCACCAAGAGAGGAGGCCAAAGGGGGGCTTGGAATGGTGTAATTAAGTTGCACCTTCTCAACCCCGAAACCGATGGCATGAGAATGCTTAAAGGGCTGCGCCCTTTTATCCTTGATTTGGACATAGTTGATGGTTACTCAAAGACACCTTGCTCAAAAAAGTTTTTGGGCAAAGTGTGCAAAAGTTTTCATAGTATTGCTAGAAACACTAACCTTTCCGTGAAGGTTAAGAGTGATAATCTAGTAGATATGACCGCTAGCGCCCTCTTTTATGATGTCTTAAGAAATAGTTTTCTTAAGAAACAAGACTTTGAGATAGTGGATGTTCAAAAGAACACGCTTGAGAGTCATGCCTTCATCATGGCGCCTACTCCAAAGCAAGCGGAGAAGATTAGGCTTCACCACGTAGCCGCTAACCAAGAGATCATTATGCCACAAAAGAAAATTAGCCAAACACCCCGTATTACACCCGAGGCTAAGGCTAAAAAGGATGCTTTATCTTTGACGCTCTCTCACTTACCCATCTTGATGTCGGTGGTTGATACCACCGAAGCAATTTTCAAAACCATGGAAAGCAAGAATGCGGCTTCCATTTGGTTTCATAGGGAAGTAGGAACTAGACACAATGGGAGTGCTAATGTTCAATGCACAAATCCCATTGTGTATAGATCATTTGTGAACAAAACCCATATGATTGGGGGGCATTATGTGGACTTTGCACCGCATAGAAGAAGTTTAGATGGATTAGACCCACCCACCAAGGAGCAAGTAGAGAAATGAGGCTTCAACGACATTAATGCGGCACTAGTCAACACCGTGGCCACATTGGTGACAACAATACCCACTATCACAAAGGAGGATGTGCTAACAATTATGGAGGAGAGCAACAAGACCATTAGAGAAGAAAACAAGAAGATGAAAGAAGAAATTGAGAAGACAATAGAGAATAAGATGAATGAAGAAAGACTCATCAACAACGCGAAACATGATGAACTACAAGAGAAGATTGACAACATCCATGACATACTCATGCTAGCGGTCAAGGGTATCCAAGAAATCAAGAGTAGTACTTCAAGACCTACCTTAGAATACGAAAAAAACGTAGATTGATCAAAGACTACAAGGTAGAATATATAGTATACTTATACTATACCAATACATTTACAGATACTAACTACATATACGGTAGTAAGTACATGTATAGTATACAAGTAGTATACACTTTAGAACACATACAAGTATATATACGCTGGAACATAGAGTATGGTATATTATATACCAAAAAAATACCAAAAAATACTTATACGAATAGACTATCTATATACAAATATTATACTATATTATTATACCCAAAAAATACAATAAAATGGTATATACCAATACCAAATACAAAATACAGATTTGTACAAAATACAAATACAACAATATACCTATACCAAAAAACTCATACAATACCAAAATACAAATACATCTCTACAACACACAAAGAACATACTACAAATACTCCAATATATACACAAAATTTTACAAAAAGAAAAAGAAAAACAACAAAACAAAACTAAATACCAAAAGAAACAACATTATAACCAAAAAACACAACAAATTACTCTCAAATACCACATATAAAGCCCTACACACAAAAACACACAAAGATAACACACCAAAAAATCACATAAATATAACCTCAAAAACCAATTCCAAATCTCAAACCCACATACCAAAAACATCAACAAAAAAATTTAAATCAAAACATACATCAAAAAGTTTGACACAACTAACTATACCTATACACAAGAACACTAAAACAAGTCTAAAACACACCAAAAAAACCCACAAAATAAACAATATACTACATAAAACCAATTACAATAAATATTCTACACCTACACCTCAAAAGAAAATTAAACAAAACACCACAAAAAACTTAGAACATAAAAAGTTTTTCAAAAACAATATAGATAGAAATGAGCACCAACAATGGACTCGGCCTACCGGCCTCGTCCAAAATAAACAAATAAAAAAGAGAAAAGAAAAAATAGCCCAAAAATCTCCTCTAAAAAGAAACTTTTTATACCAAATATTACTATTATGCAGGGACATCGAAACCAACCCCGGGCCCATGCCCGACCTATTAAAAACACATCCACCTACACATAAAAGAAGATCCAAAACATACTTTATACCAAGCACGATTAAACTACAACCAGAATACCAACACTTAGCAAAACAATTCTCACCCATTCTAAATATAACACATCCAAATCATACGGAAGCTAGTAATGACTATCCACACATATCAAAATATATATACCAAAACCAACACCACCCATCACCAAAAATATTATACGCACTTATCATCACTATTAGTCCATCAAAAGAATCATGTGACCAACTCCTAATACAAATTCCAAACCCAGACTGGACAACAATACTATTAGAAAAAATGGCCATATTACAAAATCCACCTGAAAGACATATTCCAATTACACATCCATATATAGAATTCACAAATAAAAATCAAAACTTAATAAATCCACCTAATACCATACACAAAGAAATATATAAGTTTATCCATCACCACAACGAATCAATAACCCTCCAAGCCATGAGTAATAAATTCTCATTCCTCCCTATAAATCTATTAGAAGAAACCCTAAAAATTCATGAACCACTACCTGAATATACCCATCCTCCACCACTCCCAAACGTACCCCTAGTACAACCACAAGAAATATATACAACAAACCACAATACAAGATTTATAACATGGAATTCTTCATCACTAAATACAGCCCTTCCAAATCTACACGAACTAATCTCCAACACACCCGTCGAACCCGCTATCATCACAATACAAGAAACTAAACTAACCGCTACAAAATCCACCAAATATATACAAAACCTATTCCCAAAATACAAACTAATTTTTAACAACACACATGCCCTAACAAGATGCATGCAACAAAGAATGCCATACATACCCGCAAGAGGAGGACTCCTCACACTAATACATCAAAAATACGCATACCCCGGCAATATCACTAAAATCCCAACCTCCAAAGAAATATCACCATATCTATAAATAATAAAAATAGACAACAAACCACTACAAACGTGGCTAATTATTCACATGTATATGCCGTCACATGTAGAAGACATACAATATATACCAATGATCCAACAAAACATAACGCAACAAATCAATGCACATCCAAATACCACACATATTATGTAGTGACTTTAACAGAGATATAGCACTTATAGGACGACAAAATGAAACCGACACAACCCCACCACAAACAGAAGACATAGAATGGAGAACATTTACAAATAATCTTCAATTAGAATACATCCCAACAGATTACCCATTCTCCAGACAAGGGGGACTAAACTATAACCAAACCAGCCTAATAGATGGATACTACATTAAAACACCAGATAATACTTTATATACATCAACTACAGACAATGACCACAACCTTAATTCTGACCACTCACCAGTAACATTATACATACCACCAAACACCTTATTAGCAAGACCTATGCCAATAACAAATAAAACAACGAGAATTCTAAATCCCATACCACAAGAAAATCTGGAAAAATTCAAAATAGAATACTTTGAAGAAAATGCTCTGCAAATAAACGAACTCATCACAATACTATCAAATGATCAACTGACAGACGACCAATGGCAAACATCATGTTCAAAACTAGATCACGTAATACAAAAAATATCAGATAAAATTCAAGAAACTTGTAGTGCACCACCACTCCCGACATTAACAAACCGTACTTCCCAACAAGGAAGCTTCTTACCAAGAAAACTACAAAAAACATGGAAAAATCACCTATCCACCTACCATTTAATTAGAAAAAAAATTTACATAACAAAAAATAGACAAAATTGGCAAACACATCCAATAATCGAAGAATTAAAAAACCACACAAATGTTACCATCCCACCACTCTCAACCCAAGAACATAATCAACAAGAATAGATCCAATCACTAGTAGAAATAGCCAAAACAACAAAAATACAAGCCCGTAAAATCACCACAAAATACACCCAAAGCTGTATAAAATAGGCAATATCAAAATACAGACAATTATACGACAAAAGCTCAAAGAAAATAAACAAAAAAGTTTTCAAAAATCAAGAAACACCACCATTAGACTGCATTATGGATAGAAACAACAACATACTAACCAGCCCAGAAGACATAGCAAATGAAATCCACATACAACAATCAATTAGCAATAGACCTACAGTACCAACATGCTACTACCAACCCGAACACCCAATACAGTGCACTTGCGGAGTTAGACAATACCCATGGCATGACCTTGATGGGTTTGTAATAGAAAAAAGAGGTAACTCACAAATTCCACTCTATAAACACTTTGATAGAGAAACATATGAAATGTGTCTCAAACACCTATCTAACAACAAAACACCAGGCCCAGACAAAATCCCCAATTCAATACTAAAAAATATGCATGAATGCTTCCACAAACTACTCTTTCTATTTTTTACTCACTGCTACAAACAAAAACATATCCCAGCCTCATCGAAAATTAGTCTAACCATACTACTTTATAAAAAAGGGGACCCCGCACAACTGCCAAACCACAGACCAATAGCACTTGCAAACACAATATACAAATTCTTCACTAGTACACTAACATACATACTATCAGCGTACGGAGAAGAATACCAAATATTACACGACAGTCAAGAAGGATTCAAAGCAGAAAGAAGCACAGCAAGACAACTACAACTCCTCATTGCAGCACTAGAAGACGCAAAATTTACAAATCAAGACATATATCTACTATATATAGACTTCAAAAATGCATTTGGCTCTTTAGATCATGCAAGACTCTTAGCTATAATGGAAGATCTTGGATTCCCAGCAGATGCAGTAATGCTAGTAGGAAACATATACTCTCACTCAAACACTGTATTTATCGGAGAACACTTTGACAAAACAAAACCAATACCGATTCAAAGAGGAACCATACAAGGAGACACACTCAGTCCATATCTATTCATAATTTTTTTTGAACCACTTTTGAGATGGCTACAAAGAGGGGAAAATGGATACACATTTGGTACATCAAAAATAAAAATTAGCTCTGCAGCATACGCAGACGACTTAGCAGCTATATTAAATAATACAAAATCACTACAAACACAACTAAATAAAATTGACAAATTCTGTGAATGGGCAGGCACGGACTTGGGAGTTACAAAATGCGCAGTCACCGGTTGCCAAAATAAAACCAAAACGCAACCAAACAAATTTAAAACTCACATAACAAACCAAAAAATCAACTACAGAGACCAAACACTACCAGTACTACATCAAAATGAACCTTATGTCTATTTAGGCATACAGTTGGTTCCATCACTAAAATGGAAGCTCCAAACACATATTACCACAACCAAAATAATAGACCAATGCAAGCAATTATCAAAATGCCCTGCCACTATAAAACAAAGAATCAATATGGCAGTAATTAGAGCAGGCATAGCCTACAGCTTCTTTGCAGTCCCATACTCACTACCAACTATTAAAAATCTTGACAAACAAATTATTGCAATCCAAAAAACAATATGTGGACTACCTAAAAGCACTGCAAACATAATTACCCAACTCCCACATGATCTATTCGGACTAGAAGCCTTCTCTTTAAAAAATGCCTACCTCAGATGCATTGGTGAACAACTTCGAAATGCACTTAACGACAAAGGACGACTTGGAATAATATATAAAGGACTAATACAACACATACTTGCCAAAGCTGGTGGTGCCGAAGGCATCCCAAGAATTAAACTCCAAGATTGCATTACATCACCGACAACACGAACATTATTCCTTTTAAAAACAGCTGGTGGTATACACCTAAAAAGCACAGAAGAAAACTTCCAACTTCACATGACAGAACTAGAACAAGAATGGAGAACTATAGCCATAAATGAACTACCACACTTAGACCCACAACTCTCCATTAAATTACTGTACAAACTAATGGCACTCAATATATATAAAATAAAACATATTATCCTTCTCAACGGCACAAAACTAATGTCACCAGAAGAATTTAAAATATACTATCAAAATCCAACTAAACTAGAAAAAAGTGCACTAAACATAGCAGAACAACTCTTCTGTGAACCAAAATGTACCCAAGATTGCCCAAATATATGCCAAATACATTCACCACCCCGCACACTAAAAGAAAAATATAAAATTTATAACCACAGAATAATACCAAGAACACCAATAAACTCCGTACAAATCCCTCATCCACATCAACCACAACAACCAGCTCCACCACAAAACATAAAGAACGATCCCATAAGATATCCCATTCACACAATATTAAAACACAAAACAATTACCACAAAAGATAAATATAAAATATCAAAAAAATATAACACCTATTTATGCCAATGGATAGACTCAAACCACATAACATACACTAAGTGGTTAGAACAACGCGAACTATTTCCACTAAACCTACCAACAGTAATACACCACAATCTAAACCTACTTACAAAATACTACACAGAATATCAAAATAGTCACTATCAAAATATTATAAACATACAATTTACACCCGAACAAATTAGAGACACAAAATATATCCCATCCTCAACAATAATCCCCTACATTAAAACATCCACAATTGAATGTAACCCAGAAAGAGATATAGACACAAACAAGTGCACCATTCAAACACAAAATGACAAAACTCACATATACAATGATACCGGTAAATATATCACCACCATTTCGACTACAAGAATAAAATGGCTATGGCAACAATATAACAACAACAAATACAACATCCGTAGACTAATACCTGCTATACAAACATTTGAAACAAAAGTAGATTGGTTATACCAAAGATACGAACACAAAAATAGTAAAAAAGGTTCAATAAAAACACCACACCATACCATTCCAACTAACATTCTAGACACACTAATAACAACATTTAATATAACACACTCATACTTTTCCTCACCAATAACATGTTCCATGAAATCCACCCAATTCTACTCAACATTCGCCAGAGACAAGATTTTTGGCTCACTAGAGACAGCCTTTCAATACAAATGGAAAGGTATTGGATATGCCCACCCAAATGACGTCGAAACAGCACAACAAACAATACATTGGGCAAGACTAGCAGCAAAACAAGACCCTGAAACTGTTACCATTTTGGCAATTCCAGACACCAACTGGTACCAAAATCTATCACCATACAATGGACCCTTTCCGGATACGCACGCCATTATACATTTTGCCGCGGACACCATTACATATGACAAACCAACAATACCATTAGAACCCAACAAAACCCGAACCGAACCACTTGCAATACACATATGGTGTATTCACCATCAAAATAACAACATTGGCACAATCAACCAATTAAACTCCATAAACACAATAATTGAAAATTTACAAATCTCGCAATACCATACACAAACAGCACCACCTACACCACCTAATACAAAAGTTAACAAATGCACACAATGGAACAAACTAATATACCCCCCATACTACAATCCACAAAATATTGACATAATATCCTTACCAAATTTTGAAATAAACACCACACTAAAATTTCTGCCACAACATAGTTACTACACTGATGGATCCTTTTTACCACCTAAAGAAGTTGATGATGGTCATTGGAAAAAAGAAAAAGCAGGATATGGAATCTACAACTCATCTAAACCAGACGTACAAATATCAAAAAGACTACCTGGACTACAAACATGCTTCAGAGCAGAACTAATGGCCATACATGAAACACTTTCACTGATCACCACTACATATATAAACGAACCTGCACATATTTTTACTGATTGTCTCAACTGTATACACGTTCTAAATACACAACTAAAACACCCAACCCAACAAAACAACCACGCCGACAAAACCATACTAGAAGAAATGGTAAAAATGCTAAAAAAGCGAACACAACCCACCACAATATACAAAGTAAAAGCACACGCTAAAATTTACGGTAATGAACAAGCAGATCAACTTGCAAAAGAAGGCACCATGAAAAGAGGTTATCAATTTGCAGCAAACCCACATGAATTTGCACATACCATACCATACTACTTCCAAAAAAACACATGGCCCGGTCGTAACAAATGACCAGACAAAGGTCCGGTTAGATGTCTGGATGAATACATAAAGAAATATGACAGAGAAAATAACCTAGAAATACTGGCAGAAGATTTCCCCAACATTAACAAATGGACAACAAACCCCATCATAGACAACGAAATGTCCAATGACTTTTGGAATAACCCAGAAATAACAGACTCACAAAAAACAAGCCTACTAAAATTTAGAACCGGTCAATACATGGGAAACGCTAGAAAGCAACTAATTTTTGGTGTACAAAGATTTCCTTCAAAAACATGTCCCATTTATAACTCACAAGATGCAGATACATGACTACATGTACTCTTAATATGCAAACAACACCATATACATGCACTAAGAACCAAAAGACACAACAAAGCGGTTTGGGAATTAAGAAAATTAATACTATCCTCAAATAAATCAAGACGCTACACTCTCATGAATGCGGGCACATTCAACAATAATCCACAAGAAAACACAGTTCCTCCATGGTTATTACCATGTACTTGTGATCAACGAAGGTGTCAATGTAATGCCAGATTCAAACCAGATATACTATGCATTAAAGGTCTCCCATACCAAAGCCCACCTCCTCTAAACCTCAATGATAACTTAACCATACAATTTATAGAATTCACATACACAAACGACAGATTTTCACCAGAAAAAATTGGCAGAAAAATTACAAAATACCAACCTTTAATCAATAACATCATACAACAAGGTTGGAAAGTAGATCCTATCAGTCATTACAGCTGGAGCTAGAGGAACCACACACGTCCCCTCAATGAAACAACTAGAAACAAAACTGAACATTTGCGAAACCTCCATAAAACACACATTCAAAGCAATAAATACCATTGCCATACAGTATGCCAGATCTATCCTTTTACATAAAAGACGTATAGAAAATAATCAACCAATACCAACAGAATAGTACAATAAAAGAGGGAGGGTAGTGGTGAAAACCACTGCTAGCCACTCTTTTCAAACAACTAGCTCAACTTGTCTCAGGGGATAGGACGGGCCGGTTGGTTGGTACAAACTTTCCTGCCATGATAACTCACTAGCAGCACCAAGCCATGTGCATCACACCACTGCTCAACGAGCCCAATTGGTTTCGAACCCGGACCACATAAATGTGATACAACGCCCTTCACCAACCAACCAAAGAACTCATGACTTGGTGATAATAATTAGCTCCAGACATACCTTTATACAAACTAACAGCTTTTATCCTTTGTTACTGTTACTGTTACTTTGTTTTGGCTACTATAGTGTCCATCCTCGAAAGGGGAGAGTAGTACTGTTCCAAGGTCCCTTTGTCGGGTGGGTATTGGGATTTTGACATTACGAACGGACACTTTATTCACGCCGGCCTTGCAATAGGGTCGGTGTTTCTATCTATCTATCTATCTAACTTCAGAGTTCCGATGGGATTTGGTGTGGTAGCCTTGGTATGACCACAGAAACTGTGTGCTACTTCCCTGGGATTATTTTACAATATAATCCCATAATGCCACTCCGACCCACCATTACAATTGTGCACAACTTCAACGGTTTAACCAATGAAAAATTATTCAGAATCTCGTGATTTTGCAGAGGTGGATGGTTGAAAGCAAGGTATTCTATACCAAAATGTTGGGCATCAATTCTGAAATCTGAATGTTTTTGTCAAAGGCTATAAAATTATACCAAAATGTTATTTATTTTGTTTTGTTTTCATGGAACCCTTTGGGATTGTTATAGATACTAAAATTCAAAGTTTCAAAGGAAGATCTCCAATTTTTTTAATTAAAAGTTGCATTTGAAAAAAATTGTTTAAATCTCATTTCAAATGTAAATTTGATGACCTTAACCCCTAAACGTCCTCACCCCTCTCCATATTTGGCAGTTTTGCAAAGATGCATTATAAAATTCAACTAAAAGGGATATTTTGAACTTGTTGTATGAATAAAGGTTGTACATTATGAATTTTAGATTCTATCCATATGGTTAGATCTACAATTGCTATCACCAATATTTTTGTATAAAATTTGAAACTTGAAATTCAAAATTATTTTGTAATTCAATTACGAATAAGATATTAACAATCTTTGAATGAAATTTGTTGTGATAGGTTGAAATGTAATACTCTAAGTGTAGTGATTTTTGGAGATTTTTTGGTTGCTTAATTTTATGAGTTTATTTTTTCAAGTTCACATTTAGACTAAAATCTTTGAAATTTTTGGTGAATCATTGCAACATGAAATGAGGCATGAAAATTTCATAAATCATCCCCTTTCTAATCGGATCATACATGCATGAAGCTAACTCCCCATAAAATCTACTATAAAAATTTCACACTGCAAAAAGATCACCACGGATGAGAAAACGGCAAATGATTCTGTACATCAAGCGTTTTCTGCTTTGTTGGGCAGTTAGGGGTTAAGTATTTTCTCCTTGATTTTTTTTAAATATTCTTAAATTTCATAGTGATGCTGAGGGCTACATCAAAAAGAAAATACAAAAAAGTAATAATTTAATGCACTTTTAGCGTATTTCTTACAAACTTTCTTGGTTGTTGACCGACAACTTTTTTAAAATTTCAGCCACTTCTCAAATTGCATATTCATATTTAAATTTAATGAAGGTGATTTTTTCAAAACTCTTTGTTTGATTTTGTAAAATAACATATCTACTACTTTCTTGTACCAAAAAAATTCAAATTTAATATGAATTTTTTAACCTTGCATTGTAGGATCTTCATAGGGTACATTTAGTGGTCCACTATACCTTGCTTCACCCAAATGTATGATAGTCACAATCCGAGGAGAAATTTTAGCTTAATTAGGTAAGATCGTAGATTTTCTTAGACAAGCCTTCTCTCAGCTAGGCCTAAAAACAAGTAGAAAACATTCTCTAACTTCCCCCTCAAATGATCAATTTTTTTCCTAAGATTTTGAACTCAATCAGGAAATTTTGAATTTCAACCGGTTAATCTATAACTAAAGGTTGGTTCTTCCCAGACATTGAAGATAGTACCTAATAATAAGTCTTGTAATCCTTGGCATTTTCCTTTCACACTTACAATTTTATGTTAACAAAAAATGTTGGATTGCTTACTATAGCTTATTCCATCTAGAGCTTAAACCGCTTTCCATTTGTAAATAAGGAGCCAAAAGGTCACATCTATGTGTTGCTGAAAACAAGTAGGGGTTAAAAGACTTATTGTCAGGTATTGTACAATCATGTACAATACAAAGGTTCTTCCTCTTCAGACCTTCAGTGACGAATCCACACTAGAGAGAAAAAAAAACCCCTCTTAGAGAGAACATGGAAATGTCAGGTTAAATGTGTTATGGATAAACAAGAGTAACATGAAAATTGTGTTATCTTATTTATTCATAATACATTCAACTTGACATTTCCATATTATCTGTAACGACGAGTTTTTTTTACTAGTATCAGTATGTAACTTATCATACAATTAGGGACAAAGGATTATAGTCATTACAATGCTTAATTTGTTAGGCTAGTGCATCTTTTTAAAGCATATACAACAATCTTTGAAAAAATCTCGTAATCTCCTAAAGCTATGGTAGATATTGCGTCCTATTCATGTGATGTGGTTCTTTGTGACACCTACCATAACCCCATTTGTACCATTAATTCACCCTTTTATTACCACTTTGAAAGAAATATGGGAGTAGGGTGTGAAAGCCCATTTATTAAAATGAGGCCAAAGTACGTATACACATTACACTATGGGGGATAATCCATTGCACAATAAGGAGGCACATGCAAAATATTGGTACTTCACTATAGAAATATTTTTTAGTAATTAAGTGCTCATAGTCTTGCAAGTTCTTAACCCATGTGCTTTGAGGACGAGTATGATTGAATTTTCCATTACAAAACCGATTCCTTTCTCCCTTCTGCCATACTAACTTCTACTTCACACTTAGTTACCAAACAACTTCAAAACTTGTTAAGAATGGTAATTTTTCTACATTTGTGACAATTTTAAAATATAAATTTTGTAAAAATAGCCAATAATTTCCAAAAATGACTTATTTGTTTATTTATTGGTCAATTCTATTACTGGGATACAATATTCTTCCCTCCAATCTCAACCATCTAGTATAGTGGATTTTTTTTATCTCACCCAAATTTGAAATATTCCCCCTTGGTGTGAATGTAACATTAGACTCGTTGACTTCAAACTTCATCTTCAATATCTTTGCATAAGAAATGAAAGATTAATTAGGTGGCAACCTCTAGTACTTCTCCATAAAAATTTAATTGCAATTTTAAATCTTAAGATAGAAAGAGTCACCTTCCATTCTTTGTTTCAATGCTTGATGAACTACATGATTTTGATGGGTTTGTGAAAATAATAAATAGAGTACTTTCAAGAAGTCACATCATCCATAATTAATTGAAATGGAAAAAATCAAAAAGTTCAATAAAATCATTACAATCAACTGTGATTCCCCTTGAAATCTCATGCAAAGGATCATAGTCCGCCTTCATTTGTTTGATGGCTAATTACTACTCTCTTCATTTTATTAATCTATTTAGTATATACACAAGTAGGAGGAGATGCTCAAAATGACATTGTAAGAAGGAAATTTCCATAGAACATGTGAGAACGACATTTCAATGTCATTTTGACTTGTTGGAATGACATTCCAATGTTGTTACTAATGTCGTTCTAAATTGCTCTATCAACTTATGATAATACACTATATTATAACTTTAATGTTAATTTAAACCTCGTGGATTAACATACGATACCTATTTACTGACATTGGATTTTTGTGGGTCACTTGTGAATCACTAGTAATAAAAAGTTTCTTGATGGTGGTCCTAAGGTAAAAATCAACCAAAAAAACTCTTTTACTTTATCATCACTAATTTGACGTTAGAGAGAGACTCCGACCCAAAGGCGAGCATGAATGAAGAGTATATTGGGGGAAATCGACTGCCAACTGGGTTACCAAGGCAATTTGACGTTACATTAAATCAAAGATAACACTAAACATAATGAGAAGTGTAAAAGTATTGGTCACTATATATTTATAATTGGGTCTTCTTGAAGTCTCTTTATTCACCTAGGTCAAAGACATTAGCTTGCAATTCATTGAAAAAACAATGATAGTAAGCATTCTGCTTTGTTTTTGGTGAGCTTGCATGCCATTTTATTTTATTAAGTCTCTCGAAGTAAAGATTGTTTTTGGGACATGTTGAACACATTGTTCTATTATATAATTCAAGTTGTACATGCACACACGACAAGTTGATTCCTCCATCGGAACTATAATTGTGGTAGACTCAAAGTCCGGCACAAACAAACCTAGTCTATAGATCTATTATATAACGTAAGCCGTGCATGCATGCACGCGAGGACACTTCAATTGCTAGAATTGTCTTGCCGGACTCCGGTAAAAGCAAACGAAGGATTTCATAACTAAGCTATATTATTCACGTTTTAACGTAAATTTCAGGGCTCCTCATGCTGCAACCGATTGGCATGTGCGAGAGCCTGCCATTTTTAGATATCAACACATGTTAAGCATTTCATATGATGATCTTATTTCTATTGTACGAACCACAACGTCAAGCAGGGATTTAAGTTAGAGAATGCGTACTAAAACCATTAGGGACCTGATTCTGTCTCCTCAACTGACCCTTTTGTCACTGACAGCATAATACTTGTCTCCAACATCCCACTTTGAAATTGCACAAGTCAGAATAATGTACAGTACGTAGCGAAAAGTATTCTAGATATGCCAACAGATTTGGTTCTTGCACCCGAAGATCGATCTCTTCACAGCTCCATACATCCCACTCCTCCAGGCAACAGGATGCAGCAACTCTGCGTACGTGTTACAATTTGTTAGAATGTAGCTAGGAAACTCAAGTTGGTTCAGTTCACTGGATGTGAGGAATTCAGGATGCTCAAATTGAGATGCTTATTACAGTTCTTCAAAAGAAAAAGTCATAAATAAAAACGGAACAGAAAAATAGACTGAGGACTGAAGCGCACCTGCATGAACTGCATTTCAGGCCTCCATTATATTTCTTCCTTTGGAACATTAGCACTGACTAACCTGGGTTGATCAGCACACTCACCAACTGTCGGACAAGAAATGTGCGTGGACGTGATTCTTAGTGACGAATTTGAACCATCCAAAGAAGCCAACTGAAGAGTAAACATACATCTATAGGACTGCACTGATCCACGATTTGAATACCATTTCCAAAGTCCACTGAGTCATGAATCTTGAGATCCAGAAGGGAACTGGAGTTTTATTATTTATTCTGCCCCTTACTACCAGTAGTAGTATTCACAAACTAAGGAAATAAGAAAGATAAGCACTAGTTCACAAAAATTACTTGTGTCAAGGAAGAGGCAAGAACACAATCTACCTCACCTTCAGCGATGTCCTTGTGTGCCCCCATTTCCAAAGATTTAGGCCACGCAGTTGCAAGAGCATGAGGAGCATGTAGAGGCAAGCCCTCCACTCCATTCGGAACGCCCCTGTCTGATGGTAAACCGCCGCCCGGATGGCCTGTCCCTGCAAGCCAACAATGCGCTGCTTCATGCATGGTGAGCCTGGAAACTCTAGTCAAAATTTATTTGGCACGGGAGAGAAAGTTACTTCATGAACTGAATTCTACAGTAGATGCAATCAAGAAACAGATGCTACTTAATTAAGATGCAACAGGCTTACCCTCAGCACCGGAATCATTGCCGGCCCTGTTCTCCACATCAAGTCCACCAGCGATGGCCCTCATGAGCTTGAGCTTGAGCTTCTGGCAAAGCCAGACACAGGAGACACCGAGTACGTAAATGAGGAGTGCCACAATGAGACCCGCGCCAATACCGATCACGAGCGGACGGAAGACGGCAGCCCACAAGCTCCAGGTAGAGGTTGCCATGATCGCTCCTAAATCTACCACAAATCAGCTCGGGATCTACGCAATTACTTTAACACACGGACACGTACAGTGAGAGGATATCTGCCGTCAAAATCACAGCGAAACAATTTGCATTCCTGCACTATATAGTGAGGACGTCGTCCTGCGATTGTTAACACAAGTACACGACAACAGGAACCAACGTAATTGTTGAAGTTGCACGTGCATCGGAGCTACTCTGACACCAGCTACGTCCTCTCAGACAGATAGACAAGCTCTGGGCGGGTTCAGAATGAAGAAATCCTGTGATTGGAATAGGTTATATAGGACCCTCCTCCTGCACGGTTGTATTTATGCGGTTGTAAATAAAGTGCTCATCTGTTGCCTGGCTCTGTACATTATTTCTTGCAATTGATTCTCTCAATTTGTGCCAAAAAGAAAATAAAAAATAAAGTGCTCAGTCCTCTACCCCACTTTTGTAAAAAAACAAAAAACAACCCTCGAAATCCTGGAATTAATAATAAGAGAGACGTGTCTTCCTGGATGTCTGTAGCTAGTCAATGCAAGCATCCTCACGGTAACATTCCCTTACACCCGGCTATCTCTACAGTGCTGCTTCTCTACAATGCCCCTACAGAATGAAGTACGTACTAATAAAATAATTCAATTCTCCAATCCTCGTTGCTTGGGATAGCTAAAGTTATTCCTCCAAGATGCTTGTGATTCCAAGGAACTGTAGATCTCGATGGGGTAAAAACAAAGTAATCACAAAGGTAAAAATTCTTCATGTGTACCTGTCTGCTTAACCTTTGACATGGCAAGCCCCTCATGCTTTTTTTGCGCATTGAGATTCCTCAATACCCCATCGAGATTGTGCAAGGAAGCTTCCAATAATAATCCTAAGTGTATTGCAGTCGAGATTGTGCAAGGAAGCTTCCAATAATAATCCTAAGTGTATTGCAGATGGTGGGAGGCGGCAGGAGGCGGAAGGAGGGCAGTTGCTGCAGTGGCCGTCCGAGGCAATTTTGAGAGTTGGAACTATTAGCGGAGCGGGCCATAGAATCACAGGTTGCTTCATTTGTGTCAGAGGCGACTATAATCGACAAATCTTGAATATACACTCAAATTTTGTGACCTCGTAGAAATGTAATTGTTCCAAACTTTTACAGTAATGCTCGTTTGACAGGAGTACAATAAAAAAACAAGAAACCTTTATCCTTCCAATTTGTAAATAATACGGGTAGCAAATGAAAAAATTAGTTTTCTAATAAGCATGTTCCTTTGTGATTACTTTTGTATGTATGTATGTAATTTTATTTTAATTTCAAATTCCAGTGACGACAAAAGTCGGAGCTGGTTAAGCATACATTGAATGGTATGTTCGTCGTCAGGACAATTCCATGGAATTGGTCATGGTGACGAAATTTCGTTTCGTCTGCATGACCATTCCAAGGCATCTCCACGACTGTTCCGGGTCGAGGCACACTGGACCTCCGCACCTCGTCGTCGTTGCGCCTGCCCTCTCAACCGCAGCCCTAGGCGGAGGAGGAGGGAGGGTTAATTGTTTGGCGATGATTTTTCAGGGCGGTTTTGATGCAGCTCCTCTTGCTTGACCGAATTTTGTGTGAAGAGGTGGAGCTTTGGCCGTATCGAAGTTGACAAGTGCAAGGATCGGAGATTTAGATTTTTAGCGAATTACTGCAGTAGGCTGTTTTAACTCGGATTTGAGACGGCTTGGTGGAAATAGGTTGGAGAATTGGACCGGAGATGGCATTTTCTTAGTTGTTGCGATGGATTCTTGCGGTGAAGAGAAGCCGTACAAGTGCGATTATTCGTTGTTAATTCGATTTATGAGGGCGGTTGCGTGAAGGAAGATGCTTATTGGAGAATCGGCAGATGAAGACGGGTTCTGCAGTGCGGAGGATGCTTGGGAGGAAGAAAATGTTGCCTTCGGCCAGGATCAATAATAGCTATGGCGTCTCGGATTATGAAAAGGAGCTCCCTCATCCAACTCGAAACCTCACGGTTTCTCGCGTCGTTATCATGGTATAATCCTGTCTTCTCTTCTTCTTAGCGTGCATGTTAGGGTTCGTTTGATTTATCTCTTCTCAGATAATCGATTTTAATTACAAGATTTATTAATCTAGGTTAGCTTTCTTCGGATGTCTCGTTTTTAAATGACGAGGGTTTGGCGTTTTGGGATAGTAGTACTGCAAATATCTTAGGTCGGACGTGCTCAATCTTAGAGATTGAGCATTGCATTGCAATGATCTATGCATTGGCAACCAGTGATGCGGCTTTGAGATTTTTATTTTATGCTGAGGACGATTAGGCAGCCATTGCTGCAACATTAGTCCAAACATAATTTTGAGACGTTGTAGCTTGACGTGCCTAATTTAGCGAGACGCGGAACGCACCTCATGATTATGTTTTTAGTAAACGATGCTCTTGTTTTTTCTTGGAAGCTACCTAGTGTCTCACTTCAGCTTATTGTACCTTACGCTGTTGCATTCGTTTCAGTGGATCAATATGAATCACACGATTTTCATTAGGTTTCCCAGTTTTCCCTCAAGCTGCGCTTTATGCAAAGACAGTTGTTATGATTGCAGTAAATAGAACTCACGCTATTCCATGCTTAAATCGTCATCTCTTGACTGTGAGAAATGGTCTTTTGATCGGCACCTTTTCTGCAGTTGGACAGCTTCGAAGTGGAGCTTCCAGTTCCAGCTTTAGTTTCCCAAGAGGGAGGTCCCGAGACTTGCCGTGCTGTATTCATCCGAGCCCCTGCAATTGTTGACGTAGGTGCTTCTGTGGAACTGCTGGCTGAGTATCCCTTGGTACCAGGTCAGGGCATTGACGCCCCAGAGCAGGTAAATTTCTTAAATCTCTGCTTCCACCATCTTGTTGAATTCTAAACTTCATTCTTATTGTCTTGCATTTCATCCCTATTCTCTTGGCATAAAACGTGGAGGTTTAGGTGGCAAGCTGTAATGCATTCTCCATACAAACGTCTATTAATTGTTCACCAATGTTTGGGTTTCACCTAGTTTTTGGAAAGTGCTAACTGGAGGACTACGTCCCCCATTCTTTGAGAGCATTTTCAAGTGTTTCTTTTTGTAATTGTAGCATCGATGTGATATGTGTGTACAGAAAGGAGGTAGCAAGGATAAGGTTGTTGTGGCTGTGAAGCAGAACAACATGCTAGCAACTGCATTTCATCCTGAGCCAACCTCAGACTTACGGTGGTAGGGTACCTCTCTGTTCACCTTTAAAGTAGAACTGACATCAACTTGCACAGTTTTCGGTTTTCATACCAACCCTAAGTCTCATGATCAGACTTTTATCTTTGTCGGTTTTTTTCAGACTCTGTTATTGGTTAATGTTTTGGCTAAGAAGGATGAGGGCTACTTTGCATTTTTCCAGGCACAGCTTTTTCATGAAGATGATCAGCAGTGAAGAGGAGGGTGCCCAAGTTCCAGGTACAGAAGGGGTGGTTGCCAAGAAGGCTGATCTACCACAAGCTTTGAGCCAAGTCAGAGACATGCCCGTCTTCAAAGAAGCCAGTTTCCTTAGCCTTGAATTACAATAACATCATCCCACAGCGCCGGATGTGCTTTTTTACCATTTATTGACAACATTTTTTTGGTGGTAGTTTCAAAGTATTTTTTATATAGATGATTATACATTGTAATTTCTGTTGTCCAGGTTTTTACTGGTTCAATCATCAATATGTTTGAGAAATATTTAATTAGTTCACACATACGAATTACCTTTCTTCACTTAGAACCCTAATTAGTATTTTCCGCTAGTGCTGTTCTGATCTAGATTATTTTCTCCCTGATTGTTTAGGGTTTATCCACTGTCCCACTTTGACTCCCAGGACTCCATGGACTCCATGAATTATCCTCATTAGCATGTGTACACAATCTTTATTATATAATAAACTAGGTTGGCTTGTGCCACAGTTTGATTCAACAATTCTTGTAGCAGAACCGTCCCCTTGTGTGCATGCGTGGTTTGTATTATATAATAAATTGTGATGGATTATAGTAAAATCTTGTCACTTGAAGACCAGCTTGTCTATTGTAGGTCGTTCATGCCTCGTGAGATAGTACACCCTCTTGACTATTTGTAACACATATCAATGCAACATTTCTACCACTTGTTTGTTTTAGCACAATCACTATTCATTGTTCTTCGAAATTGGGTAATAGAACTTGCATTCTTGCCAACTATAAATGTAAGTGCAAATGCTAAACACCAAAGGACTAGTGTATTTTCTCTGTAAAGTATTTGCCCATTTTGAAATTTAGATGAATGGGGTCTAGTGAGCTATTAACCCCTAAACGTTAGAGCCTCTAGAAAGAGGACGACTAACAGATTCAAACCCACCCTACGTTCTCATCAATGCTTGGATGAAAGTCATCCAATTTTTTGGAGATTCTTCATCAAGTTGTTGTCCTATCTAACAGTTGGATTTAGTCATACTTAATTACATATTTTTCTAAAATTTTGTTTCTAAGTCTTGTTTTGGAACGGGAAAATCGTTGTGGCGGACCTTCGAAAGTTTGGAAATTACGTATGTGTTTCTACTGTTGTTTTAATTTATTTTCTTTAGTATTTATTTTTGTGTTGAGAACGTAAGCTAAGTGGCGGGTGTGAAATTGAATCTTAGTCTCCACACATGCGTATAGTTTTGATTTCTTCTTCCTCATTGCGGAGAAGTGTTCTTTTATGGTTGCGACTATCAGCTCTTTGACATTGGGGTTCGTAGCGCTTAGCAGATATGGTTCTATTTTGTGCAGGTGAAAGAAATATTGGTGGAGTCCAACGTCCAACCTGTCAATAGTCCTATGACTGTTTGTGGCGATATTCATGGCCAGTTTCACGACTTGATAAAGCTTTTCCAGACTGGAGGGCACGTTCCCAGTACGAATTACATTTTCATGGTGCGAACACTTGGAGAATTCCTTCACGAGGGTCTCTGTTTCTCTAAACTGTATGTGGTTTTCTATAGCTTATGTATTTACTGCGTTAATAGCTCTTTGTACGGGGTACATGATACTTCCCAAACTCCATGTGTCGTGTTCCCTCTGAAGACCTACACCTCAACTAAAGACGTTAAATTTAGGTGTCTGGTGATTAATTGTGTCTGGGTTGGAACGTTGCCATTTTTAAGGTTCTTTTAATGCATCGTTATCATATGCGCAGTCTGAGATTTCATTCCACTATAAATATGCAAACGTTTTGCAACAACCAGACAATTCATCAAGTGGAGTGTTTGCATTAGCATATACAACTGACATTGCATATAAAATAAATCCTGAAACATCAATATACAATATTTCTGATATGAGACAACATCTAAGAGAGTGCATCACACAATCAAAAATAACACCATTTCCAAAATAAAATATAATGGATTAATATATATTAATATTACTTACACAATATAAACAAACCATCTTTGAATAAAAAGTATACTTATCTACATATAATAAAATTATGTATATTTTCAATACACAAACATATACATACCACTATTATCTGTATTATATAATATCATATATACCAATTTCTTCCTATATATGTACCAATGTATCATAAGATATCAATCGTCACTAGTAATGCGAAGAGCAGCGAAGCGCTAGTTAAAAATATATATTTTCATCTGATTTAGTGATTTCAAAAAATGTCATTAAGTTTTAATAAATAATGTTTTTGATTTAGGATATTTGTAAAAATTGCAATTGCAGTACGTTAAATTTTCTTTTTACATAGATTTGATTTATAAAGATTTTTTTTAACCCTTTAGTGCCTAGGGTGGTTCTGGAGAAACCACAGTTTTTTGGGTGATATTTTTTTTAAACTTTCTCTCTTGAAATTAGGAATGCTATCAATAGTATCCAACCGTATCAATATAACCATAGCTTAATGAAACAAGTTTTGGTTAAATCTTGGTCAGATCAGACCGTTGGATTGGAAGATTATAGTATGTCTTTGAACCGTATAATGCACACTCCAAAATGAGATTTTGAGGGGTGTGTGACTTCAAAGTTAAATAGAATTTTGGTTAAATTTTCAAAAATGAAAGTGAAGCAGTTCAGCAATGACCTCTGTCAACACCTCTCCATTGCAATCTTTCATGTCAAGAACTGACTCACACATAATTATTGTGAATTTTATAAGTGAGAGTGACTTATCTATGTACGGTTTAAGACCCGGGGAAGTCATTGTTAAGAATTTAGATAACTATGAGAGAACAAATATAGGGTGCTTTTTATTCATTTGAGATAAAAAATTTAAATTTTAAAAAGAAATATAGGGTGTTTTAAAACCAAATTGGGAATATTTTAGGAATATTAATAGAATATATATCGAATATACCCTAAATATACTATAAATATTATAATATTCCAATTATTTCATAGCCCCCCATTAAATACCCTTTGATCGCTCATATGTACCCAAAATTTACAGTAAGTGACTTCCCTGAGGTTTAAGACAAAATTTATATGTTAAAATAAGAAAGGATTTGGTACATTGATCAAGATCGGAATACATACATTGATGGAACATGAACAAGAGAACACAATCCAAAAATAAATACAAGATAACAAACTTTCAAATACAAGAAATGCCACATAGTACATGTGTTGTATTTGTAAGTATTTGCTGTATTTTGAGGTATTTGCAGTATTTCGGTGTTTTGAACATAGGTATTTGGATATCCAAAAAAGTCAGATTTCAAAATTTCTTTTTGCAACATCTGCATAATCAAAAGTTACACTTCTGAACTTCAAACACCGAACTAAGATAGTTCACAGATTTTACACCATTTCATTTTTCGGTGATCTAGTGACCACTTACTGGTTACCTAGGCACTAAAGGGTTAATGTTTTTCTTACTGAATTTTAGTTTTCTATTTCTGCTTTTATTTTAAAAATCTGATTTAATTTCTATCATTTTGTCTTTTTTATCTTTTACTTTATCTGCTTAAAATTTGATTTAATTTAGGGTTCTTTCCATTTATTTCATAGAATTTCACTACACTATCCCATTTACTGAGTGGGAGTTTGTAGTGCGTGTGGGAAATTAGTGAAAGTGATACTAAGTGTCATTATGATGTAAAATTAGCGTGATATGAAGATTTCAGCCACTCAATAAAAATTTCAGCCCTCTTTAATTTTGAGATTTGACAAAATAGTGCGTGCTTCGGGAATTAGTACCACACACTGAATGGGATGAACAGTGTAGTTCAGATTTTTTTTGAACATAAATGCAATTATGAAATAAAAAATATTACTTTTGGTTAAAATTTTAGACTTTACCCTTCTACACATTTTTAAAGCTTATGTCCCATTGGAAAACAAAGTAATTTTCAGTTGGTTTTACCTCACTTTGATCATTGCTTTAGAGCTAATTTTTAAAAAAAAATTACATTACCATGTTTTTCACTTATTAAATAAATCATATTTACACTTATCTGTACACCTCATGTAAGACAAACGAATTTACTTCGTAAGAAACAAATCAGAACTGCAAAGGGGGTAAGGTAAACGACCTGTTTCCGATCACCTTAAGCAATTCAGCATACTTCCGGTGGAGTAACAAATAGGCAAATAATTTTGCAGTGTAGGGAAATAGATTTGAAGAAGGTCACATATTTTTGAACAAATTTTGGGGCAATATTTAATTTACTACGAATTTTCAAAGTGAAGATTCTCTCCAACCCGTTCTCGCAATATAGGCTGACCTATTTCCAAGAACTGTAAAACTAGATTTCGAGAACACATGATATCATACTGACTCGGTAACAAATTTCCATTCTTAGCGCCAACCATTCCATATTAAGAAGAAACATGTTTCTGTCACCGTTTACGAATGATTTCGAAAATAATGCAGGCTGATTCACGGAAATAGGTCGCCCTATACTGCGTGATTGGGGGCCTGATCGGAAACAGGTCGTCTACCTTAGACTCTGCAAACACCATTGGAACCCGCGCCTAAGCATGCTCTCTGATTATTATTCAATTTAAAGTGCTTTAACCCCTCATCGTCCCCACGCCCATATTTTGGACGTTTTTTTGGGGTACATTCACTTTCGAAGAGCTCTGACTTTTGCAAAAAGTGTCCGATTTTAACGAAATTTTGGAAAAACAAACCGCATGATGTATGGAATGTGTGGTAAACATTTTAGATCAATTTGAGATGTATTGAATTTTTGGTGATCATTTGAAAGTAGGTATCTTTTTTTTGGCAATTTTTGTGCATTTTGATGGCTGCAACTTCGGGGGCTTGTATCTCCTTCATCCCATGTCCGTTTTCAATATATATATATATATATATATATATATATATATATATTCATTGGGTTGGATTCTCCTTGAAGTCTAGTTATCATGGTAGAATTTTCATGTCAATCCATGTTGTTCTCAATGTTTGGGAGTCATTTTAGTGCATGGGTCTAGTTAGGACACTTTTTGCTTTTTGGGTCAAATTGGTCACTTTTTGGGCTACTTTTTGACATTGCAAGGCCATTTTAGGGCACATTAAAAAAAAATCATGAGTTTTTTTTGGTACCAATGTGTTTGTATGATGATTTTGAACTACTTTATAGTTGAAAGTTTTTGCATTTGAGTAATTTTGAAAACGAATTTCACCTCTAACTGTGTTGCTAGGAAAATTTCAGCATCCTTTTTTAACACTAAAACACTATGATCTTGCAATCTATATGGCCAAATGACCCCAAAATTGATCCACATGATCTACAACATGTATATTACAAGATTGTACGGTTGAGATTTCTATACCTCACTTACATTTAGACCTATAACACATCAAAGGCAATGATGATTTTAAGTCCGAAAATGCTAAAGACGCTTAGGGGTTAACCCCTAAATGATAGAGGGGTAAGGGCAAAAGATAGATGTGTTATAAAATGTTACTTTTGCAACTTTTGATGAGTTTTGGTCTAAAAGAGAAAATGAGAAGCATGATGTTTAGTAATTATCCGTACTGTCAAAGTTCCAAAAATAGTTTTAGATACTCATTTAATGAATTTAGATGCATTTATCATTCAAAATTCACCAAAATTACAAATTTTATTTTTAAAATTTGGTATGATGGGTTAAAACTAGACATTCTATTTTAAAATTTAAAAGGAAAATTTTTCAAATGAGTGAACATCATTAATTTCTCGAAATAGCAAATTTTATAACACTAGGATAATATTGAGGTCTTTGTCTTTGAAAAATTCCTTAGTGAACCTCAATGTTGCAAATGAAATGTATCAAAAAGCACTAGAACATGATCTCGACCCCCAATTGAAACAAAAAATCAAAACCTAAAAAATGTCATTTCCTGCCTATGGACAATCACTGTTGTTTGGGCTGTGACCAGAAAATGGTTGATCGGTCACTTAGGGGTTAAAGGGCAGAAATTCTTGTGAGTGCCTAAACCTCAAAAAAAATTTAAGATTTTGCTGGATTGCCCCTCCAAGCATCCTATGTCCTTTAAGGGTTAACTCCTAAATGACAAAGAAGGTAAGGGCAAAACCATTAGGAGAGAATTCGGGCCTTCAAAAGGCCCCTTCCCTTTGTCAAACTGTTGATTAGCAGTAAACCAACAACAACCAATCAAAAATAATTTAAAATTTTAGAAATTTAGAATTTTAGAATTTTTTATTTTTTATTTTTTATTTTAAATAATAAGATCACAGTCTAACGTGGCAAATAGTTGGCCATGTCAGACTGCAATTTTTTAATTTTTTTTAAAATTCTTTAATTCTTTTGTGAAAATAAATAAATTATTATTTTAATTTGGCCAACTGAATTCAGCTAATCCGAAGTTGAGGCCCCATATCTCTCCTAATGCTAGATGTGTTATAAAATGTTACTTATGCAACTTTGATGAAGTTTAGTCTAAAAGAGAAATGAGAAGCATAACGTTTAATAATTATCCATATAGTCAAACTTTCCAAAAATATTTTAAATACTCATTTAATGAATTTAGAAACATTTATCTTTGAATATTCACAAAAATTTTAAAAATTATTTTTAGAATTTGAAATTTGGTATGATTGGTTAAATCTGGACATTTTTGTTCTTAAATGGTTGATGGAAAATTTTTCAAAGGAGAGAACATCATTACTTTCCCAAAATAGTAAGTTTTATAACATTGGGACAATGTTGAGGTATTTGTCTTTGGGAAATTCTCCTTAGTGGAGTTTAACTCGGATTGACATGATTCAAATTGGGTTGGAAAGTAGACTTAATTTCCTATTCGAAAGTATTTTTATTTTTTATAAAAGTATATTTTTCATCTCGGGCAGCTCGTAAAAAAAGGGCAGCAACCATAAAATGGTCGTTTGGTCACTTAGAGTTAAGAATGTTGTGGTGGTCACTATCTAGCAAATTGCAAACCTGAGAGAATTGCAAACTTGGGTAGTATCCAGTGAATTGCAAAGGAAAAAGAAAAGGTCACTATCTAAATCGTGGTATAACGTGTGTGAGTCACCTACAAATTAATACCTCTATATAAAGATAAATAAATAAATAAAGAAAAAAGAAAAGAAAGATACACATACAAATGATTGTTGAGAAAAGGGTCTTATGTATGTATACTAATCCAAATCGAATAAATAAGTCGAGGTTTAACAAATGTATACAATGGGAAAAAAACATCTTGAAAAATAGAGTTAAAATAATTTCATAACAAATTAAAAGTGCTACGAGTTCCCTCTAAATCTATAATACAATACAGCTCGGTTTGTCTCACTCGACCGTTCCGCGCAGGAATCCGTTGAGGAGACAACTCTTGCTCATGGAAGTCACGATTGTTGTGCACCTTCTTCTGCGGCCGTGACGCTCCTTTGGTGGCAACGTGCTCAAAGGCACGGGTCCCACTAGTGACCATGAAATCAACTTAAATTTTGTCCCAAAATAAAATCATGATTTTGAATTGTATTCATTCACTACCGGCAATTAAGCTTTGCGCACACTTAACAACTGCTTCAAAGTATTGATCTGGCAGCATTGTACACAATCTGGCAGCTTAATCCATGGATTTAGATCGTATTGATCATGGATTGTTATCATGGATTTTAATCATGTATACACTTTCTTGCAGTCAAAATACTCCCTTTGTACTCACTTAATCCATGGATTTGCATCACAGCCAACATACACCTTCTGTAATCACATGATTAAGTTTAATCCATGGATTTCAATGAAAACAAGGTGTTTCAATGGCACGGAGAGAGTACATTTTATTGTCTCTGCCCTACTAGGGGAGAGACTACGGAAACGCTTCGTTTTCAAGAAGTTACATGGCTGAATAGTACAAACAAGGTGTAAAAGTAAATCTAGGGTAAATACTAAGCCAGAAACTACGTCCGCTTGTTGATAAAACCATTGAACACTTTTTCGTCCATAGGATGTAATTCACAAAAACTGAATGGCAAAAAAGACTCTCTAGAATAAAACCCTAACGTGAAGTGCCACTCTGTGTAGCATTAGGGGAAATGTGGGGTCCCTAAAAGGCCCTCTAAGGCAGCCCGGGTTAGGTGAACAAGCTGCCGAAACACCCCTCCCATTGGTGAAGGTCGCTGCCCACTGATAGTGTTGGAAGCCGCAGTGCTGGCAGTGTCGATTGGTTCGACACACGGAACTGCACTGCTGGGAGCGTCGTGGCACCATTGGTGCCAACGGGGAAAACATGCGGGCACCACTGCAATTTTCTGCACGTGAGAAAACCAAAGGCTTTTTGGAGACCCCACCTTTCTCCTAAAGTTTGTGGAGATCTCTATTGGAATGAGATAGTACCATAGGGCACATTGGAATGAGGTAGTATCGTAGGGCACATTGGAAGCAGGGATATTTTTTGGGTTTTGGGGAAGTGCCAAAGGGCGATATAAAATAAAACATTTGGCGTAGCCAAATATTTTTTATATTCATCCATATTTGTATAGAATTATCTTTTCATCTTAATATTTGGATGATTTCGTGAAAAATTGGAAATTTCATTTGATTTATTTTCAAAAATTGAAACAATCTAACGTCTTCATTCATTTTTTCTTCAAATTTTTCCTTGAGGCTTGGTGCATGCCAATTTTTTCTTTTTTGGTGGTTTTTGGCATTTAAATGCCCAACATTAAATAAAAAATCACTCTTTGGAATGAGATAGTATAGAGGAATGACAAGGAGATACCAGTGTATGTTGAATGAAAGTCTGTTGAATGAAAGTCTGTTGAATGAAAGTCTATTGAATGATGCATAAGATATGTGGAAATACTACCTCTGTGTGTATATAGTTTTATTAATTTTAATTTTAATTTTTAATTTTTTAAAATTTGAAATTTCTTTTTTAATTCCTTTTTAATTTCTTTTTCCACCTAGTTGCATAAGGGAATAGCCCTTTTATGGGCGTTTGCATGGTATTGTCCACTAGGTTGATGTCGGGGTTGATGTAAATGTCTTGATGCACTTTTGTCTGAAAAGCGAACTTTCAAATCAATTTTAAAATTATGTAACAATGATTCAATGAAAAACGAGTGAACCAACTTCTAAATTTATATACATATTAATCAAAAAATAAAATTTTAGAATGTTAAAATGATTTTATCTTGAAAATTTTAAGTATCAAAACTCCCATTCTAATAAGAATTTTATCAATTTATGATCAAAATTTTGAATGTAAATATAGTTAATATCTTATTCTATATTTAAAATTCTAAAAATAATCCTACATGAAAATTTCATTTTCAAGTAAATTAAAAAAATAAATCCATAAAAAAAACTAAACAGAGAAACGATTCATCACTCCAAAAAACAACACATTTTAAATTTTGAAATTTTAATCAATTAAAAATAAAAAATAAAAATTGGACGACATTTTTCTTCACATAGTTAAACATACATTTATAGCTCACAATTATCCACAACACTATTTATGGAGTGCATCTGCAAATATAGAGTAGTGCATATTATCCAGTGCAACAATGCACATGTTCTTTTGTCAATTTTCATCCCAAAAAAACCTACATATAGAATTTCTTTCAAACTTCTTTCATGATTATGTAGATTTCCTCACCCTAAACTTGTCTTCTTTATGAAAGTTGAAAGGCTTTCATGGATTGCACGTTGTGATTTTCCAAAAATCACAAAATCTTGAAAAGAGTGCATTGTGACAAGAAAGTTAGTGGATTGTACCATGCAAACGCCTTTAAGTAAATTTACAATTCCTTCAACATTAAAAATGAGTATTTGAGTATATTTACAAAATTACAAAATTAACCCTTTGACACTCCAGAGTCCATAAATTGGACGATGAACAAACACTCATCCTCCAATCTATTGACTATATACATTGACGTTTTTCATCCATTCAAATTTCTCTTGGTTCTTGTGCTAGTTGATTAGCATTTGTACAGGATGGATCTTCAAAGTAAGATATTGTGATTTAAAAAAAAATGAGAGATTGGTTGTGTCAAGTTTCATTCTAAAAAAGGAAAATTAGGCCAAAAACACAGCAAGTGTGTCGTGTTTTGGCTAAATTTTCCCTTTATAAACTAAATTTCATTAGGAATTTAGGACCCCACGGATTTTAAACAATTTCCGTGCAACATTCAATATTTCATGGGTTCATACATCTTTCACACGGATTTTGCACGGTTTTTGCGCTAATTCCGCACAAATTTTGCACTATCTTAAATAGCAAAAAGAGTGAATGTAGAAGCCGTGTGGATTCAGTGTAGAATTAGCGCGATATCCGTGCGAAAATTGTACAAACCCATGAAATATCGGATGTTGCACGGAAATCATTAAAAATCAGTGAGGTCCTAAATTCCTGATGTTGAAGAGCCCTTTAAAGTTTTTGAACATTTGATGAAATGTGTTTAAATCAACTGATGTTCAAATCCAAATTTTCTTGTACTTTCACTATACATTTTTTAATGCGCTTCTATGATAATATTTTAATGAACTAATTCCTTGTTTATTAAAATATATTTAAAAATATATACCGGGCCCTTTGGAGGGTCTAGACCTGAGGATGCCCTTAGCCTTGTTATTACTATCAAACTAAAAACTCAATACATCCAACCCTCTTTTTTTTTTCTTTTTTTTTTTTCAAACACACAAATTGCATTTTTTGCGACCCGCGGCAAGTTTTTCAATCAAGTAGTAAGACGATTTCACAACCGGGAATCGAACCGCCAACCTCTCCAACATCCAACCCTTTTCAATGACACTTTGTATAATAACACATCCTAAGATTCTCTTATTGTATACACATCCATTATGTCCACATATCACCATTACAAAGAACACATGGTAGTGTCATTACAAAGCCTTGAAATGGGGTGACGATAATACTTGTAGGTGCTTGTTTATAGAACGTCCAATAACTTAGCCCCTACTGTAAATGCCTACAACCCTCTTCAAATTGAGCAGTTTTGCAACGATGCATTATAAAATGCAATTAAGAGGGATATTTTGAACTTGATGAATGAATAAAAGTTATACATTATGAATATTAGATTCAATCCATACATTTAAATCTATGATTGCAATCACCAATATTTTTGTATAAAATTTGAAACTTCAAATTCAAAATTCTTTGTAATTCAATTACAAATAAGATATTGAGAATCTATGGATGAGATTTGTTGTGATCGGTTGAAAATGTAATACTCTAAGTGTATTGATTTTTGAAGATTTTTTGGTTGCTTAAGTTTATGAGTTGACTTTTTCAATAGCACTTTTGAACACTTTTGAACTAAGATCTTAAAATTTTTGGTAAATCACTGCAACATGAAATGAGGCTTAAAAATTTCACAAATCATCCCCTTTCTAATTGGTTCTCACATGCATGAAGCTAACTTCCCATAAAATCTATATTAGAAAATTCACACTTCAAAAAGTGCATACCCGATAAGGAAACGTGGATGAAATCTATACATCGTCCAAAACATGGACACTTGTTGAGGGTTAACGCGTTAGACCCAAGGACGGGAACCACGTATTCGCTTTTCCCTCAGTTTCTGAAAAGAGACCCGGCGGTTCTCATTTCAGGCCGGGCGGTTCCCATTTGAGACCCGGAGGTTCTCCTGCCACCGGATTAGAAACGGACCACCTGGAACCGGGGTTCCGGGCATCAACTGCCTATTTTCGTGAATGACCCAGACAAAGACCTCGTTTAAGACGTTGAACTCCCCGCCCGAGGCTAATTTCAAATTTCTACTCCTACGTTCAAATTTCTGGCCTCAACGTGACGAGCTTGCAACGATATTTGCGTTCCTGCACCCCCATTTGCGCTCTCTTGTTGTCATTGCGATTGAACTCATTGAAGGTAGCGTAGCTTTTTGGGAGCGCATTGATGACGAGGTCTTGTTTCGAAGGTATGGACAGCGCAAGGGAGGAAGGCATTGATATGAAGTAGATTGAATTTGTCTGGAAAGATTTGTTATTTTCCGAATGAGTTTACAGAGCGACGTCTTGGAGTACATTTATTTTCTGCGATGGTGGGATCATGAAATGGCTAGAGGAAGGGTTTTCGATGGGCGGGCGACGTTGTCTTCGCTTTCACGAAAGGGCTCCACAAATTCGTTTCTTATTTGCATCACATGGTTGAGTTGGAAAAATTGACGTAGGAAAAACCCTATTATTCACCATCAGCTTCATACTTTAGTGGCGTTCTAGGTCGAAGAGCGCGTCCTTCGTTTGGATGGAGCTTGTCATCTTTTAATGGAATAAGGAAATGGCATTTCCTTGCCGTAGGATGTGAAATGTACTCACTTCAATGTAACGATGAAGGTAGTAATGGCTCTCGTTGTTAGGTTATTGCTGCAGGTGGCTTTCACAGACACCAGGAACAAACTTTTCTCGGTTCATCATTAAACTAGATTTTTCACCAATTGACCTACAGAGCACAATTTTCAGGTCTCTGTTTATAGCGCTACTATGTGGGAATGGTTCTTCAATCGCATATTAGTGCAGGTGTTCTCTTTTTAATTTTAGGAAGCAAGGACGGTAGTAAATTATATTAACATGAAGGTGTCACTCCTGTCGCCCGTCCCATGCGTGTCTTTTCTCTACATTTTTGTTCACATCCTTGGCATTGTGATCCTCCAGTTGCAGAGTGAAGGAACCAATAAGGCAAGCATCAGAGAATGAAGGTGGTTCCAGTCGAACAATTTGACACGACGACAACTCTATCACAGTAAAGTGGGAAAGGAGCAATCATGGAGAAGATTTGTGTGGCCATTCGGGTGAGGCCTCCAACAAAGCAGAACCCCGGCCGAGGTCATCATTGGAAGGTGTTGGACAACTCAATTTCGTTACTAACTGCAGCTGGATCCATCGTTTCCGGTCACACCTTTGCTTTTGGTGCGCTTCCTCATTCATATTTCAATCCCTCGTAATTGATCCATCAGAAACAAATCAGCTTGTCCTTGAGAACACCTTCACAGGATTTAATGTGGCATCCTAAGTAGTGTCAGTAGCTTTGTTTTTGTTTTCATGTGGAGTCTGACCCTTTTGGTCTGATGCTGGACCCTTATGAGGATGACAGAAATATGCTTATCTGCAAGTGGTTATGAGCACAGATACAATTTTTGGAGCAGAAGCCAAGAATATCAACATTTACGAAGAGCATGCGAAGGATGTTGTACTATCTACTGTTGCTGGGTTCAACGGTATGCTCTTTAGCCCGTGTTGATAATCTATTGCAACTGCGTTGGCTACTGTATGACTTTGCATCTAGGAGGATGTTGTTTTGTCTCTACTGTGCAGCAAAAGTCCAAAGTGGTGGGGACAAAGGCCGTTCCAACGATCTTGTTGGTAAGGAATTAGCTACAGAGACGCCTTCCTAATTCCTTTAAAGTTGCATTACAACAGGTACAATTTTCGCTTATGGACAAACAAGTAGTGGGAAAACGTATACCATGGGAGGCTCAGAATCTGAGCCAGGAATTACTCGCTTAGCCGTCAGTGAAATCTTTCGCCATGTCCAACAGGTGAGAAGCGCTTGCACCAAGCTCCATTTTAAATAATGCTCGATAGAATTCAGAGCTACACCACTTTTGTTGGCTCTTTAATCAGTCTTTCGAATCCACTGCATAATATGGTGGTCTTTTGTGTCTCAGGCGTCTGACAGAGAGTACCTCATCCGTGTTTCCTACATGGAAATTTATAATGAGGAAATCAAAGATCTTTTTGCTCCTGACAGTCGTAAGCTGCAAATTCACGAGAATCTAGAGGTAATTACTCCTACTACAGTTGAAGCAGCGTGAATATGATTTTATTCAACGCCTCATTTAGGATTATCTTTGACGCAACTGATTGTGTTTGCAGAAAGGTGTTTTCGTAGCAGGCTTAAGAGAGGAAATTGTTGACAGTGTTGAACAGGTGCTTGGACTTCTGGAAGCTGGAGAAGGTAAATTATATGCTTTTCACTGTCTCGTCATGTTGTTCTTTTGCTGTGGTAGATTCACGAACGAGTTTCATATTTGTCTGTGGTTTCATTTTATATATCTCAGACGCCCTTCTGCAAGGGCTGGTTAGGCTTTATCCTTTACTCGAGCTGATAGCGATTTAGCCGGTGACTAGTTATCAATGTCATTTACCAATCAATATGTTCATGAGACTTTTCTTATCCTTCTAGATTTTACTGGAGAGTTTTACATTTGGAAAAATTAACATTATTTGCTTCTACTTTTCTTCTTGTTCCCTTCAGATTATTAACCTTTGCATGTTCTATGCGCAGCTCAACGGCATTTTGGAGAAACCAACATGAATCTGTACAGTAGTCGTTCTCACAGCATATTCCGTATGGTGAGTTGCGTTGTTTCATATGTTTGATTATCTTCACACCATAGAATTTAACTTGAATTTGCGCTGTTTTACGATATTCAAGTCTAGCATTAGGTTTCAACTTGTACAAGATCTCTGGATCAAGCGTAGTTGAAATAGTGTGACAACTGACCCAAGTCGCCACCTACTGACCTCTTTGTCTCACTTATCCAGGTGATCGAGAGCAGAAGCAAGAGTTTTAGTGGAAAGGAATGTGACGGAGATGCTGTTCGTGTGTCTGAATTGGTGAGATGTTCTACTTCAATGTCTTGTGTAATGGTAGAGAAGGAGGATATACTCCAAAAGTTAATTTGTATGTGTTATCAAACTCTGGTACTTGATCCTTTGATGTGGATCGCATCCTATTAAGACTGCTGAATTGTTGTGCATAATAAGGTACAGTACGTGTGCATCCCATTTTCATGCTTCGGAACATATGTCTTTGCAGAACTTGGTGGACCTTGCCGGGTCAGAAAGGATTGCAAAGACAGGAGCAGGAGGTGTTCGCTTGAAGGAGGGAGGACACATCAATAAAAGTTTAATGTGTCTTGGTAACGTTATCAACAAGCTGTGCGAGGGTGGTGCGAAGCAAGGGTTAGTCAAACACTGGGTTGTTGTTGAGGGAGAGATTCTTTAGCCTGCTCGTATCCAGGACCAGCCATTAATGCTGGATGGGAATCGTGGTTGGGTTATCTACTTTGAATCTACTTGAGACAATGACTATTTCCTGACAGATATTTCTGTTTTGGTTTCCATTACAGAGCCCACATACCATATCGTGACAGCAAGCTTACTCGAATCCTCCAAATGGCACTTGGTGGCAATGCTCGAACTGCAATTATATGTACAATGACTCCTGATGAGGTGAATTTATATGCTGCCGAATCCTCTAAATTCAGAAATGATTTTTCTTTCTTCATATAAATATATATTCTTTCATTTCCACTAAATGCAATGTTGAATGCAACATAATCGCAGGAACAAATAGACGAAAGTCGAGGAACCTTGCAGTTTGCAAGCAGGGCTAAGCGAGTAACCAATTGTGCCCAAGTGAATGAGGTAACACGATTTATTTTCCTAAACCGGAGAGGTATTGTGTCAATTTTGAGGCATAAACGACAGACGAATTCAGTTTTGAGGCATATATGCATGTGACGAGAATGTAACTTTCACAGGAAAATACGGACCTCACGTCTTTAGTTGAAAAGTAGACAAGCCTGACCCCCTACTGGTATATGTTTGCAGACCTTAACAGATGCAGCTCTTTTGAAGCGGCAAAAGAAGGAGATTGAGGATCTTCTACAGAAGTTGCAGGTCTGGACACCTGTAGTATGCTGGCTTTGAAGCTTGTATATCTGCTAGACATGCTCTTTAACAACGTTTGCTTGCATGTTTTAATTCTTTAAACAACACATTTGAGATAAATCGATATTCAAACCGGCTTATTTATTTGTGACCAACTCGAGATTTTAACTGCGACAAAGCAACATTCTCAAACTAGAAATCTATGTTTAGACCTTAAAAGCTAGTTTATCGTCTAGGTTCACTATAATAAATGCACACTTGGGCTAAATTTGTGTTGTAGGGCCAAGGGTCAGAACCTTCGGATGAGTTGGAAAAAGAGATAAAGCGCCTGCGGAATGACTTGCTGAAGGTTAGTGCACTTGGATGTTACCCTCAAGCAGCCCTATCATGTTACAGAGGAAGGCGTCTGTCAAGTATTCTGAAATGTATATGATACTACTATGTGTAGTTTCTTAGTATAAAACACTCTGGTTGTATCCACCAATTTGGTCGTTGCTACCTTCTTATTGACGATTCAAGGGTACTTGGGATATCTTAGACTGAATTGGAGAGAGAAAAATTGGAGGCCGAGCTGCAAGAAGAGAAGAAAGCTTTGAACCACAAATTAAAAGAGCAGGAGAGGAGGATTGTTAATCTGAGCACCATGGTCATCAGCTCAGCTGGAGACGATTTCAGCCAGCCCCAACAGAAGGTACGTGGCGCTTTCTTGGAGAGGCTCATTCTTCAACACGCCACAATCAGATCCATTGCTTGTTAAGCTGTCCCTTTATAGATAAATATAATTAATTTTGCGTACTCAGCTCACCTTAGAGCATGCCCAGCAGCTCCAGACCAAATATGTCCGCCAAGCATTAAATTGAGGGCCATTTTTAACTTAGAGGAATGTTAAGCAAGAAGTAACCCTGCAACACTCCTCGTGCGAACACCAAGGCAACTTATAAGAAGAAGATTTTATGAAAGTAACTTGATGACCTTGAAGCACGGGCCGGTGAATAGTCTTCAAGCTCGTTATGTAATTGTTGATTGAGCAAAGATGCTTGCATGGTGTGAGAAATTTGCTTGCGCCAAAGCTTCTGTAGATGGCGGGGAAACTCCAAACTTTGGCTCCAAAAACTATTTTTTAGCGTTAGTGGGTAGTTGCTGGGCCAAACTTCGAAGCAAGTGGAGATGACTACACCAAATCTTGGCGTTGGTCCCTCCAAAACACCTGCTGCTGGGCATGCTCTTACGTCTCTTTCTTCAAATGAGGAAATCTTTTCCTCTAGTTTAGTCTTGGGAATTTGCATGTAATTTCCGAGACAGGATTGCGGTTATGAAGTGCCCATATCATTTCACTTGTGTTGCTGTACTGATGCTCTATTTTTATACCTATGGCAGGGATGTAGAAGGGAAACATGGTGTCCACGTCCAGTTACGTCTGACTTAGAAATTCAGGTGATTTTTTCGGAACAAATGCATTTAAATTTTTCTGCCAAGCATGGTAAAGCACTACGTCTTCTTAGGCTGAATTTAGCTATATGACATGTTGCCACCTATTTTGTGACAGAGAACGAAGAGATCTACACCGGAGTTCGAACCACCTCCAAGCTTTCTAGGAAGCTCTGTGTCCGTGTCTCTTCGGAGGAGCAACAATCTTGGTCTGCCACCTGCGTTTGGAACCTTGATTGAAGATGAAGAAGATTCTTGGGGTGTTTCAGACAGCTTTGACAGGTCACCTACGCCTGAAAACTTTAAAAACATAGCAGATGAAGACACGTGGGCGTCTTTAAATAGCGGACACTTCAACGTTGATCACTTTAACGAAAGGGCGACGTCCTCAGCTGCTAGTGAAGATTCAAGGAGTCTTCTGGTCAGTATTACTTCTGCTTTTGGGCTGTACTACTATATCCTCACTTCACCTCAACGACTATGGCTGGCATGTTGATTAGCTGGTTTCGGTCTCAAATACATCTTTGCAAAGTCATACCTAATTTCTGCTCTGTTTTGGATTTGAGTTCTAATGAGCATAATTTTTGCTCTATTGCACAACTTGTGAGGCTTTTCGTCAAATCTAACCCGACTTCCTTTATTGGAGTAGTGTGGCTTCTTTTATCGCTCTAATAGAGCCTACGTCATTATGGGTTGACAGCTAGAACGTCAGCTCAGGGAGCTCCAAGCGCAATTTGAGGAGTTACAGACGGCCTTCAATAACAAGGACCTCGAGGTTGTATTCATAATCCCTCCTAAACAATTTAAATTGTAAATGAGGATGTAGGCCTCCTTGAAAACATCAATGTTAGTTCAGCTAATGCTATGGGTATAATGTTTTTGACCCCCTTCATACCCCTTTATTATTAGATACCTCACTGCCGAGCCAAAGGGAATTACAGTTCCGCGTGAGTACTTTTTGTGTGAGAATAGGCTCCATAGTGTAAACTTGCCCCCGATTCTTTGCTTGTAGGCTCCCCTACTCCCTACTCTAATTCACGCAATAAGTACTCATGCAGGAAAGATGACCTCCCTAGCCAAATACATTCTACCGAGGTACTTTACCTCGACGGCTTATTATTCTATTGCTCACCCATGTCTTTCGTACCGTGTTATTTTGTACAGCATCAGCAGCAGCTTGAGACGTCCCTTGAGGAAGCTTGTAAATACAAGGAGCAAGTGGACCTTCTTTCCCAAGAGAAGGTCAAGCTGGAGGTAAGACTTGCATAGCTTTCTGAACATGTCGTAATAAGATGACTAATGAATGTGGTCATATCTCATGCTGTGAACATTGTCTCTGGGCTTTCTTCTAATATTGCCTCTGTTGGCTACAGGAAGCTCCGTCTCAGACGGAATCTCAAACACAATCACCAGCACTTCAGCCCACGTCCCCTGTCGTTACGGAAGATTATTATGTCAAGAAGTTGGAGGAGCTAGTGAGTGAGATGGAGAGTGAGCAGAAAAACACCAAGCAGGAAAATGCACGCTTACGAGAAGAGGTTCAGGTTCTTCAAGAGCAACTTCTCAGTGCCAACACATCTCTTCAAAAAGAGCGGCGTCTGCAAACAGAGCTGGAACAAGAGATCATATTGCTGAGAGAGAGATTGAACTCACCAAATGGACACATGCAAGAAGCTTCGATTCATGAATGCGGTTATGCTAGAGACACATGTGATGATGGAGTTTCGAACCAGGAATCGGCAAGTGGAACTCGCTCTTCTGAGAAACCTGGAGCAGAAGAAGTCTCCGCTGAGGCTATTCAAAATTTCTCTGCACTCCACAGCTCCATTCTGGACCAACAGTTAGATATTGTGCAAAGAGAGAAAGATCGAATCTCTGGCATTTGGATGGAGCAGATGACTGCAGACGAAGCCGCTACCCGTTCAATTCAGGCTGAGAAGCTATGGTTGGCAAACGAACTACAAAACTACATCGGTGCCCTTGCTATCCAGGATGAGGTTGTCTCTGCTATTTGCAGGGGGATCAAAGAATTTGAAGCAGACATTGAAAACAGGAGGCGACCTATCTGCTGATGATGTTGATATACAACCTGGACCTACATTCACAGGTACAACCAGTTGGGCATCACCTCGGTCTCTTGCTCCCTGAATGTACACTAGTCAACTGCTCATCCTCAAATGTGTTTAATATGTATACGTTTACATCTGTTTGTATACACAAGCAAGATGATGACTTCGCTCTGCAACACCCATTCTATCTGGAGGGGTCTTGATCCCTTTTTAAGTAGATTGTGCCGTATTTCTCGAGTATATACATGACTTGAGTTCCATTTGTAATTTACGATCATGAATCCGGCTTCATGATTTTCACTGATAGTTGGCTACCCAATCCGTGTGGTGTATAGGACATTATAGAACCTTGGATTTTTCCAAGCCTTGCTCGCTTAAACGATAGATCAGTATACAGTGGCTATGTAGAATATGGTTTATGAATTCGCTCGTTTTTTCCTTTCTTTTTTAACCGATTTGTGTTGTAATACTACACTGCATGTGTAATTTGATTGATTCTTTTCAGTCCTTTCCACAGTTTCTCTGTTTCTGTACCAAACACTTCTTGGTTGTCGGAAATTTGTAGGATATGTCTTTGAGGTCAATTATAGTTGTGTATACACATTATTTTAGAGAAGATTGCAAACACTCATGTTTCTCAAATTCAAAAAGCGTTATATGGTGGGTTTTAACACACAGGGATTGCAAAATTAAATTGCTTAATTCCTTAACCCCTAAAGGACCAAAGGATTCCTGATTTTCAAATGACAAATTCAATCAATCATATTGTGAAAAACATAATTGAGATGGGACCAAATTTTATATCACTTGAATCAGTGAAGAATATTGCATGTGTTGACAAAAAAAACAAATAAATTTGAACAAAAAGAGCTCACATAAAGACCTACTCAAAACTACCCAAGAAAAACATGAGGCCCAATTTGGACTTCGTGGTCCTTTAGGGGTTAACTTGTGCACTATAATTCTATTTGTGGAGCTCCATGGACAGGTCACTGGCAGTGATGAGCTGCAGACCCTCGGTGTCGACAGCGAGGCATGGCTGCACATCCGGGAAGATGTCACTGATGGGCTTGTCATGGGTAGCAGGGTCATGTGGGCACTTGATGTTGTAATCAAATGGAACTTGGAAGCACACATCCACGGTTTGGGCTCGCGTGCAAGGACGAGTGTTGTTGATGTCGCTACTATGCCAGTCAATGAACCAGGGGACGAGGCCACCATATGCTTGCGCCATGCCGCTGAACGTCGACCGCGGCGTCACAAACAAGTAGTCCGAGAAGCTGAGAATCAGAATCTCCGCAAGCGCCTCTTGAAATACATCAATTCCGAATTTCTGTTCACCTACAATCCATAAAATTGTTTTGCACTAATTTTAATTAGCCAATTAACTGACATAACAAGTCTCTACAACAATCATAAGAACTCACCCTTCTCTACAGTGCGTTCTCTACCATAAATGGCAATCAAAAATGGCTTACATTCACTACTATAGAGCATTCACTACTATAGAGCAATGTTTTTTTTTCCTGGCGATTTTTAGCTTTTGGCAGCTGCTACTAAAAGCTAAAAATCGCCAGAAAAAAAAAAACATTGCTCTATAGAGAACATGTACATAACACTCCCTTGTAGAAGTCATCCTTCCAATATAGAAGTCATTTTAAAAAGAAACAAAGAATCAAAGGGTTCTTGGCATTTATTGAAAGAGAGTGGAGCTTAGGGGTTCTGTCGAATGTTTATGAGTTCAAAGACTAATTTATTGAGCTTTGGTTAAATTAGTTAAAAGTGTAGGATTTGTTGCAGACAAATGTCAAATGAAGACCTTGCTACCCATGTCCTTGAAGCATGGATAAACAAACTACCTCGCTTCAATGGACTCTTTATTCAAGATTATTTTTGGGTGTTATTATTATATTTATTATTAAAATGATCCAAAAGTGTGCTATGCAAAATTATTGAAATTATTTCTACAAAACTATTGAAAATCTAGAATATTGTAACAAAATTGGCTTTAAATAGTTAAAAAGGTTGTAATGATTTTGCTGATTTTGAAAAAACATGATAACATGATTGACCTTGATGCGAAAGCTGGATCACTCGCACGACGTCGTTAGTCACGGTGGGGTGGCGCAGGAATGTCTCGGTGAGGTTGTTCTTGACGCCCTCAAACAAGGAGGCCACAAACACTGAGCTTGTTTTTGGAAGGGACATCCTGGTAAGGTTTTGTAAGAAACTAACATTTTGTAAATGGGGGGCCTCTGCAAAATAAACAACTTTATGTTTGTTAAAATGGCAGATTCTAGTGAAATGGACCGTATAGTTTCGGTTGTCTAAAAGTTTTACTAAGACCTCAGAACCAAGATACACGCACCGCCATTTCCAATTTGGCACCCCAAACCAATCTTGTGAGACCTAGATGCGATTGGTCCAAAATATTGAGCTCATAAACATGGACGCACAAAAGGGTTTGAAATACAACATGAAATCGGACTTCATAAATTCATAGTCAAATCATTTAGACTCAAAAATAAAGATTTTAAGGAAAAATGTCTTGATTTTGATTTACTAATCCAATGAAAAAAATTCCAAGTGTCAATTCCATGTTCAAATACTTTGGTTGCTTAACCCCTAAAGGACCGGGGGGTGTTGAACTTAGCTCTTGTTTTCTTGACTAGCTCTTGTAGCAAGCTCAATTCCTCATTGGTGTGGGGTAATTTTTACGATCAGCACCGTTGAAATTAAAGAAGACTTACGTAGCTTTTTTATGAAAAAAGGATCGACAAAATCGCACAATTTTTGAGAAAATGCCACCGTTGAGAAAATTGATGGAACTTGTTTGGGGTATTTTGTACACATGATGAAATCGGATTGTTCAAAAGTGCTCCAAAAATTCTGAAATTTTTACTATGAATAGAAATCATAATTTTAAACATGTGCAAAACATTTCAAGTAATTTGGAGGTGTGAGGAGAAAGATATGAGGGTCTAAAGTGACGCTAGATACCGACCGTGCAACTCAAAAAATCACCAAAAATCGCTCACTTGATGAATTTTTGATCAAGAAGTACCTACAGATTCAGCTCTCAAAAAGAGCTAGGGTCTCCTTGTTGCTCATCCTAAAATTCAAAGCCCAAGAACCCGAATTTTCTCACTTTCTAGTTCCAGAAGCCGCGTGGGGGCCTTACGGTCCTTTAGGGGTTAAACACCGACTTAAACTATTAGAAATGGGTACTACGACCTTATACCAATCTTTATTTTCAAAGCTGTAGTTAATCAATAACAATAAAGTATGGAGATGATTTCAATGCACTTTATTTGACAATCGATTGAAAGCAACTGTATTAGATCAAGAATGAATGCAGGGCACTTTTGGGTGTTTTCACCTTCATAAATAAATACACAGAAATCACCATATATTGTGGGTGGATAATTGTTGTGGTAAGTTCATCCATTTGGAAAAATTCTCATCTGTTTGAACATTTTTTTCATCTATTTTCAACTAATTTTCATCAGATTTGGATGAATTTTACCATGGAATTTTGGAAAATTAATTATTGGTAAAGCCTCTCGTAAATACTGTAGGCCACAGTATATGGTGATATCAGTGTAGTGAGTTGCCCACCTGTGGATGGAAGGATGGTGTTGTTGATGGCACATTGCAAAACTCGGGTGGCTATGGTGTGATGCATGGCATTGTACTCTGTGGTCCCACCGCGGTACCGCAACTGGACTCCCAAGCGCCGGTCACTGTGCATCAGGTATGCGCGATCAATGTTGTCCACTCGCGTCCACACGGGATCCGCAGGCATCATCACGGTGCGCAGGATGCGCGTGAGGGCCATGCGATCGGGGAATAGCGCGAGCAGCAGGGGTCGAAACGCGGGCACTGTGAACAGCTTGGGCAAGAAGTAGAGCATCCCTGTGAGGTAAACCCATGGGACGTGCTCGTAATACTCTTGCTCAACGTCACAGAAGAACTGGCTCTCGGGTTGCCCCACCCAGCTATTCACATCCATATTTGCCACCGCGTAGTCCCTGCATATCATTCCCAATTAACTATTAATTCGTCGACCATTTTTTGAGTACTGAGATGGCTTTTTTTTGGCAAAAAAGGGGTTCAGTTAAAACATGCCAAAAACTAGGACAATTATTTCGGAAATTATTAATGGGTAGTAGATTGTCTAATACATAACCGTCTTGAGTTGCTTTGGCTTGGTCCTTTTTTACAATGCTAGTGTGTATTCCTCAATAGTAAAAGTGATGCCTCTACAGTAGCATTTTCAAGTCAAGATTTTTCTTAAAGAAAAAGGATTGTAAACTGAAAGGAACCAACTTAGAAATGTTATAATAAAATAACATCATTAGTATGACTCTAGTATGACTTGGATATAAGCTATCTACATTGAATAGGGGTATTAAGGGGACCCATACTAATTTATCGACATTTCACACTATATAAATATTTATCATTAATATAAAAAAACATAGTAATTAAAATAAAATAGAAAATGGACACAAACAGTCACAAAATTTTATAATTTTTTTGCCACACAGTAAAAAATATATATCACAAGATAATTTTTGGTTTTTTCAAGTTTTTGGTCCCCTTAATATCCCTATTTAGTGTACAAGTGTCGAGTATGAAACATGATTAATATAAAAAGAAAAATATATAACTATACTTATAATTATAATTTTATATATAATATAATTTTAGTTGTTTTAATTCGATTGTTTTATTTTGTTACATTTTATGAATGAATATAGAGTGATGTGTTCAAACCCAGGCACATGAATCCCCTGGCGTCTCAGGTCATCAATACGGCAATGGAAACTGGAGGAGATGTTCCAGAACTCATTCTCCTTGTGAAATGGCGTCGCGTTTCGAGCCACGTCGAAGCCCACCCACGATGAGCCTGTGAAGGGCTCGCACAGGAGCTGAGGTGGGATGAACTCGGCACCACCTGCGAGCAAGATCACCCGCTTTGTCAACACTGCATATGCCACTGCAGACGCGATTACCAGCATCCGGTTGCCCAAGCCCACATTGGCCGTGTCCACCACTGTGAACTTGCAGGGGATGCTGGTGTTGCGCGCCATGAAATACGTTGTCGCATCTCCAATCCTGTGCATACACGTTCGGTGCAGCTTTGTGTACTCCTCCAGAACCGCTTGCCATTGTGGACTCGGATCCACATCGCGCACATACCTAACGCCAACAATTTCCATTATTTATATTGGCATTCTAGCTTTTTGTGAACGTGATAAAGATTTGTGTAGACTTTTATAACATGAAGTCAAAAGACTCTTCACAATAAACTGCTAGAGGTAACATATTTTGTCTCGACCTTCAGCTACACAAGCTATAGATGTTGAGCTAAGACATCCTAATTGAATGTGTTCATATTGATATGTGTTCATATTGATATGTTGAATCTAGATATTTTCATCTTAATTATATTTTTCACAATATGATCGATTGAACTTGTCATTTTTAAAACTATGAATCCTTGATCCTTAAAGAGGTTGACGTGTAAGTGTCAATGTACTGAATTCAGATTACAGTGTTACCTCCTGCGACTGTATTTGCTCGCCATCTCTGTGCGACTGACGCAAGGATTCTCGCGCTTCCACTTGGCCGTGGCGTCTTCATTGAACCACACAGATCCATCTTCTCCTCCAGCTGCCAGTTTCGTCGCTTCTCGCATCTCCGCCAGGAAACGTTGCACCACAGGCGTGAACATTTGGTCCCCGGGGCATGGCACCGATTGGCACTCTGTCGTAACTGTCTGTTCTCGGGGACTAGTCCCACTCCGAAAAATTGCAACAGGAGACTCGGCGGCAATCACGAAGTACAATGTCACCAAAATCAACACGCTCACAGCGGCCGTGGTCCCATATGCTCGCCACACCTTCGCCTGCAGCAGGTGATCGTTGCCCAGAGTCTGATCCATTCTGGGATGAGCTCGTCTCATCGATCACAGTTTAGCACTTCATTCATTCATGCAAGATTTGAGCAGAGAATCCGATTCATGTTGTTCAATGGAAGTGGAGTACTGGAATGGTAGCCTATTCTAGTAAGCCCAACTGATCACGATTTTCTCAATGATATGAAAGAACTCAAGTACGTACTACGGGCTTAGAAGATTAGTTGATGAAAATGCAAGAGATCGAGAGTACTGTTTTATATGAAAACGTACATGAAAAACGAATCGATGAGACAATGAATAGACTAGAAGTAATTGAATAGACAATAATTAGAATAACTAAGTAACTTGAATCAAACTATGACTATTGGCCTTTTATTTCACTTTATGAACTAAAAATTATTATGGTGATAACAATTTACTATGTATAAGACAGCATCTCTAGATGCGAATCGCCTCCTTCAGTCTCTACAAAACAGACTCAAACGAATTTTCAACAACTCCCAAGTTCACATGACGTCTTCATAGTCAGGCAAGTGCTTCACTCATGCAAGATTTGAGCAGAGAATCTGAACAACTTAGTACCTCGTTTTTTCAAGCAAGCCTTTGCAAGAGCACAAGGTGAGGAAAATCTGTGTGACTGAAACTCGGATGGGAATCCAGTGACATGTATATCTAGAAGCTCCACAATTGATTGAGGTCGGGAGGACATCATGGGAAATGGACAAGTCCACGTCGAGAAATGGCACGTTGTAACTTAGACGTGAATTTGGTTTCTCATGCGATGAGCGGCCACTAGTATATATGCATGCACAACAGAAGAGAACATAGTAATCTTCAATAATAATAATATTAAAGATTTTATCTATTTAATACAAATAAATATACTTAACTTTTTATTAATTTAAATTACAAAGATTTTTTTTTTTTTTTTTTTTTTTTTTTCATTTATTTATGATACCTCAGGAGTTAATGATACAATTTTAGTAAAATTCTCTTAATGAATCAGGGCCAAAAACACGTGACTGTTCTTTTCGGGGTTTCCTTCGAGATTAATAATAATGGCAGCAATTATCATCAAATTATATAATACTGTAGTTCCGTTTTTTGCGTTTACAGTTCGTACAACTACTGTTCGAACTATTTCTGATTTGTTTAATGAAAGAGAGATTTTGTAACAGTGACAGTGCTGGATCGTGGAGAGTACAGTACCGTAGTGTACCTGCAATTCTCACACAAGTGAAAGCTGAGCAAGGTTCGTTGCAAAAGGGAAAAAGTAGAACGTACCTGCAAGTCTGGACTCTGGAGTGTGTATGAGTGGCTGTGGGTCTTGGATGCAGTTCAGTCTGGAAGTGACACGTTGTTGGTGTGCATTTGTCCAGACAATGCATTTCCACCATTTTTTAAGATTAAAAAATGACATTCAAGCATAAGAGCATCTCCAACGGGACACTTCAAACATGGATGACTCGTCACCAACCAACCACGGACCCAGCCACGGACCTCATGACTTGGCGATCAATAAACTGAAAAACTCCAAAATATACCCACAAACTACTCATCTACCAAAAAATGATTACTTTTGTTATCGGCTATTTATTGTTGGTCACTGGTCACTAGAGTATCTATTCATGGATGGGGAGAGTAGTTTTGCACCAATGGCCCTTTGTCCGATGAACATTGGCTCATTGTCATTACGAACACACTTTATTCACGCTGGCCTCAAAAGAGAACCGAAGTTTCTATCTACAATATTACAATATGTACTACACCGGAATGCCACTACACATGCCACTTTGATTTGATAAAAATAAATAAAAAATTTGACCGTATTTCAATTGAATATAATCAAATTTATCAAACCAATTTTCAAAATAAATTAACACTAGTTTAATTTACTAAAAACGCAATGAAAACTTGATAGAAAGAATGGAAATCCTCTTTATAGTCATAAAAGAGGATTTGAAAAAAATATATCATAAGTTTGGGAATTTCATTGACAAAAATCTTAATTTTTGAAGTTTTAATTTCAAAATTACACTAATACAATTGGTCTGGAACATTTCATTTTCACATACTTCCGGGACCCAGCTTGCGAGAGGTCTGCCTGCCATCGACAGGGATCGGTTTTCGTGGTGTAGTTGGTTATCACATCAGTCTAACACATTGAAGGTCTCTGGTTCGAACCCGGGCGAAAACAAACGCGGGGATAGCTCAGTTGGGAGAGCGAGCCTGGTCAGCCCCGGCCCGTTCCTGTTACCAAGGCGGATCCCTCCATTCAGAACCGCTCTTTCCTCTGCCGACCCTGGTGGTGATTTCTTGTCTAGGTTTCCTTCAGAACCAGATTAGCTCTAGTTTGTTTTTTCTGATTAGGGCAGTCTCATTTTCTGCTTTTCCTTTCCCCTCAGGAGGCCATTGCTTGGACTTTCTTGCTTGTGGTTTCTTCTTTTCCCCTTTTTAGTCTTAGTGGCTTTCTAGCTTAGGTTTTTGGGACGCTCCTTGTGTTCCGGCCGTGAGGGCCTTCTTGCTTCGCTTGCGAGGCTTTGTATGTGCTCTTCTTTTTAATTCCCCGGATTTCGGGTTTTCAGCTCAGTTGAGAGAGCTTCTCAGAACAAAACTCTTACTTCTGAGATTTTGGTAGAGGAGGTCTTTCAGGCTTCCAAGTCATTGCTGAAGTTCAAGACTTGCGGCATAGATGGAGTTCCAACAGAATGGTACCACAAACACTGGAACGAAGTGGGGAAAGATCTCACAGGTCTAGTTAATGAGACCTTCAATCTTGGTAAGCTTCACGATAAGCTTAACCTTGGTTTGATGTCATTAATCCCCAAACCTGGTCCTAAAACGAATGTTAAGAACTATCGGCCTATTTCAGTTCTTTCCAGTACATATAAAGTGATTGCTAAGACTCTTGTGAATAGAGCTCAACCACTTCTTCCTGGTTGGATTAGACCCACCCTATCGGGCTTTGTTAAGGATCGTTATATTTTGGACAATGTTTTTACAGCATTTGAGTCTATGGAATATGCTAAGGAAACTAAGCAAGATCTAGTAATCTTATTACTGGACATGGAGAAAGCTTATGATAGGGTTAATTGGGGTTTTCTACAAGATACCATGAGAACTTTAGGTTTTAATGAAAAGTGGATAAAGTTGTCTTCCACTTTATATACTGGTGCTAAAACTCATGTTTTAGTAAATGGGTAGAAAAGTGAGGTATTTGAGATGCAGAGAGGGATCCGTCAAGGGTGTCCGATGGTCCCTTATTTTTATCTTTTTGTATCAGACGTCCTAGGTTATATGATCTCTGATCAAAAATATGGCTTAGAAGGCCTAATTTTACCAAATGGGAAAACACTGCTTGAGATGTTTTTTGCAGATGATACTTCACTTTACCTTAAGGGTTCAAAAGACAACTTAGATCGTGCCTTTTATGTGTTAGACAAGTTTTGTAAAGCTTTTGGGGCTAAAGTGAATTGGAATAAGAGCTTTGCCATTTGGGCTTCAGAAAAAGAAAAAGATTTCTCTTGGGGAGAGAATTTAGGTTTGAAATGGCTAGCTGAAGGTCAAACTATGAAGTTACTTGGTTTTCCAATAGGTTATAACATGCCTCAGATATATAAGGATGCGAAAATACTTCAACAGATTAGAAATAAGTTTAGTGTATGGTCTCCCAAACCCCTCTCACTAGCTGCTAGAATTCTAGTCTCCAACCAAGTTGTACTAGCCTCAATTTGGTACATAATTATCCTCTTGTGCGGACATCTCTCTAGGAGCTTTGAAAAAAGTGAGAACCCTTGTCAAGAACTTTATTTGGGGGGGAGACCCTAATAAGAATTCGCGCGCTAGAGTAGCATGGGATTCCGCTATTATGCCTACTGTACATGGCGGAATTAAAATATTTGATCCATGTGCGCAAGCACATGCTCTATTATCGAAAATGCTTATTAGAGGTCTAGTTCCGGGTCCTGAACCATGGAAATTGTTACTTCTTCATAGGATTAAGTCCTTGGAGATGACGTTAGGTGGAAAATGGGCGAAAGATGAGAGTTGGATGTTTTCTGCAAAGAAAATTGTAGATCAAGGGTCGCCGTTATGGCAAGGAATTTGGACCGCATGGATACAGGTTAGACCGGGGGCGGTGAAACAGGAGCCTAAAGGTATGGATGAGACATTGAGGCAATCTTTATGTTTCAATCCCCATATCAAGAATGAGGAAGGTGTGATGTGGGGTGAAGTTTATCAGAATATATTTCGAAGCTGGTCCACAAAAGGAATTTTTAGGGTGAAGGATATTTGGGACCCTCGAAGACTGGATTTTCTGACAGCAACGGAATTAAGAAGGATGACTCATTCGACGAACTTGGACAGAATTCGTGAAGAATTAATTGACAGTATTCCTTTAAATGGGGTTCCACCAGAAGAAGGCTTTTGGTTAGCATTAAATGAAGAAGGAATTCGTGAAGAATTCTATCAAATCAGGGAGGTGGTTGATGGAGGTTTTATGGTCCATACTTTCATCCATGCGGATGAAACTGAGAAATTAACAAGGATTACAAGAAGGCCGATATTCCTGGATGCTAACAGAGATATCACTTCAGCCAGAATCTGCACTAGATCTTGGGCTGGAAAAGTAGTTGACATGAATCCAAAAGATTTTATGGATGTTGACATTGGTTTTTCCTACTAGACAATAGGGGGTGGTAAAGTTATTAACCTTCCCATAGATCCTTTTGAATGGATGTGGAAAAGAGTTGGAGTTATCAAGGAGGGTCATTTTTTTTACTATTCAACTAAAAGGGGTTACAAATACATTATCGACCATCAGAAGAAACAACCCCCTTTAGACAAGATGTTGGAGAACGCAGGTTATGCGAAGTGGGAAAGAAAGAAATATTATTCGAAGTTGTGGCATCCTTGGACTCAGAGAAAGATAGCTTCAATGATTTGGCTTACAGGTTCTGGAGGTCTTCCTTCGGCAGATTGGAGATTTCGTAAAAAGATGTGTGATAATGGAGTTTGTAATTTATGTGACACAGGTCAATTAGAGACACCGGAACATTCTTTTATGAGATGTCTGGCTGTAACGGAAGTCTGGGAAAAATTCAGATTTTTAAGAGCTTTAGTCATGATGCCACAGAGGCCTCATACTTGGTTGGAAATCTTAACTGGTTTGGATCCTCCGGTAGGTCCTAACCCACACAGACAAATTTCCTTAGAAGCTGCGGACTCTATTCCTGGAAATGTGGAGAGTGTTGAGACACCTTGGGACATCTTGAGGGTATGTTTAATATGGTGTTTATGGTGCCAAAAATGTGGTCATGATCTAAGGGGAGAAAATTTTCATATTGGCATTGCCATCTTTCGAGCTTGGCAGTTAACAATTCAAGCGGGTATGGGGGCTTGGAGGGATCTACAGAAGCACATCTATGATCCTAAAACAAATAAACAAAAGGAGAGAGAATCACATTTCATCTCTATTTGGACACATCAGGGAGTTTTCTGCAAGGATGAAGGAAGATTAAAATGGCAGCTAGCTCCGCATCACCAACTTTTGCCAAAGGAGTTGGCGAATTTATATAGATCAACTCGTGGAGGGAATGTACAATATAGTTCTGGCACGGATTCATCAGGGAATTCTTTACCCTCACAAGTTGAAGACACATTGATTGCGGCTCTTGTGGGCAATCGAGAAGAACGAGACATGGCTGAAGAACTTGCTGAAGCTATTCTACATCAAATTTATCAAAACATTGCAAGGGACTTAGATTTGGAAGATAATCAAGAAGAAACACTTCAGGAAGAAGCTATCAACGTTAGTGAAGACGAAGAGTCTCCTAGCTCGGAATCAGAAGAGGAACCACCTTCCTCTTCATTGGTGAGAAACTTACCAAATGATTTACAAAGCCCTTCTGAACTTCGTTTACAGGCGAGGTTTTGGGCTGCTGTCAAAGGTCATTCCTTTGATGGATCTTCTTAATAGTAGGTCACACTTATTTTACGCTTTACAAGATCAGTTCTTGTTAGTAATCTACTTACTTTGGTAGATTTATTTTAGTTACTGATAGTCTTGACTAGTGCTAAGGTAGTACATGACTTTAGTCTTTTAATCTTTTAATTGACTTCCTTTCTTTCGTTTCTTTTCGATTGAAAGTGTTGGCAGGCTCTCTTCTTAGTTTGCCTTTTATGGAGTTACCCGCTCCTGCGCTATGTTTTTTCATGCGCGAGCTTAGGCTGTCTTTGACCCTGGCTCTCAGGAAGCCTGCACGGTGCATCTGCCGTGTTGTATGTTTCTTTTGTTACTTTAACCCGAAGCGGGATTTCAGCTCAGTTGGGAGAGCATCAGACTGAAGATTTGAAGGTCGCGTGTTCGATCCACGCTCACCGCATTCCATTCTGCACGAACTTGGCATTGGTGGCCCAGCTGGAAACACTTCCCCCAATTTGGGGCTGGTGGCCCAGTTGGAAGCACTTCCCCATTTTTGTGCACACTACAATTTATAACCAAGATTCAATATTGTTTGGAGACTGTATAGTACATCTACACCATTCAATATTGGAGAGCAAAACTTTCTTCTTTCCATTCGTACACTATTTGTCCCTTCCTAGAAACTTACATTGATTCATCGGAAGTCATATATATTGCTACAGTTCTGATGATGTTTTTTCCCTCGAGTGTGCAGAGAAAGTCAGGATTAGCCTGATCAGGTTTCAACAAGCAGGAGGCTTGAATCGGGACATAAATCAATTACAAAGTTGGAGGTACTACGGGTACTAAGGTCAACATACCGTAAACACGTTTAAAATGTCAAAATTGGAGTGAAGCTGCTTCTCATGTTCTATGTTCTCGTTCATAGACCTCTAAAATGCACCAGGAATCCAGATATCCCTAACTGGCAGCCTGCTTTACCAGAATGGCTTTTAATTCCTTCTTGTTGATCTGCCATAACAAACCGAACGTCAACAACCTATGGTACAAGTTGAGGAATGACAATCTTGCAAAAAAAATGCAGGTAGCAGAGGTTTAGGGCAACACTACTAATTTTTATATTGCAAAAAATGCTTATAAGGCTGCGAGATTATGGCTTAAGGGTTAAGAGAAACCATAACGTCCATTCAAAATACAAAAAAGACCACCTCAAAAGTGATCCATCTTCCTACTACCATTCTTTTCAAACAAGAGAGGAACACAATGAATGAGAGGACCTACCTTTCCCATAGCATTGCGCGGCAAAGAGTCCCACACTAACAGCTGTGATGGAATCTGCATATACACGGGGCTTTCCTTCAAATATTTGAGGACATACAAACTTTAAACACAGAATAGTTACACCCATCAATGGAAATATTGCAACACTGCCTGACAAACCAAAAGCATTGGATATACGTAGTTCAATCTCATGATAATCAATGACAGAAAACTTTGAAATCTGATAGAAAGAAAGTTTCAAGAAAGTTTCGCTACCTTGTAAGGAGCCATTCGTTCCCGTGCCCAAGACTTGAAAGTGTCCAAGGTCAGAGCGGGCTTTGACTTGGCAGCTGCCTCAGCAGCCACATCCTCATGCACCACCACTATTGCAGACAATATTTCACCGTATGTTTTGTCCGGCAAGCCCATAACAGCACACTCAGAAATAGCTGGATGCTGCTCAAAAACCGAAAACAAAAATATGAAGAAAAAAAATCCATCTTAATGAGCACAATGAGAGTAAAAGGTCTCTGACGTGTTATACGTACTCTCATCCAAACTGTTACCGATATTCAAAATATAACCATGAAGCAATGAAGCAAGGTTCAAAGACATAACAATAGAAAGCTGGTGTTCATATCCCTGGTTTCGGGTGTAATGATGTCCACTCACAACATATGAGTGTTCCAACATTATTACCAACATGTTACAACATATGAGTGCTCATACCTGCAGGAGAACGGCTTCAATCTCAAGAGAAGACAGTTTGTAACCTCCAGATTTAACTATGTCAACACTAGTCCCTGCATACAGGAGGCACAGTAAAGTTGACAGTGAGCACTTGCTTAGGAGTCCTGTACATGGCAGACTCAACATGAGTTGAGGAAACTTATCAAACGAAGCCAGGAAGCAATTATTATACGACATTAGATCCATCCTGTTTTAGAAACGAGTCAAATTTTTTGCCAAGGAAACATAATCACAATCCTCGACATAGTTTTTTGCATATTCGTTAAAGACTTGTTATGGATTGATCCATACTTCCCAGAATCTTGACATAACCATCCACTACAGTTACGGTATCGCCTGTTCTGAAGTAGCCATCTTCTCTGAAGGATTCGCTTGTCACCTGGCACAATTCTTTCATGCTTTCAGTACCATCCAAGATTTTTGCTGAATCAAAACACATTTTCTTTGTGACGGGATATGCAAATGATTTGTAGTTGGCTTCACTTCAGGCACATCTCTTCAAAAAATATTACGAGCAGGAATGTAGAGCCGTCTGTTATCACTCAGGAAGCAATAAGAGCATGGAGATGAGCATAACTAATTCTAGGGAACATATTCAAGTTTCAATACCTTAGGATTCCGCCAATATTCTTGAAACATGGCAGGGCTTTTGATACAGAGTTCTCCTACACCCGCCTCCTCGTTTTCCTCTTCCGCAATCAGCATCTGGAAATGCATCACTTGAAGTTAGACTCTTCAGCAGGCTTCCAAGCTGGCTATAATGTCTTCTTAAGTTGGTGAATTCTTAAGAGGTATACTTGGAACAGCTTCAGAATATATGATATGCATTGCAACTACATTCTATAGAAGCAGTGAGGAAATCAGGTACCTGCACGCCTGGAAGAGGCTTTCCAACAAAACCTGGCCTTCGCTCCCCATGAAGAGGGTTGGACAGGGCCATAACAAACTGTAAACATAGCACGAATTCAAATAAGAATCGCTTCTCAGTCTCAGCCATCACGGCTTCCGTGTATTTTTTCGACAGCATGAACTTCGTGATATTTGTTGCGAAACTAATGACATAATGAGTGATGGAGCTTCTGCTGTGATCGGATGGAACATTCTAAACGGAGACATCTTCTGATCCCACCAGCAAGTGACACCAGAGAAGAAATAAAATCAACCGCATGAAGATTTGTCACGTCACATACCTCTGTCATGCCATATCTCTCTAGTAGGCGATGGCCAGTCACACTTTCCCACTTTTCCATGACTGGTTCAGGTAGAGCTGATGACCCACACATCTGCACTTATTACACCGCAGGCATTAGCAGATCCTCAACCCATTCTCCACAACATAGTCTCCCGCATGGTCTCCCACATTATCATGCAGAACACTGGCAATATGAGGGTCATAAAGGTGCGTAGTCACCATGAGGCGAAGCTGCCTGGCTGCATAAGAACAGGCCTTCTGGGAATCGGCGTCCATCGCATCATACCCTTGCAGTAACCGCACATACATTGTTGGAACCTACGAACGCGAGGAGCAGACTCAGCAGACTACATTTTTTTTTTTCTCACAGAAGTAAACCTACTTGTCACTGGCATTCTATACTTCATACAAAGCTTGAACCATCGTCACATCAAAATGTGTTACTTTTGACAAGGACCTCATACATAAAATGAGTGTTTTACACTACCGGTAGTTTGCATGAAAACTTACCCCAGTGAAGACTGTTGTAGGATGAGCAGCGTTCTCACCCTCACTTGGATATGAATCCCTCCATCGCTTCCAGATTCCACTAACGCTAAACTTCGGCATAAATTCCACCTTCACATGTCAATCTCAATATAAGAAGCAGGAAAGCTCTCTATCTTTATGGTACGCTATACTGATTCACTATTCCCCGAGTGAAAAACATACGTCTTCAGAAAGTGGACTCAAACCAAGAGGAGCACTCCCAAAGAAATTAGTGAGAGATATTACCGAGGCCCCCGCAAAGAGGGGTGCGAGCAATGCATTGAACATCCCGTGAACATGTGAACCCTTTTTGAAGTCAAGGATAATCGGAACAGTTTGCAAAGTCACTTCTAACATCTAAATCAGCTTATCGGAGATTTGACTTTGAATGAGCAAAAAACAAGATCTAGAAAGGATATGATGCAATGGTAGACAATGAAGGAAACGATCTGTGTTTGTGTACTCCCAAGCCTCCGTCAACATGCGGACCTAGAATCACAGCACGAGGTAACCATGTCAAACTCTGAGGTAACATATTCGATCCAAAATATCGACTTAAAGAATAGGCAACAAACACTTTTTGCACTGCATACACTGACCTGAGCACCGATGCTGGCATGGGTATGAGCAACGCCCTTTGGCTTCCCAGTCGTTCCACTTGTGTATAGAATCAGAGCTGGTTTAACACCTAAAATATCATGGTTCCGAGCATAAGTTACTCTTCTACGAAGTACAGCTCACAAGCGCTCCAGATAGCGGCATAGAGATCACAACGTCACAACAGGTTGCAGAAGCCTTGCCGTCCGGTATATCAACCTCAAAGTACTACCACAAAGATAGCAGAATACACACACCTTCAAGAGCAGATGAGGTCTTCTCAACCTCTGCCAAAATGTCCTCAAATGGTACATTTTCCAACTTCGGATCATCTTCAACACTGGAGACTGCTGGAAGAACATGATAGTCGGCAGAGCACTTCTTAGCCACTCCTTCCAACTGATCTTGAAAATCCTTAGTAGACAGAACGGCAGAAATGTCCTGCATGACAATGCCCGACTAATATTATTACAAACTACTCTGATGTACATCTTGATGTGAGATGTTTATCATAGGAGACAAGGAGACCGAAAAGTACTTGGACATGATTGAATCAGACGAAGGGCTAATTTGCCGTCTTTCCAAATGGAATTTCTGAACAGTAGACTTCTCTTTAAATAATCACCTGGTGAGGCTGAATAAAATTTCTAGTACACATGGCAAATGTTACGATTTCAAGTTCAAGCAATTTTTCTCCATCACAAGCATTAGAACGTCAAATCTCTACAAGAGGAAAGTCATACGGGTCATACTGCATCAGTAAGAACGTGCACAAGTTCAGCCTCGGGATAGCTAAGAGCCAAAGGAACTGCAACGGCTCCATTCAACCAAACTGCCCAGATGCTAGCAACGAATTCCGCGGACGGCGTTGCCATGATGCCCACTCGCTTCCCGTGCAGTCTCGCCACATCCTGAAGGTCACATGGAACGCGTGCGTCAATACCTGTTGCTGCGCATTTTTTAAAACGCCGCTCACCACTTTGACAGGAACTTGACAGTTTCGTACACGAAATCAAGAAAAAACCACAACTTTTATTTGGTCTAATATCATCATGGACCACATTAGGACAGCTCGTTTAGTCCACAGTACATATTCCTATGTGAGTAAGGTGCGCATAGCATTGAGAATCTTAATGCTCCACGTCCTACATTTCTCCCATCTAGAATCAACTTGCGATTCATTTAAAGACACCCTGACTTGAGGGCGGATCTTCCTGATTGCAAGTCAATGTGAGGAAGCCTTCGACAGCTGAAACAGTCATCTCCTAAGATTTATTAAAAGCTTCGTTTTTTCTGCAGCGGTCTTGAAAACCTTTTCAGGTTCGGTAGATGAATTCAGGAAGACGAGAATCTGAATGCAAGACGGACACTCTAAACTCTATAACAATTCGTAACGTCTAATGAAATGCAGTACAGAAAAAGCTGTGATAATTCAAGTCTTTACCTCATTGTTGGCGGCTGTTCCATTATTTTGCTTTGATGTATCACTTTTCATAGATTGCAACAATTTTGAAATCTGGCTCGCGGAATTTAGCAAGTGTCCATAGTAGTAGTCTTTCTGTCCAGCAGATATTGCGAGAGAAGTTCGACATTCAGAAGGACTCAGCTTCTTCCCCAACTTCAATGACTCCATAGCTTCGGCTTTGTATCCTAAACAACAACATTACAAAAATTCACTGTCACACAAATTGACAAAACGATGCCAAATACTTTCATGGCAATTGATGTGAAAGTAAAGTCGAAGGAGAGGCGAAAAAAAAGGACAGTTAGATGAAGCTACAAAATTAGTCCGAGTTTAGAGTCGTCGTTACACGCAGCCTTCTCAACACTGAAACTCGTTGTCAAGCATAACTCTGGAGTTGTAAGAGTGTCAATACCCGACTTCCTAATAACCGTACGAATTGTCTATACTCGTTCGCTTACCAGGACAACGTTATCACTAGAAAATCAAATAAACACCGCGTCTAACAAGAGCTACCAATTCTAAAAGTTCACAAGCTTTAAGCGATCTGAATATGGAATATTTTGTTCTAGCTGTTGAATACCTATTGCACAGGGTTTGAAAAAACTCCAACAGCAACTGCTACTTTGAAACTCACCTCTAGTTACAAGTGCGCATGCTACAAGTCCTAAAAATTCTACAAGGAAGAGGTCACAACTTCGACAGATGACCTTAGATGCTTCCAATCTCCGTTAAACTCCGAAAAGCGTGAATGTAGTACATCAGTCAATATTCTGTACACAAGCATAAATGACCATGGACGACCTTAAAGCCTCAAATTCACGAAACTCAAAATTGCTACTCTCCTTTAATTCCCAGAGGCTATAGAATCTCACACGGAGCCTGATATTCCAACCATGGCCAGAAACGGCGAAATCATTAGAAAGAGACTCTCGCTATAGCATTCCAAATTCTGAACGGTGTGGACCAGAATGAAGTACATCAATCAATGGACCATGGACGACCTTAAATTCACAGAACTCAAAATTTCTACTCTTCAGACAGCAGAGGCTAGGAACCTCACACGGAGCTTCTGAGATTGCAACCATAGCCAGAAACGGCGAAATCGAAGGCTTCTAATTAGCTTAGATGCTAAAATCAGTGGAAAACACTCTCGCTGTAGCATTCCAAACTTTGAGCGGTGTAGACCAGAATGAAGTACATCAATCAATATTCTATAAACGACGATGGACGACCTTAAATTCACAGAACTCAAAATTTCTACTCTTCCAGACAGCAGAGGCTAGGAACCTCACACGGAGCTTCTGAAATTCCAACCATAGCCAGAAACGGCGAAATCCGAGGCTTCCAATTGAGGAATTGATGTACCTGACGACGACGAAACCGAGCGAACTTGAAAAATGGTCCTGCTGCGACCAGAAATGAGACACGCAGGATGGCTGATCGGGTGGCGAAGGCAGAGCGCATGACGAGACAACAGCAGCGCAGGGCGCAGTGGTAATGGGACGATGACGGACATGGTTCTGGCTCACCTAACGTGAACTCATCAAAGGACGCAGACTGACGGGTAATATCTTAATTAACAAAATCCAATTGGACTGTGAAACTGAGAGCCAAGGTTATTGATGGTCAAGAAACAGAACAGTGAGCCGCAGGAACTTTTGGAAGAGAAAAAGAAAGTCGGGGCTGCGGAACTTGACGAGGAGTCCGATCCGCCAACAATCACAATGCCGGCCTGATGGCACCATTTCTTGTTGCAAAACGGGAGTTCGAGGAAAGAAGACAAAGCTCGAAAAAGCAACTTCCCGCTCAAAGGCACTCAAGGCAAAGGCGCCCACGGAATTACAAGTTTCCATGTTGAGTCTTCCGCTTCCACTGCTGAGTGCATGACATTTGGCATTGCCATAGGATCTTGCCATGGTAAGATCTTGTTCATAACTTCTACTCCATTCAAATCCCAAATCGAACATGTTTGAAGGAATCATGCTTAAAATGAAATTTAACTCCTAAATGTTCTCACCCTCTCTAGATTGGGCAGTTTTGCAAAGATGCATTATAAAATGCAACTAAGAGGAATATTTTTGAACTTGATGTATGAATAAAAGTTGTACATTATGAATTTTAGATTCTATCCATATGGTTAGTTCTGCGATTGCTATCACCAATATTTTTCTACACAATTTGAACGTAAAATTCAAAATTCTTTTGTAATTTGATTACAAATAAGATATTGATAATCTGTAGATGAAATTTGTTGTGATGGGTTGAAATGTAAAACTCTAAGTGTAATGGTTTTTGGAGATTTTTTGGTTGCTTAATTTTATGAGTTGACTTTTTCAAAAGCACATTTCGACTAAAATCTTCAAAATTTTGGGTGAACCACTACAACATGAAATGAGGCATAAAAATTTCACTAATCATCCCCTTTCTAATCGGATCAGACATGCATGAAGCTAACTTCTCAAGAAATCTTTAGTAAAAAATTCATTTTGCTAAAAGTCACTGACGGATGAGAAAAACAACTTCGTTTTTGTACATCGTTCACTTTTTGGATGGCTGGACATTTAGGGGTTAAAAGAGATTTTGGGTGTGAGAATCAAAAAAGCCATGTCCTTTAAGGGTTAACCTTAAAAGAACCGAGTTTGTATTTCACAAAAGCAATGTCAAAATTTGTCATTTTTAGTGCACTGAGGGAATCTTGCTTCATCTTCCTCCTTCTTTCTTAATTATAGACCTCAATCATTTACATATTGCTATGCTAACTCGAGGAGTCCACTTCCATAGTTTTCAAAATCTGTGCAAAAAAAATAGGGTGGCATATATTACTTCTAGATAAAATTACAACACAATTAAAATAAACATTGGGTAATATTTTGATTTATATAGAGTGAGCTTTTTAGTCGGGAATTACATTTATTTATTTATTTATTTATTTAGTTTTAGTGATAAGGACTGGAAATTTCTTGGGGAAGTCATTTAGTGTAAATTTTGGTATACATGAGCGAACAGAGGGTATTTAAGGGGGGTATGATAAAATTAGAATATTATAGTATTTATAGTATATTTAGGATATATTCATGGTATATTATAGGAATATTCATAAATTATTCTCAAATTGGTTTTAAAACACCCTATATTCCTTTTTTTTTAAATTATTTTTTATTTCAAATGAATAAAAGACACCCTATATTTGTTCTCTCATGGTTATCTAAAATTTTGATAATGACTCCTCTAGGGGAAATTTGAAGAAAGATGCACGTTGTACTCTCTATGGCTTATTTCCTTTAGGACCTCAAAGTAAACGATGTGGACCTTGGAGACAACAAAGAGATTTACGACGCTAAGACTTGGTTTTGCGGGGAAATTTAGATAGCGGGCTTTGAATTTCCAACACATCTTGACCTTTGTTACGTGACTTGTTAAACAAACCCAATACAACAACTATGGTGTTTCTAAAATATTTTTCAAAGACTATATGACATCTTCATTTCAAATATGACGTTACTGACAGTGAGTGGACGTCAATACCATTACCACTTCTGTAACCATGGCTTTTGGAAGGGTAAAAAACGTTTATATTTTAAATGGTAATGATGTGGAAATTACCCTACTACTATAAAGTTTAATTACTTGAAACTCTAAGAAGTTTCATAGACTTTTAATTAATTAAACTACTTAAGCTTGAAGAAAATTTAATTCAAACGTGGTTGCTTTAAGTTAGTAACTTCTTCTTTTGTCACTAAGTTGCTCTTGATCGATGTGATTGAATACAATTGCAATGTCTTTGCAAAATTCAAAACCGTTTTTAAGATACTCTTACTCAAAGTATTGTATTGATAAATTCTACCTTTTTTGATTCAACTTTACTTTTAATGAAACCGTACTTGACTTTGATATTTCTTTTCTTAAATTTTTAGTTGTACATAGCAATGTAACATCCTCTACCATAGAATATTCTTGTATAAATTCTTTGAGGCAATGTCATGTCTTCAAAAATAATGATTAAAATATGTCTTATCTTTAGCACCTTTGTAGTAGCATTTTCTACTACATGATATTCTACTTCTACATTGAATAATGCAATAGCCTTTTATTTAATAGATTTCATGAAAATGATGAAATTGAATATGAAATAGCCCCATTGGCCAAAATAAAAATATATTATTGATTTGGTCGCTATTTTATCGAATCATATAAAGTATGTAATTGACATAGAAAAATCCAACCATCTTTAGCTATGTTCCATTTTAGGCTATTAATTTATTATTGATTGTGTCGTTAAGGTACCAAAACATTCTTTTTATACTTGGTCAAATAATTTGTCTTGAATTAAAATTATATAGGGTCACCATGCTAATTCCAGGGCATATGCTAGGCCTTGATATACCATTGCAAGATACATCAACGCTCTTGGTATATATAATTAAAGAATTAACTTCCTGACTTCTTCCTTGTCTTAAAATTTGTATTTTAGTTTTTCCCAATATACTAATTTTTCTCGAGAACATATTTATTTAACTTTTGATCCCTTTCTATCTATAAGTTTAGAAAATATTTATTTTTTATGTATGATGTTAAACTTTTATAATCATGCCACCTTCACATATTTCCATCATTTAATGTAAATTTTTAATATAGTAATCCCCTTTTATTGTATAGAGTTGGTGCAATTGTTAAACATGGAGTTATGCACTTATAAAGGTTCTTTCAATGTGTAAATTTGAAATTTTATTAAGAATGGCTTCTAATATTTTCTGCCATTTCTTCAAAAGTTAAATTATTTCCGAAAATGCCTTTTATACATAATGCTACAATTTTAAGACAAAATGACTACTATAATTACTCTTTTATCAAATCATGTACATAATTATACTTTGGTCAAAGCTAAGAATGTACATTGTGTACATAATTATGCTTGAGTCAAACCTAAGAATGTACATTTGTGCTATTTTCAAAATCTATATCTCATGACAAAATGACATAAGTCATAGAATGACAGAAGTCATAGTCAGATTCACAGTGTAATTCATATTCAGATTCACACAAGTCATAGAATGACAGAAGTCATAGTCAGATTCACACTGTAATTCATATTCAGATTCACACAAGTCATAGAATGACAGAAGTCATAGTCAGATTTACACTGTAATTCATATTCAGATTCACACAAGTCATACTTAGATTCATACAAGTCATACTCAAATTCACACATGATTGAAATAAATAGTCAAACAATATATACATATGTAAAGAAAATAAAAAAATAAAAAAATAACATACACAACAATTTTGGAAAAAAAATTTGATTCATTATGGTTGTAGAGTTTACATGAAGCCACAAGAAATATATTGAAAAAAATATCCCTATCATATTCAATCACCAAAACTATGCTAAAGAAACACAATCTATGTATGTTACACTTAATACTCATCCATCTCTCCCAAAAAAATTGGTTAGTCTTGCAATCTCAGCTTTACACTAATATGGCCATTACGTTACGTTGAACACAAAGAATTGAATTCAATAAAGACCACGTAGTGGATGGATTACATTTATAAAAAAAATTGGAATGAAAGGTTAATTTTTTTCCTTTCATCCTTGAAGAACTAAATTCATTTTGATTTGAAAAAGAGGTGAAGGATTAAATCCCTAATAAAAGGCTAGAGTCTTTCAATTTTATAAACACAACACAATTAGTTATTTTTATTCTTTTTTTAATTCTTAATGTTTTCCATGTATTTGTCCAATATAACCATCTACAAATACTTCAAAATAATTTGGTAAAACTATTACGATTATTTCAAATTTCCACTTGTCTTTTTAGAAAGAACTATGCACTTATGAAATATACTTATTGAAGTAATGTATCAATATACTATTACGGGTCATTAATAAAGGAGGGACTATGGAAAGAACAACCTTTGACCTTAATACTCTTCAATCCTCATAAAGCCCAAGTTCTTAAAAAATGCAATCATATTTACATTTGATAATTAATACAAACTCTTGAAAACTACTTTGAAGCCAAGATTTGTTTTAGATGTAAACCAAAAAAAACCATAATAAAACATATTTTAGAAAATTGAAAGCATGAGATTTGAATAAAAAAGGAAAATTAGCTACTACTTTGTTTCACAACTGTTTGGCTATGTAGCCATTTGGCTACGCGGCTATGTAGCTTCGCAGCTATGGAGTTATGCAAAGGTATATGGAGAGAGGGGGATGCCTTTCTCTTAACCCCTAAAGGACAATGCTCATTCCTAAAAGTTTATCACTTTCTCGTGATGCTTTCAGAAAGGCAATTGTATCTCTTGATTGGTATTCATGTAGAAAACTTCACCTTTGAAGTTCATAAAGGACTTAGTCATAAGACTGTACATTAACTTTCAGAACAATCTACCGTATATATTACATGATTATAAGGTTTGATCATAAGTTGATTTTTGAGAATTTTGAATAAAACCAACAGGTCATTCATTGCAAACTTTCTCATAAATTTAGAAACCATAATTAGCGTTTGAAAGTTTAGGAGCATACAAAGATGTACTATATCTAGGTGCCCACAAAAAATGGTGTTCTAAAACTAAATACAACAACAATGATTGATTCTCAAAGATTTATGTTTGGGTGAGGTGACTTGTTGGTGACTCGTTGAACCGGTGTTTGTGATCGTTATTAATTTTTACATTGCAATTTTTTTTAAAGAATTCAAATATATATTTGGAATATTCGAAAATATTCCAAAATAATATAAAATATGTTGAAAATATTCCAATTATTTTGAAAAGATTCCATTTTAAATATATTTAAACATTTTCCGTAATTATTATATAGTGTTAATAATGCAATAATGGCAAATATTTTACATATTGTATACTTTTTTTTTTAACGAATGTGACGTCCAAGTGTGAAAACGCCTTCCAAGTCATCAACCGCCCTAACTACTATGTCCCAAGTTCACCTACGTTGACGTTTTAGTTTTTTCCCAATGAATCAATCAACGTAATTGCAAATCTTGAAGTTTTTTTGTGTTCTTGAAATGAACATTTTCAATTCTCTAGTTAACATTGAGTCAAAATTATGAATTCCAAACAAATTATTCAAGTAATGAAATTATTCGTGGACACAATGTGTCCTCCTGGTCCTTTAGGGGTTAAAGGTTTATGGAATGTTGTGGTACTCCAAATGTCCTTCAATATATTCACTACATATGCACCATATGTTTATTCCTTTATGACTCCTTGACGTGGACATTCAGATATTGAGTTATGACGAGAGTTATGAGGACAAGTCATTCGATTGCATGCACAATATGGCATGACAAATGTACTAAGCATGTAAGAGAATGCTAGCTACAAGCATGGTAACTACACACTTGTCCACAACATTCCATGTTCTTCCTTTTTGTTTTGTTCTTCTTTGACTTGGGATTGCTTGAGCTATTGAATTTGTCTTCCTTGCATTTTTGGCTCCGGCTTTGTTTTGAATCATTACATCTTCTTCACTAAGACAGACATGATCATAGTATACATTGTCTAATGTAATAGAGACAATCACATCGATGTCGCGTAGGGTTGTCATTTGAATGATATATAACTAAAACAACAATTAATTAGGTGAGGTTTGGAGCCATTAGAATGCCCCTATTATATGATCTACTGAAATCACCAATGATCAATAATATACTATTAATATTATCCACTTTGGATTGAGAATTTTTATTATCATTTAAAATTTTATTATTATTATTTTAGTGATCACTGTTGATTTCAACACATCGTAGAATAGGGGCCTTCTAAAGGATTTAATTCCTCCAAAACTCATCTAATGGTCAACAACATCGTGCAAGACAAGAACCATGATTGCCATCAGTTATTGTTCTAAGGATAATATGGTTCAAGCCCTAGACCATGACAAACATGATAGTATACATTGTCTCATTCAACAAAGATAAACACGTCCAAGTTGTGTAAGGTTATCTTTTGAATGATATATGATTGAAACAACAATTTTCAAGGACATCGTACAAAACAAGACCATAGTTGCCATTAGTTATATTTTTAAGGGTAACAAGTTTCAAGCCCTATACCATGTTTTTGACAAACATGATAGTGCACATTGTATGATGTAACATAAATGAGCCTTAGACCACATAGACCAACATTAGACTATGTTTTTGACAGACATGATAGTATACATTGTCTAATGTAATATAGACAAACACATTGATGTAGTGTAAGGTTGTCTTTTGAATGATATATGATTCAAATAAACACTAGTAGAAATCTTGTCCAATGTGACTTGTCTTTAGTGACTCAACCATTCACATATTGCCATGTCCACCCCATTAGAAAATATTTGAGGGTCGTAAAAGCATACAAGAATTAGTCTTGATAAATATTAATCTTCCTTGAGCACTAAAATTGGCTATGATAAATGTTTGGAGAGTAACATTTAGACTATGTTTGAAACCACTCACTCACGTAGAAGAAAGATACAAGTAAATTATCTATTCAAATAGGAAATAGTCATTTGTAACCCACACATATTCAATCTTTTTAGGGCGTCAATTAAATTGCTAACTACATGACAAACAAGTGAAACAATTTAACGTTATGCAAGACTTGTATCTACAAGATACAAGTTGTAGCTCCATTTACCTCACCATACCTTTATAATACCTTGTCTAATTCTATATTATTTTCACAACAAGATTGAACATTGAACCCCTTTTGCTAAATATTTGAAAAGTATTCTTTTACGTTTAATAAATTTAATGCGTGACAAGTAAAGACATTATCAATACAACATGATTGTATTGATCAAAAGCATATAGAAGACAATACAATCAACAATGATTCAAATTCTCCAATTGTAAATAACTTTGAAATTCACAAGCAATGTAAAGGTTGTAGAAGACCATTACTGTAGTTTGGTAGCCCGTTTGGTAGCACGTTGGGCAAAATTAATTACTAAACTCATGCCTAAACTTTTAGGAGATTCCAACACATACTTGCCAAAAAAAAACAATAGTTAAATCTAGAAATGCCCTAATTATAGAAATTTATAGAAATTTCCTACATTATAAACCGTCTTTAAACCACACAGCTTTCAACCAATAGCAAATCATTACGGTATGGAGTTACCATAACACGATAGCTTTAAACCATATAAAATCATTATGGCATAAAGTTACTATAACACAACAACTTTCAACCAATATTAAATCATTACAACTGGGAGTTACCGTAACACGGAAATAACTTTCAACCATATTAAATCATTACCGCATAGAGTTACCGCAACACGATAGCTTTCAATCAATGTTAAATCATTACAACAGAGCATACGGTAGAAAGAAGGTAGAAGAAGAGCTACAATTAGGAAATGCAATCATGTAGAGTTAATTTAATTTAAAAAATTAGGGATTGAAAGAAAACAGTCATTAGCCACAAGTATTGAATTAAAGTTTTCAAGCTATTCATCATATTTAACATTTACACTATGATGTGCCAAATTTTCTTTATTTAAAATTGAAAATATTTGAATGTATGAAATCTTTTTTTTTCTCCAACACTTTTTCCAACTTTTATTAATTATTGGGCATTGAAGTGCCCAAGATGCTACCCACCTACATTAGTTTTAATTAAATTTTCATGAAAGATTCCCTTTAGATACCTTTTAAAAGTTAAGGTTAGTCATGAAGGTAGTTCATTAAAGTTAGAGTAAGCCATGAATAGCTTTTGTTTTAGTTGAGAGATGGAAAGATCAATTGGCTCGAGGACCTTCAATCTTAGGTCAATCATTGTGGACACATTTTTTATTCAAATTAGATGTGTCATATACACTCATAGAATTTCCACAAATGAAAATTTAATGGTAAAAAATATGTCTACTTTGAAATAGAAATAAGTACACTTAAACTTTTAAAGTCTATTGCATTAGTTTTAAGGGTTCAAATAAATGATGTAAAAACAAATATGAATGGGTAGGAATCTCAGGGAAGTCACATACAGTAAATATCCGTATACATGAGCGAAAACCACTTATTTGTTTTGGGGCTATTTACCTCGTGGTTTGGAATTTAAGAAACCTTACCTTTTATAATAATTATACTTCCTTCATTTTTAGGTACTATATAGGTAATTATATTTTTTCTACATTTGATTAAAACAAACCCTACATAACTTTTAATTCTTTTAGTTATTTTTGCACTCTAATGCAACCAATTCAACATACATTCAACCAATTCAAACACCAAAAGATCTCAATATGCACAAGTCATAAACACAACATGCAACCAATTTAGCCACCACAATACATAACAGTCAGTAGCCATTAAGAAGGTTGTCTATTAGTTTCATCCACCTTTATATATGGAGTGACCAATGATCTGTAATTGAATGGGCTATTGAATCAAATAAACAATTACATGACACTGTTGAATTGTGACTGAGTGAGTGCTTTCGATTATTGTTCACCATGGTTAGTTGCTCTTGCTTAATGTCATCTGCCCTTATAGCTACTGATTTGATGTGGAATATCCCACATCATTTCATTGGGGGGATGAAATGATGTGGGATATTCCACATCATTCTATTGGGGGGAAGGCAATAGTCACAGAGGCTATTGAAAGTTATGTGAGTGAACTTCAATATTACAAGGATTTAAAACAAAGTATGTGGTTGATAGTAAGCCTGAATTAAAGGACTTACATTGCGTGAAGGTCATTTTAATTTTTCCCTAGGTAGTCAACTGTAAAGGCAATGTAAACCACCTAACAACTATCCACTGGGTTACACCGGCGTGTAATCTACAATACAACTTTACTATAAATCATTCAATCGACCTTTAGGTCTTCTACTATAAATCATTCAATCGTCCTTTAGGTCTTCTACCATAAATTATTCAATCGTCCTTTAGCTCTTCATCTGTCAAAACCATCCATAGTTTTGACAGAAAATGACAGCTTTTTAATTCATAGGATCACTAAATTTCATTGTAAAGTCGTCCTATTAACAAAAAAGAATTCCCTTTACAATACAACCATGCTATTTTATATATACCAAGGATATACTTTGGGGTATTTAAGATAACCCTACATTATATATAATGGTAACGCTTATAATTTTTACTATGGTAAATCCAATAAAAATTTAAATTTTGTCCCTACTCAATACACTCCATCCTATTTCTTTTCTCTCATAGGTTTCTAAATTTTCTACAACGACTTTTGTGGAATATGAATGAGCCTTGCAATGAGGTTGGAAAAATTATTCACTTCCTTCATTTTTAAAATTATTTTAATATAAAACTTTAGAATAAAATGCTATGTACCTTTTATCTTGTTTCAAATTTAAATCATAAAATATATTTAAATCAATTCTATACTTTATTTTAAACTTTAGTTTTTACACCAATGAGATTTAATTTCATCATGTACTCATGAATCACAATGCTTATTCATATGGGACACCATTATATTATTAATAAAAGTATGTATTTTATATTAGATCATGACTATCAATGCCAATGTAGCCTCTTTTAAGATTTTTGTGATATTAAAATTTATTTATTTATTTTTGCATCCGATTAATACCAACTCCATATAATACTAGAATGATATATTGTTTTTTTTTAAAATATTCACCGTTATATTTCATGAACACATAATGAAGTGTCATTGGTGTAGATAAATATCTTTCAACTTTTCGGTATTCATAACAACAGTAGCATGTAGTGTCACTTCCTTGGCTCTACAGTAGATAGTGTGGAATATTCTACACCTAACAATGCTTCATCACTAACTAAGTGAACAAGGAGAGGCTCAAGGTGATGAGCAGAGTGCATGAAAGAAAGGCAATGGACATGAAGGCTATGAAGGCTACTAAATGTTATGATTGCATGCATCTCGTCATGAAAATAAAGATTGCTATACAAAATAGATTTATTACTATTATAAACCATCATTGAATCTCCAATCAAAAACCAAACAAGAATGCATAACATACACACTCTCAAGTGTGTAAATGTATTGTTTTTGACTTGACAAAGAATGCCAAGTCAAGGGAGCTTCTCCACCTAATAACCCCGAAACCTAATTAGCATAAATAAGGTTGTACAAAAACTCCCTAAACTAAAATAGATTACATAAACTAAAATAAACTACATAAACTAACTTAATCTACAAACTACATTCATCCAATGTGGCTTGGCACTTGATGCCATGTCAAGTGACAATCTTAAAAAACTTCTTATTTGAAGACAAGCTCAAAAAATAAACAAACAAATAAAATTAATGTTTACACATGACAACAAAAATCAAGAGAATAAAATAAACAAATGATCATAGTAATTTGGAATTTATGCAAACTTTTGGCTCTCTATTTTCTTTTGATGGATTATAAATTGTAACTATTATAATAATTTTAAATATTATTGCTCAAAATTTTAAGTGAAAGATTTGTTAAACATGTATTGTAGAAACAATCAAAATCTCAAACTTGCAAAACTAAAATAGACAAATGATTATAGTAATTTGGAACATATACAAGCTTTTAGACTTCTTTTGCAAGTATTTTATTTCAAATTTTTTAATAATATACATTCAATAAGTCCTTCGCTTAAAACTTTGAGCCATTAAATTAAAATTCTTATAATAATAAAAATCCATAATTCACAAGAGAAAATAGAAGATTTTAGGCTTGTCAAGTACATTGCGAAGGACTTGAATGATGATTGCCTTCATTATTATTCTAAGGATAACAAGGTTCGAGCCCTAGACCATGTCTTTGACAGACATGATAGTATACATTGTCTGATATAATAGAGACAAACACATCAATGTCATGTAAGGTTGTTTTTTGAATGATATATGCGGTTGAAACAACAATTGTCAAAGACATCCGTCGTGATTGCCATTTAGTTATTATTTTAAGGGTAACAAGGTTCAAGGACCAAGGATAACACGGTTTAAGGACAAAGGATAATATGTTTCAAGGACAAAGGATAGCATGGTTCAAGGACATCGTGCGGGACAAGAACCATGATTGCTATTAGTTATTGTTCTAAGAGTAATAGGGTTTTAGTCTTAAACCATGTTTTTGACAGACATGATAATATACATTGTTTGAAATAACAGAGACAAACATATCAATGTCATGTAAGGTTGTCTTTTGAATGATATATGACTGAAAAAACACTAGAAACAAGATATTTATATATTATTGTAGAAGTTCAACCATTATGGACAAATTTAAAGAACAACATTTTCTTGTAATGAGTTCTTATATTAAGAAAATTGAAACTTGTGACAACTTCACGCTATTAGTTTTGTTACACTTTTGGAATGGATTACAAATCCGAATGTGTAATTATTCATATTTTCCTTTTTAATTTTTTTGAATAATTTGCTATAGGTGAGTGGAATGTTTTTATAAAGCCTCTTTCAATGGTGAATATTTGTAAGAGAATACTAAAAACATTTCAAAAGATGAATCGAAACTGATGTATTGCATGTTTATAATATGTTTAATTTTCATTTATGTAGACTTCACATTATGAGAAACTTTGAATTGCACATGTTAAAATATATTTAATAATGTTTGATGCAGATATTTTCATTAATAAATAATAACATTTAAAAATTTTAATTGCATGAAATTAATCTAGTTTCTAATTCTAAAATATCATTATAAAATCATTTTTAACACTTGAAAGGCCCTTGGGGTCCCTCTCTACGACCCGTATTTAACTTTATAATTGTTCAATTGTAGTTTAATACAGGAATTGTGATATATTATTATATATGTATTATCGTCATTATTGATTTTACTTTGTATTGAAAAGTATATGGTCATTGTTATTTTGATGAAAAACCACCAAATACAAAATATGCTATATGGCCGGAAAGGGCTTTCAGGCCGTTCAAGGGTTAAAATAGATTTGGCATGTATATAGTAATACAATTTTGACATATGCTTTAACATTCTTTAACATCTTTGATTTTAAACACTCATCTTGATCATTTGTGTGGCACCATGCTTTATATTTTGATACATTATAATGTCGGAATTCATTGAAATTGAAACTCACATTCAACTTTGAACAAATTAGGGACACGTAGATCGAAATGAACTTAAAAATTATCATAAAAAAGTGAGACACATTTACGGCAATATTTTTCATGCATTATCATTTGAAATTAGAAATCAATCCAAGTAATATTGTATGCATGAGATGTAATGTAAATTCATTATATAATTTCTAAGTGCATGGTATAGGTATACCTAATTTGGAACAATAGGGGCATCTAAAAATGAATGTGACACATTTACACACATCTTATAGGTTGTTATTAACATATTAGATTATGCAAACAACCAATTAGATTCAAGTTTTAAACATTTAGCAATAGATAGCAAGTGTAAATTTCATAAGACTCCATGATTTAGATTCACGGTGGCAACTCCTACTATTTCATATGGCATGATTTTAATTGCTTATGATGTGTTTTAATGCAACATTAACTCTTATGCATAGATACACCTATTATACTTCAAATGATGCTTTAAATATCTCTTAAAAATTGAACCGTTAGATTTGCCAATCAAAAGAATCCTAGTGCATTTCTAACACATGTAACTTTGTATCATGTTTGAAATGAATGAAAATAAGAGGAGCATAATCACAAGGTACAACGTTCTCATAGCTAAAATACAACATTCTCACGTATTACATACCCTATTTGAGTAAACCTATACATCATCATATATACTCGACATTTGTTACATACACATATGTTTAACCCTTTGACGCGCATGTCCATATAATGAACGACGAACAAATTGCAACCTTTGTCAACATTACATCCTGTACGATTTTTCATCCATTCAAATTTCTCTTGGTTCTAGTTGACTATCATTTGTATAGTATGGATCTTCAAAATAAAATATTGTGATTTTTTGAAAAAAAACAACACAATTGGTTTATATCAAGTTTCATTCTTATTTCAAAAGTAAGACCTTAAACATCATTTTCCAAAATAAGTAGAATCAAATAATGGAAACCATACCATCTCCTAGTGCATGTTATTCCAATTTCATTACATTATTTTATTTTATTTTTGTGCTAATTTGGGATTTTTAATTGAACTTCAAGAGAATACCTTGCAAAATTAATTTAAAAATATCAATAAAAAATATGATGAATCCAATTGTATAGATGTGATCTTCACATTGACATTTACAACTTAGATTTACAACTTAGCTTTGTACATCAACTCCATTTTTGTTTTTCATCAAACATTTTATAACGAATCTTTGAAAATAGTGTTGAATCGGGACGTTAAAGGTTTAAAGGAACAAAACTATATACTCGTATTTAGAAGCTCATTTTCTTTACACATATTCATACTAATTCCTTCCCCTATCGTATGACTTGCGTACGACTTGATGTAGATGCCTAATAAACAAATAAATAAATGTAATCGATTTTTGTTGTGAATACTGCAAACCATCTCATAAAGTGATTTAAAACCGTCCCCAAATTTAACTGTCATTAATTGAGGTAGAGATCAATTTTCTGACAAGGCTTTGGGACAGTTTAAGTGGTCTAAGGCAACTTCCACTTTGAACAATTACATGGCTTATCCACAAATTTTATTTTATTTTTGTTGTAAAATCACCATAAATATTCTACCTTAAAAAATGTGCCCCCAACTATACTAAGTGTTTCTATATATTGCTTATTTTGACGATTTTAAGTGTTTCTACCTTACCTTATTACAAAATAACACGGACACAGCATCAAATCAGGATTTAGAGCTAGAGTCCAATTCAATGCCTTTCAAGTTCATGTTACATTACCTCTCCAGGAGGTGCTTCGATAAAAAAAAAACTACGCCACTCTGCAGGTTGCTCATGGAACATCTGAACTGTCTATGTCAAACAGAATACCGATAGAGTACCCTAACCTAAAAATGCAACAAAAATTTCTGAGTGTACTCAAGTACCTGGCTATTGAATGTTGTAATGCTGACCAACTCATTGAAGTAGGAGAAACATCTATTTCTGGTCCTTTCAGTCTGTTGCAAACGTTAATTGGAGGAGGCCTCCATTGGGAGGATGGCGAAAGAATGGAGGAAAAATACCAGAGTAGGTTGGCATCTATAAAAGATAGAAACGAATTTGGAGTCTAAAGCTCCGCACGTTATCAAAGCCTATCCTTCAGCCACTTAAGAGCACCTGATGCAGCCGATCTGCATGTGCACAAGATTCAGCCCAAGACATGGAAAAACAAGGTGAAATTTATTCTAGACAATTACTGCAAGGTCATGTGTGATAATACAAGATAAGACAATAATTCAGAGGCAACTATAGTACCAGAGATAACACACCCCACTGCAGGGTACATATTTTACAACACAAAATATCGGAGACTTAAGAAAGTAGTCAGTACACTCTGAACTCGTTATTATCACACTCTCCAATATTACATTCAAGTATCTGCAGAGAATTGTGTACACATGTGATTGGACACTTTCCACATGGCAAGTTGTACGTTGCTTACCAAAGGGGTGATATAAAAGAGTTGTGAGTGTACTAAGTTTAATCATCTTAGCCAATTCATGAGAAATTTGAATAAGTGTGGGTTTGTGTTCACAATTGGAGTTCGAACGAACTTACCCCACAGCGTTCTTGAGGGTTCCAAGCAGCCCTCCATCTTCTGCCTCCTGATCTGATTCCACTTCAATCCTCTCTTTTTCTAAAACTGTTGTTCTACCATCTTGGCTCCCTGCTACAACAAAGAAAAAGGTCAACTTCAGATCATTCAAAGAAAAAACTGAGATTCAATTGAGTGGCGGTTATTCAATTGAGGGCAAGCTTACCACAGTACTTCCAGAAGATCTAAATACTGCTCCACCCAGTACTAGTCTATTCGAAGGTAGAGGCTACTCTGTTTCTAATACGAGGATCTGCATGGAAGAAGTTTCTTACGTTGTGGCCTGCTGCCATTGTTGGATCTCAATTTAACTGACCCTCCACGTCCCTTGGTCTTTTGTAATCTTGCCAGATCCTCCACCAACTCTCGCTCGGATTCACTGCCATGCAGATTTCAGGAGAGAAGTAAGAATGGAGTAATGGCAGCAGAAAGAGGAGAAAGAGGGTAAAAAAAATATTTTAAAATAATCCTAAAACCCTGGAATCAATCAGAAAACGTACAAAAAGTATCAAAGCTCAAACGCACCTCAATCGCGTTGGAATGGTGACCTTCACTGTGAAGAAGTGATCTCCTCTGACATTCGGCTTGTTTAGTTTTGGTGCCCCAAGTTTGGACATCACTAGAACATCGCCAGGTTGTGTTCCATTTGGAATTTGCAGGTCTCTGACTCCATCAACTGTCTTGACCTGATAAGTGATACAGAATGAGGATATCACAGTTGCACAAACTTGATATGCTCAAGAACAGATTAACCTAGTATATCACAGGCATAAACATCCTTCAATGAAGACACGGACTACTCCAACAGCCACGATATGGCGGAAAATCACATATTACAGAAATATTGTCAGCATTACTAACAACTACCCTTGACACCAGTAAAAAAACCAGATTGTTGATACTAAGCAAGGTACAAATACAATGAATAATCAATACATAAAGTCTGTATACTCAGCACGCTACGATAACACAAGATATGTGCTGCAAGTTGCCACAGAGGAAATAAACTAAACTCACAAATACGTACCTGTGTTATGGTACCCAGAATTGCATCTGTGAAACTGATAGTTACTGTCGAGTAGAGGTTGACGCCATCCCTTTGTACGCCAGCCATCTCCTTCACGTTCAAAAAGACATATAGGTCTCCCGCCGGGCCTCTGCGAGACATGTTTTACAAGTTAATTACCATACATTAATTGCTCAAAACAGAACGCTTGACTTTCTCAACATTTCAAATACATTGAACAACCACGAATAATGGATCCACATGACTCCATGTAATTTAGGGTGGCATACCCTCTAGGGCCGACATCCCCCTCTCCACGAACACGGAGTGTGCTGCCATTGTTCACACCAGCTGGAATCTTCACTTTGATGTTCTTCTTCACTCTTATCCGACCTTCACCTCCACATTTTCGGCAATAATCACTGATAACCTCGCCTTCCCCTCCACAGGTAGTGCAAGTAGAAACCTGCATCAAGGGCGGACAGAACAAGTGAGGTACTTATCCCCTAAGCGTCCACTGTATATTTTCTGTAGTGTGTGAAAATGACTTCAGTTTGACACGATCGACACTGTTGATCTTGTAGTATAGAACAAGAGCTTTAAAATGATGTGTTGCAATCAGAAAACCGAGGTAAAATGAGACAATGCCACCGTTGCAAAGTTCAGTGATGCAGATGGCCATATTGGGCGTTTTAGACGCTTACGGGTTAAGGAATTCCTCGACCTCAAACTAAAATAGTCAGCTGCCATGGACAAGCACTCATCCGTAAAAGCTGAAAGTCAAGGTCCAATTTAAAGTTGAAATACTCATCACACAAACGTTGTGTAGCTTGTTGACATTACTTAAACCTCAAAATTGAAAATAGAAAGCTTTCAAGTTGCTTCCACAACCAGTACAAAGAAATGAAACTATTCAGAGCACATATAATACAATATATTGAATTAAGGGTAGGTCAATTATAGATAGAAAAAGGAGCCTTGTAAGCAGAACCAAATAATATCGTGAACTGATCTTGTTGTAAGGTTGTAAAATAATACCTGCGAGAAAGCTCCAAATGGAGTATCTTGAGTGCGCATCACTTGACCCATGCCACCACATGTAGGGCAGGTCTTTCGACTGGTGCCTGCTCGAGCACCACTTCCAGAGCAAGCCGCACATTCCTCCAAGTGAGCAGCTTCAAACTCTTTCTCTGTACCAAAAATGGCGTCCGCAAACTCCAAGGGCATATCATACCTGATGATACACCATCACACAGCCTATTAATACTGTAAGGAATCCTCACATGTAAGGATGAAGAGAGCACAAAGATGAATCTCATACTCGAGAGAATAAGCTCCTTCAGAATCATCATCAGGTCCTGATTTACAGATTTTTATTGAACTTACAGATACCCACTCGACCATCAATTCACATTTTACATATTCGCACCAAAATGAAACTTTCCTCGCCAACAAAAACCTACTCTTTAGATCAGTAAAAACCTACTCTTTAGGATAACATACCTAACATCGTCACCCTGAACAACTGTAGGTCTCCTTGTCCCACCCATTCCTCCCATTCCTCCCATTCCACCCATGCCCCCCATTCCGCCCATGCTCCCTCCAAAGAATGACTCGAATAGATCAAAAGGATTCGTCTGCAACAGATTACACCATGTTAGAAATCTGCCTTCCCAGAACAGTAAATAATCATGCTACCGTATCGAGTAACAGCAATGAATAGTCTGTCACCCCAAACTGCTTTAATCTTTAGAGGATTCAGAGGTTTTCCGCTAAATCCCAAGCCTCGGGGACTAATCACACAAGACGTTTGATGCCTGGGTTAGTGATTCACCACAAACTGAGCAACCTTCACGGAACTCGGGCCAGATTCTAGTTCAAAATATATTCAAGGAAATAATGTAAGTTTCTGAACATACAGCTCCGTAAGCACCGGCTCCGCCAGCTGCCCCGCCCTTAACCCCAGCCTCTCCAAATTGATCATACATCGATCTCTTCTGTTCGTCTGAGAGCACCTACACATTTTTTCAAACCGTCCATTGACATGTCAACAATATCTGAATTGGAAACCAGAATTGGAAAGACACAATCAAGCGATAACTAGCTTCCTTGAAAGGCAATGATCAAACTGATTAGCATAGGGTTTCAAATCTATTCGATGGAACAAAAATTCAAACCCTACCTCGTAAGCATTACTGATTTCCTTGAACTTGTCCTCAGCCCCTGGCTGTTTGTTAACGTCCGGATGATACTGCACAAGCAACCAAGACGATTGCATCATCACTCCCATTGCTCAACAACCAGAGCTCAGATTTCACCACTTTCAGAGAACTCAGTTGTCAAATTGAATCCACCTTTGTGCCATAGAAACGGATTCCTAAATCGCCAATTCAAAGTGGTACACGCGACAGTAAATGGTAGATAGCGCTACTGATTGTGCTCTAAAAGACCAAGCGCAGGAGCAAGCATTGGCAGCACACAATTCATCGCTCTAAGGTTATTCGTGAATCAGTTCAAGCATGAATCAGTAACCTTAGGCGCTTAACCTTATGTGAACATGGTTACTGATTCATGTGTGAGCAAGCATTGAAAGCACACAATTCATCGCTCTAACAATTCATCACACAATTCATCGAATAACCTTTAGGCGCGAGTTTACGATAAGCGCTCTTGAAATCGCCAATTCAAAATTGGCAAAAGCAGTACACACGAGAAACGATGGTAGAAATGCGAAGCAACTGTGCCCTAAGAGACGAAGTGCAGGAGCACAAGCATTGCAAGTAACAGAACACAAGCATTGCAAGCAACAGAGCACAGAATTCGTGCCATTACTACCTTACGCGCGAGTTTGCGATAAGCGCTCTTGATGTCCTGCTTGGTGGCTGATTTGGGGACGCCCAGAACGCCGTAGAAATCAGCAGCCATGCGCACGCACAACCTGCCTCCTCGCCTCGACCTCCTGCCCCCGGCAATACTACTTAACGCGGTCCGTTGCCGCGCGTCCCCTGCGAAGAACCACCGGCCATTTCCATTCCAAAACCCACGCCGCTCATCCTCGCACAGTCCACTCGAGGCCTTGCGAGCAGCCACCACCACAAAGCGCGGAGCTCTCCCCACCCTCAACCCCCTCTTCCCCGAATTCCTCACTCTCACAACCTCCGACGTACTCACAGGGGCAACAACGCCATGGCTCGTCGCGTGTGCACTCCACGGCGCCATTGCGGTCGCCATTTGAAACCCCTGCCAATTGCGAGCTTCTTCAAATCATGACCCGGCACTGCGAGCCTCGACACGATTGATGATTGAATGCGGTCGATGATCTGCAACCTTCCGAGACGACCGAAGGCGCGGTAATAGGTCCGGATTGGGTGCTGCAAGGGCATTTTGTACTCTGTTCGAGAAGCGACGAGAACCAGTAAAGCTCTCTTGTACCAAGTAGGCTGTCTTCGGGAACCTTCATCCTTTTTCATTCACTTCATTCCCCGTGCATTTATCTTCGATTTTCTGGCTCCACACGATGGTGGGTGCATCCTGAGGCTCACGCTCGCAATTCCGTTTCCTGGGTCCCGCCACATGCCACGCTTCATCGTACAGTAGCCAGGAATCAAGGAATGCAGTGATACGAGCTTTACATTGCCGAATTGAAGGTTTTTGAAAGCTAAACAAAGATTTACTCAGCGAATGTGGAAATAGCAGACCGACAGGGTCGCCATGGCCAATGGCATGTTTGTGGTCCTGGCCACTTTGTATGGATAACAATCGGATAATGCACTGTGTGCGTTGCGCTTTGATGATCTCTTGCGGTTTCTGCTTGCATTCGACGGTTGTGGAGTGAGTGAGGCCAGGCGCTGCATCTGGGGCTTAATTTTTTTCTGTATTTGATCAACTGGAGGTAGTGTTTCTTGCGGGAGAATTTGATCACCTGGAGGAAGTGTTTCGTAAAGGGTTTGTGTGTGCGTGCGAGATGACGCAGGTGTTGCGCGTAGGGCAGAGCTTGAAAGGCTACGAGCAGCTGGATTGCGCCCGTTTCAAGGAGCAGAGACAGACGCTGCACAGACACAGACAGGGGGTTACCGTGAAGGCCTTTTTTGGGATTGGCGGAGCGGGGTCAGGGAAAGCTCAGGGCATTCCGAAAGCTCAGGCGTGCGGGAAGTGCAAGGGCAAGGGGGGCGTGGAATGTCAGGGTTGCAAAGGAACTGGCAAGAACAAGAAGAACGGCAACATGTTTGAGCGATGGAAATGCTACGACTGCCAGGGCTTTGGTCTCGTCAAGTGCCCCAGTTGCGGCTCTCGCGGCCTCACACCTGAACAACGAGGCGAGCGCTGACAGACACAACCTCCTGCAATCCTCACTAGATCAACAACGTCTTGCAGGATTCTATGGTCTAATTTGATGCAATGTACTGTACATTACTTATCTGTAAATGGAGCCGGTTTGGGTTCATAAACCATTCTCTCCTTCCTGTCCTGTGTGTTGTCCAGTTCTTAGCAGCATGTGCAGTTTGAATGCTCCAGGAATAGATTACTGTGAATTGAATTGAAATATCAAGGAAGTGATTGCAGTGTTCTCATCTTTGCTGAAGACTTTTGACAAGAATTGAATGAACCTATCATTCATGTTTTTAATGGCACAATTTATTGTTAAGTTTAGTGAGGTAATGTAGAATGGAAATCTTCCCAACGTGCTAGATGAGCGCCCGACTCGACTTGTGATGTTTTTCTTTGAGATTTGGTATGTCAGCTTGTTGGTTCAAGGAGCCTGTTCAAATTCCCGGGCGACAAGAGGAGCCATCCTGCAGGGTTTAGCTCTTTTGGATTTGCCCAGCTTGTGGGAGAATTTCTCACGAGGTTTCTTCTTCTATGTCCTTTGGAGGTTGCAGTTTGTGGTTGCTATTGATTTGACAGTCGTCTTTGATCGACATCTAGATGAGGTCTCTCAAGCAGGTTGGAAGGCACTGCCTGGTGTGGCAATTGCAAGGGGCTCTGATCCACCCTTTCCATTCAATGGAGGCTCTGCTCTTTATAGCCGAGGTAGTTTGCACCTCTGATATCTCACGGTACTTTTCTCTGAGGTACGAATCCTTCATTCTTGAGGCTTCATTTTGAACGATTTCGTCAATAACCAAGTTACATCAATTAGCTAATTGGGGTGTTAAGGGACCATTGTTCTGGGCACCCTTACCAAAATTGGGGAGTTAACCGGTGGAAATGAACGTAAGTTAGCAGGAGTTGGCACTAATTTACTGACAATTTGGGCAGTGTGGGTATTTACTAACTAATACTAGTTAGCTAATTGGCAGTACTTGGTTTGCGGCCTAAGTTACCGAAGCAAGTATATCCTTATTTTGCGCCATTGCTGATGTTCCAACACCAATGATACTGTAAATAGATGTCCTTAGTGATATCTTCAGTTCCCATTTCTGATTTAAGATTTGCAAGTAAGGGAAGTTGAGGTCATCTGTGAACCTTGAGAAGATGACGGTAGCAGGTCTTGACGACTTACGTGAAGGACCTTGCTTCAGTTGTGCAAATCCTTGTGCTCCTTTGCACCAGATCCAGGAAGGTCATGAGCGATCTGCTACTCATAGATGTGTAAAATGATGGGGGCATACTAAAATGATCTAGATTCCATGATAAGTCAACTACAAATTAACTCGAGATTTACATTCAAGTATCTCAGATCATGATGGCTGCTTCTAAGGAATAGTGATGAATTTGTGAGGGGTCCATCAAAAGCAGATTGAGCAGAGCTTGAATGCTAATCCCTCCAGTAGCCAGCCCCATGGAAATTGCCCAAACCTGGTCTGCGCATCAATGATTATTCAAATGGAAAGTTGAATAATCGTCGATTGCAGGAAAATATGAAAGCATTTGAGAAACAGGACGAGGTGGATTCGGAAAAATGCGCAAGAGTGTGATGCTAAGTTGACTAGCCTATTCACGAGCTCCCACTATACTACCCAGTGTACTTGAGAGATTCGTATCCAGCTATCTGATAAGAAAGCATTCACGTTGTGGACCAAGCAGTCACACATTACAGTTCAGCATTCATTTCCTGCAACCAAACGCAAACTGATGTGCTTTTACCCTTAACCCTTTAGTGCCCAGGTAACCTGTAAGTGGTAACCGGTAAGTGGTCACTAGATCACCAGAAAATGAAATGTTGTAAAATCTGTGAACTATCTCAATCCGGTGTCTAAAGTTCAGATGTGTAACTTTTGATTTTGCAAATGATGCAAAAAGAAATTTTGGAATCTGACTTTCTTAGATATCCAAATACCAATGTATAAAACACCAAAATACTGCAAATTCCTCCAAATACAGCACATGTACTATGCGGTATTTCTTGTGTTTGGAAGTTTGTTATCTTATATTATTTTTTGGATTGTGTTCTCTTGTTCATGTTCCATTAGTGTATGTATTCCGAGCTTGATCAATATACTAACACCTTTCTTATTTTAACGTATAAATTTTGTCCTAAACCATATATGGATAAGTCACTGTCACTTATAAAATTCACAATAATTATGTATGAGTCCGTTCTTGACATGAAATATTGCAATGGAGAGGTGTTGAGATAGGTCATTGTTGAACATCTTCACTTTCATTTTTGAAAATTTAACCCAAATTCTATATAACTTTGAAGTCACACACCCTCCAAAATTTCATTTTTGAATGTGCATTATACAGTTCAAAGACATACTATAATCTTCCAATCCAACAGTCCAATCTTCCCAAGATTTAACCGACAATTGATTCATTAAGCTATGCTTACATTTATACGGTTGAATTCTATTAATAGTATCCCTAATGTCAACAGAGAAAGTTTAAAAAATATATCACCCAAAAAACTGTAGTTTCTCTATAACCACTCTGGGCACTAAAGGGTTAAAGGACAAAGAGGCCCTCCGAGGGCTTTTGGGTAAAAAAAATTGGTATTTTGAGCTCCAAAATGATGTTTTTAGCAAAAGAAATTAAAAAATCATCCCCCTCCAAAATTTCCCAACCCATCTATTGGAGTTGTTTATTTCATAAAATAGCCAATATTAAGTGAGATATACACATCAAAAAAATTGCACATCCTAAAGTCAACAAAACTTTGACCATACTTAATTCCATGAGGTTTTGTTCAATCATCTTTTCTTTTTTTTTCAAAGTGTGTCAAATGAATTTTATTTTATTTTTGTTTTTTAAATTTCTAATTTTAGGTTCATCCCATCATCCAAATTGAGGAAAAACAAAAAAAATGGTCTCATGAGCACTTTTTAATGACCTACTTTGTAGCAAAGAAATGAAATTGTTAATTTGATCAATTACGGTGATAAATTACATATTTTGCTTCATTTTAGTGTACACTATAATGTAAAAGTAAATAAAAATCAAAAATAAAAAACCCGCTCAAAAGAATGAAAGGAAAGTTGTTAAAATGACCCTCAAAAATGAGAAAAACCGCATGTCCTTTTGAGAGTAAAATACAATGTACGTATACATTTACCATGAAATTGACTGGCAAGATTCCTGTCTCCAACCGTGAATGCCAGACGAGAGTTGCTCCCTCAATTCCAGTGCGGTCTGGAGAGTTCATTACAGGAAATGGAAATACGTGAAGGACATACACTTGCTTCTTCCTCACCACACACGTTACAGTCTCGGCGTCCTGGTATAGAAGTGAGGAAATGCTTACATTTTACTTCAGTGAAATCCCGTGGCTGCTAGAGCCCCAGTGAAGAACAGGTCCAAGTGCCAGTGCCAGTCACCATGACAGACAATGTACCCTGTCACAGATTAGCATTTCGTGGTTGAGACTATGTCCTCGTCATCGTTCACAAGGATTGAAAAAAACAAAAGACTAGAGGGAAGTCATGGTGAACTCTAATACCTCATCCCTTTTTCCTTGCATTTCATCCCTATTCTCTTCGGCACCAAAAATAAATAAAAATAAGTGACAAGCTTTAGTGCATTTTGTGTTTGCTTCAATGTGGAATAACGATGAGGCATTAATCTCAGACAAACATCAGACGTAATCCAGAGAATACAATAGCTCTAATTCCAGCCACCTGACTTTGGGCAAAGGAAACGACTTGAAAGTACAAATGACCCATCACTTCGAGCAAGTCAGGGATAAGCATTGCAAAATTTCTTTATAAAAATGTCAGCAAGCCAATACAAGTATTGCTATGATCCAAAACAAAACCCTCAAACTCAACTCTCAATTAGAGAGTAAACACCTCTGATCATAAGAGAATCAATCTAGCTCTTCACGTCTGAGATCCTACCCAAAAAAAGTTGGGAGGAACCGCAACGGAAGTAAGCAGCTCTGTACACCAGAAACTCCATTGGAAGAGTAACTCGCAAATCCAACAATGTATGGAAAACCAACGATAAATATATTCATTTCTTCTTCCATCTTCCATTTCACCTTCAGTGCCGATTCAAACTGGTTGCTGATAAACTCCTGCTTGCGATGAAACCAACCAACGGTGCCCCGCTCTCAGCTTGCCAAACGATGTCACGCAAAGTCGTTTTAATGTTTTCTTTTTCTCCATATCGGCAAATTGCAGCCTCTGTACAGCAAATCCCCGCAGGGTCCTTGTCTTGCTCCTCAGATCTTCCAGTTCATTGAAAGGAAAAAAGCCGAAAATTTTCTCACGTTCACACGCGAGCTCTGGCATTGAGATTAGGACCAAAAACCCTGAAGCGGTTGGTTGGTTGCCTGCCTCTCTCGAAATGATGAACAAAATTGGTCAATTCTTCTTCACCGATGTGGTGCCACTATCATTCGTGTTTGTGCCAGAGGAGCATGGTGACGCAGCGACGCACGATGTAGAGCTTGCCGCGCTGGTGCCTGATGAACGCGAGCGTGTTCTTGGCTCCATTCGACAGACAGTTGTTGTGGAGCGAGTAGAATCCCCGGCTGCTTCTGGATCGCCGGCTCTTCCCTGCAGTGTTCGTCCACGAATCGCTCTCATCGCTCGTCACACCCTCTCGTCCGTAACACTGCCCCATCTTCCTAAACCTCAGGTTGCGTAAAACAGAAAATTCTCTTGCAATGCTCACGAATAACCCCTCCAATGCCGCGTAACCCTCTAAAAATCAATGAACTCTCAACGCCTTAAAATTACCGCGACAAACGTCTGCAACAGCATTTGCCGGCCAAACCTTTCCAATGCTGCGTAAACCTCTAAAAATCAAAGAACTCTCAACAACGTCACGCGCCTAAAAATTGCCGAGACAAATGTCTGCTGGCCAAACCTTCACCAAGCAATTCCCGAAGAACCCAGAACCCAGAACCCAGAATTCTCCCCAGAACCCAGCTCTCTCGAAGCTGTACTGTCTCTGAGCTCTTATACACACCGATTATGCAGGAAAAAAAAGCAACGAAAGTGAAGAGAAATTGGGAAGAATGACGGTGACCGACTGAGCGGGAGGCCAAGTACCAAGTGGAGAGATGAGATGAGTAAGCAAGCCGGGAATAGAGCTCCGTGTGATGGAAGGCAGAGCTCTTATGCTCTGCAGCTGCATTAGCAGCGGGGCGTGGTGGTGGCGAGCTAACTACTGCGGCAGCACGGGCGGGTATGGAATCCGGTCCAGGGTATTGGTCCCAGGTATGGCATGTTTCCGGGTATTTAGGCCGGAGAGGGACGCGGCGGGGCAGGGAGACTGGGGATTGGATCTCGGGTGGTGTGCCTCCAAAAGGCGTTCAGTTTCAGGGTCATTGGGAATTGGGCAAATTGCTCCTTTGGAGCTTTCTGGGGCAAAGCCTTTTGGAATTTTGTGGCAATTCAGGGTGGCCACTGAAATGGTGGGGTCCCGATTAAATAAATTGTTCCTTATTTTGTTCTTGGTGGGCCCCTTTTATTAAAACTAATCCTTTCATTTTGTGCTAAAAATATATGAAAGGACCCTCTTATTAACACTAATCCTTTCTTTTGGTATCAAAAATATATAAAAAGCCCTTCTTAGTTAGAAGAAAGAAATATTTTTGAGTTATAACCCCAAAATATAGAAATAATTTACATTCTAAAAATGTTGGTACACACTATTCTTGTCATGGATGATGTTTGAAAAAAATTCATAAAAACATTTCTCCATTACTAGCAATCCATGGTCAAAGTGGTTTGAAATTTGAGAAAATTAAATGCATCGCCACTAGTTTGACGGTACATAGACTCGTCAAACTTGATTGCCGCGAGCTATGATGCGGCAAGCTCCCCACCACGGGCCGTCCCGCACCAACCATGCAATATCACACTGGATGTTGAACGGGCTGCAACCGTGTGCCACGTCATCGCGGTCAGCTCCCTTGTTATCCACTTCGGTGCCACAAAAAAACAAAGTCGTCTCTCTACTGAACGGCTGTTGTCTCTCTTCTCTTGTTGACTGACTGTAGCGTGAAGCTAAAAAAACCATGGCACACAAGGCCTTTGTTGTCGAAATCACATGAATGGTGTGCCAAACAACACTTCTTTACCATGCGATGTTGCTAATGAGGAGGAGAAAAACAATGGCCAACCCCACCAAAAGCTTCATACCTTTATCGTGACCATTTTGACCAGTCAATGGCAATGCTCTAAGCCCGAGGGGCTTGATATGTTCTTTAAGGGTTAATTTGGGGTTTGTAATTCCAAAAATTGAATTTGACAATTTTGAGATTTGAATAAATCCAAAAATATAACACACAAAAAATGAAACTTTCTCTTTATCATGTTGATTCAACATGTTACTTAGCCTTGACCTTGATTCAATGCCTCAATGTTCCAAGTTCATTTTTCAACATTTTACACTAATTTGAATAATCATTCATGATTGAGTTTTCATTATGCATCCATTGAAATCTGATTTTATCATGCCCATGTGTGCAAATGGTAACCTAATAAAATGGCTCCAATGCAGTGAGAGGTGAGGGAAAAAAAAAGCAGGATCTCCTGATTTGGTTGTGTTTTGTCTTTGGGTCATTGATGTTGTGAGGATACAAAGGTCCTTTTGCATGCATTTGTATACTGGCCTTTTGAGTGGAGATACAGATTTTGTTCTAATATACAGTACCACCCGGTCACCTGAGATACCAATTATGCTTCAGAATGGTTGAGATCTTGAACAGTAAAAGTTTATAAGCTATACGATTGTTCAGATTGAAAAGTACTACATTTTGACTTTTTTTTTTAAAAAAAAAAATACTACATTTTTATTTTATTTTTATTTTTAATTATCCAGTGATATATAAGCCTTATATCTCAACTCTCAAAATATGTGAAAAATAGGATTAAAATCATCAATGTACGCAATATGCGCAAGAGGTGTATTTTGAAAAGTTGTGAAAGTGCGGTTTACATTTGATATTATTTTATGAGTCTTTAATAAAATGTAAATTCTTTCTATAGTCTTGCCTTTCTATGACGGTTACTCTATGGTAGTTTTGTAATTTCAACATAGGTATGCTTCCAAATTCTCGTTATAATATGAGTCATATAACATTGGATCTTTTCTATGTTTTACCATACGGCTACCAATCAAGTATATAATATATTTGTACAGTTGGAATCTATCGATAAAATTTTTGAACTGCCAAAAATAAAACGAGCCTACAAAAACCTTGAAAATTTTGGATTTTCTACAAAAATACTCTAGACTTTAAGGGTTTAAACCAAAAAATTGGAATCTAAATTGGGGTTCAATTGATTTGTCAACTACAACTTCCAAATGGCTTTTTGGTCCACTTTAAAAGTTACCATTTTTTTTTTTTATTCCCAACTTGTAGAAAATTCTCTTTTTCTTTTCCATAACTCTAATGTCAAGCCAATATGAGCATAGATGCATTCAAAAATGAATAAATAAATACATTGAATTTTTTTTATCATAGTCAATGAGAACCTTCAACTATTTTCTAGTAAGGCCAATTTGCTATTTTGAAAGACCAATGGAATTGTTTTAGAAACTTTACATTTTCGTTTCATTAAGAGTTAAATAAGTAAGTTATGTCAGAGTTAATTACAATAATTCCAAGTGCATAATCATCTTTACATGCTTATGGGCATCCATAGTTTGTGTTATTATTTATAAGAGAGTCCTATAATAAAGAACATTTTGTATTTAAAAGAATTAAGTGGAGATGTGCTATAATATGCGTTCCCTACAATTTTGATGAAGTTTGTTTTTATAATAATATATCAGGGCTCCTATTTTAAGGGTGATCATTAGAAATTTGTTATATGTTAAAAAACATAGATAAAAATAAATAAAACAATAAATTTCTTGAGAAAATGTTATTTAAAATATATATATTGAACTTAATTTAATGAATTTTGAGCTTGGTTTTGAGGAAATTAACTTTTAAGTACCTGAAGTCTTTTAAATACCTAAGCATTTAAATAAATATTAAAGGTGCAATCATGTCAGGCTTCTGTAATTTTCCTTTACTCGAGTTGTGAAGAAAGATTATAGTAATGAATTGGAGCTTTCCATTTATATGGTTGAATTTTTGACACACACCAAAAGTGGATTTATATTATACAACTCTGAAAGAAAATTTATAAATATACATATTATAGTTTTAGTTGTCATGATTTAAAGATTTTTTTCGACTCATATTTGTACCTGAAAAAACAAATTTTTTTATTAAAAATTTACAACACATAAACTCTTGTTTGCAATTTTTTTTGGATTACTAAAGAAGTTAGTGTGAGATACAATTCTTGCATGAGATAGATGAGTAAAAACAAGGGCCATAACATACACAAATATGAATAGGTCCTATGAATATGAATATGTATGTACTTAGTAGTTGGTGCATGATCGACAACACAACCATACCTTGCTTGTGGTTATGTTGCTTTTGTTTAACCCCTAAGCTCTCGAGAGACCATTTTTTGGTTGCTCACCGTTTTTAATGGGTTGTCCGGAACCAAAAAAATAAGTTTTTGAAAAATAAAAATATTTGAACATACTACATCAAGTCTACTTTCCAAAGCAGTTTGAATTATGTCAATTTAAGTTAAACTCCACCGGGTATAAATTTTCAAAGTAGATCACCTCAACATTGTCTCAGTGTTATAAAATTTGCTATTTGGAGAAAGTAATGATATTTCCTCCATCATTTCTTTTTCTTTTCTGAAGTTTACAATAGATAAACCAATTTTAATTAAACATGCTAAATTTTAAACTCTAAAAAAGAAAATTATAATTTTTACAATTTTCAAATTATAAATTCATTAAAAAACATTTTAAAGTTTTTTTTGGAAGTTTGACTGTACGGATAATTTGTAGAGATTATGCCCTACATTTTGTTTATTTGAACCAAACTTCATCAAACATATAGAAGGCACATATTATAACACATCTATGTTTTGTTTTGTGAATGGCCCTTTGTCTGGTGGGCACTGGGTCATTAACATTACAAACGGACACGTTATTCACGTCAGCTTTAGAGGAGGTCCGGAGTTCTTATCTATCTCTATGTTTTGTCCAATACCCCTCGGGCTTTTAGGGGTTAAAAAAACATTAGACCCAATTCAAGATTCTTGATCCTTTAGAGGATAATTTCTCTTTGAAAGAACTCACTACTAGAAAATCTAACTATTCTATTGATTTGGTCGCGTTGATGCAGGACACTTTTCTGTTGATTTGAACAGAAATCTGTTGATTTGGACAAAAACGCGACCGTATCAACGCGACCGAATCAACAGAACAGTTGGATTTTCTAGTAGTGACTAAACATTCATAATTTATAGATAAAAATTTAAAAAACTACACAATAGGATCGTGGTCATATGCATTCACATTATTTAAACTTCAATACTAAATGGAGTAAGCAACCGCCCACTGCCTTTCAGCACTGAAAACACATGTGGGTAACTTTTTACCAAAAGTGACTTGCCAGTTGAGTGTGAGCTCAAGTGTTATGGTACATGTGTGGATTATCCAAACACTGTACAAACTGCTGTTTGCCCACTTGAAAGATCTCCACGTCATGAGTAAGATACAGTATCTTACCTGAAGTAGTTTTGAGAGCCCAGTTGAGGGTGGCCCGGTGGGGGCACAAGGGCAGATCAGCCCCTACCTGGGATGACAGCAGAGCTGGATGTGCTTTACTGATTATACATGAAGTATAAGTATATGAAGTATAAGTATAAGTACAATTATATGGTATAAGTATACCATTGGATGCAGCCAATGGAATTAGCAATAAATAGCATTAAATTGGAGGATTCTTCCTTTATTTTACGTGAGTGGACAGTCAGCTTCCAAATACAGTTCCCTCAAAGGACGGCTTTCCATGGAGAGCCTGAACTTGCATAGTGACGTCATGTGGGTACCTCCTACTATCGGCATAACGTTCTTAGAGCAAGCCCAACAATTTCAGTTCAACTGCATAGTTCCAACGCCTACCTGTTGTTGGAATTACGTAGCTTGGGGGAGTAGCCAGCATGTGTCCCCATCAACACCTTGAGTTCCCAATGTCACAACCGCTTTATGAACAATACTCGCGGCAGCAGCTTGAAGAGATTCCTCAGTCAACGCCGGTCAGCTCATGTCAAGCCGCATGCATCAATCATCCTCGAGGCTACGGAGGGAGGACATTGCGCCACGTGGCGCCACCACGGCTCCCCACTACTCCCCGGTCCCCAGTGCTTGCTTCCATGTTAACTCAATTTCGTCCAGGACATTCCACATTCCAAAGTTATCACTCCAGAAACTTTCTAAGTCCAGACAATTGTTGATAAACATTCCACACATAACATCTAAAGACTTGCTTTGTTGCACAAATGGCTTGTGCACTCCCCTTCATACAATAGAGTTTTTTTTCTTCGAACTTCTTAGCGGTGGCCAAGTTAGCAACACTTCATTGGATTGACTCTTCATTCATGGTGACACTCCAGGAGTCCCATTGTTACTCTCGCTCGTTCTTTGCATAATTTTTTGTACTATTTATCTATAGAGTTTTTTGTGGAGTTTTTTTAGGAGGTTTTTTTGTAGAATTTTTATATAGAGGTTTTTGTTAAGTACTTTGGAATTCTTTGCAAAGTTACACTCCTTCTTTTTCTACAAAGTTTTTATGAAACAATGATTTGTACAGTTTTCTTGTAGGTTCTTTTGTAGCAGTTTCTTGGCTACAAGAGTTACTATCTCTCTCGTTTCTTACTATAATTTCTCTATCTCTCTCTTTTTACTAGAGTTTTTTTGTACGGTTTTTTTGCAATGACAAATGAATGGAAGACAAATCTTGATGTACAAATACACGCAAACTTGTTTGAGTCGGATTCCGACGAAGAGTTGTTGATGGACATTCTTCTTCCTCAGTTAGTAGAGCTTGCCAATGAGGTAGATGAACGTAAGCGGTGGGGAGGCTCGACACTCGGACGGTTCTATGATGTCAAGAAGGACCGCATCAAAGGCCACGAGCGAATTATACGAGATTACTTCACCAAAACTCCCGTCTATGACGAGCGATTTTTTTGGCACCGCTTTCGTATGAGAAGGTCATTGTTTTTAAAGGTTGTGGTTGCTGTTGTCGCGTTCGATGACTATATTTTGCAGAAGCCAAATGCAGCCGGGTTGATGGGTTTATCGAGCATTCAAAAGTGCACTGTCGCTTTGAGAATGCTTGCGTATGGAATTGCAGCAAATGCGATTGATGAGTACGTTCGATTGGGTGCCAGTACGGCCATGTTGAGCATGAAACAATTTTGTGCTGCTATTCGTGGTTGTTTTAGTCCACCTACTTAAGGTCATCTACTAGAGAGGACTTGGACAAGGAAATGGTGATCAATTCTGATCGGGTTTTCTTGGGATGTTCGGCTCTATTGATTGTATGCATTGGGATTGGAAGAATTGTCCGATTGGTTGGCAAGGGCAATATCAAGATAAAGACGACAACAGAAGTATCTTATTGGAGGCTATCGCTGACCAATCGTTGTGGATTTGGCATGCGAACTTTGGCTTGCGTGGTTGCAATAATGATATCAACGTATTTGACAGATCACCGATGGTACGGGACATGCTGCAAGGCTCATGGGAGGATGTGCGATTTGTGGTGAATGGGACCATTTACCCTCGCTACTATTTGCTTGCCGATGGGATTTACTCCAATTGGTCGTGTTTCGTGCAAACGATTCACGAGCCACAAGATGAAAAGCGGCAACACTATGCTATGATGCAAGAATCGACCCATAAGGACGTGGAGCGAGCATTTGGTATCATATTTGACTATCATTGCTAACCCTGGCAAACGATGGGATTTGGCAACTATCTCTGACATTATGTACGCATATGTAATCCTCCACAACATGATTATCGAGGATGAGGCTGACAAAGATAAGGAGGTTTTGGCCAACGCTCTTGCCCGTGCAGAGGTCCAACGGAGTTTGACGTTCGAAGATTTGATGGAAGGCATCCAAGTGATTGAGATCTATGAGTGGTATTTCAAACTCCGGGGAGATTTGGTCAAACATCTTTAGCAGCACAAAGGTGACACTTACATGTAATTGGGGTTTATGAGTTATTGCATAGGATGTTTGTACTGATGTGTGTGGTTTTACACCATAGCTAGAGTATTATGATATATTGAAAATGTGTATTGAATTTTTATTAAAACCTCGTCTCTTACTCAAACATGTTGTTTACTTGTGAAATGCTATTTGTTTCAATTTCTAACCCTTAAAGGACCGGGACGACTTTGCTCACACAACACTACAATGATGCCAATTCTAATTCCTAGGGCGCATTTTCAAAAAAAAAAAAAAAAAACCCAAAATCCAACTGTAAAAACTTGTTATTTAATACAAAAGGAATGTGAAGAAAAGAAAACCCACGATCTTTGACAATACATATTCGAAGATATGTTTGTTAGAATTAAGAATGTGTGAAAAATGTAAAGCTCGCCCTAAATTTCTAGCTGCGTGTTTTTCTTCTTATTTTGAAAATGTTCTAGTACGGAAACTTGTCGCCATTCACTTTCACAATCTACAAAATGTTAGTTACTTGTATACAAAATTCGATAAGTACGAGATTGATTTTAACATATTATTAACGATACTGCAATTGAAAGAACTGCAAACCATTGCCAAACACATTTTCATTTATTGTGAAATTGGATTTGTTTAATATCTCAATCCAAACGATAAAGATAACTTAGATACTTCTCTCTTTTTGAAGTAGAAATAGAAATTACAAAAAAACTAGCAAAATCTCTCCTTTTTTATTTCTAAAAGAATTGTTTTTTTTCCTACCCTGCCAGACCAGGCTATAAATGTTGGACTCTTCTTGGAATGCCATTTTGAACTACAGAGGGGGGTGGTTGCAAGCTACGGTCACCCAAACTTTTTGTCGCGGCATGCAAATTTGTGCACTTACCCAATCTTTGGAAAATCATCAATAAATATTGGAATGGAATTTTGTGACGAAACAAATTGCATTGTTTCTAGAATTCTAAAGTTAAGATGTCCACCACAATAAAGTTTGCAAATTTTCAATCTTTCTATCCAAATTAAGCATTTCTACTTAGATTTGGTAGCGTGTCGCTTGTCAAAAGTGCACCTATTTTATGGGAAATTCTAGAAGGGGGTCAAATTTGAACTTCAAAAATTTATAGCAACATACCACAAGTGTGTACAAAGGTACCATATTTTATTTTTTTGGGTACTACACTTACTTATTTTTTAATTAATTGTTTGGTGATGTTTTTGTTTTTTAAGATTTTCGTGCAGTTAAAAAAAAAATTTGGATTTTTTTTTTTGGAAATGAAATAATGGTTCAATTTCAGAGGTGGGATATGAAATGCATTTTTCATAAAACCTAGCTAAGGATGTTATGTAAAAAAGGCTCTAATTACCCCTACTCGGTAAAAAACAGAAAAGGCTATTGAGTAATGCCCAAAGACTTGAAATTAACTTAACAATTGCTAAAGTGAAAGTATTAGCATAAACCCTATTTGGGATGGTGAAATTTTTGATCTAATTGAAAGTTGAGAGGTGCGCATTGCTACGCTAGTGCACGAGCTGCATGGCCTTTAGCTGCACAAGCTGCACTCCCCACTTGGTAGACCGTAGCTTGCAATCACCCAGGGGTAATTTTTTTCCCATCCCAAATCTTATCGTGTCACTTGCTTCCATATAAAATATTAGAGCTATTGTAGTAGTGTAGCATTTTTCCCAAAATGCCTAGACTCGTGAAAAGAATGGCTTTGGACAACATAACTTTCCCTACTGATGTCTTGTGGGAAAAAAATTATATTCCCACAAAGCTCTTGAAATTCCTTAGATTCACATTAACCCCTAAACGTCCTCATCCCTGTTTAGATTGGACAGTTTTGCAAAGATTTATTATAAAATGCAACTCAAAGAGATATTCTAAACTTGATGTATGAATAAAAGTTGTACATTATGAATTTTAGAATCCATACAATTAGATGTGCTATTGCTATCACCGATATTTTTCTATAAAATTTGAAACTTAAAATTCAAAATATTGTTGTAATTTGATTATGAACAAGATATTAACAATCTATGAATGAAATTTGTTCCAATGGATTTAAATGTAATACTCTAAATGTAGTGATTTTGTAGAATTTTTGGTTGCTTAATTTCATGAGTTTGTTTTTTCAAGAAAGTGAGATTTAACCATGAATTGCCCAACCATACATTCTGACGAATTTGTTCATTTCAATTGACTAAAATTATACATAAAAAAATTATAAAAATATCCACACCTAGATGACATGAAACACTTTAATTCAAGTCCAATTTTTTAATTGAGTAAATTAATTTTCACGGTTTTTGCTATATGATAAAAATAGCCAAAAATTAGCATTTGCAGGCATTGTAGTACAAAATAAATAATATTTTTTGGCACTCAAATTAATCATTTCAAATAACACATATCTAAATGTACTTCATATCAAAAATTAGTACCACAATGACGTCATTGGATATTTTAAACAAATGTTTTGGTATTTTTTGAGCAGCTAGGACAAATCTTGATTTTTGTACTAAAAAACTCTTTTAAAATCTTTAAACTTCTTCAATTTTTACGTGATTTTTTTTTGTGTACTGCATGAGTGTAGGAAATCAAAACCACATCCGGTCGATTCAGTTTTTATTTTGTTTTAAAGAGGGACTCATTCAAAGTTGCTATGGGGGTTGATTTTAGAGTTCAAAGGGCTTTTCAGAGTACCCATATCAGACCATTGCCCATATTTCTTGTCTTGTCATCAAAAGAAAATACAAAATTTTTGAGTACATATTATGGATTGCAAGTTTAGAAAGTCACTTTATCATCAATCTTCTAGCTACATTAGACACACTTGAAAACACATTATGAAATGCATTACTTATTTATATTTTTAGAATATAGAGCTATATATATACAGACATAAATGATACAACTTTGTATCTATTTATATGTTTTTATTTGAAAATTATTATGTCTAATGTGTGTAATATTTTTTCATTGACTATTTAATTAATAAACACCCTCTTGTCTCGCCTCTTGTATACGTACTAGATGTTAAAAGGGCATACATAGAATTTTACCATGTAAAGGTTAAATAATATCATATATAATTGATTGATCATCCACTTTGTTATATATAATCCCTTTGTCCCACATTACATGGGACTTTGGGATTTGAGAAAATTATTAAGGATTTATTGCAAGATGTTGCTTACATGAAATTATAGAAATTTGTCGTATCCAATGTACTATGTGTGTAATATCGCACCAACTGACATTCCTCCGGGCCACAATAGGTAAAAGACGTAAGACTTGTTAGATTATTCAAAAAACACATTCTTCATAGAGCACAAATTGTTTGGAGTTAGAAGAGGAACAAAGAGCTCATTGATATCTTGAAATCTTGAGAGAATTTCAAATTGCTTAAACTCAAAAGAGCTCTTTGAAATCCTCTCAAGATATAATACAAGAGAAAGTGTTGTCTTTTTAATTTGTTGAACATGGTAAACAATTAGGACTCCGCTTCTCTCCACTCTACGAGTAACAAAATGAAAGGTCATGAAATTGAATAAGATGTGAAAGGCTAGATTACTTCACATAATTGTTTTGAGAGCGGAATGGAATAGTCATCGGAAGACCATCCAAGGATGTGAAAGGCTAGGTTACATCTTAGAAAACTCCTACTGGCTCGCGGCTTGTTGGCTCACTTACAAACCCTACAACCGTTCGAAAGCCACAAGTGGAACCTATAGTTGTCAACACCATTTCTCTAAACCAGCTCCAACCTACGGTCGTCACTCGAATAATGAAGGTTGAAATTTGAAGAGGACTTACTAACTTGCTTATAAGGAACTAACATTTGACCCTCGATATATTCCGTGTTATTCTGCTAAATTAGCCAAATAGACATTCTATCTTCAAGTAGATTTTGATAGGATTCCAAGAACTATAGGTTTTTTAATTTTTATTCTAAGTGGTTTGTAAGCTATGAACATATGAAAATTGATATCATTTAACCCTTGAAGGTCACATAGTGTCCCTTGAATTAACGAATTGAGAAAAACCATCATGAAATACTATTTGGAGGAATGTTTTGGAATTCATAATGAAAGTTGTAGGTTCTAAATCTTGAATTTCATATGTACGGTTAGATTCACTAATGATGTCACTATAATTTTATTATAAAATTTGGGGGCTAAAATTTAAAAAATTCTCAAATTTCGATTACAAACACAATAATAACATATTTTGAGTAAGATTTGTTGGAATGGATATGTAATGGGATTCTGTTGACGTGGTGTTGTTCCAAAATTTGTGGGGTTCCTTAAATGTATGACTTAATTTTTGCAAGGCCCCTTATGAACTAAATCCAATGTAAATTTGGGCTTGCTCAAAATTTCACATCCTATTACGTTTGGGATTTTAGAGAAGTATGTACTCTAAGAACATGAAACCCAACCATTGGATACGACAACAAACTTGTTGAAGTATCTCCAAAAAATGTGTTGGGATGAAGATCCAAAATTGCAATTGATCCAAAGCGGGTCGGTTGGATCTTTGGGGGCTAAGTTGCAGAAAGAGAAATCCAACATTGTCAAGTAATATGGGATTGAGGGAGTATAAGCTTTAAAACACTCAAACCTTTTCAGTATGACCATTTCTAATATGAAAATTTAGAATATCCTACGCACTTGCCACCATTTAAACTATATCATAATTTAAAAGTTGGGACTTCAAGTGGTACACTTAATTAACCCTATGTGCCTAGAGGTTTTGGGCAATACCTAAATGTATTATAAAAAGAGACTAGTTTAAATTTTTTGAGCTCTAAAGAGTATATGTAAGACATCATCATTAGAAGACAACAATACAGTTGAATTTGGAATAAAATGCCTAGATATTTTCAAATGCATTTACATGAAAAAACTTCAAAAGTGCACTAAAATTACAATTTTAATACTCTCATCTTGTAGTTCAATATGATAGGTTGAAATCACTATGCTTCAATATTGGCAAAGTTGTTCACATAAGATTTATTATGGTTTGATAGAGTGGGCATGACATCTCTTTATAAGCAATCAAAAGATAATTTTACAGGTTGTAATACTACACTTTATGGAAAAGATGATTGAATGTTGTACATTATGCAGTTATGCACTTTGGCCAAAAAATCCAAAATTCATAAGATAATTAAATATTTTTGAAATTTTCATATAATTAGAACAATACTCTTGTTTAAAATCAAATTTAAACATATTTCGACACTATTTCTTAATCCAACCACATGGATGTTGTGGAAAAGTCATCATCTACAACATTCATTTGTATGTCAACATCAAAAAATGGATTCAATGCGCATTCAACATCTCAAAAACCTGGAAGTTTTTTTGTTAAAATGGGAGCTCATATGGAATGGAAGGACCTAATATATTCAATATATATGTATAGATTAAAAGGGAAAATAAGGAAAAAACTGAAAAATGTATAACACAAAAAAAATCAAATAAGATTTGGGCTTCTTTTTAATAAATATTTTTTCCCACTATGACAGCCGAGTATGTAATTGAATTTAAAGAATAAAGGACTGTGAGGGAAATTACTGCAGTTGTACATTGGGCCACTGGTAATACTGGTACCATCGTCATTGATGGATTTAAAGGAAGTTTTTTGGGCTGTTCTGATGTACATTATCAATGCTCATGAAATATAAGAGTATATTTTGCAAGACAAACAATTTGAAGGTTTAACCCCTAAGTGACTGATCGACCATTTTCTGGTCACAACCCAAACAACAGTAACTGCCCATGGGCAGAAATTGACATTTTTCAAGTTTTGATTTTTTGTTTAATTTGGGGGTCGAGATCATGTTCTAGTGCTTTTTGATACATTTCATTTGCAACATTGAGGTTCACTAAGGAATTTTTCAAAGACAAAGACTTCAATATTGTCCTAGTGTTACAAAACTTACTATTTTGGGAAACTAATGATGTTCACTCTTTTGAAAAAAAATCCTTTTTAAATATTAGAATAGAATGTCTAGTTTTAACCAATCATACCAAATTTCAAATTCTAAAAATAAAATTTGTAATTTTGGTGAATTTTAAATGGTAAATGCTCTTAAATTCATTAAATGAGTATCTAAAACTATTTTTGGAACTTTGACTGTACGGATAATTACTAAACATCATGCTTCTCATTTTCGCTTTTGTACCAAACTTCATCAAAGTTGCAGAAGTAAAATTTTATAACACATCTAGGTTTTGCCCTTATCCCCTTTGTCATTTAGGGGTTAAGATTTCAAGTGTCATTTTTATGTAAACAACCTATCATTTGTTCTAGTGATAAGTATCTATTGAAAGGAAAAGGCATCAATGGCCCTTTGTCTAGTGGACAATGGGTCATTGTCATTACAAATAGACACTTTATACATGCCGGCCTCGAAAGAGGACCTGAGTTTCTATCTATTTATCTGAAAGGAGAATTTGAACATATGTTAGGTCATTGGTGCTTATTCTGTTGAATTGGAATACCAACACATAAGCAACATATGATGTAACTAAACAACGTAGAGAAATTATTGTACCAAAGTGTATGCAACAGGGTTGTATATATATGGAACATTAACACCTTCTTCGTCCTCATTTCACGAAAGAACATTTGGAGAGATATGGCTATACAATTCCAAATTTGTGAAAGAGTGTCTCCAAGTGAAGTGATATACATCACAAGGAAAAAACTCTAAATTGAGGTCCAAAGAACGGGGAGAATCCTCGTCCAACCGAGTCTCATATTGCACCTAAATGCCATCAGGGCTATGGTATTCTACCTCAAGGGGATCCATGATGATGGGCGCGGCGAAGGCCAAACATCTTGTAGATTGCACTGGTAGATCAGTGTAAACATATGGTGTGGTTGCGAACGACAGTATAACGGCTACATGAGAAAAAATGTGAACGGCCGTGGCAGTAGAGCGGGCAGTTGCCATCGCCGCATCGTCGGCCTCAACCCTGTGCCTGAGTTTGTTAATCTCTTCGCGGCAGCGAAGGAGCAAGTACTCGCAGGCATCGTCTCCCACCACAGAATCCACCAGCATACTAAACAATTGCAATGCAGATTGATCTACCATTAGCTGCACTTTATCCTTGTTAGTCTTAGCAATATCAGCAGTTGTTTAGACTTCGACATGGGCCGAGTTCTCTCGGAAGTGAGAGAGACGAAGTTGGTCCTTTGCTGCACCCGACCCAATCGGCCGCGCACTCCTCGTAGCGCCGGTTGGAGCTGACAGATCTAAACCGTGATCGGCGTCCATATCAGACTCGCATGCGTTGCCGACACCTTCCACGGTAACAGGAGGCGCGTGCTGGCCCCTCACTCTCGGAGTCGATGGTGAGGCCCCGCCACTCCTGCCGGTCGCAATGGTGCCCTTGTTGCTTTTCCGTTTTGTGGTCGATGATGGCGTCACAACTCCAACCTTCATTGCATCGACGGGCAACTCTTGCCAATGGGGAACTTCGCGCAACACAAACCAGCAATGCAAGTACAAAAAATCGGGTTTGGCTGCATTCTTCAAACAATACAATGCAATGGTTTTCTAAATGTTATCGTCCATGCATGTGCTCGACTCTCTCAGCGCAACGACCCGATCGTAGCAGCCATTGAACTTCGCCACATCATGTCGAATGTGACCCCACTTTGTATCTAAAGATCGAGCAGACCGATTGGCGTGACCTTCAGGCTTATGATGGTTGTAGTGAACGAAGACTCAATTTCTAAAACACGGTGGCCTTCTCTCCCACGCCAGTGATTGGATCCTACAAAATGGCTATGAAAGAACGTCAAACTTGACGCTCTTCATTGTCTGTAAATTTCTTCCCCTTTGTCCCGCGCGGCTTTGCAACTGAGGATGGAGTAGCCATCACAGAGAGAACTGGGGACATGGGAAAAATACATGATGATTTAGGCCACCAAAAACACCAAAGAGTCCCGAATAAAACTTGGCAACTGGAAAGCAAAATCAAAATCAAAACCAATTCAATGAAATAGTTCAAGCTTGTTTCCGTAAAAAATATCAAATGAAGTGTTGCACAACCAGAGGAACTGTGATGATAAAGGAATAGTTTATACAATTGTAATTATGCTCAAAAAAGAGAATGAGTTTGAATTTTTTAAACTAATGCCTACATCAACGATTAGGCTATTGTATTAGAGTCCATACAATTGAATTCTATGTTGTTGTGCTTTTGCTACATAAGAAATTAGGTTTTTTTTTTTGTTCCTTACAAAACTAATCTCTACTTATATCAAAACAATCATGACCACTGCTCATTGAAATATTTGAAGTACAATATCCTTCAAGAACGGTACGCAGAAATGATTTTCCAATTGAGAATTCAAGCGCAAAAACTGGACAAATTCCCAAATAGCAAATTACATTGGGTAGGTATCCTTAAAAAGTTCACATACCCTTGCATAGTTGATTATATAAACCAATCAACAATTTATTTATTTGTTTGTTTTTGAAACAAATGAAGTCATTTCATTGCAAAGGAACGTGAAACAAAAACCCAGCCACAGATGGCCTCAAGAAACACAGAAGGACTGACCAAATTCGAAGAGGCCAGAGTGGAGCAAAAAGGGGCCGGCTATCACCAAGAGAGAATTAAAAAATAAAAAATAAAAAATAAATGCCTCGCATCGCTCCAGTCGGAGTTGCAGTCGTCGTCGGAGCAAGTGCTGCAAACTCCACTTGATATTGAACAGCTGCACTGCCACCACCAGATTCATGTTGAATTGCCGCAAATAATGTCTCCATTGTTCTAGGAGGTAGTTGACTGACCATCACTAAAGTTTAGCGTCAGATAATTCAATGCGCCAAAGGAGCCAAGCTTGGTGTGGAAATGCCAAATAAACCTGACGCCAACCTTTCCTTGGAGTTGGCGACCATGTTGTTGGGCATGGATTTCAAGGAGGCGCCGCCAATGGGCTTCACTTTTAGCATTAGGTCAGCAACATCTCCCACTGCTGGGGATGCTCTTAAATAGGCCACTTGTCGCACTTGTGGCATCCGAAGAATATGCATCTACGGTGCCTTAGAATCACAAGCCATCTTGGAGGATATACAATAACTTCAACTGGGCCAAGGAACAAGGGTTGGAGAGTTGATTTATTTTAATAGTATTTTACATTGTAGCAGTACTATAGAGAAAGGGTGTGGTACAACAAGGGCTGAAGAACGTTATGGGTATGTTTAGATGAGGTAGGAAGAATAAATGAGGTGCAAGTTGGAAGTTGAGTTCTAGTCTTGCAAATTTGCGAAAACAAGACCGGAAGCTTGGAAACTTTATTGAGAAGTTCTAACATGCTATAAACACTCGAGGAAGTCAATTAGTGTAAATTTTAGTATACATAAGCGAACAAAGGGTATTTAATAGGGGGCTATGAAATAATTGGAATATTCAATTTTTATAGTGTATTTAGGGTATATTCATAGTATATTCTATGAATATTTATAAAATATTCCCAAGCTGGTTTAAAAATACACTATATTACTTCTTTAAATTTATAAATTTTATCTCAAAAGAATGAAAGACACCCTATATTTGTTCTCTCATGGTTATCTAAATTTTTGATAGTGACTTCCCCGGGTATAAACACTTGACAACTCAATATGTTAGAGCCTCCAAAGCATTCAATTAATTTAAGCTACACCCCTAAGGCATGTTTTGTAAAACAAGTAATTGTGGATGACATCTCTGTGAAAGTTCATGCTCCCTATGGAAAACTGTCCTAAGAGCATCTGCCTTCTCCCCCAATTCATCCTTTGACCACTATCGTCACATCCAAAATTTATTGTCACAAGTTATCCTCTCCACACCCTTGAACTGCCTTGTATTCCTCTATACAGTCGGTAAACCAATCATAGATAGATAGATGGAAACTCCAGTCCTCTTTCAAGGTTGGCGTGGATAAAGTGTCTGTTTGTAATGGCAATGACCCAGTGCCCATCGGACAAAGGGCCAATGGAACGAAACTACTAAAATGGATGCAACACCGGGACTTCCCAGGAGGTCACCCATTCCAATACTATTTCGGCCCAAAGGCACTTAAGTTTAGAGTTCTAATGGGATTTGGTGTAGTAGTTTTGGTATGACCGCATCACTAACCAATCACAATACTACTCACTAACAACAATCACTATACATGAGTAATCATAACCTACTCCAATAAACGTGCGACAAATGTGTCACTATATCAGTGGCTACACATCCCAGTTTTATTTTCCATAACTTTTTGACTTCCTTTTTGACTCCCCATCTCGGCTTCCACTTCTCTCCATGCATTTGTTGCATCATACAATTTCTTACTATTTTGGTTCAAAAAGTGTTAATTTTGTGTTGTAGGATATGTCCCATAACCAGCTCAACCGGTTTGCCGTCCTTCGCCGGTTATGTAGTCCATTATTGTTCATAAACCTATGATATCAAACCCTTACTAAATTTAGTTATAGAGGGACGTAGTGACGTGACTCTCTATATTGTGTTCATATTCAATGGCTCTCTCACTCTCCCTAAATATGCATGTTGAATTTCATTCACTTTTCATAAAATCTCAAGAATTCAATGGTAGAGTGGCCATGTTCTCTAGGAGACTTAAAATGCCTTCAGCACAACCATTCATTTTTTGTTTTTTCCATTAGTAGAGCGACATGTACCATGGAAGGTAAGTCGGGTAAGGAAAAAATGGATAGAATCATCTCCACACACACACACACACACACAAATTTAGCAATTGAAAGTGAATATCATATTACCATAAGTGAATGTATATGATTATGTGCTAGATATTAGCCCTCTAAAGTGAAAGCAGCAATAAGTGATAAGAGAGTCACCACTAAATGAATCAAGACAAATGTTAGAAGGACTGGAGAGTACCGTGGAATTTTAGGTGTTGATATTGAGATGTTATTGGCTTTACGTGCACTTACCTTACTTTGCATCATGAATTCATTCTGTTGAGTAAGAGTCACAGAGCATCGCCACTAGATCGCATAAAACGTCACGACAACAATATTTTGGGAAATGATGGGAAGCCAGCTCGGCTCCAATACCACGCTTTAGTATTTGAGATACCGTTTCAGTGCCATATTTAATTTCTCTCGGCAAAAGAGAGGAAATTAGAAAAAGAATCAGAGCGAGAAAGGGCTGCGAGTTAGTTCAGCACTTGCATGCAATATATATAATAAATAGTAATAAAAATCAAATTTCAACCACGTCAGATTTGACAATTTTATTTTATTTTATTTTTAAAAATTATTTTCTATTATTTCTATTATTTTTTTGCATGCAACTGCTGCACCAACTCGCAGCCTTTTCTTGCCTTGAATTTTTTTCTAATGTATTTGGCGTGTGTTTTTAGCACCACAGTACCTTGGTCAAGTTGACCATGTTGAGGTGGCTGTCACCGGTGGGCTGGTGTTGATGCCAAGTTGATGTTGTCGTGAATGTAGGCGAATGAAGTGGTGGTGGCGCAACACAATGTACACCACCAGCTACGATACATATCCTACTGATGGAGTGGTCTCTTTCAGGGTTTTTTTTTTGGGCTTTTTATAGCCAGTTTGCTATAGAAACCTACTAAGAGAATCATCATATGGGAACGTAATGAGAAAAATCCCACCTCATGTAACCACCAAGGCAATGGATTGTACCAGTTGAAAGCCATGTTGAGACCTCGTGAGCGACACGCAGTGGATGAAAAGGCCAAGATTTTGAATGAAAAAGACAAGATGTATGAAGGGTTTTGCGAAAGGCCAATATATTGGATGAAAAAGATAGAATGTATGAAAAAACAGAGATCCGTTGCTAGGTTTTTCAATTAAATATATAAAAAAATGAGGGATCAAAAAGCCACCTCATTCACTTGCTTACAAGCTTTGTAGCCTAAAGTTAGATGACCCGAAAACCAAAAAAAACCCTGGTCTCTGTATCGCGCTCACATGGAGGCCAACTAGTGGCAATGCTCTCAAATTGGTGTACTATCACTAATATTAATATACTCCAAAATATTCCTCAGAAGCATTGTATTGTAGTTCCTCATGTTGGAATAAACCTTCCTTTTTTGTCAAAACCAAGACATCTTTTTTTTCATTTTTCATGAAGTGCCAAAGTGGCAATATAAAATGTTACAGTGGTGCTCCATATTTCAACATTCATTCACATATTGGATAGAAAATATCACATATCCATAATTTTGTATTATTTTCATTCACAATTTGGCGATTTTATCCAAGAATATTTTTAGTTTGAAGTTTCCATGCGACAAACTTCATGGTTTTTAGTCATTTTTTAGCCAGCATTTTCTTGTGCAATCTGACGATATTTCGCCCAAAAAAACTCCTGGTCAAAACATGTATACCTTACTTAGATGCTCATAAAATTGAGGAACTGTACATACAGCATGCTTTTATGTAACAAGCATCAGGGTACAGAATCATTTAACACTACGGCACTTTGAGCTTTGGTCCTTCAAGTGCACATCTCTACCACACTGATACTGCAATGGTAATGTTTTGATTACGTACTCCATTTACAATCTTCTAAGACGCACATGATTTAATCACAAGTGCCGTAATCTATGAGCCATTGAGCCGTGTGCTGCAAGTCCCAAGACATGACTTGTAAATTTAATGATAAGACAATTCAGTAACAGTTGCATACATTTGTACTTGTTCAAAGAGAATTAAAGGTTTACTGCATTTTTCTGCGGAGATTGGTAATCATCTAAACTCATAATAATGGACTGATGAGAGCATTCCCACCAGTGACTAGTATACTCAAATTTCTTGGTCTTGATTTGACTTGGTAAAGACTTTTTGCCAACCACATTGTTTGAGGCTACATAACATTTAGTAGCCTTCACTGGCTCTGCCTTGCCCTTGAGGAGAATGTGCAGAATATTCAACATCATCATTCATGCAAACTCAGTAGCTAGCCTGTTTTACAGGAAGGTGGAGGTAATGGCAACCAGAAGGGGAAGGTCAATAAGATCTCAAAGCTCCAAACACATAATATCGTAAAAAAGAAAAAGATATTGTAGTGGCTTAATGTCAGCATTAGAGCAACACGCTGGCCAATGCTGGCTAACAACATTTAAAAAAATTAATTAAAATTAAAATTAAAATTTTAAAAAAATTGAAAAGTTGGATGTTGCTACAAGCGCCAAGCTACATGCCGGCAGCGCTAGCATCGTTTTTTTTTTTCTTTGGGTTTTTTTTTTTTTTTCCTTTTCTTTTTTCATTTTTATTTTCACTCCACTCTAGCAACCTCCAACAACTAGCTCTGTCCATCCCTTTTTTGAATGAACTTCTATACCATTGAATGGATGTAAAGACAGTGCGCGTGAAGGCTACCAAATGTTATGTAATATGTTATTTGTGGATACTAGTCTTATTTGAGCAAATTTTAGGTCTAGGGCTGGTATATCAAGTTCGGAAATAGGGATACCAGCTTCACTGGTGGGCATGCTCTGAACAAGTGAAAATGCTAGACATGCTTGTGCCTTATAGACTCTCTGATCTTATCCTTCTCAAATTTCCATTCTCATAAGCTGATTTCGTGTTCTATTTTGTTTTGTTTTTTGTTTTTGGTACAAATAGAACGATTTTTATTCCAATGCAAAAAAACAAGATTTCATGTTCTACTTTGAATTACATGCATACTCGTACCATCAAAAGAGCAATATGTTTTGACTCCAAACTGATGGCAATTCATTGCATCTTCCAAACCTGCTTGCTAGGGCTTGCAGAACAAAATTTGATAGGATACTAGAGTTAATCGAAAAGAGTGTCTTAAAGTAGAAAGAAATCTTAAACCCACGACTTGTTTTGAGTTCAAAAAGATTGCAAAACTAGTCTACATGTTCTTGATGTTGACAAACCGGCGTTTACAAATTTGGTTCTTTTATTGGTAGAAAGGTTGTATATAACCAAACACTACTTCTCCTTGAGCTCATTTTCTTGTCCCCAAATTTACAAATACATGTTTTACTTCATCCAGTTTAGACTGGTTACTTCATGGCATGTGTGGCCACTATCTGCAAAGACTTTGCTTCAGACACTAGTATAACTATTAGAGTTCTTTAGATGCCACACAAGCTTAAAAGAATCCAAATTAGCAACATTATTAAATGAATAACCATACTACTTTATCATATTAGTACATATAATACCGATTCCCTAAATTGTACATGTGATACACTATTTACAATATATTAAAATTAGTGAGGGTTGAAAAACATAGATATAGAACATTGTATGCTATATACATATCAATAGCTATCAATAGACATCAATTATCACTTGAAGCACTTTCAATTCTTATTCTTTAACTACCAAAACTTCGTGAGCACATATTAGAGAGGTTTTGTCTTCAATCCAAATTCAGTTTTGTTATATTATCATTCCATCCATTGATACTTGCATAGAAAATGGCTCGGGGGAGGGAGGCACGAAGACCCCACAACTTAACCAGATTTGTATTATGTGCCCTTGTTTGTTATTAAAGAGGGGAGTAAGTGACAAACAATAATTCGAGCATAATTGATTGAATAATGATTTATCAAAAAGCTATAAATTTAAAAAATCAATGAATGATTTCAAATTATTTTTGTAGTCACTAGTAAAAAAAAGTAAGTTGAAAACAATCCAAATCAAACTTTTAAATTTATAAATGATAAAGATGTTTATATAAAAAATTAAATTGTCTTACAATTTGATAATATACTTATATATATATATATATATATATATATATATATATATATATATATATATATATATATATATATATATCCTAATTATAAATTATTTTCAAAAATATATTTACAAACTCATTATTGCATTTTTTTTAACAAAAAGTTTCATCATCTTTAAGGCACACATATCCATCAAGTTTAAAAAATATATTTTCATCTTCTGGATAACTAGTAAGGTCTGTTTGTATATTTTTACCTATTTTTTTCTTCTTTACATGTTTTCCTATTTTACTCTTCTTTCTATGTTTGTGAGCGAAATTGTTTGCATTTTGAATTTGATTATCGTGAATTCTAGATTTGTTATCACATGGTTCTTCACTATTTAGTTGTTCTACAATTATTTCTAATAATTGGGGACTCCTATAATTTATATATTCTTTCACGTTGTCATTATAGTTGTATGTTTGTAATTCACATTTTTTATTTTCAAATTGATCTAAATTTTTACAGGTGTCTTTCAACATTGTTGTTAATTGGTGATTTTTTTCATAATCATCATGCAAAAAAATATTATTTTGAAATACAATTGAATTTTTGTTTGTAATTGATTCATGTCTTTTATCTATGTATTCTATAGGTGGTTGTTGAACAATAATTTCTATTAGTCTTTGTTGTTCTGATGAATCTATTGGTTTATTAGAGTATTGTGCATTTGTATTGCTTATAGATTCACTTAAAATTTTACCAACATTATTTCTATATGTTTTTTCTAACTTTGGTGTATTAGATATATAGTTATATACACTTTAAAATTCTTTTGGAGGAACATCATTTGAAAGATGTACATCTTCACTTTGATATGAATTAAAGAAACTTGGATCAACTTGTTGAAAATCTTTATTTTCATTATAAATACATCTTTGATATTTTGAATTTAAATTTGATGATTCATTTAGTTGTTCATCATGTTTTAAAAAAACTAGTTCTTCTACTTTCGTGTCTATTTTTGATGTATTTTGAGCAATATTCTCTTCTTTTGGAGTCCGTAGAGGGATTATGTTCATTCCATGCATTTCATTTGTAATTATGTTGGATATATCAAATGTACAAACATCATTGATACAATCGCTAGTGTTATCAGACTTTTCTAATACATGCATTTTTGTTTCAATTCTATCTTTATCAAAACTCATATTTTGCTTTGAATATTGAATTGAGTTTTTAACTAATTGATTATCATCTAAACATTTACAATTCGATATTTGTGGTCTATATATTTGGCTTACTTCATGTAAATTGGAATCATTTACGTTCATTGAATTTTTGTTCAAAAAACTTGGTTGTGATTCTAAGGCACCATATTTTATTGAAAGAACCTCATTTCTATTTTCTTGAGTCATTTTTGTGAAATTCCTAAGGCTATTACAACTACTCATAGTCTCTTTTGTATTGTCGGATGGTTCGACAATATTATCATTAAAAATCAAAGCTGCATTAGTCTCCATAGTACATTTAGTTTTTTCATCATTAAATTTTTTATCATTTTTTGAATGAAAAATATTTGATTCAAGTTCATCCAATTTATAATCTTCATTGATTGTGTTCAATGGATTTACATTAGGTGTAAAGTTTTTTATGTTTTGATTTCTTTGGTCATTTGATTCTAAACTTTTTGAGTCTATATTTTTCATTAAAAATTTCTTGACACTAGATGTAATAATTTGTTTTAAATAATTATTAAGACATTTTGTTATTGCATCGTTGCATTCTTTTTCTACAACTTTAGGATGTGGCTTGGAATTTAAAATTTCTAGATTTTTTACAATATTTAACTCTTTATCATCAATAAAATGTTTTATTCTATTATTTTTGGTATATAATTCATCACAACTATCAAACTCATTTGATGAACTTTTAGATAATTTTTTGTCTTTAAAGTTATATGTGCTGTGACTTTTAGTAAGATTATTATTTTTAGAAAACTTTACATTATAATTATTATTATTTTGTTCAATACCTTTCGATTTATTGATATTTCTCATAGGTGATATTATCTTAAACATATTAATGTCCTCTTTTGCTATTGAGTAATTGTTTTTTTCATTTGCACATATATGTAAAACTTCATCATCCAAACCAACATTTTTTTGTTTCAACTTTCTAGGAATTACCGGTATAGAATTTTTAAAATATTTACTGTCCAATTTAATTTTTGAACGAATTATTGTAGTTTCTTCGAATAAAGCTTGGTAAATCAATTCAATTTGTAAAGGTTCACAACATTCTAATAAAATGTTGTATACCAGATGTAGTTCACTAGAATGGTTGTTCAATTTTGAGGTGTTGGATGAATTTAAATTAATAATTTTATTTTTTGTGTCACTTTTCATATTATTAAATATTTCATAACAATGGTCTTGACTATTCAAATTTTTAGATAGTTTGGATATATCTTCACTCAAAATTTTAGAACTTATTAATATGTTATTTTTTACATTTTGTATTTGTTGAACATCTTCACATTTGATTAATAAATCATATATATATGAAGGTTTCAGTTCATGTTTTTTTGAATCATTGCACTTTATTTTGACATCATTTACTTTTAAATTAATGTGTTGTGTATTCAATGGTATTGTATAGGTATCAAGCAATTTTGTCTCACATTTTTTATTGTTTTTTATAAAATTAGAATTCATGTAAACAACATTGTTAGGAGTATCTTGTTTTTTACAACGAAATTGTTGCATGGAATATTTTCTTAAAGATGGCGCCCCTTATTTGCACATGTGATAATATTATTTGAATTAGTGAAATTTAGTTTTACCATAATAAAATTTATTTAATAAATTTGAAAATATTCAAGCTTTATTTTAAATCCGATTATAAATGTACTTGGACTTTTAAATCAATAATTGAATTATATCTTTAATTTTATTAATTTTCTAAAAATGAATTTAATTAAAATATTACATACCTTTTCTAATTTTATCTTTTTTATGATAAAGGAGATGTTTTTCTAAAAAATCATTTTCTGATTTTGCTTTTTCTCTGTCACATAAAAAAAGAATGAAAGTTTTAACAACTTTGCATGAATAACTTAATGAAAATTAATAAAGCAAATTATAAAAAAATTGGAAACATTAAAAATTTAATAATATTTGAGGTCACCGATGTCCAATTCTTTGTAAATATGATTCTTTGGTAATGCTGTCAATTATTTTATAATAATATTAAAGTATAACAAATTGAATATAAATTTTGATATCAAGATTATTCTAAAATTATACTTGAATATACAAATTTGAAATTAATAAAAAAAAACACTCGTACATTTTTCTTCAGCTATTATTCTTTTCCTCTATTTATATTGAGTTCATTTAAAGCAACATGTACATGACAAAAATTCTTTGAGATTGTATTTTATTACTTTGAATATTTATTAATTGCCACTTAAAATGATTTTTGACTGTATTCTTAAAATTCTCACATTTTGAAGCAAAGATAAAATTATGTACCATGAACATCCTTTTTTCAATTATCTCACGATTACGTTTTATACCCATTTCTTTGTTGTTCATTCAAATTATTTAAATTCTTCAAGGTTGTAACCACTTTTTCAACTTCATTTTTATAATCAACTTGTTGGGTTTTCTCTACAACCTTCTTAATGTTTGCATTTGTACTACTATTAAATTTTTGATCATATTGTTCGATATCATGCATGTGATATTCATCATTTTTTAAATCGTTTAAACCATTTGATGTACTCGTAATTGATTCAATGTTTTTAATTTCATTATTGCTAATATCTTTATTTAAAAGCGCATCATTTTTTATACATCTTTTATCATTGTGTTTCTTAATATTAATTTGAAAACTTTTAAAATCCAGTTTATGTTGGTTTTGCACATAATAATTTTCATCATCTACTTTAAAATCAACATCAAGTGATGACTTGTTTGAATGGGAAACATTCTTTAAATTGTGTTCACTATCATATACTTGCTTAACCCCTAAAGGACCACGAGGCCACCAGGTGGGCCACCTGGCCAAAAGTCACTGACTTTTATTTTTTTATTTTTTTATTGAGGCCAACCAGATGGGCTGCCATTGCCCCTTTCCTTTGTCAGCGTCCCAATGCATTGGGAATTGACCCTGTCATTCAATTGGCAGTGGACCCTTGTTGAGCCTCATTCCCAAAGTGGTACAAGGTGGGAGGTCAGATCTACATGGTGCATGCTTCATACCAAGAGTGGAACTAGGTTGGACATGGGGCACTCCCAAAAATTTCAGATTTTCAGCTGAATATCATGGCCTGGAGACTTCAGAGCCTTATAACTTTTTTTCCACACCTCAGAATTAGACGAATTTTTTTTTACATAAGGTTGATATTGAAATGTACATGTGGTAAAAATTTCAGATGTTTTGGAGCACTTCTAAGCAATCCGATTTCAGCATAAGTACAAAGTACCCCCGCCCGAACAATTTCCATCAATCTTCTCAACGGTGGCATTTTCTCAAAAATTGTGCGATTTTGTTGATCTTTTTTTCATAAACAAGCTATGTAAGTCTTCTTTAGTTTCAACGGTGCCGATCGTGAAAATTACCCCACACTAATAAGAAATTGAGCTTGCTACAAGAGCTAGTCAAGAAAACAGGAGCTAAGCTAAAACACCCCCGGTCCTTTAGGGGTTAATAATGTTTTCAAGTTTTGTAGGTTTTTTTCCATTTATCTTTTTAAATTTTATGTTTTTGAGTTCATTTAGATAATGGCCACGTTCAATAAATTTTTTCAATTTGTAATTACTATAATCATACATTTGATACGGAACACCTTGCAAGCAATTTTTGCTATTGTATTCGTATTTTGAAAGCAACAAATTATTGTTAAGATTTGAATTCAAAGAATTGTGCGATTTTTGATTTATTTGTTCCATTTGGACAAAAAATATTTAATTAAAAAACTCTAATATTCATGCTTAAAAATATTATTATTGAATAAATATTAAATAAAAATTCGACGAGCAATATTTTTATACAAAAATCAGCATTATGTATAGTATCTCTTACAGATATTTTAAATTTTTTGCATTTCGATTCTATTGTAATTTATGATCATTTTTTAAATTTAATTTTTTAAATATTTATAAAGATTAGACGTTCATTCAATCAAAAAAATTCTATCCAAATAAAAATACAAAGCCACAAATTATTTATTTACATAATTTGAAATTTAAATATTATTTGGCATAAAGTAATGTTTAAGACTTAAAGAATAAAATAATAAGTTTGTGATTGTATCAATAAATGAATTAACATGATATTTTTGACAATTTGTTTAATGTTGTTTTGAATTTTCAAGTAATTGTTTGCAACATTTGTAATTGCTGTATGAAGTGTTCTTGAATTGAAATGATAGTAGTATATATTCAAAGAAACTAAAAACTAGATAGTTTTAATTGCATTAATGATATTTTGATTTTTTAGTAATTTAATTGCATATTACAAATCTATCATTGTAGGATAATCTATTCATATGGTGAACAATCAATGTTTTAAAAACCCACTTCATTCAATGGGTAAGCATTAAAGAAGTTTCATATAAATGGTGTAATGCAATGACAGAAAGATGGAATATTCTATATTATGCAATAACATATATATGTTGGAAGAATTTCTAGAATTGTTATGATTTTTAAAATTATTTTTCTTATTTTTAGCATTTTTGTATAAAGGATAATCCTTTATCTTCTAAATGTTTAAACATGTTCTATACAGGTTCTACAATGACAACTTTTTCAACTACACAATTTTTAAAAATAAAATATTGTATTAGTTTTTTAACATCTATATAATACTCCCTTCGTCCCACAAAAGGACCATGATATCGACTTAAGCGTTGTCCTAAAATTAAACCATGATTTCCAATTGTACTCATTCATCGCCAACAATTAAGCTTTGCGCTCATTTGACAAGTGTTTCAGGGCATTGCAAACAATTATGACAACTTAATTATGGATTTTGATCATGTTGATAATGGAATAATTTCATGGATTTTGATCATGTATACACTTTATGGCAATCAAAGACTCCATCTATACTCACTTAACCTCTAAGCTCTTAAAAGACCATATTTTGGTCGGTGCCCATTTTCAATGGGCTACTCGGAACAAAAAATATTTTAAAATACCACATCAAGTCTACTTTCCAACGCAATTTAAATCGTGTCAATCTGAGTTAAACTCCACTAGGAAGAATTTTTCAAAGTGGATCACCTTAACATTGTCTTACTGTTATAAAATTTACTATTTGGAGAAAGTAATAATGTTCCTTCCATCATTTCATTTGTTTTCTTTGAAGTTTACAATAGATAAAACAATTTGAACTAATCATGCAAAATTATAATTCATACAAGTGAAAATTATAATTCATACAATTTTTCAAAGGTTAATGCTTTTAAATTCATTAAAAATATATCTAAAGTCTTTTTTGGAAGTTTGGCCCTATGAATAATTTGTAGAGATGATGCCCTACATTTTGTTCATTGAACCAAACTCCATCAAACATATGGAAGGCACATATTATAACACATCTATATTTTGTCCAATATCACCCAGGATTTTAGGTGTTAATCCCTAGATTTGCATCACAATCAACATATTGCCTATGTACTCATGGAATTAAGATTAATTTATGGATTTCAGTGAAAACAACGCTTAATTTATGGATTTCACTAATAACAAGGTCTTTTTGTGGGACAAAGGAATTACATACTTTCAAAACAATTTAATTTCTTTTTATAACTTGTACGGAGTACCTAGAGTAATTTTCTGTTTTACAACAAAAACTAATTGAAAATAATTTAAACCCATCCTTGAAAAATGCCTTTAAAAAGCATATATATATATATATAAATCATGACATTTATATGCTTTCAAATGTAAGTTTCAAATGTTATATAATATATATAAAAATCATGACACATCAAGTGACTAAGCCAATTACATTGTTAATGAATAAACAAAAACCACGTTTTCAACATACTTGGATGAACTTCAAATGATTTTTACAACTTTTTCAATAAGTTATTCAAAATTTTCGTCATTCACCTAGTGGATGCTGACTCTCTCAATGCAAGCCGCATTGAGATTTGAATCGTGCTGGATTTGGATTGAGTTTTTTCAACCCGGTTGAGTGTTTAAAACCAATCTCAATGAAATTAAAGATCGCATAGCACTATTAGAGAATCGGTGTCCAAAACAACAAATATTGCACTAAAATCTGTTGTTTGTTCTAGTTGTTTTGGATGAGTTGTCTAGCTCATCGGTCAACATAAATTTGTTGATCCGAAACATTGAATTTTTTAAAAATATGGGGTTTTCCAAAAAAATATCAAAGTTGTTCGGAATTATTTTTGCCGCTCGGACAAAATTGGCTTGTTTGGTCGATGTTTTTGGGTTTCCCTAAAACAAAACTGGATTGCCCGGGGGGGGGGGGGGGGGGGGGTGAGATTTTGAATTGCCTAGGGAAGAAATTGGGTTGTGCAAATAGTACTGCAGGGACCACCACGATATGCCCGGGGCTTGTTGATGGTGGCTAGAATCAAACCCCCAACCTCCTAACTCCAAATGAATCACTTAACCACCACACCACGTGGAATTCTTCATTTTTTTTGACGAAATCGTGATGGTTGGAAGTTGTTTTTTCCTCTCACAATAGACTTTGGATATTTTTAGCGATGTTAAAAAAAAAAATCTTCGATTTTTTTTGCAGTAGATTATGTAGGTTTTTTTTTCTATATCTACAAAAAAATTCATTTTTTTTGAATTTTTGTTTCTTTTTGACAAAATCATGATGGCTGGAGCTATTTTGTTTTTCACAGCAAACTTTGGATATTTTTAGCGACGCTAAAAACTTTTGTTTTTCAATTTTCTTTTCCAGTAGATCATGCATGTAGTTCTGTACATCTAGAAAAATACTCAATTTTTTTGAAAATTATTTGTTTTTGACGAAATTTCCTATCTACATTGAAAACAAGTTTATTTAAAACAAATCAAAAACATAGCGTAAATTGCCTATTAGAACATTCTTACAATTGGGATCGACATTTCTCAAAAGAATGCTTCAATGTAGAACTTCAAAATGAAACTTCAAAATAAGTATTATAATATTATTTAATATTACTAGGGCTACACGATGCTATATACAATCGTCGACGAAACGAAAGTCATAATAGAGTTATCCTCAAAGTCACCTAGAGTTTGAATAAGATACCGTGAATTTTTCTTTTAAATACTCTTATTTGATCACTCCAAATAGTGAAAAGGTATAGAAGAGCTTGGTGGTCTCTCATTATTAGGCGTGTAAGAGCTTGGTGGTTTTCAAACTCATGGAAAACTAGTTTAACCGTCAAGAAAGACGGCTAAACTAGTTTTCCTTGAGTTTAGAGACCACCAAGCTCTTATACACCTAATAATGAGAGACCACTAAGCTCTTCCATACCTTTTCACTATTTGGGGTGAACAAGAAAAAATATATTAAAGCAAAATTCACAGTATCTTATTCAAACACAAGGTGACTTTAAGGATAACTCTAATCTATCATGCCTTTTGGAATAAACTTCATATTTTTATAATTTATTTATAAAATTTTGTTGTGGCTATTGAAGCCTTGGAGTGGGTGACGAGCATGTCAATCAATTATTCGAGCAACCATGTTTTGATACCGATACAATAGTGGCAGATTTAGGCAAATTGCTCAAAAAAAATCTTTCCTACTTTGCAAATAACAGACAACATTATACCCTAAAAATCCATCGAAATAGTTGATTCCCACTTATTTTTCACTGGCCATTACTTGCTAAGACTATGCCTTCATGAATCAAAAATGAATCTTACATCCGCAAAGAGGAGAGGCCAACTCTTTCCTTGGGAATTTATTCTTCTATGACTACACCATCTATTCAAACCTTCCAATCCTACAATTGTAATGCTCCACGCTAATTTGATTTGACTTAATGTATGTAATTTGAAGAAATTTACCACTTAAAAAATATTGGGCCAACCCTTGAGATGAGCTCTTGTCCAACGTCTCGTGCTATGGTGATCGTGTCATTATAAGAAAATAAGCACTTACGTGAAGTCTCCAACACTGTAACAACATACAAATAGGGTTAAACTCCACGGCTAAAGAAAAGCTATTAGAGATCTTATTTATTTTGGAATCAATACGCCCCCAGTACTCAATACGCCCTTAGTATTGAGCAATTTCAAAGCTTATATTGAGTTACACACACAGAAAGACTTGAAACCAAAACTCTGTTGATCTTGTACATGACATAATCTTGTAGTGTCACAAAACATAAGGGTTCATGTATAATTATAAAGACTATGGCACAACATTCTAGACAAAATAATACAAACCCTATTTCACATCGGTGGTGGCAACCAGGCCCCTAAACAAACAACCATCCTCAATACGTTGAGACAAACGAACAATTGGTGTGCAACATGAGCTGTCCAACTTGGCCAAAAATGCTCTTTTCACTGAGATTGCTAGTCTTGTATCCTCATGATTCAATGACGCAAGATACTCCTCCTCTGAAGATGAACAAATTTAAAATCCTTTATTAGATTAATCAGATGGAGCATACACGATTAACTGACATCAATGTTCATGAATCCTAATACATCATGTAATAACGAATTGTCATCAATCTAAACTTACATGATAATGATGTTCATAATCTATATACAATTAAAATTAGGCTAGGTTACCGGCGCTTGAAAGCAACAACCCCTTTCTTTCACCCATTCTCAACACAACTAAGTTCATGTTTTCATGAATCATAATTTCTTCTGACAACCAATTAAGATCTAATACACAAGTACCTTCCTCTAAAAAACTAAAACCCTAAAAATCATTTGTAGCCTATTCGCACTTTTCTAAGTCAATCTAATCACACTCTAAGTAAAACAGTGAAGTCTCTACAAAAGGTATACATATCAAGAGGAAAAACTAGACCAATTCTTCTCTTCAATTTTTTTTGGAGTATTTCGCACCTGTGCCAATTGACCACTTAGACATCTCATAGCAACATGAAATTCAATACTATTTTTCTCTCAATACCATCTATTCAAGTCCAGTAGTAGATAAGCCAGTACTAACCTTCCACAAATACCAATACTCACTAGCGTATTGAGACATACATACATTGAGACATACATTGAGGCATTGTCTCAAGGCCTCATTGAGACATACATACGTCCAAGAAACCGGAATATTCTAGTTCTACAATTTCTAGTTCAAAAATCATTTGCATGTTTTGTAACGTTTTCCAATCTTTGTATGTATACTCAATAGAGTCTTTAAAACCAAAATCGACAAAATTGCAATTGAAAAAGATGGGGACCAAAAATATTCATTTTTCGGGAACACTGAAGACGGACAATCTCGAAAGAACAAACGTGACGTATTGAGAAAAGGATCAAATTGATCAATAAAACCCTAAATTCATTCAAACTCCACTAACAAATCTACCAAAGCTTAGAGAAATTATTAACCAATTGCTGATCACAATTGACAAATGAAAAATACCGGATGGTTGCTGTGCTCAGACGCGGCAAATTTTGCCAACTCGTCGATCTCCAAGTGTTCGTATTCACAAGATCGACTTGCTACTTAGAAAGAGCTTTCTTGCAAAGCGCCTTGCAAACACCGGAAGCTCAACTTCTAAGTGGCTCCACGTAAGTGCTTCCACAACAAGGAGATGCATAAACAAATTTGCTAGGGTAGAACAAAATTTAGATCCAGGCTGATGACGCTGACCCAAACGCTGACAAATTTTCTTCATAATTATCTTGGAGAAAAACCCTCTATGAGTACCTCGTCAACGGAATTAAATAGATATATATATATATATATATATATATATATATATATATATATATATATATATATATAATATTTTATTTGGTTGTTGTTGACTCGACCACAATTTTCTTGTACTGCTAAAACCAACAGAAATTAGGAGACGTTTGTTGAACCCTTTACAAGAAGTTGTTAATCATGTCAAGTCGTGACTGCTAATGCCTGGAACAACAAGAAACTGTTGATTTTCTGTTGGTTTGGTTGGCTTTTTTTAGTATTTTAGCAAATCGGATTGACTTGGAATTAGGTTGAATTGAATGATGAGGAGAAAATACCATTGAATGAAATAGTGTAAATTTTCAACTAGAGAAAGGAGAGTACGGTTGATTTTTTAATTATTTTTTTTCTTAAAAAGAAGACCAAAACAAGGGTTTCCAATAAAGTAGAGAGTCAATTCATTATAGGGGATCGAATTGCCAACCACTCGGTCGGATTAATTCCTTAATGTGAATTGTCTCTCTAATTTCGGTTCGATTCCGGGTTTGGGTACCTCTCCACTGCTACGTTGGTATTTTAGGATCATCTCAGACCTTGAGAGCACAAATTTGACATCTCACCTTTGATACAAGAAACCAAGAAACCTTTGACATCTTAACTTGTTTTTGCCTAAGAGTTTTGGCTCCAAGAAGCTGTCTGCTTAACAAAGAATTGGACCAAACAATAATGGAAATTCAGTTATTGATTAAGTAAACATTTATTTAAAAAAATTAAATATTCAAAATCTTTCAAAAACATAACCTTTCATTGGTCTGGAAACTTGTCTTTTGGATCTTCACTATAGCTATGATTGACCAAAGGTCATCTTTATTGTATTTAATGGACTTCTATATACTCATCTTGACCAATTTTAAGCAACCCTTTGTTTCGGGGGTTTTTAGTGCTATGTTGCACCAATAAAAAATAACCTAGCCACAAAACGAACAAAAACTCAATACTAGATCACCAAAACTCTGCAATTTTTTATAAATTTTTGGATGAAATCACCGAATTTGAATGAAAATAACATTAGAATGTGGATGAAAAAAAAATTCTATCCAAAATATGAATGAATGTAGACATATGTAGTTCTACCGTATTATTTTGTGTCGCCAGTTTAACACTCTCTGAAAAATGCAAAAATGCAAAAGAAAAAAAAAGTTGGTTGTCCAAGGTTCGCTCAATCAAACGGGCATAGTGTGAACGGGCCGGGGCATTGTTGCAGGCGAAAACACCGAACTCCATGTTCCAGTGAAGAGAGGCTGAGTTGTTCATCAGAGTTTGGTGAAACCCTAAATAGCCTTTGCAAGCTCTTGTTGTCGAGCTCGGATGGCTATGGCGATGGCGGATGGTGCCAGCATTGAACGGAGCTGTCCACGGCAGCTCAGCTGCAGCTCCATTTTCACTCGTGCAGAAAATCCATGGCAGCAGCGGCAGGTATGAGCCGAGAGTAACCAAGGATTTGATTGATTTAGGGTTTAGAAAAACGACTGAAGATGGAGCCGGAGGTGCGGGTGGAAGGGGGCAGCATGATCCGCGTGGCCGTGGTGGCCATCGGGGAGATGCCCGCTGCGCATTTCCGCGATTACGTTGCAATGCTGGTGCAGCACACGCGAATTCCGCTCTCGAGCGTCAGCCCGTATTACACCGAGCATCAGAAATCTCCGTTCTCGCAGCAACCCTGGGAGACCGGGAGCTTGATGCTGAAGTTCATGGTGGGCGGGGCATCGCGGGGTCCCTGGGAGGATTTTCAGGCGCACCGGAAGATTCTCGGCGTGATCGGGTTGTGCCATTGCCCGCTCACGCCGGAGATTAGTACCGCCTACGATCAGTTTCTGACGATCTGCAAAGCCTACCCGTCTGCACAGGTGAGTACCGGTGTTTTTTTTGTGCCTATATTGATCGCCAACTTGCTCTTTGAAAAATTATGTTGCTATAAGAAAAATTGGGTAAAACACAATAGAGTATATCGCTATAATCTTCCCTTAGCGACCATTGCTATGTATTATAGCCAAGAACTCTATGGAAAGCTATGTATTTGTAGTAAAAGATTTGTAAATCGCCAAAAAATGCTATCTGTTTTTCAAGCTTCAATTTTCAAATCGCCAATGGGACTCCCTTGAGAAACTGAAAAAAAAATCACTGCAGGTGACGCGATGCTTTGCATTCCATCCGACGGACGCGCAAATCGAGCTCGACGATGAGAAGAAGAAAGAGTTTCTGGTGATGTTCCCGTCCACCGATCGCCAGGGTTTGAAAATTCACATGCAGACGCTTATGCAGGACTTTGCGGCCTCCCTGCTTATGGCATTCGAGAGCTGGGTGTTGCATCTCAAACCTGTGGGCCTCACCACCCCCTTGGACTCTCAGGTTTCTTTGAACTCCGATGAGGTCAATAAGAAGCGGAAGTTAGGCCGGGTACAGAAAACAATGGGGGACTATTGCTTGCTCGCTGGATCGCCCTCAGATGCGAACTCGCACTACTACACTGCCATTGAGCTAGCCCGGCTCACAGGGGATAACTTGTGGCAAGCCGGTGCTATCGAGGGCTATGTGTGTGCTACTGTTCTGAATCAAGCCGGGCACAAGGATTACATGTTAGAACAGGAAGTGCAATATCGTTATGTAGAAGTGATCCAGCTCTATCGTAGGGCCACGGCATTGTCGTTTGAATTGGAGGCCACTTTAAAGCTCGCGAGGTTCCTGTGTAGGAAGGAGCTTGCTAAAGAAGTCGTGGAGCTCGTGATGGGCGCTGTTGAATGGTCCAAGAGCTTGATGGATGCTAGTGATCGATTGGTGGTCAATGTCGAAGCAGCTCGGATTTTTGCTGCGATTGGCTACGATCGCAAAGCAGCTTTTTACGGCCGGCAAGTTGCGTTGTTGTACCAACAACAGCACAGTCATTGGGCTGCTGTTAGCGCTTTGCAGGTGATGTCGCTCACCGCAGAGAGTTACAAGTGTCTGGGTAAGGCGGAAGCTAGGGACAGAGAAGGCGGTGAATGGAGCACATTGCAAGTGGACGTGTTGTATGACATGCTCTCGGCTGCGGTTCGTGCAGGTGATGCACTGGCAGCTTGGAATGCGGCTGCGCGGCTGCTCAGGAATCACTACCCTCTCATTCCTCCGAGTTCGCAATTGACCTTGGCAAATGCTCTGTCCATGTCTGCTGAACGTCTCGCCCCTGGAACGAGGTCATCTGATCCAGCTATTCCATTTGTGAGGCTGCATTCCTACACTGCAATGCCTGCAGACAGGGAGATCGTTAAAAGGACGGCTCTTCGAAACGAATGGTGGATGGGGCGCACTTCGACTGGTCCCTTTATCTACACTCCTTTTACTGCGAAGGGCGATGTGAATACCCGAATTCCAGTCACGTGGGTTGTAGGGGAGCCTGTTGAAGTTTTAGTGGAGCTTGCCAATCCTTGTGTATTCGAGGTCACTGTTGAGAGCATTTCGCTGTCCGTGGAGCATGATCAGTTTGAAGCTTTTCCTGTTTCAGTCACACTGCCTGCGAGCTCTGGTCAGGTTGTGTCACTGTCGGGATTGCCTCTCGCAGTGGGGTCGCTCACAGTGCGGGGCTGCATTGTGAAGTGCTATGGAGTCGTAACGGAGCATTTATTTGAAGAAGTTGGTGAATGGAGTGCAGTGAAAGGGACGGCGTTGGTGGATCCGTTTCGTAGTGGTCACAAGGTTCGCCAGCCTGCTCAGTATGAGAAGGTGGAGGTCGTCCCGCCTTTGCCTCTGCTTGTAGCACGCGCTGTGGGTGGAGAGGGAGCTGCTGTTCTCTACGAGGGCGAAATCCGAGAGATGCAAATCAGTTTGTCCAATGCAGGTGTTGTCCCCGTAGTGGAGGCTCACATGACATTAACAGGCAAGCATACACAGCATGTGATGTCCATAGGGCACAGTGTGCTGGAAGATGCGCTACCGTTACCCCCTGGTGCCACAGTGGTGGTGCCGGTGTCTTTGAAAGCGGGCGCACCTACGGCGGATGTCGATTTGCGAAATCTGGTTCGAGGTGCGAAAGATGCAGCAAGTCCCATGTTAGTCATCCACTACGCTGGACCATCCCTCCAGGAAGGGGCAGAGGCACCTCCTGGCCGGCGAGTCGCATTGCCATTGCAACTGCATGTTTTGAAGGGCTTGTGTTTGGTGCAAGCCAAGTTACTGTCCATGGAAGTGGCAGCCAATATCAGCAGCTCCCTGTCCGATCCTGTTGCTCGTGAGCAACAGTTAGAGAGTGGGGAAAGCCTAGTGAGAATGGATCCTTATAGGGGTAGTTGGGGCATGCGACTTTTAGAGTTGGAGCTTTGGAATGCGACGGATGTGCTCTTTGAGATTGTCGTCACCAGAAAGGAGGCTGATGAGGAAGGAAGGTTGGTGGAGGATCCGGAGTGTTTATACCCTCCAACAAGGATAGATAGAGATTACGCTGCTCGTGTGCTTATCCCATTAGAGCGCTTCAAGCTGGCTGGCTTAGACAAAGCCAGCCTTGCACGCGCGTCCATACGGAAAGAGTCCATACTAAAGCATGATGTTAAGTCCAAGGATGGAACAGAGCGGCAAGCCAAAGCTGAGCTGAACGCAGTAATTGAAGAGCTTAGCTCAAAGATATGTGTGAGGTGGACCTCAGGGCGTAATAGTGCAGGGGAGTTGCCGATAAAGGATGCCCTGCGAGAAGCTCTGCAGGCATCTGTATTGAAAATTCTATTGCCTGATCCCTTAACATTTGGTTTTCGACTTGCCAAGACCTCTATTTCACCTCCAACGTTGAGAAGCGCCAGAGATAGTGGTGACCTTGACAATCTTCCTGGATCGCCTAGAGTAGGCCTACAGAAGGTAGAGGCAAATGACGGAGGTTTATCAGCTGACAACAAGGGCGGGATCGGTGTTCGGGAATTGGCACCAATTGAAATGTTGGTTCGGAACAACACCAACGAGTCTGTCAAAATGACACTTAGCGTCACCTGCCGGGATGTTACTGGTACTAGTTGCTTGGGTGCCACTGGTAGCAAGGGAACTGTACTCTGGGCTGGTGAGCGTTTTTTACTTTTTGCCAGAAATTTTAATCTGGTTTGGCATGTGTCCATTTATTTTGACTTTTAGCATGTAATTGAGATGCTTCTGTCGTGTGCTTCACTCAATTTTTTTGCTGTAGCAAAGCACAAGCCTGAATCTGTTGGTGTCCTCGAGGAACTGTGATTTTGGTTTTTTGAACTCAACTATTGTAACTTAATGCTGGTGTGGTGTTGTAATGACAGGAACTCTGGAAGGAGTGCATGTGGAGGTGGGAGCCCTTGGGGAGGTTGTCCACCGATTCGCTCTCTGTTTCTTGGTCCCAGGCCAATACACGTTATTGGGTTCAGCTGTCATTGATACTCAGCCTACTCATGAAACCTTGAGCTACACTGGACCCCCCTTTGCCGTGCATGTTGTAGAAACTAGCTAATTCTTTGCCAACTCACATCTCTCTGGCATCAGATGTGCAAGTGGAAACATTCACAGTGGCTTGCTGGAACCAGAGGCCATTTTGGCATCTGCAGAGCTCGGAGCGTCCTTGTATAACTTTTACTTGAAGCTGCCTGAGGTGTTGAGCCCTGATAAGGTACAAATCCGCAGCTCAATCTCAGCCGGTCAAGTCAACAAGGAGGTGGAGTTCACCAACTGCTCAACTTTGAATCATGTTTTGCTGGGCGAATACCCTCAAGCAATAGCTTACTGGTTTTTCTCTGGTAAGTTAACCACATGAAACGGTACCATTACCTTCCTATACCGTGTGGATTGGCAGACTGGCACACGTTTCTGTCCTGGGAGATATTGACGATATTCTGGGCGGTGTTATATAAATTGTTTATTGGAGATTGGCACTTCTGGTGGTGACACTGGCCAGGTTGGTGGAATAGATCTAGACGCTTTGAATGCGGTTCAGAGTATCTATGGTTCAAGCATTTTCTTGGGCCCAAAGCAGTCACTGCACTTCCAAATAATGGAGGGATCATTTGTAGATCAGTGGAGTCAATAGGTCCAGTGAATTTCCTACTATTCCTCCGTATTATAGTAATCGTGAGGTTTCATTCTTTTGCCTCTGCTCTGTATTTATAAACCTTTGTGAAACTTCTTATGTGATGACGGTCATCACTGCAGGTTCTGGCTCTCCGTTTTCTCCTGCCAGAATGGCTTTGGAAACGAAAATAATATTGACCAGTGGAACAGTTTCTTCTTTTTTCTATGAACATCCCATGAACAGCTTCTTCTTATGTTCATTAGGGAGGCTTTGCTCAGGCCATGTTAACCCAGGGTGCTTCTGGAGAAACCCCAGTTTTTTGGGTGATATTTTTCTTCAAACTCTGCCTTGAAATTTGTGAAACTATTTTTAGTATTTGACCCTATAAATATAGGCATAGCTTAATCAAACATGTGCATGTCAAACCTTGGTAAGATCGGACCGTTGGATTGGAAGATTATGATATCTTTGAAGTGTATAATGCACACTCAAAAATGAGACTTTGGAGGGTGTGTGACTTCAAAGTTAAATAGAATTTGGGTTAAATTTTTCACAAATGAAAGTGAAGAGGTTTAGCAACGGCCTATGTCAACATCTCTCCATTGCAATCTTTTATGTCAAGAACAGACTCATACATAATTATTGTGAATTTTATAAGTGAGAGTGACTTATCCATATATGGTTTGGAACAAAAATTTATACAGCAAAGCATGAAAGGAGTTGGTAAGGTGGTTATCCCATTCCCAACTGGCGCCTTAAACCAACAGCTAGGGGCATTTTCCACAATCAATGCTGCAATGATGTTGGTTGAAGCATGAGTTACAGTTGGTAATGGGTTCTCTTTTGTTGGTTTTAGTATATGTAAGTGTGGTCATGGATTCGTTGATGTTGGTTTAAGCATCTTTGGTGTGTGCAATACAAATCTTCTTTAGACAGAAAGAGCTTTACTTATATGACGTGAATGGGATGTGTCATACTTCAACTTTGAAAATTTATAAGTAATTCATTCTTCATCCAAAAATTATGTTTCAACTTGTATTGAAATCTATTTCTTCTTGCCTAACTCTAAAAAATAATAATACTAAATAATATCAATGCCTCATATCTGTAATTCTTATTCAGTTGGGAATGGGGTAACCACCTTACATTGATCAAGATCGGAATACATACAGTGGTTAGCAAAAGTGTTCGGACAGTAATGACAATCTCAGTTTAGTAGTAACATTTGTCAAGTTTGGTAGGTAGGTGTTGATTTTTTCAGCTAATTATAACTAAAGAGTCATTTGTAAATTAGAAAGAGTACCATCATTGACATTGAGCCACTTGCAAGGGCAGCAGTTCATGATGTGTCAATCATGGATGTCCAATTCATTATGCACACAAGTTGTGCATCTAAAAAATCTTGAGAATCAACATGTATTTATGGAGACCTCTTGCATTTCAAGATTCATTGTGATTGAGTAAGATTGCTATTGATTAGCTATGGCTCCTAGAAGGTCTCTTGTTGAACGTGAGTTAGTTTTTCAAATGCATGAGAGAGGGAATTCGTACTCTGAAATTTCAGCGGTTCTAGGCATCTCTCGAAGCACTTGCCATGCTATTGTGCGGAGGTTTACAATGAGCGGTCATTTGAGAGATGCTCCTTCACAAGGGAGACCTCGAATTCTTGATGAACGTGGTGATCGTGAGGTTGTAAGGTTGTTGAATGCACCATCTAATGGTACAGCTGCAACAGTGGGTAGAGAAATGCGATCTCAAGGATTGGATTTGAGTGATGATACAATTAGAAGATGTCTTCAGAGGCAAGGATTGAGAGCACGAGTGAAAACTAAGAAGTCATTCTTGTCAAAGAAGCACAAAGCACGTCGATATGCATGGGCAAAGAAGTGTAGGCATGCAAGTTGGATGGATTGGAGTTATGTGGTTTTTTCAAATGAGTCAAAATTCAATTTGTTTGGCTCAGATGGGAGGCAGTATTTTTGGAGGAAGAGAGGAGAGCATCTTTTAGATCAGCATGTGCAACTTACTATCAAATTTGGAGGTGGAAACATTATGGTTTGGGGATGTATGACTTGGGAGGGAATTGGCAACTTTCGTCTTATAGAAGGGAACATGGATAAGTTTGTGTATCGTGAAATTTTGGAGATGAAGCTCATGAATACTATACACATGCATGATTTAGGAGAGGAGAATGTTATATTTCAGCACGACAATGATCCCAAACATACTTCTAAGTATGTTACATATTGGTTGTTAGCACAGGAGTTTCAACTAATTTGGCATCCGACTCAATCTCCTGACTTGAATCCTATAGAACACTTTTGGAATGAAGTAGATCGTCGTATGAGAATGTCGGAGAAGAAACCCACTAACAAGAAGAATTTGTGGGAGAAATTGCAAGAAATTTGGTATAGCATTGAGATTGATACCGTGAGGAAATTGATCATGTCTATGCCTGAGAGAGCTGCAGATGTTTATCAAGCAAAAGGTGGCTATACACGATGGTAGTCATTATGATTGTACATTCAAGTTTTTAGGTAGTCATCATCATTCTACATTCAAGTTTTTAGCTTGATTTTGTAGCTCATGGCTTTGTTTCCAATGTAAATAGATAACCACTTCACTTTTTGCATAAAGAATTGGACACCCACATCATGTGTTTTATTTTTGATTGATTTCTTGATTGACATTTTTTTATTATGAATGTTATATTACATGTTTGTTGTAACTATGTGATTGTATGTTTAAATTTTTACAACTTGAATGTGAGTTATGTAGGAAAACTAGCTCATATTGGAAGTGGAAGCGTCCTGTCCGAACACTTCTGCTGACCACTGTACACTAATATAATATGAAAAAGAGAACACAATCCCAAAAAATTAAATAAGATAACAAACTTCTAAACACAATAAATATTGCATCGTACATGTGTTGTATTTGTAAGTATTTATTGTATTTTCAAGTATTTGCAGTATTTTGCGTATTGTTCATAGGTATTTTGATAGATGCACAACTCCAAATTGAAATTTTATTTTTCAAGAAGATGTATATTATGAATCTCCAACTCTGAACGTCACAATTCAACATCCAATTCTTTACGGATTTTTTTGTTATTTGCATTTTTGACACAAGAGTGACCACAATGTGGTCTCCTGGGCACTAATGGGTTAATGTTGCAAATGCAAGAATTGCCATGGAGAGTGGTTTTCTATTTTTGGAAAATATATCCAATACCGTACCTCAATATTATCAAATAATATCAAAATTCTTAAAAATTGATATTTTATTGTGATTGGACACTTATTACTGTGGGGTAGTGATTTTTTCTAATTTTTAAAAATGATAATTTTCAACCACTAATTTTCTTCATCATGTCTTGCATTCATAGTGTAAAAAAATGGATTTTTTTTACTATACATTGTAATGGATATGAATTTTTTTTAACAACCATAAGAAGTCATAATAATTTCAAATTTTCACCAGGATTCATGGAAAATTTTATAATTTGTAGGTGACACATAGGTGTAAAAACATTCTTCTACATTCAAATTGAGTATTAATGTAAAGATTGATTCTATGGTTATAAGTCCATTGTTATTGGATCAAAATTTGTGTTACAGGACTATATTCCTAAGTCTTGTACACACCTTGTGTACTGACATTGCCTTTGGAGATAAATAGGCTTCTAAATGCACATTCACATGTATTTACAAATAAATGTGTAGGAGCTATCCAATTAGATTTGTATACAACTAGATAGATTTGGAAGATAGATGAGAACGTGCAATTTTAGTGTCATTAGAAACAATTAGAGAAAGTTGAGTGTAGTTTTGAGCAACACTTCAATGTTCATAATGATTTTACAATTTTATCTATCTCATATTCATAAGAGGCCTCAAACAAACATAATATAAGATTGTTGAATTGCTTTAATTTGGTTCCTTTTCTATAAATATATTTTTTGAATTGTAGAGGCATCATTCTCACTGTTGATGAATGATTTCTTTATAGAAGCACAATAGGAAGGGGATCAAGCTAAAGTACTTCAAGCATGTTATGAACTCTTGATTTGATCAGTTATTGCAATCAATTGAATGCATATGCAATCCTTCCCTAATCTCTCGTATACACCCATTCTTAGAAGGTGACTAAAGTTCTTCCATTTCCTATCCGGTCACAAAATTAATACTTCATGACTCTTTTATATCACCCCTTGGATAAGCAACATATGTGAGTTCAAAACTTCGCATGTGGAAAAAATCCAATCATATGTGTATACAATAGTAAATATTTTTTGTAGATTATGTATTGTCATATTAGAGAGTGTGGTAATAACGAGTTTAGATTGTATGTGTGCAACATGGAGGATGTCTTGATATAAGGTTGGACCACATCAGGAATTTAGGACCTCATTGATTTTTAATGATTTCCGTGCAACATCCGATATTTCATGGGTTCGTACAATTCTTGCACGAATTCCACACGGATTTCGCACTAATTATGCACTGAATCCGCATGGCTTCTACATTCATTCTTTTTGTTATCTAACAAAGTGCAGAATCCATGCGGAATTAGCGCAAAATCCGTGCAGAATCCTTGCAAAAAATGTATGAACCCATGAATATCGTATGTCTCACGGAAATTGTTTAAAATCAGTAGGGTCCTAAATTCCTGATGCACACATGGTAGAAACAATTTTTAGAAACAAAAATTGGTAAAAACCAAGTGACAGCTTTTACTTGTTTTGTTTAAACATTGAAGGACATATTAAGCCCCACGGGCTTAGTTTTGTAAGAATCTTTTAAAAAAAACTTTGATTCAAAAATACACATTTTTTAATTGATTAATCATGTTTGAAAGAGGAATGAATTGCACACTTAGATTTTTCAACATCTAAATGAAGAATGTGCTACACAACTTTGTAGGATTCTAGGAAGTTTGAAGTGGAGAGACGGTGCAGAAAACGGGTAAGAGCATCCCCAGTGGTATTGTAACCTTTAAGCTCCTAAAGGTGCTTTAACGAACAGTTCCCGTACCTGTAACCTATCAAGAAAGACATACAATCAAGAAAGATGCGAGAGAATTGTTACTATTTGCGGCACTTACGGCCGGCCTGAAAGGAGCTGCAATTTCCAGGTCGACGGCCGTTTACAGGCCGCGACCTGGATGAAAAAGTTACTTACATGTCGCCACTAGGCCTATTTCAGACCCCTAAGCCTCTAAGTTGGATGGAGGCTTAAGGGGTTACAGTACCACTGCGGATGCTCTAAGCATACTTGAAGGTCAGGAGATGCTATAACAAGGCTAGGGTTCATTAGGGCAGGCTAGGGTCTACTTGGCATGCTTGAAGGCTTGCATGGGTAGGTGGATTGCACCCACGCTGACAACATCCTTGGAGGGGCTAGGGTCCTAAATCCAATTTTTTTAAAGATCCCTTTGGGGTGCCCCTCTTTGCATGCCATGTCCTTTAAGGACTAAGAAAAGAGTGATGTACAATTAACCCTTTAGTACCCAAGTAACCACTAAGTGGTCACTAGATCACTAGAAAATGAAATGTTGTAAAATCTGTGAATCATTTCAATCTAGTGTCTGAAGTTCAGATGTGTAACTTTCGATTCTGTAGATGATACAAAAAGAAAATTTGGAATCTGACTTTCGTAGATATCCAAATACCTATGTACAAAACACTAAAATATTGCAAATACCTCAAAATACAACAAATACAATACATGTACTATGCGGTATTTCTTGTGTTTGGAAGTTTGTTATCTTGTATTTCTTTTTAGATTGTATTCTCTTGTTCATGTTCCATTAGTGTATGTATTTTGATCTTGATCAGTGTACCAACTCCTTTCTTATTTTTACTTATAAATTTTATCTGTACATGGATAAGTCACTCTCACTTATAAAATTCACAATAATTATGTATGAGTCCGTTCTTGACATGTAAGATTGCAATGGAGAGGTGTTGGCGTAAGTCATTGCTCAACATCTTTATTTTCATTTTTGAAAATTTAATCCAAATTCTATTTAACCTTGAAGTCATACACCCTCCAAAATCTCATTTTTGAGTGTGCATTATACGATTCAAAGACATACTATAATCTTCCAATCCAACAGTCCGATCTTACCAAGATTTAACCGACACTTGTTTCATTAAGCTATGCTTACATTTATATGGTTGAATACTATTAATAGTATCCCTAATTTCAACAGAGGAAGTTTTAAAAGAACATCACCCAAAAAATTGTGGTTTCTCCAGAACCACCCTAGACACTAAATGGTTAAAGTTTTGTTCCACTTCAAACTGGAATTTTTTGATGTTGACAAACCAACATTCACAAATGCCATTCTTTGACTAATGAAAAGTTATGTTTAACCAAACCCCAAATGTAACTGCTTTAACCCCTAAACGTACCAGGGTGTCCCTGGAATTGACAATTTGAGAAAAAGCATCATAAAGTACTATTTAGAAGAATATTTTGGAATTGATATACAAATGAAACTTCTAGATTTTGAATTTTAGATTCCATCTATACGGTTTGATTCACTAATACTACCACCAATATTTAATTATAAAATTTGAAAGTTAAAATGAAAAATTCCTTCTAAATTCGATTACAAACAAAATTTTAATATTTTCTGAGTAAAATTTGTTGGAACGAATTTGAAGTGAGATACTCTTAAACGTGGTGATTCTTTGAAATTTTTGTGTGCCTTAAATCTATGACCTCATTTTTGCAAGGCCACTTTTGAAATACAGTCAATGCAATTTTGGCTTAGTCAACGACTTGACATACTTCTACACTTGTAATTTTAGAAAAATATGTAATCAAGTATGACTAAATCCAACGTTAGATAGGACAAAAACTTGGTGAAGAATCTCCAAAAAAATAGATGACTTTCATCCAAGCATTGATGAGAACGTGAGAAGGGTTTGAATCTGTTAGTTGTCCACTTTCTAGACGCTGTGACGTTCAGGAGTTAACTTTTTTTTTTTTATCTCCCTAATTCACAAAAACACATTGTACTCCATGCATTTTCGGCTAGCTACCTCATGGCTTGTGTGACTACAACATAAATTAGCAATGAGCCTATTGTTGTACTACAATAAGGTCCAACTTCCATGGGTGAAGTTTCTCACCAAAAGACAAGTTTTAGGAACTTCAGCCAGGACCAATTTCCACATTTCAAGGAGCTTTTGCGAAAAAAAGTAGTGAAGAAATTATCATGAAATATCGAGGGTTCTCAAGCCCTCGACTTCATGACAACTTCTCCCTAACCGATCAAATTTGTTCATGTATCACCTCACTTCAACGGAACCAATCAAATTTGTTCATGTTCAAATTCATGGAAGTGTACATCACGTCATGGCGAGGTATGAGACACACTACCTAATACCACTTTTCCCATCCTGACTTAATTGCTTGCTTCCATGAACAACTTCTCAAACCTATGGAAGATGGCTCTAAAGCTTTCCCGGCCCTCATAAGGTGGTTACCCCATTACCAACTGGCTCCTTTCACCAACAGCTAGTGGCATTATCCACAATCAATGCTCCAATGATGTTGGTTGTAGCTTGAGTTATAGTTGGTAATGGGTTCTTTCTTGTTGGTTTTAGTATATGTAAGTGTGGTTATAGATTCGTTGTTGTTGGTTTAAGCATCTTTAGTGTGTGCAATACAAATCTTCTCTAGACAGAAAGAGGTGTACCTATATGACGTGAATGGGATGCGTCATACTTCAACTTTGAAAATTTATAACTAATTCATTCTTCATCCAAAAATTAATTTCAACTAATTTCAACTTGTGTTGGAATCTATTTCTTCTTGCCTACCTCTAAAAAATAATAATACTAAATAATATCAATGCCTCATATCCGTATTTCTTATTCAGTTTGGAATGGGGTAACCACCTTACCCATGGAAGTTGGCCGTCATACGGGGCCATGGATCGTTGGATCTGGCGGACATCCAATGGTGAAGCTGACAGACTCAAAAAGCAACAAAACAACATATTTTGGAGTTGGCAAAGGTATGGGGAGGTGGGAGGAGGAATCTAGGAATTGTTCATCAATAATTGCAGCTGCAGTCTGCTGTACGTGGGTCAGTCAGGACTAACTTAGTCAAGCTTTTGACTCCAAAGAAGGGAGGGATTGATGGCTGGGTTCAGTTTGGCCACCACATATCTGGCCAAGATTCAAGGGTCCTGCATGAATGAATGAACTCGCCAATCATGACTCACCCTCACCGCCTGAGATGTACCTTCTTTGTAAGTTGTCATATCCAACAAGGAAGCCACATGTCTTGGCTTCATTTGCACTCTTTCCCTTACTGGCCTCCTTGCCTTCATCCAGCATCATAATAAGAGCATGGCCAGCAGCGACTCTCAACACTTCAAACTCACGTTCAAGATGGATTGTGAGAAGCTTTCAGAGCATGCCCAGCAGTTGCTCGTTGTGCACCAAGTCCGCACACTAGTAGGAATGTGTCGTTTTTCACTTACTATAAACGAAAAAGCAATGAAACCACACCATGCACATGCGCTATGTTAATGCTCGTGAGTGGTTTTGGTCACAAGAAGACAAAAATATAAGCATAATATTTAGCCACTGTTCATTATTCCCTCAAAATGGGGAATGAAAAATGTCAGTTCTTCTACTAGTGACATCCAAAGTGGTTTGTCAAAAGTGAAAACTTCCTTTGCAACAAGTGTGCCCTGAATAGAGTGCATCGACCAATTACATACTACTACTTTTGTCACTATTTGGAACAATCATAATAGTGAAGAATAAATTTACTAAACTTAACTTCATAAAGTGAGAGCATGGTCTTGTCAGAGAATAGGACAAAATGCTTGATGTGAGAACCACTCTCGCTATATTGACAATATTTGGTGAGAAAAAATCAAAATCCACACTATAAGGCGCACTTTATCATCCAAATATAGGTTTGATGAGTGGAAAATGCATGCTACTGGGCCTGCTCTCACGTCCCTAACAATGAGCACCAAATATGACCCACACTCTATAATTTTGTCCAAATATAATTTCATAAAGTGACAACATGGTCTTATAAAGGAATAGGACAAACTATCTGTTGTGCTAGAATCAAGTTCTTCAAAGAGAAAATTGAGAGCTAAAATCAAACTCCACACTCTAAACATACCTTTATCACATTCAAGATTTGGTGTCACAAGCTATTTTTTCCACATCTTTGAACTGCTATATGTCCCTCCATATAGCCGGTGAACAAATCACGATCACTATACATGGATAATCATTATTGTTCATCAATTTTGGATATGGAGTCCTTCCTTAACCTCTAAAGGACCAAGGTTGATTCTCCAAGTTTAGTCAGCTCAATGTCGAATGAGTATTGATCCTCGATTTTTGAGATTTTGTGTGGTGATTCTACTCTTTGTAACGAAGATGGAATCGTAATTTGTGTACGTAGGTGATGTATAGATCAAAGATACAATCATGCAAAGGTTAAAAACCTAACTACAGGCAGCTCCTAGAAATTTTCATACAATGAGCTATGCATCTGATTTTTTGTACACAATGAACTAACACTCCCATATACACAACTGCCAAATTCATTTTACCAAATCTGAGACTAAATTTGCATTTTGGGCATTTTCAGAAAGTTTCAAACATGGGCAATGAGTCCAAAAAAAAGTCCAGCCAACAATTACAACGTATAATCTTACTATTGAAGAACCCTAAACGGTTGGAAATTTGTAGGTGTTAATAAATTCAAGTTGGTTGAAGTATACTATGGTTGAATCGGGTTGACATTACGAACGGACACTTTATTCACGCCGGCCTTCGAAAGAGGACCGGAGTTTCTATCTATCTATCTGGTTGGATCGGGCAAAAAAGTTTTGGATTGAAAACTATTTGCCTGTTTATGAGGAGTACTTTTAGGCAGCTTTGGAGTGTTTGGAGATAAACATAGTTGTGGTCCTTTAGGGATTAAACTAGTTATAGAGGGACATATTCAAATATCTCTATATCGTGCTCGTATTTCGTGGCTCTCTCACTTGCTGTGAAAAAAAACATTAAATACAAGCATTTTTCATCCACTTTTCAGAGTCAAGGGCTTATTCAGTGATAGGGTGTGGATGCTCTAAGGGTCAAGTGCATAAGAGTCCATTTTTGTCAGCAGTCAGACCTTCAGGGTAGCGTTTTTTTTTTCTGGCGACAGAAAGTTGCTGGCAGATGCTTGGAAGCAGCTGCGAAGGAGCTGCCAGCAACTTTTTGTCGCCAGAAAAAAAAACGATGCTTCAAGGTGATGAGAGAAGAATTTAGCTCCATATCAGGCAGGTGAGTCCACGACAAATTTTATATGATCCATAGCTACGAACAAACACTTTATTCATGCCGGCCTTGAAAGAGGACCGGAGTTTCTATCTATCTAATCCATAGCTAGATGACAACAATCATTCGGACACATGATGGGTTTTTTTGGGGGGATTGGCTTTAGTACTTTAGACTCTTTCATCCACTATCCTTTCTGGTCCAGCACTTTGTTGCTACTGTTATTCAATTTCCACATCACATTTAAAGAAGTTGAAACCAACCAAAAAATGACACGTGTTACATAATACAATTGCTATCATCAAACTCATTAAATTTTATAGTTTTTCCTTCTTGGCGACTGGAAAAGGATGAGGGCTGGCCAGATGATGTATATTCTCATCATTTCATTGTGGAGGGCAGTCCCTGAGTTTACTACTGAATGAACATTATGTAGTTTGAAATGCAATGACCTACATTCCCTGCAGAATTTCTTGAAGAACAATTTTTGTAAAATAATAATGTGAACCCAGTTGTGAGCACATGCAAAAGATGTCGCACCTTCATACATGCTTGGCTTACTCTGCCCCTAGTACACCCAAACCCCACATGATGCAGTGACTGAATCTCATCATGACAATGGTAACTCATGGCATCTTTCAAAATCAATCTACAGCTCGACACGACACCCCGGGCTCAATGTATTAAGCTGTCTAAATTAATGTTGAAAAAGAGCGTTGAAAACGAAAAATAAATAAATAAATAAAAACTCACAGTGAGAAGAACATCATTCTCTTTTGAGATTTTGAGCATTTCATAACACAACGAACTCAAGTTTTGATCCTCAAATTGGTGCATTCTAAGAGTGATTGAAGATTTGTTTTAGAAATAGTGATGATGGTGATAAGAAATTTTAAAGCTCAGTTATATATTGCCAACTTATCGATCTTGGTACACCTATAGTTAAGTAGTAATTAACACAACAATATAGTCATGGAAGCTTCAATTAGTAAACTATTAATCATTGATTACTTAGGGATTACATAATATCTTTTAGTAGGTTATAGTAGATTATGGGGTATTTAGAGCCTCTTTACATGTTGGGTGGGTGGGCAAACTTCACCAAGGGTGCTACAAGGTTCTTCATAGCAATTTCACTTTCATATGGATCTAGCGGGTGGGGAGGGAAACAATAAGAGCTTCACACGTATTGATTCCCTCAACAGTAGGGAGTTTCTGTTCATCAATGGGCCGCCCACCGATTTCAATGGTATACATATTTTTGCTTCTCCGTTCACCCACTTTGGCAAGGGAATCGGTGAGATTGTTTTGTTTATTACTTGGCAATTTGCTAGAACCACAGAACCGGGCTTACATGTAAGCATGTCTTTAGAATATAGACAACAACACCGCTTCCAACACTCTATATGTTACTTTTGGAACATAAAGGTATGTTTAGAGTGTGGAGCTTGATTCTAGCTTGCCAAACATTTGTTTTTTGGAAACTTGATTCAGCACATCAGATGGTTTGTCCTATTCTCTTACAAGACCATGCTATCACTTCATAAAGTTGAAAGTTAGGAAATTTCTTCTCTTAAATTGATGGTTAGAATTCAATGCCCAAGTGATAGTATGTAATTTGTTCATGAAATTTATTTGAGTCATATTTGGTGCTTGTTGCTAGAGAAGTGAGAGCTTCTCACACTCCATCTTAGACATGTATTGAGAGTCATTGTTGACTATGCTTTTATCGGCTATGAGTACCTCTACCTTACTCTAAGGGCCGCTTCACACTGTGGCTGAAGGTCGAGAGGCCGTCGATTTCCACCAATCGGATTGCAAAAAACCAAGAATTCGGCCTCTCGACCCTTCACACTAAAGGCCAAAGTCCAAAGGCCGTCGCCCTTCAAAATGCCTACATAGCAACACTTTTTGACCAAGGTTGACGGACTCTCAAAGGAAGTTTGGGTCAAATAGGAATAGAAACCCAAACTATGGTCGAGAGGCCGTCAGTTTTTTTCATAAAAAATCAAAACTATAATTTATTGCCTATTTTCAGCCCATTTCTTTGGACTTTCAACAAAGTTTGACCACTCAATCCCACGGCCTCTCGACCTTCGGCCATAGTGTGAAGCAGCCCTAATGCTCCAGTGAAATGAGGACAAAGAAGTGATTAATGTACTCTTAAAAATAAAATAAAAAAAAATAAAACAAAAACAAAAACTCTATAATCGCCCGAAATTCCGAAATTTGCGAGCTAAGAGCCACGCCACGTGGAGCCCATGTAGCATGATGTCCAGTCCCGTCCGCCCTCCCGGGCTGGCACGGTCGCGGCTGTAGGGGCCGCGGGGATAGGACCATCTCGCCCATCAGTGCGCAGCTTGGTCGACTTTGCAGTCACTTGCTCTGCGCGGCCTCTGCACCGCGTCTGCACTCTCGCATCAAACGATCATCGTTGTCACGGACGCGACCCAGCGCTCCCTTTCCATTCCAGGTACTGCATCCCCTCCCTCAAGGCTGCTCAGTCCTCCTCCCCCCCTTTTAATTTTTTTTTTTTTTTTTTTTTGTCAAGAATTAGGTGTTGTATTGACTTCTTGTTGTTCTAGCAAGGCTCGGACCAGGCTTGAATGAAATGTGTGAGAGGTGAAGGCATTTGGGCTGTTGACATTTCCGACGAAGCTCGCAGAGTGGTTTGACGAGAGCGATCTTGAGCTTTCGAGTTACGGATCTTGCGTATTTTCCGGAGGATTCGGAGGAGGGTTAGGTGATAGCCATTGCTTTAGCTTTAGCGAGTTTTTCTTTTCGAACTGCGGAGGAGAGTGAAGGTGTTCCTTGCGTTTTGAAGCTCGGAATTCTCGAGGTATGATGCTTTTGGTGTCATCAAGATTTACTTCGCGGTGATCGTGCCATGTTCGTAAAGACGTTTGAAAAGGCGTTCCTGGCCACACAGAAGTAGTAGTTGGGCGGATCATGGGAAATCGGGCGGAGTTGCTTTTGAAAGCGCATTGGACCGCACTTTCTTGAACGCTTTTCCCGGGAACGACTGGACTTTGAAGGAATCTTGCGTTTCTTGCATGAATGTGTCCACATTGCAAGAAAACAAACGTAGAAGCTGGTTGAGGTTTGGACAATCCGAGCGCACAGGTCATCGAACACCATTTTATCAACGCTTTGCAGCTCTGTCTGTTGAGAAGTTAAGGTGGATTGCATTTTGTCAAAAATGAGGCCATTGTGACTGCGGCGATGTTATTTGGGAGTGTGGCACTATTCAAGTTTTTAGTAGTGTAAATTGTCTAGGACTCGTCGTTTCTTTGTCAGAATAGTTTGTGCGACGAATTCATTTGCGAATTCGCACATTGGTTTGGAACCTCTCGGTTCTGCATGCATTTGGATATGACCGTCGTCGCAATAGGATGTCTCCGTATTGTATGTGCAAAGCGATCCTGGCGCTTCAGAAATTCGAGCGCATTCTGTTGGACAGAAGTGAATTTTTTATTTTGCTGACCTGGGTGCACGACACGGCGTACCTGCTGTTTGGATTTGGTTCAAGAGAAATGGTCAGGGCGAAGGTTTGGGGTCTGAGATGTTTTATGTGACTGGAGGTCCAGTTTGTAACTGGTGTTTTATGCGTTGTTGGATGCAGGGAATTGACTTGAAAGACCGCCGCGATGGCAGGACGAGGCTTTAAAGGGCACATTGCCGTGTGCTCGACGACGCTGCTGCTGATTATGAACCTGTTGGTTCTGGCTGGTGGAATTGCCACAGTGGTGCTTGTGTTCATCATCGAGCATCAGCCGAGCCGGGCAGCGTGGCTGATTGTGATTGCTGGTGCTTTCACCATCGGTTCGGGGTTGATAGGTCTGTGCTCGAGCACGAGACGGGGGTGCTTCACGCTTCAGCTGATTCTGCTGGCGTTCTCTGTGATCGGTCTGCTGGCGACGGCTTTTGCAATCTTTTTTAAGCCGACGCAAGTCCGGCATTCATTGGACAAGCCGTACTACTCTGCACAGACCACTATCACACTTCTGAAGATTTTGAGCGCCGTGGCGTTCGTCACCGGGTGTGTTCAGGTGAGTGTGATTTTGGATGTCGCGTATGGGCTGGGTTGTTTCAGACATGGATCTGGTGACTTTGGTGGCAAGTTGCGCATGCAGTGTTTTTGTGGGCGGGGTGACGAAGTGGAAAGCGGAGAGTGGTGTATATGAGGGGGCTGTATGATTGATTGATGTATACGTTGATGGATTGCGTGGGCAGAGGCTGACAGTGTGTTGGGTGCGTGCAGGTGGCGGTGCTGACACTGGGAATCTGCGTGAACTGCTGCGATTTGAACGATTATTACGAAGATATCGAGATGACTCGCACAATGAACGCGAAGGAGCAGCGGGAGGCGGAGAAACGTGCGACGAGAAGAGAGGAGTCGAAATCTTCTCAGCTGGCAGAGCAGATGAAGGAGAAGTATGGCAAGTGGACCGACAAGGCTCCCGGTGGTGCCGCCAAGTAAAGCGATGAGGGTCATGAAAATTGAATGGAGTTAATTGCATAGGGTCATGAAAATTTATTTGAGTTTCTTTCTAGATTGGGGATTGTGCAGGGGGAACCTTGCATGAGACGAGTAACGTAGTTGTGTGATCGTGGGTGACAAGACGTGTCTGAATATTATTCTAGAATGTGGCCCAAGAGTGCGGCCATGAGGTGGATTGTGGCGGCGTTTTGTTGAACGGAGTTATTGTCGAGCCCTGTTGGGTGGGGCTGCTGAAGAACAGGGTCACCCGCTTCTGATCTGTTTCACTTGTACATAGAGGACACGGATGGTAGACTGGGTAGGGATAGCTTCTTTTGATGGGGTTGGGGTTTGGAATGATAGAGGGGATTGACCATGGCCTGGAATTGCAGGCATGGAGACCGACGTTTTGAGTACCTCGTTAACATTGCTCTGTGTGAGGGACGAGCAGAGCGTTGTTGGAGGGAAACATATTCATAGAAGGGAAGAGTATTGAAGGTAGTTGAGACTGTAACATGATTGATCCTTAGTTGTGGATCTTTGGAGTGTAGAATAACACCTGATTCAATGCGCTGATGAAGTGGTGGTCTGGGAGGTCCCTTTGTATGACTGAAGTTTTGGCGGAAGTGAGTCGTGAAACTGAATGGTTTGTTTTGTTTTCTTCGGGTATCGTGAGAGTGGAATGGACTGGCTTGTGTTTGCATACGCACCCTCTCTATTAATTAATAACAGAATGGCCAAAAAGATAGAATTGCACCTGCTTGTGGGCTGGTCTCTTCACAATTCACTTGCTCCTGATGGTCCTTCGCCTTGAAGGAATTGGTCATGCGGCATTACCAGACTTTCAAACAAGATGGATCTCACGTTTGCATTTCTACCTACACCTTGGTAAGATATCTGGCATCAAAACTTCAAGCGTTGTTCAGCAGCTCCTCCAAGTCAGACCTGACAAACATGAAGTCAGAGGTACATGATACCATACGGTACAATATAGCGCGAGGTACATGATACCAGTAGTAGCTTCATGTGATCGATATAGAATGGAAGTCAATATATACTCTTGAATGGCAAGGGCTTCATTTCCATGTAGTGATGGAATTAGGGCGAGTGTTGGACTTGCAAGGGTCAGACACTCCGATTCCAAGAAACGCCGGTCTTTCAGGAACGTCGGGGACATCTGCATCGCCAGAGAACAAGGCCACCACCCGGGTCATATGGGCAAGGGCGAAACTAACTTACATCCGTGCTGGTACCCAGCCTTTTTCCGGGTTTCTCATATTGGGGTCTAGCTGCAAATTAGTCTCGGATGACCCACCATGTCCAAAAATAGGGAAAATATTTGTTTTTAACGCGATATTCGTTTAATTGGGACTTTCCATCATATTGGGACTCTTTGAAATCTACAAGTGGTATAGATCCAGTGGTCAATCCGCCCAATTCATCCTGAGCCTGGTGAGCAGACGCGCTTGGTCCTCGTCACACCCCTCTCTCACTCTTGGATCTACAAGACACGTCCCTGTTCATATAGATTCCATGCCTGCACAACAAGGAAGTGAAGGAACCAGATCTGTGATGCGGCACTGGAAATCTTGTTAATGAAAAGAAAGTCCACTTTCGAAGGTAAAACTAGAAAAGCCACTTTCAAAACATATTTCTACACACGGAGAAATAAAGATATTCGCACATGGGATTTCATATGGGAAGTGGGACAAAATTCCCACAATTGTAACTTTCTTGGGATGATTGTAGTGTATTTTTATCTGGGAAAGTTACAATTGTGTCCTTGTTTCCCATATGGGAATCTTGTATATATCTCCCCTGTGCTAGGGCATGGATTCTTATTTTTATTGGTACAGTCTGTTAAATAGGGCAAGCTATTTATCTTTTTATTCAGATACAAGCTCCAGAGCAATGATTCCAAAGCTGAAGACATTGGCCTTCGCTGTGAGCTGACCAACGCCACATAGCCCCTGCATCTCAAAAACCAAAGAAGAACGCGTCAGGAATCATCCTGCTGCAACCACCTGGCGCTATGTAAGGGAGAGCCATGCTTTTCAACTATTTTGAATGGTTTCCATTATTGGAATAGAGCTTTGGTGTGTAATCCTTGTCCCTATTTTTGAGAGGATTGCAATGCATTTATTTGGATACCGTAAGAATCATTAGCGTTTGAAGTACTGTAGTACCATGAGCCTAGAGACTACCCTTGAACCATGAGTATCGTATCTATCTCATATTTGACTGTGATAGACCTTAGAAGTATCTCATTTCTTACAAGTCACGTGTTTGGATGAAACTAGTACTGGACAAAAGTAAAGTGCGAGAAAATAGATAGAGAACACCATAACATTCAGTAGCATGCATTGTCCCTGCCTTCGCTTACAGTAGATGAATATTCCACACCCAACAGTACTTCATAAGTAGCTAAGTGCACAGATGGAGGCTCAAGGTGATGAGCAGAGTGCATGAAGGAAAGGCACTGGGCATGAAGGCTACTATAGGAAGGACATTTGCATGCAATATGAAAATTCCTGTGGAAATCCATGTCGGCAGGGGGCGAGATTTCCACACAGTAATCTTGTTTGATCTGAAATGAGCCTCACTCCGAAATTTGATCTGTAGGTGAATGAAATAGATTCTGCTGAGGTTCAGAATGTTCGATTAAGCTTCTTACCCTCTTTGAGTTGTAGCTCTGCAGCAAAGGATTAGTGCCCGCATAGGCGCATATCCTGTATCCAACTATATAAGGGGTACTTACGTGCAGCTTCCAGGCACTCCCTTGCGCATGCAACTAAAGGGATTTTGACCCTAAATATCTTGAAATTTTGATTTGATACTCTCGAGGGAGAATTGGGTCGGCTGAAATTGAAAATCCAATTCTCCCTTCAGAGCCCGTCAATATAAATGTAATATAAATGTAATACAAAGAAACAATTGTTTGAGTGTCTTTCGTTCTTTGTGAAATCCAAAACACTGTAAATAGTAAAATTAAGAAATCTTGAAAATTAAGAAATGGCATTTCATACACTGTGAATTCTAAAATTAAACTATTTTGATACACTAGTGTTGGAATTGACATCAAGGTACGATATATAGTATGATATAAAAGATAATGTGGATCTCTTTTGAGCACTGAATTTGCAACTCAAAGGAGATCCACCTTGTCTTTTATATCATACTATTATTTCTTTGAAGGATGAGATAACTTATGAGGTGTCATGTTTATTTTCATCCCATTTTGGACTCTTGTGTATCGTGTGCTACATATTTAATTGAAACACTAGGTGAAAACACAAGGTGACCTGGAAGACTTTAACCCCTAAATGCCTAAAGCCCTCTCCAAATTCGGCAGTTTTGCAAAGATGCATTATAAAATGCAACCTAGAGGGATATTTTGAACTTGATATATGAATAAAAGTTGTACATTATGAATTTTAGATTCTATCCATACAGTTAGATCTATGATTGCTATTACCAATAGTTTTGTATAAAATTTGAAACGTGAAATTCAAAATTATTTTGTAATTCAATTACGAATAAGATATTGACAATCCACGGATAAAATTCTTTGTGATTGGTTGAAATGTAATACTCTAAGTGTAGTGATTTTTGGAGATTTTTTGGTTGCTTAATTTTATGAGTTGACTTTTTTTGGAGCATTTTAACACTGAAATCTTCAAAATTTTGGGTGAATCACTACAACATGAAATGAAGCATAAAAATTTCACAAATCATCCCCTTTCTAATCGGATCACATGTGCATGAAGCTAAACTTCTCATAGAATCTACAGTAAAAATTCCACACTGCAAAAAGTGCATGACGGATGAGAATCTACGGATGAAATCTGTACATCGTCCAAAATTGGACGCTTAGGCAGTTAGGGGTTAATCCTTTAACACTTTGGGTACTGTAGTTGGCTTCACTATATTTTACTGGGTTTTCCTACTATGATTGATACTACCAAAAATAGAATGGATTAAATTAGAAAATAATTGTACAATTGTATTCTCAACTGGAGTAGAGACACTTTGCCAAAATTAGAGAATCATCCGATGGTGGAATTGGAAGATCATAATATGTCTTTGAACCATATAATGCACACTCAAAAATTAGATTTTGGAGGATGTGTGACTTCAAAGTTAAATAGAATTTGGATTAAATTTTCTAAAATGAAAATGAAGATGTTCAGCAATGACCTATGTCAACACCTCTCTGTTGCAATCTTTCATGTCAAAAACGGACTCACACATAATTATTGTGAATTTTATAAATAACAGTGACTCATCCATGTACGGTTTAGGAAAAAAATTATATGTTAAAATATGAAAGGAGTTGGTACGTGGATCAAGATTGGAATATATACATTAATGGAACATGAACAAGAGAACACAATTCAAAAAAATAAAACAAGATAACAAACTTCAAAACACAAAAAATACCACATAGTACATGTGTTGTATTTGTAAGTATTTACTGTATTTTCAAGTATTTACAAAATTTTATAATTTTGTTCATAGGTGTTTGGATGGTTGCACAACTCCAAATTGAAATTTTCATTTTTTTAAAGATGTGTATTATAAGACTCAAAATCTGAACTTCACAATTCAAAATTCAATTCTTTGCAGATTTTCCGATATTCGCATTTTCGACACATCAGGGACCACAAAGTGGTGACTTGAGCACTGAAGGGTTAAGGATAACTCTACTACAACATGAAATGGGACATAAGAGTTTCACAAATCACCCCTTTCTATTTGGATCGCACATGCATGAAGCAACTTCCCATAAAAAATTCAGCAAAAAATTTCACACTGCAAAAAGTGCATGACGGATAAGAAAATGAAGTTTGCTTCTGCATGGTTGGGCAGTGAGAGGTTAAACAAGACAAGCCTCCTTTTAACTTTGCGAGAATCTAAGTATCTAAGAAAGAATGATCCTCTGTAACCATGAAGTGGCTTAGCTTCCCTGACTCAAAAAAACATAATTCATTCGATTCTTTGTTCTTAGGTCAGTGTTTTGGGACCAATACAACAGTGCTTTGGCATTGCAGTGCTACTCCATCAATCTCAACAAATTCAACTGATCTATCACCAGACACTAGCACAAACCAATCATGCTCCGATTCTCCAATCCTCAATCTAGACGTCTCACTACAGAGCTCAAATTTGAGAATGTCACCGATTTCATCTCAAGGCCTGCTCCAAGACTACAGGACGGACAGAATAATGCGTTTCATGGAAGCAGATGAACAGAGATTCTGCAAGAAACAAAAGAAACGAAACAAAAGATTAAGTTGCATAACTCACTTCCACTAAAAACTCAGTCATACAACAGGACCTCCCAAACTACACCACTTCATCAGCACATAGAATCAGGTGTTATTCTAATACTGAATTCCAAAGATCCAAAACTAAGGATCAATCATGTTACAGTCTCAGCTACCTTCAATACTCTCTTCCCTTCTATGTAAGTGTTTCCCTCCAACAACGCTCTGCTCGTCCCTCACATAGAGCAATGTTAACGAGGTAAACGTCGGTCTCCATGCCTGCAATTCCAGGCCATGGTCAATCCCCTCTATCATTCCAAACCCCAACCCCATCAAAAGAAGCTATCCCTACCCAGTCTACCATCCATGTCCTCTATGTACAAGTGAAACAGATCGGAAGCGGGTGTCCCTCGTCTTCAGCACCCCACCCCAACAGGGCTCGACAATAACTCCGTCCAACAAAACGCCAACACAATTCACCTCATGGCCGCACTCTTGTGCCATATTCTAGAATAATATTCAGACACGTCTTGTCATCCACGATCACACAACTACGTTACTCGTCTCATACAAGGTTCCCCCTGCACAATCCCCAATCTAGAGAGAAACTCAAATAAATTTTCATGACCCTACGCCATTAGGACCTGTAATGCAACTTGCCCCACCGCCAAGGAACATTACCAGATGCTAGATACCTCCACTAAGCGACCACCCGGGCAGTCAGTGGCTAACCGACTACGGTCACAGCCATGACATCACGTCAACCCACGGCTCTCACCCATCAGCGCTTTACTTGGCGGCACCACCGGGAGCCTTGTCGGTCCACTTGCCATACTTCTCCTTCATCTGCTCTGCCAGCTGAGAAGATTTCGACTCCTCTCTTCTCGTCGCACGTTTCTCCGCCTCCCGCTGCTCCTTCGCGTTCATTGTGCGAGTCATCTCGATATCTTCGTAATAATCGTTCAAATCGCAGCAGTTCACGCAGATTCCCAGTGTCAGCACCGCCACCTGCACGCACCCAACACACTGTCAGCCTCTGCCCACGCAATCCATCAACGTATACATCAATCAATCATACAGCCCCCTCATATACACCACTCTCCGCTTTCCACTTCATCACCCCGCCCACAAAAACACTGCATGCGCACCTTGCCACCAAAGTCACCAGATCCATGTCTGAAACAATCCAGCCCATACGCGACATCCAAAATCACACTCACCTGAACACACCCGGTGACGAACGCCACGGCGCTCAAAATCTTCAGAAGTGTGATAGTGGTCTGTTGACTGTAAAACGGCTTGTCCAATGCATTCCGGACTTGCGTCGGCTTCGAAAAAATCGCAAAAGCCGTCGCCAGCAGACCGATCACAGAGAACGCCAGCAGAATCAGCTGAAGCGTGAAGCACCCCCGTCTCGTGCTCGAGCACAGACCTATCAACCCCGAACCGATGGTGAAAGCACCGGCAATCACAATCAGCCAAGCTGCCCGGCTCGGCTGATGCTCGATGATGAACACAAGCACCACTGTGGCAATTCCACCAGCCAGAACCAACAGGTTCATCATCAACAGCAGCGTCGTCGAGCACACGGCAATGTGCCCTTTAAAGCCTCGTCCTGCCATCGCGGCGGTCTTTCAAGTCAATTCCCTGCATCCAACAACGCATAAGACACCCGTTACAAACTGGACCTCCAGTCACATAAACCGTCTCAAAGCATGATAGGCCCCAAACCCCTTGCCCTGGACAACCACGCCCAGATCGAAACCAAACAACAGGCACACCTCGTCAAGAGATCTGAGCAAACATACTATTGCAAAGACGGGTATGATCGGGATGCATGCAGAACAGAACCGGGTCACGGGAGTAGTCTCAACTTCTATGTACGAATTCGCAGTGGATACTCCTAAATTCGTCTCACAAACTATCTTTTGTAAAGAGATTATAGATTCATAGACCAATTAACGAGTTGCACTCCTGAAAACGTCAAGCCACGACTCGAGACAGTGATGTCAGCACTGATGCCATCCTCTCTAAGTAGCGGAAATAATGATATACTCGTTGCGAAGTCGTAAGCTACCGTAACTTCATAACGACAGGGCGACTCTGACTAGGTCTCCCATCGTTGTAGTCACGACGGACATGCCAAGAAGAACCTGTGGCCACATGCAACATCTAATCTCCCAACTCCAAACCTGCGTCTATCTTCTTGCAATGTCGAAACACTCATGCAACAAGCGCAAACCTTCTTTAACAATGCCCAATTGCATTAAAAATCGGAAAAAAACATTCAATAAAGCACGCTTCTATAAGAAAGTTCCTGTTCCATTCAACCACTACTTCGGCGTGGTCCAAGAACACCTCCCATCGAGTAACCCTAAGGCCGGCTGAGAAAAACAGCCTCAACACATGCCGGTTCCCTAATAAGCATACTGCAGCTGAAACAACGCCGGATCTTGCTGAAGTACCATACCTCGAATGGTCCGGAGAATTCTTTCCTTCAGTCTCCTCCGCGATTCGGAAAGAAAAACGCACACCCCTCGCTAAAGTTAAAGCACTAGCTATCACCCAACCCCTCCTCCGAATCCTCCGGAAAACACGCACACGACGTAACTTGAAAGCTCAAGATCGCTCTGGCCAAACCACTCTGCGAGCTATTTCGGAAACGTCAACTCCCAGAATGGCCTTCACCTCTCACACATTTGATTCAAGTCGAGCCTGGCCCTCGCCTTGCTATAACATCAAGAAGGCAAGACAACCCCTAATTCTTGACAAAAGCAAGAAACGGACGAGGACTGAGCAGCCACGAGGGAGGGGATGAAGTACCTGGAAGGAGAAGGGAACGTTGGGTCGGTGACAACGATCGTTAGATGCGAGAATGCAGACGCGGTGCAGAAACCGCGCAGAGCAAGTGACTGCAAAGTCGACGAAGAAGCTCTCTCTAAGCTACCTCTGACACTGCACTGATTTGAGAGACGACCCTATTACTGCGGCCCCTACTGCCGCGGCAGTGCTGCAGAAGCGAGTTCGGGCGGCTCGGCCCTACCTACTACCACGCCACGTGGTGATCCACGTGGCGTATTTTTAAACGCTGCGCATGTGCCGTGTTGGTTGAAGGTAGTGTAGGGCAAAAAATTTATTTTTTTATTTTTTTATTTTTTTGCTGACTTGGGGTCTGTCGGCATTGATTGTAAACGTTCCATTCAGTTCTGTTCAGTGCCGTTTGTAAAGTAAGGTTCAATTAACCCCTAAACGTCAGAGCGTCCAGAAAGTGGACGATTAACAGATTCAAACCTTTCTCACGTTCTCATCAATGCTTGCATGGAAGTCATCTAGTTTTTTGGAGATTCTTCATCAAGTTGTTGTCCTATCTAACGGTTGGTTTTAATCATACTTGATTACATATTTTTCTAAAATTACAAATGTAGAAGTATGTAAAGTCGTTGACCAAGCCAAAATTGCGTTGACCGTAGTTCAAAAGTGGCCTTGCAAAAATAAGGTCATAGATTTAAGAAACACAAAAATTTCAAAGAATCACCACGTTTAAAAGTATCTCATTTCAAATTCATTCCAACAAATTCTACTCAAAAAATATTAAAATTTTGTTTGTAATCGAATTTAGAAGGAATTTTTAATTTTAACTTTCAAATTTTATAATTAAATATTGGTGATAGTATTAGTGAATCGAACCGTATGGATGGAATATAAAATTCAAAATCTAGAAGTTTCATTTGTATATCAATTCCAAAATATTCTTCTAAATAGTAGTTTATGATGCTTTTTCTCAAATTGTCAATTCTAGGGACACCCTGGTACATTTAGAAGTTAAGTTAGGACATGAATTCTCTATATATTACTTCAAAGGAAATGTATTTATTATACCTCACAATATTAAACGGTACTTCACTAAATGGTACTTCACTAAATGGTACTTCACAATATCATTTTAGTGATGCATAACTAACATTGTATTTTTATGTAATCTTAATCAATGCACCATGTTTTTCTTATAGAAAACAAAAACTTCATTTATTGCCATTTTTTAATATTTCTTATATTTCTTATATATAATACCGGTAATCATTTTTAATACATCGGTGGTGAATTTTTAGATTTTGATTGTGTGAACATGTAGGAAACATGGGTACATTTTCCCTTTTGAAATACTCCTAAAAAAAGTTGTAAAGTTTATGTTGTAGACAATGGTGGCATTCACCTAAATTTTGTAGTTACCATGGCAATGGTGCATAAACCTGGGTGACACTTTAAATTTGTGTTTTTTTCCCACTTTGCCTACAAGTTCTTTAAATGCAATTTCGTCATGTATTGGTTCAAGCAAAAACTAATCAACGCAAGGGTAAAATAGGATAATTTTTTGTCTCTTGTACATCCAAAAAAGATCAATGAATTATCAATTATGAACTAATTTGGAGGTTTGGATGGCATAAATACTTGCCTTACAAGGTGTATGAAATGTTAGCATTGGAGCTTTGTGCGAAGCTTCGATGAAATGGTATGAGCTTTTTGGTACATGACGAAAGGTAGGGTCTTCAAAATGTCAAACCAAGACAAACTCCAAGCTCGTGTACATAGGCCTTAGTTGTATTTCATCTCTTCTTTTTAGAGTATGGATTTCAAAGGTCACAATATCATAACCATATTTCATCACTTACTTTAAGGGCATGGGCCTCAAAAATAGGATAATTCATACTTTTCCCCATTCTTTTATTTAATCTTGAACTTCCATCTTATCTTGTGGCTCATGTCACACAATGAGAATGATTTTAACCCCTAACCGTCCCGGCGTCCATATTTTGAACGTTTTTTGGGATACATTCACCTTTGAAGCGCTGTAACTTTTGCAAAAAGTGTTTGATTTCAATGAAATTTTGGAAAAACAAACCGCATGATGTATGAAATGAATGGTTAAAATTTCAGATCAATCCAAGATGTATTGAATTTTTAGTGATCATTTGAAAGTAGGGTCTTTTTTTTGGACAGTTTTTGTGCATTTTGATGGCTGCAACTTTGGGGGCTTGTATTTCCTTCATCCCATGTCCGTTTTCAATAAAAAAATTATTGGATTGAATTCCCCTTGAAGTCTAGCTAATATGGTATAATTTTCATGTCAATCCATGTTGTTCAAAATGTTTGGGAGTCATTTTAGTGCATGGGTCTATTTTGAACACGTTTTGCTTTTTGGGTCAAATGGGTCACTTTTTGGGCTACTTTTTGACATTGCAAGGCCATGTTAGGGCACATTAAATTTTTTCATGAGTTTTTTTGGTACCAATGTGTTTATATGATGATTTTGAACTAATTTATAGTTGAAAGTTTTTTCATTTGAGTAATTTTGAAAACGAATTTCACCTCTACCTGTGTTGCTAGGAAAATTTCAGTATTCTTTTTTTTACACTAAAACACTATGATCTTGCAATCTGTATGGCCAAATGACTCCAAATTTGATCCACATCATTTACAACATGTATATTACAAGATTGTACAATTGAGATTTCTATACCTAACTTACATGTAGACCTATAACACATCAAAAGCAACGATGTTTTTAAGCCCAAAAAAGTTAGGGACGCTTAGAGGTTAGGTTTGTACACTAAATATAATGATATATTATAATAATACATTGCTTCATAGTATAGTTATTTATTGATTCCATTATATGTCGCTTAATTAACCATGAAATAATGAACTTATCACTATGCTTTTCATCGTTTAGAAAATGGTTCATAGTCTGAACGTGTCCACTATATGAACGTAGGCGCGCTTAACCCCTAACCGCCCAACCATGCATATTTTGCATGATGTAAGGATTTTAAGTCCGTTTTCTCATCCATCATGCACTTTTTGTAGTGTGGATTTTTTATTGAAACTTTTATGGGAAGTTAGCTCCGTGTATGTGATCCGATTAGAAAGGGGATGATTAATGAAGTTTTTATACTCATTTCATGTTGTAGTGTTCCACCCAAAATTTCAAAGATTTTAGTCTAAAAGTGCTCTTGAAAAAGTCAACTACTAAAATTAAGCAACCAAAAAATCTTCAAAAATCACTACAGTTAGAGTATTACATTTCAACCCATCACAACAAATTTCATTATTAGATTGTCAATATCCTATTCGTCATCATATTACATAAGAGTGTTAAATTTTAAGTTTGAAATTTAATACACAAATATTGGTGATAGCAATCGCAAATCTAACCATATGGATAGAATCTAAAATGCATAATGTACAACTTTTATTCATATATCTAGTTCAAAATATCCCTCTTAGTTGCATTTTATAATGCATCTTTGAAAAACTGCCAAATCTGAAAAGGGTGAGAACGTTTAGGGGTTAAGGGTTAATCTAGGATTTAAAAAAAATGAATAAATCACATTTTCATGACATTTATAACTTAAAATAGATTTCAAATAAATACAAAATTAGTCTAAGATAAAATTAGATATTTAAAGGCATTTTTTAAGATTGGAAATATTTAATTAGTTATCCATCTATTGTTGATATATTTTAAAGAATTGAATGTATATCAAGTAATATGAAGGGTGTCAATTTTGTCAATTCTTTTAATATGATTTTGAGTATGATTTATAATTTAATTTAAAAATTATTAGCATATTTCTCTCTTTATAAAATTCTTTAAATTGCTCTACACTATTTTTTAGTACATTTCACCCTATACACACATTTAGTACTTTCTCTAATGGCACTAAATAGCACATGAGTTTACAACGCATGATATTATTTAGAATTCATGAATTTCCTAAGACACAAGGTTGGAGAGATCTCATTTTGTTTTCTGTTTTTTCATTGTGGGCATTATGTGATTTATTTTTGAAAAAATTGAATTCTAAAGTAGGACCTGCCACTTTGGTCTATCCATAGAAAATTCACTCATAATTTGGAGGTCTTGACACATACAAACTCGGGAAAATCTTTTGAAAGGGACCCATAGAATCTCTACTGTGAAAAAAATTATACCCTGTTTGTTCACAACTAGACATATGGGAGTGTCTGATCAAATGTGTACACAATATGATAAATTATGTTGACATAAATGATACGTTATGTTTTTGGCAAACGATTTAGAACATGACATGAAGAGTTTCCAATTGCATGTGTATTAAACATCCAATATTTAGTGTACGTATTAGAATGTGACATAAGAGAATGTAATAAAAAAAAGTCCAAAGTGTGCATTGAGAGTTTCTTGTTGGTCAGCACATCCGTACTCAATATCTAATTTCTTTCAAAATATAAGGTTTGTACCATGGGTGGATCGAACGGACACTTTATTCATGTTGGCCTAAAAAGAGAACCGAAGTTCTTACTACTACTTGGCACCAAGGATTTTTTTGGTTTTTGAGATGTGCTAAAGTGGTGACATAAAATAAAATGGTGTAGACAAATATTTGAATATTCATCTATATTTTGGATAGAACTATATTTTCATCCATATATTTGGATGAGTTCCATTTAAAATTGATTTTATGTGAATTATTTAAAAATACTGTAATAATCTAGCGTCTTCATCCATTTTTTCTTCAAATTTTTCCTTAAGGCTTGGTGCACGCCAATTATTTTTGGTGCTTTCTGGCATTTGAATGCCAAAAAAAACAATCAGTGCTTGGCACTTTTGAGTTTCCATTATGTCCCAAATACGTAGATACTGGTATCATGTATCCATACGTAAGATAAGGCAACATAAAGAGCGCTTCCTAGTCAATCCGGGTGACTCCTCCGAAGCAACTGTCGGTCTCTCTTTCTCCTGTCTGTTTGGAATTTAGGGTTTCCATTGAGCTCTCCGTTCCGCCCTGCTCATTTCTCATCTCTACAACAGCTGCCTTGTTCATCACGGAGCTGCCTTGTTCATCACGGAGCTGCCTTGTTCATCACGGAGCTGCCTGGTTCTTATGTGATATTATGGCGCACTGGTGAGCTTCAACGCCTTTTTTCACATCAGTGCCTGGTCTCATGTTTTGGACAACATCCTCAAAGGATTCACGTTATGAATAGCGCCTCTTGCTGACAGAATTTTGGATGTCTTGTGAAGAGCATGGATTTGGAGCAGCTTCGGAGAGAACAGGTGTCGTCGCAATTGTGGAGGATTTTTAGAAGAGGAGGTTTGGCTTTGCAGGTGAGCTGCTTTGTAACATGATTCTTCTAGGCGGTAATGAAAGCATTTTTTCGGGGTTTATTCTAGTTTGCTGCTCGGGCGGAAGAGCTTGTGCGGAAGAGCTCGTGGTATTATTGTTAGCCTACATAGTTCTGTTGGTTCGAAGTGATTGCAGTGGTTTAGGGTTTAGCGCTCTGTGCATCGACCTCGGATATTTTGGTTCTACCTGTGGTTATCACATGCCTGTTGAATGAGTATCTCTATTACTGCCCTACGATATTCATCGTTGTTTTTAATTTAATTTTCATTTTCCTATGGAGTGAGAGTTTGGATTCTTGGCCTAGTTCCAAAGAATTAGGGATTCAGGTCAAATTTGCAGTGATTTTGGTGTTAAGCATAGTTTTAGGGGATGTCGGTTGTATTTGCGTAGGAGAAATCTTGTTCATTTTTCTCAGTAGAGTAGTGAAACGAGCTTTGTGTCAAGGGCGGGCAGGGAACACGAAATGTGCTGGTTGTGAGCGGCAAGCTGACGTATTATTTCGTTTTTTTGTAGGACCAGTGGAGTTGTGTGAGACTGCTAGGAGCCTGGCTTTAGGGTGTGAGTAGGGTCGACTTGAGCTGTGGATGCAGTGTGGTAGACGCTATGGATTCCAGACGGCGGTCATTAGTGATAGGCCCCAAGGTGCGCCAGGTTGGTTTTGTGACGCCGAACGCCGACATTCCGGGTGAGGGATCAGGGATGGGGAATAGCGAAAAGGAGGTGTTAAATTTAACTGCCAATTCGCCTACACCCGTTACTATTGTTCCGATGCGACCTGCTATTGAAATCCCGCAGAAGATGGAGCCTGTGGCGGTAGCATCACCGTCTTACACCGTTGAAATCCCCTCTACTCCATCTCCCAGTTACAACCCTGCCGATCCTGTACTTGAGGGATCGTCGTTGCCGTCTAGCAAAGGAGGTTTGTCGCATTCACCTTTTGATATATACCCACCAGTGATTTTTTTTTTGTCAGGAGACAGTTTAGCATTTTTGGTACTTTTCCATGGCTTGAAGAGCAATCTAAGCTCCTTGGATGCTCTTTTCATATTGATATATAGGTAATATCAGGGTAATACACATGTGCTACCTAGGTGCTACTTAGGCAATACCTGGGTGATACCTAGGTATAAAGAGGCTACACATCTCGACTCCATGTAGGAAATCCTTTTTTTTCTTCAAAAATCCTTATGGAAATGCTGTGGTACCCTGCAATCTACGTTATTGTTGTATGATATAAGATTGTTCTGTGCATGCAGGGAGCACAATCAACGAGGGATACAGTGTAGTCGCAGAAAGTGTTACTGAATCTTCACCACTGGGTAGGATGACCGGAGGTTCCATAGAGAGGATCAAGCTCAAGACTTCAGATGTAACTATTGGCTCAGTGCCGGCAGAGGGTGGTGCAACTAGCGGCAAGCCTGGGAAAGTCTCGAAAGCCAACAACCAAGGTGTTCCAACGTTGGCAGGTAGCAACTCAGGAGCGCCTCCAGCTGATGGTATGCTTCTATGTACTTTGACGAGCTTTCTTTGAAAAGTATTTTAGAGGGTTTGGGGGCAAATTGTTGGTTTGAAATTCCTGTTTTAGGGTGAGTTCCATCATTGTAGTGTCCTGGATGTAGGATCTAAGCCGCTGAAGGAGAGGACATCAAAAGCCGAGAGGAGAGCGAAACAGGAGGCAGAGCGGGCAGCGAAACAGGCGGGCAAAGAAGTTGGTAAGCCCCTCCTGAAATTTAATAAGGTCATGCCTTACGTCGGAAGCTATAATGGAGAACAGACGAAAGGCTGATTTCAGATGCTTGTCCAGCACCTTTTGCAACTACATGTCAGTGAGCATGCATGACGAACGGTCAATGACATGATGTTATGCTACTCAATGCCAGCTACCATAAACCCTAAGTAACTTTAAAGTGTTTTGCGCTTTAATATCGAGATGCCTTATGATTTTATCTTGCAGTGCCAGCCATTTTGTTCTCTTGATTCATCAAGAGTCTAGCGGGTTCACCCCGTGTATATGTCCGTGAAAGTAAAATTAAAAAAGAAAAAACACTCTTGTAGGACATAGACATTTTTCTTGATGAATCAAGAGCTTTTTCCCGGGCCACGGAGTTCTAGTCCGTACTGTTAGTTTGCAAAAGTTTATCTAAACATTATGAGTCTATGTTGCTTTTGCCATCAGGTCCTAAAGGAGCAGCTGGAGGTGATAGCAGTCAACCCAAGAACCCAAAAGGAAAGAAGGATGGTGTAACTGAGAAGAAGGGCACACAAGCACCTGAAAGGAAAGGATCAGAGAAGTCCAGCGAAAAGGAGAAGAAGAAGGAGGTTCCAGCTCCCCGCCTCCAATTCGACGACATGGAAAAAGTAGCAAAGGCTAAAAGGCGGTCTTTAGTGGAACAGACAGAGACGAAGAACCGTGTTGAGCTTTTCAGGCACTTGCCCCAGTTTGTTTATGGGACACAGCTACCCTCTTTGGAGGCGAAATTCTTTCAAGATGATGCCACCCACCCGCATCCTGCAGTTTACCAGGTTTGGCCCTTGTTATTACCTAAACATTTCCATAATGTTTTTTTACTCTAATTTAGAGGAGCAAATATAAAGTGTACAATACTGGGTAACGTAATTTGACTTAATTATGTTAGTATGTCATCTTGCTTTGAAGAGGTTTATCTGTCACGTATTATCCTTTATGTAGTTTTTTGTCTGCATTGCAGTTTACACATTTTTCTGTTTGTGTTCGAGGGTATCTTTGATATCAATATAGGGATCCCAACTATTCATACTTTATTTGCCAACTATTAGATAACAACGTTCTGTGGGAGGCGCAGGTTGGTCTGCAGTACTTGACTGGGGATATAGTGGGCGGAAATGCGCGTTGTGTGGCCATGTTGATGGCTCTTCGAAGCATGATAATAGATTACGAAACACCTCCTGAGAAGACCTTGGTCCGTGACCTGGTGACCAGGACCAACAATCATGTCAACTTTCTCATTACTTGCAGGCAAGTTTAAACTAATACTTTTAATGTGATTTAATCCTCAGAGAAAACATCAGCTATCGTTAGTTTACTGACATGGTCGGCCTTTACATTTTCAGCTGTCATAGTTCAGAGTAACCAGGAAACATTCCTTATCCGTTGAAATACTTGAGTACGATTATTTCCTAACCCATTGAATAGATGTATTACTGTGACGCTCACTTACTCTTGCTTTAAAATTTTGGTGCTTATTTTCACATAGGTTTTTCATATATTGATCGTGCTTTTCACCTGCAGGCCCCTTTCGATAAGCATGGGCAATGCAATCCGCTTCCTTAAAGCACGAATTGCAAAGCTGGCTGTGACTCTCCCTGAGACTGAAGCTAAAGCAAATCTGGTTGCAGACATTGATACATTTATCCTAGAGAAGATAGTATTTGCAGATAAGGAGATCGTCAAGCATGCGGTGACTAAAATCAGAGATGGAGATGTTGTGCTTACTCATGGATATTCCTGTGTTGTAGAAATGATCTTAGTAAGGGCTAAAGAAATGGGCAAAAAGTTCCGAGTTGTGATTATCGATTCCCGGCCTAAATTGGAAGGGAGACGTCTACTGCGTTCCCTTCTCAGCAAAGATATTCATTGTACCTATACCCATACTAATGCTGCTCCATATATCATGCAAGAAGTGACACGTGTGTTCCTTGGGGCTGCATCTGTTTTGGCTAACGGGACTGTTTATTCAAGAGTTGGAACGGCTTGTGTCGCCATGGTGGCTCATGCATATGGCGTGCCTGTAATGATATGTTGTGAGACTTACAAGTTTCATGAGCGGGTGCAACTTGATTCAATCACCTCCAATGAACTGGGTATGTTACATGCTTCTTTGTTACTGGGTTGAACGCTTATTTTTCTGTAGGTTGATGTGGAAAGCTAGTTCAGTAGTTTACTATCTTTCTTTCTATGAACATAAAGGTTGCTTTTTTGATCTTCTGAGCGTTCATGTCATGTTAGTCTTGCGGCTCTGTCGGTTCAAGTCTTTGATAATATGTCTGCGCATGGTGGCAGGTGACCCTGATGCATTGGTGAAGGTGGCTGGGCGGAATGATTCAGCTCTTGAAGGCTGGGCTGAGAACGAGCATTTGCAGCTCTTGAACCTCACGTATGTGTTTTTAAGTGAAAGCTTACCCTTAGAATTGCAATTGCATGGCTGACTATCAGCGAAGTATATCACACGTGTACTATGCTTTTAGAGGTGTCGTCGATTGTAACTCTCACATTCTTATTGGTTATATTGTTACCTTTTCAATATGTATAGCAACCTATCGTGATTTTGTGTTAATTTAAATTTTGATTTATTTTGGGTTGCAGATATGACGCTACGCCTGCAGATTATGTATCGATGATCATTACCGAGCTTGGCATGGTGAGAATCTATTTTAGAAATTTTGTATATGTTAAAAGACGCTTTGTAATTAGTTTACTTGATTTGATACCGATGGGTTGGTTCACGGGGAGGTGTTTGATATTTTGAGCTTCCTCACCTGTTATCAGATCAAATGTAGACCCTCACTATGTACAGTAGTACATGGAGGGCTTACTGGATATGTATGATAATTTTGTGATACATGATTGTTGTTATTGTGCAGGTCCCTCCAACCAGTGTGCCTGTGATACTTAGAGAATACAGGAAAGAACCTGCAATATAGATTTGGATCTGGAGGGTGGCACTTCATAATTTTTGGGTCAATTGAAGTATACGAAATCACGGGAGAGGTTATGTTGAGGAGAGTTGTCTCAAATCTTTTATCAAAGCAAATACAAAATTTTGTTGAGGAGGATGTTGATACCAACGTCAGTATGCATCTTAGTATTTTTTCATGAGTGTTGGTCTCATGAATGGATCACCTTTGAACAAGAGGGTGATGCCACAATTGATGTTCAGATTTGTATTTTTTGTCTGAGTTGTAGTGTTTGTCTAGCTGATTTTAGTGAAGGGCTTCATCACAAAACCCCTTTGAAGGCATTCATTCAAACAATGAGCCACAAGGTTCTAGGGCTGTTTGTCATTACAGTAATCTTCATGGCACACTATACTAATCATCTGTTTACAGTGACAGTAAGATGCTGACTTAGTGAACCCTTACTAATGTGCGGAGTGTCACATAGTATAGAACTTAGAAGTAAATTCACTTCTTACAAGTTATACGATTGGATGGCACTTGTGTTGTAAAACTAAATATATCTATTTTGCACTTTCTAATATTGTATCTTGATCAATTCTTGGAATACGTATTGTGACATGTGACATTCTTATAACTTCTACATATTGTGACATGTTGTGACTGTTGTTTTTAGTGTAAGTATATGATTTTCCACGAACATTGGATTGTAGATGATTGGAGTCAAGTTATCTTCTCAAACGAGAGTAAAATCAACCTCTTTAACCCCTAAACGTCCTCACCCCTCTCCAAATTCGGCAGTTTTGCAAAGATGCATCATAAAACGTAGAGGGATATTTTGAACTTGATGTATGAATAAAAGTTGTACATTATAAATTTTAGATTCTATCCATACGGTTGGATCTGCGATTGCTATCACCAATATTTTTGTATGAATTTTGAAACTTGAAATTGAAAATTCTTTTGTAATTTGATTACAAATAAGATATAGACAATTTGTACATGAAATTTGTTGTGATTGGTTGAAATGTAATACTCTAAGTGTAGTGATTTTTGGAGATTTTTTGTTTGCTTAATTTTATGAGTTGACTTTTTTAAGATCACTTTTACACTGAAATCTTCCAAATTTTGGGTGAATCACTACAACATGAAATGAGACATAGAAATTTCACAAATCATCCCCTTTCTAATCGGATCACAGATGCATGAAGCTAACTTCTCATAAAATATAGAATAAAAATTCCACACTGCAAAAAATCAATGATGGATGAGAAATCTGTGTTTGCTTCTGTCCATCGTCCACATTCTGGACGGTTGGATGTTTAGGGGTTAATCCAGATGGAAGGGTTTGGTGTTGAACACGAGAGGGAGAACTGCTTTCGGTATGAATTGTCAATCAAACAATTTTCAAGTTCAATTTAGACCCTTCTCGTGTCATCTTCCAACAATACAATGCTCCCATTCACACAACAAAGATGCTTCAAGAATGGTTCTCCCAACAATGTTTTATTCTTCTACTTTGGCTTACTCAATCGCTTGATTTGAATCCCATTGAACACCTTTGGTCAATTCTCAAACGGAAACTCAATCGATATGAGAGACCTCCAACTAGATTGATAGAACTGTGGGATCATGTGGTAGAAGTTTTCCACTCTATTACTCCAAATGATTGCACGAGGCTTGTAAAAGTATGCCACATAGAATTGCAGCTGTAAAAGCAGCAAAACAGAGGTGGACAACTTATCGAGAGATCATCTTTCATGGGTTGGCAAAATTGACCAAATGCATGGGTGGACTTTGGAATTTTCTCCTTTTGTAGAGCTCTAATCTAAAGTTTTTTTTTCTCTAATATATACTACGTATTGCATAGTATGTTAATGAAACTACCAGTTCCAATTTTATGTGTTTATTTTTCATTATGAGAAATAGTGAATTTCAAACGGAATCATTGTTCAAATTTTTACTGTAGAAAGATGCCATACGAGTCCAACACTGGTGGTGACTGCCCTATTTTTTCCAACCAACGCTTTTGGACAGTCACGCTTTTGAGAAAACCACATTTAAGACGACAAGTTTTACACTTCTATGCATCTCAAATGAGCTTATTATTCTGCACAACTTCATTGGCAGAATTTTTTTTTATTAGAGGTTGTAATGTAATCAATGATTCATGAGCACAAATTTTATCATCACTAGGAGTATCCAACCTGAATATTAAGGCGTCTTAACCACACAGAATGGAGGATCATGTGGAAAACATCATATTTCTCCGGTGGTTGATGAAGTAGGAAATGCCTCTGCACCTGTGACACTTTCTCCTGCATTGGATATCCCCAAATCCACGTCAGAAAGATGGACGCTTAACCCTAAAAGACCTAGGATTCAAGGTTTTAAAATTGGGGAATGGCATGATATGGGTATCACTTTTACACGTCTCACATAGTATGACTTATGTCTAAATCATTTTATGTGTGCTAGAAATTTCGTTTTTAATACCATGTATATAGTTGCAGCCATGGTGCCTATAACACCCTCTAATTTTTGTAATTTTCCAATGTTTTTTTCTTACCAAAAAGATATTTCTAAAAAATCACACTATTTTTGGAGGAGGTACCCATATCAAGCCATCACCAAAATATCAAACCAATTTGATTGATCGTATTGTAAAAAACGTGAGATTGAGATGGGGTTAAATCTTATGTCACAAATTGCATATGTTGGTCAAAGAGTAAGTAAAATTAAACAAAAAGATAATTCTCATATGACATACTCAAAAATGCTAAAAGAAACATGAGGTCTGATATTTGGGCAGTTAGGGGGTTCAAGAATGCAGAGTTCACAAAACATGAAATTTAGAGCATCCACATCCTTCTCCCTCAATTCACTCCTTGACTACCATCATCACAATTCAAAATTTGGTGTCAGAAGCTATTGTCGAACCACTATGTGTCCCTCTATGTAGTTGGTGAACCAATCACAATCATTATCCATGGATAATCATTATCGTTCATTAATCTAGGATAAAGTATCTTCCTTAAATTAGTTACAAAGGAACGAACACTACAAGCAAAGGCATCGTTTCTCACTCTGGAGGATCCTGTTCATTGTTGTTTTTCACTTTACACGCTTGTCCTATGTGACGAATCGCACTCACCAAGTCCAACCAAAAGATTGGTGAGTGCGAAGTGGCGCCGTTTGACTTACAAAAGGAGTGAAAAGCAACGCCTTCTCCTTGTAGTGGAAGTGAGGTATCACTATGTCATGGCTCATATTCACCCTCCCTAAATATGCAACATTAAATATCGTACACACGCCAATTACCGTGTACCTTTGGCACAATACCATGCACCTTGTTGATTGTTCAATTTGCATTGAAGTGCACGACAATTGACAGTGTACGGTAATTAGTATGTTTACGATACAAGCACTTTTCATCCACTTTTCAGATTCACGAAAGAATTCAGTGCTAAGGTGGGCATGATGTGCACTGTGAAAAGGAAGGTAATCACTCACCTGCATAGACGAGTGTGTCTCCATGGTGACATTTTGCAGAATAGTTTTCAGGTTGGGAATGTCGCTCTCCTTGACATGCAACGAAAATGACTCCCAGTTTAGAATATCACTAAATGGCAGCACAAAGCTGTCTGCGATTATCACAGGCACGCATTCGTTGTAGATGGCTTCCACAATCCGGGGGCTGTTCACCTCATATCCCCCAGGGCATATGCAAAACCTGCACACGTTATTGGTCCATTTAACCCTAAAGGACCAAGGATTCATGGTTTCAAAATGACATACTCAATCAATCATATCGTGGAAAATATAACTTAGATATGTCCAAATTTTATATCATTGGAATCAATGTCAAAATCATATAAATTTGGATAAAAGGAAGTTCACATAGGACCTACTCAAAACTGCTAAAAAAAACATAAGGCTCAATTTGGGATTCTTGGTTCTTTAAGGGTTAATTTTCGCTTCATCACGTTCCTTACATTCAATATTCTGGGCCTGGGGGGTGCACTCTTTATTAAACCTTGGAATCATGTGCGTTCATGACACTACTAGAATTTGGGGGGGGGCCAGCATTGTTTTTTTTGGCAAACGTTGCTCAAAAGAAGCAACGTTTTGGAGCATGCAATAGCAACGTTTTAACCTCAAATCTATGAAATTTTATTGATAACGTTGATTTCAATATGGTAACGTTGCTTAATTTGCTAAAAACGTTGCTATTGCATGTTCCAAAACGTTGCTTCTTTTGAGCAACGTTTGCCAAAAAAACGTTGCTGACCCCCCCAAATTCTAGTAGTGTGACCCCCTTTAAAATACCCCTTGTACAATTAGAATATTCTTATATTTGTTTATGTATATATGTATAATGTAAATATACAACCCGATTTGTAGCCCTAAATATATACATAGTATGGTAGTATTCAAATTAATACCCTTGTCGTGCACTCACAAAAAGGATGATTCCTTTCTTTGAGCTAGTCTTCAACAATGTTTTGGGGACCTATGTTACAAAATGTTATGATAGTTTTACTACACTCTAAACTTGTTATTACCACACTCCAATATCATGTACGTTGGTTACCAAAGGAGTGATATAAAAAAGTTAAGAGTGTATACCGGTCACGTGAACCTAGATAGTGAGTGCCATGACCTTTTGGCAAGAGGATGTCCAAATAAAGAATTATACCTGCTTGTTTTCATGAGCTCATGATAATTGAGATGATCTGGAAGCCATTGATAAACGATGACATCGTCATCTTTTCCCTCCCAATGCTTGAACAATTGCGGTCGAACAGGGCCATGATCACGGCCCGCAAAGAAGGCCAAATGAGGTCTGTCTTTGGTTGGAGGACCACCCAGTTGTGCAGGGATATGGCCTCCAACTAAATTGATTTCGGGCAAACTCGCGTCTTTCCATGGCACGTAGCCTTCTGAGGTATTGGCATTGCACAACACTCGGATCGCCTTCTCTCCCAAGCCCATGTTTGATCTGGTTATAGCTGGCCCCTACACAATGACAATTCACTGTAAGTCACAAAATTCATCTACAACTTGATACTTACAATTGGGTGATGCCCTGATATGTCCAAAAATAGTGTGATTTTCGAGAAATATCTTTTTGGTAAGAAAAAAACATTGGAAAATTACAAAAATCAGATAGTGTTATAGGGGCCATGGATGCAGCTGTATACATGGTGTTAAAGATGGAATTTTTAGCACACATAAAATGAGTTAAACATAAGTTACACATAGTGAGATGTGTCTCACCGGTACCCATATCAGGCCATTGCCCGATCACTACCAAAAACGGGTGTTGTTTTCTCGACATTTTAGTGTCAAAAACAATGTCCAAAAGAGTATCGAAAATAACATCGTTATCAAAAACAAGGTGGTTCATAACGTCATGACGTAAGTGCTTCTTAGCCCTTAATGGACGCAGAGAGCTCCAGGGACTTTTTGTTTTTTTGGGTGAATCTTGCTCACAACTTCTATTCCATTGAACTAAATGGGGTTTTTTAAATGCCAAAACGAGCATATTTAAGGTATTTATACTTCTTTAAAATAGAATCAAAGTAAATTAAAAAGAGAATCATGCTTAAAAAGAGATTTTGGGTGTAGAAATCAAGAATGCTATGTCCATCAAGGGTTAAGAAAAGGAGTATATTTTTTTCGGGATTTGAAAAGGAGCTCATCTAGCTAAAAGAAAATGCTACTAACCATGTTAAAAATTTGGAAATTTTCCATTTTTGTATGTTTGAAAAGTAGTAATGTTGTGAGATTTGGGTGCACATACTCACCCAGTCATGGCACGACAGCATGAAGTGGTCAGCGCCACCGCTGCGATTCCAGAACGAGTACTTGTGCATAAGAACATCCACATAATCGCCCACAAAAAGCCGCAGAGGGTCCATGTTTCCGGACTCCTTTTCATACAGATAGGCCACCATCATGGCCACGCTGAAGGGCAGGAAATAGACGTGGGCCTTGTCGGGATCCGATGTCAGATAGGGGTTGCCCCCTTGCAGCTCTTGAATGAACCGCCCTTCAATCGCATATATCTCCTTACATGGCCCATTGTGCACCAGCGGCTCCTCCCCTTCCGAATACGCGTAGATCTTAAACCGCTTCTCCATCTCCCTGTAGCTCCTGTACTTGCCAAACAAAGAGATTTTTTTAATTTAAACTACTTAAAGCATCATTTTTACATACTTACCTCCGTTTCATAACAAGAGTTCAAAACCACATACTTTCTTGCGTCAATTTTAAGTGTTCACATTTATTGTATTGCCTTCCTATGTTTTTCATCCCTTTATTTATCAAGACACACAGTTCCAAAAGTTGTCATTGAGTTTCATCCCTTTCAACATGGGCTCTATTTCCATCGTAAATCTCAAATTTTTCTACAAAGTGGACTCTTATTATGAAACGGAGGGAGTATGTAGGAGTGTGAGTCTCATAGCCGCTCAAACGGACCTAATGCTGGAAATTGTGCTGGGAATTGAACCTAGACCACCTACTTGAGATAAACATCCATTCAAAATCAACCACTGAGCTCATGACTTGGTGACCACGGAAAGAGAAAAAGAAACCTTATACAACAAACCATCCACCTTTAAAAACTCATGCCTAATTTTACTTTGTTTCTTAATTCTTGGCCACCTCGTTCCGTGGTTACTTAGTTTCTGCTTACCCTCGAGGGGGGAAGTAGTCTTACACCACTTGTCCTTTGTTTGGTGGACATTGTACCACGGGTGGGTCAAATAGACACTTTATTCATACTGACCTTGAAAGAGGACTGGAGTTCTTATCTATGTAGGAGTGTGATTTTTGGATACACCAAATCTCTTGAGATCATAATTTTATCACTATGTATGAATTCCTTATGCAATTTCAAAGTGAGAAGGTTGTTGACCACTCTAAGTGACACTAGACAACCCCATTTCCATTCAAAGATAAGCAGCTATAGACATTTAACCAAGTCATGCTCATACCATTTGCTAATATGTTCAACCAAGTGTATGAATAGATGAGTTGTTGTTGGTAACAAGGGTCACAGTATAAAGAAAGGAATGGATCTAGTATCCTCTACCTTAACCCTTAAAGGACATGGCTTTCCTGATTCTTACACCCAAAATCTCTTATTTTAAGCATGATTCTCTTATAAATTTACTTTGGTTTTGTTCTAAAGAAGTATAGATGCCTTAAATATGTAGTCGTTTTGGCATTTAAAAAACCTCATTTGGTTCAATGGAGTAGAAGTTACGAGCAAGATTCTTCCCCCAAAAAAGTAAGCCCGAGGGGCATAGTATTTCCTTTATAAGTGTTAATTAAAGTAAAGAACTTAACCTAGCTAGGTTTTGAAAAACAATATACTGTAGTACCATAGCTGGGTCGTCACCCCACGAACGAATATTTAATATTTTTTGAAAAATAAGGTTTGTTCCTAAAAAAATGAATTTCTCGATTCTCGTTTTTGAGCAAAAAATGATTAAAAATGACCCAAAATGGCCCAAAATAACTTAGAAATAGCAAAATATAGCTAAAAATGATTTATCCTATTTTCGTTCTTTGGTCCTCAAAATTTCCTATTTTTTCTGTTTTATTTTATTTTTATTTTTATTTTTTGGCGACCCAGCTATGGTACGACGGTATCCACGAGGAGTTGAAAGTGGTCCTTACTGACGAAAAGCTGCTGCATTTCTATACACATCTCCATGGGGCTCGTAATTATCTTGCCCAGGAGCAATATTATCCATGAGGGTGCCATTCTTTGCTGCCAGAAATGCATTTCGGATCGCAAATCGTGCCTGAGCCAAACCATACTCAAGCTTGTCTAAAGCTGTCAACAAAACCGGTGGCTTCTGCAGTTACCATAATCACAGTATTAATCCAAAACAAAAGCATGAATCACTAAAGTATAAACCTGGGTCGGTCTACTGGCAAGACTATATATATATATATATATATATATATATATATATATATATATATATATATATATATATATATATATATATATATATATTCTAAGTAGCACATACAGCATGCACACCCTTTATCCCCTACAAGAACCAGAAGGCTGAAATTGGACCTCATGTTTTTTTTAAACAGTTTTGAGTACATCATATCGAGGCTTTCTTCTGTCTAATTTTATTTATTTCTCAACCAATATGATCAATATGAATTACATTTTTCACAATGTGATCAATTGAATTGGTCATTACATAACCTTTCTCGGTCCTTTAGGGGTTATTCAGCATGCAAAATAACCTTGAAAGTAGTGGCAGAGACCAACCTTGGAAATCTGTACTGGAGTTGGATATGGAACTGTGTCTTCTGGTGCATCGGAAAAGCTTTGCAATTCCGGTGGTGGAGTTGAAATTGAAGGACTTTGGAACCCGGGTTTCGGTGCCAATGAGACTGAGGCCAGTGGTGGCTGTTGGCCATCGCCTGCAGGAATTGTGAAATTCATTGAGCTTCCTGCATCTGAAAAACACCATCAAAACCCTTCTTGGGTTTAAAATGACCAATTCGATAAATTCTATTGTCCAAAATATTATTCAAATTTCACATCACCTGACTAAAGTCGGTGATGTACACTACATGCGTTGATAAGAAAAAAATTGACAAAAGAAAGTCTCCACATGACCTACTAAAACTTGCAAAAAGAAAACACAGAGCGCATTTGGTCATTCAGGGGTTAAACAATCTACGCTTATTGAAAACCTTGTGATCACTGAACCCTAATTATCTGCGATCGAACAATGAAATCTTAAACCCCTGACTCACTCCATTGCAAAAGGCCAATGAATTACCTTGTGGCGATCCAGCAGCTCGGTGGTCCAGAACCTCATAAGGTCCTGCAGAGGACCAAGGAAACGAGAAGCGGCGCCATTTGTAGGCGTCCAGCAACAGAACGCCACCGACAAGCACGATCACCACCAGAAGCGTGGTTTGCACTGTCCAAAGATTGTTGTGCGCCATGACTCACCGCCTTTTCTTCCTTCCTTCTATTGCAAACCTCCATTGCCCATGAGGACTCCGAGTCGCTGCAATAGACTCAAAACTGTCGGTGAGAAACTCTTATATAACAATGGTTGCATCCTCTACTCCGATATATCAACCCACTACTACAATTCAAAAGCTTCTTGGATCTCATCCTCACCAGACTGACCCTTTCTTGAAAGTCTCGTACCTTGTTCTCAAGACGACGTTTCCGTTTCCCTATAGAAACTCCATCGATAAAAAGATTGATTCAATTCCCAACCCAATTGATTGTTTCGATGGACCTTCAGGAACCTCCGACTGATTGCAAACCACGTTCTTGCCCCCAAACAAGAAGCTGAACCCCAATGTCCAAGTCTTTTCTCGGAAAGAAATTTAATTACTGCTGTCGTCAAGAGAAAAAGAGAAAGACAAACTCTTCATAAGGCCGAAATCATTGATACTCCTACTACGAACTTACTACTGATAACTCCTGAGGATTGCGCAAACAATGAACATATTCATGAATCAAAACCAGCATCTTTGCAAGGTCCCTGAAGAGAAAATTCCAAGCCTGAGAGGCTCCCGAAATGGCTAATCTTGACATGCGATTACAACTGATTGTGACCGGTATTGATGGACCTCTTTCCGTTTCATAAACCCCCGCCGGAGGCTTTGCATATTACGGTACCGTGGCTGGCACTCACTCAGTCAACAACACTCTGAAGACGATCGAAGAGCCGGTCCGTCACGACGTATAACTGACGGTGCTGAATGTCACGAGGCGCGGCTTTGAATCTATGATCCTTTGATAGAGCCCTGGCCAGTTCTAGCTCTTACTTTCAATTGATGGCATCCAACCAATTTTGTTACTGTGTCGAATCTACATCATTCCAATGCGTTTTTTCATGCAGAAAAAGTACGAATCCTTCTATCCATGTAAAATATATGAAATACTATTACTCTTTGTGGCTTTCCCAGTTCAAGACACAAAGATAAAACTCCAAAGGGAAATATGAGTAGGGATAGCCTTCAAGTAAAGTACATTGATGAGCAATAGTTTGTCAACTATAACTTATTATAAGTTACAAGTTAGAATTAATTTTGGAACTGAGGACGACCACACTGGGTCACAACTGAGTGCATTATTGATGTGGCCCTGGCTGGATAGGTTTCATTGGTACAAGAGCTTATATAAGCCTGAGTGCCACGTGTCCATTGCTAGAGGTGTTTCTTGCCATGGCCATGGCAGCATTTGAGTTTGAGTGAGACCTTTCCAGATGTTACCTTACCTTATTTGCAGGAACCTCACCTGAGGGCTCACTGTTCCTGGGCTCCAGCAGACCACATTGTGGTTACTGATGTGTTGAAAACGCAAATAATGGAAAATTCATGGATAATTGGGTTTTGAATTGTGATGTTCAGAGTTCGAGACTTATAGCATATAACTTCTTAATTTTTTAATTTTTTTGGAGCTGTACGACTATCAAAATACTTATGAACAAAATGTGAAAATATTGCAAATACCTGAAAATACAATAAATACTTACAAATACAACATATATACTAAGCGGTATTTTTTGTGTTTGGAAGTTTGTTATCTTGTTTTATTTTTTTGGGTTGTGTTCTCTTGTTCATGTTCCATTAGTGTATGTATTCTAATCTTAATTAATGTACCAACTCCTTTCATAATTTAACGTATAATTTTTTGTCCTAAACCGTATATGGATAAGTCACTATCACTTGTAAGATTCACAAGAATTCAAACTTCATGATTTTTGACCATTTTTTAGCCAAATTATTTTTTCTTGGTGCAATTTGGCAAAATTTTGCCCAAAAAAATGCCTTGTACTATACTGCTCAAGAATGTTATGATTTTATTCATTTTCGTTGGTAAAAAGTAAAATAAAAAAGAAGCCATTAGCATACTTTGACGATTCTATCCACTTTCTTGCCCATTTTTTCTAGTGTAAAGTAGCCACTCCAAAAATCAGATAAGATTCTGGTGAAAATTTGCCACAATTTTTTTGGCTGGGTGGGCTCCTTATTGACTTGTGGTGTCGCATAAACATTGGACTGTGAAGTCCAGGAATCCATGCAGTACAGCCATTCAGTTGTCATGTCACTCACATCACCATTGACCTTTTTGAGAACATATTCTTTTTAACGAATGATAACAAGATTTTTTTAATTTTTTTTTGAAACAACCGGACGCTTTTATTTTGTTGAAAGAAGAGAAACATCATAGAGAACCAGGGGAGAGATTTTTGTACAACTTTTTTCAAAAACAATGATAACAAGGTTTCATACAATTGACAGCCACATGTTATCATCGTGGGTACGTTATTGAGAGTCACGTAAGCTAAGCTTGGGGAGGTCCAATTTTCTTGTTTTTCCATTTTGGATGTCTCATGATTTATTCTTGAATTCAAAATTGGAGTCTGCAACTTGAATTTATCCTAAGAGGAGGCATTTGGGGGCCTCAACAATCACAAAATAATTATAACTTTTTGACTTGGGCCTACAAAACCTATGCCTTAGAAAAACTCATAGATCTTGGATGACGTTGTTCCTACTAAGGTAGGACTCCATGCATTCCCTTCCCTTCAAGAGATCAATATCCTTCCTTTGATATTAGAAGTTGTGAATGTGCAAACACATTGCTAGATCAGCTAGCCTTTGAAGATTAACCCCAGGGTGGTTCTGGAGAAACCACAATTTTTTGGGTGATGTTTCTTTAAAACTCTCTCTGTTGAAATTAGAGATACTATTAATAGTATCCAACTGTATGAATGTAAGCATAGCTTAATGAAACAAGTGTCGGTTAAATCTTGGTAAGATTGGACTGTTGGATTGGAAGATTATAGTATGTCTTTGAACCGTATAATGCACACTCAAAAATGAGATTTTGGGGGGTGTGTGACTTCAAGGTTAAATAGAATTTGGGTTAAATTTTCAAAAATAAAAGTGACGATGTTCAGCAATGGCCTGTGTCAACACCTCTTCATTGCAATCTTTCATGTCAAGAACAGACTCATACATAATTATTGTGAATTTTATAAGTGAGAGTGACTTATCCATGTACGGTTTAGGACAAAATTTATATGTTAAAATAAGAAAGGAGTTGGTACATTGATGAAGATCAGACTACATACACTAATGGAGCATGAATAAGAGAACACAATCCAAAAAAAATACAAGATAACAAACTTGCAAACACAAGAAATACCACATAGTACGTGTGTTGTATTTGTAAGTATTTGATGTATTTTGAGGTATTTGCAGTATTTTGGTGTTTTGTACATAGGTATTTGGATAACTAAGAAAGTCAGATTTCAAGAAAGTCAGATTTCAAATTTTCTTTTTGCATCATCTGCAAAATCAAAAGTTACACATCTGAACTTCAAACATCGGACTGAGATGGTTCACAGATTTTCAAGCATTTCATTTTCTAGTGATCTAGTGACCACTGAGTGGTTACCTGGGCACTAAAGGATTAAATCAATGTGCAAAAGTTTAATTCAAGTTTAAAATTCAACAAACCGAAATGAAATTTAAAATAATTCCAAATCATAAAATGATCAGAGTGAATACCATTTGCACAATATTACAATTAAGATTATGAAATGTGTGCACTTTAGTAAATTTTAACACTGAGATGCTCTTGCAAGATAACATCATTCTTCTCAGAAAATGTGGTATGATTGATGGATTTCCCTTTTGCTGTAACTTACGATCAAGTTAACCCTTTGAGGTGCCTGTGCACTATGTGCACGATGAATAGATTCAAACTATTCTCTTGACTACATACATGGACAATTTTCATTCATCCAAATTTCTCTTGGTTCTTGTGCTAGTTGACTATCATTTCTCCAATACGGATTTTCAAAATAAGATATTATGATTGTTGAAACTTGAAATATACCTTCAAAAGGTGATCTCTAGATTTGTTATTTAGGGTACTCAAAAGTCTTCAAAAACAATGAAAATTGAAAGTGTGACAATTTTTTTAAAATTCATTTTAAGTAGTAAATGATTTTTAAAACTGTACTAAAATAAAAAAAAGAATATCATCCACCTTATTAATTTTGGCTCCATTCGCTCATTACTTCAAAAGTTATGATACAAGACACGTCATACGCACAACATGTGACACCAAAATAGTACAAGTGTTTCATGCATTCACCTTTAAACATATTTAACCCTTAAACGTCCTTCCAAGCCCCTCGGGCTTGATTTCCAAGGAATCTTGCTTCAAGCAAGAGCACTACTCAACTCCTTTTAACCAGACATAGATCATTGGATGCACAACAAGGTCAGGCATCTGATGTACTTAGTTGCAACAAAAAATTCTTTCATGTTTGTTTGCAGTGTTTAAATCAAAGGTATTGGAGGATCATTTGATTCTTGCCCAAGTTCCCAATTGATTCCTCGTGTTCTTGTTTCTTTGTTGTGATTGGTCATGCACCCATGCGGCCATGCCCGGCCTAAATATATAATCCATAGTCTTTCAGAGATCCTCGGACTGTCCACCGAGGACCTAAAATGTTATTTAAGGGTTAAATGTATCTCTACCTAGAAATAAGGCTATTGAAATGTGCGATGAATGGTAGTAAAACATACTTTATCTAAACATCAAGGTCAACAAGTCATGCTGAAGAATTAATCTTTTGTTCAAATGATGCGAATGTTTTTTAAGATTATGTGAATATTCTCTAAAATTCTCTGTTCACCTTAGAAAATAGTTTTTTTCTGAAAAAATAGTTTCCTACAGATTTAGGCTTCCTGTTTCATAATATTTTTTGCTGGCCCTGACAGCTGGGTATGGTATGGTAAGGTGAGAAGAAAAATGCTTGTGTGCAATGACTTCATTCATTTGAGGTCATTCTAATGATGATGGAAAGCGTGTATGTTAGGTTTGTACGTGAAGCAGTTTGGCCGAAAGAGTGACTAACAATGAGCAAGACTGCAAGAGGCTAAAGAGAGTGAGTGTGAGGGGGTCATGATCAAAGTAACACCCTCATGCTTCTAATAGGTAGGTCAAATAGGCTGTTAGTTACAAGGCTATGTAGTGCCCTGTATAGAGCAGGCAATGAGATTATGCATCATGCACCCCTGGCCACATTTGCTTTCATACTTGTCTACCAACCTCAAACAAACATTCGGCTTATCGACACACATTCTTGACATGACAACACGTACTTAGGGAGGATCCCATGAGAGACCTGCGCTCGCTCTCTGTAGAGAGAATAAACTAATTTTAGTTCCTTCTTTGGATTAGATGGATTATGATGACTCGTTTTGTGAAAGCATCGTCGCGGGTGGCTTGGTCAATGAAGCTCCTATTGAACACACCCATGATTTTTTATTTTTTTTAAGACTTTTAAAAGCCAAAAAGCACCAAAATAATTAGCGTGTACCAAGCCTTAATTAAAAATTGGAAGAAAAAATAGATGAAGATGCAAAATTGCTCCAATTTTTAAAAATAATTCATATGAAATCGTTAGTTCCAAATGAAAATCATCCAAATGTGTGGATGAAAAAGTCACTTCTATCCAAAATATAGATGAATGTTAAAATATCTGATTACACCCTTTTCATAACATTCAATAGCCTTCCAAGAGGTTTCATCCGCCTTTATATATGAAGTGACCAGTGATTTGTAATTGAATGGACTATTGAATCAAATAAAAAATTACAAAACACTAATGAATTGTGATTGAGTGAGTGTTTTTGATTACTATTCACCATGGTTGATTGCTCTTGCTTAATGCCACATGCCCCCATAGCTACTGATGTGATGTGGAATATCCCACATCATTTCATTGGGGGATGAAATGATGTGGGATATTCCACATCATTCTGTTGGGGGAAGGGAGCAGTCACAAAGGCTACTAAATGTTATGTTATTTTATGTAGCCACTTTAGCACTTCTTCAAAAACCAAAATAAAAATCCTTGGAACACACCGAATTGCACTGTTCCTGCGTTGATCCTCTTCATGCAATCCTCTCCACTAGCTCAATCCCACCACGCTGCATTCATTCATTCATTCATTCGATCGTATCACACAATGTTCAATGCCTCACCACCAGCTAGGGTGACGTCTCAATTATACACTGGATGTCAAATGAATACAAACATTGCATTGTAATTCATTACGAGAATCTGACATATACATTGTTCTGAGTGTTGTACCAGACCCTTGCGTATAATTACACCTGATCGACCCACATTAGCTGGGAGGTTACAGTATTAGTGATAGGTAGCCATGCAGACAGTTAGAATAGTACACTCCATCCTGGTAGTGGGATGAAGAGTCGTTAGTAACAGTAATTAAGTACATCAGTTCAGGCACGTTTCTGTAAACTTACAAATACCACAGACTGGTAATGACAATGAAAGACACCTGTGTGATGGATTAGCTTGTTTCGACACTGAGGTAGACTCGGCACTAGTAGGAAATGTGTCGTTTTTCACTTACTATAAATGAGAAAGGAATGAAACCGCGCCAAGCACATGGGTTGTGTTAGTGCTGGTGAGTGGTTTTGGTCACAAGAAAACAGAAATATAAGTATAATATTTAGCCACTATTCACTGTTCCCACAAAGTGGGGAATGAAAAACTACAGGTCTGCTACCAGTGCGGACTTAGTTACCAAGAATGTGAGTGGGCACCGGAGGCCAAAAGCGCAGTCATCTGATCTCATGCTGGTTCGTCGGTGGCATCGGCAACACACCACGTCCAACCTGAACATCAAAGGGCAACATATCAAATTCAGTTGACATTCTCAAATGAAAAAGTATCAAGTCAAGGGCACTCACTGGTTGCTGCCGGTGGTCCTTGAGCCCAGGCAGAACAGATCAACAGGCTAGGGACACCGCCAGGAGAAATGTGACACCCATGACAACTGACTGATAACTTAAAACTAGCGGAATCTGCAGGTACACTAATTGCTTGAAGATCAGAAATTTAATGATATTCTAAACAGCTAGCCCCAGGGTCTGCTTTTATACTACACCACGTGCGGTATGTATCCTGCACAGAGGCAACAAACCAAGCCAAATTCCTTCAGCTCACTTGCGAGGAAAAACAGGAGCCTCAGTTCAGTTGGTCAAAACTTTCCATCCGTGGAAGAGACTAAAAGTATAGATAGAGAAAAGCATATTACATCCGTAGTACGTTTCGCATCGGTGGTGTACCTGACCGTGAATTCGGAGATTCTGTCCATGATTGACTGGCCGAATCTTCATTGAAAAGAAACGCCGGCTATCTGGCAAACCGATATCTGAGCTGCAAAGGCGCTGCTGTGGAGTTGACGGAGGTGGCAAACGGAGCGGAACGAGGCAGGAACTCGCCAAATCTGCGGCGCACAAGGGCGGCACTGCGCGTCCACGAGCCTCCGGAGTAGATGTTGGCCATGTGTACAAAATAGAGGTAAATTTTAAACTGTTTAGACTCTGTGTCCACTTCGTCATATTTATTAACTATAGTTTTGTTTTGCCAAGTTCGCAAAATCCCACCATCCTGTTCTGGGATTTTTCCCTCCAAGTAATGTATCTCAGGCCGGCCATCTGGTTGCTTCATGAAGTTCATTAATGACGTGCTTCAGTGCCGTTTGGTACAGTTTGTAGCCCTTGCCTTCTCAAGTGCTTGCAAGCGCCATATTTTAACTTGGTGCAAATAGAGTGATTTTCTCAGTTTTGTAAATAAAGTTTTAACCGTCTTTGACTTGGCCTTTCCTGGAATGTTCTCGCCACAGTGGTGGAACTTAACTGTTTTTGTGCAGATGTAGAAATAATCAATCTCCTTTAATACATCGTTTTATCAAAGTTTTAATTTTGATATTTAACTTAGAACGTTTATAAACAAACAAGCCCTGGCGAAAATAAAGCTAGCTGGCTTGTGAAAGTTTCTGCGGTTCATTAAATGCAGTTACATGTAAATTAGGATTAACTATAAAGACGTGATATCTTAATTGTTTGCACATTAAAGATATAGTCAATTGCATTTTCTACAGATAGCATATTACATTGTATATAAACAGACGCAAGTACCAAGGATCGACATTTAATTGATTTCGCTGAAATGAAATGAAGAGGGTGTTTGATATATAAGTTTCTTGAAGTACTCATCAACTCACCACGACCTTTTACATTAGTGAATTTTCTTTTCTGTTACTCGTATTTCGATCTAGCTAATTGCAAACACAGGTAAGCTGCATAAAGCATCAAACACCAAAAGTACAAAACAACTTATAAGGACAATTTAACTTTTCTTAAGGTCAATGCATGTAGTATTATTACAAAGAGTACTCAAATCTCCCTCTCAATGTAGGAGTGACTTGAAACTGCTCGTGCAAGCCCACAGTCGCACAATACTAACTTGTAACACTAACCTCTGGTCCAATTCACCTTCGGTACATGTCCGCTCCGAAGCAACACCGAATTAATGATTCTCAATTTCTAACTCCACACAGACATTTCACCGCTGCAGAATTAATTATGCAACCTATCGACTCCTTCTACAGTTCTCTTACTAACCAGTTGATCTCCACTGTGGCAGGCTCTGAGACAACGATACCAATTCAACTGGAATACTCTGCCACTGTTTCCCTGATACTCATGACTAGCAAGAGTCGTCTGCTCCTGAATGCCTAGCAGAGCAACAACATTGACACGAGGACGGAAGCAATGGTGAGAACACCACGCGCGGCGATGGACGAGGCAGCGCTAGCATCAGTGGGAGTCTCATTCACGCGAGTGATGGTAGCTCTGGCTTTGTTGATGCTTGAAGTCAAAGCCTCAGCAGTTCCGTTGTAAGCCAAGGTCTTGGTGGAATCAGAAGCGAAGATGGCGCCAGCGGTGTTCTTTCCGGAGAAGAAGAGGTCGTTGAACTCCGCATTGGAATTCGCAAGGTCCATCACGGTGTTGAAGGCATTGATTTCGGCCTGGGAGAAAGTGTTAGCGGTCATGATGGTGTGAGGGGGAGCAGAGCCGAAGTTGCAAGTGGCGTAGCTGGAGATGTCTGCGCAGACAGGCCCGGTGCCGGAGCTGCAGACCAGGGAGTACGAAGACGCCACTTCCAAGCCGGTCCAGGTTTGTGCTTTCGGTCCACCCAGGGCGTACTCGGCGGGGATGGTGAATTTGGTGAAGGCGATGTCGCAGGATCCCTCCACCACGCCCCGGAACGCGCCCTCGTAGTCGTAGTAATCGTCTGATGTTGTGCATGCAGTCGTGGTCTTGCACGCCGTGCAGACGGATGTGGCTGCCGTAGCTGACGCCGCACATGTCTTTGAGAAGAACGCAGTCACTGACTCAATGTCATTCTTCTGAGTCGTTCTGCAGAATCAAAAAAACCAACACCACCAGAATGAGTACCACGGAAATTTATCCCCAGGCTGCATGGTTACATATACCACTACTGGGATCATACACTGTGTGCTACATTTGCTAGCAACGTTGGGTCATAACTCAAGCAACGTTAAACCCTAAACCCTAACCGTCTAAAACGCCCAATATGGCATGTGTGCATCACTGAACTTTCCAACGGTGGCATTTTCTCCTTTTACCTCAGTTTTCTCATTGCAATACATCATTTTAGAGCTCTCATTCTATACTACAAGATCAACATTGTCAATCGTGTCAAACTGAAGTCATTTTCACACAAACATTTGATTTATAGCAGGGGTTCCAATTTTCCTACACTACAGATAGAAAATATACAGTGGACGCTTAGGGGTTAAGCTACATTTAAACTACATTTTGGAACCTTAATGTTGGTATAGCTACTCCCCTGACGTTGTTACCAAACGCAGCAATCAACGAATGATCCTAGTAGTGATAATGGGGCATGTGTTAGAACAGGGCTTACTTTGAGACGGTTGGAATGAGCTTGGCGTCAATCATGGTCGACATGGGGAGGGTCCAACCAGCGCTCCTTCCGTAGCCACTGTGGCAGGACCGCTTTCCTTTGAGGTCGGACAATTTTCCAGGGCAAGCCGATTTCTTCTCGATGCCCACAGCGTAGTACTGGTTGTCAGTTCCAGCGCTGGAGCCTTCCGTGCGAATGGGCCTCAAGCTGTAGGTCGCGGCCGCTTGGTCGATAAAGCTCCCATCGAACACACCGAATTGCACTGTTCCTGCGTTCAGCCTCTTCATGCAGTCCTCCTCATTCGTTCCAAGAACACTGGCACATCATTACGGACAATGACTCCTAGTCAGATATATATATATTTAACACCTCTCAAACTTGCACTTGGAATGACAATCAAGCATTTCGACGATTCTAAGAACTCCCTACTGCTAGGAATCCAGACAGACTCTTGAGCTACAGTAAATTAGAAACTTGAACTTACCAAGAATGTCTGTGGGCACCGGAGGTCTCAATGGTGGCCAGAAGCGCAGTCATCTGATCGCAGACTGGTTTATCGTCGGGCGAGCTAACACACCAAACCCAACCTGAACATGAACGTATACACAAAGCATCGATCAGTACCTTGCTATCGAGATAGACAAGAGGTAAATTCGAACATCAGGAATTAATTTGCACTCACTGGCTGCTGCAGCCTGTGGCGTAGCCGCTGGAGCTGGCGGGTGAGCCCCATCGTGAGCCCAGACGGAGCAAACGAGCAAGGTCGAAACGACCAGGAAGAAACCAAGGCCTGCCATGATTGCACACTAGTTAAGCTCCTGAAGACCTGTGCGTTTGAGAACAAAAACGGCAAGGTTCGGAATGATAAACTAGAGGAACAGTGGGTGAGCTTATATACGTATTCTGCTCCGCCACTTCCCAAGTCAAAATAAAATTCCTTCGTGACACGAAAGACAGGCGGAAGTACAAAGTCAAACCGCTGTTTGTTTTTGTTTTACTCATCCGTAGAGCGATAGTACAATCCTGACGTACGAAGTTGAGGATTTGCGGGTGGCCGTACCGAATGAATCATTATCACGAGCAGGCAAAGAACAGAATGTGAGCTGGCGAGCGTGGCGAGAAGGGGATGGCGGTGCTACTGGAAGAGCGGCGGTGGCGGGGACCGCGTCGGGCGCGAGCGCAGGCCTGCAATGCGCAGGGCCGGCACGGCCACGGCACGAGGCCCTGGAGTAGGCCGTTGCCATGTCGGAGCATCCATTCGCCCTCGCTGGCTTGCAATTCTACCAAAGGGCTGTTTACAAGGGCTGATTAACCCCTCAACGTACCGACCCTTTGAACACTAGTAGATGCTAGCCTCGAAAATAGATATTAGCATGGCTCAGATGTACATGAGTTGTACATGAAAGGACCATTGTAAGCATAAAATTTACTCAACAAATTTGACATACTTGCAGTTAGAGGCCTCTCCAATATTATCAACAACTCCCCATCACAAGAGTTTTATTGTAATTGATAGAGACTTTTGTTAGGCTTACAAAGGTGACTTGGATGAAAGTCATTTGAGGTCGTATGAGAATGTTGCAAGGCTTTGAATCTGTTCGTGATTCAATTTCTGGACGCTGAGACGTTTAGGGATTAACTTAGGGGATGTCACACCTCTTTCTTTTTATTCTCAATCTTCACAAAATGCATATGTGGCACGTTCTCCTTGAATTGTGGAGGACCTATTCTGTGGGGGACCTATTCTCTTAAGATTGAGAAGTTTCATTCTCCTTCGGAGATTAAGAATGGGCGTGAAGAATGAGTATGAAGATTGAGAAACCGTGAAGATTGAGAAGCTACGGAGAAGATTAACAAGCCGTGTTTATTCTCATTCTTCACAAGGTGAGAAGGAGAGTCACACCTTCTTCATGGAGAATGGCTACGATTGGCTCCATGTCTCTCTTCCAAGGTTTTCAATCTCCAAGAATCAATCTTCTCAAAAGAGGTGTGACAATCCATAATAGGGGTGTCACATCTCTTTCTTCCTATTCTCAATCTTGAGAGAATGCGTACATGGCACTTTCTCTTTGAATTGTGGAGGATACATTCTTTGAAGATTGAAAAGCTTCATTCTTCTCCTCCGAATGTAGAGAATAGGCGTGAAGATTCAAAAGTCTTGGAGAAGATTGAGAAGTTTTCGCCATTCTAAATCTTCACACAGGCCAAGGGGAGTCACAGTTTCTTCATCATGGAGAATCGCTGGGATTGGCTCCACGATTCTCTCCTTGGGATCTCAATCTTTAGAGGATCAAACTATTTAGAAGAGGTGTAACACCCCCTAATACAGGTGTCACGGCACTTTTGAGAATTCGATTCTCTGAAGATTGAGAACCTCATGAGAGAATTTAGAAGCCATTTGTGGCTATTATCTACAAACTAGGGTGTAACACCTGTTGAATGTGTGTGAAGAATGAGAAGAATATCAAATTGGGAGAATTTACTTGCAACAATCAATCTTAGTAAGAAAGTCACCTGAGTTCACAGTTTGAGTGGCCCAACAAACTCAATCATCTATTGCTTTATTTCACAATCCCATTGCTCTTACAAATACCTTTATACATGAATGTTGGTAACACAAGCACTTACGGCTCAACCTGCTAGTTCATTGGCAAACGATGTCATCAAAGCAACATGGGTTCGATTCCTTATGAACCTTGGGGTGCTATTAATCATGCTTTAGACATTCATCAACCAATGTCCAACCTTCTAATTTGTGAATTGCAAGGTTGATCGCGGGTTGGTGTCCATGCGAAGCATCCGTAAGAGGTTTTTCACCATAAAATGTTTTAATAACCAATTGAGCTGAACTTATTTGTAGTAATAGATATGAACATAATTCCTAATTTGCAAAAATGTCAAAATTAAACATTTGTGATACCATGATCAAAACTTTAAAACTTTAAAATATAACAAAGTAAATGAAAAAACCTGACATATATGTGAATAAGAACAATTTCTATTATGTATATACCACCAATTAAATTTGTAAACAAAGGATTTATGAATTCAATTGATTGCATTTTGAAAAATATAATTTAGATAGTACCAAATTTTATATCACCAAAATTAGTGAAGAACATTGCATATGTTGGTCAAAAAACAAATAAATCTAAAAATAAAAAATCCAATTAGGATTTAAGTAATAAAAATGGTGAAAAAAAATCAGATCCAATTCACACTTCTTGGTCATTTAGGGATTAAACACAATGAACTGAAATGAGAATCACAATATATTTTAATTTTGAACTTCCTACACCATCCTCACAATCTCTTATTGAGCTATTTCTATATCTCATGCATAAAAGTTCCAAATTACCAAACAAATTATTTAGGAAGTAAAATTTGACTTGATTTTTAAACTTTTTTTAGTTGATAAGGGTGAAAGCACGAAAAAGTGTACCACCTCTAACTATTATGACCATTCAACAATGCAGGGTTCAAAAATACATTATAAATTTGAATTTCGTAAATAAATAAATAAAAATAAAATAAACACCTATTGTTTTATAAAGTCTACCAAAAAAATTTGAGAAAATGATCTTCAATAAGTAGTTACAAATGTTTTATTGACGTAGAAGTGGCCAAAATTGAAAAAGTAGTTACGTACAATCAACAAAGTTGATATAAAACAAGCAAAATGTATATCAAAACATATTTTTTCTACTTTCTTTTTGGACAAGGACCTCAATTCTATCATTATCTCAAAGTTCATAAAAACTATATTTATGTTGAGTGTATTTAAGGTCATCAATTTTGCAATCGAGATTGGATTTAGGCATTCATTTTCAAACACTACTTTTTGTAAACTTTTTTGAAGATTTTGTTCTGAAAATTTGGGTTCAAGTACCTATAAGAACTCTAGAGGGCTTCATGAAATTAAAACAAAAATACAATATATTTTGATATAAATTTGTGACCTTTGACCAAAACAATTATGATTTTAGTATAGCAGACTAACTTTTTGGTACAGGTTTCGTGCTTTCACCCATCAATTTTTAAAAATAAGATGATATGGTATGAATAATTAAGTACCAAACTCCACTTAGGACATACTCTAGTGAGAATGTATGCAATAATAGATATACACTTTACACGAGACTTTACATCATATTCTTAAAGATTTTAACCTCTACTACATGCCTTAACCTTTTACCACGCAAGCGTCCATATATTGGACGACGAACAGATTAAAATTGTTTGAATTCCTTCCAAAGTGGATAGTTTTCATCCACCAACTTTTTTGGGGTTCTTGTATAAATTGGCTATTCTTTGTGCAGTGTGGATTTTCAAAATAGGTTATTATGATTTTTGGAAAAATAACACAATCGGTTTATGTCAAGTTTCATTCTTAGTTCAAAAAGTGAGACCTTAAACATGATTTTCCAAAATAAGTAGAATCAAATAATGGAAACCATACCATCGCGTGGTGCATGTTATTCCAATTTCATTCCAATATTTTTCAAAAATTTTGTGTTAATTCAAGATTTTTAATTGAATTTCAAGAGAAAACCTTGCAAAATTATTTTAAAATTATTAATAAAAAATATGATACATCCAACCGTAGATATGTTATTTTCACATTGGCATTTGCAAATTTTCTTTGTACATCAACTCCATTTTTGGTTGTCATCAAACATTTTATAACACTTCTTTGAAAACAGTGTTGAATCGGGACGTTAAAGGGTTAAGTTTGGCAGTTATAATATATGGTTCAAAATGCATGTAATTGAAAGTATATAGAGTAATATCTATATGGTGCGCGTTCTCATGGTACGGGTGACTAAAAGGCCTCAAAATCAAGTACTACTTTATGAAGTAGTGCATGTAGTGAATGTAGTGGTGAAAATGTCTTTAATTAAAAAAAAAAGAATCAATCCCAACTTTCATCTTATTTAATTATGATGTCCATCAATTTCATTTTTCAAAATTATCCATCTTTGATGCATTAAATTTGATTTGTAACAACAATGTAAAAACTTGTTTGCTGCAAAAAATGATATTTTAATAGTTTTTATCCTTCCCACACTATTTTTGAAATAAAAATTTCATGTTTCACTAAATCACCATATGTATATGTGTTTTAAGAAACAAACCCTTCATATGAGTTTTATGATCGTGCACATTTTCCCATTCTTAGATTTTCGAGGCTTATTAAATATCATGAAATGGAAGGATTCTAATTTTAGAAAATAATTTCATAACTATTCAACATCTAATCACATTAAACCACCTAAAATTTTGAATAATGAATTTCAAATTACATACAGTTCATTTTACACTACAGTTAGTTGAAACACTACATCATATTCTCTTATTAATATGGTCGTAGCGGAGCACTAATCCAAAAATAAGCACAGTCAAAAATATCATTATGTGGATATCCTTCATACCCCTAAACCTTCAATATCTCGTACTTCCATCATTTATGAAAAATTAATTAGAATTTTTCAAAGTTAATTTTCTCAGAAAGTCCATCACTTTGAACTACTTTTTTCACTAACTTGTACCATAAAAACGCCTTGGAACCAACTTATAGGGCACATACACATTTTAACTTGCAAAATTGGAAATTCATATAAATTGCAAAAATGCTCCAACAATTATTATTTTTAAAATTTATATTTTCCATTTGCATATTAGGGAAAAAAATCTTTAACCTTAATTTTAATTGTGTGTATGAAAATCACAGGAAAAATCAGCTTAACACTATATGGACAAGTCTATGAACAATTTTTGAAACTTTTAAGAGTTTTCAGTTTTTATGCTACATTTGGCTACTATAACTAATATATATATATATATATATATATATATATATATATATATATATATATATATATATATATATATATATATATATAAATTATAGATCAGGTTACATACCTTCTGTACATCAGAATATTCTCATATCATAAATCATAAATCTTTGGAAAAGAGGAAAAGAAAATTCATCTCTAATACAATCACTCACAAAAATTTATATTTTTATAATGCAAGTGTAAATTCTAGTGGAATACATCCAAGAATACATCATAATGTAAATCAAAATTCTATATCATTTATACTTCAAACATCAAAAGGCTAAGGTTATAGGTCTAAATTTCATATTTCAATAAAATGTTTAATTTTAAATATGTTTCAAAATTTTGAAATAGAAGAGAAACTAGTCTTGGTAAGCTTCATTTCGTTAGGTAAACTCAAATTCAATAGAGGTCATTTTGATGACCAAAATTGAGATAAAAAAGACCTGGAGGATGCATACTACATTATGTTTGAGAATCACATGCCCTCTAAAACCCGCCCCTGTATACAAGTGAGTATACGAGGGCTTATATGTTTATAAACCTTTGTATACAAATCTATTACATCCTAAATATATGTTTAACCCTTAAGCTCCCAAGAGACCATTTTTGGTTGTTGCCCGTTTTTAACGGGTTGCCCGGACTAAAAAGTATTTTCTTGAAAAAATAAATAAAAAATTTAAAATATTGCATCAAGTCTACTTTCCAACGCAATCTGAATTATGTCAATCCAAGTTAAACTCCACTGGGGAGAATTTTTCAAAGTAGATCACCTCAACATTGTCTTAGTGTTATAAAATTTGCCAGTGGAGAAAGTAATGATGTTCCCTCCATCATTTCTTTTGTTTTTTTGAAGTTTACAATCAATAAACTGATTTTAACATCGTACAAATTTTTAACTCTAAAAATGAAAATTATAATTTATACAAATTTTCAAAGGTTAATGCTTTCAAATTCATTAAAAATATCTAAAGCTTTTTTTTTGGAAGTTTGACTCTATGAATAATTTGTAGAGATGATGCCCTACATTTTGTCTACTGAATCAAACTTCATCAAACATATGGAAGACACATACTATAACACATCTATGTTTTGTTCAATACCCCTCGGGCCTTTAGGAATTAATGTAAGTATACATCAATATTTTCGCCTCTAAATATGTTTATTGTATGTGTACTTTCTACGGGAATGTTCAAATTAACCCCTAAACGTCACAGCGTCCAGAAACTGAACGACTAACAGATTCAAACCCGCCCTACGCTCTCATCAATGCTTGGATGAACGTCATCAAATTTTTTGGAGATTCTTCACCAAGTTGTTGTCTTATCTAAGGGTTGGATTTAGTCATACTTGATTACATATTTTTCTAAAATTACAAATGTAGAAGTATGTCAAGTCGTTGACCAAGCCAAAATTGCATTGACTGTAGTTCAAAAGTGGCCTAGCAAAAATGAGGTCATAGATTTAAGAAACACAAAAATTTCAAAGAATCACCACGTTTAAGAGTATCTCATTTCAAATTCGTTCCAACAAATTTTACTCAAAAAAAATTAAAATTTTGTTTGTAATTGAATTTAAAAGGAATTTTTAAATTTTGACTTTCAAATATTATATTTAAATATTGGTGATAGTATTAGTGAATCGAACCGTACGGATGGAATCTAAAATTCAAAATCTAGAACTTTCATTTGTATATCAATTCCAAAATATTCTTCTAAATAGTAGTTTATGATGCTTTTTCTGAAATTGTCAATTCTAGGGACACCCTGGTACGTTTAGGGGTTAATACCCCTGTTGTGCACTCACATTTACTTTCACAAATTTAACATAGTCCACCCCAGGTAAAAACAAGAAGTTAAAAAATTGGTAAAGTGGCAAATTACACTACATGGTGATCTATTTTCAACCATTAATTTAGAATCACAGCCTCAATCATCTAAAGTCCACAAAATGATAAAAATGGTTTGGATTTTATATAATGACATAGCATAGTTATCAAAAAGAAATTAGATGAATTAAAATCATCTACCGTATTCTGCCTTATGAACTTAATTTTATTTATTTATTTATAGAACATAAATTGGCTGCTACCAATACTTTCTTTCATGGTTAAAGTGAAAATTTTGTCAACTCTTGATTTTGGCAATGTCATTCATTTAATTTCTCAAAATTTTATTTCGTTTGGATTCAAAGCAAGTAAGATTTTGGTGAAAATTCGTCACGGTTTTTTTTTCTGGGTTGCCTCCCAAACTAGTCAGCCTCAAATGTAAAATCAATCTATTAACCAATAGAACATTTATCATTTCAATAAAGATCATATTAACAAAGTACTAAGGTGGGTGACCCTAGCTTTGCTTGCGTATCTTGTATTTTAAAGATATCTAGAAACTCTATAGCATGAACATAAGAGAGAAGATGTTAGGTGTGCCAGCCTTGCAATAGAAGTGCATGAGGCTCCTTGGGGCCACGAGGTGCAAGGTTCAAACCTTGCTGGCGGTATAAATTCAGCCATGTGGTTTAACTTTGCACCAGGCTTCAGTGCCATCCCCGGTGGCACGGTTTGACATAGGGCCAAACCCAGTCACCCATCTTTGCTTTTCGTAAATACATCTCATCCTCTAATTATTTTTGGCACTCGACATACCTTACTATTCTTGGGATTCGACTAGGCATTAGGTCTGAAACAACACCACAATCCAAAGTTTTGACTACTTTACGGATATCTCTAACTAATATAAGCCAATAAAAAGAAGTGTCGGGGCTGGATTCTCCCAACTAAAATAGTGTGGAGACGAAAATAGTGTGGACGATCCAAACTCCAGACAAAAGACCAGGTCAGTGCAACAAAGTTCCATTTGTGCCGGAAGCAACCAAAAGTTGCAGTGTAGATCACAATTCGTCAGACTTCAACAATCATCATGGGCTTCCCTAACCTTCACTCACTCATGCATCAACTCCATCAGTAGTACAGTAGGAGTAACTTGCTAGTTGCGCTTTCTGTGGACATTGCGTGTTCTGCATTCTCGCCATACAAGCATAATAATACTAAAAAGAATGATATAAGATCCGCCTCTTACTGCTTCTCAAGCTCCGCTCCTTTGCCTCTGCAATCTCCACCGGTTCATGCGCATTTTGCCCATTCTCTGAAACCATCCAAATTGATGTCCTTGAGGCGCCAAATTGGGCGTTTTTGGTGGACATGGCGTGAACTCTGACCCTGGGTTTGAGAGGAATTGAAGGCGTTACTTACTTTGTGTGTTTGAGCTTGGTGGGTTTCCTTGCAACCTAACAATTAAGGGCCAGCTATGGCTATGGACGGAAGTGACGATGAGTTACTGGTGGAGGCTTTCGAGCCTGCACAGTCTTGGAACGAGGCTTTTCCACTCGGAAGTGGCCGCTTGGGAGCTATGGTGTACGGGGGTGTCAAATCCGAACTTGTGCAGCTCAATGGTAAGCTCTTCTCCAGTTCTGCTTTTTTACCCAAATCTGGTCCTTAGTTTTGCAAGAAAGCAGATTGTAGCCTTAAAAAAAATCCAGAATCTGGTTTCTTGAAAAAATAGGGGTTAAACCCCGAAGGACCAAGAAGGGCCTCATGTTGTTTTTAGCATTTTTGAGTAGATTCTAAGTGGAGCTCCTTTTGTTCAAATTTATTCATGTTTTGATTACCGCATGCAATGTTCTTCGCTGATTCCGATGATATAAAACTTGGTCTCATTTGAATTATAATTTTCACAATACGATCGATTGAATTTGTCATTTAGATGGAAACCGACAAATAAAGGAGACTCGAAAGTCTGTGAGTCTTCTTCTTTTTCCAAGGGTGTTGATGCTCCTCCAAAAGAACCTAGATTCTTGTTGTTGCTCAAGAATGTTATGTGTGATAAGAAGATTTCAACGACGTTTTTGATTGATGGCTTTGTGACCTTGATTTATGACGCAGAGGATACATTATGGTCCGGTGGACCTACTGATTGGAACAACCCTAAAGCTGTGGAGAGCCTCCCTGTAGTGCGGGAGCTTGTGATGGAAGGCAAATATGCGGAGGCCACCACCGAAGCCAAGAAGATGCTGGGACCTGATCCACAGGTGCATTTTTTATATTTATATTTTTTACTTTTCCTTTTTAATGCGGTAGTTTCACTCTTTATCTTCCCATTTATGCATTTATGATCCATTTATGAATTTGGCCTCATGTTATATGTAAAATCCACTTCAGAGAAAGTCAGGTGTACTTGTATGAACCACAGAAGCCGTCCCTATTATTGCTCACAACTATTACAGTGCCCCTATGAATTTCACCACAATCTCAAAAGTCAATTATCTTGTTTTTACAAGCGCATGTAATCTGAAATTGCCTCCTTTTGCACATGGTGTTTAATTTCTTTGTTCCTATGATTGCGCATAATTGATTGTGGTGAGCAGTCATAGGAACGTGGAGTTTCATTGCCAATGAATTCCTATTACTGCTCTTAATTGATTTGGGTGCATAGTCATAGGGACAGAGGGACACCCACTCTATATGAAATCCCTTCTCTTTTCTGTATGTGAAGCACAATTTTTTATTTTTAAATTTTAAATTTATTTTAGGTTTATCAACCACTGGGAGATTTGAAGCTCGAATTTGATGAGTCTCATGACACTTATGACAAAGAGAGCTATCACCGTGAGCTGGATCTCAACACGGCCATGACTAATGTGAGTTACGACATAGGAGATGTATCATACCTTCGACAAGCGTTTACTTCTTATCCTCACCAGGTAAGCCACTTTCTGTCATGCTCATTTTTCGGTTTTGTTGCATGTCTGGCGGTTTTTGGGTCTGATTGGGATATGATCACATCATAAAATTCCCCTTAGAGTGACAAATTTTTTTAACGTTAATAGACATTTGATTCGTATTATTGAGTTAATGTTAGTGTAAGGCAAATGGTGTGAACTTAATAATGTTAGTGTGATGTTAGTATCATTAGCATTAACTTGATACCCCGGGGGTGCACTATACTAAACACATGAAAGTATACGTGAGTGCACAGAAGGGGTATTAATTTGAACATTGCCGTACAAAGTATACATATACTATACATAGTATAATAATTTGTAGTTACGTACATATATGGAGGGCCCTTTAAAAATATAGAATATTTGTAGTTGTATGTTAGTGTCACTGGACTTTAATGCATAAGTTTTTATATTGGATGAAACTAGGATGAACAAAGAGCGTTTTGAGAATTGGCAACTTTTAACTTGACATTGATTGAACATTATCTTAATGTCGGATTAGATTAACATGTCAGTTCTCATTAACAACATTTTGAGATGGCATATGACCTTGATTGATTTCAATGGCTAACTTTGCGTTCTGAACTGAAGCATTTCAGGTCTTTGCAATGCGCATAGCAGGCAGCAAGGGTGGTGCAGTTTCTTTCTCTGTGACGATGGACAGCCAGCTGGTGATAGCGAAACAAGCTGTGGGCTCAAAACATGTGGTCTTGAAGGGTCAGTGTCCAGGCGATGGCAATAAAGCTCTTGAAGGGGGGAGTACAACAAAACAGGGAATGGTATTTGTGGCTGTACTTCAAGTGGAGATTTTTGGGGAGTCTGGAAGCCTGCAAGTTGTGAATGATGAGACACTGAGAGTGCATCAAGCCGACTGGGCGGTGCTGTATGTGACAGCCTCCTCCTCTTTCGATGGGCCATTCAAAGACCCAAGTGTTTCAGACAAACAGCCTGAATCCCTGGCTTTCTCCACTCTGGCGAATTTACAGGGTCTTTCATTTGACGACGTTCTGGCTGCTCATTTGGCTGATTATCAACCTCTTTTCCAACGCGTCTCCCTCACCCTTGGGAACCATCGATGCATTGAAGGGGTTGAAAACAATGACTCTTGGGAGCTTGTTATTCCTGCAGAGATTATGGAAAGCAAGAATGACAAAGTATCCGACCGCCATCCATGGCAGGATCGAATTGCCACCAAGGACAGGATCTTGAACTACAGTGACGATGAAGATCCAGGTCTTGTGGTGCTCTTGTTTCAGTTTGGGCGCTACTTGCTGATTGCATCATCTCGACCCAACACTTTCGTTTCAAACTTGCAAGGAATATGGAACAATTCTTTACATCCAGCTTGGAGGTAACGTAGACCAAAGATTGAAAACTTTGAAATGACCAAGTTGATTGATCCTATTGTGAAAAATATATATGAGATGGGCTCAAATTTTATATCACTAGAACCAATGAAGAGCGTCACATATGTTGGTAAAAAAAACCAAAAAAAACTGAAAATGTAAAAGTCCCTAAGTAAATAATCTGCTCAAAACTGCCAATTAATACATGAGTTCCAATTTGGGCCTCTTGGTCCTTTAGGGGTTGAGGACCGAGGCCTCGTGTTTTTGTTTAGCAGCTTTGAGGAAGTCATATGGAGATTTTCTTTAGTCCAACTTTATTTACTTTTGGACCAACGCATGCAGTGTTCTTCACTGATTCTGGTGATATGAAATTTGGTCCCATCTGAATTATTGGTTTTCATAATATGATCAACCGAATTGGTCATTTTCTGAATCCTTGGTCCTCGGTGAACCCTAGTGCGATTCTGTGTCTATGTGTTCGTCTGGAGTAGACTGCATGAATTCTGTTTGGGAATGCATTTTTCAGCAGTGTTTTAACTTCATGTGCCTTGAAATTTAAAACCCAGCTACACTTCTGACCCTGTGAGCTCTTTTGCAGAGCCTGTCCAACACTCAACATAAATCTGGAAATGAATTACTGGCTTGCTGAAACGTGCAACCTAGCCGAGTGCCACTTACCTCTTTTTGATTTCCTAGAGCAGCTGGCTGTCACAGGTGCTGCCACTGCCAAGGTAAGAGCATCCTCTTGTCCACTTGAGCATGGTATTCAATATTTACACATTCTACAGATGAATGACATGCAGCCTTTTTGTTTTTTTTCCTGTTTTTTTTTCCTGTAGGTGAATTATGGTGTAGAAGGGTGGGTGTGCCATCACAATGCGGATATCTGGGCGCAATCAGCTCCTGTGACTGTCGACCCTGTGTGGGCGTTGTTCCCTATGAGCGGCGCTTGGATTTGCCTTCATCTCTGGGAGCACTACACTTTCTCCCAAGATGAGGTAAGATAAAGTGAATTTGGCGTGTGAGTGTGCTGTTTCTCATGTGCTCCCTGTTCTTAGAATTGGAGTCCGTTGGCATGATGAAGTTGTATGTTTTGGTCGTTAAGAATGTATGCAAATGAATGTGAAATTCAATGGTTCTTTTCATTATGGACATGCATATATTAAAAGCATTGATCGAATGTTTGTAAAATTTATGTACATTCAATTTTCGCACAAAATAGGTAAAATATGACTATTTTTTCTTCAAACGTACAAAACTTCAGCATGTGCACTTTTTATATGGCACGTGCACTTCTAACGAAACAAGTGTTACATTACTCTGGTGGGCGGAGAACTGAAGCCAAGGAAATCTATTTATTGCAGGAGTTTCTGAGAAACCGAGCCTATCCTCTGTTCAAAGGATGCGCAGAGTTTTTTGTGAACTATCTCGTTGAAGATGGGAAAGGCCACTTAGTGACAAATCCATCAACATCACCAGAACACTATTTTATTGCTCCAGACGGACAGAGAGCATGTGTGAGCTATGGCTCAACGATGGATATGGCTATTCTTCTCAACCTTTTCAATGCAGTCGTCTCGGCAGCTAAAGTAAGAGCAACAGCTCCTTCGTGCAAATTCCCATGAGATGATTGACCAGAGGATTATATCATTGTATTTGACACGTATCATGTCTGTAGATTCTGGGGCAGGACGGAACAGAATTGGTCTCTAAAGTCAAATCAGCTGTTGGACGGTTGCTCCCTCCCAAAATTGGGAGTGATGGTCGACTTCTGGAATGGGTAAGTTTTATGTGATTTCATGCAAGGTGTGAATTGCTAGGACAGGAACATCGAAAATCTCATGCTCCCATTTTCATTTGATTTTATACGTTTATTCTCATTTTTAAAATTGAATTTGACTTCGTACTCTTTTCCTATTTTCTTTACTCAAGAAAAAATTTCATGCCCGACAATTCAATGCCATAGGTGGAGGAGTTTAAGGACCCAGAAGAAACTCATCGCCACATGTCGCATCTTTTTGGTCTCTATCCTGGGCACTCAATAACGCCACAATCTACTCCAGAGCTTTGTGCTGCAGCTACTCTGAGTATACTAAAGCGAGGTACTTCTTGAACTGACATTTTTCTTGCATGAAACATCATGGTTTACAATTGTACAGAGAGTTTTTATGGAAATGCTTTAGTTACCACGGCCACTACACCTTTCAGTGCAATTAGTATGGGCTACACTGGAATTTACATCATGTTTTACAGAATCTTTATCTTTTAATGTATCAAGGACTCTTATCATACATGACTTAATACTAACCCATTTTGTTTTAAATAAGTTGAAACTTATACTTTTATTTCAAACTTATACCAAAAGTTTAAAAATCGTATTAGAATTTACCTTGGCCCACAGTAATTGCACGGAAAAGTGTAGTTGGTCTGATGATAGTTGGAAACTTGTTTGCAGGGGAAATTGGGCCTGGCTGGTCAGTGGCTTGGAAGACGGCGCTGTGGGCACGTCTATGGAACAGTGACCATGCATATTCTATGGTGAATCGCATGTTTAATCTGATTCCTTCAGATGAGAAACAAGAGCGTTTTGACGGCGGGGGTCTCTACTCGAACCTGTTCAGTGCTCACCCTCCATTCCAGATCGATGGAAACTTTGGGTATGCTCTTGGAGCAGCTTCATTTTCCTGCATATTTGTAAATTCCCTAGTGTGCAAATCCTTGGATAATGGCTATGTTCTCCAGTTTTGCTTTTGCCACGTCAAAATTTTCTTAGAACCGCACCTTCTATGTTGGAATTACTACTGTATTAGAGCATGGACACCCTGCTCCCCTCAATTCACCCCACTACAGTATAATCACATCCAAGATTTGGTGTCAGAAGCTATCCTCTCCACACCCTTGAACCGTTGTAATCACCCTCTATATAGTGCGTGAACCAATCACAATCACTATACATGGGTAATCATTATTGTCCATCGATTTAGGATACCGAGCCCTTCCTTGAGGGACTATAGAGGGACTATAGAAGCATCACTATATCTTGCTATTGATCACTCTCACTGGCCCTGAATTTTCAGCATTAAAATGCAAGCATATTTCATCCAGGTTTCAGAGTCAAGGGTTCATGCAGGCGTTAGGTGCTTGTTTTACTCACATTCGTGCACGTCTTGTGTACAGATTTACCGCAGCAGTGGCAGAGATCCTGTTCCAAAGTGACGAAAGCAATTTGTATGTTCTTCCAGCTCTGCCATCACGAAAGTGGCGTGATGGGCTCGTTGCGGGCTTGAGGGGCCGGGGCGCTGTCACCGTTGGATTCAGATGGATAGGTGGCATTCTTCAAGAAGTCACTGTGCAGGTACATATACATCCTGCATGTTTTGTACTCCCTCCGTTTCATAATAAGAGTCCACCTCTTTTGGCATGTTTCAACTTGATGTTTCTTTTGCCAAAAGAAGTCATCTCAATACTCAAAAAATGGGCTATCTTTAATTGTAGTATGTAGCTTTTGTGTCACTCTCATTGTCCTCCCTGTTTGAAGTGGACAGTGCTCACATTTTTAAGTATTAAACATAGGGACAAAAACTAAGAAAAAAAATATTCCAAAAAGGATGGACTCTTATTATGAAACGGAGGGAGTAATACGCTTGTGTTCAAAGTAAAAACAAGACCATTCCTGAAACTCACCCAGTTTATGTTTTTCACTTCAATCAAAGAGCATCTGCTGATCTTAAGCTGTTTTCAATGCAGGTTGAGAAGAATTTTGCAGCTACTAGGATGCTTCATTACAAAGACAAGGTTGTCACGCTACCACAGTCGGCTCGCGGTCCTCACTTGTACACTTACGATGGAGATCTTCAGCTGATGAGGTCCAGATCACTAGATGGCTCTAATGAAGGCTCTCGTCGTTGCACAATATTGTGATAATCTAAGGTTTTACCGTTTTTTTTGTGTATTATAAGAATTGTCTACTCTGAGTTCAAACACCAGATATGTATCTCGTACAGCTTTGATACATGATTGTGTTGGAGTTTAGTTGATGAGTAGAAGCGTTTTAGTAGGGAGGTTGGAATGCAGGTTGTATTAAATGATTTTATATAATACATGTGTACTTACTGCAGTATTTGTCAAGAATTTATAACTTTACCTCTTGAAAAAAAACGACCTTTTCTCTTCTATTTCCACCACTTTTCCGTTGAAGATTGAAATCATTATGCCAGCAATGACCAATCTACGACTCCTGGATGTGTTGATCAACTCCCTTGCCGTCCCGTCTTTCACAACGTTGAGTCTATGAAGAATCTAGGAACACGAAGCCTGGTGCAGTCCTGGCGCCCCAGCTCTGAATGATTGTGGCATCGCTGCTTCCCATGAGTGTCTACACAATGGTGAATGAACTTTATTTTAGATGTTCAGACTTCAGAGGCACCTTTGCAGGCATTAATTAATGAAGCTGACTGAATAAATACCCTGTAATGGCACTGCACTCCATATGTGAAATATATGGCTTGCGCTCACTGATTCAGTCGTTGTTATGGCACTGAATCAGTGACCATATTGTGTCATTGAAACACGAATCTATGACCAACTGAAACAACAGGCAATTAGTGGGGTGGCAAATTCGAGAGCATGAGAGCATAAAGACCGAGATGAAAATGCCATGATCTTCCTTGAAGTCTCTAAGCCAGCATTCTAACTAATTTCTTCCAAGCGTGATCCTTTTGCAACTTTTATACACAACATTGAAAATTTGCACAAAGTCGGCACAGCCTTCCTTTCAGCTCCAATGTCTTTATGCTCAAGGAAGAAAAAAATAAAAAATAAAAAAATTACAGATGTGGTAGACCGATTTGCCGGGTTCGAATCTTGGGCTTTGGTGGTAGTCGTCATGCAGAGAGGAACTCTACACACAAAATTGTGGTTGGGACTGCACACTAACAAGAGTCTTATTATTTGTTGGCCGATCTCACTATAACCTCCGCTATAACCTGGACTCAGTCCATCTTGGACAAGAACAAGTCTTTCCGCCACCTCGCCAAGAGGCTCCACAAGTGTAGCAAAATTCGTTTTTGCACCTGCGTTAAAGACCATGAATCAATGCAATATCAATTTACAACTCAGTTAATTAATGACAAGATGGAACAAAGGAAAGCATTCAGCCAAGTACGGACACCCAATGTTGCAAGTTACCCTAAAAATTCTTAGACAATAGGTGCATATTGATTACAAGGACGATCTTCTGAGTGATGTATATAGAAAATCAACCGATACAATTTTGAACTTTCGTAACTTTTTGCATATGGTATCCAGTGACCCATTCCTTGGTGCATTGGAGTCTTTTATCATTTACCAAGAAAACACATAAAATTTTGAGTAGCAGAAGTGGCAACTTCGGGTGTCCCTACCTTAGATTCATGTAGAATGCATGAGTAGGGTTTAAGGTTTAGGGTTTAGGGTTTAGAGCACTTACAAACAGGTCATGTGAAAACAACCAGTGCTGAGCTCAACCAACCGCCCACATTTGCTGCATTTTTGCCATTTCTGCTGGTTGGCCAGCTGCAGCAGCTTCTCGTCTCCCAGAAGACGCAGGTTTTTCAGGTTGGCTTGAAACTCGGCGCAGCTCATGTCGCCATGCCAGGCCACAACGCACTCCACGCAGAAGGCGCGGTGACAAGCCTCACATTCCACACAGCTAGAGCTGGCAGCAGTTGCTGAGCTTGACGGTCTCTCCCTGTCAGAGGCCGTGGGTTTCATGAGCAACGCAGAACAATCTCGGAAGGGACAGTACATGCGCTCTGCTTCCGGAATGGCAGCTTCGATTTGTCTTCTTGTCAGAACTTCTTTTCACATGACTTCGAGCTCAGCAGATATGACAATTGGGTGTAGGATATAAGAGCTCGGCATTCGACGTGAAGACAGGTCACGTGCATTTGCCCTCCATCCAGTATCCTCGCCTCCGCATGTCTTGTCACACATGTCGCATAGAATTGATGTCCACACCCTATTGATTTCCACAACACTTGTCCAATTTCTCAGCTAGTGAATGATGTTCAAACGTTCAAATTAACAACATCAAACATGCAGCAGAGAGACTAGAAACACCTCAAAATAATTTAGAGCCGACTTCCATGGGTGAATTATCTCACTAAAGGACAAGTTTTTAGGGACTTCATGAGACCAAGTTCCATATTTCAAGTGAGCTATTGAGAAATAAGTGATGGAGAAGTTGTCATGAAGTATGGAGGTTTTTCAAGCCCAAGACTTCATAGCAACTTCTCCCTAACCAATCAAATTTGTTCATGTTAAAGTCCATGGAAGTGTGCACCCCTCCTTTTGCCTACTTCCATGGAAGTTGGCTCTTACTCATGACAAGCAGTAACCTAAGTGCACTGGAGAGTGAACTGGTAGAGGACAATATAACATTCTACACCAATATACGTCAACTGGAAATCTGACCACATGGAAAAATAACACATGTCAAGCTATCTTCCAAGCTTCTATCCAGATACCTTCCCGTTCAAGGTAAAGTTGAGGTAAAGTTGCAGGCGTATTTTCCAGTACATTATTATAAGCAAGGGACATGTTATGAAGAGCACCTTCGAGGGTAACAAAGGTGCTTGTGATTTGCGTAGCTTCAAAGCAAATCTGGCAAATTTTTACTTCACAGTCTGTCTCCGTGTCTGTCTCGGTGGCCCCATGCTCATGCTCGAGGCAATCAAAAGGGAGCAAAGAATTATTACCGTCCTCTTCGTGCACCTGCACCTTTTCCTTGCCTTTTCCTTGCTGCTTTACAGTATCAACAATGCATCTGCTGGGAGTGATACTTTCACGGATGGTCAATGAAGATGATTTTGCACGCTTCAAAACACGGATACCTTCGCCAGGTTCCGTAGCACTATGATCCTTCATGCCTGAGCCAGACCTCACGCCATCCTGCAAGAGGCTAACAACCGATTCGTATTCATCAACTTCGGTTAAGTTACATGGGTCACGAGAGCCTGTGAAGGGGTCTGCACTGTTGTCTCCGGTTCGGTCCCATTCTAGGCGCGGCATGTTGGCAAGCGAGCGTGCGAAATGCGCATCGTGCTCGTGGATGGCGTCCAAGTGGGCTAGTCTGGCTGCCTCTAGTAACGACAGTTGCATCTCCTCTGTCTCCTCAACAAAGCTCCCCAGTTCGTCCACAGCCAGGTTCAATGCAGCGCCCTTGTCTATGTCACTGGGAGCCAGCTGCGAATCTGCACGCCAGGATATACGTCATAGTCCAAAACAAACTCATTTATTTCAAAGGAGAAGTAAAATACATTCAACATTGTAAGGCTCGTGAAGGCCCACGTTCCACAACCCTTACTGCAAAATACGCCAATGACCTAACAGAGGTACATAAAAGGAGTTGTGAACACCTTGCATGCAATTGCTAATTCAAGGAAAAAGCATGTAAGATGTGCTCTAATTCTCTGACATCTTCTTTCTTTGGCACATCTTTCCTGGGCACTCAGCCAATTATTCTAGTTCCTGCAACTACAACACTGCTCTAAACAGACTGAAGAGGGAAAGGAGTAATGTGAATTAAGAGTCCATTTGTTCAAGACCACAACGCACAGCACTCGAGAATACTAAGTATTCACAAGAGAAAATTTCTTACTTAGTGCATATGTAGCTTACATTGTGACAATGTTTGTGGCTTGATCTCATTGTCTCTATTACGAGGTTGGATTTTTTATCCAAGTACCCAAATCCCAGAGCAATAACACAACGCATGCAAGGTGCTCGGAACCAACTTCCAGCTGCTAGATTACCAGATCAGACAACCTGATTACACTCAACTCTCTCTGATGACACTAACTCAGAGGAAACAAATGGGCTTCTCACGTGTGTTCACAGCTTGACAGGAGGAAGTTGTCCAATCAGATTTGTACACAACATGACAGGTTCTCGGGAATGACCAATAACAGAGGGTTGAGTGTAACTAGATGGAGACTTAAAGAAAGTGTATCATCGCCGTGCACAAACTTTAAAAAAAACTGTAAACTGAGCCATCGATCCTTGGAAACCAACCTTCGAGTGTCACGACGCTTGGTAATTGCTGCGACGGATCGAGCTCCAAGTCCTCATCACCAGCATGCTCCGGCAAATTACTTGTACTTTTCATAATTTCTTGCACCTGCAAAAGGAACGCCAACTCCGCATCTCTGGCCTCCACAATGGCCTTGGCCAATTCCACAGCCTGCATCTTAGAAACGGTGACCTCCTCCATTGCTCTAGCTCCGAGCAAGAGCTGAGGCGCCCATGTACCAGAAGTTATGAATCCCTGTAAGAAGTTTTCTTCAGAAGGTATGAATCCCTGTAAGAAGTTTTCAGTGAATGGAAGAAGTTAAGACCCTTGAAGTGGCTAGAAACAACACTAAGGAAGATGATGCGCTCAAGGGGTACTATATGACGGCGCTTATCATGGCATGGACGTTGACGATATAACTTCGTATTATAGCATTCTTGTGTCACCAGTACTGTACTGTAGCCGTCAGTAATAGTTACTTGAGAAGGACATCCTTTGGTGCATTGGTCTAGGCAAGTACTTTGGGGTGTAAGATTAAGTATTGAAAAACTATTAGTACAATATTATGGATCGCTCACAGCCTTACATAACATTCAGTAGCCTCTGTGACTATTGCCTTCTCCCAACAAAATGATGTGGAATATCCCACATCATTTCATTCTCCCAATGAAATGATGTGGGATATTCCACATCACATCAGTAGCTATGGGGGCAGGTGGCATTAAGCAAGAGCAATCAGCCATGGTGAACAGTAATCAAAAGCACTCACTCAATCACAATTCAATAGTGTTTTTGTAATTGTTTATTTGATTCAATAATCCATTCAATTACAAATCATTGGTCACCCCATATTTAAAGGTAGATGAAACTAAAAGGCAACCTCTTGGAAGGCTACTGAATGTTATGTAACATAACATTCAGTAGCATTTAGCCACTTTGCCTCTTCATCCATCATGTGATTTGTTGTGTATCATGTGATTTTTATCCATGTAGTGCATTAAGTGCAGCTCTTTATTTTTCATTTTTTAGAGAAGAGAAGGTAGGGAAGGAAGTAGGAAGGTCATAAATCATTGTCAATGGAGGGACAAAAGAAGTGGCACAGTGTTCAAGGAATTCTTTTATTCAGGTTGCCCATTTTCTAGTGATTAGCCATGCACCATAACATTCTTGGGTTTAAAGTATTATTACTTATAATGTTGCTCTCTTTAAAAGTAAGGGATATGTGGGGATGTGTCAACAAAGACCATGCATGGTTACCTTCCCTTCTAGTTTTCCAAAACCTCCATCTGTAAGAAAACATGAGTAGCTACTAATTGTTCTTGGATAATAATGCAGAATATGCTGCACATTCTCCTCAAGAGCAAGGCAGAGCCAGTGAAGGCTACTGAATGTTATGAATTTTCTAATGCCAAATAGGGTTTTCTGTTTTGGCTTTTTATACCCAATTTGCTACAAAAATCAATTAGGAGAATCATCATATGGAAACATAATGAGAAAAATTCCACCTCATGTAGCCACCAAGGCAATGGATTGCATCGATTGCAAGCCAAGCTGAAACTTATTCAGCCACACATAGTGGATGAAAAGGCCAAAATATTGAATGAAAAAGACATGATGTATGAAGGGTTTCATGGAAGGCATATGTTGGATGAAAAATATAGGATGTATAGAAAAATAGAGATCCATCGCTAGGTTTTTCAAATAAATAAAAATAAAGATCAAGAAGCCACCTCATTCACTTGCATGCGAGCTTTGTAGCCTAAAGTTAAGGTTGATTGTCCTAAAACCACCAACTTAAGCAATCTTGCCTATTTTTGGCAGTGCTAGATTCGAAAAAAAAATATGACCGCATTCGAAATAGGTTTTGATGAGGATTGCAAAAATTTGCAACATCTAATTCGCATTTGTCAATTTTATACAAAATTCCAAAGTGGAAAGTAACATGTGACCCAAATCAAACCTCTAGGTTTCCCCATGTCCACACCATGTGGTACTAACTTTCACTCATAATGATACCCAAAACCACCAACTATTTCTTCACAATGTTTGGCGTGCCATTGGTCTACTTGAATAGTGAAATTGGTGGTTTTGAGTCTAAACTGTGGTGGCCCCAAGAAAGGTCTACATGTCATAATTGGGGGAGGTGGTGGTTTTAGGACATCCTACCTTAGATGACCCGAAAACCAAAAAAAAGAACCCTGATCCCAACACGATCACCAAGTCATTTTGAATGTGCATCCAGTGGCACGTCAATCGAGATTTTTCCAATGTTCCACAAGCTACACTAGGTTACCAGTTGCTACTCAATAGCATAGCTTCATCGTTTCTTTTGTTTTGTTTTCAAAAGCAACAGGGATGAGCCCATTGCTGAAAAGAATAAAGTACAACTGAAGCCACCGCCTGACGACCTAAGGCCCGGATAGTTTAAATCGTTTTAGAAGTGGGTAAATAAGTTAAGCAAGAGAGTTCTACAGTGAGGGTCCTCAACGTGTCAGAGCTCTCACTTGAATACGGTTGATCATTTACTCACTCAATCGCTTGTAACTGTCAATCTTAACTCGCTACAAGGTATAGGTAGTCTATCTGTTAGAAAACAGTCAATCAGAAACGGCTCAGTAATTGATGTTACAGGAGATAATCGAGGGTCAAAATCATTAGACCTGCATAATCCATTGGAGGTGGTGTTGCTAACTGTAATATAGTATGATCAAAAATTGAAGAACAAAACCTCCGTGTGTACATTGACAGGTTTAGTTAATCCAAGAAATCAACGTGATCAAGCATCTCGTTCCATTGCATAACTTAAAACCATACTTCCTCGAAACGGGTAAGCTGAAAAACTACCAGTAGCAATGCCTTCCGCAGCTCCTGCTTGAAAATACACATTGCTGAATTTAGTGCTGAATATACAAATCGTGAAAGAATATTTAGGAGACTTGATGATTCAGAATCAATCCCTGGAAAGCTGGTGCGCACTGGAGGATTGAACTTAGTATCTATCCAAGTGCTTTGAGGGAAACAGGATATTGAAGCATGATGCTGCACGCCAAAAACTGGTAAACTTGGGACCAAATCCACGAAGGAAAAATCAACTGGGAAATTCTAACCCAGTCAACGGGTACCACATGAGATGGTAAAATTTTCAGAAAACTAATTACACACAAATTCCACACAGTAGCTAATTAATTGCATATTCCATCATATTGCGTATCAGTACAGAGTAATTTCCTGACCACTTATTATTTGAAGCATTGACTCAAAGGAGCTACCTTCCGGGGAATAATACCAAACTTTCTCCAACCTAAAACCTCGCCTATAATCATTTAATGTGTAACAGTTGAAGATAGCAATATTCAACGCTATCAACTACCTCTTTGCCTTGGTGATACTTCAGAGGCAAGACATTCATACCATATTTGCTATGCAGTATCATGGAAGTCTTGGAAATCTGGAGAAGTTTGGTGGTCGGCCTTCTAAGAAGGCATTCTTTCCTTCCTGTCCCTCTTCTGAGTTATAAAACAGCAAGGTAGCATTCCCCGCGAATTCCTGTAGAAATCAAAATAAAAAAAACACGTTGAGAACATCTCCATTACTGGTATTTCAAATGTTTCAGTTGAAAGAAATGAGATTAGGAACTGGTGCTTGCCTGAAGTCCTGCATGGCCATCTTCGACAGCATTTAGAGACGATTTACAGAGTCGGACTGCCATGGGGCTATTTCTCAAAATTTCACGACTCCAGACAACAGTTTCCTCCTCCAGTTTCTCCAGCTGCATATTGAAACACAAACAAGTGATCAGTGAACCATTACCCTTCCCCATTTTATATATTCTACATAGAGTTGTAGCAATGGCATGAAAGGAGGACAAACCGATCTGTTTCTTACAGGAACGACTTTGTTGACTAGACCCATCTTGTCTGCCTCCTCTGCATTGTAAAATCTTGCTAAAAACCACATCTCGCGTGCCTTCTTCTGACCAACCTGAAAGTGTAATCCAAGATGGATTGAGACAACAAGTGAAGGATGTATCTTGCCCTCCATACTAGAAAATTGACATTAAGCTACCTGCAAATATACATTCATAAATAGGACTTCAACTATTCACTAAAGTCTTATAGCTTCCGGTGTCAAGCTATGGAAACATGTCTGCTTTAGTGCTGGAAAAAATCAGAGTATGAGGTTCACAAACATGGAGTAGAGCACAAAAGAGGAGTTGCTACTATAAGAATTCACACTAACTGGAAATAGACAAACTTAGTTAGCAAAAGTTGGCGATAATTACCAGACGTGCCATCATGCTGCAACCGTAGCCGGCGTCGAAGCTCCCCACCTGTAGATTGAATAAACCAATCAATGACGTGACCAGTTTGGTGTTTTGTGATCCAAACAATGTGAATGATAATTAGAAAAATAGCAAAATAACTGGAAGTAGTACCTTGGGCCCAGTTTGTCCGAAGACTGCATTCTCGGCTGCAATCGTAAGGTCGCATACCATGTGAAGTACATGCCCTCCACCAACTGCATAGCCTGCCACCTACATGCAAAAAATTGGAACGAAACATACTACTGTTACTTTCCACTCGAGAATGTGGTTCCATCGTGACTGCGGCTTTAAGACCAATCTCCAAAGCAAATAGCTATGAATTTGAATTTCTAAAAATCTAAAAGTTTAAGGGAAAAAATCCCAGATATGTGATTACCCAAAATTCACAAGTGGAGTCAAAAAACGACAGGCTAACTCACCATTGCAATGACTGGCTTTGGTAGCCTCCGTATTTGTATCTGCAAGATAGGAGCATAGACACAGTTAGCGATTGAAAAGAACATCAAACCAAAAAAACTATATCAAAAACAGCATCGTAGATTGCAGACTAAGAGGTTTGAAATTCTGCTCATATCAAATAGGAGCTAAATGAACTTATGTACCAGCGGAACATCTTCACAAATCTGCACGCAGCTGTAAACATGCAACAAAATCCAACTAAAACCTGAACATCGAGAATATTGAGGCGACCAATGTTGTCATCTCCGACATAGCCATGTTTTCCCCGAACTGCTTGATCACCTCCACTACAGAAAGCTTCAGTCCCCTGAAAAAGTGCGCGTGTCAAATGAGGCGCCATTCTAACTAACTCAAATGCATCGTCACAACACAGGAAAGATAGAAGAGCAACTGATTAAACTCCAAATAATTACAGAACCAGCAGCAGAATTAATGTGAAAGAGGAGCAACCTGGCCTGTGAAGATAATCACGCCCACTTGTGTATCATCACGCGCCAAATCAAAGGCACGCTTTAATTCCCCCACGGTCAAAGGTCGGAAAGCATTCCTTCTCTCCGGCCTGTTGATCGTAATCTGCCGAACCGCAACCACAGCATTCTCAAGAAATCTAAAAATAAAAATAAAAATTTGCAAACCCTGCCAATTTCTTAACTAAATTCAAAAATCCAAAAGTGGCAAGTGATCTGGGAAGGAGGGAGTACAAGAGAAGATTGTGAGATGGCGAGGGAGGGGGTGTACCTTGGCAATGCCTTCGGCAACGGCCTTCTCGTAAAGAATGTCTTGAAACTCTTGGCCTGCAGGCTGCGGGACGGAGAGCCAGACGGGAAGCTCCCGGGACACGGATCCGTGCACGCGTTCGTAGCTGCTCAATTTGCGACCTCCGGCAGCTTGAGTGGCATTGGAATTGGAATCAGCGGCGCACGGCGAGGACGAGACCACAGGTGTCTCTGGGCTTGGTTGCTCGGGAGCCAGGTGACGCGCGATGGTGGCCAGACGGTGGCGCTGCCGGTCCGCCATCGCCATCTCTTGTTGTGCGAAATTCGCCGCGCCACTCGCCCGCCTGCAGTGGATATGGTTGGGAGGAATTATCTTCGTCTGCACTGGTTTGAATTTCCCGTATAAATTCTGTGCCCTTGTATGTTCCGCCAAATTGGTAGATTTTACGTTTTCGGCGACTGATCTGTGGAGATATTGACTAAGGCCCACTTTATACTTGGGGCCGGATTGAGGGTCGGCCCGAACTCTTCAAATTTCAACCAATCGGATCGCTCGATTCTTTCAAATCCAGCACAAGGGCTTTATACTAGGGCCAGGCCGGAACGAGCAATTTTTACTACCTAGCGTCCTATGTGGCATGATTTTGGCGCCAAATCTTTGGGCCGGTTTGATGAAATCAGGACAAGGATTTTCTTGGCCGAAACTCCAAACTTGGGTTGAATTGAATCGGGCCGACCTTCCATCCAGCCCCAGCCTGTGTATAAAGTGGGCCTAAGGACGGCTTTCCATGTAGAGCCTGAACCTGCATGTCAACACACGCAGGCGTTCAGGTCTTGCATTTCTCGTTCAAAGCTACCGGTCATAGTTGAAACTCTATCTAGAAAGACCTACTACACCAAATATGTAATGCCACATGGTAGAAGTATTAGTGAAAGACCTTGAATTTTGGGCAAAGATGCTATGCATAACATCAGCCTGTGCGTTCAGGCTCTAATTAGAAAGCCGTCCTAAGATGAATGTAGAGCTAGGACTTTACACGGATCCATGCACACGGAACTTGACAAGATATTGAACAAAAATCTTCTTAGTTTTTGGATTTTTTTAATTTTTAATTTTATTTCTTTCCATCTCAATGTGAACTTGCACATAAATTATGAAACGTCAAGATACCTTTTGTGAGGGTTGGATTCAGACAGCTAGTGTCAAAATTGAATTTCCACATCAGATGTTGAGAGGTCCACATCATCCTTCATTAATCAAAAGATTACATGTGGCACTTTTAGGAAAAATTAATTTAATTCATATTAAACCCGACCACAACCTAGGGTAATTACACCAATAAAAAGTACCGAAATTTTACTTTTTCAACATACTTAAGATAGAGGTACCCATTGCCGATAAGTTTTCTATAACTAATTTGTAGACCTCCTAAACGTTGCGTTTTATAAATCTAAAAGCCAACACAATGCTACCCAAAAGCTAGCATAGCGCTACCGATCAAGAGCAGCCAAGTGAACACATAGCAGCTATATGTTCGGAAATTGATTACATTGTTGTCCGCTATAGGTGAACCTATAATCCAAGTGGCCAAGCTATTGGTACTTCTCTCAAGAGACTCTTCATTTACATTGGCCTTTCAAGCAATAGTTACTTTTTTTGTCTCTCTGAACCTATATATGAGTCATGGATTTCAAAGAAATTTTCAATTTATTTTATTTTAATAAATTTAATTTAGAGAAGGAAAAAAATTTGAAACAATTATCATTATGATGTATCTCTAGTTCTCTATGAAAGAAAAAATATCTTATCGATGAAACTTCAACATTTTCTATGATAAAAACCTCATTTGATTGGTTATGAGTACTTCTAACTTCATATAATTGTGGTAGTAAACTTTCAAAATGTCTGTTGGATGCGGGGTTGAATGCCAACTCTCTTGGGATTAGGGAAGAATATCTAAATGACATAATCCCAAAGGATTGAGATCCCTATTTCTAAATCCAAATTCACTATTCACCCTCAGCCCCAATTTTCTAAAATTTCCATTTTGGGCAGCCTACATGCTTTTTTGGGTCAAAACAATCTAAATTTGGGACCTACGGCCTGTAGTTAATCTAGGAGGATGATGGGGGTGCACTCTACATTGTGTTTGAGAATCACTTGCATTCATGATCCCTTCTAAAAAACCATGTATACGAGGGGTTATATGTCTAAAAGCCTTTGTATATAGATATATCCCATTCTAAATATATGTTTAATGTAAGTATACGTCAATATTTTCAGCTCTAAAAATGTTTATTGTATGTATACGTCGTACCGCAATGTTCAAATTAATACCCCTTTTGTGCACTCACGTATACTTGTACATGTTTAGTATAGTGCACCCTTGGGAGGACGACTGATTTAGGAAGATTAAACCATGAAAAGAGGGGGTTAGTATTTTAGGTGGGCTCACAAATGCCCAAAATAGGGGGCATGTTTTGTCCTCACACAATAATCTAGGGTTAAATTATTTTGGTGAGGGTTTAGTGAGAAATATGACAATAGAGAAGGTGATATTGAAGAGCATAACATTCGGTAGCATTCAATCCCTATGCCTTTTCATCCATCATGTGATTTGTAGTGCATCATGTGATTTCCATCTATGTAGTAAGCAAAGCCAATTATTTTTCATTTTTCAAAGAGTGGGGAGGATGGGGAAGCAAGCAGGAAGGTTATGAATCATTGTCAACGGAGGGACAAAAGAAGTGGCACACTATTCAAGGATTTTTTTAAATTCAAGTTGCTCATTTCCTATTGGTTATTTGTGCACTATAACATTCTTGGGTTTAAAGTATTATTACTTATAATGTTGATCTCTTTAAAAGTAAAGAACATGCGAGAATGTGTCAACAAAGATCATGCATGGTTACCTTCCCTTCTAGTTTTTCAAAATCTCCATCTGTGGAAAACATGGGTAGCTACCGTACGTGGAAGGCAGGGTCGGCACTTTCATGTCGAATAATTAATAAAAGTTGAAACAGTGGAGGTCGGCAATTTCAAAAGTAATTATTAAGAAATCGGCTATTAATAGCTAACATTAAAAAAAATCCGGCAGCTAAACATTTTATTTTATTTTTTGTCTACGATTTTCGTTGAGTGTTATGTTTTTATTCTATTTTTTTCGGCTTTTTGTGGACTTTATTTTTGTCGATTTTGACAAAATACTTAATAAATTTATTTATTTTTTCGGCATTTTTTTGGGGAATTATTTTCTGCCGACCCTGCCTTCCACGTACGGTACTGATTGTTCTTGCTCTAGTGAAGGCTACTGAATGTTATGAGGGCTGTGTGTGCCACTTCCAGTAACCGGGAGCAGATTGCGGGTATCAACTCGGGCTCCGAATGCCCGGACATGATACCTGGGTAAGGGGCCAGGGTATATATTTTCGAGGGTTTTTGGGCTTAAGGAGAGCGGCTGGGTGTCGGGCTTTCTCTTTCCCACGCACACACTTGCAGCGTCAAGTTTGCAGCGTAGTTCCCTCAGCCAGCAGCTACCATGGTGTCCGGCTCGGGCCTTTGCGCCAAAGTGGTGGTCGTCGATGCCCGCCACCACATGCTTGGCCGCTTGGCCTCCATCCTCGCCAAGGAGCTCCTCAACGGCCAGAAAGTCGTACGTCCCAAAATGCTCTTTTCTAGGGTTTGCAACATCATTAGGGGTTTTTAAGGCTTTTTTCATCAATGCAGGTTCGGTTGAATCGATTCTGCTAATTGAGTATTGTCGATTAGGTCAATTGAGTGATTTTAGGGTTTTTGCCGTATCTGGATTGATGTTTCGTTTTCGGATTGTGTAAGAGTTCGTGCGATGTTCGAATGATGTGATGTTTCGGTTTTTGATACAACAGGTGGTAGTCCGATGTGAGGAGATTTGCCTTTCAGGTGGCCTTGTCCGGCAGAAAATGAAATACTTGCGGTTTTTGAGGAAGAGGATGAACACCAAGCCTAGCAAGGGGCCAATCCATTTCCGCGCACCTGCTCGCATTTTGTGGAGGACTATTCGTGGGTGAGTCACACTCTTTATATCAATTTTTGCCTTGTGCTAGAGAACATTCGCAATCTCACTTTTTAGGGTTTAAGATATTAGCAACTGGAGTTGAGAGACCTGAGTTAGGCTTGATGCTAACAACAGGTGGTAGTCCGGAAACTGGATTCTTTTATATTTAAAAAAATAAACAAACTAATAAACATTTCAATATCTTCTTTTTTCTTTTCATATATGTGTTGTTGTCATAATTAGGTTTCATAGGCTATGTTCATGTTTTATGTACTTGGTGAACAACGTATTAAACAATCACATAAATTATCTATATTTTTTAATGCAAGGTTGCTTTTGCAGAATGATCCCACACAAGACCAAGAGAGGAGCTGCTGCACTCGAGCGCTTGAAGGCATTCGAGGGTGTACCAGCACCTTATGACAAGATGAAGAGGATGGTGATTCCTGATGCTCTCAAGTATGTACACATTCTCCTTATTTACTAAACGTATATGGATAGTGTCATGACCAGACCTTTTTGTTTCTAAATTACTTCATAATTTCGTGAATTTAAAGCTTAGTTGCGTCTCTCGTCTTCCGCTTTCGTTGAAAGCCTCTGTACTTTATTGTATGCAGGGTCTTGAGGTTGCAACCTGGCCACAAGTTCTGCTTGTTGGGTCGCTTATCCGAGGAGGTCGGATGGCACCATTACGACACTATTAAGGTGCGGATTCCTCTCCTGGTCATTTTCAAAAATTGTCTAGACAAACTCATTACATTCGGCAGCACTTCGGAAATTCTTTTCATGTTCACAGCTTTCTAGAATCTAGCCTTGTTTTGTAATACATCTGAATTTACTATTATTCGTGCTGAGCTCGCTTCTAAATGACAATGGTAAAGTGGTTGGGATTTAGTGTTTGAGATTACTCATGAACAAATGATGTACTGTCAAATAAATTGTAGGAGTTGGAGGAGAAGCGTAAGGCCAAGTCTAAGGTCTTTTATGAGCGCAAGAAGCAGCTCATTCAGCTTCGTCTCAAGGCCACGAAGCGTGTTGAGGAGCAGCTCAGTCCTCTACAGGAGACCTTGGCACCCATTACTTACAGTTCGTAGGTTCTTCGGAGTTGGGTTTTGTTGCCCCTTCCTCGGTTTATTCATACTACAGGATGCAGTGCTAGGGAAATGACGAATGAGGAATTTTTACTGATGCAAATGTTTTATTTATCCCTTGCATCAAAGTCAGAATGCTCTTCTTGTTACGAGTTATTTTCAGTGGCTCACAGATCTTAAGTTATGTGTTGATTTCCTCTTCTAGTGGTTGCCCCTTTCACAGCAAGGGAGCTTACATTATGTGGCAGTGTTCACTTGTGGTTGGCATTTCTATGAGGAGAAATATAAAGGAAATTTAACTATGGAGAAGTCCAAGACCATTGTTGAAGAATCATATTAACCCTTTTAACGTCCCAATTCAACACTGTCTTTAAAGAAGTGTTATAAAATGTTTGATGGAAACCGGAAATGGAGTTGATGTACAAAGAAAATTTGAAAATGCCAATGTGAAGATCACATCTGTACGGTTAGATGTATCATATTTTTTATTAATAATTTTAAAATAATTTTGCAAGGTTTTCTCTTTAAATTCAATTAAAAATCCCGAATCAACACAAAAAGCTTGAAAAATATTGGAATGAAATTGGAATAACATGCACTACGCGATGGTATGGTTTCCATTATTTGATTCTACTTATTTTGGAAAATCATGTCTAAGGTCTCACTTTTTGAACTAAGAATGAAACTTGACATAAACCAATTGTGTAATTTTTCCAAAAATCATGATAACCTATTTTGAAGATCCACACCGTACAAAGGATAGTCAACTTACACAAGAACCCAAAAAAAAAATTGGTGGATGAAAACTGTCCACTTTGGATGGAAATCAAACAACTTTAATCTGTTCGTCGTCCAATATATGGACGCTGGTGCACTAAAGGGTTAAGTTTATCATAAGTAATTGTGTATTTTGATGATACATTAACCCCTAATGGACCAAAAAGTCCAAATTGACCTCATATTTCTTTTAGTAGTTTTGAGTAAATTCTATTTAGAATTTCTTTTGTTCATTTTTTTTTCTTGGACCAACGCATACATTGCTCTCCACTGATCCCAGTGATAAAAAATTCGGTCCCATCTAAAATGTATTTTTTCACAACATGATTGATTGCATTTGTCATTTTAACCCAAGGGTTTTCTTGAAATGCTAGATGTGTCATAATGTCCATCTTACTCAATTTTTATGAGCTTCAATTTTTAAACATATGTAGAGCACAACAACAAGACAACATCCATACGGTTAAATTTTGGAAAAATGCTATGAATTATTTAATAATCAATTTATAAGAATTTTCTTTGAAAATTCATAAAAAATACATGTTTAGTCATTTTGACTTGGAATCAAGTATGATAGGTCAAAAACATTGGTTTTATATGGTGGTTACCTTGTTCATGTTAGAACTAATCTTATTTGGTAGAAAACTTAAAGATTCCATTCCTGGCAGATTTTCAAAATTGTGACAATTTGAGATGCTGTCACTTTGAGGGCTTTAGAGGAAAATTGGTAAACGTTTTTTCAGAATTTATTTTTGGAAAAGTTGCTCAGTTTCAATATCTACAAGGGAAAAAATATGACTCTCAAAAATTGTTATTTTTGCAAAAGTTATGGACGTTTAAAGTGGGCTGAACTTTTTTTAAACTCTGATATTTTGGATCGACCATATATGGTCAATTAGGCAGTTAGGGGTTAAAACAACAGATCCTTGGTCCTTAGCTAATTGAACTGTTGTCCGATGTTCTGTACCACCCGAATATGTTTCTAGTGCCTGCCTGCCTGTCAGGACCCTGCCCAACTCAAGTGCCTGCTTTCTCCTGCCAACTCAGCATACCACCGCCATCCGATGCAATGAAGAGATCGAATGGACCAGATCGTCACTACATATTTTTACTTTATTTTTACACATGATATTTACTTTAAAAGTAAACTGCCTATATTTTTAAAAATAGAATGCTTAGTAATTGTAAAATAAACCAAATTTAACCCCTAAGCTCCCAAGAGACCATTTTTTTGGTCGTTGCCTATTTTTATTGGGCTGCCTAGAACAAAAAATAAGTTTTTGAAAAAGTAAAAAAATATTTTAAAATACTACATCAAGTCTACTTTCCAACGCAATCTGAATTATGTCAATTTGAGTTAAACTCCACCGGGGAGAATTTCTAAAAGTGGATCACCTCAACATTGTCTTAGTTATAAAATTTGCTATTTAGAGAAAGTAATGATGTTCCCTCCATCATTTTATTTGTTTTTTTGAAGTTTACAATAGATAAACCAATTTTAATTAATCATACTAAATTTTAAACTCTAAAAGTGAAAATTATAATTTATACAAATTTTCAAAGGTTAATGCTTTTAAATTCATTAAGAGAATATCTAAAGTCTTTTCTAGAATTTTGACGGTATGATAGTTTTTAGAGATGATGCCCTACATTTTTTCTACTGAACCAAACTTCATTAAACATATAGAAGGCACATATTATAACACATCTATGTTTTGTCCAATACCCTCGAGCTTTTAGGGGGTTAAGTCCAAGATGATCCTATTTATAATTTAATACTTGAAGACCAATACAAAAGAAATATTCATTGGACACAATTTGAAAAATAAAATAACATGATTGGAAAAGACTCAATCATATAATTATGCACAAGCAAAGTTTAGTTGACCAAAAAGTCCAAATTGACCTCATGATTCTTTTAGTAGTTTTGAGTAGATTCTATATAGAATTCTTTTTGTTCATTTTTCTTTTTTTTTGACCAATGCATCCAATGTTCTTCACTGATTTCTTCTGGTGATATAAAATTTGGTTCCATCTGAAATGTGTTTTTCACAACATGATCGATTGCATTTGTCATTTTAAAACAACAGATCGTTTGTCCTTAGCTAGTTGAATTGTTGTCCCATGTTTTGTACCACCCAAATATGTTTCAACTGCCAGCCTGCCCATCGGAACCCACCCAACTCAAATTCGTGCTCCCTCCTACCTAGGGAATGATAAAAGGACCATACTTCCTAGTAACGCACACCACTGGAAAGATTCCATACACCACATGAAAGATTCTAAAATTCCCTCTTTACTAGTAAAAGACTTACATGATCGAATTTTATTGATTTTATACGAATACCATATACATATATGCCCGTACATATGTCCAATATGTGTTTTAATGTTTTTTTCGAAATGCCCTTGCCATGGCACGGACAAGCAGTTTTCGGGCAGCTATTTTTCGAATAGGCTTGCAGAAGATTTCCAATGATTTTTTAGGACCCCAGGCACTCTGATTCAAGAGGTCATGTTGCAGTTGGAAATGCAAGTGGCTTCACTCATTCCATATCCTACACCCTAATTTCTATTTCTATTCATTTTTCCTTCAGGTTTCAAGGAATCAATCCACTGCTCTTTGTCATTTGCTACTCGAAAACCTTCATGGCACGGAGGATAGGCATTTCTCTTAATGTACTTGAACTCTAGAAAGTGACACTGGTGTACGTTGTAGGGGGTTGCAAACTCCAAACTGATTTGACTGAGTTGGGATTTTTGAGCAGCCTAACGGCGATCTCTTGTACGGTGGGGTGACACCGAAATTGGCACCTTGTGCAATTCCAGGGATAGTGCCCACACTGCTGCCAACTTCGACACCCTCCCGAGGGCTGGAAAATTGTTATTTTATCATGAAATTTTAGAAACAAAATCACTATTATGTTGAAAACATGTGTACCAAATTTCAAGGCCAGAAGATTGATACAAAAAAAATATTCAAGATTTACTAACAAGGGGTAGCTGTAAGAAATGTTTCACAACTGCCAACTTTGACACCCTCCCAAGGATTGAAGAATTTTTTTTTTCCATGGAATTTTTGGAGTAGGAACATCTTTATGTTGTTTACACATTTGAAAAGATTCAAGTCCAAAAGACCCACAAAAAAAATGATATTCCAAATCTACCAACAGGTGTAGTTGTGAGAAACAAAGAGGAAAATTGTCTCACAACTTTGACTGCCTCTCTAGGGTTGGAAATTTGTTATTTTAAAATGGAATTTTTGGCACAAAATCACTTTTTAGTTGATAAAATGTGCAAAAACATTCACGTTGAGATAACAAATACTCAACTCTAGGGAGGCTGTCAAAGTTGTGAGACAATTTTCCTCTTTGTTTCTCACAACTACACCTGTTGGTAGATTTGGAATATCATTTTTTTTGTGGGTCTTTTGGACTTGAATCTTTTCAAATGTGTAAACAACATAAAGATATTCCTACTCCAAAAATTCCATGGAAAAAAAAAAATTCTTCAATCCTTGGGAGGGTGTCAAAGTTGGCAGTAGTGAAACATTTCTTACAGCTACCCCTTGTTAGTAAATCTTGAATATTTTTTTTGTATCAAACTTCTGGCCTTGAAATTTGGTACACATGTTTTCAACATAATAGTGATTTTGTTTCTAAAATTTCATGTTAAAATAACAATTTTCCAGCCCTCGGGAGGGTGTCGAAGTTGGCAGCAGTATGGGCACTATCCCTGGAATTGCACAAGGTGCCAATTTCGGTGTCACCCCACTGTACATGGTTGAGAAGGGAGATACATCGTACGTTATTTTGGATTGGCACGACTGCCTTCTTGAGCTTCTTCTAGAGATATTGACAGAACCATCACTATTCATCGCCTGTTCCCTAGTGATGTTGAGGTCTTCTTCCTTATTGCTTTGTAAAAAAGAATGAAGCTTGCGACGGAGTGGAAATATTTGAGGTAATCATTTGGCATTGCTTACATTAAGTCCGGTGATGAAAGCAAAAAATGAACAACGTGAAATGAAGCATGTGGTGTTTGTAAGAAGCTCCTGGTTGTATCACCTACGTCTGGATCTCGAAACAATAATCCAAGAGCTGATTTGTTCATGATTGAGTCCAAAGAGTTTTTTAAACGGCTTTTTCATACCACCTCCACTCAGAATTATTTTACGTCACACCTCAGGTACGTAACAACTTATACGAGTTCAGAACTTGATATGCAAAAAGGGTCCACTAACGTTTGTAAAGAATAGCAAATACTCCCTTCGTCCCATAATAGGTGATGCTTTCGAGAAAAAAAGGTTGTCTCCAATTACTTGATGCAAATCATTTATACAAAAAATTTGAAGTTATTTTACTGATTCTAACAAATTAAAATCACAAGACATGTGCACAATCATGACGTGCTTTCTGTCTGTAAATGACAAGATGCATCCACCCCAAAAGTATACCTTTAACTAGATCAAGAGCATTGTTGCCATGCCATATGCAAATGTTTGTTGATCTTGAACTTGCAATGTCAATGTCTTGAATTTTTCTTTTATCATCACAATGGCAGCATGAGACAGTCCAGGCACATCACCTGCTCTTGTATCTAGATGTACTAAAACATACTTGCCACGACAATCGTGCAATTGTCAGACTATTATAGCATTCCAAGCAACATGGCCTGTGTATTGAGAGTGACATTTTCTGCCTGTACCTCGGGGAAGTCACTTAGTGTAAATTTTGGGTACATATGAGCGAACAAAGGGTATTTAATGGGGGGCTATGAAATAATTGGAATATTCTACTATTTATAATAATAATCAGGGTATATTCCATATTTATTCTAGGAATATTCCTAAAATGTTCCCAAATTGGTTTTAAGACACCCTATATTACTTCTATAAATTTATAATTTTTATCTCAAATGAATAAAAATCACCCTATATTTGTTCTCTCATAGTTATCTAAATTCTTGACAATGACTTCTCCGGGGCCTGTACGCATGAGCGTCGATTGATCCAATTCTGGCTGACTTTGGTAAAACAAAACGTTAATTGTAAAATGTAAAATTGACAATTCTTAGCAACGGGTTAGGAATATTTGGAATCAAATAGAGAGTCGCCAACAAAACATCAACCTGGATTTGAAAGCCAAGCGACGAAATATTATTTCAAGCTTTAGCCATGAGAACTACATGCTTCCTACGATGGACCTCATGCATGGTCATCCCGTGACCCTGCGAATGGCACGAAATTTTGGTATAGAACAAACAATTGCAATTCAGGAACCTGTAGAGAAACAAGTCAATCGATTCGTGCTTATTTGTAATTTTTGATCAATACACCACCAATTCTTCCAAAAGCATATTCCACTGGATTATTGTTCATTAACTCTTGCTTAAAATTGTTCACTCACCATCTGTGCGTGGCATGAGGAAGCCAAAAAACAAAAAATCCCGACAGGGCCATGTCAACAGATAATTCCAAATTGCAGAATTCCAGCGGCACAACAAAATATGCGCGTAGTGCTAGAGAAGATATCTATTAATCCCTAAACCGTTTTACAATAAAAGTTCACTTTTTTGGCACTGTTTTTTTCCAAGTTTAGGGCCCTATATTTTATACTTCAAACATGAGCACTATCCACGCGGACAATGGGAGTGATACAAAAACTGCATACTACAATTGAAGATAGACCATCTTTTGAGTATTGAGACAACTTTTTTTGGCGATAAAAACATTAAGTTAAAACATGCCAAAAAAGTGGACTCTTATTATGAAATGGATAGAGTATTATTTTTTCTTCAAAATATACAATGAAAATGAACACACAATTACTTTACTTCATCATGGTCTTCCATAGCTAGTATCCATTGTAGAATACTTGATCATCCTGAACATAGTCTCGTAAGAGCTGTACGGTAGAAGGTACAGTTGACAAAGTCAAGTGCTGGACTGAATGCATGGATCATTTGATCTGATGTGTTTAGGAGGTCAACCGATATATTTGATCCTCCAAAAAACTCCAATGTGGTAATGAAGGTTACCAGCCTTATTTTCTCTCAGTTGCTCATCTCATGGATTGTCCTTGTGAACCAATCCTGCTATCAAATGTGACTGCTTCCATGAAATCATGTGGGGTTACACTGCAAGCCCTTGAAAACGCAATCTTCAAACAATCCGGAGTGAGTCCGAGGACTACATCTCTTCGAAATCCTTCTCTCATAGAATCCAACATGGGCGTTGTTTCTATGGATAGGAAAAACTCTTCTCTCATGGCTTTTCCAACAAACTCTCTATCCTTGAAAAAATGAGACTAGATGATACTACCTAGTTTGTTCTCCACCTTTGCTTCCTCAGTTATGTCATTCAAATGGAATGATTTAAAAGATCAACTCAGGTCATTGTTGATTTGATCATCAGTCAATCCAGAAATGATCAGTCTTGCATGTCTAGTGACTGCCTCAGGTGACGAAGTATGTTCCACTTTGTCGGAAAGTACAACCAAAAATCCCTCTCCAATTTTGAGCGTAGCTGCTAGTCAACTCCATTGCTTCTGGGACTTGATCACAGATCATCAACAACGTCAAATATGCGAAAGCTCTATTCACTTCGAGGCCTTTTGATGCAATCTCCCATATCAAGTGCCCTACCATACGCACATGTATAATACAAAATGCTTGTGGGTTACATCAATCCAACTACCACAAAATAAAACAAAAAATCACTACTTTGCGACATTGGTTATCTTGATAGTAGTTTAGGGTTTATGGTTAGATTCTTTAGATGCTTTTCAAATACTATGTAGTGATGATGAAGAGTTGTTGTGAAACCTATAATACCGTGGATGCAAACCTCAAATGTTTCTTGCATTAGTTGATGTTCTTCACTACAGTGGTCTATTTATCAAAATAATCTATTCAATGTTTATAAAAAGTGTTACAAATTGTGATCATTTCACTAGTACGCAAGCTTGAACAAGAGGACAGCGGAGATGGTGGAGGCACTACACACTACTGGCAAGTTATGAATGTCTAGGAATGCTAAAATAGGTTTAGCCGTTGGGAATGCCAAAAGGGCAAGCTTTCTCCTAACCCTGACCACTAGAAAGTTCCGAATACCACTAGAAAGATTCCATATAGCACTGGAAAGATTCCAAGTACCATTGGAAGGATTCCGACTACCACTGGAAAGATTCCTAAATTTTTGAATAAATTGTGATTATTCTCTAATAGGAAATCAAGTCTACTTTCCAACTCAATGTGAATTATGCCAACCCAAGTTAAACTCCATCTATGGGAATTTTCAAAAGCAAATACTTCTACATTGTTTAGTGTTACAAAATTTACTACTTGGGGAAATCAACGTTGTTCTTTTCATCAACATTTTTCCCTCTTCTTCTTTTTAGGATGGAAAATGCAATTCTAACTAATGATGCCAAATTTTGAATTCTAAAAACGTAAAATGAAAATTTGATGAGTTTTCAAAGTTTATTACTTCTAAATTTGTTAAATGAAGTTCTAACACTATTTTTGAAATTTGACTGCCTGAATAATTTTCAAACATCATGTTTTGCACTCGGTTTTGCATAAATTTTGTTGCGATAAACTTCATCAAAGTCATGGAAGTCACATTTTATAATACTTTTTTAATTGTGCTCTATACTTCTCGAGCCTTTACGGGTTAACCCTTACGTGTCCACACTACAATCACCCGGGAAAATCTAATCAATTTTTCATATTTTAAAATATGTTGTATTTTAAAGGTAATTTTCTAATATAATTTATTGTTAAACTGATTTACCCTAATTTTTTCATAATTATGTAAATAAAAATGAAATTCATAAGATTTTTCAAATTTTTTTTGCTAAAAATTGTAGCAACTTTTAAAATGCTTAAGTATGAATTTTTAAAGGAAAATTTAAATAATAGTGAAATGAAAGTGAAATTTAAGTAATAGTGAACTAGGTGAAGGTCAATGTTTGACTAAAAAACAACCAAACATGATCCCACGGGGCTCTTGCATGTTAGGAGTTAGTCATTACCGATAGGCAATATCTACTACTCTTAGGACCCCATCCAGACTACCCTCAACAGAGTCTCAATTCAAGTTGATATGAGACGAGTGTTAATATCAAAATTATTACTAAGCTGTACAGAAGAATTCAACTCCTTGTCACTTTTGCACACAATATAGCTATTCTGTAACCATCAAAAAACACTTTTTTCACCTGGACTTAAAACTTTAATCAAACTGGTGAAGTTGTCACATTCATGAGGTTGATACTAATTCTCACGTACTAGTCACTTGATTTTTGAATTAATTCACTCCATCTTCAGTTTTTAGTGTGGATTTTAATGGCGTATGTCTAGGAGTCATGTTTTCAGTCTTTCATTGTGGATCTTGATGGAGTGTATCTACAAGTGCTTGGCGTACAACACCTCAATCAATTAATCAATACCCACTAAGCTGAAGACCCCATTCAAATTACTCCCATTAGTCTCTCATGTCACGTTGGTATGAGACATGTATTAAAATTATAGTTATTAGTGAGCCGCCGAAGGCAATTTGACCCCTTTTAACTGTTGCATATAGTATGTATAGTTATTCTTTAACCCTAAATGCCCACAAACCTCCCTAGATTTAGAGAATTGCAAAGATGCATTACAAAATCCAACTAAGAGGGGTATTTGGAACTTGATATATGAATAACAGTTGTACATTATGAGTTTCAGATTCTATCCATACCATTAGATCTATGATTGCAATCACCAATATTTTGTATACCTAAAATTTGATACCTAAAATTAAAAATTATTTTTGTAATTCGATTACGAATAAGACGTTGACGATTTGTGGATGAAATTTGTTGTAACGGGTTGAAATGTAATACTCTAAATGTAGTCATAGAAATTGCACAAACCATCCCCTTCCTAATCAATTCACACGTGCTTGACGCTAACTTCCCATGAAATCTATGGTAAAAAATCCACACTACAAAGAAAACGTACAAGAAGACGGAGTTTGATTCTGTACATCGTCCAAAAATTAGACGCTTCAACTCTGTAGGGGTTAACCATCATTTTTCATTTGCAGTTACAACTTAGTGAAACTGATGAAGTTGTCACATGTCTGATATTAAATTATACTAATTCTTCCAACCATGTTTGAATTACAACGCAGTTACTTGATTTGAAATTTAATTCACTCGACTTTCATTGGAGGCACTTGATTTTAAATCTTTTATTGTTGATTTTAAAGGAACATATCTACAATACACTGGATACGAAGGGTTTGTTTTTAACATTCATTTGCATTGCAGGCATATTTGTCTTTTTTTGAAGGAGCTCCACTTTTTGCTGGACTTAAAGCTATGATGACATACCATTGCAACTTGCTGAACGTTTATATGTATCCACAAATGGAGTTCAGGTTTGATCTATGTTCTGTAAACTCAAGCGTAGGATATTTTACTTTCTCATATCTACATTCAGTTCATCTCCGGTCAAAAAGTGATGAGGTTTTCAATAGTCATAGCTAGATTTAAAACATAAACGTAGCTATCAATTCAAAACTTCTCAGGCGGTAGATTAGTATATTTACCGTATCAAGTTGCAGCTCGGGTAGACAAACGTTAGTATCTTTCACAGGATGTAGAATTGTTCCTTCTACGTTATCTGAGTAGTCCAAAATCTCCTTATGATTTTGAAAACCAAAAAGAATAAGATGGATTTGTAATGCACATCTACAAAGGTATGTTCCCACTCGGCGTTAAGAGTGATATTAACAGAGTGAAATTAGTCCCCAAGTACACCTAAATTCACTCCTAATACCAAGTGAGAACACACTTTGACCCCTAGGCGTCTAAAACCCCCAATATGACCAACTGCATCACTGAACTTTGCAATGGTGTCATTCTTTCATTTTACCTCGAATTTTTAATTGCAATACATCATTTTAAATCAACAGTGTTGGTCGTGCCAAACTAAATTCATTTCTACACAAACCTATAGATTGTTTGTAGCAAGGGATCCAATAAAGCTAATACAAAAGAATTCAGAGAAATTTTTAGACTTACATATCGGAATGCCACGAATTGCTTCCAGCAATGGATGAGCCAAGAATTCCTCAATCCATCCACATCACGTGTGTTGATCTCTTCAATCCCAGAACCGTGTATGTAATTCGCCCTAACCATGTAGCAGGCTTGTTTTGTGAGCTTTACATTCACTATCCAGTTCCTACAGAATGCATCGTGCTCTCTTCCTTGTTGTACGGTGATAGGCAAGTCTGGAATTTTTTTGGACATATTATAGAAGTGGTTAAAAGATTTAAACACTTTCCATTGAAGATGATAACTTTGGAAGTCGATCAAGGCTGCCTCCACTTCTTTCCTTATGTGAAGCAATTCCTCCTCGTCCACATCCTTAGGTGCATCATTTGATTTGCACATCAATAGAAAGAGTGTCTATGATGTCTTGTTGGAATTGGAATTGAAAATTTCTTGTAATTCCTGGATCCTTTCCATTCCTTCTTTTCCATAGGAATGTAAGAGAATATGAGCCACTTCAAGGTAAATGACATCATTGGAAGCTTCTTTGACTAGCTCTTCGAAGACATCCCATTCTCTCCAAAACGGTCTTGCTTTTATCTCAAACTCTATTTTCACATCTATTGGAGTGAACATCTTCATACTGGGATGAGCAATGACTTGATGCATTTTTGGTTCATTGCAAATTATTCCACTACCTTTGTTTCTTCTACTGACCAAACCAAGAGTGATATTCTTCAACGGATAGCTTGAATCTTTCAGTACCTCAGTTTCAAGTTCAACGAAAGAGACCCAAAATGCAGCGCTTCTTTTCATATTTTTTGTGTCCAGGTCAACAAAACTTGACATTTTCTTGTCCTCTTTAAGCAAGGTTGCAAAGTAAGCTCCATGAAGACATATCCATTCGTTAGAAAGGAAATCCAAATAGTTGTCATCTGAAATTCTGAATCTGCACGGTCCGCATATCTTGGTGTAGTCATGTCTATAAATGCCAATGATAAAGATGCATGAATCCATAGGGGAGATAGAATCGCAGTCTGGAGGGAGTAGAGGGGCGGTTGGGGTATAGAGGGGCAGTTGGGGGGACATACGGATAGTCGGGGGTGGTAGAGGAGTATTTGGGGATGGTAGAGGGGTATTCAAGGATGGTAGAGTAGTATTCAGGGGTGATGGAGGCGTAGTCGTGGGGATTGTAGAGGGGCAGTCGGGAGTGTAGAAGGGTAGTCAAAGGATAGAAGGGCAGTCGAGGAGATAGAAGGGTAGTTAGGAGGAGGCATACCGAGTTGGGGGCAGTTGGATTTGAGGGTAAGAGGGTAAGAAAGTTACCCACACAGATGTTCACGTAGGACGCAAATTTTGGGGGGCATTGTTACATAGGCATCAACATCAAATTATTCAGGCTTTTGCGAAGAATGCAAACGGGAACCTGGTGGTGTTTGTGATTATTTTTGGCGTGATAACCAATGAGGTAATTAGCCATTTGTTGTATGCAGATACTTACTTGACAAATCCAAGAACTCGCAGCCATTTGTCTATTGAAAATTGGGAGTCTCACTCCATGGTTCCGTTGTTCACATTGGGCCATAACTAGTTGAACTATCCTTCCCTTGCTTGCTTAATTTTCACATAACTTGAGCAAATGTTGAGTTAGCCCGGACAGGTAGTATAACACTCTTTAGCTAATACTGCAACAAAAAAATTGTCTATGCAAAGAATCAATATATAAACAAGGAATTAAGAGCAGTCAGGGGACAATTGGGAACAATTGGAGGGCAATTGGATCGGTGCAGTTAGAGGGAGGAAAAAGAGCAATCAAAGGGCTAGTCTTGTCAGGGTAAATCACAAACTTGGCAAGACATGTTTTTGCAATGTTTTACGTATGTTGTAGAGATGAACAAGGGTGATTACGTTCGACATACGTTTTATGTCTGTTTATTGTATAAAAAACGTACAAACGACATACTATAAACATGAAAAAATACATCATGATTAAATTTACATGTTTGTAATATGTCCTTCGTACGTTTTTTCTACGATAAACATACATAAAACGTATGTCGAACGTAATCATCCCTGTTCATCTCAACAACATACGTAAAATATTGCAAAAACGTGACTTCTTAAGTTTGTGATGTAGTTAGAAGGAGATGGAGAGAGGAGTTGAGGGGACAGTCGGATGTCGTCGAATTAGGGTAGTCAGGTCAAGGTAGTCAGATTTGGGTTGTCTCGGAGGGCAGTCGAGAGGGGTAGAAGGGTAGTCAAGGGCTAGGGTAGAAGGGGTAGTCCGGAGGAGTAGAAGGACAGTTGGGGCTAGGGTAGAAGGAGCAGTGGGGGGGGATAGAGGGATAGCTGGGATGGGGTAGGAGGGTGGTTAGGGGGTAGAAGGACAATCGGGGGGGAAGGGAAAATAAGGGCAGTTGGAGAGACAAAGAGACAATCGAGGTGGTAGAGGAGTAGTCGGGGGGGTAGAAGGTCAGTCGGGGGGGGGGGGTAGAAGGGCAGTCAACAGATAGAGGGGCAATCATAGGAACAAAAAGGACAGTCGGGATGGTAGAGGAGTAGTCGGGGGAATAGAAGAGCAATAAAAAGAACACACCCTTTTTGTTTTTGGAGGGAATCAACATATCAACAAGGAATTGATAGCGTAGAACATGTAGAAACTATTAAAAAAAACAGAATTTTGTTGAGGTGCTAGGCCATCATTTGTTAGAGGTGGCTTTAATTGGTTCTTTAGAAGATTACGATATGCCACCTCAGCTTTTGAAGCCACGTGGATCATACAAGGTAGTACAAGGGTAACTACATTACCCTTACTAGGTGATAGACTGAATTGAAGTCTAGATTGACCCTATAATTTCGTGTCGGAAGGGTCCGACACGACACGGCATAACATGATATGATCGACACAATGAACATCCCTGCCAAAATCCATTGAAAAAAATAGTGCAGTTAGAATTCACATGCGGGCTTGCAAGTTCTTTTTATCCCATATCATGTGGGATTGACTTAGATTGAATTTGATCACAAGACCAACTCTCTCTTCTTCCAGAACTCATGCTTGATTACTCAAACAACAGTATGAAAATGAGTGCATTGGAGCCATTTTTCACATTTCTAAGTTGTACACACAATGAGTGATTTTCAAAACTTATGTGAAATATAGTATTGTACCTGACCTTTAGGGTCACCAAAAATAATTATAAAAGAGAACCCCATTTTTTAGGAAATTATTTTATCAAAATCGTCTATTTTCTATTGTGAAAAATAGAATTTGAGAGAATATCCACAATATCTTAAAGAATATTTGTATCATTACGGCAAAAAAAAAGCATTAGATGTGAGCTACCAACTTTGACGCCGAGGTATGGTAGTGTGGTGATAGGAGATCTTGAAGCTTGCATGCAACAAGGAATTGCTACCTCACTTCCACGCTTATAAGGGTTGCTGGGGCAACAAATTTTTTGTGGCTATATATCGCCAACTTGCTATTTGAAAAATGAGATTGCTATGTTCCTATAAGAAGAATTGGGTAAAAAAATAGAGTATATTACTATAATCTTCCCTAATCATTGGTATGTATAGCCAACAATTTTATAGAAAGCTATGTATTTATAGTAAAAAAAATTTAAATTGCAGAAAACAAAAATGCTTTATATTTTTCAAGTTTCAATTTTCAAATCACCAATGGGACTTCCTTAAAAAGAATTAAAAAAAATCACTGGTTACAAACCACGGGAATGGGGACTGGACACTGCGTTAAGCGCACGGTTTTGGGGAGGTGCTCGGCAATAGGTACGTTGACCTGATACCGTTCCCGTGGCCGCGGATTCGAATACAGTGTGAAAGCGGTTTAGGGTTTAGGGTAAAGGAAATTAGGGTTCGCAGCCCTGAGCAAAACCGAGGATCGTGACAACAGTCTTTCTCTTTCGGCTCACGCCCTTGCGGTCCCTTGTTGTCGCTGCTCCGTTCCGCAATCATGGCGGTCGGCAAGAACAAGCGCATTTCCAAGGGGAAGAAGGGAGGCAAGAAAAAAATGTAAGTAAAGCCTATTCTCATTAGCCGTCGCTTATTAGGTCATCTGTACAGGGCTTTTGCTAACATGAATCCGTTCTGTGTTGCAGTGTCGACCCTTTCTCCAAGAAGGACTGGTACGATATCAAGGCCCCTACCACCTTCACGCAAAGGTCGTTGGGAAAGACCCTTGTCACCAGGACTCAGGGTACCAAGGTGCGGATTCGAATTTGGTGGTGTCTTTTTGTGGACATTTTACAATCGACACAAATTTTGTAGCTGCCTTGCTTGAAAAATGGTTAAACAGAAAGTGCAACGAATCAGAATCACGTCTAATCTTCGTTCTATATCGAATAACAAACTGTTTTTTTAAGTCTGCGTTTTGGATTTCCGATTGCTGACGGTGACATGCTTTCCAGATTGCTTCGGATGGTTTGAAGGGCCGAGTGTTCGAGGTCTCCTTGGCTGACTTGCAACAGGACGAGGACCAGGCTTTCCGCAAGATCAAGCTTAGGGCTGAGGACGTGCAGGGCAAGAATGTCCTCACCAACTTCTGGGTGAGCTTAAACCCTAAAACACCTAAGAGTCTTCTGCTTTCTTTTATCACTTTTGAGTGGGTCACTCTTTTGGCCAATTTTATATATTTTTGGACGAGCAGATGCAATTTTTTCATTAAATTCTGGTGATATGAAAGTTAGTTTCCTTCGAATTACAGTTTCACAATATGATCTATCAAATTGGTCATGAAATCTCAGCTTTTCGGAGTTAACCCTTACAGGACCAGAAAACCCAAATTGGGTCTCAGGTTTTGTAGCAATATTGAATAAGTCCTACGTAGAATTTTTTAAGTTTATATTCCTTTGATTTTTTGACCAACTCATGGAATGTTCTTCACCGGTTCCAGTGATATAAAATTTGGTCCCATCTGAATTATATTTTTCACAATTCAATTGATTGAATTTGTCATTTTGAAACCATGGATCCTTGGTCCTTTAGGAGTTAACCTTAGTCCTTACCAGGTTTCTAGTAAGTTGAAATGAGTGAAGCTTTTTGAAGGGAGAGAATGTCGAATTTGCAACGGTTCTTGTACTGCGGAGGATGTTAAGTTTCGGTTTGGTCCTCTTGAACAATTAGGGCATGGACTTCACCACCGACAAGCTTCGTTCACTTGTGCGCAAGTGGCAGAGCCTGATTGAGGCTCACGTGGATGTGAAAACCACAGACAATTTCCAGTTGCGGCTTTTCTGTATTGCCTTCACCAAGAAGAGGCCAAATCAGATCAAGAAGACATGCTACGCTCAGAGCTCCCAAATTCGTCAGGTTATTTTTAATCCAAATTGTCCCAAATTGCTTCTCATGTTTGTTTTAGTTGGTCATATGAAGACCTTTTGACGAATACATGCAATGTTCTTCCGTGATATAATTTGGCCCCGATTGCTTTTATATTTTTCACAATATGGTCAATTGGATTCCTCATTTTCAACCATGAGTCTTTTAGGGTTTTTGAATTTGTTTCTTCTCCGAGATTAATATCACAAAAGACGCTTGGATAACTGTTTCCTTATCAATCTATTTTTCTTTTCCGTATGCAGATTAGGCGCAAGATGAGGGAAATCATGGTCCGTGAAGCCCAGAGTTGCGATTTGAAGGAGTTGGTTGCCAAGTTCATTCCTGAGGTTATTGGAAAGGAAATTGAGAAGGTTACTCAAGGAATTTACCCTCTCCAGAACACTTTCATCAGGAAAGTAAAGATTCTCAAGGCCCCCAAGTTTGATCTGATGAAGCTCATGGAGGTGAGTTGATTGATATTCTGAATTTTCAAACATGAATGCTCTAGCATGTGATATCACAAGTAGGAGAAAGTTATGGATTCTGTGGCATAGTAATGTCTTTCGTGGTTCTGACCTTTGTGCTGTTGATTGTCTGTGACTATATAGGTTCATGGGGATTACAGTGAGGAAGTCGGTGCCAAAATTGAGAGGCCTGTTGGTGATGCTGAAACAGAAGCTGCTGAGGCTACCCCTGTTCCCGGGGCTTAGCTGTATTCATGTACCCCATTGAATTCTCAGAAATGCAATGAATCACTACATGCTCACTCCTGGTTGTATTTGTGTTACAAGTCTGCACGAGAGTCCGTGTCAAATTTGTCAGTCATGGACCAAAACTGTGCATATACCTGCCATTTTTCTGTCTGGATGATTTGACCTTCAAACCAGGCCTGCGCTTGACCAAGATTTTAGGTCTTGAAGCGCCTGAGGCCCTGGCGGGTAGAACAGAGGATGGTGAGATGTGCCCTTGAGATAGCGTAGTATATTTTTTGCTGCTATCATATACGATTTCTAGAGTTCTCCATGTACCGACAACACTACAAACAGATAACAAGATGTCATAACCTTGTAATTCGAGCTGCATGCAGAAGGCTGCCAACAAGTGACCGGAGCTCGGTTGGATCAACAGATGGGAATGCGTGTTTTTAGCTAACTCAATGGAAGAACTTTGTGGAGTCGATATGGGGTTGCACTTCTTCATTCTGAATCTCTCCAGCATCCTCTGTATGTATGTATGATCTCCACAAGCCTGAGTCATCACAGTGGAATTCGGCCCCAAGATATTGTTGAGCGATTCCCAGATTTGACATATCAAATGTCTTCATCAATGTCTCAATGAGCTGTGGAATGTGTTGTGAATCGTCATCTGTCACAAGCAAATCATCGACGTAGAGAAGCAGAATAGTAATTTGCCGTTCTCATATAGAAATAAAAATTGGGATCTCCTGTGCTTTTGTGCAACCCGTGCTGAAGATGACGAGCCTATACAGAGCCCTCCGGGCAGCTTGCACACCATCATTCTTCAGTATCCTTCAAAGCCCGGCGGAACTTGCATATACACTATTTCATCGAAGGAGCTGTCTTCACATCAAGGTGCTACATTCTCCAATTCCTGCTAGAATCATTGTAATTGTGTTCCATCTGACAACGAGTGCAAACATCTCAAACTGCTGACATCTTCTAGCTACAGTACGTGCCTTGAATTTGTCTATCTTCCCTCCTAGCCCACGTTTGGCTTTGAACATCTAACGAGCATGTATTGTTCATGTGCACAGAGTCTACCTCCTGTCCAATGGCCTTTGCCCGTTCCGAATGAGTAATAGCATCTTCGTAGGTTGTCGTCTTCTTCGAAATTGAATACCACATGATCACATAGTCGGACACTTGGCCGTATAAGTCTAACAGGTCGTGTGTTTGGTGGAGCATAGACAACCAGGGCTCTTACACATCGTTGATCGGGCATCTCAACAGGGATGTCGCCGGGTCCCTCTGGTGGTAGCAGCTACGTAGCGTCTATAGATGGAAAGAGTTCAACGTGATGAAGTGATTCTTCAAGATGATGAAGGTGTTGAAGTCGACCTTTGACTCATTTGACCCATTTGTTACGTCCCTGCTAATCAAGATTTTTCTCGTAGAAGGGTCATAAAGCTAGTAAGTTTTGTTGTTATCATACCATACAAGCACGCGATTTTGATTGCAACTTTCCCTATCTTCTTTGGAAACATGAACAAATGCAATACAACCGAAAACACGCAAATGCATAAGGTTTGGTTTCTATTGAGTGTACTTCTCTACATGTGTCTTTCTGTTGTTCGTACACGTAGGAGTGAGAGTCACGAGGTAATTAGTGAAGCTGATCACCTTCGTCCACAACTGAGGAGGTAACTTGCGATGGGCCCACGTCCACTGTTAAAGCCTCGGCCTGAGTATCTGCATCCACAAAACTATCCTCGGTTATGTAATGGAAAGTTGGGGCGTTGATATTGAAGAGCCAACGCCTCTTCAATTGGTTCGTAATTCTAGCTCCTTAGCTCTTGACCTTCTGACGATGACTTTCATTGAATGATGAACTTTCCCACGACTTTCTCAAATGACGGAAGATTCAGAAGTTTGGTAATTCCTTGAACCATCATGTCATAGGATCATCCCTTGAACCATTCAAGATGATGTTCCTAAACATCCTTTCAGGAATATCTTACCAAGGACTCCCGGGTAGTCTGGAAATATTCCTCAAGGGACTCGCATTCCCTCATTCCCATGGAAGGGAGCTTGTTCATAGCAAGAGAATCATGGACTTGTCCCGAGACTTATACATATTCTTGAACTCCTCCAACACGATAGAGTCGTCCGACTCAGCAACAAGGCCGACTAGTTCATCCTTGACTAACAATGCTAGTCTAGTCAGTGCCTTCAGCTTGAAGTTCTTCAGAATTTGTTATGTCATGTCTGTTGATGACAATGGGATAAACGATCGGTGAGAACTTGGTACCTACTGCATCCTAGAGGTTATGATTACCAAAGATGAGTTTCATCTTTGTTTTCTATACATTAGAGTTATCCAGAAAGTCCATCCAAAGTTTGAAGAATATACCATGCATTTTGCTTTATTATACTCTTGTAAGAGGTTTTCACCATGATCATTTTTAATAACAAATTGAATTTGCACCAATAGATTTGAACATTCCTAATTTACAAAAATGTCAAAAATATTTGTGACAGTAAGATGGAAACTTCAAAAATTTAAAATATAACAAAGTAGATGAAAAAAATTGTAACACATAAGAATAAGAACCATTTCTATTATGTATATTACGCCTATTTAATTCATTTGTAAACATAGGCCATTCATGGTTTTTAAATGACAAATTCAATCGATTATATTGTGAAAAATATAATTCAAATGGGGCCAAATTTTATATCACCAAATTAGTGAACATTTCATGTGAAGGTTAAAAACAAATAAATCTAAACAAACTAAATCCAAATAGGACCTACTCAAAAATACTAAAAAAAAAAACAAGCCAATTCGGCCTTGTTGATCCTTTAGGAGGAAAACACAATGAACTGGAATGAACCACCATCACAGGATGAGGTAGCCCTTTGTATTATTTGGAAAACTGTAAAAAACTCATTTCGTACAACTGAGACACAAATGTGCCAACTTTCGTCCTGCACCTCTTCAAACACTCTTCTCAGCTATGGAAAAAAAAAACCTCAAGTGATACACTGTACATATTGTACAAAGAAAAAAGATACCTCAGGGTCACCTAATTGCAATCATTTCTGAAACCAGGAACCTCTAAAAAAATTAATCAGTGCACAACTGAGTTCACGCTTTCCATCTAGAATCACACCTTGTATGAACTCTCTGTTAACTTTCCATCAAGAATATCACTCATGCAATTAATGTTTCTCACTTGGGCAAGCCCCTGGGGCTGTCTTGGGCATGAATGGCGGAACGCTGCTTCTTGTTGCGGTGGTTGGCGAGGATCCACGAGACGGTCAGCAAGGTCAAGGCGATGGACAACAGCAGAAGCGGAATCCAAAGGTTTCGAAGAGCACGCCGGGCAGGGCCACATCGCTGCGTCACAATGGCGTCGAACGTGTTGTACACGAAGGAACAGTTGGTTAAACTTGTTATCGTTGGGATGATACTCACTAAGCTTTGTCCACCTGCAGGCCGGAAGAAACAGAGTCATGAGCTTTAATTTGGTTGGTATTCATTTCGCAAGTGGTGTAAGACGGTTTCATGACAGTTTAACCCCTTAAGGACCAAGGATTCGTGGTTTGAGAATGAAAAATTCAATCGATCATATTGTGAAAAACATAATTAAGATTGAACCAAATTTTATATCACCAAAATTAGTTAATTTACCATTACATGTGGATAAAAAAACAAATAAATTTGAACAAAAAGAAACTCAAAAAGGCTTTTAAAAAAAATAAAATGAGGCTCCAGAGGCTCAATTTGGCTCATGAGGCTCAATTTGGTCTTCTTGAACCTTTAAGGATTAAATCATTTTTGAATGGAAACGAGGTTGTCTACTGTCACTTTATGGTGGTCTACAACCTCCCTCTTTAAATAATTGCACGAGAAGTAGTGATAAGAAAATTTGATCTATAGAGAGTTTAGCTCTTATTGTATCTAAAGTGATCTCTCTATTGAGTGAGCTCCCAATGAAAGCACACTCTTGCGTATTGGTGAAAATATTTATAGTAACGGAAAGAGTATCCTCTACATTAGATGACCTTCAAGAGCCGGAAGGTTATAGGACATAATGCTAACTTTTACTCGAGTCAAGTATTTCCAAGTATGTGTTTTTACTGTCATCAGAGGGCTTTGAACGCAACGTTACAATTTACAACCCTCTCCCTCTCAACTTGACACGATTGAACAAGCCACAAATTTCTGGGTCTGTTTTAACAGCTATCTGTGACTAACCACGTACCTTTCGAAGTACAAAGTTCAATCTACACATGCTTAATTAACAAGAGAGCGTGAATTACCTTGTGAAAAGTCGCTTATAGTTGTGTTTTGAGTTGTAGACACAATACGCCCTTGAGCCAGACATTCGTTTGAGGGTGGATCTACTGCGCAGACGTAAGGTTGCAAAACCTGCACAACATAATTTACTGAGTCAGTAAACAGATGGTCACATTTTATTCAGCAATTACAGTATATTAACTAGCAAGAAAATTTCTATATAATTAACAAACTCTATGAGTTCCGATGCTTACTTGTGGTAGTTGACCAATTGTAACCGTCCCCGATGGACAAGAGTTTGAGTACGTATAGTCGGGGGCTGGACCGATTGGATCACATACACTAGGGACACTGCTGGCATTTCCGCCTACTTGGGCACTCGATTGTCGTATTTGGGTAACAACGTTGTTAGCCTGTCAATTACATCGAAACAAATAGGTTATCAACTGTTTGATGGAATACAGCATAAGCCCTACTTCCAAAGAAGAAAATGAATTCTGTCAACAATCTAAAAATTGAAAGAAGAATATTGAAAGCTTGTCCGCACCTGCACAATAATATTATTGACACCCTGTCTAGCAATTGATGACGCAGAACTGGCAGTTGCTAAATCCACACAAGGCAGCAGATTGTCTAGTGTGGTGTTCGCTGGGGCTTGCAGATACTCGCTGAAAGCTTGGCACGTGTCCGAAGTTACGCTGTAATTATATCAACACCATACCCACTTCAGAAAAAACTAAATTGGATAGAATTAGAAATGCAAATAAGGCTTCAAAGTCTCTGGGTTAATTAGCACTTCTTAAAGGATAACAAAATAGCACAGATAGGGATAGTGGTTTACGTACTTATTGATAGCAAAGAAAAGGCCGAATAAAATCCAACTCAAGACCGTCAGTAGCCATCCGAGTACAATGACCCTGTTAACCATGATAAACAACAGAATTTCAGTGTAAGGTGATTAACATTGTTTCCCTTATGTACATTATGTAAAATAATACGATGAAAAGATCAAGGCAACTTTGAAACTAATAAGTTGAATGTTCAAAGCGTTGAACTCACAAGAACAATATAGCCCTCCATCCCATCAAGGCCGATACTGCAAGAGCAAAATTCACCGTGTCAAAGATGTATGTGGAAACAAACATATAGATACTGTAATTCAAATTAAGCTTAAGCAATTCGAGATCTATCTGTAATTCACCAATTCTAGCAAAGATAAAAAGTACCGAGTGTTGCGTGTGACAAGAACATAACAGTCTACAGAAGTGACTGATATTGCTACAAGGATTATGTTTCTTACCTAGTCCCACCACGACGAGGAAGAGGGTGACTGCCAAGATGACTATCAAAGCAATTTCTCTGAAACCAAGAAAGCGAGATTCAGTGTTGTGATAAACCATCAAATTCTGTGATTGTAGGCTTTAGTTATATCTGGATCGTGATCACAATAAGTCTAAAGGAAGTGCACGACGCAGACATGGCAATTAACATATGAGAATGAAGACACTCACATTCCATTAACAAGCCTGTTATACGTATGAATGTTGTTGTTCACTTTGTTTGTGATGCTGTCAGCTTGTTGGTTCAGATTCGTCACTGTTGAGCCAATTTGGTTCAACCCAGCAATGTTGTACTTACTAACCAACGCATCCACCCTCGTCAAAGTAGACGACACATTGCGAACTGCACCTGTTGCATCACTTGCGGAAGCAGTAATGGAATCCCTGACCAGAAAGGCTTGTGTATGAAATTGCCTGTTGCGTATGAACAGTGTGATAATACATCCTCTGCACACAGAAAATACTGAAACTTAGCAAGGAAAGCAAGAATGATCATTGCTTAAATAATCACCAACGCAGACAAATATGGCAGACCAAAATCACATAACATTCTTTAGCCCTAGTAAGCCTACGCGCTTTACTTTGAGAATCAGAATTATCAACAACACATTCTGACGATTATTTACCTTTTTTTATTACGCATTCTTGTACTCTATGCTCTATTCATAATGGCAAGATAGTAAGTCAGCATTCAATCTTCATATAAACATTTGATAGAATCAAAATGATGGATTTGGACAGCAATGAGGCTCTAAAGAATATGGAAAGCTTTTCAAAGAAAACACGGGATAAATTTCCTTGACAAGATTCAGAAGGAAAAAAGAAAGGTTCAGAGTAATGGAAGAAGAAGAAACGTACATGGCAAAGAGAGAGAGAAGTAGCACGAGAATTCGAGGTAACCAATAATAAAAAGATGAATGAGGCTCCGTGGACCTCTGGCGACGACAGCAACAGAGCTTACAGCACGCAGCTAAAACGAGCAGAACTCCCAGAAGCAGCCATGCAACACCGATGGCATACCCGTAAACTCCCGTGTATATTGCAGACTGCAATCAAAGAATTCACATACATAATTATCCACAATGAAAGCTACACACAGGCTCACTAACTGGAGATGAATATCATCGGTTTATGGTACAACTACAGAAACTACAAAACAGCCACTGAAGATGTGGTCATATGGTAGTTTTTAGAGCGCCAAAAAAATGACATACTCAAAACTCTGAAAACTGGTGCTCAAATGGGTTTTGAGGTGGCCAATTCTGAAACCCTTGAGCTCTAATATCTAGGACTGGTATACACATGAGGTTCAGTTTTCAGCCCGCCAATTCCGCCATTTTAACAAATATAACGTCGTGTTTTCATAAAGGGAAGAGTGACATACCGCCCAGTAGTGTTTGTTCTTCACATCATATCCTTGTCGGTACTTGTGAAAGCTGTTCAATGGATCCCTGCGATCTCCTCTCACTGCCAATGGTCGGTTTGTGGTGGAGGGTTGAGTCTGCAGCAGTCGCCTCCTCTCTGCAAACACCACTTCAACCATGTAAAAAACTAAAGAAAATCTGCGTCTACTTAGTTCATTGAGAGATTTAATGAATCTGCTCGCTCAAAGTGGTGATCATAGCTACATCCATTGTAACAACTCATTGCTCACTAAAGTAAAGCTTTTCCACAATCAAACATCAAGAGTTCAATTTTCATATCCCAAAATTAAAATGAAGAGTAGAACCATAAATTCGCAATTACTGTGCCCCCAAATTCCCAAAACCCACGTAGAGAAGAAGTTAAACCCTGAAAATCTCTCTTGTGAACAATTTTCTGGACTGTCAAGAGAAAAATCACAGTTGCAAAAAGGACCAAACTTTGAACCTTAACAAAACTCCAAGAGAGTTTCAAGTTTGACCAAATCCACTACTACACGAGCAGATTGACAAAAGATCGAGCAAATGGCTTTGCAGATATGTTCACGAGCAAGCAATGGGCATCAACGAACATGGATATGCAACACTTTGACCGAATTATCTGTTGCACGAGCAGAGATTGCTCAATGGGTTGCATCAGAGGTGTAAACATGCCAAAAAAGTGTCCGAAATAACGGTTGCAAAAGGACCAAAATTCGAACATTAACAAAACTCCAAGAGAGTTTCAAGTTTGACCAAATCCTCTACTACACGAGCAGATTGACAAAAGATGGTGCAAATGGCTTTGCAGATATGTTCACGAGCAAGCAATGGGCATCAACGAACATGGATATGCAACACTTTGACCGAATTATCTGTTGCACGAGCAAAGATTGCTCAATGGGTTCCATCAGAGGTGCAAACATACCAAAAAAGTGTCCGAAATGGAGCGGCTCGGAGCTCCCCCGCAATTTAAGCGTTTGCATTAATTGAGTCGACACACTCTGGTAAGCCACAACAGCAACATCATCTTCTTCACTGGCACCAAAAACTGTACCCTCTCCGAAGGCCAAAGCTCCAGGCACCGCCAACAGTCGAAGCAAAAACACGAGTGACACCAGAAGTGCTGCAAGCCTCCAGCTCGCCACACCTTTGCTACATGGTGCAGCTTTCCGCTTCGTTGGTTGCACATCATCCATGGCGGCAGTAGTCTCGGGAAATGGAAACCTCAAAAGCATTCTATGAATCCACCGAATGACTCGATTGAATGGGTTTGACTGCAGCAGCAGCTTTGGCTATGGACACCGACCAATTCACCCAATTTGTGAATACACAACGAATTCTGCAGCCGTTTCAGAGGGCGATCTGCTGCAGCTGATTGTGATTCTGGCGATGGAGAGCTCCTGCAGTGGCGCAGAGGATCTGCACAGCTTGAAAACGGTGGTGGTGACAAGAACGGGAGTGAGGCGTGGTGTTCTATTACGTAGGCGGCTGGCTCTACAGTGGAACTGGTCAATTAGTGAGTTACTAACTGGAGCTCCGTATGTTTAGTGAGTAGGTTAGTAGTGTAGTAGGTTCGGAGAGAATTCAGGGTGAATGTGCTGTCGCGTTCAGACGAGTGGCTGGCTCTCAGGTTCCTTTGCTTTGCACTGTAGAATGGGTCCAGCTGGCAATGGGATGGAGTTTAGCGTAGTATCATAGCTGAGTCGCCAAAACATAATTAAAAATTAAAACGTAAAAAACCGGAAATTATGAGGACCAAGAAAACGGACATAAAATAAATCATTTAAAGCTATATTTTGATATTTCTAAGCTATTTTGGGTCATTTGGGTCATTTTTAATCAATTTTTTTCTCATTAAGATATTCATTTTTTGAGGAACAAACCTTATTTTTCAAAAAATATTAAATATTCATATGTGGGGTGGCAACCCAACTATGGTACTACGGTATTCGATGTATGGGCACAGATTAACCCCTAAACGTCTGAATGTGCCGTGGCAACCAGTAGAATACGGTGTATTTTGGTTGTATTTGGAACGGATTCACACCTTTAATAGGTTTGGGTGCAGAAAAGAAGTTAAAATTTACATCAATGCGGTTCTAATGAGCTATTAAGATCCCAATTTAGAGTTTCTTGTTGGTAGTAAATCTCAATCATACGACAACGTATATACCATCCCCATGGGACGTTTAAGGGTTAAATGGCGTGGGATGAAAAGGCTTTCCACATAACATTCTAAAGTCTAGACTTTGTACCCCTACTATAGTTTCCAAGATTTTCTCCGATGCTCTTGGATGCTCTTTGTTTTCACATCTTAAGTTTATCTTACTTGCTTGACTCCTACTAAATTCCCTCATATAATGGCAAGTGTCATCTTTCACTCCATGTTCCAAGGAAAGTTATTGTATCAGTAAAAAATCCAACCAAGCAGTAGGCGGTATACTTTACCCTCCTGCTTAAAAAGGTTATAGGTGGTGTTAGCTATTTTACCCGTAAAATGAAAGTTAGAAATTCTTGGAAACTACCTTTTCAAAAATGATGTTTCAATTGACAAAAATTTGTACAGGTGTAATAAAATAAAATAAAATAAAAATAAAATATAAAAAAGTGGCTATTCGGTACATCACCATTGAACTAGCTACTAATTCAAGAACTTGATTTCATCTAAGACTTATCATTACGGGGTGTCAAAGTGTGGACTTTGTGATGTACTTCTTACATAGTCCATATTGTAATCTATGATGAACATTGTAAATCTTTCACCAAAACAGTTGCCTTCTACTTGCAAATTGAAATCACAGGGTTTTGCTACCGTTTTCCAAACAGATTTGGGCCACGAGTCTTGGCTCAAAAGCTCATTGTGGAAACATGCGCAAAAGTTGGAGAAAATAGTGATGTGCACTCTTACAAGGTTCTTCAGAGCCTTCCCTGCTCACCTCCGAATCTCATTAAGGTTCTGTCAGAGAATAGCATCCAACGGTGGAGAATGAGGGATTTTGTCAGAAACTTTAGCTTAAAAGTGGATGAGCAGTGTTTGGGTGAATATAGTTATTCTATTTTTATAATATTATAAGGCCGACATGGGTACAATACCACATGAGGGAAAGGGTGTGATCCACAAAAGGCTTAAGAATCTTATGGACACCCCTATTGTTTCTCTTTTTATTTTAATGCCTTTTTAGCTTGCTTTGACTTGTTTTTTTTTGCTTGTCATTGAAAGTTGGATTGGCACGGACCTCACATGTGGGTAGGTACTAAAGTGTGGTATTATTCTAATAGTGAATACTTGGGGTTGAATCCTATTAAAGAAAAACCCCATTGGTTGTGACTTTCAACTATTGAATGTATTTTTAATTATGAATTTAATAAATTTTATCGATCATGTCCTCCTTTTCAAGACAATTCCAACGTATTAATTAATATATGTTATTTGGATACCGTATGGATAAGCTATGATTTTTTGAAGTTTCACTCATGTAGACCAAGTAAAACTGGGTGTAGATTTTGACTCTTTAACTACTAAACATTTTCATAATCATTAAATATTCTATGTATATTTGTAAGTTACATTGACATTTGTCAAACTTATTTTCAGCCTACTGGTGCTTTTGAAATAGTATCGTTTATGTAAAAACCATGTAAATCCAAAAGCCTAATTCTATATGAGACACATTCCTTTTCACATTTTCATATGCTTGTTTTTTTCTTTTTTTCTTTTTTTACTTATTATAATAAGTTGAATTGGGATATTGGGACGTGTGGATTGGGATGTTGAGATGGGGCTTACACGTGGGTACTAACACTACCCAAAAAAGGTGTTGTTGTCGACACTTTAGTGTCAAAATTCAATATTTTGACACTAAAGCGTTGAACACAACATCGAAGAGAGTGTCAAATCCTTTTGGGGGCAGTTTATTACAGTTTTCTTGATAGGGGTACATGTTGTACTGTACAACATAAGCCAGGCTGAGAAGGGAATCATGGGAGGAAGCGATGGTGTTTCCTTACTTGCTATCATTATAATAAAAGGACATCATGACACATCTTACATGATAGGTAATTCGTACCCTTATGTTTTTGGATTGTTACATAAGATGGTTTCCAATCCAGTCCAGTTTGTTTTTTAATTTTTTATTTTTAATTATTTTATTTTTTATTTTTAATTATTTTTATTTATAACATACTCATGTGGACTTTCTTTTTAATTTCATATAAAAATACATGACTGTTGAGGCAGTAATTTGTCCTTTGTTTCAATTGGTTACATAAACCAAACACACTTCTTACTCTTTCAATGTAACTTCCAAGCACATGGTTATGTAATGTAACATCCATCCTAGCTAGAGTACCTTCAAAAGGAGGTACCAAGGATAGATCTCACTACTTTTATCCCTGAAACATAGATTGAGAGAGAGTAACTTTGGTTCGCGTGAATGAAGAGTTTGTTGAGGGAAGTGCTATCAATTTAGCCACTATGACTAAGATGGCGCATGCTACCCCAAAACATAGATACACAAACTATCCCAACAGTTTCTGTATTCATGTTGGTCATTGGGCGAATGTTATGATCATTAACCCCTAAATGACATGGGGGGTAAAGACAAAACCTAGATGTATTGTAAAATGTTAATTCTGCAACATTGATGAAGTTTGGTCCAAAAGAGAATATGAGAAGCATGATGTTTAGTAATTATCCCTATAGTCAAACTTTCAAAAAATAAATTATATACTCATTTAATGAATTTATAAGCATTTATCATTTAATATTCACCAAAATTACAAATTTTATTTTTGGAATTTGAAATTTGGTATGATTGGTTAAAACTAAACAAACTATTTTGAAATTGAAAATAGCAGGTTTTCCAAAGGAGAGAACATCATTAGTTTCCCCAAATAGTAGATTTTATAACACTAGGATAATATTGAGGTCTTTGTCTTTGAAAAAATCTCCTTAGTGGAGTTTAACTCAAATTGATATGATTCAAATTGGGTTGGAAATTAAACTTGATTTTCTATTTGAAAAAATATATATATATTTATAAAAATATTTTTATCATCTTGGGCCACCCGTAAAAAGGGCAACGACCATAAAATGGTCGTTTGGTCACTTAGGGGTAACATCGTCCCTAAAGTAACATATTACATGTCATGTAACTTACAAAGTCAGGATTCCGTGTGTTCTGAAAATACATATAGTGTACATGTCAGAAATTACACCCCAAGATAAATTGGACCCAAAAGCCAAAGTTAACTAGGAAGTCAATAGGTGATTGTGACACAGTCCTGTAGTAGACCAAGGAATAAAAATATCTTCTTGGATTCCAATACCAGCCACCCAGCAGCAAAATAAAATCAACAAAGTTTTTTCTTTTTATCACAATGCGATCATCCATTTTACATCATGCTTGAGTGATCATCTAACTTAGGCTTAAAAGTTGAAAGCCAAGATTACTCTGAGTTAGTGAACCAGTCAACAGTTCCAAGGTGATTGAACAGTGTTGTGCCACATTTTGAGGAAACTAACAAATCAGGGCACAAAGGTTCATAACGGAGAATGCATTCTTGGAGGAGGGAAAGGCATTGTTCTTTTATCTTGATAAAGTCGGAGCCACTGGAACTGGGCACCAGGATTGTATATTATCAACAATGCCATTGTCCATAGCCATTGCCGGCCATTGCATAAAATTCTCTTTCTTTAATTTGACATAAATGAAAGTTTAAGTATTAGATAACCGACAAGCCACGGTAGCAGCAAATAGGTTATCATACATAACCAATTGTTCATTTTTCAATCACAATCCTCGATCTTCATGTAGGCATGGAATGGCATCTTGATCCGTAGTCTAAACTGGCTTTACATCTTTCTCTTCAAGTCGAAACACTCAAGAAAAGCACAAGATTGTACCAATCAAATTTGAAATGAAAGCACAGTTGAAGTCAACGCATGAAATCCTAGAGCTAAAATTCAAAAGACAAGCATAGGCACCAACAGACCACCAACAAAGGTACAAGTGTCAATAGTATAAACAAGCAACTACACTACGAGGAGCTCTAACCGGAATAGAACGGGTGAAGGACGAGAATGCATTTTAGTGGAATCATGAACGAAATATATTTGCGACAGTGGTATTTAGCCCAAGAAAATGGGTGCCCCGCAATACTCGTATGATGACATAGTAGAGAAATTCGTAAAGTCCTGAAATTTCAGGCTTCCCGTACTGTGTCAGTAAAAATTCAGGCTCGCAGGACATTAAAAGTAGGAGTGTCGGGCTCCAAAAATAAAAACCGGATGAGTTGTATTTTCGGTAAGTAAAGTAGGATGAGTGAGTTCGCTCCCGTGTCAAGGCGCTCCACCGAGTGTGCCGCCGGGGCCCACCCATTAAGGCACCACAAGGTCAAATAATAGTGGCCGCCAAGGTTTGAACCTTGGACCTCGTGGCCCCCAAGAGCCTTGTGGACTCCCAATGTTAGCCCGGCACACCCCCTTTGAGCTTGTGACCTCGACATTTCGGATAACTGAAATATACGGGATGCAGGATGTATAACTGGACCAGTGGACCTCAAAGTTTGCGAATTTCTCTAGTGTTAGCAGAAAACCTGGGTAACTTGTAAGCTCCAGATACTACACTCATAGGGGTTAATTTGATAAACCCTAATTTTTTTACAAAACAACAACTGAATGCGAAATGAAGGGACCGACTGGGTGGCTGGCTCACTCACACCTGGCAAGGGAGGCCGGCATGGGCATTTTTAGCACGCCAACTTTTGGTGCTTTTGAAGGTCCAACTGGCGGAGATTTTTCCGAGCCAGTTCATGATCCCAGGTGTTGCGTTTCACTGATTTCAGGGGCTCCAAGTGAGCGAGGCTGACTGAGAAAGGGTCTTGAGTTTCAGCTGGACGGACGTGGTGACCAGGCTTCATTGCTGGCTGGCTGGCTGGGGACGCAAAAGTGAGGAGACTAACTTGCTCAGTGCTGATGTGGGCTGCAAACTTCGTGCACACTTGTCTTCCCAGAATTGAATGCTGCCAGGTTTTTCGCTGCCCCTGCCGTGGGGCACTTGCATCTTCTGTTCAGCTGGTTTTGTGTTGAAGTGGACTGACTGGTTCTTTTGAGCATGAGACGCGTGTGCATCTGTTGATGTGCATCTGTAGGTGTGCATTTGGAGGTGTGCATCTGTAGGTGTGCATCTATAGGTCATAACATTCTTTAGCCAATGTTAGTACTCACCCTTTTTGTCCTGGACTTGTCAGGGGAGGGGTCAGAACTTATTTTTTTTAATAACGAGAGCTTTGAGAATCGTGTATTACATTGAGTGACTTCACTGCTGAGAAATTGTTAACCCTCAAACGTTAAGAGGGTCCTTAGAGGGCAGCCCGAGGAGCATCTCCAAAAGTCTACAACAAGTGGAATAATAATAATAATAATAATAATAATAATAATAATAATAATAATAAAATTAAAATTAAAATTAAAATCACCCGCCTACCTTCTTCGTTGGCCAGCAGGCGCTATTGGCCACAGTTTTTGATGTTTTTAATTTTTAATTTTTTTTGACTCTCTCTCCACAATTGCTGCTTCATCATAGCTCCTTCCTTCCCTCGATTCCTTCATTTGATTGTGGATTGTTCCGCAGTTGTTTAATTTAGGCGTATTTGCTGAATTTAGCCTCGCTTTTTAATCACTTTCCAAAGCACCAATTCATTTCAAATTTGGTTGAGAAAATTCACCTTTTCTCCATTATTCTCTTATAAATAAGCCCATGGGGCTTGCTTTGACGTTTAAGGGTTAAGAAAGCAAGTCCTACGTGACTTCAATTGATCAAAGCAACATTTCTCCCGTGATTCCCGATTCTTGTGGTTTTGATTTTGATTCTTTGACAATTCCAAGGGTGTCCAGAAGGTGGGTTGAATAATGTTATCGTGTTCATCTGTAGGTCTTTTTTCTTTTTTCTTTATTTGATCAACGTGCCTATAGTGCACAAACCTAAAACGACCTAAGACCCAACGGTGCACTATACTAAACATGTACAAGTATACGTGAGTGCACACAAGGGGTATTGATTCGAACATTGTCGTATGATGTATACATACAATAAATATATTTAGAGTTGAAAATATTAATGTATACTTACATTAAACATATATGAGAATAGATATGTATAAAAAGGTTTTTAGACATATAATCCCTCGTTTACAAGGGGTTTTTAGAGGGGGTCATAAACGCACGTGATTCTCAAACATAATGTAGTTAGAATGCACCCCTCAGGCCCAAGACCCAATTCTGCACTTTATCAACGACTCCAATTTTGCCTTGTCGTAAATGTAGTAAGTTATAGGTGGAATTGGGTGTAAATAAAGCGGTTTTAGGTACATTAATGCATAACATTCAAAAGTCAACATTGGATTCGCCCCAGAATGCCAAGAATATCCTCCATCATCATCATCTACAATGTAATTTTTATCTACCATCTTTGACCGGCAACTACAAATATATATTACTTGCACATGTAGATAAACCTCCACCCACATGGAAGGTTGTGCATGTTTGAAATTAACCACATGAAAAAGTTGTGCCAACTTTATTTATCCACAACCCAATATTTTTGTCATTCTCAATAGTCACCTTGCAACCCTCTCTTGTTTATTATGGTTTCCCATTCATCCATAACTTGAATGAAGCTTCTTCATAGTGGATTGAACCAAAAGGAGTCCTAATGATGGCTATTGAATGTTCAATGAATGAAAATGAGGTTACAAAGTCACAAAATCATGATTAAACAACTTAAACAACATAGTTAACCGAAAAGAGTGTTTCAAAATGGAAAGAAACCTTAAACTCACCTTAGAATTGTTTTGAGTTTAAAAAGACTACAAAACTAGTCTATGGTGAGTTGGAGAATAATCTAAAGCAAAGCCTTGTGCTACCACGGGGCATGGAACTCATGACCTCCCAAATGCTAGAAGAGAATTCCCACAAGTTCTCTCAAGCCTAAGGGTCTATTCATGAAGGAACTAAGGGACTATTTATGAACAATGGTTGTCAAAAATTGATTATATAGGCATGCAAACACACTATAGAAGTTTGAAAACTCCTCTCCTGTTTTCGGATAACTCTAATCAAAGAAGAAATTTTGCACGACAATCAAATAGATTCTTTAGATGTAAATAGGTGGAATTGGGTGTAAATGGGGCAGCTTGACCTTTAAACATCAAACCAAGCCTCGTGGGCTTATTCATGAGAGAATAATGGAGATTATTTGTTATAGCAGCTATAACAAATAATCTCCAATCACTACAAACGCAATTAAACAAACTGGATAAATATTGTGAATGGGCTGGAATGGACTTATGTATACAAAAATGTGCCATCACTGGATGCCCCAACAAATCCAAACTAAAACCTGAAAAATTTAAAACCCAAATACAAAACCATAACATATCTTACAGAAATCAACCAATACCCGTTTTGCACCAAAACGAACCTTATGTATACTTAGGCATTCAACTAGTACCCTCACTAAAATGGAAACTCCAAATGCACATCACCACAAACAAAGTAATAGACCAATGCAAACAACTAACCAAATGCTCTGCCACAATCAAACAAAAAATTAGCATGGTTGACACCGTCATTAGAGCAGGCATTGCATACAGTTTTTATACAGTCCTATATTCACTACCAACCATCAAAAAACTAGATTAAAAAATTATAGGAATCCAAAAAACAATATGTGGACTACCAAAATGCACAGCAAACGTAATAACCCAATTACCTCACGAACTCTTTGGTCTTGAAGCATTTTCACTAAAAAAAACGCATACTTACGATGCATTGGTGAACAACTCCGAAACGCACTTAAAAACCAGGGGAGACTAGGTATAATATATAAAGGACTCATACACCACATATTAGCTAAATACGGAGGCTCGGAAGAAATCCCAAGAATAAAACAACATGATTGCATTAGATCACCAACCATACGTACATTATTTCTCTTAAAAAAGGCTGGAGGAATTCACTTCAAAAGTACAAATGAAAATTTCCAACTACATATGACAGAATTAGAACGAGAATGGCGAACACAATCTACAAACGAACTTCCACATCTCAACCCCGAACTATCACTCAAACTTTTACACAAATTATTAATTCATAACATATACAAAATAAAACACATCACCTTTTCCAACGGAACAACCCTTATGACACCAAAAAACTTCAAAACATATTACAAAACGCCAACTAAGTTAGAAAAAAACGCACTTCAAATAGCTGAACAACTGTTTTGCTACCCAAGTTGTACACCAAATTGCCCAAATCCATGTGCAAGACATCCACCCGCCCGAATGCTTAAAGCGAGATACATTTCAAACAACCAAAACCTATTACCAAGAGCACCAGATAACCTACCTCAACCCCCAGCCTCACAACAACACTTCCACCCAAACCCACCCCCTAACATCAAAAACAACCCTCTAAGATTTGCCATTGACATAATATTAGACCACAAAACAAATACCTCAAAAGACAAATATAAAATAACAAAAAAATATAACACATACTTATGCCAATGGACTCTCTAAAACAACGATACATACAACAAATGGATGCCACAAAGAGAACTCTTCCCCCTCAACCACCCAACAGTCATTGCGCACAACATTAAACCACTAACATAATACTACACAAAACTACAACACAAACACTAAAACAAATTTATTAACACACACTTCACCCCTGAACAAAGCAGAGATACAAGATTCATCCCCCCACCAACATCTACCCCACGTACACACATACACATACAAGAATGTAACCCGGAAAAAGACATTATTTCCAATTACAATACCATACAAATAAATAACGAACAAACCCACCTATATGAAGATACCGGTAGACACCTTATCACTATACCTACCACTAGACTAAAATGGCTATGGCAACAATATAATAAAGCAATTTATAGCTCACATGGCCTAGTACCACAAACACAATCATTTGAAAAAGAAGTAATATGGCTTTCTCGGGGAGGTCACTTCCAAATATTACGTAAAAATGTGCGAACAAGTGTTTTTCAACCCCCTATATACTTTTTTATAAAGTTTGATTTAGCTCCAAATTTTTGAGTGTGGTCACATAATCGTTGTATCTTTTATTTTAGAAAACTCTTATTTCAATTAAATTCAAAACCAATTCTAAAAACACAATTGAAACTAGCTCTAAAATACAAAAAATAGTTGTACAATGTATTTATTTACTTCAAAAATTTGTAAGAAATTAATTTGAATAAAGAAAATTCCCAAAAATTCACAATATAAACTTTCAACATAAAGAAACATCGTGTAATTTTGTCAAGTTGTTTGATTGATTATTTACAATGTAATATGGAGGGTCAAAGATTTGTTCGCACGTGATACGTAGAAAATACATTGAGTGAACTCCCCGAGATGGCTTTATCAAAGATATAATCATAAAATCCCCAAAAAAAACCCACTAAAAGTAGCACAACATATTCTACCTACCAGCATTCTTAACTCTATTACCACCACCTTTAACATCTCTCACTCATACTTCTCTTCACCAATAACATGCTCCACACAAATCTCAGAATTTTATTCTCCCTTCGCAAGAGATAAAGTCTTTGGATCACTTGGTACCGCCTTCCAATACAAGTGGAAAGGCACAGGCTACGCTCACCCACATAATGAAGAAACAGCTCAACAAGCAATACATTGGGCACAACTGGTAGCCAAAAATGACCCAAATACCATCATTATATTAGTAATACCTGATACAAATTGGTACCAAAACTTTTCACCACATATTGGGCCATTCCCAGATACGCATATAATTACCCATTTTGCCGCAGATTCCATCACATATGAAGAACCAACAATCCCCCAAGAACTACATAAACCAAAAACAGAACCACTTGCAATACGCATCCTATGCATTCATCATCAAAACTACAGCATTGGTACACCCGACCAAATAAATACAATTAAAGCAACAATTGAAAACCTACAAATCCCACAATATCATATACAAAAAGCCCCACCCACCCCCCTCAACACACCGGTCAATAAAAATAAAAAATGGAACAAACTCATACACCTGCCCTCCATCAACCCGACTACTTTAAACACACCACCTTTACCAAACTATGTGACAAACACTACACTAAAATTTCAACCGCAACATAGCTACTATACCGATGGATCCTTCATACCTCCCGTACAAGCTCCCGATGGACACTGGAAAAAAGAAAAAGCCGGTTATGGAATATATAACTCATCTAAAACAGACATGCAAATATCAAAAAGACTGCCAGGCCTACAGACAAGTTTTCGAGCAGAACTAATGGCTATTCATAATACACTTAGTTTAATCACTACTAAATACCCAGACGAACCGGTACATATATTTACAGATTGCCTCAACTGCCTATACAATCTAAACACACATATTAAACACCCAACCATGCATAACAATCACGCGGATAAAACCATACTAACAGACATGGTAGGAATGCTAAAAACTCGTACTCAACCCACCACATTCTATAAAGTCAAAGCACATATCAATATTGAAGGCAACGAACAAGCGGATAAACTTGCAAAAATGGGAGCCAGAAAAGACTACTCCGTAGCCACAAGATCATATGAATTTGCACATACAACACCATTTTATTTTCAAAAAGATATATGGCCAGGACCTATAAAACGACCAGACAAAGGCCCTGTCAAATGTCTCCAAACATATCTAACCAAATACGACCAAGAAAATAACCTTGAAATAATGGTAACCCATTTTCCTAGCATTAGCAAATGGACCATGAACCCAAATATTGATAATGAATTATCCAATGCATTCTGGTCCAATCCTACAATCACAGACTCACAAAAAACAAATATTCTAAAACTCCGTACCGGTCAATACATGGGTAATGCAAGAAAACAACTATTCTTTGGTAGAGAAAGATTCCCCTCAATCACATGCTCTATTTGTAACTCTACAGGTGCAGACACTTGGCTACACGTACCTCTAAAATGCAATCAGCATCATATACACGCCATTAGAGTCAAAAGACATAACAAAGCAGTATGGGAACTAAGAAAATTAATCCTCTCATCACAAAAATCTAGATGCTACACCCTCATGAACGCAGGAACATTTAACAACAACCCCCAAGAAAACACAGTACCCCCATGGCTACTACCATGTTCATGCGTACAACAAAGATGCCATTGCAATGCTATATTCAAACCAGATATTCTTTGCGTTAAAGGACTCCCATACAAAAATGACCCGCCGTCAAACCCACTAGACAACCTCACAATACAATTTATTGAATTTACATACTGTAATGACAGATTTCCACAAGAAACAATTGATAACAAAATTCAGAAATACCAACCACTTATCAATAACATCATCAATTTAGGATGGAAAGTTGATCCACTCATAGTCATCACGGCGGGAGCCAGAGGTACATCACATACTCCCTCAATAAAACTCCTCGAAACAAAATTTAAAATACCAGAAGCCACCATTAAACACACATTTAAAGAAATAAATACCATTGCTATACAACATGCCGGATCAATTATTCTACATAAAATAAAAATAGAAAATAACCAACCATTACCATTAGATTACTGAATAAAACAAAACTATCAAATAAAAGAAGGTAATGGTGAAGACCACTACTTATTTCTTTTGTATTTTCTGTTTAGCTCAAAGAACACATTTGTCTCAGGTAGATGGGACGGGGCCGGTTGGTTGGTACAAACTTTCCTGCCTATGATTAATTCACTAGCAGCACCAAGCCACGTATATTACAATAAACGCTCAGACGGACTCAGCGGGATTCGAACCCGGACCGTACAATTGTAATATAAACGCCCTTCTCCAACCAACCTTGGAACCATGACTTGGCGACCACCAGCAAAACAAACACCAATTTATACCCGCGCTAGTTCTAACTAATGAATTTCACTAGTGTTACTAGTATTTATCTATGGTCACTAAAGTGTCTATTCTCGAAAGAGGTGAGTAGTCTTGCACCAATGGCCCTTTGTCTGGTGGGCACTGGCTCATTGTCAAGACGAACAGACACTTTATTCACGCCGGCTTCGAAAGAGGACCGGAGTTCATATCTATCTATCTAGTATAGAGATATCCCTAAGTAACCACATGAGAGGAAAGGACTGAAGCAAGTTTTTTAACTCCAGTGCAATAAGATCAATACACAACTACATGGAACCTTGTCCAATTCACTGGGAAGTAAACATTATAGTCAAATTGCTGTTTACAGCAAGTTTTGCAAGTAGTTGTTCAATTTAGCAAGTGATTACCAAGAATTTACCATCATTCTTATACCCATTATTGCCTGGTGATATGGTCAGGGTTCTTTGTGAACATTCAGTAGCATGCACTATCTTTGTCTTGGTTCTACAATAGATAGTGTGGAATATTCCACAACCAACAATACGTCATCGGTTCATGAGTAGCTAAGAGCAGGCCCAACAACATTCTCTTTCCACTCACCAACGCTATTTCTGATTGATAAAGTGCCTCTCATAGTTTGGAGTTTGATATTTCTACACCAAATATTGTCCATATGGCGGAGGTGATTTCCACATCAAGCACTTTGTCCTACTCTGTGACAAGACCATGCTCTCACTTTATGAAGTGCACTTTAGTAAACTTATTCTCCATCATTATGATTGTCTCAAGTTGTGACAAAAGTAATAGTTTGAAATTGATTGATGACCTCTATTCTAGGCACGCTTGGTATTTGTTGCTGGGGAAGTTCCTAATTCTCTCACACCATCTTGGATGTGGACTTGCTGCACACTGACGAACTGCTGGGCTTGCTCTAAGTGGACAAGTGGAGGTTCAAGGTGATGAGCAAAGTGCATGAAGGAAAGGCAGTGGGCATGAAGGGTACTGAATGTTATGTAGGATACTGAAGAGAATCATCATAAGACCAAAATTGGCAAAAGTTTTGAAGGTGTGTCAGATGGGCTATAAAACGACTGCACTGCAATTACAGCACACCGTACACTGGTACATTATTCGTTCATTTTAAGTTTTTTCAAAAGCAGACTGAAAATCCTATGCAAAACTGAAATAGGGTTCATGAAGATGAAGTAAGAAAAGCTCAAAAAAAACGAAGTGTTGTGATGATTGTACTTCTTGGAGCAAAAATGAGGTCTTCTGCTCAAGAGGGCGTCACTCTCCTCAGATGAGCTTGACCTACACTTTTATCATTCTGTTGATCCGCCCTAAAACAGAGGAAGGATTGTATCGTCTCTTTGTTTTCTAACGACACCGTCACTTTTTGAAGGAAAAACAAACAAATAGATAAATAACAAAAACTCCAAAAAATGCAGAAGCCAGTGAAGCACGTTGTTGGTACTCACGAATCAATTCAAAGACGCTGTTAGTGTTGCAAATTTTAGCCCTGCTTTTCCATAAACCCAGCCGAATTACCAAACAAAGTGCCATACAGCGATCTCACTATTGTAGACAGCTCAGTGACACTATCGCTAAGAGGATCAAAGAACACGTTTAGTGCTTTGTCAAACATACCATACCCCTATCAAATTGTACAAGGTTGCATGCGGGTAAGCTCACACCTTTGCTAACTAACTACAGACCTGTATCGAAATGAGAGAAACCATAATGGATTGATCAATAGCTGGTAAACTGTATCACTAGTGGAGCTACCCTTTGCATGAACAAGACACAAAATCCATGTTCTAGCAGATGCACATCATTCACTTCATGGTGGAAAAACCAGGGAGGACTAATCAGCAACAAAAATAGGGGGAGCCACAGTGAGGAGATTTCAGTGAACTCGTTGAATTCTATACAGTTCCATCCTTATTGCATCTCTTGGCACCAAAAAACGTGGAGCTAGGTGGCAAGTTCGAATGCATTCTTCATGCAATCTTCTTGCTTATTCCATCTCTTGGCACAGACAATGGCAAGTTCTAATGCATTCTTCATGCAATCTTCTTGCTTATTCCATCTCTTGGCAAGTTCTAGTGCATTCTTTCTTTGTCTCCCATCCAGTGCTTGATGAATCAAGCTTCGTTGAAAGCACTACCTGACATCCCCTATTCGTCAAGATGGAAGAATGGGGAGCACACAACCGTGATTCCCCCTCATCAATGTAGTAGCCCAATGGAGCCATCATCTCAATGAATTAGGCTCCAGCTAATTCGTTGAAAGCACTAAGTTGTAAGAACTCCGGTCCTCTGTGAATAAAGTGTCTGTTCGACCTACTCATGGTACAATGTAACCAAGTAGCCATTGAAAGCACTAACTGAAAGACCACATCCCCAATTCATCAAGATGGGAAATGGGAAGCACACAACTATGACTGCCCCCAATCCATCGTCTCCAATGCTCAATGAGCTCCGTTTCAGCAATGCGCTATGAGGAGGCCACAACATTCCCCTTCTCACACCATGCTCTTCATTGAGAACCGCAATGGAAGAAAGAGAAACGCGAATTCCCTATTCTTTGTCGATCTCCAATGCTCAATGAATAGGGTTTCAGCCGGTTCGGTGGAATCGCATCGAGATGGGGGAATGAGACAATTCCTCAATTCATTTACTGAGCATTCATGGACTGAATTGCAAGCAGAGGCTCAAGGCTATCAGGCAGAAACTTTCTCGCAAACAAGTAACAGACATGGCCAGGCTCACCGTTATAAACACAACCCTGGTCGCCACGAATGCGCTCATAAAACTCCGCCGCGTCGTCTTTCCCAAACTCACCAGGATGCGAGCCACCCCTGGTCCAATCCACGGCCGTGACACTCCGCATGGCGACTTTCTTCCGGAACTCGATCCACAGCATGGTAGGAATATAATGCTCATCAACATAACAAACAGGCTGACAAAACTCACGAAACTTGGGGTAATACGTCGCATCGGAAACAACGAAAATCGCGAGCTCACGGGAGACTTCAAACCACTGCGCGCCTTTCCGCCACTGCTCGATCTCGACCTCGGGCACCATGCGGGGATCGTAACGCCCTCTCCCAACAGGCGACGGATCATCAAACACACCCACGAAACTCTGGGCGGATTCCACGAGGTAGCGGTAAACAAACGTGAAATTCCGCAAGGGCGCACACGTTTCGGACAGGAGAAGAAATCGTTCGTTGTAGGGGTCCAGAAGCGCGTGGGCGAGTAATCGTCTTTCGGCGTCGCACATGGAAATCTCCCCCCATTTCGTGGCCTGGCTGTGGACATGGCGCCCGAAGAAGACGGAATCCGGTGCTGTTGGAGGCTCCTGAAGCGCATGGATGTAGATGCTGTACTGATTTTTCTCCCCTCCGGCAAAAAATTGCTCCCACAACGGCGCTAGTGGTAACGGCCCCACGGTCAGGAACATGAAGGCCACTTTGGGCGTTCGGATCACGGGCATGGCTGCTCGTCGAAGAAGCTCCCCGTCGTCCATAGCCCACGCAAAATCGTTTATTAGGGTTTCGTGTTGCTGCTGCTTCGCAATCCCCGTTGTAGCAATCCGCATGTAGCCAAAAACTTGGAGCGTCATCGCGATCCCGAGTAACATCCCGGCACCCAACGTGAGCAGCATTCTCCCCACTCGAATCCCATGCTGTCGACTTCCTGTTGCCGCTAATTCCTGCATTTCTCACTACACCCTAACTAATTCTATCAATCGATCAATCTCCCCCCTTTCAATGCATCGTACATTCTAACTACTGAAAAAAACTGAACCCATGGATCGCTGCTTCTCCATAGCCTCGATCGATCACCGCTTCTCCATAGCCTGCCTGGTTTGGATCGATCGCATCTCACCTACTTACTGCCAGTGATGATTGTGAAAAGGAAAAGAAACTACTTACTGCCAAAAAAGAACCAACAAGTCCAAATGTTTTTGTTCTAATTACGTTGTTTCAGGTAGGGGTTTGCAAGCACCTGCCATTCCATACTAATCAGAAGTAATCAAGGGGAGAATGGATCTTCACAGTTTGCCATGAATGCCAGTCGCTAACCCTGAAATCATCTTCCAACAAGCTGCTTCTTCGATCTGGAAACAAAAAAAACTTGTACTGTATCAAAATTACGCGGACCACGTCAGAGAATTCTAGAAAGAGTGAGCCAGGGAATTGATCATCACTCTGACGTACGAGTGAGTATGATTGACCGAGTGAGTATGATTGTGTGAGCATCTTAGTTAAGTTAGTACCGATGATCGGTCTCACTGGCTCAGCGCAGGATGGGAGAAGTCAACAGCTAGACGTCGCCGAGCTAGTTAAAGTACAGTAGCTTTGAAATGAAAGAAAAGAGAATATGTACCGACTATTTTAACCATTTTGGCTTGATAAAATACCGACTCCGGATCGTTCACGTGACTCATGAGCATGCACAAGTGCACTTTAAGAAGCCGAAACTGGTCGAAGAATATGCATGCGCGCAAAAGTGAAAATTCTTTATGGTAGTTCAAGCACGTATCTAAAATAAAATAATTTGCTCTAAGAACTCAAACGAATGCATATTAATTTCAAAAGTGTACAGTGATACACTGCCTCCTACACATCATATCTTGATTTTAAATCATCTACTTTTGAAACTTTGAACTTTAGTAAATGTTGCATTGAATGTCCAAATAATGTACATTTAGGTGTGTTGTAATCTTCTATCAATTGCTAACGATAACCTTTAAAAAATTAATCAATTTCTTAATAAAAATTATATTCAATGGAAAATGTGTTGGTTCTAAAATGTTCGAACTGAGATGCTGTTCAAACACAATGGTTTTTTTTTTAAGCAGATTTCTTCCAGTGTGTGCAAACTAGTTGACGAGTCATCAAGGAAAACAACAAAGAGAAAGAAGAGAAGGGTGCCACATATGGCTAGCTCGTTAAACTTAGAGAAAATAGTTCTATAGGTTCTTTCTACAAAGATTCCATTGGGAGTAAGGGGTCACATCCACTTTATACTTACGCACGTAGAAAGCACACATGTAGAAAAGTTCATCGCCTTAGACATGTATCCCTATGAAAGGGACTCCTCACTGACTGCTAGAAGGGATGCTGATGATACTTGTGCATGCAGATGGTTAGAAAGCGTTGACTTAGTCGCTTGACACTCTCCAGCTGCAGTAGTCATAAAGAAGCATTTGTAAGTCCTTGATCTATGGTTTTTTTTTAATCTATTTTCCAGGGTAAGCATAATACAGCCTTGTTGTCAAATCTCGGATTCCTAAAAGTTGGTATGTATCTGCTTCCGAACTGACTGCTCTAAGGGCGCAACCATTCTAAATCAGGTAATGCCCATCATATCGCCAAGTAACATATCATCCCACTTTCAACCTGGAAGAGTCTACGCACTTTGCTTACACTTGCAGGAAATTCAATTTGCAGCAATGGTATCAACAAAAGTGTTGAGGTATCAAGAACATCAGAAAAGAGAATCCTTGACAAGAAAAGGTCTTCACAGAAACTCCAGAAAAAATCAAATGAGCCACATGTCCATACATCATAGCATTTCTGCATTATGAGGTTGGTAGACCCATAATCTATCATACTCAGTGTCCAAGTATGGACCAGCTAGATCTGGTAACAAGGATGGCTGCTATAGACAAATAAGGTATCACAATAACCAGAATATCTTTAGGGTCCAACCACAGCAGAAAGGTGTACTACTGACTTACATTACAAATGGCAAAGAATTCAGAAATCTATGTTACGAGTGCCAAAGCAACGCAGATAATGATACATGAGACGACAAATCGTCGTAGTCAGTATATACCTGTACTGTACAAATGGGCTACTCACTAGAAAAACGAGATTGACCGCTGCTCAATTCGTTGGTTCCAGCCAAAGCAGCGAGACAAACTGCCAAACCAATCCTCGGTTTGGTCATGCTTATTCACAGTGGGCATGGGGAACTCACTCATGGAGATTCGCATCGACTCGCCTTTGCACAACTGCTGACGTTTCTTGCCGTCGAAGGACACCCAGGCATTGCTTCGGGCGTCATCAGGGACCTTGAGCTCCAGCAGCGCGGAGTCGGGGAGAATGACAGGCCGGAATGACAGCGAGTGAGGGCAAATGGGAGTGAACAGCATGCAAGGGACGTTGGGGTGCACCATAGAGCCTCCTGCAGCTGTGGAGTACGCGGTACTGCCCGTGGGAGTGGCCACTATGACTCCATCTGCTTGCACCTTCGTGATGAGCCGAGACCGCTCGTAGCACTCAATCTTGCAGAGATAAGGGTTGGAACCACGGTCCACCACCACTTCATTGAGAACTTCGAACACTTTGCCAGGAATGGGTTCTCCATTACGAAATAGTTCACACCGCAGTCTCATACGCAGAGTGATGTACACCCCACTTCCATGAATGATAGATCGTAAGTCCAGCTTGAAAGCCTCGAAGGGATGCGCTGTCAGAAACCCAAGTGAACCCAAATTGAACGAGATGACAGGAGGCACGGCCTCCCGGAACAGATTGGATGCATGTAGAATCACTCCATCCCCGCCGAGACAAACCACAAAGTCCACCATCTCGTGTAGCTCACTGGTGTCCTGGTTGTAGAAGGTCTGCACAAAGCCGTAGCCCGGGAGCCTGGCAAACTCATCATGCACGTCGGGTTCCACCATCACGTTCATGCCTTCCTGATGAAACAAGTACGATGCCACCACTTTTGCCTGGTCCATGAGCTCATTCCCCAGTTTCTTCAGCAACAAAACAGTTTTCGGTGCCGTTTTCCACATGAGCATTTGCTGTTGCGTGCTGGGATGCGTAAATGCAAGAGTGGACTCTTTCACTCGCTCCCGGGTACACGAGAAACCATCCGTCCGGACCAAGTACATCTCGGCTTTGCGTCTGGATTGTACCCTCACAACGCCGGTTGTGCTTGCGCACATGTCTCCATCCACTACAGCAGTATTGTCTTCCGATCTTCCCTGACTCTCAGCAGGGTCCACTCTGAACAATACTCCATTACTAGAGGGAGTTTCTGCCTCAGTGACGGAGCCATTAGTATTATTCCCGTTTCTTGTTTCTTCACCAGTTCGATCATTATCTTCTGCACTAGTTTGCTGGTTAAGCCTTCCATTCTCACTTGGCTTCGCAGCACCTGGATCTGCTCGAGGAATACCTGGAGCAGCTAATCCCCATTGCCCAGCCGGCCCGGAAATCAAGCCTATTCGGTCCCTCTTTGCTGTGGTAGCAGCCAAATCGTCTTTTCCAACCTTCGGCCCGGCTTCCTGAGGGATCGTCTTTGGCCGTTTCATGAACTGCGACATTGAATTTTTACTGAACACATCTGGACCAGGTCGTTGCGCTTCAAAGGAGCTTCTCACTGCCCGAATCATTAACTGCTGATTATTCTTGTCTTCGTCCACACCTGAATCAGATTCACCACTAGAAGATACTTCCATATCAGTAGTAGTACTGCTCTTATCAGAACTTCTGGAGTTGCTGGTATCAGAAGAATACACAGCTGCCCCTCCATTGTCATTGATATCATCATTTTCACTGCTTGGTGACAAGCTCTTCGCCAAGGAACGCGAACCTTCCTGGAGTACAAATTCACGCCACCTCGACACCATAGCACAGGCACGCCCAACTCCACCCTGACTGTGTAAATAGAGAGGCTTATTCTCAGGATTCGCTACCAGTTTCGCAAACGCCTCCACTTGCTCTGCAGTGGGAGCCGTCCGAAACGGAACAGGCAACTTGATGATCCTCAGTTTTTTGGTCTTCTCAGCAGTTTCCAGCATCGACTGCGCAAATGGACTCCCGGACTGCTCAAATCGCATGTCAACCACCACCTTGAACCCTTCCTTCAGGAGCCACTCCACACCCTCCTCGGTGACTTGGCCCCCTCGCCAGAAAGCAATCTCGTCATCCCCATTGCCATTTTGGAAAGGACGCAGCTTGACTGAAGCAAGGTTGGGAATGTCAGCGTGACTAGGAGAGCCTGGCATCCTGGGAAACCCAGCATCCAGGCATATGTTATGCAGCCTTTGCAACGGCCTGTAAATACTTTCAGGAATCAGCGAGGGGTATAAACACGTTTCCAGTGCCTTTTGCAGCGATTCACAAGCCTCCTTCAGCTCCGCCCGCATTCGTGCCAATGGAGGAACCTGCTCAGCCGCATTCACGACAAATTGGCGGCTTCCTAAAACCTCCAGTCGGCCCTGCTGCAGAACAGCGCCAATGCGAGCAAGCCCAGCCACCACTTTCTCCTCCAAAACAGGAATATCTCGGTCGTTGGCATAGCCCATCGAAAAATCGCGCAGCGAGGTCGTCACAGCCACATGCAAGACTTCCGCCAACCTGTGAATGCGGCAATAGGCTTCCACTTCCGCAAGGTCTCCAGGGGGTGGTCCATTCCGAAAGAAACGAGATTCCTCCTCTTGGGCTTGTAACTGCACAACTTCTTCAATGGATAGAGACGGTGTCCATTCGGCAGACACCATATCAGCCATGTTCACTTGCCATCGTCTCCTTGGTGGTGGCCCAATCTTGCATGCTAGAGAGTCAAGCTCCACCCGTCGAAGCCCAACCAAAGAACCACCCTTCCCTACAGAAGATTTACATGATTTACAAATTAGATGAAGCGGGCTTTTTAAAACATTCATTAACAAGCATGTGGATAGTTGAACCTTTAGTGATTAATACGACAACTTGGGTTTACCACTTCAATTGCAGAGTGACAGCCTTTGAAATTTTTAAATCCTCAATAATATGACATTTTAATTTATAATTTTATGTATTCAAGTTTTATCAAATAACTAGGAATTTTCAATGTAATTTACCATTGTAACTATGTCGGTTGCACCCCAATTTCCAGGCTCTCCGAGAGAAACTCTTCTGGGGTGAGCCAAGCACGGTGTTGAACCCTGTTGTTGCCATAATCCGCCGCTCGCTACAACATGAAAGGGACATGTCAAGCGTGCTGCGGCCCATTTCCATTCAGAGGAAATCACTGCAAACTAGAACACTTTTTATTTCACCGTCATATCCCGACAGCAGCAAGTATGAGTGCAGGCTTGAGAACCACTCAAGCCCCCCAAATTCTTCATCCCCAAAACGAAGCCGTCACCTGTGCAAGACACACACAGAGGTTCGCTTTTAAGTCAACAAGCCACAAGGTCCCTAGTTGCAGCCGGAGCTGCAAGATTGAGCATGTCACGTCCCCCAGGAGCTCGTCATTAACCCCTAAAGGACCAAGGATTATTCATGGTTTGAAAATGACCTATTCAATTGCTCATATTGTTAAAAATATATAACTGAAATGGAGCCAAAATTTTATTGATCACCAGAATCAACGAAGAACATTGCATGTGTTGGTAAAAACAATTGTTCAAAAAATCGACAAAAAGAAAGTCTTATGTTACCTACTCAAAACTGCTGAAACCCAGTCCTTCAGGGCTAAAGTATGGCATTCATAGGTAGTAGCAAGCCGTATTTTCGAATTTTTTATAAAATGTTCACTACCTCGTTAGGGGTGCTTCCAACTTCAGTACCCTACCCCAGTAGATAATAACATCGCAATTGGCGAAATTTAGATGATCTATAGCACCATATCAGTCAAGCCAGAAAATGCTCAAGGAGCGGCGGAGATTCAGAGAATCGTTCCAACAAGACACAAAAACTATCAATTAAAAAATGAGAGCTACAAACCGAAACTAATCACGATGCAATTCGTCAAATCTCCATTCAACTGAAATTCTTCCTATCTGAATTACACTAAAAAAATCCATAGAGAAACCCTATCACTGACCAAAAACTGAATCTCCACATAAACCCTAAAATGAATGCTTCCCCCGGCCATGAAAACAAAAGAAAATTCTACAAATCCTTGAAGTAATTGAAATTCACTCACTCACTCACCGCTCAGTGGTGCTCAACCGCTTCACCATCACCTGCTCCTTTGCAACCTCAAATCCCATCACACCAACAACCTCACAAAGAGATCTTTTCACTGCAATGAGGACTGGACTGCAATGCTACTGGTCAGAACGATCATCTTTCCACTAGAGTAATTTCAGACCTTGAATCTCCTCCAGTACACAAGGGCGCCCTGTCCGTCATGCGATGGAATGGACGAATTAGGGTAGGATTGAAATCGGGAGCTGATGAAATTGAAGCGAACTGATGCTGCATGTGAATGTGGAGCACAGACACAGCAGGACCGTCTACGAATGGTTGATGTAAGTAAGGGTACGGTGTTTTCGTGAAGCAAGCGGTGGCTATGGCGTCGTTCTCGATTTCCCAGGCGACGGACGGATGCAAATGAAGGCAAGCTTGAGAAATCCAAGCAACTGGACGTTGCGAGGAGCGGCTGGGCCCCGTTGGCTCCTTGCAAATGTAAAGAGGCTCACTCGATTGGGAACGATGGCTGGGAACAGAAGCGAACGCCTTGGATAAGGTGGGGATCGTGCCCTGTGGGCGTTCGCTTCTGTTCCCAGCTACCGGAGTAACTGCGCCGTCGGAGAAAACGTTGTGTGGACGGAGTGATGTGGAAAAAAATCAAAATTTTAAAAATTAGGCCTAAACCACACAACTTGGACATAACATTTTATAACAGTAGGGTTCTAAACTTCCTACTGCTTGGATCAAATTTAACATATCGTAGCTTCCTAGCAGCTTTCTGCCTAATAATTAATTAAAATGCAAAAAACAGTTAAACAACACAAAAAATGATATATATAAGAATTGAGAACTAACATATAAAAATACATATCCAAACCGCTCGCCTTTCATTACTTTTCATTTTTTTTGGGCAAACTAGGTTAATACTTTCCCAAAAATTTAGGCATTCTTTTAATTATTTATTTTTTGACCAAGTTGCTAGGAAGCTACTGTGTACAATAACTTTTCTTGGAACTATGGTGAGAGAGGACACTTGGCATTGTATGAGGGAATTGAGTAAGAGTCAAACAAGGAAAACTTACTTAAAATGTGAAGAAAACAGCATCCAAGAGCATCGGAGAGAATCTTGGAAACTTTAGTACAGGTAGAAAGTCTAAGGCTTAATAATGTAATGATTTTAGGAGGGTGGACTTCCTCTCAAGACACTCGGTTCATCAACAACAAACTTTCACACAATAGTGTTTGGAATTGTTCCACAATTTTCTCTCATGACGTATCATCCAAAAGGTGCCACATATGATTCCTAAAACTAAACTAAAGCTAGAAACTTGGTGTGAGTTATTGTTGAAGAGATGCTTCCTTTTCCCTAAGGTGCTAGTGCATTGTTTGTAAAGACCAATTTTCAACCTTTTTATCTCACTTCCTTTGACTCAATTGGTAACGTCTATGTTTTTTGTGGAACATGAACATGCACTTATCTACATCTCATTGATCCCTTCACTTTTTGTGTGCCAGCTTGGAAGGAGTAGGAGGTCATGTTGCAATGCAAAATGGTCCTCTATGTAGGTAGGGCCTTGACTACATAGATGCTTAAATAATTCCTTTTCATTAACACTCTTGTTCTCATCATTTAATTTCTATTTTCAAACACACGGACGATATCTTCTCATTATCTTTGCATTTGAAACATTTAAATAATTTCAAGCAAGTGAACTCATAACCCTTTGGTGACTTGAGACTCTTTTTTAATGGTATTTGAAAGTCCAATTTGACATTTTGGTGTTAAAATAATTTCTCATTCAATAGAAAGACACTTTGACAATTTAAAAATGAAACTTCAATTTCATGACACAATGAATTAACTAATGCATTTTTATGATTGAGTTTTTATACAATTATATTATTAAGCAAAAACGTTCACCAATAATTTTTCTTTTCTTTTTCTTTTTCTTTTTCTTTTCTGTTTTTTTTGAAACACTGGACATTCTATTCCAAGGCGATTCACCAGTAATTTCTACAAACTTCAACATTTTTGAGAATACTCATAGGAATTCAAAAAAATTCATACATATTTCAAATTTATATCTGAATCGACTTTCATACAGAATAGAGTATTGTAAGATTAGTAAAAACGTGATTTAATGTGGACCGCAAATAGATGTGATCTTAAAATTTACTTCTTTGCTTTTAAAATTGATACCGTACCAGGAAGCCGCAGGGTCGGCACTCGGCAGAAAATAATTCCCCAAAAAAATGCCGAAAAAATAAATAAATTTATCAAGTATTTTGTCGAAATCAACAAAAATGAAGTCAACAAAAATCGTAGACAAAAAACAAAAGAAAACGTTTAGCCGCTAGTAAAATTCAATGTTAGTTATTAATAGCCGAATTTTTAATAATTGTTTTTGAAAGTGCCGACCTCCACTTTTTGAACTTTTATTAATTATTCGACACAAAAGTGCCGACCATGCCTTCCTGGTACGGTATTTGACTTTACATCCCTCTTATTTTGGGACTGAGATGTAAATTACTGTGGAGTTTCAAATAAGTGTGGATGGCGCTAAATCATCCACTACACCCACTTTCAGATTTTATTCTCTGCACTCTTGCCTAGTCTTTATAAATTCTTTATAATTTTAGACTATAGTGGATGGTCCATAAACCAATACTTTAAGCTTTTCACGCAAATCTAATATTGGTATAGAATTTGAAGTTTTCAATGAACATATGTTGAAGATATTGTTGGTTTATAGTACACGTCGGTGATTGGGTCATTCACTTTAGTCAAGTATAGTCCTGCACATGTAGAGACCAACAATTCAAAAGATTGAACTAGGCAACCAATGATCTTTGTTGCTAACTATTGTTGCAAAGCATGAACACCAATAATTATCTATGCTTGAAAATTGACCTCTCAAAAGCAACCCTAAGAACTAATATTTATTATACAATCAAGACATGAAGGCCTAGAGTAAATTCACTTATAGACAATACTTTGAAAATTCATAACTTATTCATACAATATCCAAATAATGCATGTTAAAGTAGATAGGAATCCTCTCTTTCATTTGCTAATAAGACCTAGTAATTATATTTAATAAAAGTCATTATGCTTAGTTGCTACTAGTAGCAATTATGGATTCACAAATCTTAATAGAGTAATAATAGCCAAGAGATGATTCAAAGGTTTGCTATCAAAAAAACTTGATAACATGCTAAATTAATTTCTATGCCAAATACCCACTTTCTTTTAGTTGAAGCGGTGATCCTATCTAGAAAACAACAAGGCATATTCCCCACAACCAATTGGTCCTCTTGCACTCCATATCGACAATGAATCCATGTCCACAACGAAAGTCGTCCTCTTTGCATCTTGTTTTAGAACCAATGGAAGATAAGGATTTAAGCTCCTAATTCTTTGGACAAAATACATTTTGCACTCAAGTATATTAGGAGTGCCATAGCTGGAATACTTTGGAGAAAGAAGAAGTAGAATGTGCCCACTTTGGTAACAAACCTACACATCACAAGGTATGAATTGCGTAGTCTATCTCCTATTGTTGAGCACTTTGGACAAAGTATACATAGTCTTCGTTGTGAGATAATTCTACAAATTAGGTCACATGGACCTAGATAGCGAGCGCTACCCTTGGTGTACAGGAACGGATTCAGGGTGACACTTACCTCGTGAGATGGTGAGCAAAAATGCTGAAAGAATTACAAAAAAACAAAACACAATGCTGCTCATCTCAAAGAGTTTCTCTTCAGACCATGCCCAACGGACGTAGGCCACATCTTGCAAGTGAGCATGCGCAAGCAAGCCTGCAGCATGCATCCTCATGGCTATCACACCACCCTCTCTCAACCTCGCCAAAATGGAGATCGAGAAAAAGGAGACAAGAAACAACACCAAGAGCCAACTCACGAACGTGGATAGAATGAAAAAAACGTAGATGGTTTTGCAGAAAATGATTGCAAGCATCGCATCATCGTGAAAATTTGAACACGATGATGTCAATACTACAATTAATCCTAAATTTGAACCCCCTTTCTCCCATATCAGGAAAGAATCGTAAAGATTCTTGTTCCTCGGAATAACAAATTTGAAATCTTGAGCACTCCATGGTGATGACAAATGGATGCTCATGGACCTTAGTAAGTCCTGTGATTGCAAAACCGAAACTCAAGAGAAAGAAAGAAATATGGGCTCGGTAATTCCTGAGTAGACATCATTGCATTGATGTAAGAAGAATTGAATCAATGACTTTATCTGTGACGTTAAGCATAATCAATGTATCTCAGAAACCTGTCATGACATAGATCATTCTATTCAAAACAAAACAATTTGCTTTGCTTCCAAACTCTCATCTCAAAAAGCGAATTGGCATATCACATGCGGTGTCCCTCAATCATAATCAAACTTGCAGTGTACATCGACATGGCAAAATAGTTGTAAGAGCAAGAAGGTTGTGTCCTTTGGACTCGAAAGGTTAGCGTTGCTAGACGACCTAAATCTCCCAAAGGAAATTAAGCCTTAACCCTTAAACGTCAAAGCAAGCCCCATGGGCTTTTTATGAAAGAATAATCTAAAAAAAAAGTAGTTTTCCTCAACCAAAACAAGAGAGGATTGGTGCGTTGGAAAGCTACTAAAAAAAAAATTTAAAAAAAAACTAGATTTTCAAGTTGCGCCTCATTTGGAAAATTGTGGAAACTTTTACAATCAAATGAAGGAATCGAGGAGGTGAGGAAGGAAGTTCGGGCAGCTGCGGAGAGTTCCCGAGAACACCAGATCCGAGCGGGGTGCATCACCTTGGACTTGTCACCTACTAATTTTTTCGAGACCAAAAAATGGCTTATGAATGAAGTCGACTGTTCAATTCCAACTGCTGCATGGATGATTTCCATCCAATTCTTTATGTGAAGGGCTTTGCTTGGTAATGCCACCCCTTCAAGTTAAATTCAAATCATTCAAGATATTTTTAGATTTTACATGGGGTCCCAACTACAAAAGAGTCCGTTAGAGAAAATGAACCCTTGAATGGGCCTCTAAGCTTGGACATTGGCACCTATTTCTTTGGAGCTAGATGGGGTAGGGCAAGGACACAAAAACATGTTTGTATCTTGGGTGAAGGATACATGCAGTACATGTAGGGCTCATTACTTTTAATTGAATTTTCTACTCTACTAGTACCAGAGACAAGTGCGTAGTGGAGCCTTGTAATCTATATATTTATTACTTGATCACATGTGGGAGGAATGATTGCGTCTCGGTCATGTGTTTTCAACTACAATACTCACACATGTCACTATAGTGCTTGAATTAAAAAAAGATAGAATCTCAAGGTACCACATCATGAAGGGCTCCCTCTTGTACCTCAGGCCCTAGCCTACTTCAGTACATACACTACGTGCTCCAATTACATTCGACCCCCTCTATCACCCTTGACATCACAGGGTGAGCATAAATAGGGGAATGGTCGCTACAAAAGTACAATTTAAATGCAATCGAGGGGTCCCATAAGGAGAGTTCGGAGGGCCCATGTGAGGGTTCATTTTTTCTCTAATGGTAAAAACGGTTCACCGTGTAGTGTATTTTGATTTTTTTTGCTTGCTCTACTTAAACTAAATTTAGGCCATGAAAATGAGTTCCGTTGCATTTGAGCTTAACTAACAAAATGAAGCTTGCCAAGTCTAGTGTCTACTCCACTTTGAATTTTTGAATTTTTTTGAAAATTGAGTGTTTTATTGTAGTTACAAGTTTGGTAGGTATCACCAAGGTGTAGCAAATTTTCTAAATTTAGATACACGGATGATTTTCATCAACTAAACTTTTCTTCATTGTAATTTACACCTTAGGTAAATTTTCTAGTACATTTTGTAATTGATATAGTACATTTTCTAGTACATTTTCTTTACAATCACTTCATAAAACCATAAGGTAGGATGTCCTAAAACCACCACCTCCCCCAATTATGACATGTAGACTTTTCTTGGAGCCACCACAGTTGAGACCTAAAACCACCAATTTCACTATTGAAGGAGACCAATGGCACACCAAGAAATAGTTGGTGGTTTTGGGTTAGCTCATGAGCGGAATTAGGAACAACAAAGTGTGAACATGGGGGAACCTAGAGGTTTGATTTGGGTCGCAGGTTACTTTCCACTTTGGAATTTTGTATAAAATTAACAAATGCGAATTAGATGTTGCAAATTTTTGCAATCCTCATCAAAACCTATTTCGAAAGCGGTCATATTTTTTTTTCGAATTTAGGACTGCCAGAAATAGTCCAGATTGCTTAAGTTGGTGGTTTTAGGACAATCAACCTTAGTAATTTCAAATTTTCACCAAAATTTATGAAAAAATCATGATTTGTAGTAGACATGTGACTTCATCTACTAAAAATATAAATTTGAATTCTTGTATTATTTTTAGTAGCAAAATTGAGTGTGACAGATAAAACATGATTCCATGGTCATAGGCCCAACCTTTAGGGGTTAAGGCCTGCCATCGTAGCAGATGGTGTTCCCCATACCACCCGTGTGACACACATTTCCAAACATGCTGCCATACATCCGCACATGTTGTTAACCCTACTTTTAAAATTTTCTTTTTAATTTGTTTTAAGAAGCCTAGTTGGCTTTGTTCTCGCACTGACTGGTTGGATTTATTTTATTATTTTGTATTTATTATAATATTGTAACAAGGCAGGCTAAAATTGCTCACGCTGCATGACTGACTTTGTTCTTTGTATATTTCTAATTGGTGTGCCAGTCCTTGTTTAAAACTGATGGGTGGGTCTGCAAGGTCTTGTTTCAAAAATGGGTGGGCAGCATCGAAATCATGTTTGAGATTCCTTCGGCTGCCCCCAATTCCACCAAATGACGTTCAATGGTTAACTACCCTGGAACCTGAACCCATGTGTCGCTGTTGTGCATCCGAGCAGGTTCTCCGGTGAGAGTGACGTTCTCAACCTGAAGGCTTCTGATTTTATAATTGATCAGAAGGCCTTGGGGTTGAGAATGTCACCCTCGCCAGAACACATTTATCAGAGCTACTTCAATTGTAATATTAAGGATGTCTAAATGTTGTCAGGAGTACAACATGCGCAAATTTAAGACTGCCTATGACAAGTCTAAAAGAACCTGTGCAAAGAAAAGAATGTGAACGAAATAATTCGATGAGTACCTCCTCGATACGGAGGGAGACTGGCTATGACATGCCAACTTTCCTTGCCTGGACAGCTTACAAATTCTTCAGCAGCAACAATCAATAGATTAATTACAACGGCGATGCAAAAAAATCATATGAAGATGATTTTTATTGTAAGAAAACGATGCATCGTTCACAGGAACAAGCAAGTTTACAATGTTGCCGTTGTACAGTTGAGTTTTCGAAGCTAGTTGTGGCAAGACTAAGCTGTTGGCAACTTTGAAGGCACTCTTATAAGTTTCTACACTCATCTTAAGTTCTCAGCTACGAACCCTCCATGGTCATAGACAATATTCAACCGTGCGCAAACCTGTTGCAATCAAGCACTCTCAAATCGCGTGGCCACATCCTTCCAGTTCACGACTTTCCAGATGTTCTTCAGATAGTCCGGTCTGACGTTCTTGTACTGGGCACCACCAATTCAGGCTTCCAAATTAGACAAGTTCTCAAAACATGGAACGATTCCAATATGAGAATTATTAGAGGAGTAATCAAATACAGTCTATAAGCACCTGGTTCAACATTGCACATTACAAGAAAACAAAGAGCCTCTATTTATTGAAGACATATGACGGCAGAAGAAAGAATCGTACCTGCAAGTAGTAGGCATGTTCCCAAACATCAATCCCAAGCAAAGGAATGAGGCCCTTTGACGCCAGTACATCCTGGGAAATTTCAAACGATTTTCATGTTTACTATCAATACCAACAAAGTTCAAATCTGGTTCAAACTACTATACAGGCTAATTTATCCATGTGATTGCCGCCCTGTAAAGATCAAGTACGCAATATACAGCAAAAAATCAAAATGGATGAAATGCCCATCATTCCATCAAAAACTCAAAACCATCACATACCTGGTTTGCGGTTGTCTCCACTGAAAGCCTCTTCAATTCCTTATTCAAACCCAGCCACTGCACCGTAGAGTACACCAATGCATCAGTTTAATACATGCAAGAATACTTCTCAGTCTAGAAGTTTTACACAAGTATTGATGCATCATAGTACAAACAGCGGATACTCTGATTACCGAAAGGTGGACAAATTGACAAGCGCACAATGTAAAGAGACAAATAGGTCAATAATAAACATACCACCCAGCCGGATCCCTGTACACCAGCACCTGCTGCATTCATCTTTGCAGTCAATTTGTCCAAACCCCCAAACTGAGCATCAATGGCTTTAGCAAGGCTTCCTTGCGGAGCTGAGCCTCCTCCAGCCTGCAAATCCAAGCATGATTTTCAGCAGGGAATCCTATGCCTATCGGAACCCCATGCCAATTCACATATCTCTTCATCACGACATATGAATATAATTTTCATGTTCAAAAGAATGTCAGAGCAAGAAATTGCATCCAATCAGACATCCACTTCTGCAGACATCCACTTTTGACAAGACTGCGCATGTACTGTTCCCTGATGTAACGTGTGAGCATCGTCGTACTCAAATCCAAGTTCAAATTAAAGAGTAAGAGCTTACACTGGTCGGCGCAAGATTCTTCCAAAAGATGGAGTGGTTAACATGACCTGGAAATGAAAGGAAACACAACAGGGATTAGCCCCTAAGCGTCTAAAAGGCCCATATGGCCATCTGCATCACTGAACTCTGCAACGGTGGCATTTTCTCGTTTTACCTCGGTTTTCTGATTGCAATACATCATTTCAAAGCTCTTGTTCTATACTACAAGATCAACAGTGTCGATCGTGTCAAACTGAAGCCATTTTCACACAAATAGATGATTTGCATCAGGGGGTCCAATTTTCCTACACTACAGAATATACGCAGTGGACGCTTAAGGGTTAGAGAAAGAACAAAGAAGAATGGATCAATTCAACTCCTCATGAAATTAAATTACATGCGAAAGCCATCTGATCCGATCACGTACCTCCGCCATTGAAATTGATGGCAGACTGCAGGGCGACAATAGCAGCCGGATCGTTGGAGGAATCCAGCTGCTCCAGCGCCTTGTTGAAGTTGGTGATGTACGTCTGATGGTGCTTCTGGTGGTGCAGCTTCATGATGTCGCCACTGATGTAGGGCTCCAGCTCCCCGTAGTCGTAGTCCAGATCCGGCAAACTCTCAGTGTGCAGCGTGGCCGTGGCCATAGCCCTCCGCTGCGCCCACCCCCTCATCACGGGCACCGATTGTCGCCCCATTCTCATCATGGTTGCCGCCATTCCAATCACTGTATGTCTTATCAATCTCTGGATACCACAACAACATTAATGCCAAGAACATTTAACCTAAAAACCAACAAAACTGTCAAAAAATGGAAATCGAACTACTAACAAATCCACCTACAAAAGGTCTAATCAATCTTAATTCACAACGATCGTTGACGCAACACTGCAAGCAAACATCGCCTCCACGTTGTAAGGTTAAATTACGGTTCGCGCAATCCCAAAGGAAGTGGTAACTGAGAAGCGAGGAATTTGAACAGCATACCCTAATAAATTGTATGAAAAAAATCCTAGCTCAGAAGAGACCTCTACACAATCCTGCAAGGAAAATCCGACGCGTTGCAAGAGCCATGGGAGAGAGCTTACCAGATTGATGCAAGTAAATTGGCGCAGGGGTTTGCAGCGCTCCGTCGTCTTCTTCCCAAGTTCATTAGTCAGTCTCACTCTGGGTGATTCATCCTGCATGGACAGGTGCCTTCGCTACATTCATCCACTTTGACAGCCATGGATGAAACCAAGACCCCGCTCCGACGTTTTATATAAAAAACGAAAGACTACTAATCACTATATACTATGGGTGGGTGAATGGCGTGGGTACATTCATGCACTTGGACAAATTTTCATCCCATTTGGATAAAATTTACTATAGTATTTCGAAAAATTAATTATTAGTAAAGCCTCTCGTAAATACCATAGGCCATAGTATATGGTGATTTCGGTGTAGTAAAAAGGTATCAATAGATACAAAGGGCCTTGGTAGTATTTTTTTATTTCTCCTCACAATTTTCTTTTCTCAAAACTCATAAAAATAAAATTTTAATTTAATTAATAATAAATAATAATAAATAGCTTTAAAATAAGATGTCAAAATTATTTTTAAAACTAGTTTTTAAATATTTCAAAAATATTTTAGACTATTCCAAAAATAAAATGTCAAAAATATTTTAAAACTATTCAAAAATATCCCAAACCAAAACCTAATAGTTTAAAAAGGGTTATGTGAGCAAAAGGTGTCGTTTTTTGAACATGATAGATAGTCCTATGTAAAAAACATGAACCATTAAAGTTGACTTTTGCCTAAAGATGCAATGCAATAGTACCATGTTTGGATTCTTTTCCCCACTTTGCATTGTCGTAAGGCATGAAATTGTCAAACATAGTACCTTCATCTTATTGGATGAAAAATTGTATATATGAGAACATGATCATCGATTTGGATGAATTCGTTACACATTTGGTGACTCGTTTAATTATATAGATGATTTTTAACCTCTAACTGCGCAACCATGCATATTTTGCATGATGTACAGAAGCAAACTTCATTTTCTTATCCGTCATGCACTTTTTGCAATGTTAATTTTATTGAATTTTCTATGGGAAGTTAGCTTCATGCATGTGTGAACCGATCATGTGTATGAAACTTTTAGGCCTCATTTCATGTTGCAGTGAAAAAAAAGTAATAAAAACATTTATCTATTACTAACAATTCATAGTCAAAGTAGTTTAAAAACCGAGAATTTTAAGAATTAAGATAAAATCCTTTTGAAACTTTGCATTTTCTATGAACTTTTTAATTAACTCATTAACCCCTAAATGTTCTCACCCTTTTCAGATTTGGTAGTTTTCAAAGATGCATTATAAAATGCAACTAAGAGGGATATTTTCAACTTGATGAATGAATAAAAGTTGTACATTATGAATTTTAGATTCTATCCATACAGTTAGATTTGCGATTGCTATCACCAATATTTGTGTATAAATTTTCAAACTTAAAATTTAGAGCTCTTTTGTAATATGATTACGAATAAGATATTGACAATCTAATAATGAACATTTTTGGGACGAGTTGAAATGTAATTCTCTAAGTGTAGTGGTTTTTGGAGATTTTTTGGTTGCTTAATCTTAGTAGTTGACTTTTTCAAGAGCACTTTTAGACTAAAATCTTTGAAATTTTGGGTGGAACACTACAATATGAAATGAGGCATAAAAATTTCACAAATCATCCCCTTTCAAATTGGATCACACATGCACAAAGCTAACTTCCCATAAAAGTTTCAGTAAAAAATCCACACTACAAAAAGTGCATGATGGATGAGAAATCGGAGTTCAAATCCGTACATCATGCAAAATATGCATGGTTGGGTTGTTAGGGGTTAACCACTAAAGGTCCTCACCCCTCTCCCGGTTTGGAGAATTGCAAAGATGCTTATAAAATGCAACTAAGAAGGATATTTTGAACTTGATGTATGAATAAAAGGTGCACAATGTGAATTTTAGATTCTATCCATACAGTTAGATCTACGATTGCTATCACCAATGTTTTTGTATTGAAAATTTGAAACTTAAAACTCAAAGTTCTTTTGTAATTCAATTATGAAAAAGATTATGAATAATTCAATGTGTGGATGAAATTTGTTGTGATGGATTGAAATGTAATACTCTAAGTGTAGTGATTTGTGAAGATTTTTTTGGTTGCTTACTTTTAAATGAGTTGATTTTTTCAAGAACACTTTTGAACTGAGATCTTAAAAATCTTTGGTGAATCACTACAATATGGAATGTAGGCATAAAATTTTCACAAATCATTCCTTTCTAATCAAATCACACATGCATAAAGCTAACTTCCCATAAAATCTATAGTAAAAAATCCACAGTGCAAAAAGCACATGATGGATGAGAAAACAGAGTTTGCTTCTATATATCATGCAAAAACAGGCATGGTTGGACGTTTAACCCTTAAATGACAGAGGGGATAAGGGCAAAACCTAGATATGTTATAAAATGTTACTTCTGCAACTTTAATGAAGTTTGGTCTAAAAGAGAAAACGAGAAGCATGATGTTTGGTAATTATCCGTACGGTCAAACTTCCAAAAATAGTTTTAGGTACTTATTTAATGAATTTAGAAGTAGTTAACATTTAAAATTTGCCAAATTTACAAATTCCATTTTTAGAGTTTGAAATTAAGTATGGTTGGTTAAAACTAGACATTCTATTCTAAAATTTTAGAAAGCGAAATTTAAAAATGAGAGAACATCATTAGTTTCCTGAAATAGTAAGTTTTATAACGGTAGGACAATATTGAGGTCTTTGTCTTTGAAATTTCTTTAGATGAACCTCAATATCGCAAATGAAAAGTATCAAACAACACTGGAACATGATCTCGATCCCCCAATTTTGACAAAAAATCAAAACTTGAAAAATGTCATTTCTTGACTATGGGCAGTCACTACTATTTGGGCTACAATCAAAAAATGATCAATCGGTCATTTAGAGGTTAACCCCTACGCTCCCAATAGACCATTTCTTGGTCACTGCCCGTTTTTAATGGACTGCCCGGAACAAAAAAATAATTTATTGAAAATAAAAATAAAAATAAAAATAGTACATCAAGTCTACCTTCCAACGCAATTTGAATTATGTCAATTCAAGTTAAACTTTACCGGGGAGAATTTTTCAAAGTAGATCACCTCAACATTGTTTTAGTGTTATGAAATTTGCTATGTGGAGAAAGCAATGATGTTCCATCCATTGTTTCTTTTTCTTTTTTGAATTTTACAACAAATTAACTAATTTTATTTAATCCTTAACTGCCCAACCATGCATATTTTGCATGATGTACAGAAGCAAACTTTGTTTTTTCATCCGTCATGCACTTTATGCAGTGTAAATTCTTTACTAAATTTTCTATAGGAAGTTAGCTTCATGCACGTGTGATCCGATTAGAAAGTTGATGATTTGTGAAACTTTGTGCCTCATTTCATGTTGAAGTGTTTCACCAAAAAATTCGAAGATTTTAGTCTAAAAGTGCTCTTGAAAAAGTCAACTCATAAAATTAAGCAACCAAAAAATCTCCAAAAATCACTACACTTAGAGTATTGCATTTCAATCCATCACAACAAATTTCATCCACACATTGTCAATATCTTCTTCGTAATCAAATTACAAATTAATTTTGAATTTTAAGTTTCAAATTTTGTAGAAAAATATCAGTGGTAGCAATCACAAATCTAACCGTATGGAGAGAACCTAAAATTTATAATGTACAACTTTTATTCATACATCAAGTTCAAAATATCTTTGTTAGTTGCATTTTATAATGCATCTTTGCAAAACTGCCCAATTTGGACAGGGGTAAGGACGTTTAGGGGTTAAATTTGGATAGGGGTGAGGACTTTTAGGGGCTAAATTTTAATCTCTAAGAGTGTAAATTATAATTTATACAATTTTTCAAAGATTAATGCATTTAGGTTCATCAAAATAATATTTAAAGATTTTTTGGAAGTTTGACCATATAAATAATTTGTGGAGATGATGCCCTACATTTTGTTTATTGAACCAAACTTCATCAAACATGTGGAAGACATATATTATAACACATCTATGTTTTGTCCAATACCCCTCAAGCTTTTAGGGGTTGATAAGCAAAACCATTATAATTGCCGGTCGTATGAACGTATGAACCGGGCCTCAAACTCCACGTGTCCACCAAGAGAGCTGCCACTTTGTTTTCGTCGGTCTCACAAACGACCACCTTCGTCGACAATCGACGTCCACGTCCACTCTGAATCGTTCGTCGCAAACCCTCTCGAATTTTTAGGGTTTAGGGTTCAACATTGAGTGTACGAAAGACAAAGGGTTGCTTCAATTTCCGGGCCAGCTCTGTAGGGTAATTTTGCGCAGAGAATGCTTTGCGTCAGCTATGGACAGATCTAACACCTTGCTCGAGCTCTACTCCACCGTGATAACTCAACGCTCTTCCTCTTCCATGCATGCTATCCGCGTTGCAGGACAGAATTTTCGACTGTATCGATTTCACAAGGTTCCGATTTGTTGATGCAAGTCAACAAGCCACCGGCATTTTTATTTCCGCTCCAGGAATCTTACGTCACGCAATGATGTTGGGTATTTCTAATCCTGTACACCGAGAAATTGCTTGACATCTTCTTCTTCATTAGAGTGAATGCAACATTGGGCTTACATTTCGTGGCTAGAATCTGCATGGTTATTATTCATACTCAAAAATCTGATGAAAGCAGAATACAAGAATCTCCAGCAGCAGACGCAGGCCTTGCTTCAGATACAAGTCCATAGTGTTGCTCATTATGCTTGATTGCGTTATCCTCAACTACGTGCTTCACTTCACAAGATTGTCACTCGAACCAATTCGCTAATCCATGCGCTTGTGCTCTCGACGAAATAGGGTTCATTTACCGTGCGCCTGAGGGGATCCTATTACATGGAAAGAAAACATTACTTTGCTGCAGGTAGGGCCGCTTCTGAAAGTCGCACAGACCTCCTATCAAATATTCTTCGAGACTTTTGATATGCAGTTCACTGTCCTCTAATAAGTGACATTCTGTACTGACTGAAGCTAAAGTGAGGACACAGAATGGGCCACGTCAGGCTGCAAATTTCTGGTGGATGTCTGATGCCGCCAGAGTTTCTAAAGCTAGGGGGAGGAAAACATGTGGTACCTACTGTAAGTAACATAAGTAGGAGAATCTGCTGTGAGTGTTTGACCCTCCGACCTTCTGAGTATACTGCTAAAGCTTGAGTTTTATGATTTGGTGGGGTCAGCTCCTTGGATGAAGGAAAGCCAGCAAGCTCACAAGTGTGGAGCAATCTCAGCCACTCGACTATGCTAGCGATCGAGGGGGAATAGCGTCATCATTCATAAATGCGCATTCTGCTCGCCGAGGTCTGTGGCGACTATCATAGCCACATCATTAGCAACTTTATTAGCTCTACCATTTCATTACAACCATTATCGTCTTTAGTCTGAGATGTTTTAAATTGATATTTTTTACATAACGCAATTTTTTTTACAAAGTATGTTTTGTGAATATTTTATCACATGAGAATTATCAAAATCTTCAATCTTGATAAAAATATTAGTCTCATGTAAAAACTAATAACCATAAGAAAAAAGTTAGTCTATCTCATACATAAAATGATAATGGGTGTAGTAGTCTCCCTATTCTCTTTGCAATGCAGTACAGTACTTCTCTGTTGAAGGAAAATTGAAAAATTAACTGTCATTGTAGGCCAATGGTGTGGACCCTCCACCACAATGTTGTGGACTATGAGCTGGTGTGAACCATGAGCCAATAGGAGTAATTAGTTTGAGCAAACTGGAAGCTTATTCTGGGACAAAATGAACAGGTTTTTTTTGGGACACAGGGAGTAGTCATGAAGGACTCATTCACGTTTGGGCTTTGGAGGGAAGCATCAACTTACTCTCCTCTCGGATCATGCGATCAACACCTTGGAATGCAGATGCTCTTGAAAGGGATAGCATTCTTGTCACAGATACGTAAGTTTTGTCGTGCAAAGACAAAGACGTTCACTTAGTCCGTCTCGTGACATTTGTACACAACCAGAGCTTGCAATCATCGACATCAGACAACATGACGTGGAAAAGTGACCTAATTGCACAGTGTTTGAGGCCGCTTTCCAACCTCTACAGTGACTTGTCCCCACGTCTTTCAACCTCTCAAGAGTGAGGAAAATGAAGTGCAACCACTGCATTTGGAAATGGCACATCACCTTTTGACCACCAGGTTGACTCACAGCATTAATTTACTGTTACCCGTCCTCACTTCGGTAGCATTTCTGCAGCTTTCTCGGTTAGTATCAAGAATTTAAATTAATTTTTAAAAAAATTATTATTATTTACCGGTATTTATTTATTTTAAATTTTTTGTGGAACAACTGGACGCTTTATTCTAATGTGTACCCAAGGAGGTATGATAACATCTAGGAAGAATTTGCTACATCATATCATCCCAAAGGATCGGCCATTCCTTTCAGAGATAGCAAAGCTTCAGTCATTCCTCTGAGAGATAGTAAAGCACTAAAGCATGTAACAACATTGTGCAATAAAAACGTGTTGGCATCTAGTGCAAGTTCCTTATTGGCCTCAGAAAAAAAAAATTGAATGGCGGGCACACAAGACAGAATGATGTTCAGCAACAATGCTTATAAAAAAATAAGTGACGGCTTTTATTTGTTTTTATTAAGAAAATTGATGTTGGATTTATACAATTATATTTCCATTCCATTTCTAAGTGGAGGCGGGAGTGGAGGTTCTTGGTGCTAACAAACTGACGTTTACAAACTCCGTTCCTTAATTGATGGAAAAGTTATGTTTAGCCAAATACCATATATAACCTTGGATTCATTTTTTTATCCCCTAGTTTACAAAAACACATTTTACTTCATTGGTTTTCGGCTAGTTGCTTCATGGTCTATGTGGCCGTGGCACGGGACTTGATGCATTTAACTCAACATTTGCAAAAGCTATCTAGTTGTTGCACTATGGGCTTGTTTCTTGTACCATTTTAGATTAGGTAACCATCAAGCTGCCAAGAAACGACGAGATTGGTTCCATCACAGAACCAAACTACTCATAGACGAAAAGAGACAAGTTGTCGATGAATAATTATATTCTCGGATGAAAACATGTGAGGGTTATGGACAAATTCTTTATTCATGGATGAACAACTAGTTACGAAAGGCAGCGTCGGTGACGAATTGCCAATGCATCTCAAGTGGACTAATAATAACTGAAGCCCAAACCACTCAAACCCACTTCACATTACAGGGAGTGGCAAAGAAAAGATCCGGCATTGTAAAACACACTTATTCCATGCCACATCATCTCAAGTTGTAAGGAAAGTGCATGGTTGAGACAAGACAAGAATACTCTATGAGAAAACCTAAATCTCAGGAGCTTCCAGGCAAACTCCCTCGGTAGGGACTTGTTGCCAATCAAGGACACCTAGGATTGCTTTTCGTCTATGACGTGGAGAGTTGCCTTTGCCACTAGTATGAAGGTGCAAGAGGCAATCATTTATTTGTGAGCGAATAGGAGGTTATCATAGCCGCAAGGTGAGCTGCCGCTGCATGAAGCGGCTGAACATGAAGCGGTGAACGTGAAGCGGGCCTCACGCAGGCCCTAGAAAGCATGGAAAAATGCTAGGGAGTACATATAACATCGTCGGCTAGGAGTCAGTAGTGTTTTCCTTTTTTCCCAGTACAGTACTTCCTTTTGTCAATGGAATAAAGGGACACGAAAAAAACATGAAAAACTACAAAAGACTACTGTACTCATAAGTATACTGAAGGGGGTGGATGAGGAAGCGTGGAGCCATCCACTCACATTTTGTCCGCCCAGCGAGAGGGGACTCGTCACTCCTCCCTAGCCAGTGAGCCTAATTTAGAGCTGGAAGTTCTACTAGTACTGATGACAGTCCTGGTCTATCCATCTAGCTACTGTTCCCCAAAGCCACACTTTTCGCCTCTTCCACAGCTCCATCTGTGGCTCAACATTGCCTCACCCGTGCACGCGCGCTCAATCTCTCTGGACAGTCTCTCTCTGACCAGTCACAGACTCCTCCCTCCCAAAATTCAAACGCTGCAGGCAACAGACTGAATTCTCCCAGCCACTGCCGGGGTGCACGCCTTGGTTTCTCTCAGGATGCGTGCACGTGGTTGTGGATTCGGAATCTAGCAGTTCTTCTCTCGATACCGTTCCACTCGGAGCTACACTCGAAGCTTGCTCAGCTGGAAAGCGGAGCGTGGTCATTCTGGTAGCAGCGGAGAGCTACGACGAGCGTTGGGTTGCGGTCACGGCACTTTGATAATTAGTAAGTTCTCTCTGGTCCATGTCTGTCTGTCTGTTTCTTCTTCTCCAGCCGCTCGATTTTTTTTCAACTGGAATGTTTTCTGATAGGAATGTCTTGTATTTTAGCCATTCCGACATTATACGTACTACTGCATGAAGAGTTTGAGCCCCGTTGGATTCTATTCTTGTGAGTTTGGCTTAGTCTACGTTCGAGGTTCCGGGGAGAGTCTTGAGGCATAAATTCACACCTGAGATCAATTTAAAGCACTTCAAGGAACAGGGGATAGCATTACAGGCACCCTAGATATCGTGGAGTGTGCAATCATTGTGAAAATTTATGTGGCTGGAGACGACGAAGCAAGCATGGTACACTTTTTGGATAATGTCTTAGAGGTGGTTCAACTTCCTCCTGGAGAGGTGGGTGTAGTAACTGAGACGAGATAATATTCGAGGCATTTATTAGGACAAGATAAGAGCGATGGATTCGGGAAATGTTGACGCTGCTGCGGATCAGGCTGCATTTGGGTTAACTACAATAGTTGCAACTTTTAATGGCACGGTGACAGGAATCTATTGACCAGAATTTACGTTCCGAAATCCAAACAGAGTGCAAACGTGAACGACGTAGAAAGCGACGGACTGGATGCTAGAATTCTCAATCACGTTGACAATCACAATTAGACACTAGAGGCAGAGAGATTTAAGTGTGGATGTAGTTTCTGGTGATCCTGTATTTTGTTAACTCAAATTCTTTGCGTCAAAAAGTTGAGCAACTAATCCTTTAAATACATTCGCTAGGTATCGACAATGGTCAGCGTGAGTGCCATGGTTCGTAACCGTCTCAGATTCGTACACGAGCCACGCTGACGACCCATCGACGAACAAGCATCGTTGAACAAGCAGGAACTCGTCAGATAGCGAGCAGAGAGGAAGAAAGAATGGATTTGCGCGAGATGCCGTCGACATTAGAGCCTTCGACGAGCTTCGGGTCGCAAGCGAGCAGGAAAACCGCCATGGGAAAAGCCAACCGCAGCTCGCTGGAAGTCTTCGGCGGCGCGCCTCGTCTGCTGCAAGCAGGAGTCTACGGCGGACCCTCCGTCCTCGAGCAGGACGAGCCACCCGGAATCCCCGTCACCACCTTCGCAACTCCCAAAATCCAGCGTGGGACAGGATTCGCAACGCCCAAAATTCAGCAAACTGGAACACGAGACGCTGCAAATATCGCAATGTTCGCCCCGGACAGTACGCACCTGCGCCAGAGCTCCCGCAAACTGGAAGAGATCGAGAAATCGTTGTCTGAGCGGGCGCTCGTGGTGGATGGCTTGCTGAAGCGCCAGGGATCCGGTGCTCGTGACGTGCAGGATTCCGGTGGGCTGTCGCAGGAAGTGATGGAGGAGCGCGCTGCGCAGTGGGGGCTGGTGCTGGCAAAGCAAGCATCCCCGGGGCAAGCCCAGCGCGTGACGACGCGGAGGTCGGACTCCGAAACGCGCAAGATGCCGCCGCGGCGCGCGGACTCCTTAAACCGCCGCTACTCGGAAGACTTCAAGAAGACTGAGTACGTCCCCCGCGTGCCCCTCGCGCCGTGGAAACGAACCTCGGAGGAGTGGAATGTTCTACCCGAGCAGCCGCAGCCGCAGGTGCCGCAGACGCAGCCGGTGCGCGTGTCCGAGGAGCTGCTGGACGTGCTGTCGTCGTTCAAGCAGACGTTCGTGGTGTCGGACGCGACGACGCCCGACTACCCCATCGTGTACGCCAGCGCCGGATTCTTCACCATGACGGGCTACAGCCCCGAGGAAGTCATCGGCCACAACTGCCGCTTCCTGCAGGGCCCCGACACGGACCCCGCGGACGTGGAGAAGATTCGCCAGGCCGTGAAGACGGGCAAGAACTTCTGTGGCCGCCTGCTCAACTACCGCAAGGACGGCTCCACGTTCTGGAACCTGCTCACCATCACGCCCATCAAGGACGAACATGACAAGGTCATCAAATTCATCGGGTAAGTGTCCACTGTATTTTCTGAAAATTGGACCCCCTGCTGGAAAGCATCTGTTTGTGTGAAAATGACTTCAGTTTCAGACGATCGACACTGTTGATAATGTATTGCAATCAGAAAACCGAGGTAAAATGAGAAAATGCCACCGTTGCAAAGTCAGTGATGCAGGTGGCCATATTGGGCGATTTAGACGCGTAGTCACTACTATTGATCTCCACAGTCATTGACCGTCCCACGTTGTTGGTTTTGTACTGATCCATTCCATTGTTGCCGGTGGTTAATTTCACCAGAATGCAGGTGGAAGTGAGCAAGTACACGGAGGGCGCCAAGGAGAAAGCTCGTCGCCCCAACGGCTTGCCTGAGTCGCTCATTCGCTACGATGGTACGTCTCGATCGTCGTCCCATAAACCTCTGCTTTCACCTCCACTCTTTTCGTCATTGTAAGCATTTTAACAATCTGTGCTTGCACTCGTGTGCTTTCATTGAGAATCCCTCAATAGTGAAATTACTCTGGGTACGTACGTACTACAAGAGCCAAATTGTTTTCTCACTCAATGTACAATGATCTTCAAGCACTGGGAGGTTACTTTGTAGACGACGATAGTAGACAACTCCACGAATTCTGGTAGAGGATACCAAGGACCGGATCCCGTCACCAGCAGCATCCAATCAACACTCGGTCGGGCTTCAATAAGAAATCCTGACTTAGCTAAATGCCTGATCTTTGAATGGAAATACTGTACATCAGGGTGAGTGAATGAATTGTCAGTGGTTCCTGATTACGTTGGGCTGTGGATGGATCACAGCGCGGCAGAAAGACAAGGCAACCGAGTCCGTGACGGAGCTGGTGGGCGCGTTTAAGTCGAAGCCGCCGCCGACGCCGGCGCTGCAACCGATTGCAGGCGACTTCTCATTCGTGTCCCCTCTGCCGCTTCAGTCGCCAATGCTCGTAGAGCGCAGTGGTAGCAACAACAAATTGACCCCGAGCCTTAGTCACTCCAGTGAGCCCTTCTACTTCCCGAGCTCTCGCACTCCCAAGCTCTCCGGCGTCACGGATCATCATGACGCCGGTCGCAGCAATCGCACCTCCGGATTCTTATCCCTCCTTGGGTACGTCCTCTAATCACTCGATCTACCGTTTGCTGTGATTCTCCAACGCAATGGTTTTTGGACATGTTTAAATCACTACTCTACACTTTTGCATTGATCAGGTATCAACTTGTTTTCATTGCAGAAGTGGCTCCATTGCAGGAGTTGAGATTTGTGAATTTGTGGACATGGAAATTTGTTTTAAATCTAGAAATTGTAAATTTGTAAGTGTGTTGTTGTTAAGAAGGCATATGGTAGGAGATGGATGTATTTCAACACGAGGCAGAAATATTTCACGGCGGAGGAATCATTGCTGATCAATGGGTGAGTCAAATTGTGCAGGTTTGGGAAGTCGCAGCGGACGCGGCAGTCCGAGACAATGACTGATTTCGACTTGGACTTGTCATCGATGGTGGGAGTGGAGCGGCCTCCGAGCCGCGATGATTTCGATCGTACTTTGGGAATTCGACGAGGAATTGACTTGGCGACAACGCTGGAGCGAATTGAGAAGAATTTCGTCATCACGGATCCGCGTCTTCCTGACAATCCCATTGTAAGACTAGCATCATCGTTCCAGCACAAGACCATGCACACGACTAGCACAAGACAGATTTCTAATGCTCTGGACACGGTGTTTTCTATGTACAGATCTTTGCATCTGATGAGTTTTTGGAGCTGACAGAGTACACACGTGAGGAGATTCTGGGTCGCAATTGCAGGTCGGTCAGCTTTGCCTTTGGACCCATGATGATGCATGCATTTAATGGTATAATTACACAGTTTCAATTGCTGAAATGGGACGCGTTGAAATGGCCAGATTTTTGCAAGGTCCAGACACCGATCAGAACACGGTGCAGCAGATACGAGACGCAATCAAAGAGAATAGAGACATTACAGTGCAGTTGCTGAATTACACCAAGAGTGGTACGTGAAGCACCTGATTCACCATGAAATTTTATTACTAGCTTAGATAGATTAACAAAAGAAACCCATGCAACCACAATCAAGCCTGATGAAATTGCGTGAGTCCTGTTGCAGGAAAACCGTTCTGGAACCTCTTTCACCTGCAGGCTATGCGTGACCAGAAGGTGAATAAATCCGCACCATGCAGAGCTCCTTGTGATCATTACAAATCGGGTCGGTTCATTGTTATCGAGCTTACGCTGTTGAATGTTTTGATGAGTTCAGGGAGAGTTGCAGTACTTCATTGGAGTACAACTGGACGGCAGTGAGTACGTGGAGCCCGCGCGTCATCGATTGTCAGACAATACCGAGAAAGCAAGCGCAAAGCTGGTGAGCCAGTCGATCAAAAACTCACGTAACCTCTAAAGCTCACTACACTACTGTAATCGTGACGGATTTGTTGATAATACGAAATCTCACTAGTTACTTCATTGTTTCAGGTGCGAGAGACGGCACGGAATATCGACGTCGCCGTTCGTGAGCTACCCGATGCGAATACGGTACGTTCTCTCAAATCTTTCACTACTTCGAGATATGTGCAATCAAATCCTCTCGTCATTTCTGCAATGAAAACAACTGGATGGATTTTGAGACAGCTGATGAATCATTCGGACCATGCAGTTTCATATTAGAAGAGGCTAGTTGCAGGAAGAATTCTTCAGAGCCTTACAAATTACCATTACCACTATCATTGGAGGATCATTGCAAATGGCCCTTCCTCTAGTAGTATTTGAAACCTCGATGTGAGATTGATTAACCACACAGTTCGCAAACAGAAGCATGGATTCTGATTGCGAAGCACTTGCACTGGCATTCGCAGAAACCCGAAGACTTGTGGGCAAGTCATTCAAAGGTGGTCCGCCCCAAGCCACACATGGGCGGGACCCCAGCATGGGAAGCCATCATGAAGGTACGTATTCTTCTAGTTTGAATGGTTGACTCATTGTTGAGATCGATCTGTTTCGTGTGAGCTTGCAAGCTTTACTCTGTTCATTGAGGTGAGTGTGCGTTCGACTACCCTCTTATCTATTTATTGAAGGATTCAGAGCTGATTGTGAGCACTTGCTGGCTGTAGGTTCGAAACGGAGGAAAGAATCTGGGGTTGAAGCACTTCAAGCCCATCAAGCCTCTGGGCTGCGGCGACACGGGAAGCGTCCATCTGGTGGAGTTGCGGGGAACGGACCAGGTGTACGCCATGAAGGCCATGGACAAGACGGTCATGCTGGATCGCAACAAGGTGCACCGCGCCTGCGCTGAGAGGCAGATCTTGGACCTCATGGACCACCCTTTTCTGCCTACTCTCTATGCTTCATTCCAGGTACTTACTTAAACCCTAATTGTTTCGTGACCTAATTTTGAGCTCTGTTGCCGGCCCCAGTGCAGAACTTGATGGATCATTCGTAATTATGTGCAGACTGTGACGCATGTGTGCTTGATTACGGACTTCTGCGCGGGCGGTGAGCTTTTCTTGGTGCTGGAGAGACAACCCCTGAAACGTTTCCGGGAAGAATCCGCCAGGTATGGTTATGCCGTGTTGGCTATAACGCGATATGTGATTTGTTGCTGCATGCTTCTGTTGCAAACTGTGTGGTTACCCCTAAAGGACCAAGAAGCCCAAATTGGGTCTCATTTTGTTTTAGCAATTTGAGTAGGTCATATGTAGACTTCTTTTTGTTCAATTTTTTTCTTTCTTTTCGTTTGACCAACACATGCAATGTTCTTTACTGATTCTAGTGATATAAAATGTGTCCCATTGAATTATATTTTTCACAATATGATCAATTGAGTTTGTCATTCTAAAACAATGAATCATTGGTCGTTTAGGGGTTAATCAATCGTTGAACATTTTTTGGAGGACAGGTTCTACGCTGCAGAGGTGGTGCTTGCATTAGAGTACCTGCATTGTAAAGGTACGTCTCTCGTCGTTCTTCTCGGTATTCTGAACCTACCTGCAATGAATCATTCGGATCATGCAGAAGAATGAAGAATTCTTCAGAACCTTACAATGCACTCTGACTGTGCAATTACCCTGATTGCAAATACAAGCTTCTACTCTTAACCGTGTTACGTTTTGGCGTCTTGGTGGTAGAAATTCGAATCTCAAAACCTAGTAGGGTGGAAAGTGGGAGGTTTTTCTAACGCGCTTCTTGTTGAAATTTCCGATTTCAGGGGTGGTCTACAGAGACTTGAAACCTGAAAACATTTTGGTCATGGAGAGTGGGCATGTGCAACTGACTGACTTTGACCTGTCATTCATGAGCACACCTCGCGTACAGGTTGGTTCCTTGCTCTAATCCTGATCTTGCCCTTAGCTTAGGGCCGGTTTGCACGTCTTTGAGGACAAGCCAAAAGTTTATAGTTCATGGGACAAGATGGCAAGACATTAAAAAACAAATAGGTTAACTGAACTAGTCCATTTGACCGTTTTGTGAGCTCATGATATTTGGAGTATTGCACAAAATGGTCAAATAGACAAGACCACTTACAAGAATCTTCAATCTCTGCTGTAAAGCCCTTGAGGACAAGTCTGACTTTTGTACAAGCACATGGCTAGATTTCTCAAAATATGGTTGAGACGTCCTTGTTTGGAAAAATGTAAAACGTCTTGTTAATTCAAAAGCTTAATATATCCAATTCAAACACAATGCATTAAGAGTTTCGTAATTCATGGCTGAACTCGGTCCCTCTACTCGTTTTTACTTAGAGGTAGTGGCTTATGTTATGCAGGTGATTCCTCCTGTGAAGCCGAAGAAGAAAGTGAAGAAATCGAAGGACGTGAATCGCCCCGTGATCTGTGTGGAGCCAGTGATACCATCTAACTCTTTCGTGGGGACTGAAGAGTACATTGCCCCTGTAAGAATGATTACGTTGGGCCTCATGTATTTTTAAGCAGTTTAGAGTAGGTCATGCGGGTTCCATTTTTCATTATTTTTTTAACCAACACATGCAATGTTGTTTGCTGATTCTGGTGGTATAAAATTTGGTCCCATCTGAATTCTATTATTTCACAATATGATTAATCGAATTGGTCATTTTCAAATCATGAATCGTTTGTTAAGCCGCCCTACATGATGATTTCTCCATAGTTTTCAGGTTCAAAATTTTATATTTCTTGAATTAATCGTAGAGAACTTGTTTTGCAGGAGATCATTTCAGGTCAAGGGCATAGCAGCGCTGTGGATTGGTGGGCCTTAGGTAAGACTCCAGATTCTTTTTACTAATTCACAAGTTTAGTTGATGGTCCCACTGAGTACATTCAAGAGAAGCAAGTAATTCCTGGTTCAATACATTAATTAGCGTTTTCAATGGTAATAGTGTTGCCTAGGAGCCTGACAACTTAGTTACCGTGGCAGGCATATTGCTGTATGAAATGCTGTTTGGGCGCACCCCATTCAGAGGAAATAATCGGCAGAAGACCTTCGCCAATGTTTTGAATAAGGATCTCTACTTCCCATCCAATATTCCTGTAAGCGTCCCAGGAACCTCTACTTCATCATGTACTTTAAATGGTCTCAGGAGCACTTTTTGATGACCCACTTTGGAGCAATGAATTCTTTTGCTAATTTGATCTCTCAAAAAAATGAAAGGAAAGTTGTGAAAATAGATTTATCCGCAAAGTCTGTAAAAGAGGGTGACTGGACCAAAGTTTGTGAAAACTATGGTTGAGAACCCAATAAAAGTAGAAATGTCAGTTGCTTTTAAAAAACTGGAGGTGTCAAGTTTCAAGGCTCCAAAAACGGTGCCCAAAAACTTTAGACCCTTAGTTTTCTTGATCCAACCAATTTTAGTTATTTCAGGGAGCCCCAAGCTTTGACTCCGCCCATGGTGTACCCGAATTAACTTTATGCTTGTGCCAAATCCAAATCAATGCTTCTATCTCCACCACCGGCTCATCCAGTGCATGCTCTGTTTTTTGCTAATTAATGAACCTCACTCAATTTACGTTTCCCAAAATTTCAATAAAACTAAGGCTGCAAGTGGCATCCAGTTTGCGGAAAACTCTAATGACCCTAAAAATGGGAAAAACTGCATGGGTTAACATAGTATTGGATATCTAGTAGGCTCAATTCTCTCGTATGCTCTTGTTGTCTGGGTTTTGAGTGTGCTTGCTTGTATGAAGTCGGTTTTTGACGAAACCAAATTGCAGGTGAGTCTGGAAGCGAAGCTGTTGATACGGGACCTTCTAAATAGAGACCCTGCCAAGAGACTGGGTTCTAAATGTGGTGCACATGACATCAAGAACCATCCATTTTTCCGAGACATCATATGGCCCCTTATTCGCAGACTGGTATGCACAGCTCCCTCCCAGTTATCTTGTTTCATCATCCTCATGACTATGGGATTCTCAATTCCATATCTATAGGAGTTTAACCAGAATAGTCACCATGTTTTTTTTTTAACAGTTTTGAGTAGGTCCTATTTGGACTTCCTCTTGTTCAAATTTCTTTTCTTTTTTGACCAACACATGCAATGATCTTCACTAGTTCTAATGATTTAAAATTTGGGAACATCTGAATTATATTTTTCACGATATGATCAATTGAATTTTTCATTTTAAAACTGTGAATCCTTGGTCCTTTACGGGTTAATACATTTAAGAAGGCATCAAATGTACCAATAGATAGAAGAAATCATGTCCTACATTTTCATATTCAAAGGATAGAAATATGTTTTGGACATTACTATAATCAATGTTAGCTTCCTATTTTTGTCTTGTGATTGAGCTTGGGTTAATATCTACATCTGTCTTGAGATTCTCTTGGGTTAATATCTACATTTGTCTTGTGATTGAGCTTGAAATAGGTTCATGTGCTTAACCGTCAACCGTGGACTATTATGATCTTTTGTTGAACTGAACTATGTCGTGGTTGCTGACACAGAGACCTCCCCCTCTTGACGCCCCTCTGAGTATCACCTCAACCTTGACAGAGCCGGACGACAAAGGCGCAGAGCTCGAGTGGGACGATTTTGAGGCTGCGTCGACCTTTAGTGACACTTTTTAAAACGGTACGCTAGCTAAGTCTGACTAGTAATTAATTAACTCGTCCTCACAATAAGAAAGTGTTTTTTTTTGCATATTTTATACAACTTGAATATCTAACATGATCAGGAAAAATTGCCAAATGGGGTGTGCTAAAGTCCTACCTTCTACATGAAGATAGGACACAACATGCGTGTTCAAATTCTGTACTCCAATCTCTTGCTATCAGATAGATGGAGAGCAACAATTCGATGAAGGCTTTATTTGTGGAATAAAATAGACACTTAGGTTGCAATATATGGTTGAGTTTTCTATCAGGGCCTAACGGATGACTTACTTGCTCGTGTAAACAACAGGTACTTTGGGTTGCATTATGTTAACCGCTCTCCCTTCAATACAAAGTCTGCTTAGACTCCGAGGCAATTAACATTTATTTTGAATATCTTGTGTCTGCTGCCGAGGTTCTACTGAAACAACCAGGTGCGCCATTTCTTGCAACTATATACACATCAGAATGTTAGTTGAAGTTGTACTACTATGCTGAAAGTGTGAGTATCATCACAAAAGGCCTCCATTAGATTGATAATTTTTTTAATGTTCATTCAATAGGCATTAGATTCACAGTCCTCATGTTAGTGGAACTCAAACAGTGTTAGTATCCTTGGCATTGACTTGATATTATATGAGCAAATATTAACATTAGCTTTAGCATTATCTTAATATTGATCTAATGTTCTATTGGATTAATACTAATTTAATGAAATCTTTTGAGATGTAAAGAGGAAAGTTGTTTGAATTTGTCAGTGCCACTAATATTATGAATGTAATATTTTGAATACAGGACGCTCAACCGAGGAATTATCTTGACTTCCCAAGTTGTATCATATTTCATGTGGATCAATAACTGTGCCCAGAGATGGCATTTTCAGTTCGTTCGTTCCGTTTTTTTGCACTTAGCATCTAAAGAGTTTACTAGTCCTGAAGAGAAGGATTAAATAGTAGAGCAGGTGTTTCATGGTGAACGGGATTGTACTGTAGACATTGAGAGCTTCTATAATGGTTGTGATAGTTCCGCTTTCTGCATTGACAGTGAACAGTGAAGGACTGATTACATGGTTAGAACAAATTGATCATTCCTCCCACAGATTATCTTTGATATTAGGGTTTTCCAGGCAGTCAAGCCCTCGACCGACATGTGATCTGGGTGTTGAGAGATGCTTGTGGTAATGAGAAGCAAATAATCTGTTTCAAACAGGGTTGTTTTACTCGACCACTGGACAATGTGTCAAACACAACGAGTAGTAGACCTCCCCGTCTATCAGACAAGCATATTCTTAAAATACACATGGAACAGGACATGTTTTTTTTCATTTGTCATGAAGTGCCAAAGTGGCGATATAAAGTGGCAACATTCATCCACATATTGGATAGAAAATATCACAAATGTTAGAAGATATCACATATCCATAATTTTGTTTTCATCCACAATTATAATTTCATTCAAGATGTTTTTTTAATTTGAAGCTTTTTGGCATGGTTTTTGGCCATTTTTTAGCTAATTTTTTTTGGGTGCAATCTTACACTATTTTGCCCAAAAAAATGCCTTGACATGGAATATTCTTTGATATTTGGAAATATTTCATGCAAGTTGTTTAATGTATTTGACCCTCATCATATTATGTATCATATTAGGGTGACTTACCTTAACCCCTAACTGCCTAAGCGTCCATTTTTTGGACGATGTACAGATTTCATCCATAATTTCTCATCCACCATGCACTTTTAGCAGTGTGGAATTTTTACTGTAGATTCTATGGCTTCATGCATATGTGATCTGATTAGAAAGGGGATGATTTGTGAAAATTTTATGCCTCATTTCATGTTGTAGTGATTCACCCAAAATTTTGAAGATTTTAGTGTAAAAGTGCTCTAAAAAAGTCAACTCATATAATTAAGCAACCAAAAAATCTCCAAAAATCACTACTCTAAATAGTGTATTTAGTGTGAGATACACTAATTTACATAAACATGTTGTAAGTTTTTACTGTTGACCAATTTTTTTACCCTCTATATTGGTCAAGATGGGGATCTTTCAATAGTATTGGAATCATTTTTTTTGGTAAATTTTTTTGTCGAGAGTAAAAATCTATAACATTTTCAAATCTTATAATTATCTCACACTAAATACACTATTTAGTGTACACTTAGAGGAGTACATTTCAACCAATCACAAAAAAATTCATCCGCAGATTGTCAATATCTTATTCGTAATTGAATTACAAAATAATTTTGAATTTCACGTTTCAAATTTTTTTACAAAATTATTGGTAATAGCAATCATAGATCTAACCGTATGGATAGAATCTAAAATTCATAATGTACAACTTTTATTCATATATCAAGTTCAAAATATCTCTCTAAGTTGCATTTTATAATGCATCTTTGCAAAACTGCCGAATTTGGAGAGGGCTCTAGGCATTTAGGGGTTAAATATGAGAGGTCGTGGTAATTGAAATTATAAATTTCTAACAACGTATAAATATGTTTTTGGGACGAAAATGGGAATCTAATTAGAGGTAGATTCACGTAACTGAGGTTCTAGGTTAGGTTTTATCAGGTATTCAAAAATCAAAAACTGTTACTTAGCCGGCCTGGCGGGACTGGGCCTGGTCTTGCAGAGGTGTATTTTCTTTTGGCAATGGAATTTTCACCATTTGACTCAAAAAAATAAAAATAAAAAATGGGAATCTAATTTTCATCTTGGGCAGATTTATAGATTAAAAAAATATGCAGGTGCAAGGTCAGAATTCTAATTGCAGGCATGATTTAATAGATAAATGATTCCAATGGCCTTTTCCTCTCCAATTTTGCGTTGATGTAGGTCATCTCATCTCTAATCAAAGTAAAATATTACTTCTTTCAAAATTGAGGTCTAAAGTACCGATTTCAATCATCTCAAAGAAAAAATTCCCCCGAACAAGAGGAAAAAAAACCCAAATCAATCAACTTAGGATGGTATAATCTCACTACTGATGGCGGACTTTCAATGGTTGAATTTTGGTTTATTATTCATATTCAAAAGCTATGAGTCTTGCTATGAGTATATGGTTGTAGTGATGGAAGGAAGAGAGTGCCCAAGAGAGTGAAGGTCTTTTAGGATTAACCTTATATAGAGAAAGCTCTTTCCGAAAAAAAGATATTAGAGTTATTTGTAAAGTCCCTCAAAACCCTTCTTTTTGACCTGTAATTTAGAAAGGACAGGATCGGCATGATCTCACTGTAGACCCAGAATAGAACACTGGATAGATTGAAATTTTTATTCATAAAAATTTGGAGGGAGGGAGAAGAATTGGGTAGTGGGGTGGGACCGTGAGGAGGAGTGGTGTCAGATTGATGACGACCAGCTCTGGTCCATGAGAAAAGGAGGACAAAAGACCGGATGCCTTTACAAATAACTCTATTGGTCAACAAACACCTCAGTGCAACAGCAATCCACTAAACCACATAAAGCAATTGAGTTTACAAAAAGTATATAACTTTACTTTCAGTTCTCACAAAACATTATCAAGAAGCGTTGCATGTTCCCCATAGTAAAATTCAAGAGGCCAAAAAAATTAAAATTAAAAATGGTTACCTAACACAAGAATGTTATGTTACCAGGGGTTACATGACAACTGTGAAAGTTTATAAAGGGATAGTGAAAGAGGTTATAATTACTTACTGGCCATGGTCCACGGTACGCAGGCAAAGTAATTGGACGAGGGTTTCTTTATCTTTTACTTTTACTTTTCTCGAGGAACATACCCCATATCGTTTGCGATCGGGAGAGAAGTCATGTATATATAGCACACCTGCACCCTGCCACTCTCGTCTCTTCGGAGACATCTGATAAAATTGGAACGATACAGAGAAGATTAGCATGGCCCCTGCGCAAGGATGACACGCACAAATCGAGAAATGGTCCAAATTTTTTTTCTCTCCTCGACCTCTTCCTCTATCAATCATTCAACTTTCCGCGGTGCACAAGCATTTTGTGCAAATTTTTTTGTAGGAATTAGGTGTGGCCATGCCGTCTACTGCTGCGAGGAGGTTCCCAGTGAAGTCCAAGCAGATTGTCACCACCATCCAAGTCTGTCAGAGAATTCTTTGTTGATTGCGTTGAGTTCTCTCTAGATGCTTGTGCTTTTATTATTGAAGGAAATTTGAGAGGGTACCGCATCAAGATGAGAGGAAGGCTTCTTTGCATTTGTTCCGGACTGCCTAGGGTTTGCTACTGCTGTTCGAGAAGCGTTTCTTCAGAGCTGAGCTCGCAAGGAGGGAGGGGCTTGGGCGATCGGTGCAGGGCGTGACGACGGATGTGGTGCAGTGCAGTTTCGACGATCATATCATGGTCAGTTTGATCGAATCCGCATTGATTCCTCGAAAGCTTTTCGCAATGTTTTTCGCACTTGTGAACCCTAATTTTTTGGTTTTCAACACCGGAATTCTTGAGAATTGACGTGAAAAGGAATCCTTGACATCTTGGCCAACTCTGGCAGGCTGAAGTAAAGGTAGATCATTTTCGAAATAACGTTATGCATCAAACCACACCTGGCTTCTTGAATTGGATTATGACTTAGTTCAAATGTGTGACAATTGTGTTACAAGTGAACAACATATTTACAAGTGAACGTCCTCTCAGAGAAGGTTATATTGAAGAGGACTGAGTGTCTAGTTCTTCCCAATAAAAATCAAATATTCACATTCTCTGAGACAGAATGAATAGGCTGTAAAACCAGGGCGACTGGTACATATTTACAATTGTGCTCAAAAATGCCCGTTCCAACTCTGCAATATAAACCTGAGAGCCTAATTCACCTCACCCTGTGATAATTTCCTGATGAGTCGTTCAACACTTTGTAAGGGTCCTTCCATATGTGATCCTCCTCCACAGCTGCATTCCATCGTTTCAGGAATGAGATCATTTCGCTCCTACACTGCTTCCGAACCTGGTGCACCAAAACTACAGCTTAAAAATAGATCATTTCAACCTCCAAAGGACCAAGGATTCATGATTCAAAACTGACCAATTCAATTGATCATGTTGTGAAACATACAATTCAAATGGGACCAAATTTCAGATCATCAGAATCAATGAATAACATTGCATGTGATGATTAAAAAAATATGAAATTTGACGAACAAAAGTCCCCATATGATCTACTCAAAATTGCTTATAAAACATAAAATGATTCTTTGAGGTTGCAAGGTTTCAATCCATCTCAAAGAGGTAGCTTGAAACCTTGTTATCCCAAATATTTTTAGGAATTATGTCAGTGCCACATGTTCATGAATGCTTGCTCTTGTCGTCAGGGTCGGCATCACATGTCTAATGATTAAATTTTTGCCAAAACAAATGCCAAATTCTGTGAATATTCTACAAGATTCTCTATTCACCATACAAAATTTAAATTTTTTTGAAAACACATAATAATAATCCGTCACATTATTATTATTATTATTATTATTATTATTATTGGGGCGACGTAGATGTGGTTTCTGTCCAACATTTTCTTGTTGCTGGGATTACCCCTTAATGTGATGAAAATGTGGGAACTTTAGCTACAATTAATGTGGTACTTACCTGACGACGTAGATCCGGTCGCTTCTGTGCAAAGGAAAGAAAAACACAACCAAGCAACAAAGTGTTAGGAAATTACTAAACCCAACAGCATCCGAAACATCAGTTCATGAGTTAAAAGTATTGAAAAAGCAGTGCATTGACAGCTAAGTGCAGTAAGGTAAACCGCCCTATTTGTGCCACTTTTTGGTCACTATGTATCAGTGTCTTGCATTAAATTTTTTGAAATATACACGACTAGTACATAGTGGCACAAATAGAGTGACTTCCAAATCATGGCACAAATAGGGTCGTCAACCTCAGATGGTCCTACTACTGCTCTGAAAACAAACAACTTTTCATAATTCTAACAAAAAAACCTGCATTAAGCCGTGATCTACAAGAGCATGTAATGTGTGATAAGAAATTTTTGTTGTGAGGACGTGATTACTCGCTTCTTGATTACTAGGCACCAAATTGAAAGTAGTAGTGGATGGTCAAATCTTCCTTTTAGAAAACATCATGAAGGGAGTCTACTTTTGGCGTACCTCAATCACTCGATTCTCGCCTTTCAAAAGGGCATTCTCCTGTTCAAGTGTCTGCAATATCAAGGATTGAAGTCACATTCGTGTCAGAATCTTTTCAATAAAAAAGCACTAACTAGTGACTAGCTTCTGATATCCAGGCTCTTAAATACCTGAGAAGTACTTACTAACTTATGTTCCAAAATTGATCAGTAGAATATAAGATCAATGGGGTGAAATAAATATCAGTATACATACTTTATTAAGACGAGAACCTCCAAGGGACGGGATGCCTTTATGCAGTACATATTCAGCATCAACAACTCCCACTTTCTCACTGCGGAGGCCCTGGTGACAAGTAGACAAACGAATCAATACATAACCTGATGGAATTAAAATAAAAAGAACTCTAAATCCACGTTGCAGTCAAATGGAGCGTCATGATGCCATTTTGAAGCATGGTGTAACACTCAATTTTGAGTCACTAAAGACATTGTAATGGATATTTAGTAGTTAAAAGACGTGTCACATTTCCCAAGATTTCTATTAGTGGATTTTGCCAACACACCTGTGCACAATAACCAATTTTGAAGTCGATACCCCACCCATGAACCTGATCGTTCTGTGGATGCAATCACATTTGCAAGTTTATCAGAGTGAACGCATGAATCTTATTATCCACTTACATGCAATAGAGACAGGAATTATCAAATTTTGTCCCTGACACAACTATCTACTGCCAAACGGAACTATTCACAACCTGGATAGGCCAAAAGCATTGTTGTTGAATCATGAAGAATCTCTGTTCATTAGCAAATTCAATTCTGTACACGACTAGTACGTAGGCTATCTACTTCATTAGCAAAGAGTTTACTATGAATGAACTCGATTTGAATGAACATAGTGGCACAAATAGAGTTCATTTATAGAAATCTATCATATTTATACACGAGTGTTACATAGACTATCTACTTACATCAGGAATTTAGGACCCCACAGATTTTTAACTATTTCCGTGTGATATCCGATATTTCATGGTTTCGTACATTATTCGCACGGATTCTACACGAATTTCGCGCTAATTCCGTACGGATTTTGCACTTTGTTAGATAACGAAAAGAGTGAATGTAGAAGCCGTGCAAATTTAGTGCAGAATTAGTGCGGAATCCGTGCGAAAAATGCACGAACCCATGAAATATCAGATTTCGCACAGAAATCGTTAAAAATCAGTGAGGTCCTAAATTCCTGATGATTCATTAGCAAATTCTGCGCACCTGAATCAAGTGCCAAACACAACGCCAAGCGGCTCTAGAGAAAACCGGCGCCATCACCTCAACATACCTGCATGCAACCCTCATGGATATCAAACTGCATGTAATACTCATAGGGCATTGGCGATGGAAAGAAAGATCAAAGCAAAACAGTCATATCTGCGCCCTACATTGATTGTCTTCAGCAAATCCTCGGCAGTTTACTCCGAGTTCAAAACAGACCCAGCCTATTAAAATGCAGAAAGTGCTCACCCTGTACATGGAGGGCCATTGCTTTCCTCTGTGCAAATCATTCTTCCATGCTTCCTCAAAATTTTCCTGAGCCATGCAGACCAAAAAAACTTCATCATACTTTTGCCATAAGCCAGTACACCATTGCACCAGACCGAGATTTCATGGTTTTAGAATGACCAATTTGAATCATCATATTGTGAGAGTCAATAATTCAGACACGGCCAAATTTTACATCACCAGAATCAGTAAAGCACATTACATGTGTTGGTCAAAAAGAAATTAACATTTAAGAAAAGAGAGGCTCCATATGACCCACTCAAAAGTGCTAAGAAAATCATTGAGCAGGAAGAGTTCATACTTGTGAGCTCTTTTTGAAACTTGGCGCCGGGTGAGTGCATGGTGGATGTCTAGAGAAGCAGCATCCAGAGCAGGCTGAGAAATCTCCAGTCCTTCTGCCTCCATAATCTCCAGGTACCTGAAACACATCCTTTGCTGTTAACTATCTTAAAAACATTAACTCCAGGCTGCTCTTTGAGTATCACAGAAATCCCAGAATAAAAGAGAGGTGGTGGTCTCACTTGTCAGCATGAAAATGCTCTACTCCCAAATCCTCATCCCAAAGGAAGATGTAGTTGTATTGTACAATAATGTCAGGGTGCATAAATCGCTTTGCAAACCACCTGATACATACATGGCCACAACACAAGTGTGAACAACTTCCACTAATGAAAGCGACAGTTGCAGAATGGTTGCATACAAAAATGTGCCAAAAACTGACTAGAATTTGAAAGAAGGTGAATATTGGGCAGGGAACTAAATTTAAAATAGAGTAGTCATTGGCTGGCTATGGACAAGAAGAATCTGGATACCATTTGGTTTGATCCAATCCAACAATATGAATAGATTGATTGCTCCAAGGTAGATCATGCCACTGATCGACTACACCATCATAGTGGAACAGCATGATTGTGAAGTTGCTCAACGGAAACTGAAACCCAAAAAAGCGAATTAGGTTAGGTTTCCTTTGTAACAAATCTCAGATTACAACCCAATGTCCAGAGACAAGTTCAAATTAAAAAGGGAAAAAAAGTCACTTGAACGGAACGAGAGACGAAAACACACACTTTTTGAACAATTTCGTCAACAATTTTCTTCTGCTTGATACCCACTGCCATAGCGAGCAGATTCTTGGTCACTACTTCCTCAACCTGAAAAACAAGACTTATAATTCTCAGTCTACGTGTAACTGCTCATACTTGGACAACTTCTGTTGATCTCTACAATTAAACACTGCTATAAGAGAAGAAACTCAGTCCAAAATGCACCTACAAACAACTTCAGTAAATCTGTAATGAATTTGTTAAAAGTGCAACTTCTTTTCTACCTTATTAGCCCATTCCGCTTATACAACCTTCAACATTACCTTATTCTCGTCGCTCAGGCCAAGAGGGCGAAATTGTAGGTCACTTGTCTCCACAACGATTCCCTTTGGCAAGGCTTCGGCACCACCTCGGCTGCAGTGAGTCTTAGTAGAGTAACAAGGTTCATTCTCCTGTGCAGGAAAACCGAGCGATCAGAACAACACAATAGAATTTCTCAAAGATTGAAAAAGTATATAATGATCAAACAACGCAGAAACCACTTCCTGAAAGCATATAAGTCACTTACACTTTCTTGTTGAGATCCTGATATCCTGTTCAGAAAAGAGCTCTGCAACGACAACAACAAGCCAATTGAGTCCACTACACATACATGTTGACCCAAAGGATTGATGCCCTTTCTCAAATGTGGCCTCATGCAGATTAACGTCTCAGTAGTGTGTAAAAGCCTTACCACAGCACAGAAAAACTAGAAGCATGTTCATTGGTCTATTAGAGCAACTGACTACTACACTGATATGGCCCATCCTATTCATAATCAAATAATTATTTTAAGAGAAATACAAAAAAACCATGTAAATATTCAGCCTAAGAAATGAAATTGTTGAGAATAACCAATGCGGTTCCACTCTATTGATTTCCCTACTATATGGGTTGAATAATCTATTTTTTTAACAAATCATGAATATCAAATAAATTCATATCAACATTTACAAAATGAAATCTTAAAGTAGAATAATCATGGTTGATGAACAGGATGGGCCTCTGTTATATTTGTGATATCGCCCTACTACCATTGCCAAGGAGCAACAGAGATTTTATTTTGTTTTATTTTGTTTTATTTTTTTTGTTTTATTTTTTTATCAATAGGCGAGTAGAGACTACATTGTGGAGCATACCTTGAAATTCTGCTCATTGGCGAGCATACTGCCGAACACGAGCGTAATTCCGATCAAGAGTGCAGTCAAGTAGAACAGTCTCGTCTGTCTTAAAAGTTTCCTCAACCGACCGTTGATGGTCGGATTCTTGCCTGAAAGCTGCAATTTACAATTTACAACATCATCAGTTTACAATTCCAAAACGAAATGTGTTACTTCAATCATACTAAATGGTTGTATGGCCAGAACCAACCAACAGACAAACTAGTGAAATCAAACATGTGAAATCATCAATCTATAGTCAAACACTATTTTAAGCAGCGTCTGCAGCGATTATAGGAGCATCTGCGTCTGTAGAAATTCTTCTGGACGACAAAAAAAACGCTTTCCAAAGAACAGAGTGCTAACAAAAATTGTCACACGCAACACAGAATCAAGAAACTACAAAAATAGAGAATGTCATGAGTTATACAAAGATCCATTCACCAACATTAAGACCCAATTGTCATTATACAAAACGAAACGAAACGTTCGATGTAACACTCCCATTATACTGTAACCATGGCAACTACACTACTCTTGATCATTTACGAACTGTCACAAAACAATGATATACAGAAACAGGAAAAGCCCCCGATAATGATCGAATGCTGGAGATGCGGTTCCCAGCTCGTGAATCTGCTGGACTATACAACTTTGAAGCCTCACCAATGGCCAAGACGAGAAAGAAGAGCTAGCGAATAAACACAAAAGGTGCAAACACTCACCGAGTCTGTATAAGGACAAACCACAGGCGCCTGCTTCAGCCATGTCCGAATTCCTAACATTGTTCTTGAAGATTTGCAAATGCTAACCCTCGGTTACCCTCTTGGAACTCCCTTCAGTTACTCTCCCCACATATCTGTCCACTGCAATTGCTCATCGATCTCCAGCTTAACCTAAATCTTCCCTTAACCCTATTCTTGTTGAAATAGGTAAACCATGAACCACACCTCCTTCCCTGTTCCTGATTCAGCTGGCACCTTCAATGCTAAACCCCCCAAAATCTCTCAACTGCAGATCTCGTCACTCTTCAGGATTGCTCACTGTCAGCTCACTGATGATCACACTCCACAACAGAAAATGAGTCAACACCACAGCAAAGAAGAAACTATGGGAAGCTGCGGAATCCACACCCTATACTCCACTGAGTTCTCAGCATACACACAAAGATGAAACCGACCACCACGCGGCATTGAAATCTTGAGTTCACAGACCACCAATGTCAACTTTTGCAACACTCCACTGACACTGCAGCAGAATAGAAACGCTTGGCAGAGGAATATGAGAGCAAATGTCCACTTACCGTCACCGTCACTTCGACTCCAGGGTGGTCAGTTGATTAATTTAACTTACTGACTCAGCACATAAATGAACTAAATGTGGGAGCTGAAACCAAGACTTGTGCAAGGAACTACAGTAACTGATTGCAACTGCTCACCTTGAAGACGTGTATCACCTGACAGACAGAAAAAGAGTGAGCTTCCCAAACGCTCACTTGCAATGCAAGCGACTTAACTTACTTGTCAAATCCAATCCCCACTCAGCTGATAAACTGAACTGTAACTTATGGATTGTTTTGTTGTATGAATAGTGTTTGCATGCACTGATGCCGAGGAGTTTGCAACTTTGCATTGAAAGAGGTGACAGAAACAGGAAGCGTGATCAAGTGGCAGGCAGGCTGTCGTTCCGGGAAGGATCCGGAAATAGGGAGCAAACAAGTACGAGTACAGTCGACCCTCTATAAATGATATCCCTTGGGAGTACTACATTTGTAACATGTAGGGCCGCTTCACACTATGGGCATTCAAGTTGAGAGGCCATGGGAGTGCGTGCCCAAACTTTGTTGAGAGTTCAAAGAAATGGGTTTAAAATAGGCAATAAAATATAGTTTTGATTTTTTTATGAAAAATAATCGACAGCCTCTCGATCATAGTTTGGGTTTCTATTCCTGTTCGATCCAAACTTCCTTCGAGAGTCTGTCAACCTTGGTCAAAAAGTGTTGCCATGTAGGCATTTTGACGGGCAACGGCCTTTGGACTTTGGCCTCTAGTGTGAAGGGTCGAGAGGCCGAATTCTTGGTTTCTTGCAATCCAATTGGTGGAAATTGACGGCCTCTTGACCTTCGGCCATGGTGTGAAGCAGCCTTTATTCATGAATCACATATAACCAATCATAAATGAGGGTGAATTATTTTGTGTCGTCATAAAAAAATCAATCATATTTAGACAATATAGCAATGTGATTAGTTGAACAAAAGAATCAAGTATCTAAAATGGAATATACCAATTAGAAAGGGTAGTTATACACTAAGGAGAGTAACCATTTGTAACAAATAACAAAATAACATTTAGCTTCAATTCTTAATATTTCCTAGTGTTTTTTTTTAGGAGTACAAAAACCATAATAGTTATAGCATAATAACGTTTAAGAAGGTAACATTTATAGAGGGTCGACTGTAGTGGGCTTGTCTTGCCAGTCCATCCAATGGTTAAGAGTGATCATCATTCATTTTGAGTGGACTTTCATCAAGTGCTAGAGTAGGGGTTTTCTTCTCTTTTCTTTTCGACACAAATTGAACAGTATTCATCAAGTGCACAAACATAACATTCATTAGCCATGCATTGTCTCTGCCTTGGCTCTACAATAGATGGTGTGGAATATTCCACATCCAACAGTACTTCATCAGTAGTGAAGTGGACAGATGGAGGCTCAAGGTGATGAGAAGAGTGCATGAAGGAAAGGCATTGGCCATGAAGGCTACTGAATGTTGTGCAAATTGAACAGTATTCTTCAAGTGCACACAAATTGAACAGTATTCATCAAGTGCTAAGGTGGTTACCCCATTACCAACTGGCTCCTTTCACCAACAGCTAGGAGCATTATCCGCAATCAATGTTGTAATGATGTTGGTTGTAGCATGAGTTACAGTTGGTAATGGGTTCTCTCTTGTTGGTTTTAGTATACGTAAGTGTGGTTATGGATTCGTTGTTGTTGATTTAAGCATCTTTAGTGTGTGCAATACAAATCTTCTTTAGACAGAAAGAGCTCTACCTATATGAGGTGAATGGGATGTGTCATACTTCAACTTTGAAAATTTATAACTAATTCATTCTTCATCCAAAAATTCAAAGAAGACTTACATAGCTTTTGTATGAAAAATGAATTAGTTATAAATTCACAAGGGAATCAAGAAGCTTAATATGGGACAGAGGAAGTAAGAGTTATCTGTAAAGTCCAGCAAAAAAAATTCATATGAGGAACGACAAGGCAAAACTAGTTTTTAAGCTTGAAAGGCGGAGAAAACGAGTTTTGGTTCCTTATTTCAACCAATCATAATTCTCTATGTTGTCAGAGAGATTTGAACCTTGAACCTCTCCAATGCTAGAGAAGCTCCTCCAAACAAACTAGCGTTCTCATAAAAGAATCTTGGAGTACTCCCACTCCAGCCTCCATGCTCATCCAAAGCTATTGATGTTAGACAACAAGGTATGAAGTTTATTTGAAGTAACTCCAAGCTAGCAAAAACATGGGCCAAACCATGTTTACTTTCTGGAGAACTCAATTGTATAATGGTAAAATCACATATTTATATTTGAAGAGCCCTTCAACTTAAAGTTTCTCACACTCACACACCAAATATGTTATCCAAATAGTCCATAGACTAATTACGAGCAAAATGTAAAAGATATTCAACTGAACATAGATTTGAAACGGCTATTGTTTGACACAATAGGATTTAGACCATAGAGGCTATCTGCAAGGGCTTTGAGCATTTTTCATTTAGTTTGGCCGTGTATCATATCCTCCCAATGTGTATGTGTGGACACTCTTAGAACTTAGTGATGAGTTCTACAAACGAGTAGAAAACTATGACACTTTATAGCTCTCCCAAAGGTGCACCAACCTATTACTACCATCAATGTTTCCAATTCGGCCTTCAAATTCACATGATGTACATTTCTAAACCAAAAATGTCTACCGTCGGGTACACAAAGGCGGAATTCGAAACATGGATCTAACAAGTTGTCATACCTTGTACCTATTTTGAATCATTTACTTTAGTGTATTTCAAAATTCCCAAAAGAAGAAATCCCTAAACCCTAAATCTGTCAAATTCCTGGTTTAGATTTTAGAACTTCCTACTCAGTGAATAAAGAAACCACATGCATCACTGCATAACATTCTTAAGCAGTAGGGTACTGCACTGCCTTCTACTTGGTTGATCTTTTACTAATACAGTAACTTTCCTTTGAACTAGAGTGAAAGATGACACTTGCCATTCTACAAGGGAAATTTAATAGGATTCAAGCAAGTAAGATGTGAAAACAAAGAGCAATCATCCAAGAGCATCGGAGAGAATCTTGAAAAAATTAGTAGATGTACAAAGTCTAGGGCTTAACAATGTTATGTATGCATAATTATATAAAACGCGTATTTGCGAATTATTTTGACACAGATTTATTCTTCTTTTTCTTATTTTGACCAGCCGTGATTCGCTTTCAGACAGGTCAAGTGAACCAGGGGAGATCACCGAACGCCTGTGATTCTGGAGCAACAGTGAAAGTCAGGAGTTTTACTATTACAATACAATAACACCTGAGGAGAACAGGGGAGCCCAGTCAGTGGAGGTGTGGACTGAACTGAAAATTTCATACATTTGTGTCAAAATAAACAAATAAAAAACGTGGATCTCTTATTTTCTACCATAACTTTCAGTAGAATTCATTGTCCCTGCCTGCCCTGTAGATGATGTGGAATATTCCACACCCAACAGTACTTCATCACTAGCTAAGTGGACAGGTGGAGGCTCAAGGTGATAAGCAAAGTGCACGAAGGAAAGGTAGTGGGCATGAAGGCTACTGAGGGCCGCTTCACACTATGGCCGTCCAAGTCGAGAGGCCATGGATTGAGAGTCCAAACTTTGTTGAGAGTCCAAAGAAATCTACTGAAAATAGCCAATAAAATATAGTTTCATTTTTTATTAAAAGAAATCGACGGCCTCTCGACCATAGTGACGGGTCTTGCAAAATGTAGGACCCAAACTTTCTCTCGAGAGGCCGTCACCTTCGTCAAAAAGTGTTGCCATGTAAGCATTTTGAAGGTCCACGGCCTTTGGACTTTGGCCTCTAGTGTGAAGGGTCGAGAGGCTGAAACCATGCTTTCTTGCAATTTGATTGGTGGAAACCGACGGCCTCTCGACCTTTGGCCATAGTGTGAAGCGGCCCTGAATGTTATGTACTGTTCAATTTAGTTTTTGTATAATTCTAACATTCTTGAAATGAGGAAACACCCTCTTAGAAGACGAGGGTTTTTCTTCATTTTTGAGCACCGTATTCACAACTTTCTTGTCATTCTTTTTAAGATGCATTTTTTAACATTATAGTGTATACCAAAATGAAGCAAAATATGTAATTTATTACCTTGATTGAACAAATTAACCAAAAAAAGCATTGCTACAAGTACGTCATCAAAAAGTGCACTTGAGACCATTTTTTGGTTTTTCCTCAATTTGAATGACGAGATGAGCCTAGAATTAGAAACTTAAATGATCAAAACAAATAAATACTCATTTGATACATTTTGAAAAAATAAATAACATGATTGGACAAAACCTCATGGAATTATGCGTGATCAAAGTTTAGTTGACCACAAGGAACCTTGTCCAATTCATTGGGAAGTAAACATTACTGCAAAATTGTTGTTTATAGAAAGTTTTGCAAGTGGTTTTAAATTTAGCAAGTGATTACTAAGAATTTACCATCATTCTTGTACACATTACTGGTCAGGGTTCATTTTGGACTTCAAAATATGCAAATTTTTAGATGTGCATATCTCATTTAATATTGACTATCTTAAAAAATAAACAACTCCAATAGATGGGTTGGGAAATTTTGGAGGGGTTTTTATTTTTTATTTTTTGGGCTATAAACATCATTTTGGAGCGCAAAATTAAAAAAAATTGACTCAAAAAGCCCTCCCAGGGCTGTATGATCATTTGAAAGTTATCCCAACTGATTTTATTTTGATTTTTCATTGGTAGAGCGACACGCACTTTGGAATTAATGTAGCCAAGTAAAGAAGGATAAGGATAGAATCATCCATCTATATATGCTCATATATAAATTTATTTATTATAAAGCACTTTCATCCAAATGCTGGCGATTTTAGTATTTTTTTTACAATAATTTGGTGATTTCATCCACTTTTTGTCCCTTTTTCAAGTATTAAAGTAGGCACTCCTAAAATCATGTAAGATTCTGGAGAAATTTTTCCAAAATAGATTTGTATGCCTTCGCCCCTGAAAGCCCGAGAGGTATTGGACAAAACATAGATGTGTTATAATATGTGCCTTCTATATGTTTGATGAAGTTTGGTTCAATAGACAAATGTAGGGCATCATCTCTTCAAATTATCCGTACGGTCAAACTTCCAAAAATAACTATAGAGATTTTTTCAATGAATTTAAAAGCATTAACCTTTGAAAATATGTATAAGTTATAATTTTCACTTTTAGAGTTTAAAATTTAGCATGATTGGTTAAAGTTGGTTTATCTATTGTAAACTTCAAAGAAGCAAAAGAAATGATGGAGGGAACATCATTACTTTCTCCAAATAGAAAATTTTATAACATTAAGAGAATGTTGAGGTGATTCTTTTTGAAAAAATCTCCCAGGTGGAGTTTAATTCTGATTGACATAATTCAAATTGCATTGGAAAGTAGAGTTTATGTAGTTTCTTAAAAAAAAATTGTGTTTTTAAAAACATATATATTTGACCTTAAATAACTTCTTCACTCTAAAGAATTTTTACTTGATTCGTTTTCACATATCATTGAAATCGGTTTGCTAATAACATTTATATTTAATTTTACAAAATGATACAGTCCTCAAATACGCGGAGGTGACGGATCTTAACCCCCAAAGAAAGAAAACCCCTAATTGAACCTCATGTTTTTTTATAGCAATTTTTAGTAGATTCGGCTCCATATGAACTATTTCTTGCACAATATGATTGATTGAATTTGTCATTTAAAACGATGGATCCTTTATCCTTTAGGGATTAACCCTTAAAGGAGCGTGCATCCAAATAGTAGATGTTTGTTGAAATTCAATCTTGGTCTTGAAGATGAATTTTTTTGCTATTACACCCAACTAAGAAATCTTATCAAGTTTAGTTTATCAAATCTATGAATTTTATCAAGTCGTTTGCGCTCCACTTCTCAAATCTTAAATTTTTTAAGTATTGAGTATTTTATTACTTTTGCAAACTTTGTAACACAAGGTCTGAATTATATTTACTACATACTCCCTCCGTTTCAAAATAAGAGTCTACTTTTTTGGCATTTTTCAACTAAACTTTTTTTTTGCCAAAAAAATTTGTTTGACTACTGAAAAAATTAGTTTATTTTTAATAGTAGTATGTAGTTTTTGTGTTACTCTTATTGTCCGCCCCATTTGAAGTGGGCAATGCTCGTGTTTGAAGCCCAGGGAGGTCACTTCCAAATATTATGTAACAACGTGCAAACAAAAATAGAGTCCAAATAAATCTTTGAAGTGAACCTTATGAGTGATTTACATTAATATAGAATGCTCACAATCGATTACAAGAATAAAATTGAGAATATACTCAAAATATTACTAATTATAGTCAGAATTACTTTTAATTTTTAGGGTACTTTTAAATACCCTTTGTTCACACGTGATACTCAAGAGTGACCTCCCCGAGGTTTGAAGTATGAAGCATAGGACAAAAACTAGGGAAAAAAAATGCCAAAAAAAATGGACTCTTATTTTGAAACAGAGGGAGTAGGATGTTCACCTTTTAGATGTTGAAAATATTAAGAAAAAAACATTTCTATAGAAAATACATCATTTGATGTTCCATTATAGCTTGCACATGTTCCAAAAACAATTAAAAAATAGAGCTAGTTATTTATATATATAATTATTTTAATTATTTTTGGCACAAATTGAGGGAATTTGTAATTAATATGAATTGTTGAAACATTTGATCTAAAAGTTTGTAAAAGCTCATTTTGTATTGTAAAAAAAATAAAAAATAAAAAATAAACATCTGAAAATTTAACGACTTATAGAAAACATATAATTTCGTGCATAAAAAATAACAGTAATAAAGTGACACGCTAAGTGTGGACAGCACAACAGGTTATTTCATTGCAGCTGGTGCATCGCTGGCAGCCACGTCAGCTTTCCCCCCGAATCTCCAATTGAATGGAGGAGGCGGTCCAGAATTTATGCCCATTCAAATTCTCTGAATTGCCTGTTTGCCCTTCCGTCAGTTGGGACCAGGGTTTTTTTTTTGCACTGTAGCAGTGCTCCATGCATGCAATGGAGAGTGGTCCCTCCAGATTTAGACCATTGTGACTGTGCCACAACATTGGAGTTTGGCACCATGGTGCCAGAAAAAAAAACCCTGGTTGGGACCCAAAATCACCCCATGATATTTGATAAAGGTCCAGCCGCCAAAATACTTCCACTCTGCCTCCCCTAATTCTGACCTCAAAAAAAGTGATCATAACTGAGGTCCGGAATGACCTTAACCCTTTACCGCCCAGGGTGGTTCTGGAGAAACCACCTTTTTCTGGGTGATGTTTCTTTAAATCTATCTCTGTTGAAATTAGGGGTACTATTAATAGTATCCAACCGTACAAATGTAAGCATAGCTTAATGAAACAAGTCTCAGTTAAATCTTGGTAAGATCGGACCGTTGGATTGGAAGATTATAGTATATCTTTGAACCGTATAATGCACACTCAAAAATGAGATTTCGGGGGGTGTGTGACTTCAAGGTTAAATAGAATTTGGGTTAAATTTTCAAAAATAAAAGTGAAGATGTTCAACAATGACTTGTGTCAACACCTCTTCATTGCAATCTTTCATGTTAAGAATAGACTCATACATAATTATTGTGAATTTTATAAGTGAAAGTGACTTATCCATGTACGGTTTAGAACAAAATTTATACGTTCAAATAAGAAAGGAGTTAGTATAGTGATCAAGATCAGACTACATACACTAATGGAACATGAACAAGAGAACACAATCCAAAAAGAAAAACGAGATAACAAACTTCCAATCTCTAGAAATACAACATAGTACATATGGTGTATTTGTAAGTATTTGCTGTATTTTGAGGTATTTGCAGTATTTTGGTGTTTTGTACATAAGTATTTGGATATCTAGGAAATTTGGATTCCAAATTTTCTTTTTGCATCATCTCCAGAATCAAAAGTTACACATCTGAACTTCAGACACTATACTGAGATGGTTCACAGATTTTCCAGAATTTCATTTTCCAGTGATCTAGTGACCACTTAGTGGTTACCTGGGCACTAAAGGGTTAACCCTTAAACGTCAAGAGGGCATGGGGTAGCCTGGAAGGCATCTAAATTTTTGGAGGCGGGGAAAAAAAAAAAAAAAAAAAAAAAAAAAAAAAAAAAAAAAAAAAAAAAAACGAAAAAATGAAAAAACGGCTTTGCTGGCAGCATTGTTGTGGCACTGTAGCACTGCGGCACTTTTCAAAAAACGACCTCTGCTGCCCCAACCTCTACTCCTGTTCATTTTGATAACTTTGATTGCTTATCAATGACTCCACAATCTCTCAAATGAGGCGCAAATTTGCAATCTAGATTGCTTTTTCAGTAGCTTTCCAACGCACCAATCCTCGCTTGATTTGGTTGAGAAAATCTACTTTTTTCCTCAATTATTCCTTTACAACAAGCCCGTGGGGCTTGCTTTGACGTTTAAGGGTTAAGTGTCCACACTACATTTATCTGGTCAAATCTCATCAATTTCTCACACTTTAAAATGTATTGTATTTTTTAATATTTTTTTCCTATAATATATTCTTAAACCGATTTACACTGATTTTTTCATAATCATTTAAATGAAAATGAATTTTATAAGATTTTTCTAAAGTTTTTCTCTTGTAATAGCCATAGTAATTACATAAATGTTTAAAATAGTATATTTTTTTAGGAAAAATGTAAACAATAGTGATGAAAAACAAGATATAGGTGGCATGCTTCTCGAGCTTACATAAAACTAAAGAAATTCAATTGAAAAACTTTTTATGTAGTGTATATTTGAACTTTAAAGTGTTGTTGGAAACACAATTTTAACAATTTTGAAGAACCGTAAATTGGACTAAAAAGTAGAAGACAACTCCCACACATTTTTAGTTTGGACCAATTTTATCTGAAATTAGTAACTAGGTGAAAATTAGCATTTGACTGGAAAAACGATCAACATGGCCTCACGGAACTTAGGGATTAACCCTAAAGGACAGAGGGAGTAAGGGCAAAACCTAAATGTGCTATAAAATGTTACTTCTGCAACTTTGATGAAGTTTGGTCCAAATGATGTTTAGTAATTATCTATACCGTCAAACTTTCAAAAAATCATTTACACTCATTTAATGAATTTACAAGCATTTACCATTTAATATTCACCAAAATTACAAAATTTATTTTTAGAATTTGGAATTTTGTGTGATTGGTTAAAAATATAAATTCTAAAATCAAAAAAAGAAAAAAATTCAAATGAGAGAACATCATTACTTTCCCAAAATAGAATGTTTTATAACACTAGGACAATGTTGAGGTATTTGTCTTTGAAAAATTCCTTAGTGAACCTCAATATTGCAAATGAAATGCATCAAACAACACTAGACTATGATATCTACCCTCAATTTCAACAAAAAATCAAAACTTGAAAAATGTCATTTCATGACCATTGTTGTTTAGACTACGACTAGAAAATGGTCGATCGGTCATTTCGAGGTTAACCCCTAAGCTCCCAAGAGACCATTTTGTGGTTGCTCCCATTTTCCCAAGCTGCCTAAGCCCAAAAAAATAAATTCTTTTGAAAAATAAAAAACGATGTCATAGATAAATGAAATTTCATTCCAACCCAATTGGAATTATGTTCATCCAATCAAAACTCTACTTAGGGGAATTTTTCAAAGTGAAACACTTCAATGTTGAAAGGCAGTTTCAATACTTCAGGTAGGCTCGCCAAAAAATCTAAGCCAATGAGACTCATTGGGCACGTCAAAGGAACTTTTGTCCATCTCACATGGGTTGCATGCCATGAGTTGTGGGCGCTTCTAATTGGAGGAGAGTTGAAGGGATAATCTAATTTAGCCAAAATCTCTTGCTTTCTTTCATACTCCCACCCATTACAAGGTGTCATCACATGCATAATCGAGTACTCCCTCTGTCCCACAAAAAACACCATAATATTGATTTAAATTTTGTTAAAAAATAAAACCATAATTTCCAATTGTACTCATTCACCGCTAGCAATTAAACTTCGTGCACGTTTGACAAGTGCTTCAAGGCATTACAAACAATGCTCAACTTAATTCATGGATTTTGATCAAGCTGATTTTGGTCAAGCTGATCATGGATTTTGATCATGCTAATAATGGATTCTGATTATGTTGATAATGGATTATTGTCATGAATTTTGATCATGTATACATTTTCTAACAATCAAAATACTCCCTATATATACTCACTTAATCCATGGATTTGCATTACAGTCAACATATCCTTTTTGTAATCATGGGATTAAGCTTAATCCATGGAATTCAGTGAAAACGATGCTTAATCCATGGATTTCAATGAAAACAAGGTCTTTTGTGAGACGGAGGGAGTATAAGATTTCATATAATATAGTTAGTTTTAGAAAGTGGTTTGAAGGGATTGGCATAATGAAGAAATATGAAATGTTGCCTCAAGTTTCAAAACAAAAAAATATTTAAAAATGTTTTTCATCGATATTGTTGAGTGTTAGATGATTCCAAAAATTCTACTAAAGATGCTTTTAGAGTTTAAAAATTCTATTATTTATCAATTTTCTCTCTTTGGAGATAGAAACATTATAAGGACTGGTTTTGAATACAAAAAAACATAAATTAAGGGAGTCTTATCACTATTCACACTTTTGCCTGACAAATTTGATTCATGTTTTATTTGGTTTTGCAGAATGTACTCAATGTAGACATTATTTCGTTTGATATATATAAGTGCAATGTGTGCCAAAATTTATAATAAATGTTGACCTAAACTATTCAATATGTGCCGCAACTTATTGCAAATTGATATTTTAATGAATGATGTTAAAATGCAACATGTACCATAATTTGCACTAAATGTTACCTTCAATTTTCCAACACATATTTGTTACATATCACATTTTTGTTTTCGATATAAAATACATTTGGTGATGTATACTATATAATTTAGTAAAAAATAAAGACCCTCTTAAGAATACGTACAATGCAATTACTTAATCTCTCAATTTTAACATTTGTTGTATGTTTTACACTCATTATCAATGGCCAACAATTTTATTTTGTTTTATACTTTAGATCATAATACATGAAAATTAACATAAAATATTATAGTTCTTCACTATTGTCCAAATTATCTAAGTACACAAAGAATGCAAAGTAGGTTGTCCCAAATTGTTTGTTAAAATAGTTATTTTAATTTAATTAATTTATTATTTATTAATTCTTATTTATTTCTGACTTTTAGATTACATTGAAAATTTGAAACTAGATAATTTTCATTTGCATAAGCAAGAATATGAACTTTATTTTCACTAAAAGTAATCATTAAATGAAAATCCATTAATTTATAAACAACCAAAGTTTGTCCACTTTTATAAACCACTTGTTACTAAAATATCCATGTTTTGTTATTCAACTCCAATACAATAAAACAAAGTGCATTAGAAAGTTAACTTAAAAAGGAAATATTTTAAGTTTTACTTAACAAGTAAATATTCAAAATTACAAATATTAAAAACAAAAATCTTTGATGCGTCGCTACTTGTTTACTTTATTCTTTAAATGTGATCGATATCGCCTTACCATATTGTTGCTACAATTACAACAACCACCATTCAACATGAGTTGTATTTTTGTTTTTATTTTTGCTAATATTAAATTCATTGTGTGAATTGTTTAGAAAGGTAATTATACCTTAAAGAAACCATTTATTGTATCTATTGCAGTGTGACATTTCAACCAAGAAATGTCAAACTATAGTAAACACGAACGCATTTCAGTAAACGGTCACTTTAAGGTTTACCTTAATGCATGTGTCCTTGCCATAACTACGACAACTTAAAATGTGATATTTATAGTTTATATATATATTGTATTTTTTTATAAATTAGAGCTTTGCATCTCTCCATACAACCAATGACGATATGAAAGGTCATGAACTTGAAAAGACGTGAAAGGCTAAGTTACTTCGTATAATGGTTTTCAAGAACGGAATGGAACAATTATGGGAAGACCATCCAAGGATGTGAAAGGCTTGGTTACATCATAGAAAACCCTACCCTAGAATTGTCAACTATTCGTGGCTCGTCGGCTTGCTTACATACCCTACAAGCGTTGGAAATTCACAAGTGAAACCTATAGTCATCAATACCATTTTTTAAAACCAGTCATCACTGGAATTTACTAAACCAACTCCAATCTAAGGTCGTCACTGAATTGTAAACCTTAATTTTGTTATTTGGGAAAAAATCACAATTATAACTAGTGCTTCGGTGACGATGTGAAAGGCTATGCAATTAAGAAGACGTGAAAGGCTAGGTTACTTCACATAATGGTCTTTGAAGACAAAATGGAATAGTCATTGAAAGACCATCCAAGATGTGAAAAATAAGTTACATCATAGAAAACCCTACCCTAGAACTGTAATTGATAGCTCAAAGCTCACTGACTCTCTTATATACTATATAAACGTTAGGAATCCACATGTGGAACTTACAGTCACCAATACAATTTTTTGAATACCATCTCAGACATCAAGTTATCCTAAAGTTATCATTGGAAATACATGGAATTTTTTTTGAAATTTTGATATCTATTTTGAATTTTTTTAATGCCGGGGCTGGCACGAATTAAACTAGTTTTTTTTTTGTGATTTAGAGATTTTTTATTTTTATTTTTGTACTTTTTCAATGAATTTTTTTACAATTCAAATATATCTTTCAATCACCAAAACCTATTATTTTCACCGATTTGTTTGTAGTGGATTTTTATATTAGTTGTCTAACACTTGTACAATGTAGTTTTAAAAAGAATAAAAATTTCAAAAATATGCATATATTCTATAATTAAAGAGTGTATTTAGGTTTCATTTCAAATAATAACATTCCCAATAAAAAAAATGGCACTTCTGAGGGCATTTGAAACTAATCTAAATATGAGTAATGTTTAAATGTCAAAAAGCTTTCCATACTAAGCATTTTGCAATTTAGTGTAGCCCCCAAAAATTACGTGAAATTTATTAATAATAAATCTACAATCATCTTAAAATAAAACTGTTATTTTTATCTCAAAGTTGATTAATTAACATTAGTTATTAGTTTAGAAGATTCAAGTGCAAAGTTTAATATATGAATCATAATATACAACTCTTAATTGAAAACCACTCTAAATTATTCTTCTAAGTTATATTGTATAATACATTTGCACAATTTTAGGAATTTGGAAAATCCTTTGGTCTTTTAGGGGTTAAAATATAGATATTGTGATGAATGTACGTGACTTTTGTTCAAAACAACGTTATATCATTTTGTAGTATGATTGACTACAACAAAATAACATGCTTGGAAATCAATTAAATTATTAATGAGACTTATGCTTCTTCCAAAAACATTGTCAAGGCATTTTGTAAGACATTGAGGTAAATATAGAAGAATAATTTGCACAATTTTTTGTTCATTTTCTAGCATTTTATCATTATTATTATTAGGCTACATTACTTCAAAAGGAGGTCAGTTTAGACCTCCCAAATAACAAGTTCCATTTTAGTCGTGTTGTTACTAACATTTTTTTGTATCATTCATTCAAATGGCTTGAATGGCACAATATATTATTAGTAGGAACATAATTCAAATGACACTTGTACCTGACAATGGCTTAATACAAATCTCATCTCATTCATTACTATTGCATTTGTTAAAAAAACTTTGAAATTTGAATCTAATTTGTATATTTTTCAATATTGTTTTATGTGGAATATTAGTATACCATATCATACTAATACAATAAAGGTGTATTATGTTTCAACTTTTAAAATATTTTTACTAAAATTTTGATATTTATTCACTACCCCCCCCCCCCCCCCCTAAACACACACACACACACACACACATATATGTGTGTGTAGTGAATAGAATAGAATAGAATATATAGAATATAATAGAATAGAATATAACACACACATGTATATAGAATTGTACGAAAGGAATGCAAAAATCTTGATTGTGACTTGTAGATTATTTATAATCATCAATGAGGTCCTACACCTTCAATTCTATTAGAAATCTTCAAATGCTATTCAAATTGACATTTTAATGGTTTTTCTTTTTTCACATACATATGTGACCCCATCTTTTTACAATTTCATGATGATGGATTGTAAAAAAATATTTGGGGTGGTTGATTTTGAAATCTAGCTACTTATTTAGAAAAAGTGATTTTTGGTTGAATTTTTTTATATTGTTCAATATGTTGTACATACTACAACTTTTGTATTTACAAATTTAGATTTTATTCATGCATGTAATAAAAAAATAGTTGTTGAGTTGGTTTTTTGACAGAAAATTAAAAATATCTTATTGATTTAGTTTTTTGAATTGAATCCAATATCAAACTCACTAATTTCTTTGACTTTTAGAAATAGAAATAAATAGAAATTTAAAAAATAAAAATAAAAATAAAAAAATTATAGTATTGAGTCCATCTCTTAACCCCTAAACGACCATTCTCAACACTGAAATATTATCACTTTTCACAATGCTTTCAAGAATGCAGCTGTATTTCTCAATTGGTATGCATGTAGAAAACCTCACCGTTGAAGCTCAAAGAGGACTTAGTTGTGAACTTATATATCAAATTTCAGGACTATCCACCGTATGGAATACATGATTATAAGGTTTGATCATCAGTTGATTTCTAAAAAAATTGAGCAAAATTAACAGGTCATTCACTGCAAACATTGTCAAAAATTCTAAAACTATGATTAGCATTTGAAATTTCAAGAGCATACAAAGATGTACTATATCTAAGTGCTTACAAAAATTGGAGCTCTAAAACTAAACACAGCAACAGTGGTTGATTTGAAAATATTGATGTTTGGATGTAGTTTTTGGGGATGACTAGATCAACCGGTTACTTATACCAACAACTCATTTCCATAATTGCTTTGTCAGAGCGTTGGTCTTGCTTTGCCAGAGCGTTGGTCCTGCTACTACATGACTTCAGGACATGGAGTGTAGAGCGTAGAGCATGAACTTTTCATTTTTATTTATTCTTGTTTCTACTCACTAGGACCACCTATTTCCATCAGTGAGACAAATGTACAAATATACTGCTAATATATGACATCAACTATCAAATCAAGACAAATTAAGTCCAAAAATACAGTAACTTCCAAAAGCAAATATACTGTACATAAGGATCGAATTCAGATAGCCAAGTGTCAATCATCAGATTTTTAGAGGTCCATGTCATCCAATCACAAGATGACATGTGGCACTTTGGGACAAAAATTAATTAATTAATTAATGTCAAAACCGACCACAACGTAGGGTATAGTGTTTGAAAATACATGTAAATATCATATCTAGTATGATAAGCTTATAGCAGTTTTGGCGGAAATTAATTTTAAAAATAGCTACTGGAATTTTAAAAAAAAAATTCCAAAAAATACTTTGTAAAGGAAAATAACGGACTTCAAGAAATATTTTTTTGCCAAGATCTATTTAAAATATAATAATTATTATTCAACAGGAGGACGTCAAAATTTCTACCGTAGTACGACAGCTGGGTCACCAACCCATGAATGAATATTTAATATTTTTTGAATAATAAGGTTTGTTCCTCAAAAAATAAATTTCTTGGTTGTCGTTTTGAGAAAAAAATATTAAAAATGGCCCAAACTAGCTTAGAAGTACCTAGAGATAGCTAAAAATAATTATATATATATATATATATATATATTTGGTCTTTATAAATTTTGATTTTTTAAGTTTTTAATTTTTTAAATTATATTTTGGCAACCCCTTGGAATCGGTCTGTAGATCTTATTTCTCTATAATCACATCGGTAGACTTTTAGGACAATTACTTATGAAGAGAATCAAAAGAGAATCAAAATATTTTGAACCAAGCGACATGCTCATGAAGCTGCTAGCAATGCCAACGAGCACATGAAAGTTGCGAAAGAATGGCAAGAGCAAGAGAACAACTTTACGAGGAACCGGAAGAACATGGTACTTTAGTGAGTGGTTTGTCATCTCCTTCAATGGGCATGCTCAAGAATGTTATGTGTCTTTGAAATTGTTATATAGCTATTACATGTAATATGAGATTGTACAATATCTAAAGGCAATATTGAGGAAATGAAGCTGCGCTTGTTTTGCTCTAAGACAACAAGACATGAAAACATCATGCAACAAAGATGACAATTTATTTCCGATACAAAAGTAGTATTAAAATAGAATTGTCGGATCCGACAGAAGTACGTGGACAAGCAAATGATAGCGCATTGCAAGAAAATGAGGACATGATACAATGATTGAAATCAATTTGATTTGTGATCCATATCACAATCTCATTCAGAATCATGTATAAACTCTTATGTTCAGTGGTCGTCACTACTACTTTGAATTGTGGAATCTACACAATCATCATCTGATGCATAACAATAATTGTCTTCGAAGGCCTCATCATCTACAAGATAATTTCCTTGATGAACAGTCCTTTGTAACTGTGGTTTATTGCTAGGAGAACTTTGACTGGCCAATATATTTACATATGCCTCAGCATACACTGGGAGAGTAAATGCACCTGATTCCAAAGAGCAAAGCCTACACAAACAACAATTTAGAAGCATAAATGCACTAAGGCTATATCCGTTACATTAAGACTTTTCACAGTCTCATTTCAAAGATAACAACATTAACTTTGTGAGTTTCATTATAGAATCACTATTTTTAAAATGAATTATCAAGTAACTAGCATTCTCTCTCAAAATCTACGAAAAGTCTCAAGATAATGATATGGCCTTTCATACTTAAATAGTTTAGAAATACACATGTAGATATGTTCACTCAAAACAAAAAAATGTGAAATGTATACTCACGATTTCGCAATCTTTTGCCTCTTCACCTTTGGCACCACAGGTTCATGCTCAATATCATCGTCAAGATGAATCACATTCGGAGCGGGTGAAACATCAGGTGGAGAAGGGACATTTTTGATCATAGGTTTTAGAAGTGCATCAAATATGGATTTGTCTTCTTCGAGAGCAATAATGTGTCGATCAATATAACGACAAGCAATAATTGAAGCTCCTACACAACCAACGCATAAGACTAAATTTGGATTGCATATAAAATATAAAATTCATAGTATGTATTGAACATGAGAAAATGCATGAAAAATAAAGTATATGTGCTTACCTGTGGCTGCGGAACAATCTAGGATGACTGCACCTGGCTTAGAACACCCAGCAATGAGAATCTCGTAGAAGAAAGGATCTTTCTCTCTTGGACCCCGCCATGGTACACTACCATTCATAGTATGTGACTCTCGAGTCGTGAAATTATGAATAACATCGTCACATGATATCTCGATGCCATTCAACATATATTGTTCAGCATCCTCGATTTTGAATTTTGAGACAAAATTTTGCCCCTTTTTAGGCGCTCTGATGTACAGATCAATTCCAAACATCAATGTAATCTTTGACGAGTCTTTTGCAGATGAGAGCCGCAGACGGTTAATACCACACCAATGCTTGTAGTGTGCAAATCCAAAATCCCCTTGTATAAAGCCCTGCATCTCGTGAACAGTTCTTCCTCTATCGTCGGCATGAATCAATATTAATGCTCCATCATCATGAAGGAGATCATCAGCTATGTCTGCCAATGCATCAAGGTACTCAACGTGTTTAACTTCATTCCACACGGGAAGAGTTGACGGTGGGTTTGAAATGCTTGGCACCAGCAATCCCTCCGGAATATCGGCAATAATGAGATCAAGGGCTGGTTTTGACTTAGCTAGAACCCTGCCAAACCTACAAGCCCTGTTTCGAACACAACTCTCCGCAAAACCAAGAAATTCACTATATGTTGGAGGAAGGACCGATGAATTTCTCTCATCTTGATACATCTGCAGAAGAGAGGTATTTAAAATAAACTCCCTTGATGTGTTAACATTTGGTGAAACTATAGTTTTAGCCTTCATTTGCGATTGAAGCAAGGTTGATACCTGTTGACCAGATGACGATCGGGTTCTTTGAGCAACATGCATGGCTGAGGGGTTGCCACCCTCCTTCATCGCCGTCTTCTCTACTGCATTCTCTTTTGCTTTCAACTTATTTTTCTCCTTCCTTTGGGTTGCTCTTTCCTCCTTTGAAGGTTTAGTTGTCTCTTTAGTTACTTCTGCATCTATTGTATGAAGATCAGATTCACCACTTTTGCGTTTGTTGTGCAATGCCTTCATGTCTTCCTCATCACCTAGACAAAATGTCTTTGCACATTCAAGGTACCAACATGCAGCCTTTAGGTGACCTTGGTGGAAATTTCTTTTCTGCGCAGCCGTATACACAAACGACGCCGATGCCGATTCGGTCCAAGCATCGACAAATGCAGGTAACGCAAGAATGGCTTTCTTGCCATACAATTCTCGAACTATGTATCTGCATTTGTAAGAACACGTAAACAAACAGAGTATGAATTGAGTTAATAAAAACAAGTGCAAGAAATGTAAAAATTAATGTAAAAACCAATAAATCAATGAAACTGCAAAAGAGAAATGTTCAAGAGAGCTCGTACCGAAGCAGCACACATTTCACCAGTAAGTCTGTATCATCAAATTCGTGAAACTTTGATGCCTTGGTGTATGCACCCCTCCCAGTAAACATGTATGTGTAGACATTTTATAAGTCAACAGGGCATATCGTTCAAGATTTCAACACAGACAATGTTTTATGAAAAGAACAAATTTAACAGCTTCTGAAATTCAAAATACCCGTCAAATAAGCAGTCAACGCTATGAAAATCCTGTATTGACTCATTTTCTTAATTATAGTCACTGAACGTCCTTGCCAGCGTATGGAGCAATGACCGAATTTATTTTCTAACAACTTCGATAGCATATCAAAGGCGCTTAGAATGAAATACACAAACACATATTGTGAAAACTAAGCATGCTTGAACCTCATATAAGGAGATATCGAACGGGGACGACAACTGTTCAGTAAAGTAAACAACACCCTCTGAAATGCTTTCTCAAAAACAAAAGTTGCATTAGTAATTTTCTACAACTCATTGCTGTAAATCGAATCGTTGAGGGTTGATGGTGAATTGATAGGACTTAATGCCCCGAGTTGTCAAACATTTGCAAAGGAAAACAAAATCTGTGAAGCAAGTCAACTCCATGAAGCAAACACATACCTGTGAGAGCGAGATCTAGATCTGTCGAATCCGACAGAAGGACGAAGAATAGCGTATCTTGTTGAAGGTAGACATTCTGTAAGGCAACAGGACATATCTTTCAAGATTTCAACACATACAATGCCTTATGAAGAGAAAAAATGTAAGAGCTTCTAAAATTCTAAATTCTAAAATTCAAATCGTTAAGGGTTTATAGTGAACTGACAAGACTCAATGCCTGAGTTGTCAAACATTTGCATTGGAAAACAAATAAGAGCCAGACAATATGCAAGAAGACAAGACAAATGAACCTGGAGGGACGTTACTTGATCAAAATCGTGAAAGACCTCGGTTTCCAAGTTTTGTTGACTATTCGAAACTGCCACATTTAACGTGTGCTGCAATCAAGCAATCCACGCCAACAATGATTAACGGAAAGACTTAGAATCGTTTATACGATACATCGATCAAGCTAGAAGCACTAAATAAATATTGGAACATTACAAGGATTTCGGACACCGAACTTTTATCAAAACGAGACGGTTTAAAAAAACAATACACAAAGAATAGGTGTTGTCTAGATAAGCACCACCAAAAGCCAGGTTTGAAATAACAAATTTGTGCTATTCTAAAGACCGACTAGAAGCGGTTCACAAGCCAAGAGTAATCAAGATGTGGCACTCAATCGTGGAGCGGAGCGGCAATTCGTGGACGTAGTCTCACAACTCAAACAGATCCCAAAGAGTTACGTGAAGCAAGCCCGTCTCTAGATCTGTCGGATCCGACAGAAGGAGTCACGGTGCAATGCCTACGGAGAAATGGAGAAGCGGCATAGGAAGATGCAGAAGCGCCGGAGATTTGCAATTGCAATGAAGTCTAACAGATGCAAGACAAGCCGTGGGAGAAGCGTACAATCGAGCAAGTGCCCTAGTGCGCAAACCCTAACTGTAGTGTCTTCATTTTCACTTGCAAACCAATACGTCATTTTCAGTGGTGATCTGTATCATCCAAATAGTTATCATCCAAATAGTTATCATCCAACCTCTTAGCATAATAGAGTAATGGGAAACAACACCCTTTTGCAATGGAATGGCAATAGGACCATAGTCTAAGGTTGGATGCTCTAACTATGACATGTAGAGTTTTTATTGGGACCATTACAGTTCAAGAGACTCAAAACTATCAGTTTCACTATTCAAGTAAACCAATGGCAAGCCAAGCGTTGCAAAGAAGTAGTTGGTGGTTTTGGATATTATTATGAATTTTTATTAGTTTTTACACACATAGTCAAACAAAATGTGGGACTCTTCCCTTACAAAATATGAGCACATAATCATGCATCTCCTTAGATGCAATCTAATCTAAACGCTATGTAATCTTAATAATCCGGTGCCTATTCACATCTTCATACATAACAATTCAGTTTCAAATCATTTCTTCTCGATAACCACTCCAACCACCATCATGATCAGGGACCATCATGATCCTTCTTCACCTATGCTATACTCATCAGTCGTGTCGCTTCGAAAGGAATCCCATTAGCCGGTCTCCACGTCCATTCATGACTGCAACCTTATAATCATCTACCTGAAATGCTAAACACTCCTGGTGATTGTGGGCCTGACTTGATAAGCCAACCTATAATTTGGTGGCCATAGGAGAAAAATCCATACATCACAGAACACAATAACATGAGTCAGCGACATCATTTCAACTTTGGTTTCAAAAACCAATATCGAGACTCATGGGTTTTCTTGTAACACTTCTCACAAAGCCACTTTGAAGAGCATTCTTTGTACAACCTACTCTGCTTACGACCACACATGACACAAAGGCCCCTTTGCCGGTTTAGGGAAACAACACTCATGTGAACGGCACCCTTCCCTGCTGACTCTCCAGCAGCAGTACGAGGTAACTGCACTGCATCTTTGATCAAGTGCATAGCTACATCGTGATGGAATGCCCGGCGAGTCAATATTTTTTTCCCCAATCTTTCATAGTGCTTCTTGTACAGCACAAATGCGATCTGTAAAGTAGAATCTAAAATAAAAAACCAGAGTCTATGCCACCATTTGTGGCTGTGGAATTGGACAGAGTAGTCCCTACGCATTTGATTAATGACATCCACACCCCGCATGTAATGCTGGTATTCCACTTGTTGGGGTGTGGATGCCACTTTCACTCTCTTTCCTTTGTGCCATCGTCTGGCAAAGCACCTAGGGCCCACAGGATTTGTTGAAGTGCTCAACAGATGTACTACGTGCCGGTCAAACCAACATGTGGCAGCCATGGTGTGTGACCTATGCATCCGCCATATCAAACTCCCTCTTCGGTGTTGTCCTTTTGTGTAACCCTGTAGGCTAGTCGGAAACCCGATGCGTGAATCCTTAGTTGTGCCAGTAGCCCAAATCCCAAGACGAAGGAGTCTCTCAAACAGCAAAGGACTCGTGAAAAAATTATCTGTTACTACGGTGTGACCTCTATGCTCGAGGCCTCGCATGAGCTCGAGCACCACTTTGCCACCCAAATCAACCTCGACTCTCTCTCCAGATCTTCCAACATACGGTATAAGATTATAAATATACCTAGAGGGATTAGATACTAAAGCCCACACCTTTAATCCATACTTAGTCGGCTTCATAGGATTGTACTGACGAATACAGCTGTAGTGTCCTTTGTAGGCAACGATAATCTCATTTGCTGTAACATACTTCTCTGCATTAAAGAGGCTTTGAGAACGATCAACAAATCCCTGTATTACCCAACGCACAAGTCCAACCTTATCATAGCCTACATCACCAGGGTTCATGGATCTCGTTTCATTGTCTACACAATGTAGACATCTCAGAATTGATTCAAAACGGTTGCGACTCATCACCGATTTAACAATTGGGCATCGAAAAAATGCATCCTTTCTCTAGTAGTCGCGTATTGATGGTGTCTGCTTGAGTCCCATAAGGATCACCATGCCCAACCACGCTCGAAACTCTTTATAATCCGTTGGATACCATCGTGGGCCACCGTTGAGACGTTTACCTTTGAAACGGTTCTTCTGCAGTGCGTACAGGTTGGTTTGAAGAACCATGGTATTTATATCCGAAACCGCCTAGAACAAGTCAAAGTAACTCCCCACTGAAGGTACATTTCGGGTATATCTTTGAGTTGGTCCTACCGTCGGACCCAAAAAGCATCGTCTATCTCCTAATAAGGTGGTATCTTGGCAGTGCCAATGGACATCTGCAAATCTTTCTCTTACAGTCAACAGACTCAAGTCCTCTTCATTATCATAAACACCTAGCTGAAAATTCAATGTAGATTGAGTTTCATTATTGACTGTCCTATCACTTGTTGATGACAACCTCCAATCTGAGTTGCTAACATCGGAATTACCTGCAAAGTCGTGGAACTCAGCCATCCATGTCAAGTCGGAAGAGTCATCAGTAAATCCATCGTAATGTCCCAGCGGTCCAGGCTCCATCACAAGCCACTGATCTTTGCCATATGAAAGGAAATCGGAATTATGTGAGAGTCGGGGGCTGGGTGTACATCCAGAGTGCAACGATGAAGCTATGTCTATAAGCTCATCAGGTAATGGAGAATGAGCTTCAGTAGCTTCGGCGCCGCCAATGCTTGCAGTAGGATTTGGAATTCCTTGTGTTGATGGTCCTAGCTGCCCCGGCTTCGTATACGGGTAGGCAATCGGCTCCCTCCAGTAATCGAGGCGTAAGCAATCGGCACAACGTACTTTGTGACTACCAATAGACCCACTAAATTCAACATCAAACCAGTCCACTCCATCTTCCCACCATCGCATTGTCACATTCCCCATGAAATGTTGGAGGCCACCCCATTGACCTGAGTCATAGCCAAGGAAAGAAAGGGGGACATATACATGTTCTGGGAGATTAGAACGCAATGCATGGCTTTGCTCCCATGCAGCACTAGCGGCCATAGTCACTGCCATTGAAGTCTCCCCTTCATCTCTATACCCAGAAGCAAAATACGCCTCGTGATTCACATCCACATACCTAAGAGGTGTAATGGCTGTATAGCCCATCTCAGATAGCCACTCGTTTACCTTGCTAGTACCATCAAACCTGGAGGCCAAATTCCTGACTACACGGTCTCTTACTGATGAACTGCTATTTTGTGACCTCCCAACCCTTGTAGCATGTATCAGTCCAGTAGAAGAGAGTTGTGGATGCTTGGAGGGAGTGAAATTGGGTGCATAGAAATCAGAAGATCCAGAGCCACAAGTAGTATCATCTACGAAATTGAATCTAGGGTCGACAATTAAACATCGCCCTTGTTGTGTACTACATAAAGGAGGAGAGAACAAATTAGGGATTTCCGGCTCAGTTGCGGCACAATAGGTGGCACCATGGAACATTGTAACTACATGCACTCCTCTACATTGCTCGCAACTGCATTGCGCAGGTAGACTACGGGCCCTCAAAACAGGGGGGGTGACACAATTCGGGGTGATTTCTGGTTGTAACCATTCAGGTGGTGTCGTTGGCACTTCTATCGTATGCACATGTGTATTGGAAGGTCTTCTCACTCGCAATTCACCTGACACCACATTCCCCCGACCCCGCACACGTCTCTCACAACTGCCTCTTCTTGAACGGTTTGCACCGCGCCCTACAGCGCCAGATGACCTCTCTACCGCGGGAGATGCTGTGTAGTCAGATGAATTAGAGGGGATTACCCCTCTTCGGGGCAGATGACTCTTCTTTCGACGACCCCGTTGCCCTCGTTTTTCGTTTCCCCTTTGAGCAAGAGTCAGTGGATCCCAATGGGTCTGTTGGGCCTGACTGTGGGGAAGAATTCCTCGACCGATGCCATCCTCTAGAATTGACTCCAATGCTCTCGGATTTTCACGGCCATCGCAGAAACTGATGTTATCGACCTCTCCAAACTTCCGCTCTTCTCCGACGTTGTGGCGCTGCCACTCTTGCTCTGCAGGGATGACTCCTCCGTTGTGGACAACTTGTTGTAAAATCCCTGCGTTTGGGATGCCTGTCCTTGACTGGTTTGTGCCCTCGTGCGCAATGTTGGAGGAGGATTGACCTCCATGGCGTCCTTTTCCTTTCGCATCCGGCCACGCCTTGGTGCGTAACCACTCATCGACAGCAGCTGGAATTCCTCCTGGAGTTCCTTCAACGAGCCTCTCTTGAATTCTTAAAAGTGTGACACAAAGATGGTGTCTGAACAAGAAGCGGTAGTTCTTGCTCGCCGGCTTAGAAGGCCAGTACAATCTCTTCTTTCCTGGGACTCCTAAACTAAGCAGATATTCTTCAGTCCAAAGTTGTCGAACGCGCCCAATTGTGTATGAATTGGCACCTTTCTTCACGCACCATGTCTCTAATAGAGCTTGAACAACTGCGAAATCCTCTAAAAATTCTCCAGCTACAGACATCTTGTACTAATTTGTTACAATTCTTCAAAGAACCACTAGAATTATCAAATCCTACAAGATATTTTACTCATACCCTAGCACTACATGCATTCACTGCGATTTTCTGTATGCCCTTCTCCACAAACGAGATACTTATACAAATCAATCACACAACTAACAAAAATTCACCAGCTAGCAAAATCAAGGTTCTAACCGACGGCTCCCTCAATTTTTATCTACCATTTTTGCATTGAAGACGACGTCACATTTGTGGCAAAGACCAGCGCATCCACCAACAACTACTGGAAGAAAGATCATAGGGTTTGTAAGGGTTTTCTGAAGTATAGATCCCAGGTCAGTGCTGACACTGTGCAGAACCGGGAGGGAGCAGTAACCAGGTCATCAACCTCCCTAACTGCCATGTCCGAAGTTCACCTGTGCTGGAGTTTTAATTTTTATCTGGCAAACTAATCAACACAATTGTCCATCTTGAAGGATTTTTTTGTTCTCTAAACAAGCATCAACAATTCTTTAGTTTTCATTTAGTTGAAATCATGGGATCCAAAAAAGTTATTAACGGTACAAAATTATTCCTGGACACAATGTGTCCGCGTGGGCGTTTAGGGGTTAAGGCTTTAATTATGATAAAGGTCTTTGAGAAGTCATGGTATTTTGAATTTGTAGTCTTTCTTTGGTTCACATTAGACACTTCCATTTTTATTTTTTTTCTAAATTTCATTTGGATTCTTGTTCAACATTGCAGCTTTTTAGAATGATGACAAATCATAGTTACATGCCATTTGTTAACATTGAATAAACTTCTTCCCCAAATTGGAGTTCTGATTTCAACCTTGCAGCTCTAAGCCCGAACAAATATCCAAATTTGATTTTGCACCTCAATTCACTAAAAGAAATGTGGGATTTTACGACTACAAACAAGAAATTCCCTATTTTTGTACTTGGCCAAATGCAATCATTTCGGGACCTAATTGTGCTAAAAAGAAAACTTTTCAAAAAATTTGATGAAAAACATTAATTTCTTTCTTTGTTGAAATTTGTAGTATATTGCAATAAAACACTAAGATTTCAAAATTTTCATAACAATAATTTGAATTTCATTTATTTTTAAAATTGCAAGATTGACTATTTAAAAACTATTATAAAATATGAATAGATTAAGACACTATAACACTACTGCTAGAGTGAATGGGAGAAGACATAAATATTATTATTCTTATTTCCTTTTTTGTGTGCCAAAAAGTACATAAGGCTACGTGGCTCCTTCCTCCATCCTTCAAAACAACATTCGAATGCCGCGTACCCTCAGTCCCTCCGCTACGCCCAAAAAAGAAAATTAAAAAAGAAGACAAAAAAAGAAAAAGAAAAAGAAAAAGAAAAAGAAAAAGAAAAAGAAAAAGAAATATATATCCGGGATTTCCGGGGCTGAGGGTCCGCGCGCGCGGACCCCATTTCATCCTTTTCCTCAGGAAAACATCAATATGTTCTCCCATGCTCCCATGGCTGCGGAAAAAAGCAAAGGGGCGGCATTGCATCATTAGCGACCTACAGAAAAAAGATAGATAGATAAATAGATGTTTTGTGATTTTTTGTTTTATTTTTTGTGCAGGTGGTTGAGGGTGCATGGTTGTGCATTCTTTTTTCTCCTTTCCTTAGTGCATTTGGAAGCCCCATTGGAGTTGACAATGATGTTGTTCATGTGGAATCCCATGAACTCTATATAGGGAAGTGAATCGCTTAGCTCGTTGTACTCACGAGTTTGTTCCAAGAGGTTGAGCAATCTATTTTGATAACACAGTAAAGAAATGTCATGGTGGAGTTGCTATTTGAAGGGAAGAAGCAACAGCTGCAACAATGGCGCTATATGATTACGTGTGGATGAAGCAATTCACTATTCCAAATGAAGCAAAGTCGCACATACGTGAATATGTTACAATGCAAATTGAAAGCATGGGTGACTAGAGGTTGCAGAATGAACTAGATGCTTTCTATAGTAGGTGAGTACATTACTATATAGTATGTGGTTTCCTAATTTAGTTGTCAAGGTATTGATTTAAAAGTTTGTACTATTCTTATAAATTGTAAACTTGTAAAGTGTTTTTGTGTACTAAAAAGCATATTTAAAACATATTCGTCTATTTGTGGCCTACTTCCAATTGCTTACACTATGTTTATATGGATTTGTAAGCTGTGTACTTAACCTGTTGTTTAAAAACTCGAACCTCATGTATTTTCCCAACATACTATGTGTCAAGATCAATTTAAAAGGAGAGTTTTGTTGCGCATAGAATCCAATACAAAAATATTCAAAGCACAAGTAATGGCTTTTTCAAGAAAAAAGACTCGACAATTTCCAAGAATTTGCAATTTATCCCTTTTGCAACCAAATCTGTGGGAGAAAAAAATTGTCCAAAATTTTCATGCAATTTCTACCAATTTGAATTTTTAGTGCGCCCGGAAGCCAAGTGCATGATTTCATGGCCAAGTGCAAAAATAGGGAATTAGATGTTTACAAGTATACAACTCAAATTAGTCCATAATGACTAATGACAGTTATTACGGATTAGTTTTTGTACTATTTGAGTCATATACTTTAAGTCGTAAAATCCCACATTTCTTCTAGTGATTGTTGCAGAATGTATTTGTTCCCTTATTGTTCCTATACCCCGGGGCAAACTTAACCCTTAAACGTCAAGGTAAGCCCCATGGGCTTATTTAAAAGAGAATAATCAAGAAAAAAGTAGATTTTCTCAACCAAATCAAGCGTGGATTGGTGCGTTGGAAAGCTACTGAAAAAGCGATCTAGATTGCAAATTTGCGCCTGATTTGAGAGATTGTGGAATCGTTGGTAAACAATCAAAGTTATGAAATTGAACAAGTTTTTGAGGTTGGGGCAGCTGAGATGCCGCAGTGCTACAGTGCTATAGTGCTACATTGCTGGCCAGCAGTGTCCTGCAAAGCCGTTTTTGCATAGATTTTTTTTTGTTTTTTTTTTGTTTTTTTGTTTTTTTTTGTTTTTTTTTGTTTTTTGTTTTTTTTTGTTTTTTGTTTTTGTTTTTTTTTTTTTTTTTCCTTCCTCCGAAAATTTAGATGCCTTCCGGGCTGCCCCCGCCCAGGCCCTCTTGACGTTTAAGGGTTAATTAATACTCCTTCTGTGCACTCACATGATGTCAAGGCCGGTCATGGATATATTTCACCGCCGGGTTTTGGCTATTGGTTGCTATTTGTACAAAATCAAACACTTGAACAATGACTTCAATTGAATTTGTTCGATGGGTTCAGGATTGAAAAAACCACATCTTCAAACACACCATATATTATATTTTTTAAAACTTATGTAAACTTTGGTGTAAGATCTTGAACAAACATACTCTTGATTCACGCTGGTTTCAAAAAGAAACCGTTCTGTTTCATCTTCTTCAATTTCTACTCGGAGTGTTGATTTCCTCTAGGAGTGTTGATTTCTACTTGGAGTGTTGATTCCTTCTCAGAGTGTTGATTTCTTCTTAGAGAGATGAATTTGGATATGTCTATGGCTGACTTTCGTTCAGAGTAACCGAACACACTAACAGGCTTATGACACTTTCACCAGTAATAAGCATGCCTGTTAGCCATACTATTTGACCATGCCCAATCTACCTGGAAAATACCGTGTTACCATAGCGCTCCCACGCGCCACCACGTGGCAGGTATCCACCAGCTCCCGCCTGCTCGCTACTACCATCTCAACGACATTCATCCATCATCTAAAACCCGAACGGGCCCATCCAACAGCGCTCATCCAAAAGGTCAACGCCGCACCGATCGCATCGCATCCAACGGCCAAGGGCGATCCCGAACCTGCCAGGTCCGGTTCCAAAGCTAGAACATCCGCCCGGCGGCAACAGAGTAACAGACATTCCCGTTCACACCGCAGCCGCAATGTCCGAATCCCAAAACGACCTGGTCAGCGTCGGCGGTGGTCTTGGTCAGAGCTCCCTGGTCATATTCCTTGTCGCCTACGCGCTGCCACAATTCGTGGGTTCGCTAGATCACTTATAAACCGATGAGATTCAGCCCCTCTCCATTCAATTTAAACCGCCTCATGATTCATGAACACTCAGATCCTTTCGAGCGCTTAATTTTTCATTCTTCGATCCGTGAGTAGTACGTGTTGTGGTTAATTTAATTAGTTCATCAAATGCGCATTCAGCTAGTGCAGACTAGGAAATCGAATCATTGAAGTGCTGGGAATTTGATCAATTGGAAGTGATCAATTGAAACTTGAAGTGATCAATTGATCAACCGTTGTGCAGATAGACTAGGGAATTGAATCATTGAAGTGCTAGAATTGATCAATTTGAATCAATTGAGTGATAGAATATTTTGGCTGAATCGACAATTGTTGGTTTCTTCCGAAAAGAGTCGATCGATCTCAGCACTTGAGCTGAGATCGTAGTATAGAAAGAGACTTGAATGTTCAGTGATTAATCTGTTAAATAATCGTAGTTAGATCGAGTTATGGCCGCGGTAGTTTTATCAATTGCCCATTTCAGGCAACCGCAACTCGTTAGTGCAAAGAATGAGCGGACAAGCAGATTTAGGCTGAATGAGTATTCGAAGAATTGTCTTGCGTTTGGTTATGACAGGAAAAATCTAGCTAGTGTCGGTATCTCTCAAAGACATGAATACGAGAGGCCTCCAAATGTGAGTGTTCAACAATCGCTTCAATTAATGGCCTGGTTGCTATCGAAATTCTAATCTTGTTCATGGTTTGTGAACTTTCAGTTCATATAGCTGTGCCACTATTGATTTATTGATATATTGAGGATGCGCAGTGATCGATTGAAGTTGGCTTTGGTGTGCAGGCAATCACATGTAGAGCAGGAGCTCAAGACAAATATGGTCACTGTAAGTGTACTGAGGACGCAGTGATGGCAATTATGAAGGACGCTATTCAACACTGTCTGAACAAGGAGGTGAGCTAACTAGACAGTGTAATTCACTAATTAATTACTTTTTGCAGTCTCAATGGAGCTCCAATTCAGCTGTCAAACTTTGAATGCGAGCCAACTTGCATTTTCTGGGAGTGATCATATGTTTGTGATAAGAAGATACTTCACATAAAATTTACATTTTTGCAGTTTCAATGGAGCTTCCTGACATAACATTCTTTAGTCAAGCCTGTCAAAATTTTAACAAGAGACTGTAACTTGAAGTCTTAGGAGTGATATGTTTGTGATAACAGGATATTGAAAAGAATCAGAACTTATCCTAATTTTTTGACTCTCAGTGAAGCTTCATGATAGTAACTTACATTCTTTAGTTAAAGTCGTCAAACTTTGAACAGGAGCTGGATGGATAAGAAGATATTGCAGAGAATCATAATTGTTATAATTTCAGTGTCAAATGGGCTACACAATATTATTATGATGGGTGTTTTCATGCTAGGGCGTCGATTTTGGCCAAAAAAAAGTGTATAGTATGTAAAGCATTTGCCATTAATGGGCCATTAACACTATAATGTTTAAATATATTAAAACATAATCTTTGAAATCTTTTCAAAGTATTTGGAATATTTTGCATATTTTATATTTTGGAATATTCATACAATTTTTAAAGAATTTTTTTACACTTTTGGATCCAAATTCTATTGTTAGAATTTTGAAATAACTTACATAAAAAAATTTAACATTGTTTTATAAAATTCTTAAGCCCCTTGTGTAAAAATATTATTTAAATATATATTAAAATATTATGAATGCCAAAAAATCCTGAAATCTGAAGCTGTAACTACACATTTTGGCCGGCCCAGCGTGAAAACGCCCTATTATGATTGTATTTAATTCCTATATAATTTGGAATGTTCTTTGCAGTGTGATGTGGTGCGAGGCAAGGTGGTGGACCAGATGGGCCAGGGATTGGCAGCTCTTTGCCGTGTGTCGGTGGGCGTGGCCGCTGAATCAAGCGTAGCACCAATTCCAATTGATCGATCCTCAAGCATCAAGGATGAAGACTTGGAGCAGGTTCGGAGAATGCTCCAGTTAACGTCATTGCCTTTCCATAACACATACGATGAAGACCTCCAGAGGCTCATGAAGATCCTTCAGGTACCTAAGTTCCTTCTTTTCGAAAGTTAACTCTCATGATTGAATTCTTTCATATTCAAAATCCAAGAAGAAGAAGAACAACAAACAACTCCGGTTCCTTTTTGTTCAAGATCTCACATCAAACTCCACACGATAGTACAGGAACTACTAACGTCTCTTTTCTTTCCAAAGCTCAAGACTATTACATTACACACAGTAAAAACAACAAAAAGGGACATCGACTTGGGACATGGTGCAAGTGTTCCGTTGTGGTTTAGGGTTTAGGAAAAGAAGGTTAGGTACCTGAAGGATTAGGGTTTAGGGTTTACTTGTAAAAAAATAGAACTAGCTGGTGTCTGGAACATTAACCACAATCATAGGACACTTGCACCAATTCCCACTGTGAGATCAATTCAAGTTAGTTTTTTCTCGTGATGTACCACTGGATATTACCTGATGCACCGTTTTGATTTTGATGATTGTGCAGACTGGCAATGGAGAGGACATTAGGAGGACGTTGAGTGGAAGTGAATTGGCCCAAATCTGTGAGCGTCTTGGCTCCGACTTGGTTCAATGCCTGGGCCCATTGATTATGTGTTTTCCTGAGGTTCGTTGAACTCCGAAATCACTACTTTTGATGATTTCTCTTGAAGTTGACATAGTTTCATCCGTTTTTTTTTTCCCCTTTTTTTTCTTCTTTTCTTTAAGACTGACATGTATAAATTGTACCGTTGATCATGCAGCTTCCTCTGTGGGCCAAGCACCGTGCCCTGTTACTCCCTGCAGAAGTGGCAGGAAAGGCGGCTTTCAGCTTGCTCACCGGTCCAAATGGCCGGCTGTGAACAATCAAGGGGAACGTGTGGAATTCTTCAGGCATTGATTACTGAATCAACTGCACGCAAAACCTCTTTAATCTGACCACCAAATTTTCAGTAGTAGTTTGAATGTGTGACAAATGTGCTACACTCCACGATTGTGTCACAAGTGTGCAGAATATTCTACAATGTCATCAATTGTAGAGAGGGTCATTACAAAGAGGTTCGAGTGTAATTGATGTACAGGGCATTTTTTAATACTCTGGAGGCAGAGCCCTGTAGAAGTCTAAGCAAACTTAAGCTATCTGACGAGACCTCCCAAGGTTCAAATGTGTATATTGATAGATACAGTAGTTGTGGCTATGCTCAATGCAGAATCGCTACTTACAGAGAGTTTCCAAGAGTTGAGCTGTTTCTATTGGATAATGATAACTGGGTAGTTTAGAAACTCCAATTGATTAGGACAGATTGCTCCTTAATTTCTGGATTTTTGAAAGCAAGAGAAATCAATCACTCCATTGATTGCTGTCACGATATACTGGCTTTGTGCATTCGATTCACATTAGAGTTATCCGTAAAGGTCACCTTGAATTTGAAGAATCTTCAAAGAATTTTGCTTTATTATACTCTTATTTGTTCACTCCAAATAGTTAAAAGGTATGGAAAATCTTGGTGGTCTATCAATATTAGGTGTGTAAGAGGTGTGTAAGAGCTTGGTGGTTTTCAAAAGTTTTTCAAGCTCCTTTCTTGGTGCTAAAAAACTTTTGAAGACCACCAAACTCTTACACATCTCTTACTCATTTAATAATGATAAACCACTAAGATCTTCGACACCTTTTAATTATTTGGAGTGAACAAATAAGATTATAATAAAGCAAAATTCTTTGAAGATTCTTCAAATTCAAGGTGATTTTACAGATAACTCTATTATCTAAAATTTCTTGCAAGCATTTTTAGGTGTCAGAATCTCAATTATTTTTAGCAAGTGGTGTAAGCATGATTAGATTATGGCCACTCGTCTTTGAATGGAAATGGGGAGTTGCTTTTGGTCTCTAACCTCCGACTTTGAAATTGGAGAAGAAATTCACACATAGTGATAAAAAGTTGTTTTAAAACAAACGTGGCTCTTGTACCCAAAACAATTGTACGCATTTTCCAATATTCACTCACATATGTCAAAATGCTAAGAAAATGACACAAATATTATTCTTTACCTTTTATTACTATGTTCAGCATACAATCATTGCTATTTCATTGTACTTTGGATTTTTTTTAAAGTTCATGTATTCACATACAATTGAATACACGAACATTCAAGAATGAGTACTTCACTTTTTCGTTATAGGCAGGCCTATTCAACAACTAGGGGTGCTGACTTACTTTTATTTTTGAAAATATGTATCAATTTCATCATTATACGAAAAATTATGCAAAAATGTATTATTTTAACCCTTAACTGCCCAACCATGTATATTTTGCATGATGTACAGAATCAAACTCTGATTTCTCATCCATCATGCACTTTTTGCAGTAAATTTTTTTTAGTGAATTTTTTAATGGGATGTTAGCTTCGTGCATGTGTGATCCGATTAGTGAGGGGATAATTTATGAAACTTTATGCCTCATTTTATGTTGTAGTGTTTCACCAAAAAATTGGAAGATTTTAGTCTAAAAGTGCTCGTGAAAAAAAAAAACTCATAAAATTAAGCAACCAAAAAATCCCCAAAAATCACGACACTTAGAGTATATTACATTTTAACCCATCACAACAAATTTCATCCACAAATTATCAATATTTTATTCGTAATCAAATTACAAAATAATTTTAAATTTTATATTCCAAAATTTATAGAAAATTATTGGTGAAAGCAATCGCAGATCTAACCATATGGATAGAATCTAAAATTCATAGTGTACAACTTTTATTCATACATCAAGTTCAAAATATCCATCTTAGTTGCATTTTATGATTTATCTTTTCAAAACTGCCCAAACTGGACAAGGGTGAGGACGTTTAGGGTAAAACAAAACCAATAAAAGTTGTCATATTAAACTTGTCATTATACATAGTTGAGTGTAATGGCAAAACTACTGAAATGAACTTGCGAGAGATTGTGGAAGTGAATGTGCAAAAGATTGTGAAGAGGGATCACAAGAGTGTCTAAGTGATCACAATAATTGCAATCACTTGAATGCTTCTATGTTTGCTGCCTGCAAGATTTCACACACCCGTTTAAGTAGTGCAATATAATATTGCAACGTAACGTACAAACTTTAGCTGAACATTTGATAAAATCAGAACTTACAATGGATTTGGATTCTTGGTGCAGCAGAGGGCCTCTAAAATAATGAAGTTATTTCAGGACATCGACCAGAACCATACTTTGGCGTTCCTGTGTCGGTTTTTTTTTGAAGCAATCGAAGGCGTTTCTCAAGTACAGCTCAAACTCCGGCAGAATTTTCCATGTGCTCATTGTGATTAGGTTTAACGTACATGGATTGCATTCACTTTGAGTGTATGAAGTGCTCCTCCTGGAAGGCGGTTGCAGAACCCCATGATTTCAATTTGCAAAAGGAACACAGGGAACCTTGACTGATTCACTGCCAAGTAAATGGTACAAAAATGATGGTGAATTCGTGGTGAACACTTGCTAAATTGAGCAACCACTTCAGTTTAGCAAGTGTTCACCATGAATTCACCATCATTTTTGTACCATTTACTACCTGGTGAATGTGTCAAGGTGCCCTGTGGAAGGCAACGGCTTTGGTGAGAGTCTTGCAATTGTGAGCGTGGATTGCGGATGCCAACGCATAGCAACTGTGTAGGAGAGTCTCGCCTCATAAGCTTGCACTCTGACACCCACTATTGGTACATTTTGGTACCGTCCCAAAAGCTTTATTTCAACTCTTTTAGATATGGAAGCGGCTGCTTTTGGCAATTTACGAACTCAGGGGTAAAGTAGATCCAATTTTTGTAATTGGGTGGAGAATCTCTTCTGAGTACGAGGGCAACGGTCTGATATGGGTACCCCGAAAAGCCCTTTGAACTCTAAAATCAGCCCCTCTGGCAACTTTGAATGAGTCCCTCTTTAACCCTTTAGTGCCCAGGGTGGTTCTGAAGAAACCACCGTTTTTGGGTGATGTTTCTTTAGAACTCTCTCTATTGAAATTAGTGATACTATTAATAGTATTCAACCATATGAATGTAAGCTTAGCTTAATGAGACAAGTGTGGTTAAATCTTGGTAAGATCGGACCGTTGGATTGGAAGATTATAGTATGTCTTTGAACCGTATAATGCACACTCAAAAATGAGATTTTGGAGGGTGTGTGACTTCAAGGTTAAATAGAATTTGGGTTAAATTTTCAAAAATAAAAGTGAAGATGTTCAACAATGGCCTCTGTCAACACCTCTTCATTGCAATCTTTCATGTCAAGAACAGACTCATACATAATTATTGTGGATTTTATAAGTGAGAGTGACTTATCCATATACGGTTTAGGACAAAATTTATACGTTAAAATAGGAAAGGAGTTGGTACATTGATCAAGATCGGAATACATACACTACTGGAACATGAACAAGAGAACACAATCCAAAAAAAATACAAGATAACAAACTTGCAGACACAAGAAATACCACATAGTACATGTGTTGTATTTGTAAGTATTTGCTGTATTTTGAGGTATTTGCAGTATTTTGGTGTTTTGTACATAGGTATTTGGATAGCTAAGAAAGTCAGATTTCAAATTTTCTTTTTGCGTCATCTGCAGAATCAAAAGTTACACATTTGAATTTCAGACATTGGACTGAGATGGTTCACAAATTTTCTAGCATTTCATTTTCTAGTGATCTAGTGACCACTTCGTGGTTACCTGGGCACTAAAGGGTTAAAACAAAATAAAAATTGAATCGACCGGATGTGGTTTTGATTTCCTACACTCATGCAGTACACAAAAAAAAATTCATGTAAAAATTGAAGAAGTTTAAAGATTTTAAAAGAGTTTTTGGTACAAAAATCAAAATTTATCCTAGCTGCTAAAAAAAAAACCAAAACATTTGTTTAAAATATCCAATGACATTATTTTAGTACCAATTTTTGATCTGAAGTACATCTAGATATATGTTATTAGAAATGATTAATTTGAATGATAAAAAATATTATTTATTTTGTACCACAATGCCTACAAATGCTAATTTTTGGCTATTTTTCTCACAAAGCATAAAAACATGAAAATTGAGTTATTCAGTTAAAAATTTGGACTTGCATTAAAGTGTTTCATGTCATCTAGGTGTGGATATTTTGAAAATATCACCTTTTGAGAAATAACTTTTTATTTGCAACTTGAATTGATCAAAAATATTCTAGGCATTAACTTGATAGTGAAACACAAGTTTATTACAAATTTCATATCTTGTATAAGAATTGTATTCAACAAATATTGTATCAAGAAGGGCCTACTCAAAAGTGGAAAATAGTTTGAAATCATGACTCACGGTTTTCGAGAGTTAACCCCTGAAGGACCCGAGTGTTTTTCCTCCAAAAACACTCCAATGCTACCATTTTTACTCTCTCATGCAAAAATTCCAAAAAAATGTTATGTTTAACCTTCTAATTGTAAGTTCTTCTCCTAAACTACTTAAAAAACATACACAACAAATTCGGTTGATTTTAACCGCACGGATTGCAAGATAATTGTGTGTGATGGAAAAGAACACCCCAAAAAACACATGCCCAAAAATTTCAGATGTGTTTGACCGTGGCTACATCAAAAAAACCTCACTATCAAAACCTGTCGCACTTCATTTTCACATTCTATATGATGTTACTTAGTTGTGTACCAATTTTCGTTGCGTTTGGAGATGTTGAAGAACACCCTGCACTTGTTGGGGGTTTAAAAGTTCAGAAAAGACTTTTTGTTTTTGGAATTGCAATATTTTCGACTTTCTTTATTTAAAATACAAATCCAAGTGGTGAGACATAAGTACATTCCACCCTTTATAGAATGGCAAAAACAAGTTTGAAAAAAAATAAAATCCCCAAGTTTTAGGAGACATATAGCATATTTTCTAAATTTTTTGGGAGTTAGGGGGGAAATAAAGGGTGGAGGAAGGGAATCGAAGTTCCACCTCACCTAACCCATTCCAATGTTCATGACCCCACTAACTCTCAAGGTGGATTGCCACATGGAAATCCTTTATTGGACAATTTTTTTTAAATGATTTTAATTATAAAAATTTCAAAATACTATTTTTTAATTATAAAAATTGAAATTTTAATCAAAAATCATAATTTTAATTAAAATTAATAAATTTATGTTAAAAATAATAATTTTTATTTATAAATAAAAAATTTTAAAATTTTAAAAATATTAATTTAAATTTTTTTAATGAGTTTGGAAAATGGGTAGTTTTCTACCTCCACAGTCCACCCCATTTTCCACAGCTTGTTGCCCCCTCCAAAATTCAACTACTCCCTCTGTCCCATAATGACTTGCACGTAGGTTCTCTGAAATCTACCTCTTGAGGTAGATTTCAGAGAACCTATGTGTAAGTCATTATGGGACAGAGGGAGTATTTCTCTACTGCCTCGCTGCCCTTTCTCCCGAAAAAACACATTTCCCTCATAACTTCCACATATGGTGTCGGAATACCAAAAAAATAAAATCTCCATTTTCATGGCATACTAGGAAATCCACTATTAAATTTCCTTCAAAATTCGATTAAAAATGTGTTCACCGAAATCTACCCGGTCCTTAAAATGTCCTAGTTAGGACACTTGGTCCTCTGGGGGTTAATTAATTATTTGGCATCAATGTGCCAACCTTGCCCTACTGCTATGGTATGAGAACATTCTAAAATTTTATAAACGTACAAGTTGAGTCCATAAATTGCAAAAGATTTCAAAGATTCCAACAGATTCCAAAATATTCCAAAATATTCTAAAAGAATCCAAAAGAATCCAAAAAATTATAAAAGATTCCAAAAGATTCCAAAAAGATTTCAAATTCGCTAAAATTTTGTTGATTTGGTCATCGCACTATTCAAATTAACAGAAAGTAGGTAGCAATTTGTTGATTTTTACAAAAAGTTCAAAAATCTGTGAAATCGGTCATTGAGAAAATCAATTGATTTTCTGTTGATTTGGTCACGATTTCTTAGTAGTGTTAATTTTAACTCTTAATTTGATATATTACTATATTTCCTAGCTTATTTATGAGAACTTTCAAAAATCACATATTTAACACACTTTAAAAGGATTAATATGATTTCATAACATCTTTGTCCTAAAACCATATGATACACTTAAATACAAACTAATAAAATGCACGACTATTTGCTTTAATAGAAAACCTTTAATACGTAGTCTATTCACTACTATAATGTGACCAGATGCTGAATATGTTGAAATAGGATAAATTCAGTTTTTGAATTTGACCTATAGAGCACATGATTGTGGTGTACCAACATATCTTCTATAACACCATGCAATTTTTATAATTTTCCAATATTCTTTTCTTTTCCAAAAGGATGTTTTTCTAAAGTTTGGAGAGTCCTTTTTGGGATACCCATATTGTGTCATTGCCCTTTATTTTGCCAAAGAAGGCCGATCGTCTGAAGAGTACTCAAAAATGGTCTATCTTTAATAGTAGTATGTAAGTAGTTTTTATGTCACTCTCATTGTCCACCCCGTTTGAAGCGGATAGGGCTCACATTGAAACCTTGAAAGTAAAAAAAATAGGACAAGAACTAGGACAATTGCTTCTGGAGAGAGGGAGAATTATTCACGAGATTCACTAAGAGAAGTATATTAATTATTTCTGGGCACTACGACGTTAAGTATGCATTCTCGGCTAAGTAAGCATTTTTCTAAACATTGACTTGCTGTGAAATATTTGTACGGAATTTTGCCATGCAAGACATTGCCAAAGAACTAATCTGACAGGCGTTCCCTGAAATCTATTACAGTTTCTATTACAGTTCTTATTCCAGAAATCGAAAGCAAATTCAGTGTTTACGTATGAACGACCAATGTACGTACTGTACAGTCAAGAATAAAGACAGTGAAGTAGCATAATTTAATAGCAGGAAATATAATAAAAAAACACGCTTATGCACTGCAATCAGTCACGAATTTATGGGAAAGAGATCAAGGTCACAGCTAGCGCGGGTAGTTGACACAAATGAGTCCACTGAATCCACCTCTGCACTCGACTGGGATTCAGCTTTACACGAGGAGATCGTAAGCACTCCTCAACATAGAGTTATGTACAAAGTGAGGTTGATGTCTGTATCCGAAGTTGGAACGGTGGCGCAAGACAGAGAGATGAATGGATCGTAGCTACGTTATTTTCCAGGGTATTCTTACTAGATCTTGCAGGTAACTTATAATGTTCAGGATAGAGATCAAGTGAAGGATCTCCGTATTTTTGACCCATTGTCATAGATTCAGAGAACCCTAGTACCACGAGGTGAATTTAGTGATTGGTTAATCACAATTTGTGTAGTTTACAGCGGCCCACTTTGAGTCAATAAGTGTGATTAATGCTGTAGTAGTGGGACTCCCTTGAACCTGCTGAATAAGAGCCTTGTGCTCTCAGTTTTGTAATACATCTTTTTTGGTATCATCAAGAGTGATGCCTGAAACAAATTCTAGGTCAGCTTCTATATATAACTTTAATTACTTCATGGATGATCAGAACGCGTTGTCGTAGACACTCACCGGAATTGATGCCCGGTTGGCTGCTAGCAGCCGTCGGTATCCAGAGCCGCAAGGATTGGGGATCGATTCCTGTGGAACTCATGATTTGCACTGCGCTTAAACCGGAGGTGGCGCACCGGTCGACCGCACTCCGTAAAGGACATGCCATTTTGTTCTTTTCGAGAGAAATAAGCAGCTCAGTCAATCTAAGGTGAAAATTATTTTACAATTTTTTTTCCACATTATTTCCTCGATACGGTAGCAAAATACTGTATTTCCAATATATTTTCAGTAAGTTTAACCCTTTAACGTCCCAATTCAACAGTGATTTCAAAGATGCGTTATTTAATGTTTGATAAATAACGAAAATGAAGTTGATGTACAAAGCTAAGTTGTAAATGTCAATGTGAAGATCACATCTGTACAGTTGGATTTATCATATTTTTTATTAATGAATTGTTATTAAATTTTCAAGCTTTTCTTTAGAAATTCAATTAAAAATCCCAAATTAAAAAAAATTAGAATAATTTTTTTGTAATGAATTTGGAATAACATGCATTACGAGATGGTATGATTTCCATTATTTGATTCTACTTATTTTGAAAAAATCATGTTTAAGATCTCACTTTTTGAACTAAGAATGGAACTTGACATAAACCAATTATGTTATTTTTCATTAAAATCACAATATCTTATTTTGAAGATCCATATTGTACAACTAATAGTCAACTAGCATAAGAACCAAGAGAAATTTGGATGGATGAAAAACTGTACATGATGTAGTTGAGAGGAAGGTTACAAATTGTCGCATGCAAGTACGTGCTGGAACACATCTTGGATAACGCTCTTGGTTTGCGTAGGAGGAATGCACTTAAGTTAGTTAAATTTCAGAGAAGACAAACTCTGACGAGTCTTGCAAATTTTTTAATTTTTTGTTCAAGTTACCGTCCTGCATAATTTGAGGGGCGCAAACGCAAATGCAGCAGGGTCTGTTGTCAATGGCCCATGAGCAAGTGCAGCTGATGTGTATTCTGACCGATATGAGAAGAGGCACTCCAACCTGTCAGCTCACGTTTCAGCTGCTTTCCGTGTGAAGGAAGGTGACAAGGTCACTGCCCGTACATTCTTCATCTTTCTGTATCAAGTACTACTTATAGAATGCGTATCTGATCTTCATCTCTAAGATTTCAAAACTTCTGGGTTGTAAACCACAAGCTGTTTGAGCAGTTTCTCCTCGGGGAGTACTGTGTTAAGGAAATGCGCTGGAGAAAGGTTTAGGAGTAATTATGTACAATTTTGCAAATCAAGCGCTGTTGGGGCTGCGAAATGTGATACCTGGCACTCTCTCATGACTTTTTGATGAGTTTTTCCAGCTTAAAATTGACAAGGTGACTGGGACAAGCACAGGTGGCAGAATTGAGATGACCCCTTGTACAATTCCACAGTGACTACTGTGTAGTTACTTGTTGGAAGTTGATTGTGCTACTATTTTCATTCTTTTAACCGGAATGAAGGTAAGGATAGGATGTCCTAAAACCACCAACTTAAGAAATATGGCCTCATTTTAGCAAGGTAATTTATGAGAAATATTTTTCGGTCATTTGGAAGAAGATTCCTCACGGAATGCACAAATTTTTGCAATTTAATTCCCAATATTCAAATTGATATAAATTTTCAAAGTGAAAAGAACTTCGTCACCCAAATTAGACCTTTATGTTTCCCCATGTCCACACCATGTGGTACTAATTTTCACTCATAATGATACCCAAAACCACCAACTATTTCTCCGGAATGCTTGGCATGCCATTGGTCTACTTGAATAGTGAAATTGGCGGTTTTGAGTCTCAACTGTGGTGGCCCCAAGAAAGGTCTACATGTCATAATTGCAGGAGGTGGTGGTTTTAGGACATCCTACCTTATCTGAAGGCTGTTTACACTCTACAATTTTAATGTGGCTTCTGCGGTTCACTTTGACAAATAAAAAATACAGCCATGCCTCTCTAATATCACCCTCCTCTGTTCTCTACAGTGGTCAGCACAAGTGTTCGAACAGCGAGTGATATTCCCAAAATAGAAAGAGCAGTGATCAAAAAGTCAACCTGTAGGGGATTTTTTGGCTTGCATTAATGACGGAGAACACATGACATCTAATTAGCAGCATATCTTTCGAAATTAGCCACATGGAAGCTCTCCAAAACGAAATATCTGCAGGTGGTGTGTACAACTTAATATGCACACAAGTTGTGCACACCACCACCATCTCAATGCTAACATTGCTTTCAAGATTTCATGTGCAACAACTTTCAGAGTTTGAGAGAGGTTTCCAGTGACTCATAATGGCTCCTAGGAGATGTGAGAGTGAGAGAAAGGCGGTTTTGGAGATGCATAAGCGAGGCAGTTCCTATGGTCAAATTTCAGCTCTGTTGGGTGTTTCTCGAAGTACTTGCAGTGATATAGTACGAAGATTTGGTGAGAGAGGGAGTGTGAAAGACAAAATTTCACCTGGTAGACCTCGAATTCTTAATGAGCGCGATGATCATGATATTGTGAGGAAGTTAAACAATCAAAGTACTAGTACTGCTGCAGCTATAGGAAGAGAGTTAAGGTCTATGGGCATGCAATTGAGTGATGATACAGTTAGAAGGAGTCTTCAGAGGCAAGGCTTGCAAGCACGTGTGAAGGTCAAGAAGCCACTTTTGACTAAGAAGCATCGAGCACAACGTTTTCAATGGGCAAAGAAGTGTAATCATTTCACTTGGGAAGATTGGAGTTTTGTCATCTTCTCTGATGAGTCAAAATTCAACCTCTTTGGCTCAGATGGACGGCAATATTGTTGGAGAAAGAGTGGAGAAAGTCTTTTAGAGCAGCATGTGCAATGTACAGTTAAACATGGGGGAGGAAGTATAATGGTTTGGGTTGCATGAGTTGGGAAGGAGTTGGTAAGCTTCATTTGATTGAAGGGAAGATGGATAGATACATATATCGAGAGATTTTGGAGACAGAATTTATGGAGACTATACGCATGCAAGGTTTAGAGGACGAGAGTGTCATTTTTCAGCACGATAATGATCCAAAGCATACTGCAAATTATGTTGTAGATTGGTTGCTTGCACAGAAGTTCAAGCTTATTTGGCATCCACCACAATCTCCCGACCTCAATCCTATAGAACACCTTTGGAATGAAGTAGATCGTCGCATGAGAAGGTCTGAGAGGAAACCTACTAGCAAGAGTGATTTATGGGAGAAGATACAAGAAATTTGGTATAGTATTGAAGTTGATGTTATTAGGAAGTTGATATGCTCTATGCCTCAATGAGCTACTGATGTTTATAAAGCAAAAGGTGGCTATACTCGGTGGTAGTCATTTGGATTGCTTAGACATTGCATTCTTGAGTTGTAAAGTCATTTTGTAGCTTGTACTTTCATTTTATACAAGTAATGCACAATGTTTCTAGTTCTTGCAAAAAGAATTGTACATCTTAGTTGTATATTTGAATTAAACTAAATTTTTTGGGTTCACATTTCAACTTCAAAAGTTGTACTATATATTTGTTGCAACTATATGCTCTTATACACTTTTACATTCAATTTTATGATGTAATCTGTAAGAATGGTAGCAAATTTTTTCAATTAGCTTCCTCTGTACGACTATTTATGCTAGCCACTGTATATCAGTTCAAAACCCACTCCATATTCTCACAATCATACTCTGTTATGTCACAGGAAGTTGCATACAAACGAGATAAAGAGTGTGGAGGGTTTTAGACTTTCCAGACTTGTATTACTGCAAGTTAAGAAGGTGCTTGACTCAGCATTGGATCAATTTAACTCTGCCTTGACATCGGATCTGTTTGAGACTAGGGTGGATGTCCCTATTGACTAGTTTTTAGAGTCTTGTGCACTTGAATGTCACAATTTTGGGGTTGTGAGCTATGCTTATTATCCTAATTATTCAGTCAAGGTTGTCCTCAGCACATTGTTTTGTGATTCCCGATATATGCCCTAGTCGTGTTTTGAACGCTTTCCAATGTTTTCCAATTTTCATCTGTGTATTTACAGGTTAAGAGCACAATCTGATAAAGAAAAATGGCAGAAAACACAATCTATATCACCAAGAATGAAGCTCAATTTTTTAATTTTTTTAAGAACGGAACATTTGCATTCTTGGGCAATTCACAGGACTCAGTCTTTTCACTGTTGCCCAAAATTTGCAAATTTTGCACATGTATTCCAATACAAGTTCCTGATGCTTCCATAAATAATTAATTTATCCTGGTCAACCTTGTATCCAACTAATTGCTGTTCCTGAAACACTTTGGGCATGCATATTCCATGAAAATAGTTTCAATCATTCCACCTCGATGAGATACTCTATCATGTTCAAACACTACAAGGAGGAGAAGTTGTCACGGCACTTTCAAGAAATTGATTCCCCAGTTAGAACTATGAAGATTGAGAACTTGGTGAGAGAATTCAAGAGTCAATCATGACCATTCTCCACGAACTAGGCCGAGATACCCCAAGTATGAAGGTGATGAAGAACTGGCCCAATGAACTCAGTCAGTTTTGCAAGAATGAAGCCTTCTCAATCTTCACGCCCATTCTCCACCATCTTCACGCCCATTCACTCACTCAATAGAGGAAATCTGAGGCCTTTTAAAGGCTGCGAGTTACTATTCCCAAAAATTAATTAAAATATTAAAATATTAAAATAAAAATTGAAAATAAAAAAATAAAAAAATAAAAATCTAACGTGGATCTGATGTGATTGCCTCTCGGCCAGATTGGATATTAAAATTTTAATAAAATTTTAATAGTAATAAAATTTAATTTAAAAAAAAAAATTAATAATAAAATCTTAAATTTTTAAATTAAATTAAATTAAAATTAAAATTAAAATAAGAATTTAGATTTTGGCACGAGTTTTGAAATGGCCCTATGGAGGCTTCAGATGTCTTCAAAGGCTTCACCTCAAGAGGAAAAGAATGAAGCTTCTCAATCTTCAAAAAATGAGTCCACCACAATTCAAGAGAAAATGCCACGCACCAGTGTAAACTCAAGAAAACACTATAACTAACACAAATCACCATGCTGCCACATGTCACACATACCATGTGCAATATGATATTGCTTGAATAGACAAAGTTCTACTCCGAAATAGAAACTTATTGTACTAAGAGATTTGATGAAATCATTCTAGTTTGCTTAATTTTTGGATTTTTTTATCTATTATGGGACGGAGGGAGTTATGATGCTGACAGCAAGTTGATGCTTCTTGCAGAGAGAGCCAAACGGCAAACTGATGGCCACACGCAGTAAACTCTACCTACTTCCAGCACCCTTGGAACTGCGCAAAAGCACAGGCGCCTCACCAGTCAATCAGGCAGCATCTTCTGTCGGTGTGCCGCGATCCATCACTTTTTCCATCACTGGCTGTAAGCAACTCTCATCACTTTTTCCATTGGGTCCCATGAATTCATGTCCATGTGTCGTGGCCCATCATGCCACTGAGATCATAACAGAATGGTCCGACCTAATTCACACTAGTATAAAATCATTTCTTGAAGTCGCAGGAATCTGTAATAGCCCTGCCGAACTCAGTGCTTAGCTTCAATGTTCCTCGTCTTCGTTTTCATTTTTGCATAGAAAATGAGACATTTTATTCCATTAGAGCATTCCCACCCATGCATGCTAGGACTAACTCGCTGAAATTATTCATCTACATTTGAAGGGCCCTTGCACTCACACTCCCCCACCCTTGCACGCCCTTCACGTATCAAAAGTGCGCATCAAATAGTCAATGGACCAATTACAAGTAGAATGTGAGGATATAGTCAACTAAATAGTGATTTGAAGTCCCAATTTCTAACACGCTAGGATTGAGAGTCAAGAGGTATTTTTGAAGGGCCCTTGGCACTTTTCATCTACTTCTTGAGTGTGAGAGACTCTGGGAGGGCATGGGTGGCCATGCTCTTACACAAGTTACTCCTTGTCTCTTTTGAAACAATCATGAACCAAGATCTTCATGCCGAGGTCATGGAGCCGAGCTGTTGCAGCTGTTGCTCATCCTTTCATCTCTTTTGTGAGGTTGGTCCCAGGCTGACACAACAATTTCGACAGCAGAACCGTCCTCGAGTGCATCCTTTATATTGTACTACAAAGTATATAATAGGTTAGGTTGACTTGTGCCGGAGTTTGGCATAAGAGTTTCACATGTTGAATAGTCCTCGCATAGTTCCCAACCCGCCTTGTGATGAGATTGAGTGATTTCCTTAACCCTTAAGAAGTGAATGACAACCAAATTCAAACTGCCCCTCTATTCTTAATACTTCTTGGATGAAAATCATCCACTTTTTAAAAGAATAATCATGTGGCCTTCCATGCAAAGAGAGAGTAACTCTGGCCTGTAGAGCCACCGTGGATGAAGAGTCTATCGGAGAAGTGTTGCCAACTTAGCCACCAAGACCAAGTTTGCGTGTGGTACCCTTGATGTGACCAATTCTTCCATACATTTTGCAATGAATTGGTACGCGTAGGGGTTTAAACCTCATAACTCATACAATTCAACAAATTGACAAATATATATGAGATTGTGATATAATAATATATTGAAAAAAAAAAAAAAAAAAAATCACACTGAGAATAGAGTTATCCGCTAATTCACTTTGAGTTTGAATAACATACCATGAATTTTGCTTTAATATATTCTTATTTGTTCACTCCAAATAGTTATAAAGTATGGAAAAATTTGGTGATCTCTCATTATTAGGTGTGTAAGAGCTTGGTGGTCTTTAAACTCAAAGAAATTTTCTTTTGTCATCAAAGTAGACTTTTTTGAGTTTTCCTTGAATTTAGAGATCACCAAGCTCTTACACACCTAATAATGAGAGACCACCAAATTATTTCATACCTTATAACTATTTGGAGTGAAAAAATAAGAGTATATTAAAGCAAAATTCATGGTATCTTATTCAAACTCGAGGTGACTTAGTGGATAACTCCAATTTGTGCCCAAATTTATATAAAAAAATCACACTGAGATAATATTGCTAAAGATGGGTGCGTAGGCACAAGAAGAACCCTGAATTGGGCAAACCCACTGGCCACCACTGACCAACTTTATTTGGGACCCAGACTGATGAACTGACACTTTTATAAACTAAGGCCGCCGTCGATAAAGGCCCCGATATATGGCGAGGTAAAACATGAGTGACAGCGAGCTTTCATTTCCTCTCCAGTCTCCGCGTCCCAGGCTCCCACCCTTCGCCCGGTCCAGGAATCTGCACACCCAGAGCCCTAAATGCCATAATACTGTTTCTTCCCCGACCCTAGATTTGACTTCAATCATTTTCATGCAATATACATTGTTCCATTGCATTGTTGACAAAAGTCAGTCAATCAAAAAGCTGTTACTTCATTCGAAGCTCTTACAGTGCCCATGGTCGTCAGAGTTGGTGAGTGACATGACTGAATGAGATTTGTGTGACCAAGTTCCTGTGCTACTCTCTTGGACCACTGTCCAGTACTATTATGCACTTTGCTGACAAACGGACTCTTCATTCACGTTGGTCAGGCTACAAAAGGACCAGAATTCTTCTTCTTGTGCGATCGATGGGAACTCTTGACTGGGTTTAAACTTTTTGAAGCTTTCTCACTCTGAAGCTAGGCCTGAACGTCAATTTTGTTAAATTCGCAGTTCCATTGGCACAATTTTTAGAATGCTAAATCCAAACCATTACTAGATTTGAGATCTTTGTGTAGTTATGTGCCACAGTTTAACCCATTCTAGGGGGGAACTCTTTGCTAAAACAGCCGAAGGCATTGCCGGTTAACAGAGTAACGGACAGACTGTATAATTTGATAATCACTAATCATGTGTCTTTGGCCAGATTCGACATGAACAGTTGGTGGCGTGCACGACATAAAAAACACGGTCTTCACTATTGTAGTGATCACGGCAAGTGGCCAAGGTGATGACAAAAAATTCTATGACATGCGACTTTATTAGCCTCAAAGGACAAAGATTTGATGTGTTTGGACCAATTGGTGACTCGATGATCATCTGAGTCTCTTGAGAAGTCACAATTGCCATGGATGTTCACAATTTGAGTAGGATTGAATATCACACAGGCTGAAATGAAAGATTCGTAGAACTTTACATTGGCACAAGTTTTAGAATGTTAAATCCATTCCATTACTAGAGTTGAGAATTCTAACATGCATACAAGGTTTTCACAGAATCAGGAATTCCTGCAAATTTTATCACAAAAATGGGAATATAAAGAATTTTCTGGAACAGAAGGATGTTGAGGAGTCGTGAACATAAAAACTGTACATGGTTTTGTAACGAAAGATACAAGACCACGCGTGGATCATTAATTTATTCGGGAAAAGCAAGCGAATTCCACTTCTCTTCCACGACTCGTTCACATTAATTGATACATGAGCTTCGCCTCCCCAAACCTATCTAGGCCAAAATATATGAGGCTAGATTGACTAAATGAATCCAGCGGCTGTGGCCGCTCTACACTACAGTTGAGCATCAGTAAAACAGACAAAAATGTCACACGACTTAAATTGTAATGATATTAGTATTTTTTTATACATTTGTACCAAAGCTTCAGGCCATGGACAATCAATTGAAGGTCGATCAATATAATTGCGTGACTTAGGCAACGGCTCCTTCCTTGATGCCCTGCAGTCCGTCGGGCTTGCCATCCATAGGAGGACAGCTCTTCGTTCCCCTGCCTCGCTCTGACTTCGCATTCTCAGCGAACTTCATGCTGCCTGAGTGCAACCCTTGCTCCAGCTCCGCTTCGTCGTACTCCGAAGCGTAGTACTCCTCCTCCGACATCTTGCGTGATGGGAAGAACATGCCTCCCCACTGCGGGAACCACACCAGCAGCACCAGCGCTGTGCACCCGATGATCATGATGCCCATGTTCACAATGCCCACCTCCGTGTGGTACGTGGCCTGCGTGAAGAACACCGTCTGCGTGAGCACCGCGCCCACGTTGCCGCCCGCGCCTGTGAACCCCGAGATCACTCCCAGCGACCGCCGCGACACGAACGGGATCACGCCGAACGTGGCTCCGCACGCCGCCTGCACGAAGAACGAGAACACGATCATCACCCCGATGGCCGGCCCCAACGCCGCCGTCTTGCCCAGAATGATGCAGAACACGCCGCCCATTGTCTGGATGATCCACAGGTTCCACAGCCGCCCGCGCATTCCGAATCTGTGCGCCACCAAGTCCGACAAGATTCCGCCCAGAGGGCGCGACACGATGTTCATGAAACCGAAGCTGGACGCGATGATTCCCGCGGTCGCCAATTTCAAGTCGAACCGGTCGTAGAAGTACTCGGCAATGATGTTGTCGACCGTGAGCTCCACACCGAAGCAGTAGCCGTATGTAATCAGGAAGATCCATGTTCGGTAGTTCGTCACAGCATTGATGAACACCTGATCATTCAAATTGCGATCCCCCCACATTCATCAGACGAGTTCACATCAATGATCCATTTCAAGCATTATGTTAATTGACTACTTCGAAGTACTTGCAATTGCGACATGTAACTTACCTTTCTGAAGCTGTCCCTTGCTTTAGCTCCTTGCGCTTGAAGCTCCAAGAAGTTACCATCGGGAAGATCTTGTCCGAAGATCAACACCATCAACCCGATGCAGGTGTGCATCACTCCAGGCAAGAAAAACGCCAGACGCCATGCAGTGAAGCTCGTGGCATGGAAGCTGCTCATACAAAATCATGTTAAACTACAGTTACCTGTACATGGTGACACATACAAGGAAATGACGACTCTGACAGCAGAATGTTCAATTAATTCTGTTTAATTACAATTGTAGAAGATCTGTCACCTGTCTTCAATCAGGTTGTACACCAAAGGCATGATCAATTGAGTGGCGCCACCTCCCAGGTTACCCCAACCGGCCGCAATTCCGTTCGCTGTCCCCACGATCTTGCTGTTGAACATGGAACTCATCCAGTACTGGCACGACACGAACGTCGCCAACGAGAATCCGATGAAGAACCGCACCGCAGTGAACCCCGAGGATGATTCCACCGACGCCATGGAGTACACAGCCGGCGAGATGATCATCACGAGGAATGCGCACCCATAACGTGGACCGATCAAGTCGCACACCGATCCCATCAACAGACGGGATAGAATTGAACCTGCCATTTTCAACAAGATTCAGAACTCAGGCAAGTGTCAAAACATGGAGATCGACAAAGTCCAGCTCCAGACAGTCTCATAGTTCATAATTCACTACATACACGACGAGATTACAACAGAGTGACGGTGATCGAAACGCATACCAGAAACAGAGGCGATGGCAGCATGTCCAATGTCCTCCTTGTTGAGGTTCAAGTTGTCGCGGATGATAGGAATCAGAGGGGGCGCAGCGAACGTCGACAGGAAACACGTGAAGAAAGAGAACCACGACAAGTGGAAGGTACGCATGTGCGGCCTGGCCACACTGAAGAGGCGGATGGTCTTGGCCTTGTGCTCAGAGTCCACAGGAAGCGCGAACTTGCGGCCCCTGGCGTCCACGGGCGGCGCGTCGGCGTCGGCAAACTTGTCCGACTGGAAAATGGAGAATGCGTACACGGATTCCTTGCCCGTGACGCCGTGCATGGACACGCCGGGATCGCCCTTGGCATTCTGGTCTCCCACTCCGGACGCCGACTGGTCCGCCATTGCTCTCGATCACACGGTCCAACCTTTGAGCTAGAACTGTTCTATCGATCGATCACCGCATGAGCTCGAGGAGATTGTCCGAGACCAGCTGAAGCTGAATCCCAAATTGAGCTGTGCTGCGAGTGAGCTCCAGCTGCCTGCAGTGATGACTGGAGTGACTGAAAGTACAGGTTCGTACTCGGAGATTCTGGAGAGAAAATGGGAATCGGGTACGTACGGCTAGGAACCTCGGGAGATCGAGAAAGGAACTCGCGAGGTGCTTCTCGCCGAGGATCCGTCGCTCCCAGTGTGGGAAGAAACAGTAGCCGGGCGGGGCGTTATAAGCGCGCGAGGGCGGGTGGGCGTGCGAAGAACGCGGATCGGTATACGGTGGTGACTTGATTCCGTGTCGCCGCGGTCTGCCCTGCGCCCCCGTCAGTTCCCTTGGAATCTCCTTTCTTTAGGGCTTCCCCCTGCTGCCCGCTCCCAGCACTTTTAATTTTTAATTTCTTTTTTTTGGAACAACTGAACCCCGACTTTAATACTTGACTTTAATTTTTATTTGGTTTCCTTGCAATGAAAGTTCCTTTCATTTGTGTCAAAAATAAATAAAAATACTTGACTTTAATACTTGACGTTAATGCAAGCATTATTCACCCATGGGTCCCATTTTCTGAAATTTCCATTTTGAGCACACTAGGGTCTTTTTTTGGCAATTTTTTTGCAAACTTGGGACCTATGGCTCAAATTATGTTTGGAAGGATCCCTTGAGAATTTTAAATCCGTGGAAGAAGGGGTTATTTTTTAAGGTTGGCCCTACATGCACAAAATAGGGGCAATTTTTGTCCTCTTGCATTAACTTCGAGTGGGGGATTTAGAGTCGGGGACAAATGAATTCAAAGCTCCAGTGCAAAGAGAAAACCAACACCAAACCAGACCAAGAATCACATGAGGCAGGAAAAAACATTACTAGTAAAAGTATTCAAAGATATTGAAGTGAAAATAGAAGTGAGCAAAGGGTGTGCAAAGTTGCAAACACTTCAAAGGGTGTGCAAAGTTGCAAACACTTCAAAGTGTGTGCAGTAGCAAGAAGGGTGTGCAAAAGACTTTTAGGAAAGAATTTCAAAACGCCACATGTCCTTGAGTCCACATACACCAATGAAATAACCCTTTTAGTTACACGTGTGTGCAAAAAGAGTAGCACATTGTAAATGAAAATGGGTGAACGAGGGTGTACAAGTGTGTGCAAGCTACCAACATGCTAGGCCGCTTCCGCATACGCACACCCTCGTGTAAACAAGCCATGAGCCCACGCTCCCAGCATTTCTACAAACACACTGCCCACTCTTTCTCCAGTCCTGCTCATCATATCACTGTACATGATTGTGCATTTTCTTGGCCATGTCAGAGCTTGAACCAGACAGTGCACTTTTCTTTCTGTTTAGTGCATTATACATCACTTCCTAGTCGTATGAAACACCATGAAATCCAATAACAATGGAAACCTGCACTAATTGGCATTTGAGTGGATTTCCCAATTTGCAGCAGTTAAAATAAAATCCAATGTTTGCCACGTACCCAAAAAGTAATTTAATCAAATGTCAACCATCACAAAAGTACCCAATCCGTACAGGAATCAAAGCTTCGTAATAAGTTACCACTTGCAACAAATGGCACCTTGGCAAAGCAAACTGGTAGTCACCAACTCACCACACTCAGGCTTTCAGTTCCTTCTTTCACGCAATGGGCTTAAACTTAGTTCCATCTTTTTAATAGAAGAGGAAAAGGGGAATAAAAGAAACACTTGTGGCCACAGTCAGTGAGTCAGGTCGACCTAAGTCAAGTTACTCCGCAGGCATCTTCTGTCGGTGTGCCGCAGTCCTTCAAAGCCTCTGTTTCTATTGGGTCCCAGCTTCAGGTGTCGTTCTAGGGCGTCCCACCTCAACTCCTGCCAGGGTCCCATTGGAAAGAAATCAAAGGTCCGACCTAATTCACGGTGCCCTAAATTTATAAAAGGCATCACTACAGGAATCTGGCCTCGGCCGGAGATCAAAATCCAGAATATCGTAGATCTTGGCATCCAGCAGGACCAGCACCCACTTCAAGAAAGGAGCAATTGATTTTTACGGTTTTTTCTTTACACTGTAGTCACGGTGCTGTACTGATGGTGTGTACCCCAGTACCGACCACTGTATAACAGTACTCTGGAGGTACAAAATCTATACTTTTTAAAAGCCAGTGATAAACAGTGTTTTTCCTGTGTTTTTTTTTCTTTTTTTGGATAGGACCTGTGTTTTTTTTCTTGAAGCTTAACTGGCAACGTAAAAAAAATTGGGAAAGAATATTTGGCGAAATCTTGAGCTTACAATCATATTTTGATAGAATTTCTTCATATTTGGGTAGTTTTTCTTCACAAAAAATATAGAGAAAATAGAGTTATCCTTAAAATCACCTTGAGTTTAAACAAGATATCATGAATTTTGCTTTAAAAAACTCTTATTTGATCATCCCAAATAGTTAAAAGGTATTGAAGAGCTTGGTGGTCTTCAAACTCATGGAAAACTAGTTCAACCATCAAGAAAGACAGCTAAACTAGTTTTCCTTGAGTTTAAAGACCACCAAGCTCTTACACACCTAATAATGAGAGACCACTAAGCTCTTCCATACCTTTTAACTATTTAGGGCGAACAAATAAGAGTATATTAAAGCAAAATTCACGATATCTAATTCAAACACAAGGTGACTTTAAGGATAACTCTCATCTGGCAAAAGAATAAAAAAAATTCTTATTTTTTTCTTTAACAAAAGATAATGCCATATTTTGTAAAGAAATCTAGCAAAATATAGCCAGAAAAAAATGTTGGTGATAAATGTCCTTTGACACAAGAACAAAAAAGGCCAGTGATATTTGCGCTGGAATAAAGCTCCCTTTGTGTCAAAAAAGAAAGAAAATGCCAGTGATATAACAGTGATGAAGCGCCATTCGTACCAGAGATTTGTTTTTGGTTTTTGGGGAAGTACTGAAGTGGCGTCATAAAATAAAATGGTGTAGCCAAATATTTTCATATTCATCCATATTTTAGATAGAAATATATTTCCATCCACATGTTGGGATGACTTTTGTTAATAATTGGAAATTTCATTCAATTCAATTTCAAAAATTGAAACAATCTCGCGTCTTCATTCATTTCTCTTTCAAAATTTTCTTTAAAGCTTGGTGCACACCAATTATTTTTGGTGCATTTTGGTGTTTAAATGCCCGAAAAAAAAACCATTGACCTGCACCAAGCAAGTAAGAAGAAGTACACCAATTATTGCCATTATTGTGAGTGAGAGAATTAGTGTGAGACTTCACACCAATCCTCATACTAATTTCAGTACATACATCTCAAAATAATGTACATTATTGTAATAATTCTCAGATATTCTCAATTATCGTGACTCACACTTTTGTTCTAATACCACAATTACTGGGAGAATATTGAATTATTGTGAATTATCGGTGTAGCTAAAGTGCTAAACAGATGTTACTTCCGGCTATACTTCTCTTCGATTTTCCTTAACTCTCCTTAGTCGATTCCGACTTATTCATGAATGGAAAAGTAACTACTTGGCTCCAAAATCTTCAAGCACAAGGCATTATAATTAACTCTAACTACTCAATCAATTAGCCAATTGCTCTTAACCCCTAAATGCCTAGAGCCTTCTCTCCAAATTCGGCAGTTTTGCAAAGATGCATAATAAAATGCAACCTAGAGGGATATTTTGAACTTGATATATGAATAAAAGTTGTACATTATGAATTTTAGATTCTATCCATATGATTAGATCTTTGATTGCTATTACTTATAATTTTGTATAAAATTTGAAACGTGAAATTCGAAATTATATTGTAATTCAATTACGAATAAGATATTGACAATCTACGGATGAAATTTATTGTGATTGGTTGAAATGTAATACTCTAAGTGTAGTGATTTTTGGAGATTTTTTGGTTGCTTAATTTTATGAGTTGACTTTTTCAAAAGCACTCTTATACTGAAATCTTCAAGATGTTGGGTGAATCACTACAACATGAATTGAGGCTTAAAATTTTCACAAATCATCCCCTTTCTAATCGGATCACATATGCATGAAGCTAACTTCCCACATAATCTACAGTAAAAATTCCACACTGCAAAAAGTGCATGACGGACGAGAAATTATGGATGAAATATGTACATCGTTCAAAAAATGGACGCTCAGGCAGTTAGGGGTAACTAGTAGATGTGGGCATGAATTAGCTAAACATTGTTATTTAACTGCTCTTACTCAGTAGGTGCGGGCATATTTTAAGCTAACTGCTTAACAGTTGTTAACTACATGGATAATTGCCATTACCATGAGCCACATAATTAGTACACTACACAGGGCACTACACTGAATGGCGTATATAGTGTCTTGGGACACTATTTTTAAACCCGGACACTATTTGATTTTAGGGTGATATAGTGTCCTAGTAAGAAAAAAATGAATGTAGTGTTCCAGTGAAGTACGGCAAATTTATAATAAATATGGCATGCCACCTCATGTCACTCTCATTACTTGGAAAGAATATGGCACTCTTAATGAAAGTGAGGATAACAAGTGGCAAACTCATATGTATTGTCAAGGGACACTATTTCTCTTCACCTTTGAACGAATTGTCGTAAAAGACATCAATTCTCCTCGGACACTAAATACGCCATTCACTATAGTAGAAATCTTGTCCAATGTCCTTAATGACTAAATATCTTTTGTGACATGTCTTTAATAGTGACTCAAAATTGACTTTGAGTCACTAAAGACATGTCACAACAGACATTTAGTCATTGAGATCATGTTCCATTGGACAAGATTTCTACTAGTGGTGTGAGACTTTACACCAATCCTCACACTAATTTCAATACACACATTTCAAATGTACATTACTGTAAGAATTCTCAAATACTCTCAATTATTGTAACTCACACTTTTATTCTAATGTCACAATTACTGTGAGAATACTAAATTATTGTGACTCACAATGATGGCAATAACCAGTGTACTTCCTCTTACTTGCTTGGTGTGGGCGGGAGCTTAATGCTTACTTCCTTAGTAGATTTAGGATTTCACTCTCTGCTACAATGATGAGGAAAATCTCTCATGTTTCCATGCATGAAAATTGTGCCAACCTTTCAATTTATATCTTTAGAGACTAAGTAGTTTTAACTTTGTAAGAGCTCCAAGACCAAAACATTACCTTTGGATGACATTTTCTTTCCTATTTAATGAATTTTTTTAGTATTATTGTTTGCTAAACGAAGTGATAAGCCCATTCTTTTAGGATTAAAATGAACATCATAGGAAAAAGGAAAGGATATCATTGACTTGGGACATGGTGCAAGTGCCTCGTTGTGGTTAATGCTTTCCAAGTAATTGAAAATAAAAAATAAAATAAAAATAGAACTAACTTGGTTATCTGGGACATTAACAACAACTGGACACTTGCACTATATCCCACCATGAAACATGTAGGTTTTTTTCTCTTGTACTCCCTCTGTCCCATAAAAAGATGATGAAAATTACTCTGCAGCAGAGAAGTTTTCATCATCTTTTATGGGACAGAGGGAGTACAAGATAATTAAGAATAAAAGGGCTCTCATCACTATGGAACATGGGTGATACTATGCAGGGACAAAACCATTTAATTGAACCTTATAATACATTCCATTCAAAGTTTTTGGGGTGATTCAACCTACAAGAGGAACACTCATATTCCAATATGTTGGAGGGAGTGCCACACAGTGGTTTCATATTCCAGTATGTTGGAGGGAGTGCCACACAGTGGTTCTCCTGTAGGCTGTATCGCCAAAGTCAAAACAAAAGAAACCCTGATTCCACTGGGACCCAAGTAGTACTTGCCCACAGTCCGGTACCGTCCAGACGTACTGGCTCAGTACATATATTTCGGTTTTGGTTTTTTACTGTCCAAATCCATTTCCTTGGATGCAAAAATCTAAGTAAAACATTTTCCCATAGAAATGAGAATTACCCCCAATTTTACAAGAAACCATATTCTGAGTTTTTGAAGACTGGATAATCGGATTTTCAAAATTTAGGGATTATCTGTTGCCTGGCTCTGTACATTATTTCTTGCAATTGATTCTCTCAATTTGTGCCAAAAAAATAAAAATAAAAATAAAATTAGGGATTAAACGAAATGGCATCAGGTCAAATGCCAGTAGGAGTGCCCTAGCTAGTAAGCATTCACATGAGATGCAGCGCGTCGTCCGTCTACTTGCATCTTCACCGCAAACTCTTCGCCCACAACATGCGAATTCCCAAATATAGATCCACATTTGGGAGTTAGTACTCCAGGTCAACTTTCATCAGGTTATTAATAACTCACAGTTGGAAGAAAGATCTATACTTCTCAGATTCCCGATAATAACTGAACTGGACGGAGCTGTCCACAGAACATGATATTTTGACCATGATTTCGAAAAAAATTACTCTTGCAGATTACTGTCTATCTGGAATAATCAGTTAGCAAGTGTACATAGATTGCCAGTGGGTGATCATTCCAGAATGCCTTCAGCAAATCATCATTTCATTTCATTGTATATGGCCGTGTCATTACTCATTACATTTGTTAATGACATATATCCTGTCAAGACGTCTTAACGGATTTGTAGTACATAACCATGCATGCTTCAGAATGCCAAGCTTCAAATTCCATCCGAGAAACTGTCGAATGTTGATTCCATTTTTAAATTTATTTGACTCAAATAAAGGGGGCCCCATTACTGCATTGATTCCATTGTTTCAAAGGTTGAACAGTAAAGGACGATCAAAGCTGAAACGTCTTTTAAACTTCCATAGCATTCAACCCATACAGAGCGCAGGGCAAGGAACAGAAAACCGCTTTACTACCTCATTAGACTACAAGAACATACCAGATTTAGGCTCTCAAAACAAATCACTGAATAGTATTTATTACCTACACCTTTAACAAATAAAGGGCCATGATCGATCCCTTCCCCGAGTATTCAAGACAAATAATCTAAAATCCAGCACGTACCGCAGTGCACAAGGACCAGTAAATGAAAGACTGAACTGCTGAACACTAATATACAATTCCAAGCTCCGTCGATATGTATATCCCGACTTAATTAGGCCAAGGTGGCATACTTGGAGGCCTCTTGCAGCTTGGACCCCTTGCCTCGCTCTGACTTCGCGTTCTCAGCGAACTTCAAGCTCGCTGCATGCAAGCCTTGCTTCTGCTCCGCTTCGTCGTACTCCGAAGCGTAGTAATCCTCCTCCGTCATCTTGGACGACGGGAACAACATGCCTCCCCACTGCGGGAACCACACCAGCAGCACCAGCGCCGTGACCACCATGATCATGATGCCCATGTTTACGATGCCCACCTCCGTGTGGTACGTGGCCTGCGTGAAGAACACCGTCTGCGTGAGCACCGCGCCCAAGTTGCCGCCCGCGCCTGTGAACCCCGAGATCACTCCCAGCGACCGCCGCGACACGAACGGGATCACGCCGAACGTGGCCCCGCATGCCGCCTGCACGAAGAACGAGAACACGATCATCACCCCGATGGCCGGCCCCAACGCCGCCGTCTTGCCCAGAATGATGCAGAACACGCCGCCCAGCGTCTGGATGATCCACAGGTTCCACAGCCGCCCGCGCATTCCGAATCTGTGCGCCACCACGTCGGAAACGATTCCTCCCAAAGGACGCGACACGATGTTCATGAAACCGAAGCTGGACGCGATGATTCCCGCGGTCGCCAAACTCATATCGAACCGGTCGTAGAAGTACTGGGCGATGATGTTGTCGACCGTGAGCTCCACACCGAAGCAGTAGCCGTATGTAATCAGGAAAATCCATGTTCGGTAGTTCGTAACACCGTTGAAAAACACCTGACATTCATCACACAAACATACATGAGGACATTGCAAGAATTCACAAGAGAAAACAAAAACAGCAACTTACAGTATTTGTTCCTGAATCCTGACCTTTCTGAAGCTGTCCCTTGGTTTAGTGCCTTGCTCTCGAAGCTCCGCAAAGTTACCATCGGGAAGATCTTGCCCGAAGAACAATACCATCAACCCAATGACGGTGTGCATAACACCAGGCAAGAAAAATGCCAGCCGCCATGCCGTGAAGCTCGTAGCGTGGAAGCTGTCCTTGATCAAATTGTACACCAAAGGCATGATCAATTGAGTGGCGCCACCTCCCAGGTTACCCCAACCGGCCGCAATTCCGTTCGCTGTCCCCACGATCTTGCTGTTGAACATGGAACTCATCCAGTACTGGCACGACACGAACGTCGCCAACGAGAATCCGACGAAGAACCGCACCGCGATGAACCCTTGCACTCCTTCCACCAATGCCATGGAGTACACAGCCGGCGAGATTATCATCACGAGGAATGCGCACCCGTAGCGTGGACCGATCAAGTCACACACCGTCCCCATCAACAGACGGGACAGAATTGAACCTGCAGTACGTACAGTTCCAACGCCATGATCAGACCATGCACATACATTTTGCAAAATAATTCTTTAAACTTAGCATACATGTCAAACTGAAAATAAGGCGAACTCGTACCAGTGACGGAGGCGACGGCCGCATTTCCAATTTGCACTTTGTCGAGGTTCAAGTTGTCACGAATGACAGGAATCAGAGGGGGAGCAGCGAACGTCGACAGGAAACACGTGAAGAAAGAGAACCACGACAAGTGGAAGGTACGCATGTGCGGCCGGGCCACGCTGTAGAGGCGGATGGTCTTGGCCTTGTGCTCAGAGTCCACAGGAAGCGCGAACTTGCGGCCCTTGGCATCCACGGGCGGCGTGTCGGCGTCGGCAAGCTTGGACTTGTCGGACTGGAACATGGAGAATGCGTACACGGGCTCCTTGCCCGTGACGCCGTGCATGGACACGCCGGGATCGCCCTTGGCATTCTGGTCTCCCACTCCGGACGCCGACTGGTCCGCCATTGCTCTCGATCACACGGTCCAACCTTTGAGCTAGAACTGTTCTATCGATCGATCACCGCATGAGCTCGAGGACTGATTGCAGAATCGACATACATTCACAGTTCTAGCCGATTTGGGTTTGATGGGGATCCAGGCCTGAGGAATCCAGTGGCGGGCACAGAGCTGCAAGGAAATGAGTCGACAGTGTTTGAATATAAGGCGACGGGAGGGAGGCGCGCAGCGCATGTTGAGGCGTGGACCCGCGGCGTCCGTCTCGCCGCGGTTCAACCAGTTAGGCCCGGCCCCATTCCTTTGGAATCTCGTCGATCGTGTGCAGGCTGGCTTTGTTTGGATCTGCCCGAATAAATTCATTCCCTTCACCGCCGGTTTTGGGTCCACTTGATGCTTCCCTGGATCGCCCCGCCAGCTGCCCGCCCTGGCTTTTCTTAGGCTCTGCCCAGTCGGCAGCCAGTTGTGCCTTCACTATTTTGTGCTGTTTTGTTCTATGTGTAAATATAGGAAAAAGTGGCTACCAACATGTCTAGAGGTGCTTCCAAGTCCATGTGAAATGAAATTTAGCATGTATGGTGATTTTTAATTTTGGTTTTTTGTTTTGATTCTTTTTCTTTTTGAAAGAGTGAAACCAATGCATTAAGAGCATTCCCACCCATGCACGCTAGGACTAACTCTCTGAAATTATTCATCTATATTTGAAGGGCCCTTGCACTCACACTCCCCCACCCTTGCACGCCCTTCACGTATCAAAAGTGCGCATCAAATAGTCAATGGACCAATCACAAGTAGAATGGGAGGATATAGTCAACTAAATAGTGATTTGAAGGCCCAATTTCTAACACGCTAGGATCCAGAGTCAAGAGGCATTTTGCAAGGGCCCTTGGCACTTTTCATCTACTTCTTGAGTGTGAGAGACTCTGGGAGGGCATGGGTGGCCCTGCTCTAAGAGCAGGCCCAACAGCATCCTCTTTTCACTCACCAACGCTATTTCTGATTGATAAAGTGCCTCTCATAGTTTGGAGTTTGATATTTCTACACCAAATATTGTCCATATGGCGGAGGTGGTTTCTACATCAAGCACTTTGTCCTACTCTGTGACAAGACCATCCTCCCACTTTATGAATTTAACTTTAGTAAACTTATTCTCCGTCATTATGATTGTCCCAAGTTGTGACAAAAGTAATAGTTTAAAATTGATTGATGACCTCTATTCTAGGCACGCTTGGTGTTTGTTGCTGGGGAAGTTCCTAATTTATCTCACACCATCTTGGATGTGGACTTACTGCACACTGACAAACTACTAGGCGTCTGGGCTTGCTCTAAAATGCTGAACGAGGAGTTTTCCAAGGGAACCAGCTAAATCCAATATTTTACAAAAGCAATCGGTTTTAGACAAGAACCCATATAGTTATTACCTATGTGTCACCTAGGTAACACCCTCGGAGTGTTACAAAATTTATCTGGATTTTAGCCTAAAATTATGAGTTTCGACCGGGGATTCGGCAATTTCATTCGGCTGATTTTACACTAATTGCCGGATCTCTTGTACATAGCATTGAAGTGCGAGGAAACAAAAAGTGGACAAATGGGAAGGGGTAGCATGCAAGTGAGAGTGGGAGCAAGCTTCCATCTAGCTAAGAAAATACTACCAGTGCTATATCTCTCTAAAATTAAATAGTGTTCGGGTTTAGAAATAGTGTCCTATGATACTAAATACGCCATAATTTAGTGTAGTGAAAGATAAATCTTTACAAAGATGCAAGTAGAAAGCAAACCCATGAACCAAATTTTTTTTTGTTTTTCAATTGGTAGAGCTACACGCATCATGTAGAGAGAAAATGGATAGAATCATCCATATATGTGTGTTCATCCATAAATTTATCTATTATAAAGAATTTTCATCCAAATATCGACAATTTTGGAAAAAAATTGAGACAACTTTGGCGATTTTTACACTTTTTGGTCCATTTTCTAGTGTAAAGTACCCACTCGCCCACAATTAGATAAGGTTATGGTGAAAATTTATAAATTGTTAGAGTCGTCTCAAATTTTTTTGGTATAAAAGTATGGCCACGGGTGCTCCAGACCGGTGGTTGGAACAGGTTATTGCGAGCCCACCTTTAATATTCTGCCTCACCGTTGAATTATTGTAGGTTTGGAGGGTCACGGCCTCGCTAAACAACGCTCTGGCTTGCCAACGTTCCAAGTCTTCCAAACTCAATCTTGCGCCCGAACTGCGGGGTATCTGCCAATACTAGAGTATGTGGAACCCAGTAGCAAGCCTCAACATTTCGCAGCAGTGGGGGACATGCATATGTTCACGGGACAACAATCTTCCGAGCGCCCTCAATCGAGCGGGTTCAGAGCCATGGGTCGTGTGAATAGGTGGCCATGCTCTAATCACTAATATTTGAGAGCCAACCCACACTTGGAAGAGGACCCCAAGGTATCTAGGTTTAGAGCATAAACCATTTAGGATACTTTGTTGTAGAAGATAACAGTGTACAAACCTTTTGACATCAAGAAGTGTATTGTGGGGATGTACTTTGTTTGGCTATCCTCTAGTGAATTTGGTGTACTTGTAATGGTCTCATTTTCAACAATGATAGCATTAGGGGTGTTACAACTTTTTTGAGAAACTTGATTCTCTGAAGCTTGAGAACCTGGGGAGATAATCTTGAGCCAATCCCGGTCATTCTACATGAAGAAGCCGTCGATGGCTTCTCTTGAGACCGTGTGAGAATGAAAATGGCCATCGCTTCTCAATCTTCACACCCATTCTTCACCTCTAGAGGAAAGCCAATGAAGCTCAATCTTCAAAGAATGGATCTTCCACCATTCAAGAAGACAATGCCATGTACATGAATTCTCTAAAGATTGAGGATGGGAAGAAAGAGGCGTGACACCCGTATTATCACCACCAAGATTTGTATTCTTGCTTGGAAAGACACTATCTACGCTCAGATGGCTGATAGGAATGACTTTGACTTTCCTTCTTTCTTCAATGTGGTGAGGATAGACAAAGAGCTTGTGATTTATATCTTTAGCATTTGGAGACATGATTCTTGTTGGTAGACCCAGTGTAATTAAGGTAGACATGCCAATGACCGCACATGCAATACTCAAATCCTTCTCCACGACAATGTAGAAACTTACACCGTTTCAAATTTTGAAAGATTGTAGTATGTCAAGTTGGAATTCACTTTGAAAAAATCATGCTCAAAAATATTTTGTACAATAACTTTTATTGCACGTCAAACATTGGGTATGAATTTGAATGGAAATTTACTTGGATCCCTTCACCACATGGCTTGCGGTGATTGGGTGGTACCTTACATTTCTATTGAAATTGTGCGGTGAATCTGTGCGGTCATTGGCAAATCTACTATGATTGGAACTGTGCACTCATTGAAACTGTGTGGTCATTGGCATGTCTACTATACAACTTCATCTACATTGACAAGTGTGGTGGTAACGGTAAAGAAGGAAAAATGAGTTTTTGGAGGCTTGGTGTAAAAATGAGGTCTTTTGCTAGGGAGGGCTTCACTCTGTGAAATGGAAGTTGAACTGTGTTTTTGCCATTCCATTGAGTTGCTCTAGAGCACTAGAATAACGGTTGTGTTTCGTCTTTTAGTTTCTTAGACCGTCACTTTTCGAAGAATTAAAAAAAACATAACATTTGGAGATATTTGACTACACTAAATGGCTACAGGTATTTAGTGTCCGGTGAGAATTGATGTCTTTTAGCACAATTTGTTCAAATGTGAGGAGAAATAGTTCACCAGTTGAATATTTGGATTCTATATCCGTAGTTTAAAAATGTCACTCACTTTTTTCAAGTATTTCTCAAACACTAGTAACGAAATGTGTTTATGCTACTTTTAATACCTCTCCTTGATGGTTGAATCTACAATCATGATTGTGACAAGACTAACTTGTGATCTATTTTTTAAAATGTTTTACAAACATTATATTTTCAAATGCATTTATGCAAATTATGTACAAAATACAAGTTTTAATTATTTGAAAAAAAATGCCAATGTTTGACTTGTAGTTGCAACATAGACGTCCGTAAAACACAAGATTGTGATGTGTCGCAAAAAGGGCCGGGCAAATCCCAGTTACAGAAGTTGTGTCAAGTGCCAAAAAAGAAGAAGCTACATAAGTTATATTTCCAAAAAACAAAATAGGGTGATTGGGTTTTGTTCCCGCTTTCTTTGTGCACCACGGGAATGGCGCCATGGCGCCGCGTGAGAATTGGCAGCTTCCAACTTTGAGGCAACGCTACTCTATGCAGAGCATGAAGCTATGCAATGGCTTCTTGAGCTCCCTTGCGATGTTTGACAAAGTGTGACCCAGCCCTCCGATGTAGCTATTTAGAGCGCACACCACCCCGGATCGTTTTTCTCTCAAACCATTCTCTAATGTCTTATTAAATTCAAGAAATGATTCAACTGAGCAATGCAAGGGGAGATCCAGTAGTTAGTTTAAAATCAACCAAATGGAATTGCCAATTACCGGTTGAAACTCATAGTTTAAGGCTAAAATCCAGATAAAATTTGTGATACTTGGGTGCTATCTAGGTGAAACATGGGTATTACCCGGTTAGGTTCTTGTCTAAAACCAGTTGCTTTCGTAAAATATTGGATTTTAGCTGGTTTCCTTGGAAAACTCCCCCTTCAGCGCAACTGAGTATTTAAAATGCATATAAAGTCAACAATGAAAGTTTACGAAAATATCTAATGTCTTATTTTAAATTCAAGAAAGTGATTCAACTGAGTATTTAAAATGAATATATAGTCAACATTTCACTGTTTGTTTTCTTACTACCAGTCCACCAGTGGTCAATGCCTCAGTGCAAGTGGTAAATAAGATAACATTCTCAATGCGTAGATACTGGCTGTTAAGTTACTGTTGAGTTTACTTTATCCAGGAAGTCACACAACAGAAGAAACATTTCAACACACAAACTGCCGTGGACTATGCAACTCGGTTGTGTTGCAAATTAAACATTTAAAAATATTAAATAAATAATAAATAAAACTGAACTATGCAACGTTGAGCGCTCAATATTCTTGTAAAATGAAAACACTGTAAATATTGAACCCTCAACAGTAATGCCTCCAAAATGCGCATTTAATAATTATTATTATAATTATAATAATTATAATAATAACCGCAACATTGGTCTTAACCCCTAAACACTCAAACAACCATTTCGTGGTCGCTACCCGAATCTAACGGGCTGCCTGGAACAGAAAAGTATGTTTTTGAAAAATAAAAATAAAAATTAGAATACTACATCAAGTCTACTTTCCAACACAGTTTGAATTGTGTCAATCCAAGTTATTAAACTCCACCTAGGAGAATTTTTTTAAGTAAATCCCCTCAACATTGTCTTTGTGTTCTAAAATTTGCTATTTGGGGAAAGTAATGATGTTCCATCCATCATTTCTTTTGCCTTTTTTTTGGGTGGAACAATGTGGCATGAAATAAGACATTAAATTTTCACAAATCATCCCCTTTCTAATCGGATCACACATGCATGAAGCTAACTTTGCGTAGAATTTTGTAGTGTTTTTTTTACTTGCAAAAAGTGCATGACGGGTGAGAAAGGCCATTCAATTCTGTACATCAGGCAAAAAAACGGTAGATTAGGTAGTTAGGGTTTAGGTCAAATAAATAAATATATGAAATAAAAATTATTCGAAGAATGACCATTTGAAATATAAGTGTATGAGTGACAATTCAATGAAGTCCAATGACTTCCAATAACTTCTAATTGCCCTTTGTTCGATGAGCACTGGTCACTAACATTACGAACAAACACTTTATTCATGCCGAAGTTTCTATCTATCTACGCAATGACTTAGAACCACTCTATGACGATTTGCAACATACCACCTTTCATGTACTAGGTTGATTGGTTTTGGAACCAAAATTGGATTGAGTGTGGAGTAATTTATGCACATGAATAATTCTCTACGGTTGTTATTTTTTAAATTGTCTATAATGCACTCTTTCTCTACAAAAATAAAAATAAATCATTTAGTTTCCATTCCTACTAAAATTTACTACTTTGGTGAAAAATCCAACCACGTATGGCTAAATTTGGATATTATTGTAGAAATTTGCTTCAAATGATATAAACGATACTACTTTATCTTGTAACATTGGCTCGTCTTTCAAGTTTAGCCAACTTACCGTCAAACTTCCTCATATTCATTGTGAATGTAACGTTTGTCAATGCAAAGCCTCTTTTCTTACTTTTTTTGTGTAGAGCCAACAAAATCATTCATTTGGATGAGGGATTCGATTTTATGTAAAAAAATTTTAACAATATTTTCTTTCAATTATGTTTACCTTTATATTTATTTATAATAATTTTTACTAGATATTGTAGGTGGAGGGTAAAATCAACAATATATAATTCTAAATATAAGTGCTAAATTTTTTTATTTTTTTTCCAACGATTTATGTATAGTAGTAGAAAAGAAAAGTTTGAAGAATATTTCCAAATATTCCATTGACAAAAAAAAATTTGAAAAAGAAAATAGTCAATGCAAATGTACCAACCTTGCATTTTACCTACATTGTATAATTCAAGTTACATCAAAGTTGGTAGTTCACTTCATATTTCATTTTAATATTATCAATTTGAAAGGTTTTATTAAACCAATCAATTACACATCGCTTCATGGCTTCCTAATAAGCTCAACACATATTAGTATGTCAATTGATCCCTACTAACATTCAAGTTGTACAAAATAAATTGAAATTCTTATACTTCAATTGTCGCATCTTTGCCGCTCCTTCTTTGTCCTAGTGAAGCTCACTCGTGTATACATTAGAGAAAATAGGAGCTCTGTAGAAGGCCCCTTCAGAAGTCACGAATGGGACCTTCAATTACATTTAAATGTGCTAGGGGAATGAAGAATCCCCTATACTTGCTCAGGTAAGTAAAGGCGGACATTTATGAGGGTAGGACCGGGAAGGCGGTTCCCATTGGTAGAATTTTTTTCTTGTACTTGAAATAAATGCTTTCAATAATGTACATGAGGTGATCACAGTGAATCACATACCATGGGAAAATCACATGAGGGAAATAAGTAACTTACATGAGGTGATCACAGTGAATCACTGCAATACTCACTTACCATGGGAAAATCAGTGGAATCAGTGGAATCACATGACGTGAAGTTAACTTGTGGAATCAGTGGAATCAGTGGAATCACATGAGGTGATCACAGTGAATCACAAGTGAACTTACCATGAGGAAAATCAGTGGAATCACATGAGGTGATCACAGTGAATCACAAGTGAACTTACCATGAGGAAAATCAGTGGAATCACATGAGGTGATCACAGTGAATCACAAGTGAACTTACCATGAGGAAAATCAGTGGAATCACATGAGGTGATCACAGTGAATCACAAGTGAACTTACCATGAGGAAAATCAGTGGAATCACATGAGGTGATCACAGTGAATCACAAGTGAACTTACCATGAGGAAATCAGTGGAATCACATGAGGTGATCACAGTGAATCACAAGTGAACTTACCATGAGGAAAATCAGTGGAATCACATGAGGTGATCACAGTGAATCACAAGTGAACTTACCATGAGGAAAATCAGTGGAATCACATGAGGTGATCAGAGTGAATCGCAAGTTACTTACCATGAGGTGATCACTGAAATACTCACTTACCATGGGAAAATCACATGAGGTGATCACATTTTCATGTCAGAAATTGTGTACCATCACTAGCTCTCCTACACTACATTGTATAGTCTCACTGTCAAATTATGAAGGCCCTCTTCAGGGCTCCTTTTTTCTCTAATGTGAATAGCACTTCACTTCTTTAATGACAATAAACACGACATGTTAATACTTCATATGCCAACCACCCACAATATAGCTCCCATATTTGTCTCAAGTCTCAATGCCTTCTGAACTTCACACTTTTGCTCACACTTAGCTTCCACAAGACAATTGGACACATTATTTAATGACAGTGTTAGGATGGAGCGACCCTAGAAGATAACGAGACAGTTCATCCATCTTCCTAGACTCCCGGATTTACATCTAGTTACGCCTCCCTTCCTTTACTGTATTCCACCCACCCCGAAGGGTATTTAAGCAATGGCCGCAAGGGCCCCTCACTTCTTTTTGCATTCTCATTTTCTCTCTAGCTTAACAGACAGAGGGCAAAAATTCCACAAACATTGATAGAAATGTGAAATGTCCAAGTGCCCGGTGGTGACACTACTCATAAATTTAGTCAATTTAGAAGAGCCATAACTTTTGACTCACAACTTCAATTTACGAGTTCTTTGAACTCATGAGTGCATGTTCTAAGGCATTCAACTATGTATAATAGGCCCCATTTTAGCAAACCATTGCGTATTATTTATTTGGAACACATCTTAGTTTCTTCACCTAGGTCTCCACCTTGTCATTTGCAAGGCCAAGGACATCACCCCGGGCCCCACCTTGCTCACCACGGTGTTTGTGCATCTTTTGAAAGACGGATGTGAGATCAGTTGTCTAAACACATGCTTTCATGGACTTCAATAGATTAATGCACCACTCTTGTCAAATATAAGAGTGTAAATGTGAAATATATAATATGATCAATAATTTCAATGAATAATGAAACTTAAACCCTAATCCTCTCAGTATTCATAGTTTAGATGTTTTCTCATTCCAACTCAGCTTTGACTAGTCAAAGCTAATTTTTGATTCAAGGTTAAAATACAAAAATTTCAACGAGTGCAAAAGCTATTCAAGTTGAATTTTCTGTTTCAAGGTAACCTTTACGAAAAAAAAGTCACAAAAATGTGCAAAGGAAAAGAATTTGTAAGTAGAGGCGCTAGGAAGCAAGCGCTAATAAGTCATGCCAAATAAGAACAAGCAAAACAAATGACACCAATAGCCTATTTATATAGGAATTGGGTTTGACACCCCCAAGTTCACCCCTCTAGATCAAAAATGTCTCTGATAAGTAGTTGTACACCTCAAAAATTGTCATAACTAATTGATAGTTTAGAATCTTTCAACCAAATTCGGACATATTGTAGTACATATAAGATAATGTGTGTACACTTGGTTTCAATTTTTTCCAATCATAATAGGACCTATTATTTACTGATCAAAATTTTAATGCAAAAAATAACTTTATGTATGCATGCATGATTTAAAAGAAAGTTGAATAGGAAGATTTTTCATTGCTTTGAGATCATATTCTAAAATTTCATGAATTTTGAAGCTTTATTGAGGAAGATCTTATTACGTGAAATTTGGCCCAATTTTTTTTACTTTTTCAATATTTTGACCCTAAAATCCCAAAAAATTCAAAAACAATACAAATATTCAAGATACATGCATCTATATTTTTTTGGAGGATTTTACAACTGTAAGACCGGAGTAAGCTATTGTGGTAGTAACCAATAAAAATTCCTGGTTACTACCATAGTAACTTACTGCCGTCTAATGAATTAAAGTTGGCAAAATCCAATAATGGTTCAAAATTGCAGTAGTTTTTAAAATTATTTACTACATTTATTATCCCTTTGGTGTGACTATGCGAGTGTGAAATCTACAGCTACACAAGAAGAGTCAAAAATGAAAAGAAAAGAATGAAGAAACACTACTAGAAAATCCAACTAATCTGTTGATTCGGTCGCGTTGATCAGGGACACTTTTCTGTTGATTTGAACAAAAAATCGACCAAATCAACAGAAAAGTGTCCCTGATCAAAGCGACCGAATCAACAAATTAGTTGGATTTTCTAATAGTGAAAAAATAAAAGAAAAAGAAGAAGACAAGAAAAAAGACAAGAAAGAAGACAAGAAAGAAAAAGATAAAAGAAAAGATAAAGATAAGGATAAAAAATAAATAAAAGAATTGTTTGTTTACAATGTAAGTGATTGTAGAAAGACAAAAATTGTTGTTTTTTATGAACTTTTTAGACAAATTTTTTTAAGCCAAATTGCTTATGAAATGAGGGCACTTGGCCAAGTGCATAATTAGCAAATTGCGTGTTCCAGGTTGGCTTACTGAGTTCCTTAAAACTTGAACCTGACATCAAGATTCAAAACCCACGGCATGACCCAATTTTTCTCCCCTCCTCTGCTGCTTAGTCTCTGATTCTCTTTTGTTGTATATGTGTCCACTGCCATGAAGAGCTTTGCATCGGGAGGCAGATAGCTTCAGCACTTTGGTTTCTTCTTCTTGTAATACATGTAAGACATGCTTGCCAAGTCATGCCACCACTAGAAAACTCAGACGTCGCATTTCACCCTAGAAATGAAGGGAAGACGGGGAACTTTTGTCCCGTTGTGACCAACATCACTTACAATCCCGTTTTAACCAATTGTGGCGTCCTTCCACTACAATAGAGTTAACCGAAAAGAGTGTCTCAAAGTGGAAACTCACCTCATACTCACCTTAGACTCGTTTTCAGTTCAAAAAGACTACAAAACTAGTTTAAGGTGAGTTTGAGAATATTAATCTAAAGCAAGGTCTTACACTCGGGGAAGTCACTTAGTGTAATTTTCTATATACATGAGCGAACAAAGGGTATTTAATGGGGGGGGGGGGGGGGGGGGGGGGGGCTATGAAATAATTAGAATATTCTATTATTTATAATATATTCTAGGAATATTCCTAAATTGGTTAAAAACACCCTTTATTACTTCTAAAAATTTATAAATTTTATCTCAAATGAATAAAAAAACACCCTATATTTGTTCTCTCATGGTTATTTAAATTTATGACAATGACTTCTTTGGGGCCTTACACTACCTATAGGAGGGGAACTCATGACCTCCCCAATGCTAAAGGAGAATTTCCACAAGTTCCCCCAAGCCTAATGGACTATTCATGAAGGGACCAAGGGATTATTTATGAATAAGCATTGTCAAAAATTGATAATATTGGGTGGCAGACTCCGCATTGACACAACAAGATGAGCTCCTTGTTTTTGGTTAACCCTTTAGTGCCTAGCAAACCACATTATGGTCACTACAACGTCCGAAATGCAAATAGCAGAGAATCCGTGAAGAATTGGAACTTCAGTTTTGAAGTTCAGATTTGCGCACATACATTATGCACCTTTCAGAAAAAGAAATTTTCAATTTGGAATTGTACAACTATCAAAATACCTATCAATAGAACGCAAAAATACTGTAAATACTTGAAAATACAGTAAATACTTACAAATACAACATATGTATTGTGTAGTATTTCTTGTGTTTGGAAGTTTGTTATCTTGTTTTATTTTTTTGGATTGTGTTCTCTTCTTCATCTTCCATTAGTGTGTGTAATCCGATCTTGACTAATGTACCCACTCCTGTCAATTTTCAACGTATAAAATTTTGTCCTAAACCGTACATGGACAAGTCACTTTCACTTATAAATCTCACAATAATTATGTGTGAGTCTATTTTTGATATGAAATATTGCAACGGAGAGGTGTTGACATAGGGCATAGCTGAACATCTTTGCTTTTATTTTTGAAAATTTACCTCAAATTCTATTTAACTTTGAAGTCACACACCCCCCAAAATCTCGTTTTTGAGCGTGCATTATACAGTTCAAATACATACTATGATCTTCCAATCCCACCATCGGATGATTCTCAAATTTTAATAAAATGTGTGCTCTCGAGTTGAGAATAGAATCGTACGGTTACTTTCTAATTTAACCCATTCTATTTTTGGTAGTCTCAACCACAGTGGAAAAACCCACTGAAATCCAGAGCTGTCTGCTACAGTACCCTAGGCACTAAAGGGTTAACTCAAATATGTAGTGAAAAACGACACCATGTTCTACTAGTGGGTGCACTCACACCAGTGGCCATAAAGTAGCCAATCTGAAATGGACAAAGTATATAAAATACATTTTTGTAATCTAGGAGCTCAAATTTACATACATGTGGACATGTGGTGTATGACGGTTAAACACAACATCTTTCCATCAATCAAGGAACCAAGTTTGTACACACCGGGTTGTCAACATCAAGAACCTCAGTTTGAAACAGGACAGAAGTAAATCGTAAAAATATATCCAACCTCACTAATCGTATACAAACAAGGAAAAACTGTCACTTGTTTTAATTTCACAAGCTAGCTTCGAAGCTAGCTCATATGGTTCCCCTGTGTTGATTCCCCGTGAGTGTCACTTTTCCCTGTGATTTCGAGTTTTGACATGTGTAACAAAATCACCTTCTTAAGCTTAGTCACCTACTTGTAGAAGGAAAACTTTAACATGTATCAAGTTCTGAAGCTCACAGGGGAAAGTGACACTCACAGAGGAATCAACACAGGAAACCATACGAGACCCCAGTGTTTTGAACGTCGATTCTGCCCTGTGTTCCCCAGCCTAGCTTCAGCCACTGTAACACATGCACTGAAAATGGAAGAGTTCACAATCGCTTGAATGTTTCCCAGGGTGAGCTAGCAAGCCTGCAGTAAGTTACTGCACTAATGAAAGCTGTGAGTAACTGAGTTAATAATAGTTTACAGTAACTGATTTACAGTTACAGTTTACAGTAACTGAGTTACAATAACTGATTTACAGTTTACAGTATTGTAGTATTGGAACCAAGAAAGCGTGAATATTCAAAAGATTCATGTTCATGAGAGGGAGTGTCCTAGGGTTTCGGGATGCAGCGCGCCGTGGGACCGTGATTTCACCGACGGACCCCGAGGCTCCGGGGCCCTGCTCTCCGCCTCTGTACACCTGCGGTGCCCTAAATAACTTTTACACAACCCCCCATATTTTATTCCTAGCCAGTCAGTGATATATTATTCTCCCTGCCACTCATCAAATCTTATTATATCATTGATGATTCAACTATTCCAGCTAACTTTGTATATTCTCCATGCAACTAACCAGTGATGAGTGATGACCAGGAGAGCCCTATTTCATGCCTTGGTTCGTGCCACGGCTTCATTCTCCCTGTCTCTCACCTCCGGTACACTCTCAAGTACACTAATTTGCCAAAGTTACACTATTTTTAGGGCCAGTTTAGGTTCAACTTCCATGGGGTTTGATGAGAAGTTTAGGTCCAACTTCCATGGAATTAGACAAGAGGAGGGGAAAAGTGGAACCTCGGTTTATCTGTTGTTTGCTAAGTGGGACGGGATCCAATCATGTTGGAACCTTAGTGGTCCTAGTTTTAGCTCGATTAGCGAGGTCTAGGAGTCCACCGGCCTTGCCGGACCTGGCGGGATGGGTTTGTATGTTCTTTTTCTTTTCTTTCTCTTGCAGTAAAGGGCTCTCCTTTATTTGTGTCAAAAAAAAAACAAAAAAACCTCGGTTTATCTCATGCCCGGCCATGAAGTATGTCTAATACTTGTGTCTATTGTATTAGTATTGAATAAAACATTGTGGCTCAGTCATTGGTCCATTGGAGCAAATTTGAGTCACCATTTTGAAGGAATCACTTAATTTCATGTACATTGGTTGATGCAATCAAAACAACCAAAATGAGAATAATAGAATAATGCTTGGTGATAAATATGATGATTTTTGTGTTCAATGTGCATATTTTAGTTTTCTAGCAACTTGGGCATCTTTTTTGTCTAATAATTAATTAAAGTGCAAAAAACAATTAGGCAAAATGAAAAATAATATAGTAACATGTAAAAATATATATTAAAACTGTTGGCATATATATTTGGGCAAACTAGGTCAATAATTTCCCAAAAATTTAGGCACCCTTGCAATTTTTTTTTACCAAGCTGCTAGAGAGCTATGGTAGATGAAATCCAATTTTATTGTTTTAACGATGTGAATTTTGAAGTTCAAAATTTACATCATAAGTCTAAAATTCATCTACTAAATCTCATACAATTTGCAATAATTAATGAACTTGGGATTTTGAAATGTTTGTAAGAAAAAAAATTGTGATTAAATGCAAGAACATGATCCAAATCTTCAAAAAATATAACAAACGATGTATAGTAAAACCAAACACAGAGTGATTTTCCAAAGACACACTGTTCATAAAATATTTAAATCAGTATAATATACATTGTGAACAATTTTCCACACACACTACCGGTAATAGAATAATATTCTTGCCCTTTGTGATAACCATCCTCCTACAGCCTAAGTATGTAATTCTTATTTTATTTAATAGGGTTATTTTACTTTTTTTTTTGTTTTACTATAATACACTGTAAAGATACCTTTTGCACAACTTGATACCAATTTCACTTAAAAATTATTAGTCACCTTGTACAAATTTGTCTATTGTATTTAGAGAAAAACGTGAAAGAAATCTTTTGTCCTAAAGACAAACAAGGATTTGTATAGCGGGTTTGTACAAAACCAATTCTCAAAAAAGAAAACAAAAAATACCAATAAATATGAGCTCTGCTAGACAAAAATTAGAAAAAATATTAATATTAAAGAACTGTTATGCCAAGGACATGTAGCCAACATGACTTAGATTCTTCAGTGGTAAAGCCGATCATATGATCTATAAGGTGGATATACCTAAAACCACCAAGACTCAATCACTAGTAGGATTTTGTTCCTTTATAATTAGTCCTTTGTGACTTACATGGTCCTTTGTGACTCAATTCTTTAGAAAAGAAGTTGTTTTCGACCATTTAAGTTACAAAAGACCAGTTATAAAGGATCAAAATCCTACTAGTGAATTTTGCACCCTATAATTCGCGTTCAATTTCACCTCACTTCAAGTGAATACTAAATGCAATTAATGATAGGTCGAATTGGATGTAAATAGAGCGGTTTTAGGTACTTCAATGAATGACAAGACATCACAAAGTGTTGATTAAACAATTAAGACAATAAAAGAAGCAATTTAGCACAACAATCAAGTAGATTCCTCGGGTGCAAATAGGGCAGTTTAACGTAACTTCTATGTCAACTATAAGTTGATTTTGAATGATTGTAGAGCATTTTTGGGATGCTTACAACTTCCACCTAGGGGCGATTTTGTATTTTCAAGGCAAGCTACATTGAAATTTCATAGAAATTTCAAATTTTATTGGAAAAATATGATTTCACTCATTGAATTCAACTCCACTAAAATTTATTTTCCCTCAAAAATTTGTGATACACTTGGTATGTCCTTCAAGATGCTCAAATTTCTTAAACGGATGGTAATAAGACTTCCACCTTAGATTAGTTCAAGAAGAGCTCAACAATTATGAGTTTGAACACTAATATCCTCTTAGGAAAGTGTTAATAGATTTTAAAACTTTTATCTTTGCCATTTGACAAATTTTTACTTAATTAATTATTCGTCACAGCTTGTACAAACTTGCTATGTGGGTACATTTGTCCCTCTCTATTACTGATATGACATGTTTGGGAAGTCCTAACTTCAAGGTGACAAACACAGATTAGTCACAGAAATGATGTGTCACATGTGTTTTGTGTCACATGTGTATTGCTTAGAACAATAATACACTCATATTATGAAGTGTCATTTTATGAAGGGTAGACTGTACAATAATTTTCTACAAGGATGGGATTGTATAAGGGCGAGAGATAAATTAGTGTAATTTTTGAATACTCTTGTGGTAAAAGAAAAAGAAAGGAAAGGAAAATGCCTCCAAGGGGCCAACAGCGGCGAAAGGAAACAACAATTTCCTCGCACATCCCATTGGAGGCCACACGACCCGCCGCCTCCGCCACTAGCCGAACCTGCCCCCTCCCCGAGCCTGCCAGGCTCGGCACCTACTCCCTCGCCCTGGCCCCGGGATCCGCCACTCACATAATAAGTACTCCTCCCGGCATTTCTCTTTCCTGCACTCGCATTCCATCTGCCTTGACGTCCCTGCCCTCGTCTGGATCTAAGCTAGCACCTCTCACTACCTCGAGGTAAGAATTCACTACTTCAATCACCGCATAGTTTGTCATTCATCTGAACACCTAGTACCTTCCTTTCGTCGTAATATTCTGGTGAACATTTAGTACAGCCACTGGTTTTCCTTTGCGCGTAGAAATCAGTTGTGGGATTCTAGACACTGAATAGTTGGTTCAGAGGTTCTCAGTGTTTGGAAGATTTCTAAGGTACCGCGGTTAGCCATTTTGCTAGTGTCGGTTTGTAATCGCGCTTCGGTCGAAAGTGAGAGTTTTCTAGGTACACGATTTTTGAGAATCTTGGAAGTGTAATTGTTGACATTACTTAGTTTGCGGTTAAGTAGAAGTGGGAGCTGAAGAAACAAAGAGTGAATTCATGTTGAATTATCTGAGCAGAAATGGCTTGTGTTTTTGCAGGAACCTAGCCATGGCGTCCTTTCGCCAAACGGCTCTCGTGATCCTTGCTACAGTGTTGTGTGTGGCAAGCTTTGCCGAAGGACAGATCCTGTTTAGCAAACTGCCCAAGTCGCTGCTTGTGACTGCCACCATGCCTGGTGGCGGACCCATCACACGTAAGTTTCAACACCTTACTTGAAATTCTTTCCATTTTCTAGCTTTTGGACGATCGACAATTTGTTCTCCACACCTTTTTGGGTAAAAAATATTCTTTTTCACTAGTTTGTGATTACGTAGATACAAACATTGAATATAACCGCCCCACCTTCTAACTGTAGCTGCGGCAGTAACCACAGTAGTTGGAAGAGTACGAACGCAAATGTTATAGAATCTGCAAAGAACGAATATGTTTCAGAATCTAGATATTTTTCCCTTTATAATGTGTTCTAGATACCCTGATTTTGTCAAAGAACGCAGGTGTTAGAGACAGTTCAGTTTATATGTTATGTCAGATCGCTTGTTTTGTCTTTAGTAGTTTGGTCAACAACTTTCACGTTTTTAACTGGAAGAATATTTTGTGTATATAGGCGATTGACGAAAGTGCGAAGATGTTATAGGATCTAGATAGTTTTCAGTTCAGGATGTGTTATAGACACCCTGATTTTGTCAAAGAACGGAGAATGGGGACAGTTCAGTTTATATGTTAGAGATCGCTTGTTTTTTCTTTAGTAGTTTACGAGGTCCAAAGCTTTCACGTTTGTTTATAAAAGCGATTGACGAAAGTCCAGACATTATTATACGTGCTGTGTGGTTTCGTTTCTTCCACTCTTAGTGGTTTTAGGTGGCATTGTGTTCACCTTTTTCTTGGCAATTATGTGCAGAGATTCACACGGGACAGGACACGATTGTGGTGTCATGGAAGGTGAACACAACGGCAGCACCGATTACCACGGCCACCAAGGTGAGGACCAAGTTGTGCTTTGCCAAGGAGAGCCAGGTGTTGCGAGCGTGGCGCAAGACTGTTGATGACTTGTCGAAGGATAAGACGTGCTTGTACAACATCGCTCTGGCGCCTTACAGCACTACTGGAGCCACAACCACCTACGTGCTCCCCCGATCTATCCCCGGTGCCAAGTACTTCGTCCGCGCCTACGCCCTGGACGCCAATGGCCAGCAGGTCGCCACGGGCCAGACCAGCGCCGACAAGGTCGCCAACACCTTCACCGTCATCCCCATCACGGGCCGCCACAGCAGCATCGACGTCGCCGTGGGCGTCTTCTCCGTCTTCTCCGTCGGGTCCCTCTTCGGCTTCTTCATCTTGGAGAGCATCTGGTTGAAGCGGAAGAAATCCGTGTAGGTTTTTGAACCTATATCATTACATAGATCATTTCATGGAGGCTACAAGTCAGAGAGAAAATAGTAAGGTTGCCACTTTTTGGGCTTGGCGACTGGTCATTAGTAATCCTCCTTCCGTTTCTAGACGATCAGAAAAAAATATATTTCATTATTTACAGCCTAGAAGATGCTGACAGAGGTGACGTAGGCAGGAGTTGATGTACAGATGAAAAAGCCGTCTGCGCGCTGTGCGGACTCGTCTTACTAGAGCTAGCATGGAGTCTTGAAGCATCATGTTGCAATGTATCATGTTGATTGTTCCGGAAATAAACTTGTTGACGTGAAAAAGCGAATATCTCTTGTGTAAGTGTGACCTAATTATCTGTACTGTACATCTACTGCATTGGGTTTCTGTCATGAATCAGTTAGCTGCTTTGAATTTTGTGAATCTGAAACACACAACACTTGAGCGTCAAAAGCCACGGAATGTTTTACAGTGTCAGCAAACTTGCTGTTGTGATTATGTGAGTTAGTACGTTTTAGTGGAGATGCATCCACCCATGGATGTGAACAGTCTTCATTTTATATCTCAAGAGACCAGTTGTTGGCTTCAACAAAGAATGAGATCTTGGAGAATGAGGAGTTCATGATGGTTCCTGATTCTGGATTATAATGGAACACAGAATTTAACTGTGAAGCAACCACCTCAGCAAGGAGGGATGATTTTGTTTAATTCATGCACCGAAATTCTAATCAGCACAGATTTTGTATTTTGATCATAGGATATGAAACCTACGCTCTTCAGCAGATTATTTGAGAACTTGTTCATGCATGATGTCTTTCCATGAGGCTGGAGTTGGTGAACTGATTTTCTCAACTCAATCGTTGATAAAAAAGACCGGACAACACAAGGCACGGCGGGTAACTTCTGAATCAACACAACTGGCTTCCACTAGTAGCATACCTGTCGTTTTTCATTCCCCACTTTGTGGGAACAGTGAACAGTGCCGGAATATTATGCCTATATTTCTGTCTTCTTGTGACCAAAACTACTCGCCAACATTGACGCAACAGGCGCGGTTTCATTCCTTTTTCATTTATAGTAAGTGAAAAGCGACACATTTCCTACTGGTGTTCTTTTCACTTAAAATCGATCGCTATTAAATCATGACTCTTTCTTAAGCAATTTTCTCTATTTCATCCGTTGGGATTATTTCACACATCCCTTCTCACCAGTCTTCATGGAAGGTGGGCGAGAGGTCCACAGAACTTAAACTAGTACACGATAAGAGGTTTATCTTGCCTGATATGTCAACGATGCGTGAAATTCAGGCACTTTAGAATAAAAATTCAGCATATCTATCACAAAATGATTTGTAGTGAGCACATCGATTGTTTTGAAGGCCATTGAAGCATAATTACAGTATTGACATAGTTGGCTCAGACACTTCTTTCCAGCCAATTTTCCAGCTTCAGTAGGGTGTGAGACTAGTGCTCTAGGAAAGGAGGCAATTTAATTGGGCAATACAATTTCAAGTTTCTACAAAGGATTTGGTACTTTGAGACTGGTTCATAATAGCGTGGGTTAGCATTGGAAATATCGTCAGGTTTAGCCCGGGGCTGAAAATCCTGTGCTAAGAGGGGCGAATGTGGAAAGAAGGGGACTACGTTGAATTTTTTTCATCCCTGCCTTACTCTAAGATTAGTGTGGGTAACTGTTGTGGTCTTCTAACCATGTCATTCTAACGCATTAAAATAACATGATTCTGATGTCATTCAAGTGTGTCCGAATGACATTCCACAGGAAGATTTTGGAGTGTTAGCCCCCGGTGCTAATGGACCAATGGGGGCCGGGCTAATCCCCAATTGATAATGTGGGTTAATCCCTCAAACTTTAGCTGGGGCAAGCGACCAGTTTTTGGGGCTAATGTCTTCATTAAAAAGAGTTCTCAAGTTAAGAAACTCAGTGCTACGGGGCTAAAAGGGGGGCTATCACATGAAGCGTTAGCCCCGGCTAAGTCCTCCAAATCTTCTAGTGTTCTAATGTCGTTCTACAGCAATCTAGAAGAATGTCGTTCTAACCACCTGCTCCCACTTGTAAGAAAGCACTTCAGTGTCCACCCGCCTGTAGATAGCATTTTGCAAAAGCTCAAAATCCCCCCAAAAATTGGCCTGTCACAGCGATCCGGTTAACCCTTAAACGTCAAAAGGCCCTGGGCGGGGCAGCCCGGAAGGCATCTAAATTTTTGGAGGGAAAAAAAATAAAAAAATAAAAAGAACGAAAAAAAATGAAAAAACGGCTTTGCTGGCCACTGCTGGCCAACACTGTAGCACTGCGGGCACTTTTCAAAAAACGACCTCAGCTGCCCCAACCTCAACTCCTGCTCATTTTGATAACTTTGATTGCTTGCCAATGTTTCCACAATCTCCCAAATGAGGCGCAAATTTGGAATCTAGATCCCTTTTTCAGTAGCTTTCCAACACACCAATCCTCGCTTGATTTGGTTGAGAAAATCCACTTTTTTCTTCATTATTCTCTCATAAATAAGCCCATGGGGCTTACTTTGACGTTTAAGGGTTAAACACTGCAACACAAGCTGCACGTCAAGTGTATGAAGTTGCATTCGAAGAAAACTCTGCAGATTTGGTCCGAGAGTTTCATGCAATTTTCAAGCAGGCGATCATTCATGTGTCAAAAAGTCATATACTTAACAAGAATCAGAATTTGAACTAGCAAGGTTTTTGTCATATAATACATATATCATCATGCTAAACCAAGATTAATACTCTAAAGATTGTGCAATAGCGAATGCAAGAAACTAAGAACCTTTGGGGCCAAATGACAAAGCCATTCTTTTCTAATTAACACAATGTGATCAACCACCAGAAAAATTGTTTTGGATTGATTAGAATGGGACGTGCTATTTAACGTGGATTTCATAAAGCAAGTTATTCACATGAGAGATGCACCAGGTTGTGGTTTTCAGATAGTTTTGTAACGTTTTGGTTTCATAGCCTCACTATTGATTAGGAGCCCTCAGACCAACCAAAAGTACTGTATGTAGATTGAATAAATGGTTGTGATTCGATAGAACTTGGCGTTCTCTATCTTCCGGTTGTCAAAGATTATCTTGTCATGAAGTTCCTGCAACATCATTGATGCAAAGGCCACCACCGCAACTGAGTTCTTGAAAAAGTTACTTTAGGTACACTAAATCTACCTTTTCCAACATGAGAATCTATCGTGAGAGCGTGAAATTTCCTTTGAAAGTGGTTGATCCCTCCAGACCGCCCTGCACCTATGATAATTGTGTGTGCAACAATGTCAATGAAATGGATAGTACTAGTGAGTGCCTATTTCAGGACAAGTGCTTCTCATTAGCATGGTATTCAACTCAGTCAAAAAGAACCTCCTTTCTTGACCATTTGTACAGTCTGTACAATTAAAAGCAATACAGTACCGTGAGGGAGTCATCTTAGCTTTTCAATACTAACTCCCTCTGTTCCGAAATAAAAAGCAACTTTTAGAACTGGAATCAATATATGTTCCCACATGTCCTTTATTTCAAAACAGAGTCTAGAGTATTATTTTGCAAATAGGGAGTGTTGATCAAAGTGCGAGCTTATGAGACAAGACTCTACTACGAGGTTCCTGCAATCCTGCCGAATGAAGCCAAACCATTGCAGCCCGAGATATTGGCTCTAGTTTGTGGACCAAAGCACCCAAATTATGTGCTTGATGCACAAAACCTTTTGTTACGTCATGCTATGTCACCCTGTATCCACATTAAGAGCAAAGGTGAATTACTACAAGGTATCGATAGATGCAAAGGGCCCTGGTAGTAATTTTTTTGTATTTTCCTTACAATTTTCTTTTCTCCAAACTCAAAAAGAAAAATCATTCCAAAAAAATCAATGAAAATCTTGAGATTGAGACAAGTGAACCAGGTAGAACACAGAAACCCTAAGTTCAAGTATCCCAAACCAGAACCTAATAGTGTAAAAAGGGTTATATTAGCAGGAGTGTTGTTTTTTTAACACGATGGATAGTCCTTGCCTAGAAGGCAGGGCCCAATAACACATCCACAGTTCGCACATATTATAAACAAGTCAGTAATTACACATGATTCACTACTTTACATGATACTGTCAAATTTGCAGGACATTCGCATCAAGATATCTTTTGCTTACAGTCCGCAAATTGCATATAATTGCAGTACGTGTAAAAGTTAGTTCTCCGTCATCCAAAACATTAAGTCTTATGAAGCGCGATTGAAAACCTAAAACAATGTCACCTTCAATGCATGCCCAGTGCCATGGAGCTCTTCACATCTACAGTTAATCAAGCACCTTTGTGGAATTCTGTAACAGCATATAAATCGTCTACTTTGCAGACGACCTTCACTTGCTTGAACCCTGCAGCCAAGCCCAGCTTGCGGAAGTCGCGTTCTGTTCGTTCACATGCACCCGAAGCACAACTCCCCAACATGTGAACGTCAAATTGTATCGCCATATGATCGCCTCCATCAAAGTCGATGATTTCCCATGTAACGGCAAAGCCTGGTAACAGTTCTTCAAGATCTTGACGCAGCACTCATCATCCCAGTCGTGCAATATCCACTACAAATCAAATCACAATATGAGCTTACTCAGCAGCAGGACTCATGATCTCTGATTTCTGTGAACCATACAGTCTTACAGTAGATTCCACGAACTGAACCCTGCAAAAATTGGTCGTGGTGGAAGACAAACCTTCATGAAGATGGCGTCACCACCCGACGGAACGGACTCAAACATGTCCCCACTCACATGCTCCACTCCTGAATTCGAATGACATATTCAGTCCCCAATTCGTAATTTCAGATCAACGTCCGACATGGCGCAGCTAATACCATACTACGTCCTCCCTTTCTCATCAATCACTGGGGAAATCCAAAGTCCATAGATGAACCATGAGTGTAGGGCAGATTCCATTGTGGACTATGGAATTTGACGATGGAATTTGGACAAACTTCATCTCTGGACACTTTGGATTTCCTCAGTGAATGTTCATGTAGAGATGCTGGTTACACAAAACCAAACCCAGAGATCATCATGGTGAATTTGAAACATTGTGCAATATGAGCATCCACGTACACCTGGGGAGCTTCTCTTGTGCTTCTCACCTGGCAGTGGAGGGCACGCATCAATCACGTGAGGCTGGTCGAAGTTGATACCCTTCACATGCGGATACTTGGCAGTGATAAGACGAAGTGCAGAGCCAAAGCCACCGCCAACATCCACCAACAATTTCACGTCTGCAAATCCAAGGTACACGTCCAAAGTGGCTTTCATGTAAATCTCGGAATGCCCGGCCATGGCCTTGTTGAACAACTTACCAAACGCCGGGTTCGACTGTTCCCCGTACTCCCACAAGTTCACGCCGTGCGCTCTGGCGAACGGCGCGACTGAATCATCCAAAATGGACTCGTGGATGTGCTCCCACGATTGCAAGAATCCGCCGGGGGCTTGGCACATTAGTAGGAATGCGAGGAAAGAGCCGTGGTCTGGGTCGTCCACCAGGTAGCGGGCGATGGGTTCCAAGGCGTAGCGGCGCTCCGTGGCTGCACCGTCGTCGTCGTCGCCCAGGGTGACGACCTCGCGCAGGATCTTCTTGGCCGCCATCATGCGGAGGAGTCTTGCGAGGTACGTGAGGTTGATGGTCTTCCCTGGCAACGCGAGCGCTGCGAGCTCGGGAGCAGTGAGGAGGGCGTCGTCGCCTGCTTGCGCCAGCGTTTGGAAGATGTTGAGCCGCGCGAGTGCTGCCACTGCACCCGGGATGGCTGACATTGTCACAAGCTGCAGGGCATCCAACCTCACCCGAGTCTCCATGTTAGTTGGCTCCTTCAAGGCCATTCTGCGATCATCTGCTTCTCCAAAAGGCTCGACGACTCAACCACGATGAAATTACAGTATGATGCCTCGGACTCGCTAGCTGTGGATCAACTTGAAAGAATTCTTTGATCAATGCAAGGGCAACTGTCCATCGATCTGTTGATGATTCCAGGATGGAAGGATGTTACAATGTTCTGTGGTGAACTGTGAGTCCTTTTATAAGATGTCCTTTTATAACATGTGATCTTCCATATCATTCAATAGCCTTCTTGCGCTTCGCCTTTCCTTCATGCACTTTGTTCATCATCATGGAGCTCCACTTGTCCAATTAGCGATTGATGAAGTTCTATTGGGTGTGAAATATGCTCCACTATGTACTGTGGGTCAAGGCAGAGCCACACTAGTAGCAGATATGTCATTTTCCATTTCCCACTTTGTGGGAACAGCGGAATATTATACCTATATTTTTGTCTTCTTGTGACCAAAACCACTCACCAGCACTGTCACAATCCATGTGCCTGGCGCGGTTTCATTCCTTTTTCATTTATAACGACACATTTCCTACTAGTGCCACTGCATGCTACTGAATGTTATGTTCCGGTAGTTTACCTCGATGGGAGAAAGATCAACTATTTGCTGTGACACAAACCCATGACATGATGTGAATGACGATGACAGCCCTTTACCTGCATTCGGGTCGGTTTCATTCCATGCAAATTATTATTTAATCCTAGTGAGTGTTCTCACAGCAGAGAAGATTTCCATTACTGTAACGCGTGCCGCAATCGCAGGCAGCTCAAAAGGCAAAGTGCCTCACCCGACGGACGATATCCACAACAATCCGGCACTCTGATAATGTTCCATTGGCAGAGCTTGGGTGCCAAGGATGTGAGACTGCGCCACGAATCTCTGATTAAACATATATCAGCATCCTACAGCTGCTTCCCACACTACTAGCGAAGGTGTCGCTTCTTACTCGCAAGAATCTAGAACAATGTCAAAGTTCACTGTACACGCTTGTCCTACGTGGCAAATCGCACTCACCAAGTCTTGAGCGCCTGGGCAGTGAGTGCGAAGTGGCACCGTTTGACTAACCGAACGAGTGAAAAGCGACCCCTTCTCCTTGTAGGGACACTCCCGTACACAAAAAAGTTTATAGAGAATCCTCTCTAAAGCATTCAGGACGACATTGCCGTGGGAGGATTGTCTGGCGGGAAGAAGCTCTTCGTAGGCCAGTGTGAAGAGCATTTTCCAAAGCACTTACACTACAAGGAGAAGGCGTTGCTTTTCACTCAGTAGGTGAGTCAAACGGTGCCACTTTGCACTCACTGCATAGGCGCTCAAGATTTGGTGAGTGTGATTCGTCACGTAGGACAAGTGTGTACAATGAACTCTAACATGAGTGAGAAGTGATGCCTTTGCTAGTAGTGTTACAGGTAAGAGTGAAACTCTTTACATACCTTACATATGTTTTGGTGACACTTCAACTTGTGAATTAAAGCACATACAAGTAAGAGTTAACTCTTTACATAGATTATGCATTTGTTTTGGTAATGCTTCAACTTGTGAATTGTTGTGTATTCTTATGGGGTTTGTTACCTTCTCCATAGGTGATGAAGGACTTCTATTGTGAAAACAAAACCATCACATTAATTCCCTAAACGTCATCACATAGCAAAAACGGATATCAAAAAATAAAAATAAAAATACAAAATAAAAAAAAACAACACTTCCGAAAAAAAGGTTACCATTTAGCCAGAATTTATGCAGGGTAAAAAATGTAAAGCCATCTAGAGTACAACCCATGTTCCCAAAAGATGGGTTGCAGTCCTCATATTTGTTGGCGCCCAACTTCCATTCAGTTGTCAATTTCATTCAATTAATCCATGCAGAGCTACTGAATGTGAATTCATATCTATAAACCCTTAACCCCTAAACGTCAGAGCGTCCAGAAAGTGGACGACTAACAGATTCAAACCCTTCTCACGTTCTCATCAATGCTTGGATGAAAGTCATCCAATTTTTTGGAGATTCTTCACCAAGTTGTTCTCCTATCTAACGGTTGGATTTGATTTCATATTTTTCTAAAATTACAAATGTAGAAGTATGTCAAGTCGTTGACCAAGCTAAAATTGCATTGACTGTAGTTCAAAAGTGGCCTTGCAAAAATGAGGTTATAGATTTAAGAAACACAATTTTTTTAAAGAATCACCACGTTTAAGAGTATCTCATTTCAAATTCATTCCAACAAATTTTACTCAAAAAATATTAAAATTTTGTTTGTAATCGAATTTAGAAGGAATTTCAAAGTTTAACTTTCAAATTTTATAATTAAATATTGATGATAGTATTAGTGAATCAAACCGTACAGATGGAATCTAAAATTCAAAATCTAGAACTTTCATGTGTATATCTATTCCAAAATATTCTTCTAAATAGTAGTTTATGATGCTTTTTCTCAAATTGTCAATTCCAGGGACACCCTGGTACGTGTAGGGGTTAAACAACGGCCAGGCCAAGATCTACCTTTTCAATGTAATTCACTATTCAATTCCAATTCTTTTCATTGAAGGATTTTTGTTGGTCATGCCACCTCTTTAAGTTAAATTTAGGTCATTCAAGCTATTTTAGATTTTACATGGGTCTCAACTATAAAAATGAAGCTTACCAAGTTTAGTTTCTATTCCATTTTGAATTTTTGGAAAACTTTGAAAATTGAGTATTTTATTGGAGTTACAAGTTCAGTGGATATTACCATGGTATCAATTTTGTAAATTTAAATACATGGATGATTTTCATTTACCATACTTTTCTTCATTTTAATTTACACCTTTGGTAAAAAAATAGTATATTTTTAGTATATTTTGTAATTGATATGAATTTTCTTTACAATCACTTCAAAAAATCATAATAATTTCAAATTCTCACCAAAATTTATGAAAAATTCATAATTTGTAATAGACACATTGCTTCATCTATAAAAATATATATATAATTTTTAATCTTATCTTATTTATAGTGGCAAATTTGAGCGTGACATGTAAAACATGATTCTATGGTCAAAGGCCTAGGCATTTAGGGGTAAATTTGTTCATAAGTGGTAAAAAAATTAATAGATTATAAACATTATGTAATATACCTAGATATCATATAATCATTACATATTATTATCTATAGTTAAATAAATATATAAATAATTATGTCATCATAATATTACATATATCGCATAATTATGTATGATTCTAGGTATAATTGTATATTGTAATTTATAATTATAATACAATTATAAGCATAATTTATTAATTTCATGTTCTGTCCTAAAAATATCGAAAATAGCATAATATAGCAAAGAATATAACCGGCACTTACATATGAAAACACGGCCTTAGAGCATGCCCAATAGTTGATCATTGTGCACCAAGTTCTCATCCAAGATGGTTTGTGAGAAGTGAAAACTTCCCTAGCAACAACCACCAAGCATACCTAGAATAGAGTGCATTGACCAATTCAATTACATACTACTACTTTTGTCACTACTTAGGACAATCATAATGGCAGAGAACAAATTTACTAAACTTAACTTTATAAAGTGAGAACATAGTCTTGTCATTGAATAGGACAACATGCTTAATGTGAGAACCACCACTTGCCATATTGACAATATTTGGTGTGCAAATATGAACTCCACACTATAAGACATAGTTTATCATCCAGAAATGGGTTTGGTGCTCGGTTTGGTGAGTAGAAAACAATGGGTGTTGTTGGGTTTGCTCTTAGAACTGACAAGCTAACTCCAAGACTAAGTCAAAGCCCAAGACCAACGCGGCGGATGTACAATTAGGGTGCATTCACAATAAAACGAGCCAACCCCGCCCAGTTATAACGACTCTTGATGAGTGCTTAGAAAATAATATCTTCAATTTATGTAGATACTAGAAAAATTTAAGGACATTTTGCGACATATTTTGAACATTTTAGCACATTTTAGTCGTTATTAACATTTGGTTACGACCATATTTTAGTCGTTTCGGAGTACCAATAACTTCCCAAACATCGTCATACTTTAATATATTGTATAATGACATCTATTATATGTAGTTACTAATTTATATTGCATTATCAATTCATATGATAAGATTATTGCTTAACAATCCGTTAAATTAATCATCGGTTACAGTTTCCTTGGGTCGTGTTACTGTGAATGTACCCATTAAGAAAAGAATATACACTATCTACACCAATTATTCCCATTACAATAAGTGACAGAATTAGTGTAAGACTTTACATCAATCTTCACACTAGTTTCAATACATCATAACATTCAATAGTCTCTGTGACTGTTGCCTTCCCCTAACAGAATGATGTGGAATATCCCACATCATATCATCCCCCCAACGAATTGATGTGGGATATTCCACATCACGTGAGTAGCTATGAGGGCAGGTGGCATTAACCAAGAGCAACTAACCATGGTGAATAGTAATCAAAAGCATTCACTCAGTCACAATTCAACAGTGTCATGTAATTGTTTATTTGATTTAATAGCCCATTCAATTAGAAATCACTAGTCACTCCATATATAAAGGTGGATGAAACTAAAAGGCAACCTTCTTGAAGGCTACTAAATGTTATGATATACATCTCAAATGTACATTACTGTAAGAATTTTCAAATACTCTCAATTACTGTGACTCATACTTTTGTTGTAATGCCACAATTACTATGAGAATACCGAATTATTATGACTTACAACAATGGCAATAACCGGTGTACTCATGAAGGTCATGTTGGATGTTGAATATGTTGCACATTCTCTTGCCGGATCAGACAAAGCCATTGCAAGCTATTGAATGTTATGGAGAGCTATAAAGAGTGCTGGTGAATGCTCTAAGAGCATTTCCACCCATGCACGCTAGGACTAACTCTCTAAAATTATTCATCTACATTTGAAGAGCCCTTGTACCTACACTCCCCCACCCTTGCACGCCCCTCACACATCAAAAGTGCACATCAAATAGTCAATGGACCAATCACAAGTAGAATGTGGGGATATAGTCAACTAAATAGTGATTTGAAGGGCCATTTCTTGACACGCTAGGATTGAGAGTCAAGAGGCATTTTGGAAGGGCCCTTGGCACTTTTCATCTAGTTCTGGAGTGCGAGAGACTCTGGGAGGGCTGCGGTGGAGCTGCTCTAACACGCTAAGATTGAGAGTCAAGAGGTATTTTTGAAGGGCCCTTGGCACTTTTCATCTACTTCTTGAGTGTGAGAGACTTTGGGAGGGCATGGGTGGCCATGCTCTAAGTGTCAATTATACGGATGCACACACTCTGTAGGCAACCTACTCAGTCTACAGTGATCTTGAGCTAGATGCCACAGGCACACGAAACATACGTGGACCAAAATTAATCCTCTGGAATGATATATAAAATAAGGTAGGATGTCCTAAAACCACCACCTCCCCCAATTATGTCATGTAGACTTTTCTTGGGGTCACCACAGTTGAGACTTAAAACCACCAATTTCACTATTGAAGGAGACCAATGGCACACCAAGCATTGTGAAGAAATAGTTGGTGGTTTTGGGTTAGCTCATGAGCGGAATTAGGAACAACAAAGTGTGAACATGAGGAAACCTAGAGGTTTGATTTGGGTCACAGGTTACTTTCCACTTTGGAATTTTGTATAAAATTAACAAATGTGAATTACATGTTGCAAATTTTTGCAATCCTCATCAAAACCTATTTCGAATGCGGTCAATTTTTTTTTCGAATTTAGGACTGCCAAAAATAGTCCAGATTGCTTAAGTTGGTGGTTTTAGGACAATCAACCTTAATACAACCTGCAATAAAAATAAGAATCACATGTTAATTGCAAAGGGAATCAAAGATCCACTCACGGAGGCACCGGAATGCTTGCAGGAATCCTTGATTTCAACTTTTCCCCGCGTCTGCGCCCAGTCGCCCACTGATCGATGATCGATCGCTTCCCGGCTCGCAGGAGCTGCCTCCACAGAAAGATACTCTGTCACCAGGCCCGGGTCTAGCTCCCGGCCTAGCTAGCTCTTGAGCAGTAGTACCGCTAGCTAGTACTTACGTCGATTGATTCACGGAGTTCTGTTCACTTGAATCATGATGTAATCAACTTACTAGCTCGCCGCAGAATCATTTGAATCACGCCAATTCAAGTCTGTCGTAATATTAATAGTAAGTGTGTAAACCATCATGCACGCCATTGATGCCATGTGTTGTTTCTGTTGCCCATATTCCCGATTTCACTTTGGTATGTGTCCATCCCAATCTATGATATATACTTGCACTTACTGTAGGAATCTCGTCTCACTTTTCCACGGCACGTACAGTCTACCCTCCATAATATGACGATATTATTGTTTGGAGCAATACACATGTGACAAGTCATTTATGGGACTAAGGGCCTCTTTACACTAGAGACGAGAAGCCGTGAGGAGAGAAAATTCAGCCAATGGGAGGCCTAAAAACCGAGAAGACCAAAGAATGTCACTTTACACCCGAAATTTTCAGTCCAAGGGACGGAAGGAGGAGAAAATGACATGGACAACACTTTTGTCCTTCGTGGCAACAAAAGTGCACATTTTTCAAGGCCTCCGGATTTTGCGTCAAGCCCACCTCAAGAGGTGGGTCTAACGCAAAATCCGGGGGGCCGTTTGGCCAAAATTCTCACAACCAATCATTTTTTATTTTTTAAAAAATATATAAGAACTTTATTTTTAAAAATTAGCACTTTATTTTGTGGCCCCTTCTTACTTTACACTATATCCAAAGGCCGTCAAGTTCAAAGGTTGGCTTCTCAAGGATGAACCATGGCCCTTGTGAGGTTTTCTCCACGGCTTCTCGCCTCTAGTGTAAAAAGGGCCTAAGAGCAAGCCTAGCAGTTTTGATGAATTCATAGGTACAACGCCATTTTTAATTGGGAGAACATGAGCATAGGCGAAGGGTCTGCATGCTCGTCCCAGCAGAACCCAATATTATGTTGTAGCCAGCACCTTATTCCCTGTTGTTAGAGCATTGTAAAATGCGCCATCATGCTGTCAGTCAACTGCTGGCTACTGGATCCCCCACAACTCTTAATTAAATTTAGTGCAAGAAAAAAAGCACCCGCCAAGACAGTAGTATTTGGCGTGGTGAAATCAAATTTAATGGCATTGAGCATCATCTTGGGGTTGGCGTCATTGCTGCTAGAGTGAACAAGGGAGCCACTGCCCTTTATTTTGACGTTGGGTCAACGAATTTACTACTGTTGGGCATGCTCTAAGGCCGCTTCACAGTATGACCAAAGGTCAAGAGTGCGTCAAATGCGTCCAATCAAATTGTAAGAAAGCATTTAGTTCGCTATTCGATTGGTGGAATTCAATGGACTCTTGACCTTCGACCATAGTGTATTTGAGCGATCCTAATCCATGCTTCTCACTTTGAAGTTAGGGCTTCCCAAAGACATCATAATAGAGAGGGACAATTGTACTCACATGCTAAAAGAGCAGTGAATTTAGACTGCTAGTGAATCTATAACTACATAGAATTACTTCTTACTTTCGTAGGTTAAAAGTTGCAAATTTTCAACTTTTAGAGTAGATCACCATCCGTCTTTTAAAACACTAGTACTGTAGAAACCCTGCCGCGTAAAGTAGCAAAAAAACCCACGATAAGACCCCACATTCATGACGAACTAGACTAGAACTTTGTGAGTCTTTTGGGGCATGCTTCTCTAATCTACACGAGCGGTGTTTCTACTAGTTAAATAAATTCAAAGATGAAATTTTTGGATGAAAAGTAAACAATTAATGCTTGAAATTGCCAAAATATTATTAATAGCTCTTGGCGACTTGCCCTCGGCAAATAGCCAATTCTTGTTGTAGTTGTGCAACCTTGGCAAAGTGACTAGTACTTTTTTTTTTCTTTTACAATTATTAGGTTGGATGATAAAAAATGAAAACACACATTTGGTTAAAACTAGACTTCTAGATTGGAAAAGTGATGGGGAGAGGTGTCCTTCTCAATAGAGATAGGTCCCCAATTTTCTACGAATAAGAGCACTGTAGAAAAATTAGGGACCTATTTCTATTGAGAAGAGCATCACTCCCCATCACTTTTCCAATTTAGAAGTCCAGTTTTAACAAAATGTGGTTCAATTTTAACAAAATGTATGTTTGAAGATTATTTTTGATTTTGCACACTTAGAGATAAGTGATTGGTTGGAAATTAATATAGTAAGTTCATCAAAAATTTAGAACCCCACGAATTTTAAACAATTTCCGTGCGGCATCCGATATTTCATCGGTTCGTACATTTTTTGCATAGATTCTGCACAGATTTCGCGCTAATTCCGCACGGATTTTGCACTCTGTTAGATAACGAAATGAGTGAATGTAGAAGTTGTGCAGATTGAGTGCAGAATTAGCACAAAATCCATGCGGAATTCTTGCGAAAAATGCACGAACCCATGAAATAGTGGATTTTGCACAAAAATTGTTAAAAATCAATGAAGTCCTAAATTCCTGATGTTGCACAGGTGGGATAATCAATAATTGACCTACTCTCTAAATAAGTGGCCCCAACTAGTGATGAAGTTTTAATATGATTATCCTATACGAGTGGAGATGCTCTTAAATAGTCTACAAAAGTCATAAGTGGACCTATCAACTATAAGTTCACTATCCCTCTAGTAGTGAGTGTAAGTGTCACTTCATGCTAGGACCACATAGGCTATGAAGCAATCGGTTTGAAACATATGAAGTAAATTGCATGTTGTAAACTAGGGAATAAAGAAAATGAACTCAAAGTTATATGTGGTGATTGGTTAAATATAACTTTTTCACCAATTAAGGAACGGAGTTAGTAAGTGCCAGTTTGTCGAAACAAAAAAAAATCTTGTTTGAAATGGAACAGTAGTTGAAAATTCAACATCACTATTATTAACCCCTAAACGTCACAGTGTCCAGAAAGTGAACGACTAACAGATTCAAACCCTTCTCACGTTCTCATCAATGCTTGGATGAAAGTCATCCAATTTTTTGGAGATTCTTCACCAAGTTGTTGTCCTATCTGAAGGTTGGATTTAGTCATATTTGATTATATATTTTTCTAAAATTACAAATGTAGAAGTATTTCAAGTTGTTGACCAAGCCAAAATTGCATTGACTGTAGTTCAAAAGTGGCCGTGCAAAAATGAGGTCATAGATTTAAGAAACACAAAAATTTCAAAGAATCACCACGTTTAAGAGTATCTCATTTCAAATTCATTTCAACAAATTTTACTCAAAGAATATTAAAATTTTGTTTGTAATCGAATTTAGAAGGAATTTTTAATTTTAACTTTCAAAATTTATAATTAAATATTGGTGATAGTATTAGTGAATCAAACCGTACGGATGGAATCTAAATTTCAAAATCTAGAACTTTCATTTGTATATGAATTCCAAAATATTCTTCTAAATAGTAGTTTATAATGTTTTTTTCTCAAATTGTCAATTCTAGGGACACCCTAGTACGTTTAGGGGTTAAACAAAACCGTCACATTTATGTACAAACATTTGTTGCTAAATGTTGTTTCATTCATCTTCACTTCATTAATTAGGAGTAAGGTATGTGCATGCACAAACTATGTAATAATATTACTATCTAAAATTCTGGGCAATGGTCTGATATGGGTACCCCGAAAAGCCCTTTTAACTCTGAAATCAATCCCTATGGCAACTTTGATTGAATCCTTCTTTAAAACAAAATAAAAAATAAATCGACTAAATGTGGTTTTGATTTCCTACACCCATGAAGTACACAATAAAAAACACGTGAAAATTGAAGAGTTTTAAAGATTTTAAAAGAGACTTTCTGTACAAAAATCAAAATTGTCCAATCTATTTTTAAAAAATCCAAAATATTTGTTAAAAATATCCAATGATGTCATTTTGGTACCAATTCTTGATATGAAGTACATCTAGATATTTGTTGTTTGAAATGATTAATTTGAAGAATTGAAAATATTATTTATTCGTATTACAATGCATGCAAATGCTGATTTTTGGCAATTTTCCCACGAAGCATAAAAACATGAAAATTAATTTGTTCAATTAAAATTTTGGACTTGAATTAAAGTATTTCATGTCATCCAGGTGTGGATATATGTATATATATATATAATATTTTTTTTGGTTGTTTAGATTGATAGAGTGCGTGGCCGCGCACTCTATCCGTCTTCCACTCACTCCTCTCCTCCCTCTCTCTCTCTCCCCTCTCCTTCTCATATGCATAGGGGAGAGGGGGATAGAGAGAGGGAGAGGAGAGAGAGAGAGGAGGGGGGAGGAAGAGGAAGAGGAATAGGATGCGCAACTGCACATCCCATCAGCCTAAATGGCCAAATTTTAATTTTTTTTTTTCTTTCCCCTCTGCCGTTTAGCATTCAGCCGCCGACTGAACTCTAAATTTTATTTTATTTTATTTTTAGAGTTCATGAACCCTAAACAAAAAAGAAGACGAAATGAAAAAAGAAATGTGTGTTTTTTTTCTTTTTTTTTTCTTTTTTTCCCTTCTTTGGTGCGGGTGTGGGGTTTGTGGCTGCCACAAGAAAGGAGAATAATAAAAAGAAATGAATGAAGAAAAATAGAAGAAAAAGAAGAAGACAAGAAAGAAGACAAGAAGAAGACAAGAAAGAAACAAGATAAAAAAAAAGATAAAAAAAGAGATAAAGATAAGGATAAAAACAAATAAAAGAATAGTTTGTTCAGAATAAAAGTGATTGTAGAAAAACAAAAATCACTATTTTTTAATGAATTTTTCATAATTCTTTTTTAATACGTTCAGGGCCAAGTGCATGATTATATAGCCAAATGCGTAAATAGTGAACTGCGTGTTTTTAGTGCTTTTAAGATGGATAGAAGAAAAAATATTGTAGGTGGAAGGCAAGGTTGACACATCTTAACTAAATATACATATTTTTTAAATTAAAGTTTAGCAAATAGAATATAGGCAAATATTCTTCAAGATTCATTTTGTTTGCCAATTTTCATTTATTTTAGAAATACCTTCTACAAACTATGTCCTCTAACTATATTAAATGAGTTTTTCTTTTCACTATAGAACATAGTGTTATACAAGTGTATAATGCTGATAACCATGTCATTTAAGCACCAGACTGAGATGGGCATTCCATTTTGCAAGGAGAGGCCTTCTGGATTGTGGATCTCCATGTGAAGATCCGGACAGCTTGGAATGGAATCTAGTCTGCCCATAAAAAAAATCATCTATTGTCTCATTTTTCATTCATAATTTGTGTTTGCATCCAATTTCCAATGTCACATCCAATGTGTTTATTTTTCATCCATTGCTTGCATTTCATCCACATTCTCATCCATCAAAGAGTAATGTTCAATTTGAAGGGGCTTGGGAGTTGTGAATGACGTTCCTTGGTCGGAGAATGTCATCGGTCACTTTGGGAACGTCATTGAGAATTCCTAAGCTCCCTCAAATTGAACATTACTCTCTACTTATAATAACCCCTAAATGCCCACAACCCTTTTCAAATTTGGAGAATTGTAAAGATGCATTATGAAATGCAACTAAGAGGGATGTTTGAACTTGATGTATGAATAAAATTTGTACAATGGCCCCCAATAAGTCTTGCAACCCCACTTTCAAACCTCACACTAAAACATTTATCACACTCGTTACGACGGTTCGCAGACCATGAAATTTTGCATGTACCACTGCTTGGACATAAAGCATTTTTGGGCCAAATTTGGTACCTTGAAAATGCCCGGTTCATGAAATAATGCTAATTTGCTAACTTTTAGGCCTCTATTAAAAAAAAATCATATATGGTACCCAATAGCTACCAAGGATCCAAATTTTTGGTAGAAGGTAGAAGTCGGAATGAGGAACAATATGGTGTTATAAAAAATAATGGTATTCCTAGGTATTTTTGTGTCCACATGCAATTCAAAATTTTAAAAAGAATACCAAATTTTTGTTTGATTACATAATAAAGTAATTGATCTTTTCTTCTCATCTTTTTGTGACACCATGTTATTCCTTACTATGACATCATGGTGTTACAAAAAAAGTGACAAAAGTAGAAAATTACTTTATTATATAATTAGACTAAAATTTGGTATTATTTTTAAAATTTTGAATTGCATGTGGACACAAAAATACCTAGGAATACTATTATCTTTTATAACACCATATTGTTCCTTATCGTGACTTCTACTTTCTACCAAAAATTTGGATCTTTGGCAGCTATTGGGTATCCTATATGATTTTTTTTAAACAAAGGCTTAAAAGTTGGCAAATTGGCATTATTTTATAAACCACACATTTTCAAGGTACCAAATTTGGCCCAAAAATGCTTATGTCCAAGCGGTGGTACATGCAAAATTTCATGGTCAGCGAATCGTCGTAGTGAGTGTAATAAATGTTTTAGTGTGAGGTTTGAAAGTGGGGTTGCAGGACTTATTGGAGGTCATTGTACACTATGAATTTTAGATTCTATCCACACAGTTAGATTTGCAATTGCTATTCACCAATATTTTGTATAAAATTTAAAACTTAAAATTCAAAATTCTTTTGTAATTTAATTACGAATAAGGTATTGACAATTTGTGGATGAAATTTGTTGTGATGGGTTGAAATGTAAAACTCGAAGTGAAGTGATTTTTGGAGATTTTTTGGGTTGCTTAATTTTATGAGTTGACCTTTTCAAGAACACTTTTGAACTAAGATTTTAAATTCTTTTAGTGAATCACTGCAACATAAAATGAGGCATAAAAATTTCACAAATCATCCTCTTTCTAATTGGTTCACACATGCATGAAGCTAACTTTCTATAAAATCTATAGCAAAAATTCTACACTACAAATAGTGCACGATGGATGAGACATTGGAGTTGATTATGTATATAATTCAAAAATTGAACATTTGGGCAGTTAGGGCTTAAACATAGATACAAATCATTTGTGGTCATTGGAGGGGTTGAGGGTTTATGACTAGCTCCTTTAAGTGTCTCTTATCACTAAAGAGACCCAGGTTCAAATCCCGAAGACGCCACAAATTAAATCTTAAATTAAAAATAAAATAAAATATGGTTTCAGAAATTGTGAAATTTGGCTAAATGTGATGGAGAAGAACTATAATGAATGAGGACAAGAATCTAATTGTGATTTTTTGGGCTACACGTGAAACATTCCACACCCTAAGTTCTTCCCAATTATTAAATTGGACACCCAAAGATGGACAACCTATATCCAATCTACCCGCGAAATGGAAAACCCATCTTAGAGTGCCTAAGTGACACAGAGCTCATAAGGTAGGGACACCCAAAAATGCCAATGATTCTAAAACACCATCTTCACTCGGTGTACATTATGTTAATCATATATCTACTTTTGATAAAGAATTGATTATTGAACATTTACCAAATGAAAAGTATGAACTTTCATAACTTTTGTATACAATGTTCAAATGATACATTCTTTGATCCAAAATCATCTTTCAATGGCTATTACCGGTAATAGAATCTACCCAAAATCTTTCAATGGTAGACCTCGCTATCCATACTTTTGAGGCACAGTAGATGACTCTTTATTCATCGTGGTCGTCAAGCAAGTGTTAAGATTATTACCATCATCTTTCAATAATGGCCAACAAAAAAACATATAAACTTGAAAGTCTAATAATAGTAAATAGCATACTTTGCCATCATGGTCGACATCTCATACCAAATAATTTATTTTTTTGAAAAATTCCTTTTCAGTAGATGCCACATTCTGAGAATATTTTTCAAGATCCTCTTTTTCACCATACAAAATATATTTAAAAAAAAAACAATTTCCTATAGATTTGTGGTTTCTCTCCTTATAATTATTTTTACTCAATAGCAAAAAGTAGCACTTTTGGGTTGCCCCACTTTAGAGCATCCACACCCTACTACTGAAAAGCATGAGATTCTCTAAAAATTGGATGAAAAGTGTTTTAATGTATTTAATACTAAAAATTTAGGACATGTGAGAGAACGATGGAATATGAACACGATATAGTGATATATGAACACGTTCCTCTATAGCTAATTTAAGGAAGGGCTCAATATTTAAGATTGATGGACAATAAAGATTACCTATGTATAGTGATTGTGATTGATTCACAGACCATATAGAGGAACACATAGCGGTTCAAGGGTGTGGAGATGATAGAATGTGACTTCAAATTTTGAATGTGATGATAGTGGTCAGAAGGTGAATTGAAGGGAGAATGGTGAGGATACCGTAGTACCATAGCTAGGTCGCCAAAAAATAATTCAAAAAATAAAAAACGTAAAAAATTGAAAATTATGAGGACCAAAAAAAAAATAAAAAAATAAAAAAAATTTAAGCTATATTTTGCTATTTCTAAGCTATTTAGGGCCATTTTAGGCCATTTTTAATCATCTTTTGCTCAAAAACAAAAATTAAAAAATTATGCCCCTTGGTGGTTCTGCTGTGATGGCTCTATATTTTATTTCTCTTTGCAATTGATTCTTTCAATTTGTGCCAAAATAAAATAAAATAAAATAAAAATTAATAAAATCATTTCTCTGAGGAAGGAACCTTATTTTTCAAAAAACATTTAATATTCGTTTGTGGAGTGGCGACCCAACTATGGTACTACGGTACTCTTAGAATATACAGTCCCCGGCAATATGTCTTGCAACCCCACTTTCAAACCTCACACTAAAACATTTATCACACTCACTACGACGGTTTGTTGACCATGAAATTTTGCACGTACCACCGCTTGGACATAAAGCATTTTTGGGCCAAATTTGGTACCTTAAAAATGCACGGTTTATAAAATAATGCTAATTTGCTAACTTTTAGGCCTCTGTTAAAAAAAAAATCATATATGGTATCCAATAGCTGCCAAAGATCCAAATTTTTGGTAGAAGGTAGAAGTCACAATGAGGAACAATATGGTGTTATAAAAAATAATGGTATTCCTAGGTATTTTTGTGTCCACATGCAATTCAAAATTTTAAAAATAATACCAAATTTTAGTCTAATTATATAATAAAGTAATTTTCTACTTTTGTCACTTTTTTTGTAACACCATGTTGTCATAGTAAGGAATAACATGGTGTCACAAAAAGATGAGAAATAGAGGAAAATTAATTTATTATATAATTAGACTAAAATTTGGTATTATTTTTAAAATTTTGAATTGCATGTGGACACAAAAATACCTAGGAATACCATTATTTTTTATAACACCATATTGTTCCTCATTGTGACTTCTACTTTCTACCAAAAATTTGGATCTTTGGCAGCTATTGGATACCATATATGATTTTTTTTTTAACAGAGGCCTAAAAGTTAGCAAATTAGCATTATTTTATAAACCGTGCATTTTAAAGGTACCAAATTTGGCCCAAAAATGCTTTATGTCCAAGCGGTGGTACGTGCAAAATTTCATGGTCAACAAACCGTCGTAGTGAGTGTGATAAATGTTTTAGTGTGAGGTTTGAAAGTGGGGTTGCAAGACATATTGCCGGGGACTGTACAAACCTCAAAATAATTTCAGCACCTATCTTTAGAATGTAATTTTATTTTTGTTTTTTTCCCAGGGCTGCTGTTAGACTAGGCGGTAATCTGGTTGCAGTGTGAGTGTTCTCTCCAAGTTTCAAGTTGTGTTAGTGTATGTTTGAGGAGGGGTGACGTCAGGCTGAGGTCATCGATTCCCCCGGAGGCCGGAGTTTCCAAGATGCGATGCAAGGATAGAAATCTATCTATGGCCCCACGGGAACTGAGACGTATCAACGCCGCAGTCCAGGCTATTGATTCCGTGCTGTCCAGGTGTTGTGGAGTTCGTCACCGGATCCTTTCTGCGAACTGTGAGTCACGAGCTGCTTTTCTCGCCCTGTCTGTCTGTACTGTACTGTACAACCTGGCTTTCCTGCACTGTAAGAAGGTAAGTTTTATCGTCTCATCCTGATCGAATCGATATTCTCGGGACATTTGGTGTCAGTAATTACTATTAGTCATCTCTATTGAATCTTTGTTAAATAGTTTCTCGATCTTCATTCATTAATAATTAGATCCAGTCGTGTTTCAGATGGTACCACACTGTCAGACGGATTCCAGTGTGAGTCGGGAAGCTTCAAGGATAGAAACCGACATTTAGGTGCAGCAATCTGATCATAGTACGTTCTTCCGAAACCGTAGGTTTCTCATCTGTGTTATTTTGTTGTGTATGGATTCATGTCGGTAATTGTGTAATTGCTGAGAGAAAATTGAAGGTGGGTTCCGTTTTTTGACAAGGTTGTGGATTTCTTTCACATGCTGCAGGGAAGTTTGCTTTTTGCAGCACTCACTGGGTCGCCATGGCGGGCACACTAGCAGATGAAGACACCATGGAGTCTGGAGGTAAATTGTTTCCACTTTAGATGCTGAATATTATACACAGCAAAGATCCAACACCTGGAATTCTTTGATACTGTAAAGCCCATGAAAAAAGTGGTGATTTTCAAACCCATGTACAGTTTGGATTCAACTTTGTTTGATAGCCGATCCTTCGAAACGTATGCACAGAATTTGGCGTAGAAAACGAGGTTGATGTAATTAGTCGGTGGGTTTGATTTTTCAGGAATGAAGAAGGTCACAGCATGGCAGCGCTTCAAGAAGAAAGCCTTTCGGATGAAGATGCTCATATGGTGGACACTCGGGGGAGTGGCTGTGGGTGTTTGTTTGGGCGCGGCTCTGTACTCGGTTCACCCTTCCAGTGTGGCCAAAACTCTCATTGGTACATGCAGTGCCCCTTTAATTTTCTACCTCTTCAAATTCCATGGCCACTACTTCACACAAGTTGCATTTTGAGCCCAGGCTAAAACTAACTAATGCCATGGATCCGGGTGTGGCCAGGTTACCCTGGAGAATTGCTGATTCGAGCACTCCAGGAGCTTGTGTTACCTCTCATGGTGTTCGCTCTCATGAGTGGCGTTTTCAATCTGCGGCACTCTGGAAGCGGGTAAGTTCTGAAGTTCTACTCTTCATTCTATTTAGTGTATGATTTACTATTTTGTCGCTTAAATGCTAATTCAAACTTCATGGATTAGTGTGAACACCTATTGATGAACACAATGTCCTTGCTTTGGATTTGATGCTGGCGGTCCCAAGAACTCGTTTACTGTATCATACACTAATTTGACAGTATGTACAGTACATTAAATCAGAAATGACACTAAAGAGTGTAGTGATTGCATGTCGAAATTTTGTTACTTGAGAATCTTTGTGTACAGTAACCTGCATAGTGTCTGTAAACAAGGAAGTGATCTTACCATATTACAATTTGTAATATGAGGCTGACCAGTGAGCCTAGAAAACGAATCTAGATTCTTTTTACAGTGCACAATCTTGAGTTCATGTTATGTTTGGCGGGTGTAGCTGACGAAGTTAAATTATTTATTTCCTTTCGTCCATGATGCCGTATTGGGCATGTATCTATGTGGGCTCATTGCATGCCTGGCAATGAGATAAATGGTTTTCAAAAGGGGCTAGTTCTTCAATTTATCTTTGTGCAGCTCCAGAAAGCTGTATACTATAGAATGTGATGCTTTTGATGACTGTCTAAGAGAGCAGAAGCGGGGTTGCCAATTTGCAGAACGGGACGTGTAATTCGATGGTCTCTGCTGTACTACTTGCTGTCTATGATTCTGGCAGTGATCTTGGGTATCGCTCTTGTGTATGCCATTCGGCCTGGCCGAAGCAAACCTTTCGCCAGTAGCAACTTCGCCAATTGCAACAATTCCAATGTCACATCCACGTATGTATTCTCAACAGTTCTTTCTATTCAGGATCATGGGGTGAAACAAAACAAAAACATAACCAACTGTATGAGCACTTGTTATGGACTCACACTGAAAGAATTGCACTGTCACAGAGGAACTTCGAACGCCGATAAGTCAGTGGTGGATTCATTGCTCAACATTGGGCGTAACATCATCCCCACCAACATTGTGGCTGCAGCAGCTGTCCCAAATTTCTTGGGAGTGATCACCTTCGCAATCATTTTCGCAGTTGCCCTCCTCAGATTTGGTATTCTACCGCTCCTGTAGTCAGTACTATTTGCTGAATTCATATTGGTTCTTGAGCTGTAATTACTTTGACAACGTAATTCATTGGATATGAAGTTTCTGATTGGAACTCAGGGTAAAAGTTTTCTTCTAATGGTGTTCATGCCCACTTTGCAGGGGAACGAGCAGAGCCTCTGATTGGCATGCTGGAGATTTGCAACGATGTCTTCATGAAAATTGTAAGCTGAGGTTGAGTCATCCTCAGTTTTTTCTTAATGAATTGGTGATTATTGTTTATGCCGACCGGTCAAAGATACCAACTGTTTTCCGTGCATAATTAATTACCTCATTAATTGGTTGAGCTGTTTACTGTTGGTGTTTAAGTTCAGCATGTAAATTTCTTCATAGCTGTAGAATTATGAACATACCAAGAGCTGTTGAAGCTGATCTATTTGTGTGCACTGTAGATCTATGCGGTGATTGCGTGCACACCGATTGGGATTGCATCGTTGTTGGCTAGCACTATACTCAAGTCATGCAGTATCGTCAGCCTGCTGAAAGCGCTGGCACTCTACGTGGCTACCGTGTTAGGAGGCTTTTTGATTCATTCCACTGTGCTCCTGCCCATCACCTTGATGATTCTGTCTCAGAACAATCCCTTGAAGGTCCTTAGGTATGCATCATCCACCTCAAGAATCTGTGCTAAAATAGTGCTAAAATACTAAAACGTTGAGAAAGTTATCAACATATCTTCCTCTGTTCTGTTTTTAAGCTTGAGTTCGTACACCAAATTTTCAAGTTTAGTAGACCTCCATGTTCAGTTACTATTATTAGAATTATAAAAATGTACATGTTCTTGTTGACAAAGAAAGAGAATTTCAATGCACGAAAGAATACTATATGCAATTTAACCCCTAAAGGACCAAGGATTCATGGTTTTAAATGACAAATTCAATTAATCATATTGTGAAATATATAATTCGGATGAGATTGAATTTTGTATTACTGGAATTAGTGAAGAATAATGCATATCATGATCAAGAAACAAACACATTTGAACAAAAAGAAGTCCACATAGAGCCTACTCAAAACTGCTAAAACAAATACGAGGCCCAATTTGGACTTCTTGGACTTTTAGGGGTTAAAATTTATAGGTAAATGTGTTCTTGGTAGATGTATCACGTTTTTAAATGTACGTGTTGAATTGTTTGTGTTGCAGGACATTTCTGCCAGCGTTGACGGTGGGTGTGGGAACCTCATCAAGTGCGGCCACCATGCCGGTGACCATGAAATGTGGGGAGGATTATGGGTGTGTGCCCAGCATTGTCCGTTTTGTGGTGCCCATGGGCACCAATGTGAACCGTGATGGAGCCGCGCTCTATGAAGCTGTCTCGGTTATCTTCATCGTCCAAGTGAGCTCTCTCAAACTGTGACCTCACTTGCTTTGCTCTTGATACGTTCCTGCATTCATTGAGATTTCAAAACCCTAAACTGGCATTTCCTGCTCACGAGAGTGAGCTGCAGATTCAGAACTTATTATTATTGCATTCTCCAATATCACATTCCAGCATCTGCAGATAATCTTTACCAGTGATTCTAAGACACTTTCCACATGTTGAGTTCTGAACTCATTGATACCATAGGCGTGAGTCTAAGTCAACATTTATCTTTCATTAACATTTACAGTGATGCATCAATAAGTAGTGGGTATGAGAACTCACTTCAATGTAATTTGAATGTCAACAAAATGTGTATTGGATTTTAGAATCATTGAATAAAATTTCAACCTCGTGGTTGACATTGAGGAGACAGATGTAGAAGAAAAAATGATACGAGCTTCTTTACGTTTTCAAACCTTATTTTTGGTGTCAAAGCACCTCTTGTGTTCAATTTCATTTACAGTTGAATTGATTGTTGTTTGATGGCATGGCAGGCACATGGGTTATCTCTATCAGTCGGTAATGTCATAGTCGTGTGCTTGACTGCAACATTGGCTGCCGTTGGATCAGCGTCTATTCCCAACTCTGCTCTAGTCTCCATGATAACCGTGCTGCAGGTCAGCACTCTCCATAAATTTCCTATACAAAATATGAGCCTATCATTCACTGCGCATTTAACAAGCGCACTAGTTTATCCTATTAGTGAGGGTGGAACATTAGACTTCAATTTCTGTCCGCAATATGTTATAAATAGTGTGATTTTGGTAAATTTAGTGTTATAAGCACTAATAGGATCGATTTGTGTAATGAATTGTTACGTTTATTTGTAATTCCTCTCGTTGTCTCATATCAAGGAGGTTTGTCATTGCAGGCACTTTCACTACAAGAATATATTCCCGATGTAGCAGTGTTATACTCGGTGGATTGGCTGTTGGGCATGTTTCGTACTGCAACGAACATTTGGGGTGATGCTTGTGCTTGTGTGGTTGTCGACACTTGGGCTCGTCGTCACGCTAGGAAGCATGGCACATTGCCAATCAAGGTAAGTCATTCTTTAGCCATTGAAGCACTAAATCCTTTCTATAATTTACACATGTTGAGATACTGCATTGAAAAAGTGACTATCCTTGTTTGGTTTCACAATTACTCATATGCAACTATATGTATACTAGCAAACACCCTCTTGCAATGCAACAACAATAGGGGAAAGCGCAAGAATTGCATTAAGAACGTGGGAAGCAATTGGGAACATAAAGGGAACATGATGGAATCCTCTGGGAACAAAATGGTAACTTTGGAGAACTATTCGGAAACGTAAAAGGAACTTGGAAACATTAGGGAACATGATGGATACCTTTGTGGAACATATGGGAACTGTGGAGAACAATTTGGGAACATGATGAAAATTTGGATGTAAAATTTGGATGATTTCGTGACATAGTATCGTGTCGAATACCGAGCACGGTAGTGACATGGTATTGTGACACTTTGTACTTATTATAATAGATGTACATGTACATTATATGTATATGTATGTGTGTTTATATCGATTTTTTTTTTTCACATTCCTCAACCTTCCTCTTGTTGTACCTTTTATGTAAGGAATGGACATCATGGCGAATTCCAAGGTGTCACAGGGCCTGTCTAAAAAGTGTTATATGAATGGGGAAATCCCATTTGTCGGTGTTGCTGTGATTGAGGATGTGTCAAAATTTCTGAGAGGACACTTGTTTCTCTTGTTCGTTCTGCAGAATCCTGAACCTCCTACTACGGAGATGGGCGTGGAATCAAACAAGAAGGATGAGGCCGATGTCCATTTGCACTAGTGGCTTTCCAAGTTTGTAAATTTTCAACTGGTAGAATTGTGTGGTCTCTTTTCTTTTATATTATAGAATAAGGCCTTCTGTATTTCTTTTCAAATGTAACAGTACCATCGGTTGTGTCACCAAAAGGATCAATGACTTTGTTGATCCTAAAAACCACTCAAAACTGTCACTTTTTCTAAAAAATCTTATAAAAATGACCTTTTTGAAAATCAACGGCAGATGGCTTGTTTGCTTTGTCCAACTTCAACAAAAAAACTAACAAAATGTTGTAACTCTTTGCTTCAAGGACTATTTGAAAAATATATATCCCCACAATGTTCTTTCATTTCTCCAATTCAAAAAAATGACATTGAAAATTGACATTTTTACCTATCCAAACTCTCAATTGTCCCCCAAACAGACAATGGTCCTTTAGAGCGTGTCAATAGAGAGGTTTGGAAGTGGATCTGACATTGAAAATTTAGAAGGCACCCGTTGATAAGTAACCTAATTCCATATGAGTTTGGTGGAGTTAATGACAAAATGAGACATTGTCACTTTTCAAAGCTAGAATACCAAAATAAAGAGAAGCAATGGAATTGAATGGATCGAGGTAGAGCTCTAACGTGATTCCATATGGTAGCGTCAACGTCCCTCCGTCACTAAGCAATAGTTCAAGGCAATGCACACTGTCACTTTTTCCAAAGAAAAGAGAGAAGTAATGGAATTGATATAATAATACCTCCACTTGGGCGCCATTGCTGATAGGCCAAACGGGCTCATTGTTGAGCAAGCCGAGTTATGCGTAATGCAACAAGCAAATTGTAGCATGCCGAAGAGCACACTTTAATACCATTGAACGTCATGTCCAATGCAACTTGTAATGACCAAACGAAACTCTACCTTGTAATGAGTCAACTTCATTGGAGGCAATGTCAATTACGTACTTAATTACGATGTCATTACTATGTATGATGCAGCTTGCCTTGTGCATGTCTTTCTGTGACTTAAATATTAATTTTCCATAACCAAAGTGCAAAACCTGCAACTTGGTCCATGCATCCCCACACAAAAGGCAAACCATCTTACGAAACCTTTATCTGGTGTAGTATCACAAGGACATCATTTGCAAAAGAGTATTAGAGAGCTTGGTAGAGAAAAGAGGAACAAAATAAAACCTTTGGCGCTACAAAATTGGGGCTTCCACAACTAGTATCCATCTCACAATGTTGGACAACAATCTTCAGATTACAATTGGAGTTGAGGAGCAAATTCTTGTGCTTCAACTACGGTGCACCACCAACATTCTCCTTGAGAAGGACTTCTATTTGAGCTCTAGTCTTGAAGTTCACTACTAATAAGAAGCTCTCACCGGCAAGCAATGTCTACCAATGCATGAAGATGGCAATGTCAGTCTACGTTTACTCCAAGTGAACAATAAAACAAAACAGTATGAAAAACACATTAAACTCCCTATTTCGGGAACTAAACTCACTGGATTTAAAACCCCTCGGCTTGCATCCAACAAAATTCAAACACTTTAATCCTTATCTAGCCAGAATTTTTAACATGTACAAAAACTTGGGCAAAATTCTCCCACATGTGCCGGTTGATTTGTCTATTTGAAGCAAAATACCAACACTCCACTAATGCCTAACCAGTAGCAAAACAACTCCAATTCCTGCATTCTTAAAACATTTCTCGAATATTAAGTAAGTTGGCATAAGACTAAAGTTGCAATAGTAATTGATCACCAAAACCATATTCATCGCTTGAATGACTGAATTTCCAAGGAAAAAAAAGAGAAAAGAAGAATTACCACATGGTTGCCAAATTGTTCCATGACTTTCCATTACTTGGATGTAGGTGTGACCAAACAACAACAAACTCGAGTCCTTCACATGTATGTAGCAGTGGCCACCAAGCACCACCAAAAATCAGGACGAATTTGACTATGAGCGACTCCAACAATGTGATTATTCATGCATCCCTCAGTAATTTCGTCACACTTTGACAAAGACTAAATTAGAGCATCAAAATTCTACGGAAACATAGGCATATTCCTTTAGTGCTCACCCTGTCAACCGATAGACAAAGGCTCCCAAACCCAAGCTAACTTAGCACTTCCGCCCCTCACTCCTTCACAAAGGTTTGCATTTTGCACCACACATCTACAGTCTACACTCATTTGCTTGCTTGCGAAGAGCTATGTTGGAGCTAGGACTGTTGACGTTGCCTTTAAGACTCTCAAGTTGCTCAAAACATCAAGCACCCAACAAATCCATTGATAGGTGAGTAAGCTTGCACACTTCTTCATCCTCATGTTGTTACAATCTTGTTGAATGTTGAGTGTTTCGCATGCATTGGTAGATTTTCAGCACTGGTGTTCCATGTTCAAGTGCTTGTCTCAGATTGTTCATATGGCTTTCTTCAATGGCACTAGCTTCAAATGTGTTTTTGGTTCATACATTGTTGTGTTTTACCGTCCTAGCACCTCATCTTTGTTGAACCACTTCTTGAATAGTGATGGAAAGTACAAGTGGATGCTCACACCAACTCAAAGATTGTGATTGTCTAATACTTCTTGTACGATGGATGATTCACGCAAGAAGTTGGACTTTGCTACAACAACACTTGGGAGTGAAGTTGACCATTCAACCCCATCAACGTCGCATTTCTCAGCGATGGAAGAACAAATCGAGCAGTCCAAGGCTCAGTGGAGTATGCTGGTTGATCACTCAAGTGACACAAATGAAGAGGAAGTGGACTTTGAGGTGAGCAACGAACAAGAGTTCTAGGCTTTGCAAAGGCATTCACATGGGGTGATTTTCTTTGCAAATTTCACTGGTGATGGGAAATCAACAGGCTTTAATTCTGTTTCTGGTGAGTTGGTGGTGGGGAAGAAGTTTGCAGAGGGCACCCAAGTTGAGCTCTTTGAAGCTCAAATCAAGTGGAACGATCCAAAGAATGTTAAGGACGATCAAATTTGTGAACGCGAGTATGTGCTAAAGGTCTTTAAGAAGGGGATGCTCTTGAAACACGTGAAGTCCCAATTGCTCCAAGAACTACCACAATTACATGTCGAGGCACTGGAAAATTGAATGTCTCCTATACCTAAGATGTATCTACGGTATAATTCTTGGATAGATCATGGGATATTGTCGAAGGATATGATAGACATTTTTGGGCAATACGTAAATGTGTTATAAAATGAAGCTTTTTTTTAACTTTATAGAGCTTCAACTCTAAAGAGCATATGTAAGACATCATTATTAGAAGACATTTGTAAAGTTGAAGTTGAGATAAAATGCCTAGTTGTTTTTAAATTGAATTTACACGAATTTTTTTTGAAAATTCACTAAAATTACAATTTTAATACTCTCATTTTTTTAATTCATTATGATTGGTTGAAATCGTTATGCTTCAATAGTAGTCAAGTTTTTCACATAAATTTTATTATGATTCAATAGAGGTATCTAGAGAGCTCTTTGTAAACAATCAAAAGATAATTTTATAGGTTGAAATATTGCACATTATACAAAAGATGATTCAATGTTGTACATTATGCACTTTTAGTCAATCATTCCAAAATTCATACTCCCTCCGTCCCACAAAAGACCTTGTTTTCATTGAAATCCATGGATTAAGCATTTTCACTGATATTCTTCAATTAACCCCTAAATGCCTAAAGCCCTCTTCAAATTCGGCAGTTTTGCAAAGATGGATTATAAAATGCAACCTAGAGGGATATTTTGAACTTGATATATGAATAAAAGTTGTACGCTATGAATTTTAGATTCTATCCATACGGTTAGATCTATGATTGCTATTACCAATAATTTTGTATAAAATTTGAAACGTGAAATTCAAAATTATTTTGTAATTCAATTACGAATAAGATATTGACAATTTACAGATGAAATTCTTTGTGATTGGTTGAAATGTAATACTCTAAGTGTAGTGATTTTTGGAGATTTTTTGGTTGCTTAAATTTATGAGTTGACTTTTTTTTTACCACTTTTACACTGAAATCTTCAAAATTTTGGGTGAATCACTACAAGATGAAATGAGGCATAAAAATTTCACAAATCATCTCCTTTCTAATCGGATCACATATGCATGAAGCTAACTTCCCATAGAATCTACAGTAAAAATTCCACACTGCAAAAAATGCATGACGGATGAGAATCTACGGATGAAATCTGTACATCGTCCAAAAAATGGACGCTTAGGCAGTTAGGGGTTAAGCTTGATCCCATGATTACAGAGGGAACATGTTGACTGTAATGCAAGTCTATATATTAAGTGAGTATAGAGGAAATATTTTGATTGCTAAAAAGCGTATGCATGACCAAAATCCATGACAATAATTCATAATCAACATGATCAAAATCCATGGATTAAGGTGTTGATTGTTTGCGATGCCCTAAAGTAGTTGTCAAACACACATGAAGCTTAATTGCTGGCAATGAATGAGTACAGTTGGAAATCATGGTCTTATTTTGGAACAAAATTTAAGTCGATATCATGGTCTTTTTGCGAGACAAAGGGAATAAGATAATGAATATATTTGTATTTTTGATATACTTAAAATGATAATCTTTTTTAAAATAAGATTTAAACATATTTCAACACTACTACTTAAGCCAACCATATGGATGTCAAGGAAAAGTCATCATTTACACCTTCCATTTGTATGTCAACCTCAAAAATGGATTTAGTGCACATTCACCAACTCAAAACTTTAGGATTTTTTTATCAAAATGGAAGCTCACATGGAATGGAAGGACTTAGTAAACTCACTAATTTCACTTTTTTTCCTAATGCGACTTTTATAAATTATCTATATTAAAATTGGATTCTCCCTGAACAAAATGCATTGTTCACGTTCAACGTGCATTCCACCGAGTGGAATACACCATGTAATTTTTTCGTTGTTGGTAACCCGCTAAGTAGTCCTATCAGGCAATATCTTGTCTACAAGATTATATTTATCAAAAAAAATTTAAGTGCTTTATGCAGGGAAGGTCCCTCTTGACGGGGTTCCTTGATTTTCGGGCACCTGTCCTCAGGCTCCACCCTCAGTCCAGTACCCTCAAATCAAAGAACCCCCTCCACTCGGAGCCTTCCCCTATGCGTAACTACCTGAAAATTTCATGTTAAAAATACCACAATGCAAAAACTCTTACATCATGGATGAAAGTAGCTGCAATTCTTTACATCATGTAAAGCATCCTACAATATAGGGTTTGTCTTTCAAGATCCCAACTTTGGGGTGCTCTTCAAAGAGCTCCATAAATCACAAACCCTACAAAGCATAGGGTTTGTGATGAGGCTGGAACGGCCAGTAGGTCATGCTTAGGGTTTAATCGGTTTCGATAAATAAACTAGGGTCCTCTATGCTTTGGAGAGGACTTTGTCGGCTTCCATACCCTACAGGAAGGCAGGTCCTCTATACTACTGTCCCATCCCTATTATAACAGATAACTCCCTCCAGAAATACGTAGATTTCATCTGCACTCTCCAAAATAAATATGCTCAATTCATCATCTGCAATTGTGAGTAATTGCAATTGCAATCTCCAAAAATCTGCCACAAGTATACAGCAACTTGCGCTTCCTTGTTGGACTCTGCACTAGTATTGACCAATTGTTGTATTTCATTGCTATGCATCTAACTGCAATCTCCAAAATGAATATGCTCAATTCATCACCTGCAATTGTGAGTAATTGCAATTGCAATCTCCAAAAATCTCCCACAAGTATATAGCAAACTTGCACTTCCTTGTTGGACTCTACACTAGTATTGACCAATTGTTGTATTTGATTGCTATGCATCGAACCCAGGAAATACGCCATATTGATGTACCTGATGCCTAAGCTGCTACATACTTGGAGACTAAAATAAATATGCTCAAGTCATCATCTGCAATTGTGAGTAATTGCAATTGCAATCTCCAAAAATCTGCCACAAGTATACAGCAAACTTGCACTTCCATGTTGGACTCTACACTAGTATTGACCAATGGTTGTATTTGATTGCTATGCATCTAACCATAGGAAACACGCCATAGTGATGTACCTGATGCCTAAGCTTGCAGACTAGGAACTTGCATTACGAGCTCCTCCTGGAGATGACTGGCGTGCACTTCCCCCACTTTCCAAAACCCTGCTCATCCACTCTTGCTCGGGAATGGAGCCTGCCCAGTCAGGTCGGAAGTCCAACGTGATACCCCGCATAGCATTCCTGATGGTTTGACACTGATCTGCAGGCAAAGGCGCCGATCTCCGAGCTAGGTCCGCTTCCTCTGCTTCACGGATGGCCCTCTCGGCTTCAACTCTCCGTCTCTCTTCCTCTTCTTCCTCCTCTGGATCCACAGCATCTACGTCGACCTCGGGAGCCCCGTCATTCCCAAGGTTGAGAAACTCAAGGCCTTGGATATTGCCATACACTGTCATCTCCACTCCGTTGATGTTCACCACTGTCCCTTGAGACCTATATCATAAAAAAGAAAAAATATTCAAAGTTTTTATAGCAAAAACATCATTACTTTGGTGAAGTAGTAAATGTTGAGGTATTGTAATTTGAAAAATTCTCATGAGTAGAATTTTGCTCTGATTCACATAATTCAAATTAATTTAGAAAATAGACTTGATTTCCTATTAGAAAAAATAATCTTAAAAAAAACCTCGGTCTCTCTAGGGTTTCAGCATGTTCTCCATTGGCCATTCCATTCGCTACAGGGTTGTAACCGATGCCATTTCCGGTCGGATTCTCCGACAGGTTTACGTAGCCTGCGCCATTTGAAAAGCCGTTCGCTGTGACTTCATCCTCCTCTAAATCTGTGAAACAAAAACACAGCGCCAATGCACAGATAGAAATCTGCAATTAGGTCAGAACTGGTTTCTAGAACCAAAACCTAAAAGTAATAATACCATAAAGAGCCTAAGCTAAAACCGAAACCCTCAAAATCCAACCCCGACGAAGCCACACGGTCTCAAAGTTCACAAGCATTTCTTGAAACCATGCACCGAGACGGTTCGAACAATCGATAACGACCGTGACTGAACATGATATTGAGAGATATTTACTAAGAAGCCCAGGCAGGACTTCAGAGAGAGAGTTTTGCATCGAAGCACAGGAAGATCGCATGTGTGTCAATCAGCAGCGACTGACCTGCAGACGGGGGCGCCATAGCTGAGCTTCTGCTGCAACGATCCTGTCCTTAAAACCAAAGTTGATAGTACTGCGGAGACGAAATGCGCAATGACGATTGTCGAAGATCTATGCACCGATCTTTAAACGACCTTTCTGCAAATGGCTACAGAATACAAAGTGCACCAACATGAAATTGCAGAATACAAAGCAAAGTGCACCAACATCGTGAAGCACAAGCCCTTCGAGAACTGTCACCGGGTAGCCAGGTGATTGCCGGTGACACCACCGCTTCATTAGGTCAATTCACTTGGGGTTGAGAGCAGCCTTTAAATTTTGGCGAATTTTTGCTAGAATCTAACTTCATTTTGGAAGTGGCAACTTTAACACCAGTAAAAATGTGGATGAAATTGCCAAAGTCTTCTAAAAAAAACTAATTTTGTCAGTATTTGGATGAAAGTGCTTTACAATAGATAAATTTATGGATGAGCATATATGTATGGATGATAATATTCATTTTTTTCCTTACTTGACTACATTCCAAAGTGCGTGTCGCTCCACCAACGGAAAACAAAATTTATTCGCTAGTTTCGAGGCAATAGAACAAACCTCTCAAGAACCATGGCATATGCTCAAGTTTTTTTAGGTGTAGTATAAAGAGTTTTAATACATTTTTCAAAATCAGCTCGTAACTTGAGTGTTCCTATATATATAAAAATAATATATATATAATTATAATTATTATTATTATTATTATTACTAAAAAATCTTACAGAAATCCTTTGGGATTTGTGTCAGACCCACCTCCATTTTGCTGAATCTAGTGAAAAATTTCGAGGGTTCAAGATTTATGCACTTTTATTGCCACAAAGAACAAAAGTGTTGTTCACATCATTCTTTCTTCTTGATGTCCCCTTAGACTGAAAATGTCAGTGTAAAGGGACATTCAATGGTCTTTTAAGTTTTTGAAACTCTCATTGGTTGAAAATTTGCTCTCAATGGCTTCTCACCTTTAATGTAAAAGGACCTAAGGTAGAAACCCCAATTGGCGTGATCATCAGCAATTGAGTGTACTTTTTGTTATTAGAATGATAAAAGAAAATCATGAGTTTAGTTATATTTTCAAGATTTTAATGCTTTAATTTTTTTAATTTGGATATTATATGAATAAGTTATGAATATTTGAAGTCATGCTTATAAGGTGAAAAAAACACTGAGTAGGGTTTTACTTTTCAGTTTCTAAGCATTGTCATAATCATTAAATGTTGTATATATATACAGTATACATATATATAGGTATATCTTTATGAGGTATATTTACACTTTTTGGTTCTTTTATCTTACTACCGCTTTTGGGTTAGGCAAGCTTATGGAAAATTTACTTTAGCAAACCTTCATTGAGAAAATTGATGTCCAAATGGTCAAAAGGGACCGCTTTTATATCAATAGGAGTTGAAAGAAATCATTTAGAAAGTCTCAAGAAAGATAACTAAATGTACCAATAGATAAAAAAATATTAACAATGATAATGTTAACTAAAAGATCATCGTGAATAAAGAATCCATTGGACATTTACCAATTAAAAAATATCATTGATATTCTATAAAAAATTTAATGATACAAATCTTTATGAGAGCTACTATAATTGACTATTAGCTTCCAAGTCAATAAACTTTCTATTTTAAACTTTGGCACTCACATGTCATGAACAAATTTGGAAGGTATATAATTATAAGACAAGGCTCATTTATTCTAAGTTGTCTCCTTAGAGACTAAGTTTGTAAAGCATATAGTCAAATAGGCTAAGTGGTCATAAACTGCAAATTTGTCTTAAGTTGTACAACCCATTGTTCAATTCAATTCCAAACATTTCAACATACAACGTTAGCACCAAATGCTCGTTTCAACTCTTTTTCTATTTTCTTTATGTGAATTCTTCAAGATTGTGTTTTATTTCTTTAGCACATATTGAGATGGAAGCACAATTTTAGCATGATTCTCACATTATCTACTACAAATGGATGGTAGTGCAGTTGCCTCTTAGAGGTGGAGATGTCCTAAGAGCAACTCCACTAAAAAAATCGAATGCTAGAAAAAGTGAAATGAAAACCATTTTTTCCTCAGTTTGTCCTGGGATCTAAATTCAAGCTTGAATTTTTTTAATATAATCCCCAAATGTTGAAGCTTATAAATGTGGAATAACTTATATTTTCAATCTGACTATTTCAAATTGTAAAATAAAATGATAATTCTGAAAAATGAAACCATAAGTTAATTAATGATTTTGTATTATAAATTCAATTAAAAAAAAACATGTGAAAATATTTTGATTCATAAAATTTGCAATCCAAAGAAAATTCAAATCATTTACAAAATATGCTTTAAATATTGTCGAAGATATAGAACACCATTAAAAAAAATCACATGAAAAATCACATTCAAATTACAATCACATTGAAATTATAGTACCAAAGGTGTGATATAATATACTTTTGAATATACGTCACTAATAGAATTGTGAATCTACGTTCAACCAATCAGATGAAAACTTCTCCACCTTAAGAATATTGTACCTTCTTTTATTGCCACGTGGTCCGTGGACAATAGCAATTCACCTTCATTAGCAAGGTGCTTTTATCGATCGAGTAAACTAATCCAACAAACATATAGAAGACATATCCACATAATAAGTTGTCACATAGGAGCTTTTGATGCAGTTATACAATATAACATTCTTGAATAAAGCAACTAGGGTCTTTTGTTTTGTTCATTAAATGAAACGTCATCAATAAAATAAACTCTTTATCTCTTGACACGCTCTGTCATCGCAGCATCCAAGAGACCATAATTTTGTCCTCACTTACTTGACTAAGCAAGAAAATTGTGAATTCAATCTTTTCAAAGGTACTAAATTTTTAAAAATAAAATCTACACTAGAAGTGATCACAATTGCTTTATTAAAAAATGCTATGAGTAAGTTATAAAAACACTTTATGAAAGAGTTCTACAGTTTTTTTTCTTGTCATGTTACCCTTAAAAATGTCCCGAAACTAAACCAAACCTAAAAAGTTAGTGTGAATCATAAAAAAAAGTCCACTTCCATTCTTTCCATGTGGGAGTTCATTGTTTGTACAAGTCATTTCTTGTCACATTCCTTGTCAGATGCCTTTCCTCTAGTGTGGTAAGGCCCTTCAGTTCAACTAAAACTCTAAAAGTAAAGAGTGCAGCCTCCTCATGTAGCACATGCAAGAGACCAGTTGTGTACTTGGAGGCCCAGCCAACAGTGCTAAAGCTACATTGCATGCTCTACTCACAACCGGCCGGCACCTCGCAAGCTCTTCTGCAGCCATGTGTGCCAACGAAACAGTTCAAAACACCGGATGCAGCACTCTTTCTATAGAATTTGATAAAATACTCGATAGATTTCCTTATGGTGACTTATGGTGCAAGACAAGACACCGGGAAAGACTTTTGTGCACGCATTTTTTTGATCGAGCAGATTGTTGTGCATTTTTTGAGCAGATTGTTGCGCAGTTTCGCTTACCGGTGATTGAATTAGCGAGAGGCGAGTTCTGTGGAGATTCATCAGTTGTAGCCGATTGATTTTGCACACAATGGGGAGCATGGGAGGCGACTACTCGCGAATAGCGACGCAACGAGAGTTGGAGGAGGAGCACAAAACCGTGTATGATCAACAATTGCAGAAGAAGATGAAAGAAGAATTGAAAGAAGAAGATGCATCGCCGCCGATCATTCACTACTTCGCAAAACCGAATTCCACCACGCTCGGCACCGTGCTCATTGTCATCTTCTACCACATGCTGCCATTCTCTTTTCTTCCACATTTTGGCCTCGGCTACTTGGCCTATTACCTGCAGCGGCGATTTCCAATCATCGGATTGACAGCTTACTTCGGCTTCCTGCTCTTGCTTCTCGTCGTGCCGCCCTACTACTCCAAGACCGTGCGACGCAGAGTAAGGGTTTTGTATGAGGCTCTGGCGGTGTACTTGCCGAGCGCGAGGTTTATCATTGTTCCCACGGAGCCCCTGCCGCACGATAAGGGCTACATCTTTGCCATTCATCCGCACGGGCGCATGTTTTATGCCAACGCCATGTTTTCGCAGTTGCATGAGATTTGGAGAGCGCCTCTCAAGCTCACTCATGGTACGTACGACAAATTGATCCCGTTCCCTTTAATGAAATTCTGTGTGGAAAGTACGTTCTAGGTTGATAGAACTCTGTGTTAGGGGATTGCAGGGGATTTATTTCAAACGGCTGCGGGAGGATTCTTCAGTGCACCAATTGCGCGTAACTGGTTCTACATGATTGGAATCATGCCGGCTAGCAAAAAGAACATCGTGGACAAGTTGCGGAACAAGGACCATGTGAGCATCCTTGATTGGTTTCCTCTTGAAGCTCAGTTTGTAGGGATTGCAATGTGATAGAAAACTTAGCTGGATTTTGTATGTGCAGGTGACCATCGCCGTGGGCGGCGTGAGGGAAGTGTGTTTAGGCACACAAGACGATGCTGATTTCTTGTACCTTAAGAAAAGGTTTGATTCGATGCAGACAATCATTTGTTCTTGTGCAAGAAAGCTTGAAACCGCATACCACTATTGACGTATGTTCATGTTTGAGCTTGCAGGAGAGGATTTCTTCAGATAGCTATGGACGAGGGCGCCGGTGTCGTTCCTGTGTATGCCTTCAATGAAAATCAGGTAAACCTTCAATTGATTTTCTGCTTCTATTGGAAAGTTTCAATCTAGGATTCAATGCTCACTGTGGACTTGTGAGCAGCTGTTCAAGCACGATCCGAAAGCAGTCCTGAATTTCTGGCAATCGGTGAACAAGTATGTGAAGATTGGCGTACCTTTCATGCGAGGAATGTTTAACTTGCCCATGCCCTATCGCAAGTAAGCTCTAGACGACGTCATTCTGCAGGCAATTCCAGTCCTTCACATCCTCTCGTGCAGTAATTTCTGGAACATTTGAAATTCAGCGTCTATGATAATGTGTGCAGGGAGCTTCTTCTTGTCTTCGGCGATCCTTTGTTTTCAAAGGAAGGAGAAAGCATCGAGGATTTTCATCAACGGTACATTAAAAGTTTAAGACAATTGTTCGACAAGTACGTAGGATTGTCGCCGGATCCCAATCACAAGCTCATCATCGAGTAGGGCCAAACTTCTCTTGTCAAGAGCACATCGCGAAAAGTTAGGGTTTCTTGCTTAAAATTTCGCAATTCGCGATTGATCAAGAAACGCTATAGCAGCTTGTGAATAGAAAATAGGCTTCTCGAATTGGATTGTATAAAATAGCACTTCGTGCAATTCCTCAAGAAACTCTTACCACGAAACGTTCAACCAGTTTGTTCCCTTCGCCTTCCGCACCTCGACCTTTCAGCATTGCAATCGTGAAAGGTGACATGACTCCAAGACGGTGGAATCACTAATTTGCAAGCATTGGTGCGCAGCCTTAGTTAAGTTCGCGTCGTTAGCATGCTGTAATCTATTGTAGAGTCAATTGTCTCAGACCAGAGGTGGTTGCCATGGTTAGAATCCGACAAACCGGTTACCTGTCACGTGAACGATGCCACTAGCAGGCGGCCGTGCTTTAATACTGCGATATTGCAACTGCAACTCCTTCGAGCAAACCAAGGACCGGCTCTCCAAATCCTCGGTCCCGACGATCATGAACTTGCAAGAAACTTAAAACTGCGGAGAAAAACTTGTCGAAACATTTTAGGACTTTCGGAGCAGCTTCTCCGAGTGCTGCAATTTGCAGGAGTTTACCAAAACTCAAATCTCATTCCAGTTTATGCAACTTATAGCTTCTGATTGCACTATTTTATTTCGTAATGCTCGAGTAATAGTTAGGAGGCCACCGCAAATAGCTAATAATAATTCAGATGAAGACGACGATGTGTAACATTTCGACCGACAGTAAACATCAAGATGTCGGAGCCACAATGTGCGCAGCGTGTGTGGTTTTCCTGAATTATGCCGTGACAATGAAGCAGCGATAAAACGATCTCTCTTGACAAGGAGCTGAAAATGACGAAAGATTGAGTTGGAGCTGTTTCCGACGACCTACTCGTTTGCTCTAAACCGTATTCTCCGATTTCTAGTTTGAACATTTTTTCCATGTGTAATTACAGCTTTCAGAACAGAGTATTACGAAAAAACCGCCATTCAAACGGGAACCCTGTCCTCAAGCTTCCACACAAGAATTGAATTCAAATCAAACTTAAAAGAAAACCACGTGCAATTTAGCAACTAAAAACATTAGAAAACATACCTCTTCGAATTCACGTGCGACAATGGCTAACAAGAGACCGAAAGGAGACGGAACATGGGAGGATTGCGGGTGCCCTCTGTCGCTGGCTCACTTGAATTCGTTTAAGCAAGACTTCTCGACGGGGCCACACATATGCTTAGTTTCCAGAGACGAATGGCGCAAGCACTACATCCTGGACCGTCACGCCTACGTGCGAGCCTGCAAGGAAAACTCGTCCAGCACGTTCGGCCAGTGGATCGCCGAGAGGCTGAAAGAAGGGCGGCTGTTCATTGCGAAACCGCCATCGCGAGCACCGCCGGAGCCGGAGCCATGGCGCTTCGACGAGCCGTCCAAGTTCGAGGAAATCCTCCCCCTGGAAAACGGCTGGCGCCTCTGGGAGCCGGAAGACGACGCGCTCCGGTTCGTATGAATTTTTTACCACAAACAATCTCCATAGCTAATTTTACATTTTTTATCAAATTAGAGGGTATTACACTATCGTTTAATAAGACGATAGTGTAATATTACACTATCGTTGTACACAATCTAAGAACTTTCATAATGATGCCATAATTCAATTTTAACAACAAATCTTGACGTAATGAAAACGGAGTCTATTTGGAGTAAACAGGTTCGACGGCGACACGAGCGAGAAAATGTACGACAAGATGCTGGACGAGTTCTTCGAGCTGCTCCATCTCGAGGGCGTGATGAAGAAACTGATGCTCGAGAGCGGCGAGGCGTGGCTGCTGGCGTGCGGGAAGGCGAATCAAGATGTGCGAGTGAACAACCGCGCGTGTATGAAGAACGACCGCTGCTTCGTCACCGCTGACAACGAGTTCTTTGCTTGTCTTTCGCAAGTGTTCCAATCGCCGAACATGAAGGGCTCCATTGCGGAGCTTCTGAAAAACTTGGATCTCGGTGTGTGGATGAAGCACATGCGCCGCATCGCGGATATTCGCATCGACGCCAATGTCCGCCAAGGCGGTTGCGGCCATGTCTTCAACTTCATCTAATCAATTCAACCTCTCGACGCACGCAGGATCTATATACTTTGTGATTCACCACATACACAAGGATTTGAATGCAATAACAAAGCTTTATTCAACCACTGCCGTGTAGAGGATCATGGAGCTGCGAATTGCAGCAAGTTCATGGCGACCATGTCTGTAACTTCATCTAATCAATTCAACCTCTTGGCGCAGTCCTTTCCAGTCGACGCAGGATCTCTATACTTCACAATCCATCACATACACAAGGATTTGAATGGCAACAGCAAAGTTTGGTTCAAACACTTCTACAGGATCATGGAGCTACGAATTGCAGCAAGTTCATGGCAAGCATTTCTTACTCCTCCATACGCTTGTGTGTAGACGTTATAAAGCCTGTCGTAGACCTCAACCTCTGCAGACGAAGGCTCAAATGCTTGCTGCTGCTGAATCCAATCTCCTTGGGGTGTTAGTGAGTGGTGCCAACCAAGCCACTGACCTGCAAGCAGAGCCGCTCCCTTCACACCTACCTCCTGCCATGCCCAGATGTTCTTGTCAGTGATGAAAGCTTCAATGTCGAACTATACTACAGTAGCAGTTTGAGCCCGGGGGGTGCACTATGTTAAATTTGTGAAAGTATATGTGAGTGTACAAGAGGGGTGTTAATTTGAACATTGCCGTACAAAGTATAGATACAAAAGACATATTTAGAGCTGAAAATATTGATTCTCAAACATAATGTAGCGTGCACTTCCCGGGAGTTTGAGGTACCATGGCTAAACAATGGCACGTCGGGACCTTTACATAGAAAAGGTGAGCTCAAACATGATGAAGCTCACCTGGGCATCTGCAAGGACCTCCACTGTCTGCCCAAACACCCCTGCAATAATCGCAGGCCAGACTGGAGACCTGGCTCCACCACCAACTAGACGCAGAGGGGTAACACCTGCAAGTGATCCAAAGATCGTCAGTAATGAGAAGAAGGTGAGTCTACTTCTAAACCAGCCTCACTTTGTATTTGAAATTGTAACTTCAAGGTAGGATGTTTCTACCACTGCTGAGTGTGTCTCTGCCTAAAGTGAGTCTATTTCTAAACCAGTCTCATTTCGTATTTGAAATTTTTAACTTCAAGGTAGAGTGTCGCTACCACTGTTGAGTGTCTCTTCGCCATCTAGAGCATCACGGCTAGAACGCATGGCAAAGGCAACCCCTTCCATGACCTGCCAGTGTCAGGACGAAGTAAATCAGTGAGAAGCTGAGTTAGAAATTGCAGTGAGCTTGTGAAGCTCATATGAAAATCTATTCAGCTCAACACTACTGTAGAGATTGTATATAACGAGAAATCAAATGCCCACTCACAGCTCGAAACATGTGTGAACGAGTGGTTGCTGTTGATATGCCTAGAAAGCACCCACGAGCGTTCCCATCTTCAAATGGGCACCTCTCTCCTGCACTTAATCACACCAGATGTTTAAAAACTCACTCTAGTACAAACTGACAAAAGATTTTGTTTCCCAATGATCACAGCACAAAGTAGGTTCTGAGGAAATTAGGAAAATGGACAAGACATACCGTTCAAGTAAGGAAGGTACAAAAGTCCTCCAGACCCAGCACCTTCTAACTTGACCATTCTATCGATCTCTTCCAAGCTTGCACTCCCTGCCAGGCGAGCTTACCGAATGTTAGTAAACCAATGTACTCAGCCACAATGATCACCTCATTGAATGGCACATACCGGTAATCAACTTACCAGGACCTCCAATATTGGCAGCAGACCATGCTAGATTACCTCCAGCAGTCATTATGGATCCTACATGATCCACAACCCATGTCACGTGAATGTTTTCAACACATGGCATAGACTGAATTTTTTGAATAACGCTGATTTGGAGACGGAAGTCTAACAATACCAGTTTTGAAAACCAATGAATCGTCAGGGTGTCCCAGTCTAAAGACACCAGCTGGTCTTGTGGCCTGCAAAGATTTAAAACAAAAGAGCCAAAAACTCAGTTAGCTTCATCTTCCCCCCAATCATCTGAACTTAGTTTGGAAAGGGATTTTGAAACAAGTTCCTAATTGCAAGTGACTACCCAAAATAAATAGAAATGTATAATTTTCATGTGTCTCTTTCCATGTAGGTGTCTTTCCATGTAGGTCTCTTTCCATGTAGTGTTATCCTGTTTCAAAAACCCTATTCGAACAATCTTAGAATACCACTACTCCTGGAATCGAATGCCACAATTCTACTAAAGTTGGGGTTTATTTTTTGGAATGATGAACCCAACTTTCTACTAGTTTCGTTAAAACATCTCATTTTCATTGAGCGCCATAACTTTTCACATTTTCAAACCATTGCTTTCTCCCACTCCTAACAACAACTAATATCTAAGAGAATTTCATTAAAAGTGCACATGCAATGTGAAAAGTACACCTGACACAAAATTATGATCATGAATTTGGATTGTGAATTTCATGAGATTGTCAGTCACCAATCTCATTTCATCCAGTTTTTGAAGTTTATGTTGTGAGTTGAAGGAGATTGACATCACTCCTGTGCAACAATTGTGCAATTTTGCAATTTTGTTTTCTAAAGTGCAAAATTGCACGTGCACTTTTAATAGAAATTTTAATAGTGCATTGATTAATTGATACAATAATGACATTAGGATAGGATTCACTGACAAAGAAAGACTACCCCACTGTCAACTCCAGATCCTACAACGCCTCGCTGAAATGATCCTGCCACCCACCTACATCATCATACACAACAATAAATTGCCAATTTTTTTTGTATATTCGAACAATTTACAATGTAGTACAAGTGCATAAAAGGAAAAACATGAAAATCTCATAAAATCTGCAATTTATTCTTTCTGCAAATCCAATTGTTCAAAATAACATTTTTGCCAATTTTGTTTTTAACGTTTACCTACCTTGAAAATTTTGCATGTACGAAGGCCAAATATATGATTATAACCTCAAGTACATAAATTATGAATTGGGTGTTTCATATACCAATGTGTGATATTTATTCAGATTTCTGATATCATTTATTATATCTCCTCTTAAGCCAGTCATCTTCATACAAATTTCCTCAGTCTTGAATCAAGACGCAATCAGAAAATTTGTTGAGATCAAACATAAGCCTCCCCAAAAAATTGTATGTAAGATCAGTAATGTACCCAGAGGTGCCTATATATGCATACAAACTTCCAGGACGCCCTGCACCAGCCCTGCAACATAACAAGCAACAACCGGAACTTCAATGCAAGGAGGATTGTCAAATCCTTACCCGGCATGAAAAGCCAGACTGAGATGATAGTCTCAAACTCAAATTTAAATAATCTAAACAAAATCATTGTCTAGGAATAATATACGTCAAATATATGTCAAGCAACCATTGGGTCATCAATAGAGTGGAAATGATAAATTTAACTCTCAAAATAACCATTGAAGTGATTTTGACCAAGAGTAGTAAAAATATAAAAAATTACAAGAACTGACAGCCAATCAACAGTCTGTCTACATTTAACAAAATTGTCTAAAACTAAGTTCTCAGAAGCACCAATAATCAGCTAAAAAGACGTCCGATCTCATATCGAGCTATTTTGTATAACCCAGATGGTAATTTGAGTAATCACTTTTTTCTGATTTTATGTAATGCACTGGAGATAGTAAAAAGAGACCTACCCAAGTGTACACGCACCTGCGTCACCACAGCAGTGCAGCACTGGGACCCCTCGTAAAGTTGGCATTCCAAGTTGTTCAGCAGCTACTGAACTGACAGCTCCTGTTACGCAAGCCCGTTAGTTAGTAACATATCTTGCACATCCCTGCAATCAAGGACCTTGATATTCATTCCTCTCTTAGATCAATTTAATGTGGTATCTGCAATCGGCACAATGGGCAACAACCAGGCACTTTAGATTTACATACCGCAAGGTAAATTAGCAGCCTTGATTGGAGGTAGCTTCTCCATCCAATGCCCCAGCTCCACTGAGTTGATCAGATCTTTAGCATACTGTAACACAATATCAGCTAGTAAGACAAAAACGACTATGAAAAAGTATCTGCATACAATTGGAGGTCAGAGAAACTTGAGCACTTCATGGAAAATGGTGTCAAGCAGAAACTAAATATGATTTCAGCTTTGCTGACAAACAATATTTTTGATAAATAAATTTAAAAACAGGTGGGAATGGCAGATTGTTCCGAGTCAACTAACTTCTTTAAAATTATGGTTATTCATGTTTGAGAGGACTCTAGTCAATCTTTACCTGGAATGAAAGGTCTAGAAGGCCAGTAGTTGAGGCTGTGGTGGTGTCTGTGACAAAAGCTCCACAAAGCTTCCAGACAACATAGTCATGCCTGTCACCAACTAACACCTGATCTGGATCAAACACTGCAGGTGCCAAGCATTTACAAATGCTGACAGGGATCACAACACAAACCTACTAAACTCATGTAGAAAACTCACCTCCCAAGGGTATTATTCTAGAAAACCTAACAATTGGCGGGTTGTCAGTTAGAAACTGCCTTGAATGGCGTTACGATTGTCAAGAATTGTTCACCTCTCAGGAATTTTCTACTAGTGCCAAATACCCAGCATCTTCATATTCCATAGCAACAGACTCTAGACTCTTTGGAACAGAAGCTGCTATTCGTTAGAAAACGTACCCGCCAAACAAGAGCGTCTGGCATTGCTCAGCAGCACTAGGGATGTGCTTGTCTAGCCACCGAAGCTTGGCCAGTAAACTGGTGAAAAAAGAGAGTATATATCATCAGGACAATACACAATTAACGAGACCTAGTTTTATACAACACAAAAGAGCACTATACAGTTTTATAGCATTAATTAGTACCTTACCTGGAGGCACCTTGGTGCGTACCAGTTATGGATGCAATATACTCAGGCCCTCCTGCCATCCCAGCAACCTTCAAAATCCAATTTGATTTTCCCTCAGTGTGGAGCAAGAACCCGAGGATGCAATGCATATGTAAAACGGTGGCTCTCAATACAATGTAGCAAGAACATACCTCAGCAACTTCTTCGACAGCACGAGCATCTGAATACAAAATGGCCGGTGGAATTGATTGACATTCATCCTGCAAAGTGTTCAGACCAATCATGAAACGCTTCATTGGAAGCTAAAATTGCAGCACATTTTCTCTGATGTCGGTATACATGTTTTACAACATATACCAAGATTTTCTCTGATGCATATGTAAAACACATATACCGACATGTGAGTAATGCATGGCACATAAGTGATTTCAGAGGCTGAAAGTGTCCGAGAGTAAGAGATCACATGCCTCAGGCAAAAGGATGACATTCTGCATTTGGCCCGTGACAGCCAAGGCGCCCACTGTGCCACCGCTGGTCTTGGCCCAGCATGCCTGCACAGCCTGAATGGTCGCCCACCACCAGCTCTCCACTTCCTGCTCAGCACTTGCTGGCCCTCCCCTGTTACGCACCACTTTTAGCTCACTGGAATTTCACTCTTCGTTCTAATAGTGTTGCTTTTTAACCCTTAAAGGACCTAGGATTCACGGTTTTAAAATGACTAATTCAATTGATCACATTGTGAAAAATACTATTCAGATGAGATTGAACTTTATATCACTAGAATCAGTGAAGAATAGTGCATGTGTTGGTTGAAAAACAAAAAAAATTGAACAAAAGAAATTCCACATAGAACCTACTCAAAACTACTAAAAAAAACATGAGGCCCAATTTGGGCTTCTTGGTCCTTTAGGGGTTAAGAGAGTCAGCACCCAGATGGTGAATGATGAACATTTTTGAGGGCTTACTATACTGCCAGAGTTCTATGAATCAGATGCAGACCCTAAACCGTCTGCTGAAAATGTGGCTTTAGTCGGTGTGACCGGCTTGGTCATGATTTTTGTGCAAAGGTCTGAATCAGTTCATGTTGAGATGGGAAGGCAAAAAAAAAAAACTTGCAAATATGAACGCGTTCAAAAATCTTGTCAAGCCAAAATTTATTCTGCCTGTAGATCTACATCTCTCTACCCCGTGCTGTCCAAGAGGTTATATAATGTTGCCCCTACATTAATGAAACCAATTTAAGCCATAGAATTGGGGAGACCGAAAGTTTTAGAAGGACCTGAACAATTGCTAGACTGCCACCATAACATAGCAACTCAAAGAGTGTTCCGTTATCAAAAATAGTGTGGATCACAGAAAATAGAATGAAGAGTGTAGTTACTAAATGTCCACGTTGTGTCACCTAATAAATGTTTACTCCAGCAAACTAACTTCAATGAATTCATTTCCACCAGTGAACTTAATTCCCCAATTTTGGACAAGTAAACTGATTGTGCTAAATCTGCTAAAGTTGCACCAATTAGCTAACTCTACGTTAGTTAGCTTGCAAGTGCAAGCACACAACTGGTTAACTTCCAACTACCTGATGGGCCTTTAACACCGCAGTTAGCTAATTGGTTGGTTCTAACTCACACACTCCGATTAGATTCCCAAACCCTAATTCAGATTTCACTAGGCAACTCGGGGGGTTTTCAGGACAAGGAAACTAAAGACACAACGCACAAAAACAAGGGAATCACCAGAGCTCACACAAGTGCATACATTGTTACTAGAATAAACGATCTTAACCCCTAAGCATCTAAAACGCCCAATATGGCCATCTGCATCACTGCACTTTGCAACAGTGGCATTTTCTCATATTATCTCGGTTTTCTGATTGCAATACATCATTTTAAAGCTCCTGTTTCATACTACAAGATCAACAGTGTCGATCGTGTCAAATTGAAGTCATTTTCATACAAACAGATGATTTGCAGCAGGGGGTCCAATTTTCCTACACTACAGGAAATGCACAATGGACGCTTAGGGGTTAAAGTCACAGTTTAGTCGTAATGCTGCTGCAAAACCCTAGCTCCAAAACAAGAGAATGAGCAAGAGAGACATACAGACGAGAAGGGGCAGGGTCCGGGTGGCGATGGAACCCCGAAGCCACCACATTGCCGAGCTTGCTGACAAGAGCTGCTTTGGTACCTCCGGTCCCCACATCAATGGCCAACACCCATTCTTCACGCATCGCCCTCACGACCCTAAACCCTAAACCCCTCCTCGCCAGGCTCTGGCTCTTGCTCGTCTCCAACCCGAAGCTCTTGTTCGGCGCTGCCCACCTACAAGCAACGAGGCCATGGCAGCTCATGCTTACTGATTGATCTCCCAATTAATCCCGCTCTTCGAATTCGACCTCCAAGCGCATGCGTGCAATCATATGCTAAAATGCACCATCTCGCGGTTGTAGCATCCGAATTCTCACACAATGAGGCCCTGTACAGATTCCTGCGATGAGACTTGGAAAAATTGTTGGTAAACTGGCAGCAAAACGAGGGATCGGATTACAGCTCGAAAACAAGGAAGTCTAAGCGTTTGTCAATTCGAAGAAGAAGAATTTACTTTGAATTAACCTAAGGTAGAGGTTAACATTCGAGGAGTTAACCTTAGTTAGAAGGACCTTATTTCGACTCTTTACCATCAAAACTACTAGAACAAGCGGCTAGTCGCGTAGTCTCTGCCTTAAAAACAGAAACTCCAAATGTTTTTATTGTCCAGCCATATAACTCCTAAAAACATGTGTTTTCGTAGTCTCTTCCCTTCTGGGATAGAGACAATAAAAATGACTCTAATTGGTTAAAAAAATGTAACCATGAAATGTAAAAAACCAACAATGTGTGATGAATGTGAAAATATAATGAGTAACTAGGTAATGTGAAAAAGTAGTGGGTAGCTAACTTAATGAATGTGAAAAAAGAGTAAATAGGTAAAGTGAAAATGCAGTGAGTGAGAAATGTATGTGAAAATGCAGTGAGTAAGTTGATAAAGTGAAAATGCAGTGAGTAAGTTCGTAAAGTGAAAATGCAGTGAAATGACGAATTCAACCACTCAGTAAAAATTGCAGCCCTCTTAAATTTCATGATTTTGCAAAATAGAGCGTGTCTTTGGAATTAGTACCACACGCACTATTAGCAAAAAGTAGTGTAGTAATTAGAAATGTGGTGGGGTAATATTTTGGCAATGACTAGTACTCTTGGATTGGAGTAATACTATGGAAATGAGGTCATTTATGTAATGGGGTAATGTTTTGGATGTGGGGTAATGTTTATGGACTTCAATAAATTAGTAATGGGTGAATTTTTGGGAATAACCGAGTATGTTACGGTGTCAATTTTGTGTCAAGTTTATGGCAATGACTAGTGATCTGGTAGTAAGTTATGTCATGGGGTTTATTTTTGGGTAATGGTGAATATTTTGTCACAAGGTAGTATTCTAGCAATGAACTAGTTTGTGATGGGAATTTTTCTTGACTACCTTGTAATGGGGTAGATGTTTTGGCAACCGGGTAATATTTTTTTATGGGAATGTACAATTTATGGGAATATTATGGCAATGTCCAATTTTCTAGGGGCTCAAAATTTAAGCAATGAACTAGTAATTTGGCAAGGGGTAGTAAATTTTGGCCATGGGGACTAGTAATTTGGCAATGGGGTTTATTAGCGGTTGGAGTAGTAACTATGGGCAATGACTAGTAGTTGGCAATGGACAAGTAATTTGCGCATTCTAATACTTGGTAGTGGGGCAATATTTTGAAATGGACTATTGTTTTGCCAATGGGGTCAATTTTGGCTACGGTGAATACTTGACAATGGGGTCGATTTTGGCTACAATGAATACTTGGCAATGGGGTCAATTTAGTGATGGACTAGTAGTTTGTCAATGGAGTCAATTTTTTGTAATGGATGAATGTTTGTGATAGGGAAATATTCTTTGGCAATGACTAGTACTTTGGCAACGGTGAATATTTGGCAATGACAAGCAATTTAGTGATAATTAGTCATTCAACAAGGGTGAATATTTTGTGATAGGTCAATTTATTTGGCAATGACTAATAATTTGGTAAGGGTGCCTATTATGTGATGGGTGGATTTAGTGATGGATTAGTAATTCGGCAATGACTAGTAATTTGGCAAGGGTGTTTAATTTGTGATGTGTCAATTTATTTGGCATTCATGGCGAATTTGGTGATAACTAGTAATTTGGCAATGAGTAGTAATTTGGCAAGGGGGTCAATTTAGTGATGTGTCAATTTAGTGATGGATTAGTATTTCGGCAGGTGAATGTTTTGTGATGGGTGGATTTTGTGATGAACTAGTAATTCAGTAATGACTAATAATTTGGCAAGGGTGAATGTTTTGTGATTTGGCATTCACGGTGAATTTGACAATGACTAGTAATTTGGTGGGAACTAATAATTTGGCAAAGGTGTCTCTTTTGTGATGGATCAATTTAGTGACGGACTAGTAATTCGGAAATGATTAGTAATTGGCAAGGGTGTCAATTTTGTGATGGGTCAATTTATTTGACATTCACGGTGAATTTAGCAATGGCTAGTAATTTGGCAATGGGGTTTATTCTGGCAAAGTTGGTCAATTTTGTGATGGACTAATAATTTGGCAATGAATTTTTTTGGAATGTGGTCATGAAGGGAGAGCCACGACTGGACGTGGAAGGGGCCGATTGGGATGTGGAGGTGGCTCAACCCGAAAGCAGGCTCGAAAAAATGTTGTACCATCACTAGATTCTACGTGGACCTAAGATGATTCAACTTACAACCATCCAAATATGGAATTTGGAGGTGAATTGCCCAGGTACGCCGATATTTTCAGGGACCCTCCTACTCCCTTGTCCATTTTTGAATTTTTTTTTACATATCGAACTCTCTATAAGATATGCATTGAAACTAATCGGTATGCGGCAACTCTAAATGAAAAGGGCAATTTACAGGGGGTATTGGATGGTGGAAACTAGAGGTTGAGGAATTGCAAGCGTTTATTGGCATATGCATATTGATGGGTGTGAATGTTCTTCCCAATCATAGAGCGTATTGGAAAAGCTCCGTCCCTTTTTTGAATTGCATTGTGATTTCCTCTTGCATGTCACGACATAGATACATATGAGAGGATCACGGTTTGCTTGCACATTGTAGATGATCGACAATTACCTACTAACCGAGACCATCCTAACTATGGCAAATTGCACAAGCTAAGGTGGTTGTTGACAGAATTGCGAGGTAGATGTCAAGAGAATTGGCATTTGGGACAAAACGTAGCCATCGACGAGATGATGATACATTTTAAAGGTAAATATTGTGCAATTCGGCAATATTTACCTTCAAAGCCTTGTAAGTGGGGGATAAAGGTTTGGTGTGTCACAGACGCTTCCAAAAAGTATATGTACAACTTCAAAGTGTACACCAGCGCTTTACTACGGAGTTCTTTGAAGAGTGCCAAAGTGGGAGAAGCCAAGACCGGCTACCAGGTGGTAATGAACCTCACGGCGGGGTTGCATGGACGCCATTATATGGTATTTATTGATAACTTTTTTACCTCAGTGAAGTTGTTGGTCGATATGGTGAATTTGGGAACTTTCGGCACCGGCACAGTGCGGTCAAATCGCATTGGTTTACCCTCTTCTCTCATTGACAAAAAAACATGGGCCACAAAACCTCAAGGAACCCTTGGTTGGAAGATGCATAGCTCGAGAAAGATTGCATGTGTTACATGGGTCGATAAGAAGCCAATGTTTCTTCTATCAACACATGCAAATCTATTCTTGAACGGTCCCAACAACCCCATGACGGTACCTAGGACTTCATCAGGTCAAAAACGAGACATCCCTACTTCACCCATTTACAAAGAGTACACCACTTGGATGCGCGAAGTGGACGTTGCACACCAACTCAGAGGCGAATATTCTTGTCAGGTACGATCCTACAAATGGTGGCATTGTTTGTTTTTTTTTTCCATTGACACATTGAGGATCAATAGCTGGATTGTTCACAAATCGTACAACAAGCGGATTGGAGTTCCTTCACTAGAACATGTGGACTTCATCATGGAGTTGGCAGTGGGTCTGATGGCTAACTGGGGCAAGAGAAGAGGTGACCTATCAGTCTTCAACCGTCGGCCCGATGTTCATTCGCTTGTAAAGATCAAACACCGCCGAGTTTGTCGATATTGCCACTCAAAGAAACTCACGAAATTTGTTTGCGAACAATGTGGTGGGGTATCTTTACACATAGGTGTATGCTTTTCACGCTGCCATTTCCCAATTAGACATTGAGTTGTCCAGCAAACGAAGGCTTTGATTTTCAATAGGATGTCAAAGTAAGCGAACTTTACCATGATGATATTGAACCATTCATTTCTTTGCTTGAACTTTGTACAGACTCACTGAGATCCCAAAATTGCAAGTAATTGGGTTCTGGGAAAAGCGCTGGGAAAAGCGATGAGGAAAAAAACTAAGCGGGTCCATGTATCATTCACGAACGAATGACAAATGAATGTGGACGCAAGGTGAAGAACAAAGTAAACTGTGGAAACCCTAATTCGCAAGCATGGGTGCTTGCGATTCTTTTTTCCGCCAAAGCCAGGATGAGGAAGAGCAACGAGTGAGAGGGCGAGTGGTAGCAAACACAAAAGGCAAAGTAGAAGCCATAGATTCAATTGAGCTAGAGGGATGACGGATGGAAAAGAATGCAGCCAGTCTAGCTTGCGATGGAAAACTAAGGCAAGACTAAGGCGGTCTACTCAGAGCAGAGGAGCTCACTCACCGTCGCCAGCCACCGTGAAGTCCTCTCCGGGTAAGCGGTTTTCTTCATTGCTCTTAATTTGCAGAAAGGCTGGTTTTGAACGAATCTGTAAGATAGGTGTTCGTTGTGTTTTGGGAATGAGGACTTGCCACTTTTGTCTTTTGCAGCGAGAACAAGTATTTCCTCCCAGATATGCGTGACGGAATGATTTTTGTAGTCCCTCTTTCATGGAGGGACATTGCTAAGGAGACTGCGCCAAGGAGGTGGATGAGGACATCGCCAAGGAGACGGCGAAGGACTGGAAGGGTTTAGGGTTTCGAGATTTTCGTTTTTTATCACCCTAGAGTGAGTGACAAGTTTTGTTGTGGTTGCCGTGAATTGGTGGCGAGGTCGATAATCGTGTTTGTTGTAGCAGGAGCCATTGTGAAAGGAATGAAACTCTAATTAGGCGGTTGAGCGCGGAGAATGGTAGCTTCAATTTGAAACTCTAGCAGAGGAGGATTTGGCTGTCAAAAGACATTCGAAAAGGAGTTTTGTACAAGGATGGCGGTACAGTGGTTGTCGAATTTGAAGCAGAGGCTGTGGTTGTTTGCATAAGTTTTTTGTTTCGTTTTCAGGAGTTGCGTTGATTTTAGATTAGGTTTTTGGAGGTGCATAACATCTCAGTGCGCTTGGAAATGGATAAAATGGAGTAGGAAGTATTATTTTTGTGGCAAAGGTCGTTTCGGGAATTCTTAATGGACGGTAAAATTTAATTAGAGCAGTGCTTCCTTGGAATGTAAGATCGTTCAATTCAGAAATTTCTGAAACGACGTGTGCAAGTCTTTTTCTATCGATCATGTATTACACAATCAAGATGAGTACTTTGTTTGATACAAAGAGACCAGAAATCCTGCGTCCCCCTCCTTCCCTCTTGCTTGTGCTTATTTTCTACACACACGTTGATTACGGTTTGTAGAATTGCAGTGTCAACCCTTTCTCCAGGAAGGACTGGTATGACATCAAGGCTCCCACTACCTTCACGTGGTGGGAGCTTGTACTTGCGGAGCCTGTTCCCGAAGCCTAAGTAGTGTTTGATATAGCATTTCAGGATGCTCCCTGTGGTTATCAATCGAATTTTGGAGTGAATTTTGTGAATTCCTGTGCATTTTGGCAAATTTGGTGTATTTTTGGAATTTTTGAGTATTTTCCGAGTTTTTTTGGTATTTTTTTGAACATTGACTTAAATTTTATTTTTGACGCGTGGCACCCCCAGAAGGGGGTCCATGTGGCACCAAATTAAATTAGGAGGAGAAAGTTCAAATATAAATGGCTCAATGTGAGAAAATTGCACACCGTGACACTATGACACTACAGACTCACTATTACAGTAATTTAGTAACATTGATTGTGGTTGACAATGATCATGGGAATCACTTTTAGAGGGCTAATTTTGGCCTTTGGCAAATAGACAGATGGAGGGTCAATTTTTGGCTTTGGTGGGTAGACATATGGAGATTAGGAGGGGAGGGCCGAAGTTGAGGTTGAGCTAGCTCGTCAGAAACTGACCATTGGGGGCCAATTTTGCTCCTTGTTCATTCGGCAGTAAGGTGCTTCTCTTTTGATTCTCCGCAACAACTTCTCTATTTATTCTCTTCTCTTCTCATTTGTAAGCAAAGACAATTTTGTGGTGAGCAACAATCCTGGGCGGGCATTGGATTCAAGCCGGCGGTCGACGATGCTCTTTCCGACGGATTTTTGTGGTGACGACTTTGATTGACGGCGGGGCAGGACGAGATTGATGGGGCTCTGCGGTTTACAGGGCGCTTGTGGCTTGTAGGCGGTGAGGCCATGGGGTTTTTCAACTTCGGCATGCATGCCATGGTCATATTCGTTATATTGAGACTTTTAGCTGATTTTGAGACAGAATGCTAGTTATTCAAAAATTCATTTAAAAAATAATAATTGAAACCAAAAAAAAATTAATGCTCAAATAGTAATTCTATAATGAAATTCCAAAAGGTGGTGTTGTTAAATATTTATAAAAAAATAGTAGTAAGGAGATAAAACGGTTTATCTTCGAGTCGAAGATAAAAATGAGACTGCGAAAAGTCTCAATATAACGAATATGATAGTTGTAGGCGTCGCCAACTTCAATTCGATAGCATGGTGAGCACTTAGGTGAGGCGGCTTGGTTTTGCACTTTGGCATGCAATTGATGTGTCTGTTTTGTATTGTGCTTGGTCAGCACTCAATGCGTGAGCCTCTAAGCTAGTAGCAGAAAGGCTAGCTTGCCATTTCTCTGAAAATTTGTAATCCATTGGGTGCTTTGTTTTGTGCTTTTTGCTTGTCGGTTATATTGATTTTTCACGTCTTAATTGTGTTGTTGGATATTTTGCAGGCGAAGTCACAAGATATTGTTGGGAGCCCAAGAGCAGGTAATAATAACTTTTGGAACAGGTCGTTTTGCTTTTAAATTGCTTCTTCTGTTCTTCATACATCATCTTCCTGGTTTTGCACTGGTTGTAATTATATCCAACCTCAAGAGTTGATGTTGATTATTCGGACCGTTTTTGCATCACATTTTTGGAGAACTCTGCATGGGTCAAATCGAAAGGATTGTTTTAGTAATAAATGGCACAAAGATTCTTACTCGGCTTTGATTGCATTCCACAGGCCTTTGAGCGGAAGGTTATTGACCTTCGTGATAAGTATCTACAATATGTCAGCGACTGTTTTGTTAACCACTCCCTTTTTCACAAGGTAAACAACATTTTTACCGCTTTTGACCTTGATTGCATGTTTTGATACTGAAGGAATAGAATTTGAAGATCTGCTCTTTTTATGATGGAAGGATTTCTTACTCCTAGATTTGATGCTCTTGGCTTGTAGAAAAAGTGGTTAATGCAGTGTTTGGTATTGCTTGCAGACATTGAAGGAAGCCTTGAATTTATTTATTTTTGCAGTAAGGGTGTTTTGTGATCAAACGAGGAACCTGTTGTTCGATTTTTTTGGCCGTGTAATAACAGGCGGCACGTATTGGTCAGGGTTGGTTAGATTCTGTTCTTTCTTTACTTTTGTGGCATTTGTAATATTATAGCAGCTAAGTCGCAAGCAAGGCGTGGTTCATGTTTGTAAACATGGTAGTGTGTGTGCACAACCGCGAGAGCTGTTGGCATGGTTGCAGACGGTTTTCATGTGAAATCGGTCATTTTTAGCTCAACTACTTTTTTCATACTCTCCTACCCGTCTGCCTGTCGAATCTTCAATTGTCTATGTGTGTAACAGCTCTTGGTAGTTGAACTGTTTCTTCATTCTGTCAGGAGTGCTTGACCACTATTTTCCTTCGGTACATTTGAACGTGGGGCAGACTCCACGTGGACAATGGCATTTCTCACCTCTCCAAGGCACTTGTGTTGCAAGGTGCTAATGTGAGGAGTTGAGATTGGCAATTTTTGGATTTTGGTCACTAAATTTGAGTCATAAACCAAGGAAGATGCTACAAAAATTTCAGAATTTTTTGACCCCATATACCACCCAAAATTCTAAGTGAACTCAGAAAAACAACCATTGCCCGAGAATTTGAAGGGTCAGATCTGGTCATTCAAACCTTATAATATCACAAATGGGCTACTCAAATTGCAATTTTCTTTCACCACTAGCATTCCACACTACCCAACTTCCAGATCTTACGGTTGGAATCTAGTTTGCAATTTCAACATATTCTCTAATTAGGCTTGAAAAAATGAGCCAAAATGGCACATATCGCAGTTCTGGGAGGAGTAAGGACGTTTATTGGTTAAGGGCGTGTAATATACCGTTGGAAAGGTATTTTCAAGACCTTTCCAACGATATATTGCACGCCCTGAAATTCCTAAAATTGCACTCGCAATTCAAAAAAACAAATTTGCAGTCGTTTAGCGACTGCAGATCAGGCTGGTCAAAAGAACTGCAGCCGATGTTGACTGCGGTTTTTTTTTTACCATGTTTTCTACTAGTGATTTATTAAAAACTAAAGCTCAATGAAATCAACCTGTGGGAAAACTTTTTTCGTAAGAAAATATTAGACCCTAAGTGGGACAACCTACACGACCATTCCTACTTATCACAAATCCTAGCTCTGCTCCGTAGCGTTTGTGATTTATAAAGGTATTCAATGAGCATCTTGAAGTGGAGGGGTCTATCTGTAGGGTCTTTAAAGCATCGGGCCTGGAGGAAGAAACCCTATAGTATGTTGGGTTTCCTCCTCCGGGTTCTCTATTGTACAAAGTAGACATCTGGACTTGCACAAGGATTAAAATAATTAATTAATTAATTAATTAATTTTTTAAAAAACTTCTAATCCAAGTTTGAGGTACGAGGGGCAAGATTGAATTGGTATAAAGCAAAATTCCCACAAACCAAGGTAAGATCACATTCTATCACCTTTGGGATGAAACTTCGGCAACTTCGGCAACTTTGCCGTTGTCACCGCCTCCGTAATCATCACCTTCTCACGATAATGCTTCGTCGCCATCATGTTGTCAATTGCATCATCAAATTCCCCTGTTCCTAAAGAAAAATAAATTTCAAAACAAAAAAAAGAAACTCCAAAGAGATGAATTAATTTCCACGAACGCGAGGCTGCCGGAGGATCTGCAACACGCTGTCCTCCCTGGCTCCATCCTCCACAATCCTAATCCCTGAAACCCCAAAACCCTGAGTCCCTTCAAGAGAATCAGTAGACATGGAAGGAAGTGGAGAGATGCGGCAACTAACCGGAGTGAAACAACTCTTGATAGGAAAGAATACAAGCGGCTAGTCGCGTAGTCTCAGCTTTAGTATTTACCATAGATTCACTTAGATTTACTTTTATGGCTTGTTTATACTGTTCAGTCATGTAACTCCTTGAGAAACGATGCGTTTCTGTAGTCTCTCCCCTGGTAGGTCAGAGACAAGAAAGCCCATTGCAATGAAATAATATCATGTTTGGATTGATTTTTTCCCACTTCGCATTACCGTAAGGTATGAAATTGTAAATCATAGCGGTAATACCTTCATCTTATTGGATGAAAATGTGTATGGATGAGAATGTAACCATCAATTTGGATGAATTCATGACACATTTCGTGACACTGCTCATTTAATAACATAGATAGTACGAGTAGTCGGTCATGAGGATTGGCAAAAAATGATTGTAAAGAAGCATCATTCTTTCACTACTTATTGTTCAAAGAATGATGTAAATGTACTAAAATAATAGAAAAAAGACCAAGCTAAGTCATTTTTAGAATGTTATGTTAGTAGCAAAAAGCCTTGTTAAACAAGATAACGTGAAATTTGTGTTATCTTGTTTACCCGGGAGGCCACTTCCAAATATTACGTAACAACGTGCAAACAAAGCTAGGGTCCAAATAAATCTTTGAAAGTAAATTTTATAAATGATTTACATTAACATAGGATGCTCAAAATTGATTACAAGAATAAAATGGGAACATTCTCATTATATTGCTGATTATAGTAAAACTTAATTTTAATTTTTAGGGCACTTTTAAATACCCTTTGTTCACACGTGATACTCAAAAGATACAAAGAGTGACTTCCCTGAGCTTGTTTATCCATAGCACATTCAATACGTCATTTTCATGATATGTCCAATGAATTTTTTTACTACTAATATAAATTTTGGTATTAATTTTTTTTTATAATGGTGCAACATGTTATGTTGTGGTTGGATTAAACATTTAAAGAAACCTACATGGCACTAAAATAAACAAACAATAGATGGAAAATGTATTTTAGTAAATTGCTAAATATATATGATAAAATTTACTATCTTTAATATTTACAAAAAAAAAATTTAAAAATCTTCATAATTTGGTTGCATTTCAAATATTGACAATTTTTTAATAAAATTTGTTGCAAAGACAAACACAATCAATGTTGAATTAGTATGTTAGTTGTAACATTGTGACCAAGATATGCAACACTAGTATGAATATTAGTCCTTGATAGTTGATACTAGACCAATTTTAATTTATGCTTCTATGTTTGTATTCATATAAGTGTAAAAAGAATCTCTAACCTCTAAATATCCCAAGTATGTAATTGCTATCATATTTCACTACAACAATGTGTTAAATACACCATTTTTTTAAGTATAGAAGATATTTTATAGCATTGTCATTTTTCAATACATAAGATCTGAATATATGAACAATAGTATACATAGCAACCTTTAGGGATTAATATCAGGAATAAAAATTAAGGTAGACATGCCAATGACCGCACTGGCACTACCAAGGGCACTACTCAAATCCTTCTCTACGACAATGTAGAAACTTACACCGTCTCAAATTTTGAAAGATTGTGGCATATCAAATTGGGATTCACTTGGAAAAAATTACACTCAAAAATGTTTTGTACAATAACTTTTATTGCACGTCAAACACATTGGGTATGAATTTTAATGGAAATTTGCTTGGAGCCCTTCACCACACAACATTCGGTGATTGGACGATACCTTACATTTCTATTAAAATTGTGCGGTGAAACTGTGTAGTCATTGGCATGTCTACTATGATTGGAACCGTACGGTCATTAGAACTGTGCAGTCATTGGTATGTCTATTATATATATACTAGTAGAAATTTTAACTTTTGTGGTATACACACTTGGATATTCAAACCAACATATTCTTCATTTTGAAAAAATAAATAAAAATTAGTACTTGATATCCTAACCAATTTGGTGTTGAAAAATGATTTCTATCCTCTAAATGTTATTCAATCAACACAAGAACTAAGAGAAATTCAGATTAATGAAAAGCGCTCCTTTTGGTGTTTAATCTTTAAGCATCTAAAGAGCCCAATATGGCCAAATTTGGCCATTTTTCAGTCAAACGTTGATTTTCACCTAGTTCCTAATTTCAAATGAAAATGGTTCCAACTAAGAAAGTGTAGACCGAGGTTATCTTCCAATTTCTAGTCCAATTTTCTATGCTTCTAAATTGTTAAAATTGCACTTTTTACAGCACTTTAAAGCTCAAATCCTAAAATTCCAATATACATTGAAGAAAAAGCATTTGTATCAAATTTCTTTTTAAGCAAGCTCAAAAAGCATGCATGTACAACTTGTTGTTCATCATTATTATCTACATTTTCCTTTAAAATTCATACTATTTTAAGATTTTTTGTAATTACTATGATTTTTACAATAAAAGATCTTTGAAAAATCTTATAAAATTCATTTTTATTTAAATAATTATGAAAAATCAGTTTTAGAATAACCTATCTGAGAGCAATACCAAAAAACATAACATATGTTTTAAAATGTGAGAAAATGATGAGTTTTGACCAAATAAATGCAGTGTGGACGCTTAGGGGTTAAATAAAAATTGATGAACATGTTAACCATTTAGGAAATGAACTTTATGGCACAGAGGATTAACCCTAAATGCCTAAATATCAAATTTGGCCACATTCAAAGTTGAAATACATTTGGTTTGTGGATAAATAATTGAATTCTAATCTAATTTTTTTTGTAATAGATGTGTAGCCACTATATATATGCAGTGAAAAACTCAAGTCATTTGAATCATTTTGAATTTTTTATAAAAATTTAACTATCAAATGAGTGAATGACCATACCAAAAACTTCTTAAGCAATTTTTGATATTTTTTGGTTGAAGCCATTTTGACCTTGAAAATAATTTCAATTGAATTTGACCTTTTTATCTACAAAACTAAAGCCTCCTACATTTTATGCTTGATTCATTTTACAATTCATAAAAAAATCCTAAACTTGAAAAGCTTATTGCAATTGCAAATTCACTAGGAATTATCACAGTCACAATACATGAAAGGTTATTCTATCATATTTCCTATAGGAACTTCTCATATACCTACTCAAAAATGCAAAAAGGAAAAAAGGAAACTTAATTTAGGTTCCTTGGACGTCTATATACTAAAAAGCTTTAACCCTTGAAGGGCTGTCAGGCTTTGTAGCTCCCAAACCATATGCCACTGTTACGGTCCTAGATGAATCTTGAGATAAATAGACGGAAGCGAGAATTCTAATCTCAACCGTATGGATACAATCGGGTGCACTATGCATCTTTAGAGGAAAAAAAATTGTCCGAATTGGTTGATGGGCAAGCAAGATTACACGGTGAATCGGCTTAACTTTGAAGGTGCAACAAGACCGCGTACAATTTTTAAAATTTAGAAAATGCAACGCTAAACCATTTGAGGATCAGAGCGGTGGGTGTTCTGGACCATAATAGGTGTTGCGCGCAGGATTTTTGCCCCACCGTATGCTGAGCGCCGGGGTCACCTGGAAGTCGGTTGGGTGAGGTCAAATTAAATACGTGTTGGCGTGGACTTGAGTCCTTCGATCACTACTTCGAACCATGGTTCATTCCACTCAACCAGCCCACTCAGTCACTACTCAGAGTGGAGGCCAACAGTGCGGGTCCTCATGTACAGTGCTTCCAGCTTGTTTTCTCCTGCCAAATCAACTACATGGCTCATGCTTGACACATGCCCCACTGATTCGCTTGTTCCTTATCCATTCACTTCATCACACATCCGTTTTTTTTGTTAATATTTCTAAGTTTGCTACGTGCTTTCCAATGCATGGGACTCATTTGCTTACTGTTACCCGTGAGGGTACATTACATTATTAAGCCCAAACGCTGATTTATCTAAGTCGACCAGACTACTCAGGGTTTACTCTGAGTAGCACACTTATGCGTGGGACCTACTCGTAAATGTTTCGGTCATGTTGGAATCCGCCATCTTAGATTGTAGTCACGCATTGGGCACACGCCTGGCTATCATCCAGTGCATTTCATCCTACAGGCCTGGACTTTCTGCTGTACATGTACTTCTCATCTCTATGGAGGAATGTACTGTACTTTGAAAACTTTTCTTCGCTTACTCTTTCAGTTTACCTCCTCTTCATTTTACCCACACATTTCCATGCACAGGTTTTCCTTTTATTATGAATTTATCTGCTCCATACTTACCTAGTTCAGGTATCTCTTATTTTTAGGCCATAACATTCAGCAGCCTTCACCTTCACGCGCACTGTCTTTACATCTATACAACGGTATAGAAGTTCATTCAGAAAAGGGATGGATAGAGCCAATCGTTAAAGGTCACTAGAATGGAGTGAAAAAGAAAAAGAATAAAACCAAATAAAGAAAAAGAAAAGAAAAAAAGAAGAAGAAAGAAACGTTGCCAACACTTGTCGACACGTAGTTTGGCGCTTGTAGCGCCAACCAACTTTTTTACAATTGTTTTTAAAAAAAGTTGCCAACTAGCGTTGGCTGGCCGGCGTGCTCCTCTAGTGCCGGCAGTAAGTCACTACAATATCTTCTTCTTTTTTATTATGTGTTTGGAGGTTTGAGATCATTTTGACCTTCCCCTCCTAGTTGCCATTACCTCCACCTTCCTGTAGAACAAGCTAGCTGCTGATTTTGCATGGATGATGATGTCAAATATTATGCACATTCTCCTCAAGGGCAAGGCAGAGCCAACGAAGGCTACTGAATGTTGTGGCAGAAATGAGAACATGTTGACTTTTCCTCGCAATTACCTTTCTCCTTTTCTCCTGCGGCTGTATTGTTGTTTTTGTTTCTTTATTTAACATAAAGTCCCTTTTTTCCCTCTTCAAAGAAATCCTTTCGAAAGGTATATGAACGACATGCCAGACTAGTGTTTGACTTGATAATATATACAATACAGTAGTTACAAAGTCAGTAACGGTGCCCATATCGCTTTGTTTAACCCCTAAACGTTCCAGCGTCTAGAAACTGGATCACAAACAAATTTGAAGCCTTGTAACTTTCTCATACAACCTCGGATGATTTTCATCCAAGTCACCTTTGAAAGCCTATTAAATTCTTTACCAATTACAATAAATCTCTTGTGATGGAGATCTGTTGATAATATTGGAGAAGCCTTCAACTGCATGTATGTCAAATTTTTTGGGTAGATTTTATGCTTGCAATGGTCTTCTCATGTACACCTCATGTACATTTGAGCCATGTTAATATCTACTTTTGAGGCTAGAATCTACTTTTGTGCAAAGGGTTGGTACGTTTAGAGGTTAAAAGCTTTTTGGAAGATGTAATGTTGAGAGGTGATTGAGTTCCGAGCTCTGTATCAAGCGATGTTATTGATATTTGGGATGCTAGTGTTTGGTTTTGTTTCAGGTGGATGCAGTACTTCAAACCGCGGTTCATTCAACTCAACCAACCCACTGAAGCGACTACTCATAGTAGAGGCCGACCGTGTGGGTCCTGATGTGCAGTGGTTCTAGCTTGTAAACTCTTGCCAAATCAATTGCATGGCTCATGCTTGATACATGCCCAACTTAATTGCTTGTTTGTCATCCATTCACTTCATCTCACATCCGTGTTTTCTGTTATTGTTTCTAAGTTTGCTACATGCTTTCCAATGCATAGGACTAATTTGCTTATTGTTACCCGTGGGGAGACATTACAAGTGCCTTATGATAGATAATTTTATAGATGAGCATTAAAAATGCTTCGTAAAATGTGACAGAAATTCCTATCAAGTGCCAAACCCTAAAATTCCTAGCGAGTGGCATAGGTACCGGTAGTTAGCGGTTTAAAAATCATTTAAAATTAATGGGAAAATTGAATGGCAGCAACGCTCATTAGGCCAAGTCAACATCAAACGAGAAAATTTAATGTTTTACACTCTGTTTAGATCTTAATAAAAACATATCAGAGAATAGAGAAATTCCTAAAGTTCCGTCAAAGAGGAAATAAATTGAAAACTCCGGCCTAAACTCCACGACTACCAAGAATAGATCAAAAGGAGTTTCAACTCACCTATTTCTGCATGAATGAAAAAGAAAAATGAGGATGGTGGGATTTGAGCTTGGACCTACACAATGGAAAAGGCATGTTCTCCCAATTCAAGCCCCTGCTCCCATTTGTTGACCACATGTTCCCCTACACCCATGGGAAGTTTACCCAAGCCAAACCATGTGTTCTTTGTGATTTCAAATAGAATTTAACAATTAACATTAGGGAAAAAGGTGGGTGATGAAAGGAAGTCACCCTCTTTACTTTGCAAATTTCTCTAATATCTATGTCAATTTCCAATACGTCCGTATAAAATAATCCATTGCACTATACATAACTATACATTGAATTTAATTTTCTTACTTCCCAAAATGGTTATCCAAAAATGAACAACAACCACAACATTATTGGAGTTTTTTTGCCTAAATCTTACCTCACTTTGGTAGTGGTCACTTTTACACTAGAAAAAATGAGTAAAAAGGTGGACGAAATTGACAAAATCTTCTAAAAGTATTACTAAAATTGCTAATATTTGAATAGGGTGCCTTATAATAGATAATTTTATGGATGAACATACATATATATACTGGTATATGGAAGATTCTATCCATTGTTTCCTTATCTGTCTACGTTACAGGGTGCGTGTTGCTTTACCAAAGGAAAAACAAAATTTTACTTATATGCTAGGCATGGGTAGTTAGGAGTTTCAAAAAAGCCTTATTCAAAAAGTCCAGCTCACAGTGCCAAGTCAACATCAATTGTGGGTTCCACCGAGGCAACAAAGTCACTCGGTTCGGCAGAGTGGGTAGACAGGCACGGGATCCGAGGCGAAGGCTCGGTTAGGGCTTCGTGCTTGCTCAGTCGGGGGGAATACTCACAGCGGCGGTAAGTCCGTTCCTTTTCTCTCTCGCGAGCACTGCTGCTTGGCCGGAGAGATTGTTTTTCTCAAGCTAATTCCCCTGTAGCAATCATGTCGGAGCGTGCCGGAGCGCGGAGTAGAGCACGCAGGCTTTGGGTGCGGCTTCGGGCGCGGAGGCGAGCGCGGGGGGCAACTGCGGAGGCCGTGGCGATAGAGGGCGAGGTGACACAGGGCGTGGACGCCACGGCGCCAAGCGCGACGAAGAGAAGTAGGCGCCCGTGATCAAGCTGGGCTGCCTCGTGAAGGACGGCAACATTAAGTCCCTGGAGCACATCTACTTGTTCTCCTTGCCCATCAAGGAACACCAGATCGTGGAGTTTGGGTCCGCGTTGAAGGGTGAGGTCATGAAATCATGCCCGTGTAGAAGCAGACGCGTGCTAGACAACGCACTAGGTTTGTTTCCTGTTGCATTTTTGTTGGGTCGACATATTAGGTTACATTTGCATTGACATATATTAGGTTTGTTTTCTTTACATATATTTGTTTTGTTTTATAGTGGCGAATGTTGCTTTTTTTTAAGTGAAGGTGTTATGCCTGCAAGTTTCAAGGTAAATATTGTTTTCTGACCATGATTCATTAGCTTCCATCATTTTGAAGCTGAATATTTGTTTGTCAAATTAGGAGAGCGATTTCTGCCTCAGATATATATATATATATATATATATATATATATATATATATATATATCCTTGGCAATGGTTGTTGTCCTGTTGCTTACTGATGAAGTTATTCATGCATCATAACCTGCAGGTTCTCCATGATCATGTTCGTAAAACAGATACAATGATTGCCGATCTCGGGGAGAGTGCGATTGGAAGAGTTGCTCTAGTAGACTCTGGATTTGGGTGGATCATTCTTCTTCGTGTTTACACAGTCCACTTGGGATCACACGCTAGTAGACATGGCAAACTGTCAAAGAGGAATGAGGCTAATTTTGACCTTGTGTCTCGCTGATGGATTCGATACTTTCCCAACTCTGCTATGCGCAGATGGCTGTTGATGGTGGATCGTCGGATGGTAAGTGACTTTGAAGCTCTTGTCACGATGTTTCTCTGTTTTCAATAAACGATTTCTCTGTTCTGAATAAACTTTTTATTAGTCGTTCAATCACAACCCTGAATTACCGTTTCTGCATCGGTTTTGTTTGTTTTTCCTTCCTGATTCTAAAGGAGCCAACAACTACTCTGAATGAATAGTATGATGGGGCATTGATCCTCTTTGAATGCTGAACAAACCTAAATTTATAACCATACAATTTTTGGGGTCTAATTGTAATCATGTTGGGCTTGCCTTTAATTCTTTGTCATCTCTATAGCCTTTTATGGTTCCGAAATATGCATACGGGTGATGAATAATGTCATGAACATACCTTTCTATTGGTGGTTCAATCTGAAATGTCGTTTATGTATACCATCAGTTTTGTTTGTTTTTCTACCTGCTTATAATTGAGCCAATAACTTGTTATATTATTGGTTGTGAGTACAATTTACTGATTTTCTTGCTAAGTCTCACAAGATTAGCGTTCTGGAAGATGTAGAGAAGACCCTAGTGTATTGAGAGTGCTGCCAGATATACAATTTGTGCCGGGGTTCTGCCTTCCCTCGTGGTCGTGGCACATTCTGGAAAGTAAAGCCACAATTTTGAAATAGTTTTTGTCTTTTGAATAAAAACATATTCAACAAATGTATGTTTAAAGAGTGGAGAATGGCACTTCTAATTGGATTACTGATACATAATCTAGGGTTCTGGACGTGCAGGCTCATTTAGAAAGAATCACCTTGGAGACGGCAACTCAATGCAATGATATTCAGTGAACCATGGTAGTGATATTGGAGGCAATATAGGGCATTCTTAGATTTTGCATTTGAGAACTTTGCTCATTTTTTCTTTTCTTTTTTTTGAATAGTTGTTTGGTATAACTTATTGATCGTCAAGATCTGCTTCTATACTTGTTTATCATAGTGGATGATCATATGTCGTGTTTGTTTTGCAGATGTTTGTGAGGGTATCTACAGCAAGGGTGAGAGGTATGATCTGAAGGACACGGCAGTTTGCACGTACCATTTATATTCATCGACAAGATTAATGCAATTGGTGCCAAGTGTGGTGAACCTCATGTCGGAAGCGTGAGTTATTGTAGAAATTTTCAGGTCATAAGGAGTAATTAGCAGGCTGTAAGTGTAAGCGACTTTTGACAATACTTTCAAAAAAAATAAGAAAATGAAAAAATTGTATATACTCCTTCAATGTCAGAAACTGAATGCATGGCATTACTTTGGTACACGTTCAACTACAGTCACAGATGTGGACAACGGAGAATTGCTGCGAACAAAAATGAAACAGCTCACACAATATGCAATATGCAATAAAACCGCTCAGTAATTCTGCAATCCAACGGCTCAAAGAGCTCACAATCGAGTCTCATTCAGTGGTGCTCAATGTCAACCGACTGTTGCAAGAAAAACCAGACAAATGAAATGAACACAAATGGACCCATCGAATTTTGACAGTTGTGTAAAGGGACCCACTGTATTTTGAACAAGTTGAGATCGTCGGGCAGTTTACTGGATTGACTTAAGTTCTACAGTGATTGCAATTGGATGAGTACTATAGATAGTGGAAAGTGCTGCTAAATTGCGGGAAGACTCTGTTGTCCTATTATGGCCCATTTCCACTCATCCCACTCAAGTGGGCCTCGTACAAAACAAGTCAGAAACGGCCATTTAGACTAGTTGAAATCACCAGGATTTGAAGTAGTGGATGCTGTACCAACCACTCTCAAGCTCTCGAAGCGCGTCGTCCAGCCAGCTTCAACGGCCACAAGATGGTGGGATTTGGGATTGCGTGGGTGGTGCCCAAGAGGTGGCAGGAGAATATGCAATCCTTCGGAAGACTAGTCATCCTACCACGAGGATCCCAATGTCTTGGTGGCGAGAAATGCCTCCCTGAATTGAACTAAGTGCGGTGTGGCGAGGTCTGCAGCGTGCATTATGTCATGGTACCCGCAAAGCTAACAAAGCGAGCATGTTACCATAGATATGGAACAATGTACAAGTCCCGGTACAAGTGCACGTTGTGGAAAGTGATGACCGTGCAATTTCACGATCAAAGTGTCGAGCTCTATTAGCAAAAATGGTAAGAAACGACTCATGAATTAGAACGAGACCGTTGTCACAATCCGGGCATCCCAACTTGGTGAAGCTCTTTGAGTGCTGCATTGAGATCGTAGCTCCAAGAGCGCACGAGTTCTACGGTCTAGATGAGATACCAATGGATTGAGAACGGCCTAACCCACAATTTCTCTTTCGACATCAAGCTATCCTAAACAGCCCTTCCTGCTCAAATATACAATACACGCATGTATGTGGCCGGAGTTGTCACGGACATACCCTTTCGTAGCCCTTTAGAAACTACTCTATATTCATATAGTCATAGAAGTCCTTCACATGTTGTTCATGGATTCATAGAAGTATGACCTTTGGGTTTTAAGAAGGTTTTATAAATATAGATAGTATAAATAGATGACGAGACAAAGGGTTTTTTAGTCTCGTCAACAGTATTGGAATCCTCTTGTATTCCCGTCCTTGTTAATAGGATTTTCTCTTCGAGTATTTGTGAACTTCCTTTGCATTCTTGTATTGCAACCCTCTATCTCTTGCAACACTTTTGTATACTTGATGAGAAGTTCCTTTTGTATGACCTTACTTCTTTCTTATATCCCGTCGGTTCCCATCCCTTACAAGAGTAGCCATGTGAACCTTCAAGGTAAATCCCTTTAGAATTTTGGGGTCTGAAATGCCCATATGCTTTTTGTATTTGTCTATTTGAGGCACCTTCTTGAACGTATTGGTATGCACGCAAACTTGCAATCTAGATGGCATCACCATGAAGGACATAATTTATAAATTTATAATTATTTATTTGGACTTTTGGATCAAATATTTGCCTAGGGCAATGTCAAATTCTACATATTCCTTATGAAAATATAGGTCACCTAACTGCTCTTTTTGCTTGTAGAATATTTTGCAAAAAATTATAGAACATCACATCCTTCAAAGCAAATCCCTACAAAAATTTCAGTCTAAAAAAAGAATCCCTTCATCTCTTAACTTCTAAAGGACCATGTTCATCCCTAAAATTTCATCACTTCTCGTAATGCTTTCAAGAAAGCAATTGTATCTCTGATTGGTGTTCATGTAGAAAACGTCATCGTTGGAGCTCAAAGAAGACTTAGTCGTGACACTGTATATCAATTTTCAGGACAATATATCGTATATATGACATGATTATAAGGTTTGATGATGAGTTTTTCTTTTTGAAATCTTTGAACAAAATCAAGAGGTCATTCACAACAAACATTCTCATAAATTCTAGAACCATGATTAGAGTTTGAAATTTCAGGAGCATACAAAGATGTGTTGTGTTTAGGTGCTCACAAAAAATGATGTTCTAAAACTGAATACAACAACGATGATTGATTCCGAAAGATTTATGTTTGGGTGAAGTGACTTGTTGGTGATTATTGAATTGGTGCTTGTGATCATTATTAATTGTTACATTGCATAAAGTGTGTAAAGATTTCAAAAATATTCAAAAATATTCCAAATAAATATAAAATATGTAGAAAAGATTCCAAATATTTTGAAAAGATTATATTTTAAATATATTTTAAAATTTTCCATAATTATTATACAGTGTTTATGACACGGTAATGACCAATGTTTTATATATTGTACACTTTTTTTTTGACAATGTGACGTCCTAGTGTGAAAACGCTCTTTAGGTCATCAACCTCCCTAACTACCATGTTCCAAATTCACCTACATTGACGTTTTAGTTTGTTCCCGGCAGATCGATCAATGTAATTGCACATCTTGAAGGATTTTGTGTTCTCGTAATGAACATTTACAATTCTCTAATTAACATTGAGTTAAAATTAGGAAAACCAAATAAGATACTAAAGTAAAGAAATTATTCTTAGACACAATGGTGTGCTCCTGGTTCTTTAGGGGTTAAGTGAGCCTTGTACAAATCCTAACATAGGTATCCAAGCCGTATATTTCAGCCCAACATCCTAAAAGGGTTAAGTTAAAAAAAATACAATTACTCATTATAGAGGTTTAAGTTGCATATAATGAAAGACTCTAAATCATCCCCTCCCCGGACGTTAATGCAAGAGGACAAAAAATCCCCCTATTTTGAACATGTAGGGGCCCACCTTAAAAAATAACCTCAAGGGTTTAAAATTCCTAAGGGGGTTCATCTAGACCAAAATTCAGCCGGAGGCTCCAAATTTGCAAAAACAATTGCCAAAAAAAGACCCCAGAGTGCCCAAAATGGAAATTTCAGAAAATGGGGCCCATAGGTGAACAGTACTTGCATTAACGTCCAGGGGATTTAGAGTCGGGGTGCATATAACAGTGGCATAAAAGAGTGTTTGATGGTAAGAACATGGTCTAGCATAGCGGGCCCGGCAAGCCAAGTGAATGGAACTCCCGACCTCCTGCACAATAAATTACATCCTCTCTAAGAAAAAGTTCGGGGTGGCAAAGGACTCCAAGATCGCAACAGCCTAACCAGATCCCAGAAACCCACGTCATCCCGGCGTACAATGGACGTTACCAGTGGATTTTATACAGTTAGACACAAACTCAGCCCGTAGCTGTCAGTGTTTTTTCTGTGTTTTTTTTCTTGAAGCCTAACTGGAGACGTCAAAAAATTTGGGAAAGAATATTTGGCGAAACCTTAAGCTTACATTTATATTTTGATAGAATTTCTTCATCTTTTGGTAGTTTTCTTCACAAATTATGGCTATCTTCACAAAAAATATAGAGAAAATCTGGCAATTTTTTTTCAAATTCTTCTCATTTTTTTCCTTAACAAAAGAGAAATGCCATGTTTTGTAAAGAAATCTGGCAAAATATAGCTAGAAAAGAAGAATCCTTGGTAGTTGTGGTCATGAGGAATAATGTGCGGTGCCATTTAGTGCTTTTTGTGAGGGTGCATGAGCTCCCATCTCTTCATCTTTGGTACATTTTAGGGAGGATCTTGGCTGTGGATAAAAATAAAAATGATAAAAATGCATTGGAGCGCATATGTTGAGAATTGGACTACAAACACTAGTAGAAAAGGTAGCACTGTTGAGGGAGATACCCAAGCAAATGTTTGCCCAATTCCACGTATGTGGATGACACTTTTCTGGGCATCTCCCTCAATAGTGCCACCTTTTCTACTAGTAAAAAGTACAAATTCAACAAAAATGAATTGATAACGTTGATTTTGTTCAAGAACATGGAGCCATCACTCTAGTCAAACCTGAAGCAAATCTCATCAACCTCTAAAACCCTTTCATAGTTTTTGAAGAAAATTGTAAAAAAACAGCACATAGCACTACATTCTATACTGACCATAAAGTTATGCAACTCCCTAATGTTTAGTTTGATTTTTACTAATAGAATAACTTTCTTTGGAACTAGAGTGAAAAATGACACTTGCCATTAGAGTTAACTGAAAAGAGTGTCTCAAAGTGGAAACTCATCTCATACTCACCTTCAACTCGTTTTCATTTCAAAAAATGGCAAAATTAGTATGTGGTGAGTTGAAGAATAATCTAAAACAAGACCCTGCACCATTCATGGCGGGGAGTCGAACTTGTGCCCTCTCCAATGCTAGAGGAGGGTTCCCACATGTTCCCCTAAACCAATGGCTCTATTCATGAAGGGACCAAGGGACAATTCATGTGTAAGGCTTGTCAGATATTGCTTATATAAGATTGTTGACCCCGCATAGACTTTGTACAAAGCCCTTCTTGTTTTCAATTAACTCAATTATATGAGGGAATTTAGTAGAAGTTAAGCAAGTAAGACAAATTTAAGATGTGAAAGCAAATATCATCCAAGAGCATGGGAGAGAATCTTCAAAACTTTATTAGGGGTATTAATAAAGTTTAGGGCTTAACAGTGTTATGAAGAAAAGGTGGATTGAACAAATTTAGAACCTTTTTCGCAATTTTTAACCAAAGTAAGATGAGAGTTTACAAATGAATTAAGTGTTAGTTTTTAAAAAATTAAAAAAGTGTAACGTATTTTCAACAATTTAATCCATATTAATATTAAAAGCATCTTCATCTATGATTTTAATTTAATTTAAAAAATTGTGTCTTCACACGCACACAGTTATCTTTTATTTTGAATCCATAGTTTATCTTAATTTTTTCTAATTGATTTTTAAATTAAATTATTATTTTTGACTACCAAAAATTAGAGTTGGAAATTTGGAACTGGTTGTAGATTTTGTGGTATTTTTACCTCATGAAATTGCTATCATCATACTATACAACATTTAAAAAAAATGGCAACATGGTGTGCAACCATTCCCAAATGCTAACCACATGAAGTCATATTTTTATAAACTGTATAGTTTACAAGCATGATCATATAATTAAAACCCTACCATACTTTTTTCTACAACGATAATAGTAACCGCAAAAATATTAAACTAAAATAAATTACAATATAAAATAATTGTATGAAAAAATATTCTTAAAAATAAAACTTGAATTTAAAAAAAATTACAATTTTCCCTCTTTGCAATTTCAATTATTGAGAATTATATTATGGCCAATTTTTTTGCAATTTTTTTCTCCTGAATTTTTAACAAGCACAATGCCAAGTACATAATTTAAAACCCAAGTCAACAATAGTGAATTTCTGGTTTGTGAATTGTGAATTGCATGTGAAATCATGCATAGACTGCATCAAAAAATGTGAGTAATGGTTTGAAATACCATTCTTTATTGTTACTACATGGACCATTTTTGAAAAGTCAGTGTACATTGGATAAAATTGCTTGAACTATCTTCACATGGATTCACTTAATATAATTAACATTTATTACTATACAAATATAATAGTAAGACAAATTCATATCACAGGGCACACAACATACTCAGAGCTGAAATGTACTGCATAGGTAGATTTCAGCTCAAGGAATGATGGAATACTGTGGAGGCATTCTTGCACGAGCATTATTACTGTTGAAAATTTTCTCATAACAACTTGGAATAGGTCTCTTGTGAAGCAAGAATACAGGGCTCTAGAAGGGAATATATGATTTCTGGGCCCCTCCATCAATCAATCACTCCCAAATCTTGATCGAATTCAAGTAAGTTAGTTTGCATGCAAAAAACAAATATGTCTACAATGAGTGAGGTGGCCAAGGAACAAAACGAACATCTTCAAAAACGCTATACTTACAGAGTACAGTACTGTACAGTATCTTCATGCATGTTTTACAGAACATCCTCTCTTGCATGCAGTTGTATTATAAAGGTATCAAAGTATGAAGGTTCTGATATTTTTGAAATTGCCCAAATGATACTATCATTCAGGAGCATTCACTCTGCCTTTTCATCCATCGTGTGATTTATAGTGCATCATGTGAATTCCATCCATGTAGTGCATTAAGTGCAACCCTTCATTTTTCATTTTTCAAAGACTAGGGAGGTTGGAGAAGGAAGCAGGAAAGTTGTAAACCATTGTCAATGGAAGGACAAAAAAAGTGGCCCAATGTTCAAGGAAATTTTTATTCAAGTTGCCCATTTTCTATTGGTTAGCCATGCACCCTAACGTTCTTGGGTTAAAGTATTATTACTTATAATGTTGCTTTCTTTAAAAGTGAGACATATGGGGATGTGTCATCAAGGACCATACATGGTTACCTTCCCTTCTAGTTTTCCAAAACTTCCATCTGTAAGAAAACATGAGTAACTACTCATTGTATAATGGAGAATATGCTGCACATTCTCCTAAAGAGCAAGGCACAGCCAGTGAAGGCTACTGAATGTTATGTAGGCATTTTCCATGACTCTTTCAGTCACCACTCACGTGCTGATGTATTATAATGAGTTGCAGTTGTCACTTGTGCACATTCAGTTCATTTGGAGTTGTCAAATCAAATATAAACAGTTATATATAAAAAAACAAACATGTGGAATAGTATGAAGGTTCTGATATTTTTGAAGTTGTCCAAATGATGTTTCATGTTAGGCACTTTCCATGACTCTTTCACCACTCAGTCAACAATCTACAACTATCCAAGAAATCAGGGAGATCTCAAAATCCACACCCCATTCAGTTCTCTCATGTGTGCATGATTTGTCAGTGGCTAAGACACATGGATTCCAGCCCCTTTTTGTTACAAGCCTAATAAGCTGGGACACTGATTTTATTTGTGGCAATACAGTACCCCACATAACATTCAGTAGCCTTCATGACCCCTGCCTTTCCTTCATGCACTCTGCTTATCACTCTGCTTATCACCTTGAGCCTCCACCTGTCCATTTAGCTACTGATGAAGTATTGTTGAATGTAGAATATTCCACACCATCTACTATAAAGCTAAGGCAGTGACAATGTAAACTACTAAATGTTATGCAAGAGATGTCTTTGTACTCCAAAATCCTAAAACCAAATGAAAAAATTAATCTAAACACGGGGTCACTCTATGTATTTTTAGGTACCACCTTAGATATAGGATATTTAAAAGTACCCCAAAAAATCAAAGTACTTCATACTATAATTTGAAATATTCTCATTTTAATTCTCGTAATCAATTTTAAGCACCCTATATTAATTTTAAAAAATTACCTTCAAAGTTTTAATTGGACCCTATTATTTGTTTGCATGTCATTATGGAATATTTGAAAGTGACCCTTTAGAATCCGAATCAAAGTAAGGATACGGAAGTAATTATAATTATTTTTATGCATGCTATAGCCACAAGTTGTAAATGAGTGAATCCCTCAGTTTCAGTTGCTATGTCTCCCAAGGACCATTATTTTTGTTGCTTTTTGTTTTCCCATGCACTACTTGTTTACAGACTCCATCTCCCATGCACCATTAATTTTATTTATTAATTTATATTTATTTTTGTCTCTCATGCACCACTTGTTTCATAACATAATAGAGCAGTTCAGGATGTCCCCCTTTTGGAACTATTTCAAATGAGCATCTTTTAACCCCTAAATGCCCACAACCCTCTCCAAATTGAGCAGTTTTGTAAAAAACGCATTATGAAATGCAATTATCAGGGATATATTGAACTTGATGTATTAATAAAAGCTGTACATTATGAATTTTAGATTCTATCCATGCGGTTAGATCTATGATTGCTATCACCAATATTTTTGTATAAATTTCAATACTTAAAATTCAAAATTATTTTGTAATTCAATTACAAATAAGGTATTGACAGTTTGTAGATGGAATTTGTTATGATGGGTTGAAATGTATTACTCTAAATGTTGTGATTTTTGGAGATCTTTTTGTTGCTTAATTCTATGAGTTGAATTTTTCAAGAGCACTTTTGAACTATTTTAACAAATCTTTGATGAATCAATGCAAGATGAAATGAGGCATAAAAATTTCACAAATTATCCCCTTTCTAATTGGATAACACGTGCATGAAGCTAACTTTCCATAAAATTTGTAGTAAAAAATCCACATGACAAAAAGTGCATAATGGATGAGAAAAATGAATGAAATTTGTACATCGTCCAAAAAATGGATGCATGGGTAGTTAGGGTTAATGTGATGTAGTTTTCACCTTCTACAATAGGTTGTGCCACTGGCAAAAGGTGGTTCTCCCTTTAACCCTTAAACGTCAAAAAAGCCCCACGGGCTTTTTATAAAGGAATAATTGAGAAAAAAAGTAGAATTTCTCAACCAAATCAAGCAAGGATTGGTGCGTTGGAAAGCTACTGAAAAAGTGATCTAGATTGCAAATTTGCGCCTCATTTGAGAGATTGTGGAGTCATTGAGAAGCAATCAAAAATATCAAAATGAACAGGAGTTGAAGTTGGGGCAGCAGAGGTCGTTTCTTGAAAAGTGCCCCAGTGCTACAGTGCCGCAACAATGCTGGCCAACAGAGCCGTTTTTTCATCAAACGTTTTTTCATAAAATATTTTAAACTAAAAGTTCAATTTTATAATTAAAAAATATATTATTCAAAAATTTGAAAATTAAAATCATTTTAAAAAATAAAAAATGTCCAATGTCCAATGTCCAATGAGGGACTGCCACGTGGCAGTACACTTTGAGAGTTAGTGGGGTCATGAACATTGGAATGGGTTGGCACTTCAATTCCCTTCCTCCACCCTTTATTTCCCCCCTAACCCCCAAAATTCTTAGAAAATGTGCTACATGTCTTCTAAAACTTGGAGATTTATTTATTTATTTTTTAAAAAATCGCCATTCTATAGAGGGTGGAATGTACTTGTGTTTCACCGCTCGGATTCGTATTTTAAATACAGAAAGTCAAAAATATTGCAATTCCAAAAACATATAGTCTTTTTTGAAGTTTTAAACCCCTAACAAGTGCAAGGTGTTCTTCAACATCCTAAACATCTCCAAACGCAACGAAAATTGGTACACAACTAAGTAACATCATGTAGAATGTGAAAGTGAAGTGCGACAGGTTTCGGTAGTGAGGTTTTTTTGATGTAGCCATGGTCAAACGCATCTGAAATTTTCGGGCATGTGTTTTTTTGGGGTGTTTTTTTCCATCAAACGCAATTATCTTGCAATCCGTGTGGTCAAAATCAACGAAATTTGTTGTGTATGTTTTTCAAGTAGTTTAGGACAAGATCTTACGGTTAGAAGGTAAAAAATAACATTTTTTTTGGATTTTTTGCATAGGGGAGTGAAAATAGCAGCATTGGAGTGTTTTTGGAGGAAAGACACTCCGGTCCTTTAGGGGTTAAACATATATACGTATGACCAGTTGCTTGAGTTGAATCCTGTATCCACTATTAGAAAACCATGTTACAAATTACAAAAAAATCACATGAATGCATTATGGATAAACATAATAATATGAAAATTGTGTTTCCATATTTATCCATAATGCATTCAATGTGACGTTTCTATGACATTTGTAATAGGTTTCCTACTAGTGATCCAACTCTCTAAGGTCGAATATTTGTAATCATGGGAAGTGCCTAAACAAATGAACATGACATAGAATCAAGAAATTGAATTACTTTATGCATGTTAATTCACCATTTTGAGGGGCTAGAAGTGGAATCAATGTCCTCATTGTAAGCTAGACTTTGCACTTAACCCCTAAAGGACCATGCTCATTCCTTAAATTTTATCACTTCTCATGAAGTTTTTAAAAACGTAGTTGTATCTCTCAATTGGTGTTCATGTAAAAAACTTCCCGTTGAAGCTCAAAGAAGACTTAGTCATGAGGTTGTTTATAAATTTTCAAGACAATCTAGTGTATAATTATATTACATGATTATAAGGTTTGATCATGAGTTGTTTTTGATTTTTTGAGCGAAATCATCAAGTCATTCACTGTAAACATTCTCATAAATTCTAGAACCATGATTAGCATTTGAAATTTTAGGAGCATACAAAGATGTATTGTATCTAGGAGCTCATAAAAAACGATGATCTAAAACTAAATACAACAACAATGATTGATTTCAAAAGATTTATGTTTGGGTGAAGTGACTCGTTGGTGACTCGCTAAGCCGGTGTTTGTGATCGTTATTAATTGTTACATTGCATGAAATGTGTAAAGATTTCAAAAATATTTTTGGAATATTCCAAACTATTCCAAAATAATATAAAATATGTAGAAAACATTCCAAAGATTTTGAAAATATTCCATTTGAAATATATTTTAACATTTTCCATAATTATTATATAGTGTTAATGATACAGTAATGACAAATGTTTTACATATTGTACAGTACACCTTTTTTTTTGGACAAATTTGACGCCCTTCTGTAGAAATGTCCTTTAGGTCATCAACTTCCCCAACTACCATGTTCCAAATTCACATGCGTTGATGTTTTAGTTTTTTTTCCGGCGGATTGATTAAAGTAATTGCACATCTTGAACGATTTTTGTCTTCTCGTAACGGACATTTACAATTCTCTAGTTAATATTGAGTCAAAATTATGGAATGCAAATAAGTTATTAAAGTAATAAAATTATTCTTGAACTTAATGTGTTGTCTTGGTCCTTTCAGGGGTTTACCCCTAAGTGACTAAACGACCATTTTATGGTCGTTGTCCTTTTCTTACAGGCTGCTAAGATGAAAAAATATTTTTTATAAAAACTAAAAGATATTTTCAAATAGGAAATCAAGTCTACTTTCCAATCCAATTTGAATCATGTTGATTTGAGTTAAACCCCATCAAGGAGAAATTTTCAAACACATAGACCTCAATATTGTCCTAGTGTTATAAAATTTACTATTTTGGGAAACTAATAGTGTTCTCTCCTTTAAAAATATCGCTTTAATTTTTTTAGAGTAGAATGCCTATTTTAAACCCATCATACCAAATTTCAAATTCTAAAATAAAATTTATAATTTTGGTGAATATTAAATGGTAAATGCTTCCAAATTCATTAAATGAGTGTCTAATACATTTTTTGAAACTTTGACTATACAGATAATTACTAAACATCATGCTTCTCAGTTTCTCTTTTGGACCAAACTTCATCAAAGTTGTAAAAGTAACATTCTATAACACATCTAGGTTTTGCCCTTTGTCGCTTAGGAGTTAAACAACCCTTTTAAGTTGTTGTACTTGAAAAATCTTGAAAATCAAAGTGAGCCTATTTTTTACTAATAGAAGAATACATTTCATAAAATAAAATGAAAAAAAAGAAAAGTAATTTAGACAGTCACACCTCACTTGTGATATATATATATACTAACATATATGAATTATTTATTATCATTGTTATTATTATTATTATTATTATTACATAAAAGTATCATAATTTGCATTTTAGAAGCCCCAATCCCACCCACTTGTAAAAACCCTCTATGGGACGACCAACCCTAATTGGTTGGTTTTAAGTTCTTTAGGCATCGGCGGTTGTTGAAAACACATACGAGAGAGAATGGGTCATTCCACCTTCCCCAATTGGTTGGTTTTAGGTTCTTTGGTTTTAGGTTCTTTGGTTGTTGAGAATACCTACGAGAGACGGAATAGGTCATTCTACCATTTGTTTCCACCATCTTCCATGGTCATGACAATTTCATTTCACAGGTGTAAGCTCCAACAAGAGAGAATGGGTCATTCTACCATATGTTTCCACCATCTTCCATGTGCAATGACAATTTCATTTCACATGTGTATACTCCAACGAGAGAGAATGGGTCATTCTACCATTTGTTTCCACCATCTTCCGTGCACAATGACAATTTCATTTCACATGTGTATACTCCAACAAGAGAGAATGGGTCATTCTACCATTTGTTTCCACCATCTTCCGTGCGCAATGACAATTTCATTTCACATGTGTAAGCTCCAATGAGAGAGAATGGGTCATTCTACCATTTGTTTCCACCATCTTCCATGTGTCATGACAATTTCATTCAACATGTGTAAGCTCCACATTCATCAGGATAAGCACACTTGTGAAAAGTGCAATACGATTTCGTCATCATGCATATGGTACAAGCCCAAATCCATTCAAGAAAGGATACCAGGAAGGAAGCTCACCCCGGGCGACGAGGCTCACATATGATTTCAGTGATCAAATGTGTGGTCACTGAAGATTTGGGATCATGTAAAGTCCATCTCATAAATCAAAGCCCGTTTTTGGATTGGCAGCGGACTCAACATTTGCAACCCAATGAGAATGATCTCATGCACACCAAAAATAAACACAAAAAAGAACCCAATGGAAAAGGTTGCTGATGGCTCACTGATGCTGGATTGCATCAAGGCTGACTCAGCAAGTGCCAGGTCAGACTCCACGTGTGAACCCCACCATCACAAGTTCACCACTGCGGCGGCTTCCAAGACCATCAATGCAAATCACTGAGTCCACTGGATCATCCGCTCTGGATAATCACAAGCACCCCGCCAAGATCTCAAACGGCGTCGAGTCTCAACATCTTTTTCATTTCCCTTTTTAGTTTTCTATAAAGACGATTTCATCAGTAGCATCTGACAGTCTTCCAGTCATCATAAAAGTTTCAACTGTCAAGTCTAGACGGTTGAGTACACGAGTCTGTTGCAACTCTCAAGCTCATCTCACTGTTTGCTAGAAAACCAAACTCAATCACCATCCTTCACTTAACTCAGTTTGCAAAGTTTGTTCAAACCAGAGAGTAGAGACTTTGTCAAGTCTGGACAGCTACACGAGTCTGTTGCAACTCTCGAGCTAGCTCATCTCACTGTTTGCTAGAAAATCAAACTGAATTATCATCCTTCACATAACTCAGTTTGCAAACGTTGTTCATATCAGAGAGTAGAGTTTAGATCAGGGAATTGAGAGTTTGTAGAGTCTGGTTTAATTGCCATTATGGGGGTAGAGACGACGACGTTGGGGTACGCGCCCAGGCTCAATCTTTGTTACGAGGACGTCAATGGACATGGCAAGAGCTGCAGTGGAGATGACGAGTTAGTGGTTGAGGAGGTGATGTCCGAGTGGTGGGGGTGTCGAGCATTGATGCAGAAACTCATCGACACAGTGGAGTTGCCTGCAGAGGAGCCAGCTTCTGCTATCTTGAGCTTGCCAGACGATGTCATGACGATGGTATTTGCGCAGTTGCCGAGGCAGAGCTTGGCGATGGCGCGTCGCGTCTGTTCTTCGTGGAAGCGTGTGGCGGAGCAGCCAGAACTCGCTTCATTGCGTCGCAAGGTTCAAATCTAGACCAACGTCGATCCTTTCTGCATAGTTACTGGTCACTGTCAATAGTTCCATAAAATCAACTGAGCTACTGATCTTCCCATTTTCGTGTTGCATGGTTACTCCATTCTGGTCTGTGTTGTACAGTTTACCTCCAGAGGTAGTATTTCCTATCTGCAGGCGTCCATGTCACTGAGGAAATCCAAAGTGTCCAGAGATGAACTTTGTCCAAATTCCATCGTCAAATTCCATAGATGAACCATGAATATAGGGCAGATTCCATTGTGAACTATGGAATTTTACGATGGAATTTGGACAAAGTTCATCTCTGGACATTTTGGATTTCCCCAGTGTGTGGCGTAGTTAGTAGAACTATTTCTAACTGACTCTTCGTTCACACTGGTCTTAAAATCGTTCTTGTGTTTTTCACAACATAGAAATAACTGCATTTTCAATTGCTCAAAATTAAATTTAATCTCATTTTCAGTTGTATCAAGTATAGCAATGGCATGGTTTCAATCACATACCCATGTAGGCCATTGATATAACATTCTTTAGCCATTGAAGCATTATACCCTTTGCTAAGATACTGCTCGGTTCTACAGTCATTCATATACAACCTCGTGCATTTATGTTTATAAATTGTGTTTGGTTTTTTCATCTTTCAACCCTCCTCTTGTTGTTATATAAATTATGCTTGGAGTCGAATCATGTTTTGATCAATGATTGATGCAATTGATTGCAGATGGGCGTTGCGGAAGGGTGGATATACGTGCTCCCAGAGACTCCGGAAGGAGCCCCATTTCGCTCATACGACCCCATATCTGCCAGATGGTCCGTCCTGCCTCCCACACCAGGTCGGTCCGAACATCATCAATGGCAAGGCTTTGCTTGTGCAGCAGTTGGCCATAAATTCCTCCTCATTGGCGGCACACGAACACAAAAGAGCCCCACTCCACATGATCAACACTCCACCTCAGGTACGGGAACCAATATAAACCTCACTCTCTTACAAACCTTGAGTCCAGACCGTCAACCATGTAACAAATCATGTAGGAGAAAACGTTGACTTAGGACACCGACGCTGCAAGTGTCCCGTTGTGGTTAAAGTTTCTGGTATAATTTGCAAATAAATTGAACTACTGTCACTCCCCTGTTGGAATTTACTCATATGGTAATTAAGTTACTTACGAGGGAACTGATAGACCAAGGATCTATGACTCCAAGTTAATTAGAACACCAAATAGTAGTTTAGTTAGTTTGTACATATTCTAAGTATGTAGACATACAATATTAGGACTATAAGTGACTTAGGACTATAAGTGACTTGGTAGGTGAAGGAGATCACAGCTGTTAATTACAGGATCTCACTTCTATGGTTGGGTGGTGAGCCACACAGTAAATATGATTTACCATTTGTGCACATTGTCTTTCTTAGTATTTCATCTCCATTAGTTAGTTTAATTTCTGACTCAGATTCATTGGATTTTATTGCAGCTGTGGTGTGCAGTGACGTGGTGATCTACGACGCGCTCACCAACAAGTGGACAAAAGGGGCCAGAATGAACACAGCCAGGAGCTGGTTTGCAGCAGCAGTGGTGGGAGACAAAGTGTATGTAGCTGGAGGGCAGGGAAATGCAAAGTTCCTGGACTCAGCTGAGGTCTATGACTTGCAAACTGATACATGGGAGACGATCTCAAGCATGGCTGTTGTCAGGTCAAGTTGTCAAGGAGTGGCCCTTGATGGTCAATTCTGGGTCATAGCTGGGGAGTATCAGAAAAGCTATCAGAAAAGCTCCGCCGAGGTCTACGACGCTGTGACCGACACGTGGCGTTTTGTGCCTCATATGTATCTTGATAACAACAAGGTATGAACCTTAAATTGCTACATTTCAGAGTGCCAAAGCCGGTTTTGAGCAGGCATTCCCAATCTAGGACAGGCTTAGATACTTGTAATTTAAGCTACCCTATTTGTGCTGCAATTTGGAAGTCACTTATTTGTGCCACTATGTCAGTACATCAATGATGTACATAACAATGATACATAATGATTGTGACATGACACAAATAGGGTGGTTTACCTTAAACCCAGGGTGCATTAACCACCAAAGACATCACACAAGACTTGTGCCAGAGAGAAAAGAAGGGAGAGCTCATTGGCTGAGAAAAGAAAATGATGTCATCTTCGGGTTCCTCCTTTTATATGGAGACTCTGGGTTTAAGGTTTTGGGTGGGCATCTAAAACTTAATGGGTCTTGCCATCATGCAACTGTCATTGATATGAATCATTTAAAAAAAATTCTATCCTGTGTGTTCAGGTGATGGAGCCAAGTGCAGTGACAGCAAATGGAGAGCTCATCTGTGTGCACCAAAAGAGAGTCATGGTGTACAACACGCAATTGAACAATTGGACGCAGCTAGGGCACATTAATGGAGGGGAAGAGTATGCACGGCCATACTCGCGATATGGATTTGCATGCGAGAGTGTGGGAAACAACTTGTATATTCTTGGGGGCATACGAGAATACTCCCAAAACCGGTACCGGTACTGCACACCCCTCAATACCGTTGAAGCCTGTGAGCTTGGAGGCGAGAAGCAGTACTCGTCGCAGTTATGCTGGAAGCTCGGAGCAGACATGTGTCAGGGTAGCGGCATTATATCTGCATCCGTGATTGCGTGGTTGTGATGCACCACTTTTTTCTTTATGGCAATATTTGTTTAATTGGGACTTTCCAACCATATCGGGACTCTTCGAAATCTACAACTGACATAGATCCAGTGGGCAATTTTCCTTTTTATGACACAGATGAGTGCCCACATTCAGGACTTGTTTTTCTTTGGAGGATAGTTGAGCTCCCAGCTCTTCATATGTGGTACATTACGGAGAATCTGGCTGTAGTTTAGGGTAAAAAAAAGCACTGGCCATTCCTTTTTCGTGAACTTGTGTTTTAACTTCCAATTAGGAGAGAAGTTAGCATAGTGTACAGTACAGCAGATGAATTAATAGTTTCTGATTGATTCAGATACAGCAGTTGTGGATTACAACTTCTGTAAGCATTTTTGTAGCTGAGACTTTAAAGAGCTAGGCTGTAACAATGTATAATACTGGCTGAGAATGATGTTGGCAAATTCAGGCAAACCCTGCGGTTTTCTTTTTCCACAAGAAGATTATTTTGCATTTTGAGAATGGAACTGTGAAGTTGGTTGTAAAGTTGGCTGCTATTACCTTGAACCCAAGTTCTTTCTCCCTCTGGCTAAAATCATTTCTTGAACCAATGGTCTCAAAAGGAGTTAAGACTTTGTCACTAACATTAGAACCTGTTTTAAACCTAGGGTCTCCATATAAAAGGCGGAACCCTAAGATGACATCATTCATTTTTTCACAGCCATTGAGCTCTCTTCTCATCTCTTTGGCACAAGTCTATAGGGAGCTCTCTTGTGTGATGTCATTTTTGGAGTAGTGACCACTGCACCTTGAGTTTAAGAGTGACAATCTGAGTGTCTTCAAACAAATGTTAGTTTTGTGCTTTGCACACAATCTTTTCTATGCTCCATTTGTGGTAGGGAAAAAGAAAAAGAAAATCTTGAGTTCAATGGTATTGTATTTTATTTACATTATCACTTTAGAAATTTCAAGACTGTTATAAATATATGAAACATTCCTAGGTTATAATCTTCACGTTATACGGTAATCTTTCTTTGTTGTCTTCTTTTTAAAATCCTTTGTTAACTTCTTTAAATCTTATTTGTCTCTTCTTTATCTCTAAATTTCCACATTTGTCCTTAGTAAAGTATCCCTATTCCCGTCCTTCCTATGTAAGAAACTACTAATTATTCATACATGGGGTTGGATTGAAAAATTTAAGTGCTTTTGGATTGAAACTAGTTTGAGTCCTAGGGTGCACATAGAGAGTAATTTCAACCGTTGAAAAAAACTGTCAATCGGGTTCCCTTCTTGAGAAAAACACTCAACCGTTATCCCTCCTTCGGTTGGAAATTTACATTGTTAGTTTGGATCACAATTGGTTAAAGGGAGAGAGGACCGCAGTTGTGTTTTTTTTCAAAAAGGAACAATGGTTGAGAGTTTGTCTTAACCCTTTACTGCCCAACCCTGTTTTTGAGAAACCACAGATTTTTGGTGATTTAGTTTTTAAAACTCTCTTTGTTGAAATTATGGATATTATTAATAATATTTAACCATATAAATATAAGCATAGCTTAATCAAACAAGTATTGGTTAAATCTTGGTAAGATTAAATAGTTGAATTGAAAGATCATTGTGTGTCTTTAAACCGTATAATACACATTCAAAAACGAGATTTTGGAGGGTATGTGACTTCAAAGTTAAATAGAATTTGGGTTAAATTTTCAAAAATGAAAGTCAAGCGGTTCAACAATGACTTGTGTCAACACCTCTTCATTGCAATCTTTAATGTCAAGAAGTGATTCACACATATTTATTGTGAATTTTATAAGTGAGAGTGATTTATTCATATACGCTTTAGGAAAAGAAGTATAAGTATAAATATGAAAGAAGTTGGTACATTGATCAAGATCGGAATACATACACTAAGGGAACATGAACAAGAGAACACTATCCAAAAAATAAAGAAGATAACAAACTTCCGAATACAAGAAGTACAATATAGTGCATATGTTATATTTGTTTGTATTTGCTGTATTTTGAGATATTGCAGTATTTTGGTGTTTTGTGGATAGGTGTTTTGATAACCTCACAACTCTAAATCCAAATTTTATTTTGAAGTGTGTGTGTGAGACGTAGCCCCATAACTAACTTCAAACATTGATGCTTAGTTTAGAGTAGATCTTATTGTAGGTTGCAAAAACATGCCTCTGCAACCACAATGTAGTTGCGTGGGTTGTAAAAGGTTAAAGGCATAACATTCAGTAGCCTTCATGCACACTGCCTTTACTTAAATCCAACTATATAGAAGTTCATTCAAAAAAGGGATGGACAGAGCTAGTTGCTGGAGGTCGCTGGAGAGGAGTGAAAAAAAAAAAAAAAAAAAGGAGAAAAAAAAACCACCAAAAAATATAAAAAAATAAAAAATTGCTGGTAGCGCTTGTCGCCACATAGCCTAGCGCCTATAGCGCCAACCAACTTTTCAGTTTTTTTGTTTAAAAAAAAAACTGTCAGCTAGTGTTGGCCGGTGTGCTGCTCCAGTGCCACCATTAAGCCACTACAATATATTCTTCTTTTTTTTGTGTGCTTGGAGCTTTGAGATCTTGTTGACCTTCCCTCCCGGTTGCCATTACCTCTGCCTTCCTGTAAAACAAACTAGCTACTGATTTTGCATGGATGATGATGTCGAATACTCTGTACATTCTCCTCAAGGACAAGACGGACTAGTGAAAGCTACTGAATGTTATGGGATGAAATCACTCTCCCTATGCAGCCCAGGATTGAAACGAATTTCAACCCAAAAGCACCTAAATTTTTCAAGCCAACCATTGTGCGGCTCCCAAAGTGAACATGCTAAACGATAAAGTGAATCTCGTCGACGTTCGTTGATCTTCGTCGTCTCGCTCAGTGGAGCCTGAGGCTCCGAAGGATACTATGGTTGCCCTCAGCTGCAAGTGCTAACTTGCAAGCTTAGCCATGGCTATGGCGTCCTCGGCCTCTGTTCTCGTACGGCCATCTAACTGCAACCGCATAGCTCCTCTCATCAGCAGCAGATTCTTCGGTGAGACACGTAATTTTTCGTTTCTATTTCATTCTTGTAATCTAGGTGTTTGTGTCCACGCCGTACCTGGTGTCTGCAGTCTCTCTAATTCGTGTGTTATTCTGACGCTTTGATAACGCAATCTGCGATTTGGCCATCCTTTTGGCTGCAGACGAAGTGCACTTCATTAATTTTCATTAATCTTTCAAATTGCACGGAATTCTGTAACAATTTTATTGCGTCTGATGCAAATTGAACAGGCTCAAATGGCGCATGTATGGTAGAATTTTCAAACCTAATTCGCCAGAAGAGGCATCAATCAGCTATTAGGTGCGATGCGGATAGTAACGCTTCTGCCTCCACCAGCAGGCGACCCCGAGAGCTTCTTATCCCTGTTTCTCAACTAGTGGAGGCGCGTGTAATCTTTGCTGCTGCTCCGGCCATGGGCCATAATCAGGTTAGCATCACTTCTCTCTCGCTGCACATTTGGACAAATTTCAAGCAGCACTACCAGAAAACGGAGTATTCTCGTTCTCCGATTTCTAGTTCATTAATAATTTGAACGTTTTTGAACGTTTTTCAATCTTTTTATGTGTCTTTTCATATTATTGATCAAGGAGAATGCAGTTGGAAACTGCATAAAATCGGATCATCGTCATCAATTAGGTCATTATCTCCTATTGATGTGCTTAGTTTTGTGTTGTATCAGGAAGGGCATCCAGAATGTAATGCAAGAGTGCCTTCGATTCTGGAGGCGTTAGAAAAGGGAGAACTGACTCCTGAGGTGAGGTAAGCTGTTGAACATTCTTTAAGATGGCTATTTTCCTCGGTTCATGATGCAACTGCCAGGATGAGTTTCTAGAAATTAATGCAGTTTTGTGATATAAATGATCCATTGAAATAGAGTGGGCATATATTGTTACACCTGTAGACAAGTATCCTTAGAGGGATAAGATAGGAAAGCTGTTTACTTAAACTTTACTTTCTCTGCCAGTATCCATGCATGATCGAGGTGGTCATGTGCATAAAAAATTGGTTATGGATTCTCAGTCTTTGTAAATCTTGTGTCTTTGTTCCGTCGCCTTTGGCTTAGAAAATTTGGTGTTGTGACACATCTTGTTTTCCTTCACCTCCCTTCCATCATCTTTAGTCTCATAAAAGTATTTCGGCAGCCTAAGTTCCATCGTTTGCTCGAAAAATAGTTGTAACTAGGAGGATATCAACTGTGGAGAGTGAATGTGCAGTTTCGTGGCAAAGAAGTTTTAAGGATTCAGGACTTTAAAGCGGCATCACAGGAAGATGTAGCAACAGTTCACTCCATGGGTTATGTCAAGGGTTTAGAAAGGGTAAGTACTGTGTGTTTTGATAGGGTGATGATTTGTTGAGAATATTGAGGGTGTTCACTGCATGAGGTGCTTAGAGTACGAGGCGCTAGTTGTTCTAGGACGGTTCGTATATCTAACAGGTGTAAATACCCTGAGCATGACATCTCAGGTCACAGTTCTCAGGTCTCTTAATTTTTAGGTCTAAATTTCGGCTGAAGATGTTGTACACCATGGTAACAGGCGATGCAGAAGGCAGAAGATGAAGGGCTTATATTCTTGGATAATTCAGGGCCGACGTACGCAACACCATCTGTACGTTTCAAGAGCATTCTATATTTTTGTTTTCGTTGCATTCCCTTTTCTTCGAAAGTTGGAATTCATTAGTACTTCAAAGTTGTAGAGGGTTCTAGATTCAAGAGCAACGCTACGTATACATAAGGCAGAACCGCGATGTACAACTTTAGTATGCGAAGTTTTAAATTGGTGTCTGCAGCTGATGTAGTTCTAATCCTCAACTGTGAGCTATTATTTCATAAAATTTGTCTTTGATTATGGGCTGATATATACTCAAGTGTCTGACATACAGACGTACTATGAGTCTATGATGGCAGCTGGTGCAAGCTTAGCTTTGGTGGATTCTGTGGTGTGTGCCCTTACTCAGTTGCTTTGAATTTATTACTAGCTTTCTCCTTTCCCAATCGTCGTCTTGCTGAGTAATGCAACCTTTGTTGTCAATTTCAAATTTGGAGGATAACATCGTTACATTATCTGTATTCGTTGTCTCGTTCTACATACTATATGTAAAATTTTCTTTGCATTGCATATGTAAGAATACCTCATTTGTCGTTTTCTTCCAGGTGGCAGCATCGAAAGAGACACAAAACCCTCCTGTTGGTTTTGCACTAGTACGACCTCCCGGTCATCATGCAGTTCCTACAGGGCCGATGGGGTTCTGTGTATTTGGGAATATCGCTGTAGCTGCTCGCTATTCGCAGCAAGTACATGGACTGCAACGAGTTTTCATTATTGACTACGATGTCCATCACGGTAACGGCACAAATGATGCCTTTTATAGCGATCCTGATATTTTCTTCCTATCAACACACCAGGTAATCTATTGAACTTTCTTATCAAGTGAAGCTGTTCTGTTTGAAAACTCAAAACAGTATAGCTTTAGGTCCACAATTGAAGGGTAGTAGCACACTTGAAGGCGGGAAACATGGCATGTGCATACCGTATTGTTGTTAGCCTTTGTTGCGTCTCTCTTAGAAGCAGTTTTTCAAATCGATAATCCCGAAGCTCTGATTGTACTACTAGCAAGTTACTAGTGGATTCTAAATTCAGCAGAACCCCAGTTGGAGCTTCTACGTCTGTGGCAGATAATATAACTGCCTGGTGTTGTCATGATGGTCAGGATGGTAGTTATCCAGGAACTGGCAAGATGAAGGAGGTTGGTGCTGGTCCTGGGGAGGGGTCCACCCTCAATCTACCTTTACCAGGAGGGTCGGGTGATGACACGATGGCACGTGTATTCGAAGAAGTGATTGTTCCTGCTGCTCAACGATTCAAACCTGATATCATTTTGGTGTCTGCTGGGTAATTTCCGTCTTTGCATACCGTATTTGTTCTTTTTAGTCATCTTGCGTTTATCTCATTAAACTTGAAGATCGTTTGTGATTAAACTTCATCTGTGATTTTTGGTAAGTAAACTTGAGGATTTCAGCTCTTTTAGAGCTGAATTCCTCAGGGTAGATAGTTCAAGAAAATTGAAATATAAGGAGGCGAGGAGGCTGAACATAATTGCCGAGTTTCAAAATGGTCAAGATTATCTGCATGATAAAGTGTAAAATCAAAGTTCTGTAATAACTTGGACTTTATCTGATTTCAGGTTTGATGCACACGTCCAAGACCCTCTGGCGGGTATGCAGTTCACAACAGGAACTTATTATCGACTTGCAACTGACATCAAGAGGTTGGCACACGAGCTTTGTGGGGGTCGGTGCATTTTTTTCCTCGAGGGAGGATACGACCTCAAATCGCTGTCAAATAGTGTAGCAGATTCATTTCGAGCATTTCTTGGAGACAAGAGTTTGTCAAGCAGACTTGATAATCCAGCTGTTTTGTATGATGAACCAAGCCTGTATGCAAGACAAGCCATCGATACGATCCGATCTATCCACTCATTGTAATCTTGATAGGAGGTATATGAATTCAAACTAACCTGAAGACATTGAAGCTTTTGCACAGGCAGTTGCTTGATTGTACTCTTTTTCAATAATGTAATGATCACTGGAGGATTGTAACTTCTACGTCATTTCATGATGTAAGGGACTCTGTCCACTGATACAGATGTGAAGATGGATTTTGGAAAGCGTGTTGGAGAACATAAAGGCCATTTCCCATGCTCAGGGCTGGGATCAAGCATGGGTGCAATTACTTGATTGCTTACACATAATTGTGCAATTACTGCCCAATGGCGGAGAATCATTATGCCTCGAATTTGTTATGGGTGGTTAATCTACAGAGCTGTGGAGTTTAAAGAAATGAAGACTACTATGGTCAGTGATACGTGTGCATTGTTTATGTGCTCACTGATCTAAGGTTGCCAAAGCCTAAAAAGGCAGTGTCCAGGACGCCTGCCGCCGTCTTCGAGCTCCACCGAACTCTACAGTCTCGAAAGTCTCTGTTAGTCCTGCTTAAGGGACTCAAGCTTTAGGCAGCTAGTTCTGAGAGGTGTGCCAGTTAAGGGACATACCGCATCCAGTTTGGGATTAGGGTTGGAGCCTAGGGCCAACCTTTCAGAAATTCTGGGGCGCCCTTGCGGGCACCGCAGGGGGGTTGGAAATAGTTTTCAACCAGCAATTGACGCGTCTCGGTGTAACCTCACTAACTGCGTCATTGCCCCAAGCGCAAAGATGCAAATTCAGTGTGCCCCGAGGGTTTATGTACTCGGAGGAGACCTGTTATCTTGCAATGACTATGGGATAAATGCACGGGGACTTCTACAGGTACTATGGGCCTTGGAAATCAAACCATTCGCTTGCATTTGTTTTTCACCTTCTTGTCCGTCAAGCTGCAGGAAGTAGGCCATATCAGCAGGCATCTGGTAGACTTGATTTCTCATTTAGAAATTAATCGTCACACTGTGCAGGTGCAAGGTATAGAAGAAGCATGCAAGGTTGCTCAAATAGGCTAGAGAGTTTACCAATGATCAGCAGAGCAAAACGTTTGTTGGTTCAGGGTTTTTGATGGTAGCCTTTGCTCGTCTTCGCTCCTTGGCCGGCACATCCTGTACGTTCACAAACCCCAGACCTTATGATTTGAAGCAATTAGTCACCATAAAAGCATGATCAAATGCGAATAATTCAGGCTCAAGAGCTGGTTCCCAATTGAGGCAGAAGATGCTCACCATAGTATCTGTAGAAGTTGTATCTTGAAGTGGCAGGGAGTACAGTTTTCTTCGCAACTGGTGGTGGACTGCCAGGTCGTTTCCTGGACCTTGAATTTGATCCGGAAGATACCACCTCCGAATTCAATCCAACTCCAAATCCTCCTGCTGAACCCACTCCCTTGGAATACGCACCCCTGCACAGGTTTGTGCTCACTACCACCTTCAGAAAATAAATAAATAAATAATAATCTATGCACACACCAATCATAAAAAAAACTTAATTTTAAAAAATGGAAGAAAGTATAAGAATATAATCTCAACGAGGCCTTATATTCTACAGGTATCAAGCAGTCATTCGACAAGAGGAACTTGGTTATATAGGTAAGCCATAACCACTCATATTTTCAGTTTTGGTGAAAAAATAAATTAACGATTTTTTTTGTCATGGGGTTGGAAGTTCAATTCCTACTTGTGTCCGTAACCGAGGTATATGTAACCACTTGACTTGACGAGAAAAAAAAACTCCCATCATTGGTGAGAAAGTCACCCAAGGTATGTTACTCTTACCATGTTTTTTGAACATATGATTTTTTTTGCAGGGGAGAGAAAAACTTAGCTTACCCAGTGAGCGGTCGATTGGATTGACCAAAGATGATCTTGGGCAAGACCTGAGGCTTCGGTGCAAGGCGAGGATGGTAAAACCTCACATGATCTTCCAAAAACTCTGGTTCACGCCGCACTGTATTTGGGGACGCAAAGGAACAAGTATTTTCATTGCAGGAAGGCAGGGGCTGAGCGCAGTCCTGACTGGGAGGTGGAAAGGATCTGCACCTCTGGTTTTCCTTGAAAGTACAGGGTACCTGTCCGTAGTTCCACTCCACCGGTGCCAACGGCTTCTTGAAGTCATCCGGACTCAAGCACACCGGCATCCTCAACCTGCACTCGCACTTTGGTTTGCCTCTAAAACTCGCTCCATAGCAGCATGTACCTTCAAGCAAAATCCCAACAAAATTTATGTTTAATGCCTACCTCAACATTCACCCAAAAGATAAAATACCTCACATCACTAAAATTTGTTTTCGATCAACACTTTTGCCGTTGTTTAGATCCAATTTTTAAACAAAAATTCGGAACCCAATGAGGTCAATGTATCTCTTGTGGTCCAATTGCTTTGTCATAGCATTCTTTAGTAGTAGTAAGGATTACTTTTAATTTTTAGGGTACTTTTAAATACCCTTTGTTCACACGTGATACTCAAAAGATACAAACAGTGACTTCCCCGAGTTCCTCAGGAGTGTAATTTCATAGGCCTAAATAAAAATAAATGAGAATTTGTGGCGGGCAGGAAGGGGAATAGTTAATTTTTGCTTACTCCTGGGTCTACGCTGTCCCTGATCAAGCATTGCATATGACCAGTCAACGCCTTCCAAGCATGGCTTGGCTTTCTGCAGCTGCTCAGTGACCTCCGCAATTTTTTTGTTGCAATCACCGTGCCGATCATAGTCAAACTTTATCTGCACAGACCACGGTTCACAAGTCAATGAGAGATCCCAACCAAGTGCATTCAACCCTCTCTAATTGCACATTCCAATCTATCATGTTGTAGATACATCTGATTGGAAAACTTCCACATGTCAAGTTGTGAATACATGTGACAGGAGTCCATTTGTCCGCAAAGTCAGTGCAATTAGAGAGGATTGACTAAGTGTGCATTCTCCGTTTTTTTTTCATTTTTTGATCAGGTGGCATCAATGAGATAAACGTTGTAGATAAAATCATCATAAATAGATCAAAATATGTCAATGTGGATGAATTTTTTGCTATAATTTGCCATTGCAAGTTTAAGCACACCCACTACTAGAAACTAGAAACCTTGTCGCATCTCACCCCTGAAATGGGGAAAAGACAGGAAACTTTTGTCCCGCTGTAACCAACACCACTGAGCAGACCTGGAAAACCTCAGACGGAGCCATTGACAAACCCGTTTTAGCCAATTGTGGCACCCTTCTGCTGCTTTATGTGGTGAAAAACGACAAGTGACCAATGCAGTTGTACAAGAAGTGGGAGGGAGGAGCTGGTTACCTCCCGAATTGCTGTCCCATAAAAAGATCCATACATTCCATTGGTTGTGGAATAATGCTTTGATCTATCCGCAGTTGAAGGGAATAGCAATACTGGCCAATGCAACAAGCAAGCTATTTCAGTGCACATGCTTGATCCACTGTTCAGTATTTTTCTAACATCCTTGATCCCTCTCCAACATTGGCACCCTGTTGAAATAGTGAATCAAACATCTAGCTGTGCATCATGTTTTTCATCAGCTCTTAGGTGACCAAGGTAATTAATTTCTCTTGTTCAACACAATAAGAATTGCTTGGGGTCCTCAAGGTTTCCATGTTTTTGAATATTGTGATTGGTCAGTAGCAAGTCCAACCACATGATTCGTACATTCTCTTTCAATGCCCATTCCTCAAGGCTTGAAACCCAATAATTCTCTTATTCAACATCATAGTAATAACGCTGGTCTAGGAGACCATTGTGAATGAAGAGTCTATTGGGCTAGTTCATCTATCTATGCTTTAGGTAGCAGGGTCTATCTTTGGTGCCTTCATTTGGAGGTAGACTCTATGACTCCACGTGACTAACACCATTAACCCCTTGTTCAACACGTACAACAAGGAATGCTTGGAGTCCTCCAAGTTTCTAGGTTTCTGAACGATTGAATACATTCTCTTTCAATGCTCATTTCTCAAGGTCTGAAACCTAGTAATACTTGTCAGTGATTTGCAGACACTACAAGGAGAAGGCGATACTTTTCTCTCGATAGGTGAGTCAAATGGCGCCACTTTGCACTCACTGCCCAGGCGCTCAAGACTTGGTGAGTGCAATTCGTCACATAGGACAAGTGTGTATAGTGAACTCTGACACTATTATGAGTGAGAAGTGACACCTTTGCTAGAAGTGAGAATATAGTAGAGAAGGAGTTTGGTTTTATTACCCATCGTTAGATGATCCTTGAAGAAAAATTAAATATCCAAGCTTGGCAGCTGGCTATGGCTGAGCTACTCTCTGCTCTCTCATGATTCTTCTTTTCAGCAGAGATTCCAGGGCTGAATCAAACTTAGCAACGTCAAGTAGGCATGCGATTCTGATGGAGTTTGTCATAATGTGCAGAAACAGGACCATATGAATTTACACTGGCCAACACATGAATTCACTGAAAAAAGCTCTCTTACTCCACTTCTACTGCAATCACAACATCACCATTTCTTTCCATTCAAGTTGAGCCTGAGAATATGGTCCGGTATTTATATTTATCAACTCACGTTTGAGAATATATATATCGAAAGCTTGCACTCTGACAACCTGTCTCAAATTTAGCAGCTTCTGATTCTCGGATGTTTCCAAGCACTTGCGCAAAGCACTGTACCTTCCGTGTCACGGTCCAAAGTGGGTGCGCTTGGTTGAGCAAGAATTAGTGTCAGTCTTCAATTTGGTGGAATTCTCCAACAAAAGTTGAACAAGTTGATTCTGTGGGTTATTCTTTTCTCTAGGAGCAGCTCACTACGACTGGACAGTCGAGTGATGGGCAGACTGAACCCTTCGCCTACTTGACTCGCTTTGCATCTCACTGATTCGGCGTTTATACCCCTCCAGATCAGAAATTCTTCAGCAAAACCAGTCCCAGTTTTCTAGTGCAGCCATTTCCTAGTGCGACCAATCGTCGCAACCCATGAACAAAGAATTCCAAGTCCTTCGTTAAAACAGAAATAGTGACCAGAAATAGTGACCATTTTTTTGTTGGCCAAACAATTTAGACCGTTCGTTTCAAGTGAGATGCATTCACTTTAATTGTTTAGATCTTTTTTGTATTTTCACGCAGGCACTAATGAACGAATTGATCTCAACCCTAAAAGTCAGAAAGTGTTTTATGAGTTTATTATACACCCCTTTTATCAACTATGGCCATATCAACGCACATCTTAATAAAAGTAGTAAAACAACATCTATGATGTTCAAAAAATATTTAATTTTTTAAATATCCAACAAAAATTGAAAATTCTTTTGAAACAATGGGAGTTAAAGCATTTGATACTTCCAAGATATCAAGTTAAGTTTAATTTAGTGTTGAGAGTACATTCCCTCATAATCTCAACTTTTGAAATCCATAAAATATCATCGAAGTGGGAATACATATATGCATTGTACATGTTTAATAGGGTAATTGAACTTAAAACATACATACAATCAGTAAAAGAGGCATAATAGGTCTCAATCAAGTGGCGTGAAGAATTCATTGTTAGACTCAAAGCAGTCAAATTGACCGCTCACTTCAGAATGATCGTTACAAATGGATCAGATCAGATCAGGGGAGCTGCCGGCCACCTACTGTACAGTACACTTCATAATATACAACAACAGGAATTGAGAAAACTAAGAGCATCGCCAAGCCCCGCATTCCACCCCCCTTGCCGTGCTGGTTGCCGGGCGAGGGTGGGCGTGCTCTAAGACTAATGGTGATGAGTAAATTACATGTTGAGGGAGCTGTGAATGAAGCCCAGCAGTGGGCCCTTCAAGTAGATATTCTCAGTGACGAGCAGCGCCACAAGCCCGATCATGGCGGCGCGACCGTTCCATCGCTCATTTTTCGCGTTGAACGGGCCATTGGCGCGGCTGTCCGGCGACTCCTCGTTGTACATGGGGATGAGCGTGGCGCCGATGATGATGGGCGCCACAAACAGAAACCAAATCAACCCCCGCCCCTCTGTCACCTGATCCACATATCATTCCACACAGTTTTTCAAAAACCAAGCCCAACAAAAATTGAACGAGTACATTTCCTGCAGCATACTAATCGCATTGGAACTCGGAAGACCAGAAAACAACAACGATTGTTGCTTGGATGAAAGAGAGAAAAGGGCTCTTGGTATTGTTGTGAAGATTGATCGAGCCTAGAGGGGAACACTACAACAAATCCTGGCTGCTTACATCGGCCATTATCACTGAAAACCGGGTGTAAACGGCCCATTTCGGTAATATGCCGATTTTTAGTGATAATGGCTGGTGTAAGCGGCCGGGATCTGTTGTAGTGGAAGGTCAAACAATAACCGATTTGAGTAGCCTGAAGAATGGCCGGCTCCAGGGTCACTGACCTGCTCCCAGACGCTCTGGCCGGTGAGAATCTCAGCGACGAAGGCCCAGGTGATGCCCAGCATGGCCAGGCGGCTGTTGATGGTTTCGGGCGCCGGCCCGTCGAACTTCATCAGGCTGTCGGTGCTCGTGTTGCCGTCCTCCGGGCGCCGCTCATCCTCCGGCCGGAAGAACTTCTCCACGGGCGACCCCTCGAAGATGCGCAACGGGTCGTCCTTCTTCTCCGGCTCCACCTTCGTCCCAGGCTGCATCAAATCAATTGCCCATCCATTCCCGAGATCACTCGCAACATTGTTCATAATGGTCACACTAAAACGGTCTGACATTCATCTGAAACCTCATATCTACATAGCAACCATCAATCACAACCCCTACTTTTTCTTACTAAACTGCAGGACGACATAATCCTAAACTTGATAAAGATCAATCCTAGCCTTGGTGAAGACGTAACCCGCAATGTTATTTTGGAATTTAACATGTATTGATTGCAAGGTTAAAACACACAGCCGGAGAAACAAATAGCACTTGATTTCTCGAAAGCTGCTCCGTTACAACTTAAATTGCTGGACTAGTTTCTAGAAAACCAAAGTACATTACCCATCCTACATTTTCGTGCTCTGAAACAGGCTCCGGAGTTAGTCATTCATCTGAAATCTACACTTAATTATACTAATTTTCAGCACTAGAACTTCAGAATTTGGTACAATGAAATGAACAGTACTAGTATATGAGAATCAGGTGCAGATCGATTTTGTGCGTGGGACTTACGAGGGGAGTTTGGTCCTGCTTCGCGGAAACAAGCAAGCTACGACGCTCCCTCTGAGAGAATCGGGCACCTCGGGCTGCAAGGAATGAGCTTCCGGTCGTCCTCGGAGCTCGCAGTGAGAGCAGCCCCGCCACCGTCTGGACGCAACTATTGCTCAACATCACACTGGAGGCTGCCATCTCGATCGAAATCCAACTAACTCACTGTACCAAAGAATTGGAGACCGTCTAACTCGAAGATATGCTGTACTGTACACAGTCTAAACTCGCTGAACTCGTACGTTGCGCTTGGAAATGGGATATGGTTGAAGAGAAGGCCTGGGGTGGAGGCGTTTATATATATGTAGGGATTCATGCAAAGGCAGGCTGGGAGGGTGGTAGAGGTGTCGAATTAGGTGAGGTGCCAGAGTGCAGGGAGCGACAAGTGGAATTGATCGAACCTGCGCAACATGCAAACTGTGATATGATGGTCTGGAATTTATTGGTGGGATCCGAGAGACGGAGCGGGCGTTGCATGGAATGGAGAGACGCAAGGGAAGTGAAAGGGAGGACGAGGAAGTGCCTGCAGGTGGCGTGCCGCGTTACGCGTTGCGCTTGGCTTTGCCTCTTTCTCCAACTGCTTGCCACGTGAAGTACCAGCGCTCTTGCCTTGCCTTGGACCCCAGTCACCAGCCAGTCTTGTCAGCTCTTCCAGTTATCCCCTTAAGGACCAAGGATTCTTGGGTTTGCGTTTTAAAATGAGAAATTCAATTGATCATATAATGAAAAATGTAATTCAAATGAGATCAAATTTTATATCACTAAAATCAACAAAGAACATTGCATGTGTTGGTCAAAGATGAAAAAAATTTGAACAAAAGGAACTCCACATAAAACCTACTCAAAATTATCAAGAAAAACATGAGGTCAATTTGGGCTTCTTGGTTTTTCAGGGATTAACCCCTGAAGGACCAAGAAGCCCAAATTGGGCCTCATGCTTTCTTAGCAATTTTGACTAGGTCCTATGTGGACTTCTTTTTGTTCAAATTTATTTCTTCTTTGACCAACACATGCAATGTTCTTCGCTGATTTTAGTGATATAAAATTTGGTCTCATTTGAATTATATTTTCACTATATGACCAATTGAATTTCTCATTTTAAAACCATGAATCTTTGGTCCTTTAGGGGTTAATGGATTTAATTAAGTTGAAGGCTTAAACTAGTAACTATCCTAAAATGGTTAATATTTAGTATGGGTGATTAAAAAAAAGTTATTATGTCCAATCTAGTAACGCCACCACTACACATGACCAATGCTATGACACTATGATCACAAGTGATCATATTGAATAGTATGTTCTTGTGTTAAATACTTTAGACCATACTAAATAACCATTTCCGGGTGTAGTGACAAAATGCCAATGTAGGGTTATTCTTATTACTTTAAACACCGGTTCAAGCGTCAAGTTTACAATGTGTTTCAAAAAAAAAGAAACAAAAAATTTGGTAGTGTTCAGGAGGGAGGGGTTGTAGACATTTAAGGTTAGGCAAACCACTTCAAGTAAAGGTGAGGTGGCAACTCTTAGATGCATGCAAGTTTTAAAGTATCCCATCATCACTACCACCATTTTTACACCGTTCACTTTTGGTGTATACAGTTTTGGGAATAAGAAGTTAAATACAATCCCATTTGATTTGTTACAAAAAAAAAAATCAATTTGATACCCAATTCAAAAAAAACAGTGTTAAGTTGTGCACGAAAATGCCCAAAAACATACTACAAGGTTAAACCAAGAGCTTTTCAAAGGCTCACAACTTAAAAATGGTTGGGGATTAGAGAATAAGCTTAGACATTTTGGAAAGCTAAGATGATTTCTTACAAAATTGATAAGAAACTACTAGGTATTGCATAGGCTTTAGAGGTGTAGTTCTCACATTGAGACAAATTGTTATGATGTTTAGATTGTCGAGGTTTCTCTACTCTGACACACATTGAACACGAAACGGCATTATCTAGGAAAATAACGCTTTGTAGATTGAGAAGTAAAATAGGTGTTACAGAATAGTGTGAATTCATTTAAACAAAATTACCTCAAATAATTTAAAAATATACATTTCATGTGGTCTACACTAAATAGTATGAAGAGTGTAGTTGAAGAAATTAAGTGACAAAATGGAGGTCAAGGATACTTATGCTTGATGTGCAAGGACCATGTACTGATGTAATTCCATAATCTGTGGACTTTAGAAATTTATGACCTTGGGAAATTTGAAATCTATAACTATCTAGAACTGAAATCTACACCCTCTAAAAGACGCACACGTTTTTGCTCAATGGTCGTCATTGGTGTTGGGCTCGAGATGAAGAGGGTCTTATAGATTGAACAGTGAAGAAAATACTAAAACACGAAGGAGGTTCAATAATGGTTTGGGCTTGCATGAGTGCAATTGGACCTGGTTTGATTTTGCAAGATAAAAGGTCGAATGAATCAATATGTCTATTGTGAGATATTGGAGGCCAATCTCTATGGCACTTTTCAAAAGTATGGCATAAATGCATTTAGAGTCATTTTTTAACATTACAATGATCTTGGACATACATGGAAAACAATGAAAGAGTGGTTCTCTAAACAACCTTTCAATGTTTTAAAATGGCCTGCTCAATCACTTGATCTATACCCAATATAGCACCTATGGGCAACACTAAAACAGAAGCTCAATCGTTATCCAACACCTCCAAAGGGTCTTCTAGAATAACAGGAGCGTGTGTTTGAGACTTTCCACTCTATCACTTCCATAGAGTGTGAGAAGCTCTATGAAAGCATGCCACAAAGAATACGGGCAACTATTTATGCAAAAGGCAAGTGGACTGATTTTTGAATGTGTAGAGACTCACAAGTCCAAAATTGAGTCACTGAGGGACTTGATTTCAAAATTTGAGTGCTTCCATATATTATGTGTATTTTGTTTTCAATTCCCATGTGAATGATCAATAAAACTTCTACTCTCTAAAGTGATTTTATGTTTGTTTAATTATTCACTCCATGTGCTAGAATTGCTTATTTACCCAAAAACATTCAAACACGACTCGGTTTTGTGAGTCACTGTAGTTCAGGGAATACTACGCACTATAAGCAGAGGCGTCGTTTCTCACTATGGAGGATCCTGTTCATTGTCGCTTTTCACTGTACACGCTTGTAGTGCGTGATGAATTGCACTCACCAAGTTCAACCAAAAAATTGGTGAGTGCGAAGTGACACCATTTGACTCACAGAAGGAGTGAAAAGCGACGCCTTCTCCTTATAGTGACGCTACGTCCAAAACAGAGTGGCCACGCCGGAAGCAGGCAAGCTCTGCGTGACGGAGCGGCCGTTCCACACGACCTTGAACGCGCCGGCCGCAGCGCCCTGATTCAACACCACCAGCGCTTTGTGCCCGTCCAAGTTCCGGAACGCCACGCCCACGAAGTTCCCGTCCACGGAGTCCGTGGTCGCAATGCGCACCGCGCCGGGCCACACGAACCTCGCGAAGTGGGCAATGCAGTAAAACTCTTCGTTGTACGTGACGTCCCCGGTGTCTTGGTCGATGGAGATCACGCCCCGGCAATCCGTGCACCCGCCCGTGTGCGGGCCGCCGCTCCCGTCCAGCGCCAAGCTCCACAGCAACACCGTCTTGGCCCAGTTCTTCGTCCCCCCAATAAACAAATTCTGCATGTTCCACTTCATATTATCCCCGAAGTTGCTGTGGGAAAATGCCCCGCTGCACTCCGTGAAGTAAATGTCTTTCTCTGGGTACGCCGCGTGCATCTCCCCCATCGCGGACACGCTCCCGCCGTAGCAGTGCCACGCCGAGCCTGCGTAGAGCGCCGCGCCTTCGTTCATCACGGCCTTTGGGTACCACGCCATATCCCAGTTGTGATCAAAGCTCAACAACTGCACTCCAGTCCCAGCCATTCTCGCCGCTAGATGATCCCTGACAAAGTTCAGCTCATCGTACCTAAGCATTTTAACCAGGGTCAGTCAATTGTATCCTGTAGAGGAGGGGAGTGTTAGGGCTACTTCACACTATGGTTGAAAGCCGAGAGTCCATCGAATCCCACAAATCAGATTGCAAGAAAGCCGTCCGTTTGCAATCTGATTGGTGAAATTTGACGGACTCTCAACTTTACGCTTTAGTGTTCTCTAAGCACCTCAAAAACTGGGGTTTCCATCACAGTAAAACGCTAGTTTTGTTGAAACCATGAAGAAGATGGATCGTACCATTCGTATTTCATTCCGGGGTAGGACCCAGGTTCGAATTGCGGCTCGTTCTGGATCGTCATGGCGGCGAATCGTACGCCATTGCGCTCGTAAGCATCGTAAGCGTTCCGAAGGTACATTGCGTAAGTGGGGTAATACGCGGTGCTGAGCTTGCCGTAGTTGAGATCAGTGCTGGTTTTCATCCATGCGGGCGCGGACCACGGCGTGGCCATGAACTGCAGAGAGGAATCGATGCGCTTGGCGTTCACGGCGACGGGGATGATGTACTGGAGGTCGTGAGAAATGGAGAATCGGGTGAGGTCCGGGTCGGGCGCGCCGTCGTCGTAGGTGTAATGCGAGAGGGAAAGGTCGGACGCGCCCAGCGGGATGCGGAGGTAGCTGATGCCGGCGTTCCCGTCGTCGAATCCGAAGAGGTGTTGCATGGCCACGGCGCGTTGCGAGGACGACAGCTTTGTTTGGAGTAGCCAGGCCGCGGAGTCCGTAAGCGACGCGCCGAAGCCTTCTATGGTCTGGTAGGTCGTGGACTCGTCGACGGTGATGGTGGACGGCGTAAGCTCCGCGTCGGGTACGAATGTCCTCGCGCCGTCCCAGGAAATCAGTCGACTTCGATCCGGGTATGTCACCCACACATCCGCGGCCCAGCACAGCCGCAGCGCCAGCATCGCTAGCAACCCGAACCGCTTCAAGAGCTCCATGATCACAAGTTACCCCCTTCAAATCTCGAACTGCAAAGTCGAATTGATGCAGAAGATGGCTTGCTAGTGAGATCTACGAAGCAAGGCTAAGATGTAGTGGCATTTTCTCAATCCAAAACCATCTTCCTCCTCCATCACTTGGCTTATGAAATTCACTGTTTCTCAAACGAGTAGTGAATTACTAGGGCGTGTCAGAGTCCACGACTTCTGTCCTGCAAAAAACGAGACTGAAATCAGACGCAAAACGCAATTTATCACTGCACGATCTTTTGTGTCTGATTTGGAGTCGGCCACTCGGCATGCAGTTTGATATCTTTGGTGTGATTTGCTTTTGAGACGTGGTCGTTGACTGAAATTTTATCACTGTACGACTTTTTGTGTCTTATTTGGAGTCGGCCACTCGGCAGTTTGGATCAATCAGCCTGGTGGTGAGTCCGTGAGTGACGGTGGAAACCAAACGGTGGGAATGATATCAGGCCTTAAATTTGGAGTCCGTCAAATCGTCAATGCTCTTCACATGTAAGTTGTGTGAATGTCCGGCAGCTTCTACAGTACGCTGAACAGTACCCTACGATAAGTATTTCACTTTGGGTTTTCAAAGGTTTTTCATTAGAAATGATAAAATTGGAATTTTTGAGCCAAATTTTGAATATGTTGCAAAACACAAGATACACAACACTTACTCTTGAGATTTGATAAAAATGTTTTTTTTTTACCACTTCTCAATTGAAGTTAAAAACTCCATTTTTTAACCCTAAATTCAAACAGCAATATATACAAATTTTGTTACTAACCAGGTATAAAACTCTTAATGGAAAGAATGCAAATCATCTATAGAATCGTATGCAAAAGAAATCGTGATTTTTGGAGGTTTATTAACTATAAAATTATTGATTGAAACGTCTTATACGAAATTGCTCAATTTCCAAGTGAAATTTTTAATTTTTTTTAATTTCACTCTTAGAGTTGACTTCTTTGAAAATGACAGATTGGATTGAGGCATATTTTTGCAACCTACTATAAGATCTACTCCAAACCAAGCATCAATGTCTGAAGTTCAGATCTAGAGCTTCGTCTCGGGCACACTTCAAATTATAATTGTGATTTGGAGCTGTAAAGCTATCAAAACACCTATCTACAAAGCACCAAAATACTACAAATACCTCCAAATACAACAAATACTTACAAATATAACACATGTACTATGCGGTATTTCTTGTGTTTGGAAAAAATTTATCTTCTTTTATTTTTTGGATTATATTCTCTTATTCATGTTTCATTAGTGTATGTATTCTGATCTTGATTAATGTACCAACTCCTTTCATATTTATACGTATAAATTTTGTCTTAAACCATACATGAATAAGCCACTCTCACTTATAAAATTCACAATAATTATGTATGAGTGTTCTTGACATGAAAGATTGCAACGGAGAGGTGTTGAAATAAGGTGGAGACACCAATACCTACCAGTTTAAGGATTTCGACCTATTTAGAGCGATGGTTTTCAATGATAAAAAATTGCAGCACATAAAACTTTGGGTTTAATAACCAAGCCCAAATTTTAATTAATTTTGTCACTGTATGATTTTGTTCAGAATTTTCAAACTTAATTCACAAATTGATTACCAAATTGTTACAGCTCATGCATCACAAAGTTGAAACAGGTGCTTGCATTGGTGACTGGAATTGGTCCTTAACAGGTTTTGTCATTGCTGAATTGCTTCACTTTTTGAAAATTTAACCCAAATTCTATTTAAATTTGAAGTCGCACACTCCAAAAGCTTACCATGATTTAACCGACATTTGTTTGATTAAGCTATGCTTTTATTTATACAGTTGATTATTAATAATATCCCTCATTTCAACAAAGAGTTTTAAAAGAAAAAACAGCAGATACCTGAGGTTTCTGCAGAACCGGGCTTGGCGGTAAAGGGTTAGGGCGGTAAAGGGTTAAGAGCACTTTGGCGCAACTCCTTTGAGGCGGAAGGGTGGAGATGCTCTTAAGTGTCATATTACAGAGAACACTGTAAATATGATTTGCAGATGCCGGTCAGGAAGTGGTTACATGCACACTTAAATCCCAGCAGGTTGATCAGGGTGCAATAGATCCTTTATTTCGCTTTTGCTTGGAAATGCTGCAGGAACGCAGCTTCATTTGCAGCTAGAATCACTCAGTTCTAAATACAATTTCATGAATTATCTCCACAAAACGTTGTACACTTTCCACCGAAACAGAATGGCACAAATTAAGTTCTACATAACACTAGAAGAGAATTGTTTCTCAAATGATTTGTCCAATCTCTTCTCTTCAGTTCATGTTGAATTGCTCTTCTGAATTTCTGACAAGTATGACCAGGTTGAGAGTCCCTGTTGTGGACACCACTGATCTACCAGTCTCCAGTTGACGATGAACAGTAGTAACAGAAACTGTCACACACTAAATTACAGCAACGCGTTTATTTCTCCCAGCCAAGTGTGTAACGATCACATTCCGACATCCAGTCCTCTATGCTTTTGTATAACATTGTTTCATACCCTAAGCTGACACAAATTGACAGCCAGATGGCTCACATGTTACGAGGAGAAATCTCACAATCAAATGAAGAGGAAGATGTAAGCCAAACGTCTCAGCCATCTTCCTTTCACGTGCTCAAATTGTGCTTTTCAAAATACAGCCTCTTTCCAACTCTGCTCCAAAAATGAGGACAAGCTATTGTCTACTACATAAACTGCAAAGGATGCAATTAATACGGCACTACTAGGACAGATTCTACTCAGTTACGACAGGCAAGCAGATCACTTGAAGCACTTCGCCTCCAAAAGCTTTTCACCTTGGATAACATCGGGCTCCTCGAAGTAAGCGTTCACAAGAGCCTTCTCAGCTTCGTTGGTAATATCAACCTTCTTCCACTCGTAAAGCTCCGCATCGTAGCACTCCTCCAACACCATTTGTGGGACTTCCGAACCCCTGAAGAGCCAAACTCCCTTGATCTTGTAGGGGGGCTCCTCGCCCAGAATGCACATCTTTCCAAAAGCATACTTACGTGCCAAGTCCATCCTTTGGAGGAACCCTCCAACCTTGTTCATGGTCACAAAGGTTACTTGGTTCTCTTCATTAAACTTGTAATCACAGAACCACAATGAATAACCTTCAGCATCGAACATCTCCCAGAATCCTGTAAAGTTCAACAGTGATTACATTAGAACTCCTGAATATGCAATCGATTGCTTGGCAGTAGATGATCAGATTGCCACCTTGGAAGCAAAGAAAGCAAAACGTACAGACCACTAATAGAAGTACAACATGCAACACCAGGATACATTTGGGCAGTAATCAAATATGTAAAGCACGAATCAAAATTCACCACAAATAGCCATATGGAAGAACTCACCACTAATAGCCAAATGGAAGTCTTTAGCTTTCGTGTTAGAATATAAACGCTTCCAGTTATCGAGAACCATTGGGCTAGGTGGGAGCAGATCCAAGGCGTTCTTCGTTTTCTTCACTGGAGCAGCCTCTTCTTCATCGTCAACAGACTCAGGTGCCGGTGCAGGCTTTGGCGCAGGAGCTGCCTTCTCCTTCTTTGGCTTGGGGGCAGATTCCTTCTTGTGAGCTGTCTTCTCTTTCTCAACTGCAGCAGGAGAATGAGACTGGTGGGTGTGGCCCTTGGCAGGAGGTGGTCCCATAGGCTTGGTTGCCTGAACGACCTCTCCAAGAATCTTCTTAAAGTTGGGCTGGTTGACAAGCGTCCAGAAGTATCTCTCAACATGAGGATACTCCGCAATGAACTCCTTGGTAATAGCCACGTGGAATGGGTTCATCAAGTTGCAGGTCATGACAATATCAGCAAGGGTGATTGATTCGCCAACAAGGTATGTTTGAGAGGCCAGGTGAGTATTAAGAGCAGCAAGACCCCTCTTGAAGTTCGAGAGAACCAAAGCTTCAAGCTGTCATCAGCCATACAAAAGATAGATTAGAAAAGTAGATGAGCGACAAGGATGATATACATCTCGGTCAGAGGCGAGCCATATACCATGTTTAATTGTATTGCGGTTATACCCAAAAGGCGAAACTGCAATCTGAGGACCTTTTATTATCTTGGGGGAAGAACAATTCAACAATTTTCTATTCCTACACACCGCGAGATTATTTATTCTGCTATAGAATAGCCATAAAAAGTCACATGACGGAGGTGAATCGAAGAATCCGGTCGGTCTGATGCATATGAAATCTACCGGCGTTCAAGAGTAAAACACGAACCTCTTCATTGAAGACTCCCATTCCAAGGCGAGGATAGATCCATCTGGAAGCGTTACCGTCAATTTCAAGAGTCGCGATATCAATCCACTGGTCGACCAAGGCCTGTTACGTCATTCTCATACAAGTCAGAATTGCAACGACAATACGTTCCACAAAGACCTAAACGAGAATACACGCCACAGATGTCAGGGAGCAGAAGGAATCACTTACCCTCTCGTAGAGGGATGAACCAAAGAGTCCAACGTCCTTCAGTCCAGCCACTGCATTCAACGTAGCTCAGTAAGTTTTCGGACATAAAACAAGGATAAAGAAGGATCTGCATATAGGAACCACTGCGAGCGTCACGTTGATTCAGATAAAAGGCACTGACCGTAGCGTGCAATAGCGTTGCTTTCAAACACAGTTCCTTCGGGAGTCTCCAACACAGGAACCTGTAGTCAGAAAATCCACATCAGTATGCAATTTTCAGCTCACCACACCTACCGCTAATTGGCGCAGAATAGATTATCGTAGTAAGATCATTTCTCGCGGTATCTGAATTTTCGAATTCTGATCGAATTGCAACGCAACAAGCAGAGAAGAAAAGGTGCTTTTCCTCAGGAGAGAACTTGACAAACATCACAGAAGAGCGCTAGGAAGTGATCCACAATAAATTAAGGCCCCATCGCCACTGAGGTTCTTTCTAAAACTAACAAGCTACTCAACTAATAGTCTCGTAATTGTGTTTCTTAAATCAGGGATCTAAGAAAATCCAGCACCTTTTTCTGCACAATCTCAGAAAAACCAAAACAATATTCTACATAACTACTCAGCTGACAGGACGATAAGGAGGGAATAAAAACTCACCTTGCCCATGGGGTTCATCTTCATGAACTCTGGCGACTTGATGGTTGCCCAGTCGAAGTCGGGCGTGGTCCCGATCTTGACACCGACATACTCGGCGGCGATCAAACTCTTGTAGGCATTTTTGTTCACCTTGTTCGCGTGAAGCTTCTGCTCGTATCATCAACCCGGACCACATCATTAGCAAACAAAACCCTCGCCACTGAGCCGCCAAACCCTAGAACACATGAAGCGGCAAGAAAGGCAAATGCGAAAGCGTGAATTACCAGGCCAGCCATGGCTACAGCGGAGCTTGCGAAGGAGAGTGGCAAGCCAAGCCGGCGATAGGAAAAATGGAGCAGACGAAGGTCGAGACCGAAGGAGAAAGGACTATGGCGGCTGGATAGGCAGAGAGCTTTGTACACCCCTCCTCCAAACCCTAGAAACGCCTTCCCTCCCCATGTTACTCCGGCACACGGCGTTCAAGGTCGCCAGGTCCGGGGTTCGGCTCTTGAGGGCCGTCGATCTTGGCCTCCTTCATCCCATGGCTGTGGGCTTCCGGTTCGTGGCACGGAATATGCCATCTGTTTGGGAACTTGCGCTCGCTCGTTCGGGAACAAGGAGGGGTTGGGAGAACGCGCAAGTTGAAGTGGTGGTGACTTGGGAGGCCAGGCAGCAGACTTGGTCATGTCGGGGGCTTAGGCAAACTGCTGACTTTTCAGTGCAATTAGTCTGACCCAGGGTTTCTTTTCTGGCCTTTTAGAGCAACTACAGTTATCCGAAAACAGAAGAGGAGTTTTTTAACTTCTATGGTGTGTTCGCACGTCAATATTATCAATTTTTGACATGCATTGTTTGTGAATAGTCCCTTAGAGGCCCACCATACCTGAGTAGTTTTTATCGAAAAATGTGTGATACAATACTTTGCAGCCACACTTGTATGAATGATAGGAAACTAAACAAGGAAAAAATAGGCTTGGACTGGCTTTATCATTGAGGTATCACTAAAGTATTGAGAGAATTTAGGAATGACGAGTGAGTGAAAAATTAATATTTATAAAAGCCTATAAATTTGTAAATGTTCAGATGCCATAGATGTGATATGTTCATTCCAATAATAACTTATTGCCATGAAATTCAAGAGATAACGAAGCAATACCATTGATTACCGGTAATAGGATTTTGGTCCTTTATAACTAGTCCTTTGTGACTTACATGATCCTTTGTGACTCAATTCTTTAGAAAAGAAGTCGTTTTGTACCATTTAAGTCACAAAAGACCAGTTATAAAGGACCAAAATCCTACTAGTGGTACCACAACTTCAATTCAAAAATAGAATAAATGAGTGATGATGAAATGTACACATTGCTTAAAAAGAAAAGCATGAAGGAATAATATGTTGCAGTTCCACTTATCACTTGAGTAAGGTGTGTGCATCACTGCTGACTGAGTTGGTGGTTATACACAAAGTCATCATAAGGTAGATGGTGCTTATTCCGTGCACTTAAGCAATTCTTGAACATGGACTGCGGGAAAACTAGATGCAAAAATTCCAAACGCTTGCAAGAGTGAGAGAAGTCTTTTAGCAACGGTCACACAAAATTATCAAATCTGATCGATTAATGAGAAATCTTGAAAGTGATTACAACAACATTCTCTATAGCGGTGCCCTGCTCCCACTAATGGCGGTCAAGACAAATCCTTAAACCGGCCATGGTGGTGTTCAAATCTACGTATCAAATCATGCAACTTGGAGGCACAGTCACGGATTTGGGTCTTATGGTGCACGGTTATAATGCCCAGTCCAGGGGCACGTTTTACAAGCACACACGGAATAAGCACCGTCTACCTTAGGTGTGGCAAACATGGAAAACAAAATTTCAACGCCTCAAATTCCAAATTTAACTAAAATGACGTATGCATGCTCCACAAATTAAGGGTCTTTTCATGTGATTAAGAAAACCTTCACCTTTGTAGGTGTAGTGAGCCTCTTAGGCTTGGAAAAACTTGTGGGAATTCTCCTCTAGCATTAGGGACATCACAAGTTCCATGCCTCACGGTCATGCAAGGTCTTGTTTTAGATTATACTCCAACTCACGATAGACTAGTTTTACAGTCTTTTTGAACTCATAATGAGACTAAGGTAAGTATGACGTGAGTTTCCACTTTGATACATTCTTTTTGGTTGACTCTGGATGTTACATAAATCTATTGGGGAATCACCATATAAGAACACAATGAGAAAAATGTCACCTCATGTAGCCACAAAGGAAGTGGCACATGCCAGTTGCAAAACATGCAAGAACTTTGTAACCCACATGTAGTGCATGAAAAGGCCAAGATGTTGAATGAAAAGACACGATGTATGAAAGTGTTTCACGAAAGGGCAATATGTTGGCTGAAAAGCGTAGGATGTATGAAAATACAAATATTCGTCGCCATATTATTCAATCAAAATTTTAAAAAATAAGGGATAAAAAAAACCACCTCATTTCTAAAAAAAATAAAAATGTTTGTACACAAAAATATAGATTTTTGTACTTAGAATTTATTCATTTTTGCTAAATATTAAGGTTTTAATATCCTTCTAATTCTTTGTATAGAGACTCGAGGATTAATACCATATGAGTATTAAACCTAATTTTTAAAAATAAATCATTAGGATTATTACAATGTCAGTGGATGAATGTTGTGAATTGCAAAATCATCGTAGGCTATTATAATATTTAACAATACATGCAATTATTACTTAGAAATGTTTAATTTTTAACTATTTTTATTAATTCATTTACTTTTTCTAAAATATAAGAACATGACAACTTAGATTCAATACTTAGTAGTTTGGATTATGTCGATAGATATTTTATTATGTTGATAGCACTACATTGAATAGCGTATTTAGTCTCCCGAGACACTATTTCTCAACTTGGACACTACTCCCTCTGTTTCAAAATAAAACCGTGGTTTCTATTTCAGTGCGGGATTAAGAACAGTGACCGGCTTTTAACCACAATGCGCTTTTCAAGCGCATTTAAAATAATCGGTGCTTTTCAAGCGTTTTTTAAATAACGCGCTTTTCAAATAACGTGCGCTTTTCGGTTGTGAATGATAGGCATGAGTAGTGGTAATAACAAAACCATGGTTTTATTCTGGCACGGAGTTTATGCAAAAACCATGGTTTTATTGTGAAACAGTGGGAGTATTTAGTTTTAGGGAGATATAGTGTCCTTGTAAGAAACAAATAGATGCCTAGTGTTCAATGACATATGGCAACTTTTTAATGTGATCTATATCATTTATTATATATAATATTATATATATAATTATATATATATAATTAGATAACTTTTAGTTCCAATATTTTCTTAACAATTATTGTTTTTTAAAATTTTAACGCAATTAAGTTTATAATTAGCAAGACAATCAGGCTAAATGTTTCTTTGACACATTTGTATATACTACATCTTATCGTAATATTTCAAATTATTTAGTTAATGATGATATAATAATAGTTTCCAAAATTTATAATTCAACCTCGATTTCATTAATTATAAGTTCTAAACAGAGGTTGAAAATAAATATTTATAATAGCATATCTATATAATAGCATCTATAATAGAAGCTTTTTATTTTTATTTTAAAAAAGACATCCAATAAGTTATTGATTTATTAAAATAATTGATGAGTAATTATATTAATATAGTTTCAATCAAAGATATATCTTTACACCACCAATAATCAAAGGCTAATATTCAACATATTCAAATGCAATAAACATAAAATGTACATCTCGATAATAAATGTGATAATAGATTATTGTTTATAAAGAGTTGTAGGTTTTCTAGAAAGATGATATTGGATATTTAGATTTTCTTCATATCATTAAAGAAGAAACTTGTCACATGTACAAAAATAAACATTTTTTTCTTTTATATTTTTCTATAATAAATTTTGTTAAAAAGGAATTTGAAAATTTATAGTTTTAAACCTTCAATCTATTAACTTTAATTTTTAGTACATAAGGTAGACTTCTTCTATGTAAGGAAATGGAATGTATAACATAATAATATCATTACACATAATTTAAATCAATAGTTTCATTAAATTTATATTTTATTTTCAAAATTATGTAGAATTTATATCTACAAATGTTATATTGAACAATGAATGAATTAATTAAATTAATGTTTTATATAGAATAACATAAGAAAATTCATGGAATAATATATTTAAAGTCTAGGAGAAGGCTAGCATGTTGTGTTCGTTGTCCTTTCTGCACTCTATTATATAGATCATATTGCTGCAAGTAGGACATCAACCTCCTTGCCCTATCCACCAGTTGTTATTCCGATTAGAAGCTTTTTAGGGCTTCCTTGGAGTATGGTTCTTCTGTAGAGAAATTGTTGGAAATTATGTAGTGTTTAAACTTTACGCAATGTAATAAGATTGCATGCCACTAGTAGCTTTTCCATTTTACTGTACTTTAATTTATGTTGTGTCATGAATATGCTTTCATAGTAGATTGGATGCGCTCGCCTGTTGTTGTTGTTGTTGTTGTTGTTGTTGTTGTTGTTGTTGTTGTTTTGTATCAACATGCATTCTCACTTATGTCGAGGTTGATTACGAATTTGCGGGTTCACGTTGGGCTCTCTATTATCTAGTTGCTCCCTATGCCTTCCAATATATAGTCGGATATCTTCTGGCAGTTTGATGTCTACTCATATTTTAATGCAGGATATGGCAGTTTGCTAATCAAGTGTCTTGTTCTGTTAAGTTCCCCCAAAACTTGTTTTAATAGTTTACTTAGATCCAGAGCTTTTTCATTCCATTGCAGGTATGTGGATGTTTCATTTATTTGATTGACGCTATTTTGTCTCGATCGGTTTTTCGGGATCGGTTTTTATGCCTTTAGTTGAAATGATATGGCCTAGCAGCAATTCCTCATGGTACCCAAACTTGCATTTCAAGGCCCACTGAGCAACTAAAAGCCGTAATCTTTCAAAAAATATTTTGAATTAATGCATGTGGTCTTTGCGGAGTCTATATATATATATATATATATATATATATATATATATATATATATATATAAATGCATATGAGTCTATATATATATATGCAAATGTTGTCCAAATATTATATAATAAACCTTTGGGATATGGCCGAAAACTTCATTTGCATAGTTGCTATGAAGAATAATTTTAAATCTAAAACTCTTTTTTCCAAAATTTAATTTTAAAAAGGGTTATATTTCAAATTAGATAGGAAAAAGATATAGAAGAAATTCACACCTTTAGTAAATTAGATGTGAAGAGGTGCTGAAGTAAAATCCTAGAGGGTAAAAGTCTAAAACGTTTATATATATATATATATATATATATATATATATATATATATATATATATATATATATATATATATATATATATATATATATATATACATATATACATATATATGTATATGTATATGTATATGTATAAATGGATATAAGGCAAAGAGGCGTGTCTTTTTTGTAAGAAAAGTATGTAATATGTGAGCAATTTTGCTCAAGATACCACATTAATACATGATCAAATTCTTAAATGTGTATCTTTGTCTCCTAAGTCAAATTGCTAGCAAGTTGTTGTATGACTTAACCCTTTAAGGACGGGCAATCAATTTCCGGTTAAGTTTTTTTCTTGTGCTCAGACTATTTAAATGTGATTTACTGTAAATCTAGGAAACATTATTAGAATCTAACCGGATAGATGCGTGCCCATCCCAGCTGGGACCCAACTTGGAAATTTTCAGGAAGATCCACCGTGGGAGTTTTTTTTTTAATAACGCTTGAATAAGCAGGTGCCTTGAATTGTGGGCTCTGACAATTCTGACATAATCGTGTAATTCTATGTGAGGATGAATAGAACGTTGTTCTATTCAAAACCCTCTTAGTTTGGGGCAGGTGTCAGGAACCAAGTCGTACAGGTGGTCACGTCCGTACTGATTCAACGGTGCAAAAAAGGTCCCGAAGTGTAGTTCGGTGTTCCACCGGAATACGTACATTTGGCATGTATACGCACAATACTGGGCGGGCTTTTCATCTGCTGGAAAATCCGTCCGGCTCATCGGTGTTAGAACATGCATTTATGTCTGGGTGTGATATATACGCACCCGAGCCAACATCGATCATCACAAACCGATATTTATACGGTTTAGGCGTACGATGTGTGGTTGAGGTCGTATATCTACTTTTCGAGCTCTTCTTTCACACTCTAGGGTTGACACGTCTTGCTTCTTTCTAGACAGATGATGACATGGCCGGTTACTAGCAGACGACGAGGACGAAACCAGTCAGCATGGGAACGGAGGCGAACGTGTAGAGGGTCGCTTTCGGAACGCGGGGAACATTTCAGCTGAAAGAGGCGGTTATGAAGCACAGAAAGTGGACTGCGTGACACCGGCCAAATCCGTCGGGGTTGTGCCTCCGTTGCACTGCACCGGACATTGCAATTGGAGAAAAAAATGCATGACAACAAATAAAATGTTCGGGTCTAAGGTGGTTACCCCATTCCCAACTGAATATGGCCTGTAGATAAGAAAAATGAGTTGTGTAGTAGGGAGAAATTTTAACAATTAGGCAAAGTGAATATGAACTCATTGCAATTGGAATGAAAATATTTGGAGCTTCGCTGAATTACTTATGAATTTCCAAGTAAAAAAAAAGACCAAGCCCATTTCCAACAAGTAGGTTTAGCTACTTCTGCCGCTACTGCACCCATATACGGCATCCTTGATCCTAAACGCGTGTAGCCTGCACCTAATATAGACATTTGAAATTCTCATTTTATGTAGATCATTTTTTGTTATTTTTAATTTTAATTCAACATGTGTAATAATCTTCACTAATTTCAATGATATAACATTCTTTAAGTTATTTACTTTTAAATTTAGTTATTTACTTTTACTTTTATTTATTTACTTCTTTTACTTTTACTTTTACTTTTTTACTTTTTTACTTTAGTTATTTACTTTTAGTTATTTATTTATATTTATTTATATACTTAGTTTCCTTTTTGACCTTTGTTGGATAATTGAGTCCTTTGATGTTTCATTTCTTAAATTTTTAACTTCTAAACAAACTTGTCACATATAATACATGCTACACTTGTTTCAAAATCAAAGTTTTCACTGTCTTTAAGTTCAGAGTGCTTGAATACAAATTTAGTATGGAGTATAAGTGTGATAGATGTGATAGAAAAATGAAAACTCAAGCGCAGCTTGAGTTTCATTATAAGTCTAAAAAACATGCTAAAAAGGATGTTAAATCAACATTCTATGCTAGTATAAATGTTACAAGCTCGGATGAAGTTGTAATAGAGAAGTTTAGATCACAGGGTATTTCGATTTCAATGGGAATTCACCATGTTTTATATGTATCTAAAAAGATAGATAATTTAGATGCCTTAAAAGAAATCACTACTTCTGTAATATTGGTAGAAAACGAAATAGTAGTAGCAATAATTGATTAAATTTTTTTCTCAAGTGAATTAATTGACATATTGACTCCAGAATATAGTATACTATATAAGGCGGGAGGAATAGTAGATAGAGGTAAGCAGAAGAGAGGCGGGATATAGTTGTTTTCGGATGGAGGCTTACACCGCTCGAATTCGGTATATATGTGCAAAGTAATAGAAAAGGTAGGGAAAGAATTATGCCCATTTCGGCTATAGATTTACACACACTTAGTGCTCGAACAACTAATAGAGTACACGATGTGTTGAAGCTAAAATTGTCATCTTGGATTAATGAATTGGAAAATTTAGTTCTTAGGGAATTGGGAACATTGTGGGGTCGAATTGGATATTCTCCATTTACGACAATGATTGTGACAGAGAACTATTGGTCACCAGACCATATAGATGATAAAGATGGGAGTTCTGGATTCATATTTTGGGTTCATGAAGGTAATTTTCTTTCACAAAATTTCTTTTTAAAATAGTATAAAAATATCACATTGTATGTTTTACTAAAAAAAATTTAAAATTGTTGGAATTATTAGTATTTGATGTTGTAATTGAATTCAACATACTTTGCAGAGATTGTAGACCATTCTTGAATTGAACGGGCACAATTTCGTATGAAGGACTATGAATTATTTTTCCGTCCAACGCGTGGGACCTCAATATGTTTTGATGCTTCAAAAATCAACCATGGTACAATTCAAAATACAAGGTACAAGCAATATGGAGTTGCCCTCTTGGTGAAGCCCATTGTTTTAAAAGCATGTTTAGAAGCATTAAAAAAATTAGGATTTTAGGTACTAATAGAGAAGTAATAGAGTTGTATCATAACATTATTCATCTACAAATTGTGAATATCTTGTTTGTAATCAAATTACAAAATATTTTTTTAAGTGTAAGTTCCAAATTTTATACAAAACACCAGTGATAGCAATCATATATCTAAACGTATAGATATAGAATCTAAAATGTTTAATATACAACTTTTATTCATACATCAAGTTCATCAAGTTGCATTAGATGTTTTAGGTAAGTTATGATACACCTTTTGAACGTTGGGTTTGGAGAATAGACTTTATGTGAAAATTTTGTAATAATAAGAATGTATCTATTTTAATAAACATAAAAATAAAATAGTAAAACTCATATAAATTTTTTAAATTAAAATAAAGTACTCGATTAAAAACTAAAATTAAAAATAATTGTTTTTAGAACAACCAAAATTAACTAAAAGGCAAAAAGGAAACTAAAACATTAAAAGAATATAAATAATAAAAAAGTAAATAAAATTATAATAGCCAATTAAAAACTACAATCAAAATATAATAGTCAATTAAAATCTCAAAGGATTCAATTATAAAATTAAAAATGAAACAACAAACGCTTCTGTCACACACTTCTTTTACTTTTTGGCTATACTTTTTCATCTTTTTGTGTAAGTAAAGTCCATTTTACCTTTCATTTGCCTTGCCAAGTGTGAATGAGAGCATAAATAAGCTTAAATGAGAAATTACGTGAAAAAGTAGGAAACGAAAAGATGTAAGTAAGTTGAAAGGGTGGGAAGGGCAAGTTGGAGGTACAAGTAGGAAGATGAAGCTATTTCTTCTTTGAACACATCAAAGAGAATGTGTATCCATGTTAAATTTGCCTTGTCTTTTCTTTTGTAAAAACAATTGTTACTTTCACAACAATCTATATAAATTAAATTATATATAAATTATTTATACAAATTGTGCACTCAAGTAATGTTTGACTTTGCAATTGAAGACTATAGACAATAAATATAATAAGCAAAGGTTGTGTGTATCAATTGTGATTATCTTTGAAGAATATTATTTAATTAAGAGCTTCTTGCCTTCATTAAACTGGGAGAATAAAATTGTATTATGCCTTGGTTATTGGAGATTCAAAAACTATAGACAAGAGTAATTATAAATTATTCATTGGACAATTGACCATCATTTGACACAATTATTGGTGTATCCTTTTGTGCTAAAAGAAATTGCAATTACATAAAGAAAGCATAAACATTCTTAATTCCAAATTGTTATCTAAATTGCTTCTATTTGTGACTATAATTGCATAACTTCAACCGATTTAGACTCTCCCCACAAAGAACCTTCACTATCTATTTTCCTGGGTTTCTCAACCATGTTTGGAAAATAGCCTACAACTTTTATTTCCACAACACTTCAACTTCACTTCCATTTGTTGCTTGTATACTATAAATGTAAATCTATTACTGTGATTCATTTGTTTGATTTGATATGGTTTAGGTTGGTTTGATTGATATACTGTGATTCATTTGTTTCATTTGTTTGGTTTAGGTTGGTTTGATTGATATGGTTTGGTCGATTGATTTGAATAGGTTTGATAGATTTGTTTGGTTTAGGTTTGATTTGATTTGTTCGGCTTATGTCATTGATTTATTTACTATATTTGAATTACTAACTCTGTGGTTTTGTGTGTTTAGAAGATCGGTTCTACCTCTATATATGTAACAATAACAATATAACCTCTATTTATGTAAAATTTATTTTACCTCTATATATGTTATAAGCAAACACAAATCAAGTAAAAGTTGAAAGAAATCTACTTGGAGCATATAGAGCATGAATATTGAAGAATGAAATTTGTTTGTGGAAGAATTGAATGGCTCATAAGTTTTGTAAACATATTTAAAACATGCATGGAAAATTGAATTGTATACTTATGCATTAAAGCATAGAGGAAATATGAAGCCTCTAAAAGGTTGCAACTTCTTATACACGTGATAATAAAATATAAATAATAATAAATAAAATAAACTTAAATCTGACGTGGATCTGATGTAGCTGACTCTTGGCCACGTCAGATTGGATTTTTTTAATATTTTAATTTAATAATATATATATATATATATATAGATCTAAAAACTAAGAGATATAGTTAAAATATAATAAAATCAAATCTAAACAATTTAAACTTCTAATTGAGCAACGATAGACGCTAGACACCTTCTTCTATAGTTATTGGTTTTTTTATTTTTTTATTGTCTTTGGGTTTCACTTAGACTAACATATTTTTCCACTTTAGATTTTCTCTTGCCGAAAGACATTCACATGTAGGCATATATTCCTCGTAGTGCTGTGAGGGTTGTTTTATGAATATCTTCTCCCCTCACTCTTATTTGGTGATGTCTTGTATATCTGTCAGAGGAGTAAAACTCATGTCTTACCACTTCGTTTAACAACTCATCAATAAAATGGTAAGGATTATCATTCCCAAAAATAATAAAAGTAAATGCCTTTAATCAATAAGGTACTTGGTAATTAAAGGTCCATGACATAATGACCATAATTACAGAAATAAAGTTAGGCTATAGCTTAGACTATCACGGTTTGGCACAAGGATCTTCTTAATCTTTTTATAATGATATTAGACATTACTTTTTGTGATTTACCACATGCTTGTGAGATGACACTATTTTTGGTTGATAGTATTCTTTTCAATAATGGAAAACCCTTTGTCTTTCTTTACGATGCATAAAAATTTCAACATCCAGTACAATATTGCTATCTTACTTAAGAAATGACACTTCGAACAAAAAATGATTATTTTATTTGTCCAAGAGATGATACTTCCGACAAGTACAAAACAACATTTTATTGTTCAATATAGTATATCTTTGTCACCAGCCCAATCAACATTATAATAATGATGCATGCGAGAATGCATGATATTGTTTGTTGATAGTTTGGTGTTAGAATTTATTTCCATTGATCCTTCTTTCCATACATTGCATATCTCTGTTTTTAAACTTATCAATGAAATTTAAAGATTGGAAAGATATTTTGATAAACTATTTATACTATATTATAAATAATATCAAATAAAATTGAAAATTTAAATAAGAGACCAAGTTGTGCATTTAAAATTCGCCTTATTTTATAGATTTATGATTTATCAAATTTTTAATAGCTATTAAAAAAACATCAAATTAAAATTAATTAATTTCATATGTATTATACTAAAAAAATCAAAATAGAATGATTTATTTTTTTAGATTTAATACAAATGTGTAGTTGCATTGATTTCTATAAACTTGTAAGTGAGGAATATATAACATGTCTCTATTACCATTCAATTCTAAAATATTCTTTCATAAATTTCAGAAAGATCAAACAAATAATAAATTTTTCACTAGTAAATATACAATCATCAACCTATTTGCAATGATGATAATATTCACTCTGTCAAATTTGATGTAAAATTTACGAATTGTTTGATGGTTAGTTTTAACCTTTCATCGATTTGTAAATTTACATCCTTAGATACCATATTTGAAAGGATTTTGTAAAATCAAACCATTATTTTTGCATTTATAAACAAGAGAGTTCTAGGATAGAAAAAACTATGCATTGTAGTTTTATCATATAAAATATGTACTATTAAATGACCATTGCATAAACTTATTTTGACATCCAATTAATGTACTTCTAAGTTATATCTCGTCGGTATTGCATGCAATATACTTATCAAACCTCGTGAGAAAGCAAGCTTAGCTGAATGCGACCATATTAGTATAGCCATTGGTTAATAACCTTTTGGGATGAACAATTACAAATGGAAGGATGTGGGTGGAAACAATTGTGTCCTTTTAAAACCTTATGATTTTTGTGTAATCAAGGCCAATAATTTGTAATAATTCTTTAGCAAATACTTGCAGCTTGAATTTTTTTCGATCAATTTGCAATACACTTAATTTCAAAATTCATTTTCTGACAAGCAAATTTAGAAAAGTGGCATTGACATATAAAAATAATTATAGAATAAAGATTAAATTTTTGCATCAGTGGCTATTGTTAATCTCTAGCAAACATAATGGTTAAGATTCTAATAATAAACTTTGACTCTTTTTAAATGCGATAATCAAATTTTTATCATTGATTGTTATTTTATCATTATATTTTCAATACACACTATTATAACCAATAAATCAATTCAATCCATTAGTTAAAATAACATATGTAGCAAACTTTCAAATAGTTTAATTATAATAAATCATTAAAAATTGATTTAAGTACTTTGTGCATATAGTATAATATATATGTATATATATATAAATAATATATAACTTATGGCTCATTTCAAAAACTTACTTAATTATCTATGACTGTCTATTTCAAATGTATAGATGTAATTATTTAAGTCAATGATTAATGATTAAGTAATTTCAGATTATGGATATTTTTTAAATATTGATTATTGAGACTGCATATATAACATTTTGAATTTTTACATTAAAAATACCATTCTATTTAAATCAAGAGTTTATAATGTTTCATTTGAATATTGTCTAATAAAATTGTAGAACTTCCAAATAAATATAATTATTATACTTAAACATAATATAATATGTTATCGTACAATAAATTATATTACTAAAAATAAACAGGTATATAAAAATAATTTTATTTGATTTGAATTACACATGCTTGATGGCAATTTTGTATTATAAATAAAGTTTCTATATGTATGATTAAATTTTCACATTGATATACAATTAATTTTATCTGAATCTTTTTGGCAAATATTATAATTTCATAGATTTAATATTCTTCTATATTTTGAAAAAAACATTTATTAATATAAAATAATTAAAGTTCTATTGAAATAAATTTGGAATTTGTAAATTTGGGTAGAAATTCTCATAATCAAAGTTTTGTAACATAAATTAAAAACTCAATTATTTGTTCAAGTAAAATTTTAAATTTTAAGCACTTCAACTATGGATAAAATATATAAGTAAAAATTATTTCAACAAAACAATGGTCAGTAAATAGGTTTTTATGATGAAAGGAAATTTATCTTGAAAATGTAACAATTAACATAATGTGTCTTAAATTATAGAATTTGAAAATTTAATCAATACACACAAATTATATTGTACAATAAATTTTAATATATTTTTTGTAATGATTAACTTGATTTAAAAAAAATTTAATCAACTATAAACACCCAATTCCCTAATTTTGCACTTGGCCAAGTGCACTCATTTCATGAGCAAACTTGGCTTTAAAAAAAATTGTTTGAATTTTTTTGTAAAAACAGGGATTTTTGTCTTTCTACAATCTCTTCATTGTAAAGAAACAATTATTTAATTTATTTTTTATCCTTATTTTTATTTTATATCTTTATCTTTATCTTTTCTTTTTCTTCTATCTTGTTTTTTTTCCTTGTCTTCTTTCTTGTCTTCCTCTTGTCTTCCTTCTTCTTTTTCTTCTAGTCTTCCACTTGTCTTCCTTTTTTTCTTCACCTTGCCATTTTTGGAGTTTAAACGATAATTTAAAAAAAAATTAAAAATCAGGGAGCAGGCTGAATCCAATACAAGCCCTGAAATGAAAAATGAAAAAAAAAAAATGAAAAAAAAAAAAAAAAAAAAAAAAAAAAAAAAAAAAAAGGTTTTTTTTTTTTTTCCTTTTTTTTTTCCGGATTTTCCGGGCAGGGAGGGTCCGCGCGCGCGAACCCTACTCTTATCTTGACCCACTCTCCTTCCCTCCTTTTCTTTCCTTTTTCTCCCCTCTCTCTTATATAAACCCTCCCACATTCTTCCTCCCTCACACTTCCTTCCTCCTCTCTCTTCTTCCTTTATATTGAGGAGAAGGGAGAAGGAAGAGAGGGAGAAGAACAAGAGAGGAAAAGGGGTGGAAGGAGAGTGTGAGGGAGGGAGAGTGAGAGAAGGTTTATATAGGGGAGAGGGGGGAGTGAGGGAGGGAGGGTCAAAATAAGAGTAGGGTCCGTGCGCGCGGACCCTCCCTGCCCGGAAAATCCGGAAAAAAAAAAAAAAAAAAAAGAAAAAAAAGAAAAGAAAGAAAAGGAAGACAAGTGGAAGACTAGAAGAAAAAGAAGAAGGAAGACAAGAGGAAGACAAGAAAGAAGACAAGAATAAAATACAAGATAAAAGAAAAGAAAAGATAAAGATTAAATAAAAGATAAAGATAAGGATGAGAAATAAATTAAACAATTGTTTCTTTATAGTGTAGGGGATTGTAGAAAGACAAAAACCTATGTTTTTAAGAGATTTTTTCAAACTATTTTTTTAATGCGCTTGGGGGCCAAGTGCATGATTATATAACTAAGTGCAAAATTAGCGAATTGGGTGTTTATAATACATAGAAAATAAGTTATGTTTAAATTAATAAACAATTACACATGTGTTTCTAAACTCAATAAATGTGAAATCATGCGCCTATTTATTGTTATTTTGAATTCATTATATTTGATTTATTTATTTGGAGTTATCTATGAAGAATTGGAATTACTTTTACCTTTGAAATACAAGGTTTAAAATTCACTTCAATATATTGAAATGGAATTTTAAAGTCAAACTAATGCTGCAATAGATGGTGTTATGTTAAGAATAGGAGATTTAGACTAGCCATTCAAAGGTGGCATCCCGGAAAGAAATAGTAGTAAACAAACTTTTTTTTAAGATTGAATTTTGGAGGTCGATTATTTTGATTACAAAGATCACAACCATTTTTATATTCATACATTTGGTAGATTTTTCAAAATCATTCATGTATAAATTCTATATTATTACGAGTTAATTACTTTGACCTGTGATTCAAATGGAGAGGCTGAACATAGATCAAAGATCTTCAATTTCGAAAATTTTGCAGAATTGTAGGTAATTGATCATAGTTCCTTACATTGTGCTGGATTGATATAATATTCTAATTGAAATACTCTACTAACATGTTTGAATAGATGCACGTTGCACTTATGAAGAGAGTATATAGGGCAAGTAACAAAAAAAAGGCAAACGGGTAGATCGTCAAACACAACCGCAAACTTGAAGCTCTAAAAATTTCCAAGCGAAAAGTTGAATGAGTGCTTGGTTGTTGTACTCTTCATTGCAAGGGAATAAAACATTAATTTCGTTTGTATCAAAAACAAAAGACACAAAAAAAACTTGTTCTAGGTGGTATCATTAGCAATTCATGCATTACATGTACGATGCTAAAATCACTCAATGGCCCTTAGACCGGTGGGCACTGGGCCATTGACATTACGAATGGACTCTTTATTCACGCTAGCCCGAAACGGGCCGGTGTTTCTATCTATCTATTTTCTAAACTCACTTGATAGCCTTCCTTGTCCGTTAAACAAAACTTGTATGGCTAAGCTATTGAGCAACTTGCACATGAAATGACATAATAACTTGAACCCCTTCTCTACAACAAAATCCAAAAACTAATGGCAAACATCCACCAAGGAGTCTATTTGTTGTAACGCTTTTTGATGACTTAGCGAGTGAGTTTGTGATGTATAATATTTGTTGAATAAACTCATGTCGTGCAATCCTGGAATTGATGTGACGATTTTTATTTCTTTTGTTCAACCCTTCAAGGATGTAAGATTTGTGGTTGCAAAAATGACAAATTCAATCTACCACCCAATGTGAAAAACATAACACAGATATGACCAAATTTCATACCATTGAAACAAGTGAAAACATTGCATGTGTTAATTTACCCATAAAGATAAAAGCATTTATAGTTTCAAAATGACGAATTCAATCGTTTCGTAGTGTGAAAAATAAAATTTAGATGACTCAACCAAATTTCACAAGTGGAGAACATTGCACGTGTTGGTAATAAGCAAATAAATTTGAATAAAAGAGACTTCACAATTCACATAGGACATACTCAAAATTGCTAAAAATATATGAGACCCAATTCAAGCTTCATGGTCATTTTTGGATTAATAAAAAAAACAAATAAATTTGAACAAAAGGAATTCCACATAGGACCAATTGAAGAAAAAGAAAAAAAAGACATGTGGTCCAATTTGAGCTTTTGTTTCATTTCAAATTGGAGGTTCTCGTCAATTGACAAACCAATATTCCTTGATTGGTGTAAAGATATATTATGTTTGGCCAAATACCACATGTAAATTTGACCTCATTGTATTTTTGTTTCCCTCCTAATTCACAAAAATAAAATTTATTTCAAACAGGCTGCTTCATGCGATGTGTGGCCATAGAAAGCATTCACACTGCCCATGTGGTTTGTCCCTATAAATCTCAGTAACTCTATCTTGCTCAAAATTTTTTGGGAGGCATATTTTGTATGCAATCGGTGCCATGTTACTAGTACTATCTCCCAACTGATGTAGCATTGAGTATTTTTGCAAGGATGTTTGAGTGATGTTTGGTGAAACTTTGATGTGATTTTTGCCTTTCACAATTTCAATGATTTCTGTTTACTTGGAAAAATAACAAATTGAAGGTATGAGTGGCCAATTTCTTTTGGCAAATTTTTGCTAGGATATAACCTAATTTTGGGAGTGGGTACTTTACACTAGACAAAGCATGCAAAAATTGGATGAAATTTTCAATGCCATCTCAAAAAAATCTTGAATTGCTAAAATTCTAGAATCGCTAAGTGCCTTATAATAAATAATTTTATGAATACACACATACATATATAGATCATTGAATCCAATTTTTCCCTTTCTAAAATTCTAGGGTGCACATTGCATTACCAACCAATAATTAAAAAAAATTGGTTGGTCATGAGGATCTAAAATCATCCTTATGGTTTTATTATTAATAATTATTCCGATCTCTGTCACTATATTTAAAAGTATTTGTCATTTTCTCTTGTGTACATGTTTGTAAGTTATATTTATCCTTGAGTACATGTTCATAAGAGTATTTATCCATGAGTACATGTTGAAAAGAAATTGATTTTCTCAAAGTACAAAGCACAATTTCAGTAAATATTGTCTAAGTTTTATGGTCTTTATAGCCATGTTTTTATAGTTTTATGGCCATGCCTATGGTATGATGAACTTGATTTTTGATGAGCGGTAAGATCATGGAAAAAAAATAAAAAATGCAAGACAGAGGAGAGCATCTGCTTAGCATTTTCCAACCAGAGCATGGCTCTAATCTTTCACCCTTTGGACATGATGACCCCATTTTCACTCTTTCTTCACAAATGTTGCACCTCCATCTATGTACCATACAAGCCTTTGTCTTTTTCCCTCCCGCCCTAATCACACATTAGTACTTGAAGCCTGTCATTTTTTCATCGGCCCTAGTCATGCATTACTACCCGAAACCTTTGTCTTTTCTTCACCGCCCTAAACACTCATTACTTTAGTTATATAAGTTCAGTACTATGGAGCCTTCATTTGTACACTTGTTTGTATCTTCCTTTGCAAACCTGTTTGTTCACGCATATGGTAATTTATGCAAAATCCAATGCTTTTGGTTTATAGTATGATTAAATTCAATCCATTTTTATTGTCTCCCAGTGTGAGGTCATTGTCCATAGTTGTCAACAAAGTATGCCATGTTGTGATTAGTTTTCAAATGTGAATTTGGTACAATGCAGGTCGAGTTGCATTTGACTCTTACCATTTACGCACTAAACTTATCCAATAAATAATAGACTTGTGCTTAAGTGTTGTAAAAAGTTACATACTAGAACTTATATTAGTGTACTTGCAGGATGGTGCTCTATCTAGAACAAAGTTCAAATGTTATAGACCTAAGGTACCAGTGCCAGTGAATAAATGTTTGCAATGTGACTCATTTCATTCCAGATAGTAGAGACGGGCATGAATGTTATTGGTGAAGTAGCTTTTAACATCCACAAAGCATGGCTACAAAGGAATATTACTTCCTTATATTGCACCCCAGCTTCAAACATTGATGATACATGCAAGAGAGGATGTTCAATAGCGGTTGTGCTTGCAGCTGCATGGGGTTTGGTGAAAGCACAACTAGAGGTCCGCGAGCACTCATATGAGGCTTTGCGTGCATATGAAGTAGCACATGATGTGTGCATTGGAGAAGTAATCACAAAGTTACCTAACTACACTGAGTTGTGAATTTAGTGTGGGTGACCACTTGGAGTTACGCGGTACTTTAATTTACCAACTTTTATTATTATTATTATTATTATTATTATTATTATTATTATTATTATTATTATTATTTATACTTTAGAACTTCATAAAAGTGAATCAACAAATTTATTGAAGTAGCTTATCAACTTATGTATAGGTGTTTGGTGTGATCAATTTAGTGGCAATTCTTCCTGGACCAGGAGATGACTATGGCGATTGGGCTATGTATGCAAGAGCCACATATGACTTTCATAGAGCCATGGTTTAGCAATGTGACATTGCAAATGGAAGACCTTGAACATAATTTCCCTTACACTTGTTATAGAGTGGTTCATATCTTCCTTCATTGTGCTAATTGTCAACAAAAGACCGAGGATGGGTATACAAGGATGACCTTGGATCTTGCATTTGTGCGTCCGTATTATGTATTGGACTCAGATATATTGAGCACCATCACACAGTGCACACAATTTCTTGGTCATTACCTCAAAACTTGGCATGGGTGAAACTACTAAAAGGCAAATTCGATTGCCAAAGTACTTTCTGATTGACATTCAAAAGATTTTGAAAGTTGTACAGGTTATTCCACATTTGGGAGACTGACTATGTGATGTTGACCAATATTTTGTTAATAAATGGAAGTTTTAAGATCTTGTTTTCAATAGGATCCACAATTTTCATTGGGCATCTACCTAGTAATGGTTGGAAAATATTGATGCATGTCCTAACATGATGTTGTTTCAACATTGTTAAAGTTGCCAAAACAATACATGATAAATTATACATAACTTCAGTAATACCACAATACCAATATGTTGAACTCAAGTTGACTGAAATCATAGATTGTTATTGATCCAATGGTTGGCAAAACATTGATGCATGTTCCAACACAATGTTGTTTCAACGTTGATTCAAATTCCCAAAAACCAACATTATGTACAACCACAATAAAACCATGATATTAACATGTCATTGAACTCAACTTGATGTAGAATTGGACCGACATTGATTCAATATCCTATCAACTTTCACCACCAATGTATTTGAATAATACAAGTTGTTACAACATCATTGCAATCTTGTGTCAAAAAAATTGCAATAGTACTAACATGAAACTTTGAAAATATGGTAGAATTTTATAATTCCATCATTAGATCAATCTATATGTGACAAAGCCACTTCCACATTGTATCAATAATTGTTTCAAACAATGCCATATCAATATTTGAACATGGCTATTGAATCAATAACCCACTACTACATCAGAATCAACATTTCTCCAATGTACATATGAGTATGTTTCAATCAACACTGAATCAACAACCATGTCAAAACAATATTGATTCAATATTGTTTGCTAAGGGTCCTTTTTTGAGATGTATGGCCAAGTGCATAAATAGCAAATTATGCATTTGTAGTGATTTTTGAAGATATTTTGGTTGCTTAATGTTATGAGTTGAATTTTTCAAAAGCACTTTTGATTCGTTTTGAATTAAGATCTTAGAAATTTTGGGTCAATCACTGCAACATGAAATGAGGAATAAAAATTTCACAAATCATCCCCTTTCTAATTGGTTCACACATGCATGAAGCTAACTTCCCATAAGGTTTATAGTAAAAAATCCACACTACAAAAAGTGCATGACGGATGAGAAAACATGGATGAAATTTGTACATCATAAAAAATGGTTGTATTATATCCATCATAAAAAGTTATAGTATGTGAATCCCATATTAAAACTACATTAAACTGGTAGATATTGGGTTCAATCTAAATTTAATATTGAATCAATCACTGATCAAATCACTGATCAATATAGGATAGATGTGATATCTACATCACTTGATCCAACATTGAATTTGAACTCATTGAGATTTTATTGATTCTATCATATTGATTAATTAAAGTAATACATAGTATCTATATGTGTTTGAAAATGGATAAATTTAATGTTGATTACAATATCATTTCAATACTAAATTTGTATGAATATAGAAAATTTGTGTGAATAAATTAATATCAAAAGTTACATTGAACTTCGCGTTTGTAAAGTCAATATTGTTTTGACATAAGACTCAAGTTTGGTTTATGTAATTGGAAATCCAAAACAACAGTTACATTTTATCAGTCCTTTACTATAATTGGGTTTTATATTGTAAGTGAAAGTCGATTATAGTAAAAGAGATGAGTCACCTCCCATTTTGAGGTTTAGTTTTGCCTTGAAATAATGGCATAGAAGAGAATTAGCTAAATTAGGAGCTTAATCTCTAAATGCCCACAACCCTCTCCAAATTGGGCAGTTATGCAAAGATGCATTATAAAATACAACTAAGAGGGATATTTTGAACTTGATTTATGAATAAAGGTTGTACATTATGAATTTTAGATTCTATCCATATGATTATATTTATGATTGCAATCACCAATATTTTTGTACAAATTTTGAAACTTAAAATTCAAAATTCTTTTGTAATTTGATTACAAATAAGATATTGACAACATGTGGATGACATTTGTTGTGATTGGTTGAAATGTAATACTTTAAGTGTAGTGATTTTTGGAGATTTTTTGGTTGTTTAATTTTATGAGTAGATTTTTTCAAGAGCACTTTTGAACTAAGATCTTAGAATTCTTCGGTGAATCACTGACAATATGAAATGAGGCATAATTTTTTCACAAATCATCCCCTTTCGAAGCAGTTCACACATGCATGAATCTAACTTCGCATAAAATATATAGTAAAAAAATCCACATTTCTAAAAGGGCATGACACATGGGAAAACAAAGCTTGATTCTGTACATCATCAAGATTTTCTTCGCTTGGGCAGTTAGGAGTTAATAAAAGTGCAAAGTTTTCAAAGAATTTTACTTAGAAATTGAAAAGGTCGTTTAAAAGTTAAGAAGCCTTATTATTAAAACCTAGTTCATAAGACCTTAAATCCCAAAAAATAGGCACATTCCATTTGGTTTTTTACTCGTTTTGAGTTTCAATTGAGTAGAAGTTATTTGTGTCAAGGGAGATGAGTCATTTCACTTTTTGAAGTTTGGTATTGTTTCAGTATAATGACATGGCATAAAAGAGAGCTAAATGAGGAACTTGTAGAGAGTGCAAAATTTCCATGGGACTTTCCCAAGAAGCTCTAAAGTTACGGAACTTTCCACTTTTTGTACTACAAAATCTCATTTTTAATTTTTTTAAAAATAAAATAAAATTCAATAAGTCAAACCTAATTTTAGTGCTCCAAAATTGCCTCTTTGTGCCAACAAAAGTTGGAGTGCTATGGCTTCCAGTTGTATATACTGGGCTTGTATATATTAAAAGCATCCATACTCTTCTCTTTTCAATTCACTATCATCACATTCAAAATTTGGTGTCACAAGCTATCTTCTCCACAACCTTGAACCGCTATGTATTCCTCTATATAGTCGGTCAACCGATCACAAATCACAAATCATCATTGTACATTGATCGAAGATACCGAGCCCTTCCTAAACTTAGTTACAGAGGGGTATGTTGAGGTGTCTTGTTGTATTGTGCACACATTCAGTGGCTCTTTCACCCTCCTTGAATATGCATGCTGAATTTCATCTACTTTTTAGAGAATCTCGAGAATTCAGAGGTAGCGTGGACATGCTCGGGGACTTTCGTCGTGCCATTGGCAACAAAACATGCATATGATCAATGACCGGTTTGACTGACTAGGTGGCGTGACATAAGAAACACTCAAAAAGAGAGAAATGACTCCAGTTCTCTTTTTTAACACGTAGCAAAAACTGTGGACAAATGCCACAGTTGCCTTGCAAACCAAAAGAGCTCCAAAAGCAAGGAAACTCCAACAAGGCAATGGCAAGGCCAATACCAACCAAGCCCCTTCCCTCTTTACCAATAAGCAAACAGGCAACTCACAATGGCGTTACGCCACCTCCGCGCCCGTCATGCGAATCCCGGGCCGGGCCCAATACGACCCACCCAGGCCCAGCCCGGCCCGGCCCCGCCATAGCCATCTCCCCCCTTCCTTTGGATAAGGCTATCTCCCCTGCCCTCATCGACGTCGTCATCGTCGCAGCACCATCACATTGATCAATCCTGCGTGCCTCTGATCTCTCGCATTGCCTCTTCGCACATTGACCCACCGGATTTTTTTTCGATTTTTGTTGAATTGTGCAAGAATTTTTGGCTATGGCGGCTCTGTCGACCTCGACGGTGGCACCGTGCTGCTCTGTCAAGGGCGCGGCAATCGTCGTTGTGAGCCGAGCTGCGAGGAATTCGTTGCGGTGTTGCCCGGTCGAGCAGCTGCGGTGTGGCGCTAAGATTGGGGCGATGGCCGTTGTTAGCAAGAGACGCGGCGTGGTTTCTTGCGCTGCCGCTGCTGCGGCCGAATCCAGCACTGGTATGTGATTTTTTTTGAAATTGGAGTGTTGTATTGTGCAATGCAGATGGAGGAGAGCCTAAATTTGAAATGGCGCTTTGGTCAGGGCAGACGTGATACCTACAGTGGCTGATACCAAGTCCAAGTTCATTCAAACCTACCGAAAGCCTATCCCTAGCATTTACAGCAACGTAATTCAGGAGCTTTTAGTTCAGCAGCACTTGATGCGGTACAATACGACCTACAAATATGACCCTGTGTTCGCCCTGGGATTCGTCACTGTGTACGATCAGCTCATGGACGGGTACCCGAACGATGCTGACCGCGATGCCATTTTCAAGGCTTACATCTCGGCGTTGAACGAGGATCCCGAACTATTCAGGTTCTTTTCTACATCAATTTATCTAATTATGTGTGTTCCAAGCAATGGAGGTTCTGAATGATTTTCTGACCAACAATTTTGAAATTATATATGCAGAAAAGATGCTAAAAAGTTAGAGGAGTGGGCGGCTGCACAAAGTGGAAGCGGAATTGCAGAATTTCTAAGCAAGGATGGTGAGGTAGAGACTGCTCTCAAAGACATCGCTGAGCGGGCGGCAGGCAAAGGGACATTCCACTACAGCCGATTTTTTGCAATAGGCTTATTTAGGCTTCTTGAATGCGCGAATGCTTCCGACCCGGCCATTTTGGAAACGGTAAGTGTTATGAGCTCTTTTGTGGCAGTGTCCTGCAATCTATGGTCCTAAGCTATCCTCTTGACATGGTCTCAGAATCCATGAAATAAATTTAGAGCCATGTTCCATGGGTTTGAGAAGTTGCCCATGGAAGTGGGCAAGAGGAGGGGAAAAGTGGAACTTGGTTTCGTCTCATACCCGGCCATGAAGTTGTGCATGTTCCATGGACTTGCTTGAGGGTGAAACAATGAACAAATTTGATTGGTTGCCATGAAGCCTTGGGCTTGAAACCCTCCATACTTCATGACAACTTCTCCACCACTTTTTTCTCAAAAGCAGACTTTAGTCCCCCTTGCCACCTCAAGTAAAAACTTGTCTTTCAGTGAGATACTTCACCCATGGAACTTGGCTCTCAGTATTCATGAAATAAATTTAGGATTGTATGATGTTCAATCATAACCCGGCTTTCTGGGGAACTGCATGCTCTATTTGAATACAAGGTTGCTTGTTTCTGCTAGAACAGCTATGATCGTTGAAGCGAGGCAGTGTAACCTCCAGGTAGGATTGTGTCACACAAGGGTAGCTTTTTATGAACGAGTTGCTGATTTCGAGGATGAGAAAGGAGTTTCTGATACCAGTCATTACCGGTGTTTGTTTATAGCTTTCCAAGGCGCTGAATGTGAGCAAGAGAAGCGTGGACCGCGACTTGGATGTGTATAGGAATTTGCTTTCCAAGTTGGCTCAAGGAAAAGAGCTGATCAAGGAGTATGTTGACAGGTGGGTTGTCTGATGCCGTGTATACTTGGATTGCAAAATACGAATGTTTTGGAAGCTAATTCATCGTCTAAGGAGAGGGCGCAATTTAATTGCTGTCAGACCTGAGGCAGTGCTTAAGTGCACATTTTGAGCTTGTAGTTTTTAACATGCTTAGTAAAAAATTGTTGGTAAACCAGGCTTGAGCCCTGGTTCGAAGAGTGCCAGGTTCTGACATTCTTATTGCTTCTTCAACAGGGAGAAGAAAAAGGCAGCAGAGCGAGAGGCCGCTGCAGCAAACGCGAAGGCAGCCGAGACTGTTGCATCGACCGAAGGAGCCAATAAGGAGTAGCAAGAGGGAGTTTGATTTGTCAAAGTATGTCGTCTGCTCACTGTCCACCTTTTGACACAATTATATATTCTTCCAGTTGGAACAGGTCTGTCTTCACGGCAAGTATCTGCTCTTTAACTTACATTTGCGGCAACATTGAGCATGCGAGAGAGAGCAACCATATCTGGGGTGGATGTAACATGGTTGACCTGTGGTGAGGGCAGTGCCAACGCACTGTCATGCAATGACTTTTTAGCCTGCCTGTACACGTGTAAGCCCTCCATGCTCCCCATATAGATATGCAAGAGAAAGTAGGGTGTGTTAACTTTTTAGTGTTTCTATTAGCAGGCAAGTAGGAACTTGTACCTTGAGGCCTGAACCTGTATTCTGACATCGTAATATGGACCTTATGTACCACCTGACAAATGTGTGCTTGTTTGATAATCCGAATCAATGCCTTTCATGTCCCGTTAGCTCTCATATCACTTTCATCTTCCTTGATACCTACTCTATCTTGTGGCCTCATCAATGTAAAACAACTGAATGTACCTTTGTATGCATTTTTCTTATATTGGTGAAGCCACTCGATGGAATGGCTTACCCTACACAAAAAACAACTATTGTAACCAACTACTGTAAAGAACATGCACATGGTACTCTCTAGTAGAAAATAGGCTATCACCTTTCCAATTTACAAATTTTTCTTGGAAAAACAAGACGACTCTTGTCCCTGTTGTAAGAAAATGAGACTGAGGGATAATATATAATATTATGTGAGCTAAAAGGTCCACATATGATAGTAAAGGCAATCATAACAAAACGTATTAAGTCTAACAGTAACCCCTAAAGCTCCGTATGTATGAAGACCTGCTGTGTGTTTGCTCATTGAATCCATCTTGTCTATTAAAATACAAAAATGTACTCAAATGTCTTTATTGCACACAAGTACAAAGATAGTCTCAAATGTGTTGGTGTCGTGAAATACGGCAACAATCAGATATTTGTACACAAAATTACACGCAAAAATACATTGCTCTCTTTTGTTATGAGCCTGTTTCCATATCAACTCCTTTATGCATTCGTCTTGTTTTCATTCGAATCCACTTGAATGTACACGGCATCGTGAGAGTCCTCATCTCTTGAGCTCTTTGGCGTCCTGGGCTGGCTCCGGTCTCCTCTGTTGCAAAATGGATTGTAACATCAGAAGAAAACTTCGTAGATTTTGGTTCCATTCAGTAATTGACCATCCATCAAGATTCAGAGTGTACGCCAAATTTTTCTGACCTCTATCTTTATGCATAATCAAAGCTCTGTTAGGGTTGGTTGTGCAATAGCAAACACGCCAGAACTGAGAAACTTGGAGGTCAAATGACTGACAGCATAAATCATTACAGTGTCAAATAAATCATAAGTTTATTAAGATTCAGACCACAACGAGGTATTGTTTTTGTCACATAACACATAATTTGTCATAATGGATTCAACCAAAAAGAATCAGATGTTATGTAATAGTGAAAATAGAATTTAATTAAGAGTCTTGGGGGCCAAATGACTGAAATTGATTGCAGCATGCTATGGCTGACTTGATAAATGGTGCAAGTTACTTTAGGACCATAAATTTTCACTTAGTTTCAAATCACCAGCCTTAACCCCTAAAGGACCAAGGCTGATTTTCCAAGTTCGGGCAACTCAGTATGGAATGAGTATTGATCCTCAATTTTTGAGATCGGTTGTGGTGATTCTACTCTTTGTAACAAAGATGGGATGGTAATTTGCGTACGTAGATGATGTATAGATCAAAAGATACAATCATGCAAAGGTGAAAAACCTAATTGTGGGCAACTCCTAAATTTTTTCATACAATGAGCTATGCATCTGAATTTTTGTACACAATGAGCTAACGCCCCCATATACACAACTGCTGAATTCATTTTACCAAATCCGAGACTAAACTTTGCATTTTGGGCATTTTCAGAAAGTTTCAAACTTGGGCAACAAGCCAAAAAAAAATGCAACCAACTTTGAAGCTTATAATCTTACTATTGAAGAACCCTGAACGGTTGAAATCTTCTAGGTTGTAATAAACTCAAGTTGGTTGAAATATCCTACGGTTGGATCGGTCAAAAAGGTTTTAGATCAAAAACTATTTGTCTTTCTACGAGAAGAGATACTTTGGAGTGTTTGGAGAGAAACATAGTTGTGGTCCTTTAGGGGTTAATTTGCTTCTACAATCGAATTGGACACTCGGGGAGGTCACTATGCAAAAAGTAGAAAACCATGTGAGTTAAACTATAGAGTCCTTTTTATTCATTGGAGGAAAAAATTCTACCTAATTATAAAATTTTATATGTAATATAGGACATTTTAAATTCAAGTAAGGAATAATTTGAAAATCTATTTGGAATATATCTAGAATATTCTAAAATATACCTCAAATATTCCAATTATGTAATAGCCCCCATTTAAATACCCTCTTAACGCACGTGGTTACACTGAATACATGCTAGTGACCTCCCCGAGATTGGACAATTAATCGACTCATTCAACTTTTAACTCTATTTCAAAATCTGTTGGATAGTTTTAGATTGTACCTGTCCATGGTGATTTCTTCCATGATGACGTGGAGCGGAGGGGATCTGTGTGAGCCGCTCTCAGAGTTTTTAGGAGTCAGGGCCTCCTGCTCAGTCTCCTCGTCATCTCTAGCTTTGTTTCTCTTGTGGCCAAAGCTGAACAAAGAGCCTATCTTCACCCGTTTTCTGGCATCTTTGTGCCACGCATGAAGAGCTTGGCCAATACGGGGAGGCAGAACGGCTTTCTGGTAGTTGCTTCCCATCTGCAGTCAGTTGTTACCACCAACACTTGTTTCGTTAAAAGTGCACGTGCCATATAAAAAGTGTACATGCTGAAATTTTGTACGTTTGAAGAAAGTAGTCATATTTTACCTATAAAGTGCCAAAATTGAATGTACATTACATAATAAATGGTCCATTACAATACAACGTTAGCCCTGCTTAGTAAACTTCGCCTTAGTTTGCTACAATCTCATGCTGTTGTTCGTCAATTATTGTGCAACACAGCCTTTGGAGACAGACTGCCTTACATTCTCATTCAGGAAAATTGAAGCTGCTTTTGGTAATTTATCTTAAGCTGACATTTACCTTCTGGTACTTGTTTAGACAAAAACGTTTTTTACACCATTCTAACCTTTGCCTTTGCCATGAATGATTCACTAGTTGGACTCATTAGAGATAACCGTAAAGTCATTGAAACACAATATAGCCATGTTGTCTTTTCATGAAATAGGGGGATTTCACCCAAAAGTGGGGTCCCTATCTATACCCAAAAATAAATAGAGTATATGAAAAAATAAAATGGAACCAAAACGAGGACCCAAAGAGTTTCATCCGACTTTGAGCTTGATTTGTCAATAGTGGTTATCCTTCACCACGGAATCAGGGTACTATTTTAAATCAAACACACTTTATAGGAAAACTTTCAAGTTGTCACATGAAATACAGGGTTGGGTGAGAGAGCTAGCATGAATATACCCATGACTTTACGGTTATCTCTATTGACGTTCCAAAGATTGACATGACTGGCGTTTGAGAATCTAACTGCCAGTTTAAAGAACTCAAGAAACATTTCCGAATGAATCAAGTAATTTTGGTGCAAGTAGATCATATCTAGATTTATTTTTCATATATATATATATACCCATTAAATTCACAGATGTGATGAGCCAGCCAGTTTAATTTCCTGCCTTCATACACATGTATGCTTTTAAAAGAGATTGAAGCTAAACTGATTGAAACTGGTTGTGTTCGGAGAGAGTACCTGAGAAACAAGATTGAAGAGTGGCAAAGTGCTGACACTACAGAAGAGTTGGACTGCCAATCTGCGAGGAACCATCCCCAGAATGAATCTCAACATACAAGCCCTGATTCCAATGCTAACTGAATCATTTGGCCTTCAAATTAAAGGAACCTTTGCCATGAATTTCAGACCTTCAAATCATGTCAACAAACTAGAAGTGAACGCTGACACGTACCCCACTGACAGGCGGGTGAAAACAATCCACTTATTACGCTCCAACAAGCACGAGTGAAATCCGAATGTCCACTGCATGCCACATAATTTACACCAACCCAGCTTAGTTAGACCACAACAAGAAACTCCAATCATCTCATCTGTAAATTTAATCACTAGCAGAAATCTTGTCAAATGCGACCTGTCTTTAACGACTGAATGTCTGTTGTGACTCGTCTATTGTGACTCAAAATCACAATTTCAGTCACTACGAACAAGTCACAATGGAATTCACATCTGACAGTATTTCTACTATTGTAGTGAATTACGAGGGTTTTAGAGTGGAAGTTTTTGCAAGAGTTTTCTAAAACTCCCTATGAATATTCCCAGGGGGTGCACTCTACATTATGTTTGAGAATCACGTGCGTTCATGACCCCTTCTAAAAAACCCCTTGTATACGAGAGGTTATATGTCTAAATACCTTTGTATACAAATATATTCCGTTTTAAATATATGTTTAATGTAAGTATATGTGAATATTTTCAGTTCTAAATGTGTTTATTGTATGTATACGTAATACGACAGTGTTCAAATTAATACCCCTTCTGTGCACTCACGTATACTCGTACATGTTTAGTACAGTGCAGCCCCTGGGTGATTATTCATAGATATGAGGTGAACTCCTAAGTGTGTACATGTTTCAAATAACATGAATCAAACGATATGGAGCTTACCAGGTGCCAAAAGAAAGTCGCCAACTCAAACGCATTCTGTATCCCAAAGAGAGGATTGACTGTGCACAGTTAGTACATGCTAGCTCTTGGTTTCGTACTCAACACACAATAGTCAATCAATGCAACAATGAAACAATGGACATATATTATCATCCTGAATCACCCATATGCACATGATCTAAAACCTAGCGTATACTCAAATGCGTGCACTAAAAAATCTAGACAATGGATAGATACTTATGTTAATACAAATCTAAGAAATAAAATACCACTTCTGTTAAAAGTGCACATGTAATGCAAAAAAGCAAAACCATAATTATTCATTTGGGTTGTAAGTTTCATGGAGTAGGCGATCGCCAACCCTGTTATCATGCAGTTATTGAACGTTATGTTATGAATTGAAGGGGATTGGTGATCATCAACCTCATTATCATACAACTTTGCAATTTTTTATTGCTCGTTCTATTAATGTGCACATTGTTGCACGTGTACTTTTTACGAAAGCAATGTTGCAATTCAAATTCAGTTCATGGATTTTGAAAAAATTATCAATTGAACTTTGAACTCTTATAACTTTTGCATACAATACTTTATTTTGTTTGATTTTTGTTCCCATAAAAATCCCCTTCTTCTTCTGGTGAAATGTTCAATCTTCTACAGTCTGATTAATTTTGAGGCAGAAAATTTTCTGTTTGATTATAGGTGATGAGCTTATTGATCAGTCACTTGAAAATTCCTGCTAAATTTAAATTTACACAACAATTTAATGGGGTATGGAGGTGAGATACGTACTTGGAAAAGGACCAAGTGCACAATGGAGAGGAGTAAATCAGGCCGACCCAACCAGAACAACTCATCCCGTGGCCTTAGTAATTGACCCACATATGCGCCTGGCGCATCTGCCACCTCCAATGCCAACGTGGCTACCACATACTGCAGCTTTGCACCAATGACCAGAACTAACTGCATGCACAGAATGATTTACTCCATTAAAATGTTAGGAGCAAGGTTAACTTTTCAGTAAAAAATTAGATTGTTTCCACAACTTTTAAATATCATCATAAAAGGAATCTTCCTCATAATAATTTATAAGGAGGTCTCCCTATGGTCACAACGATTATGCACAAAAGGGTAATCAATTAGATTTTAAATGAAAGGTTTCTGACTAGTAAATTATTAGATTGTTCCAGGAACTTTTTGATCCAGTAATAAAAGCTTTTGGGTGACGAGTGTGTATGTGCTTACGATGATGGGAATGAATGACGACCAGAAATACAAGTAAACGCCTGCACAATCACCAACATATGAAGAGCCCAGTCAGGAAGAACAACCAAATGACATCACTAAGCAGGATATGTATATATTATGGCTCAATTGCACGTACCATTGACATTGAAGAGCAAGAACAGGATGACAAATGCCCACAACTTAGCACTGCAATTAAGAGAAGAAAAACACCACCAAAACACATCAATAACCAATGCAAGATAAATTCTAACCACAGACTCTTCATGGATGTGCTCATAAATAAGTCTCTGAAATCGAACCAAAAAGAAATAGATGACAGTCACAAAATAAATACTAGAAACCCTAAGTTCCTTACAGGTATTCTAGAAAAGCTACATTTGACAAGGTTTATGTTAGAAATGGCCTTAAATGACGTTAGAATCAAGGCAGGGTTTAACGCAGCTAATCCTTTGTTACCTGATTCCTACGATTTTCTGAAATTCATCCTCCATACAGCGGATCACATAAGCATGAAAGTCGTAGTCATCCCGCAGACGATGATTCTGCATGAACGTTCAGATGAACTGATTAGGGTTTTTTGCTAATTCTCTGGACACTAATTCAGTTGTGAGTCACTAATTATATGTACAGTGCACAGGAACTGGGTTGAGAGCATGGGAGAAAACTCGGCAACACTCACGGATATGAAGCACTGGCGAAGAGTAATGTAGTCGGCGCGTGGAATTGTGATTTGTTGGAAGAAGCAGATCTGTATGTTGACATGACAAACCTTTTAATTATTAGTAGAATGATTTGATTCAGTGAGGTCCCACGAAATGAAATCTTTGCCTAAGCAAGCAAGCAATTGTTCACTTACCAATTGTTCCCATTTCAGTGACAACAAGCAGCTACTCAATCAATCAGTTCCATCACAAATGGAAATATCCAAACCCTAACTTACCCACCACACAACGAAATTGTTGCGGCTGCAGCATGCAGAGGTGTGGTATTTTTGAAACGTCGATTTGCGAGTAAATGTTATACTATTTACAATATCTGCATCGTTCAGCACATTGGATTCAATCAGCTTAGTTTCTCTTCAATTGCCAGTCCAATGTATTGCATCTTTCACAAATTATTGACTTTAACCTCCTAAAACTAAGAGTATTTGATAATTCAGTGAAATGTACATCTCATCCTTGTGCATTGGTTGAACCTCTACAAGCTCAATTTCTTTATCAATTCAAAGCAAACAATAAGAACACATACCTGTCGAGGTTAGAAATTGATTGAGTTCATCCAGCTCTTAGAATTGTTACTGACATATATTTAGCTAGGGAGACTTAAAAGGATATCTCTGATATATACATACTAGTTGCCATAAAGGCTCACTCATTCTTCAAAGTTGCTGCAAGGAAGACAGAGCCTGAGCTCGCAATTTACCAGATACATTCACTCCCTGGGCAGCTTGCTGCGCTTGAACCTCCCACTTCCTCCAACCCCGCACCTGCCAGACATTCATCGCCCAAAAAATCTAAGCATACGTACATAGCTGTAACGTTGACAACATTAGGCTGGAGCAAATACCCCCTATTGATTTGTGAAATTAATTTCAGTGTATGTTCCGCATAAATAATTACCTTCATGACAGCGAGGAGCATGGTGATGCAAGAATAGACCACATGGACAGCAGCCAGAATGAAGATGAAGATGTGTAGCTGATGAAGACCAGTTGCCGAAATGAAGGGCTCCATTCCCTGACAAACCAAAAAGATGATCATGGATACATAATGAGTCCGATCAGCGAATTTTTTTTCTGGCTATATATCGCCTACTTGCTATTTGAAAAATGGGCTGCAATGTTGCTAGAAGAAAATTTGGGTAAAAAGTAGAGTATATCGCCATAATCTTCCCTTATCATTGATATGCATAGCCAACAGTTCTATGTATTTGAAATAAACGTAAAATTGTAAATTGCCAAATAATGCTTTCTATTTTTCAAGTTTCAATTTTCAAATTGCCAATGGGACTCCGTTGAAAAAATGAAAAAAGAATCACTGGTACTCCTGATCCCAAGACTTGAAACCCTAATGAAACCCTAAAAGAAAATTTGCAGCATGATATGTTATTGAAAGGGTAACTTACCGGCGGACAGCCTGCAACCCCAGCAGCTGCTACAGTTTCGTCCGCCAAAAGCCGGCGCGCATGCTCCCAATGCTCCACAGCAACTTTGGGTCGGTCGTTGATATGACACGGCGTCCACTTATCGTAGAGCGAGGACTTGATGCAGATTTTGGAGACCGGTGTTGTCAGTAACGCCATCGCCAAGGAGATAAATCCCACCAACATCAGCTCTGCAGGCTCACAATCAAAATACTCAGTCAATTCTTCACTGGAAGTTACACACCTAATTCCTGAAGGAATAAGGGTAGACGCACTCACCATCTTTGATTTTCATAAAGGCAGCAAAGAGCGCCTTCCGCTTCGTTTTGGTCAGAAACTGCAAGGAATGTACACACACAATTAGAAGAACTAATGGAGGAGAGTACTGTTCGGAAAATTGCTTGAGAGGTTACGCGATGTACTTACATGGCCAAGCCAGTGCAAGAGACGCTCCATGAGGAAAGAGACGACCACGAAGACTGTGGCCACCGAGGCGAGCGCCCAGGTGGGCGAAAACTCCAGCGACCTCTCATTGGGATCAGCATCGCCGGCCATTTTGGATATCTAGCTCAGAGCAGATGGTTTCTTTCCGATCAATCTCTCTAGTTATCAATGGCCGCGTAGCTTTCTTTTACTAATTCAAATCGCCAGAAACGATAGATATCGACTCTAGACTGAGCTGATTCAATCGCTAGCTAGCTTTCGAGTTTCTTTCAGCTGCAGCAACCAATCTAGCATTCGATCGACTCACTGCGCGCGTGCTCTGAAACTCTCCAGTTAAGTACTGAGCGTGCGTAGTCTATACAGAAACCCATGACTGCATACAGCTCCATGTGTATCATACTGTATATGCAACTCCATGCCAGAATCACGCGTCCACTGATTGCGCGTGCGTGGACTTGATGCTGCAATTAATCTACTTACCGGTCAATTCTGCTTACTGGTCAATTAATCTACTTGCTGCAATTCGTCACACGGCAGCTGTAGCTCGCCAGTTAGCGATGCAACGCAGGTAGCACGAGACTTTGTTGTCAATTTATCATATGAAGGACTGCTTGCATTGGATGACGTCGAGTTCAGAGGATCGGTCAGTAATTAATTGCAATCCAGGGGCTCGTACTGTCGTACATATGTACGTACATTCCCCAGCCACCCGCGCGCTTCCCCAAATATATGAACTTATGAAGCTGGCGTGGCTGGCATGGACCAAGTTGACACTTTATCCTCTGCCAGTCTGCATCGCCAGGTCCTTTTCCTTTTACGCCAGTAACGCCAAATCAACCTTGTCTTTCGTTTTTCACTCTGATCCGGTGTGTCGAACTCGTTATTACCACACTCTCCAATGCTCCTTCTGGACAAAACTTCAATTCCTGTACCCCTTTCCATTTTGTCCAAAAATAAGCTTCCTGTTTGCCATTGCTCAAAGTAACAATGGTGTTGAATAGTTATACCTGTTGCCAATCTGATGTAATCGTATAGTATACCAATATTTTCATTTGATGTTTACAATGCGACAATTGGTTGATGGGGGCAGACTTCCAGTCATACATTACGACCTTGCATCCATTGAAAACTAGGCTCATGTTGACAATGACGGAGTTAATTTTTCAATTTTTCTTCAACCAAAAACTTTTTTTTTTGGGTTAGAGGAGTCTCACTTAATTCCAGTATGTGTACAGAATGTAATTTATTGTTGTGTACACATGTGATTGAACACTTTCCTCATGTCAAGCTCTGAACTCATGCACAATGGTTACAAATTAAAGGGATGATATAAAAGAGTTCTGAGCAAGGGTAGGGAGGGGGTGCCATTTCTCATTTGCCTTTTGAGTGACTGCGTCACTTCTCAATGTGTCAAAGGAGGTGAGTGCGGAACATCACACAGGACGTACAAGCGTCTACCGTTCCAAGTGTAGACTTTCCCAGACTCTTGGGAATGAGAAACAACCACTGAACATGGAGTTTTCCAAGGGAACCATCAAAAATCCAATATTTTACAAAAGCAACCGGTTTTAGACAAGAGCTCATCCGGTTATTACCTAAGTGTCACCTAGGTAGCACCCGAGTATCACAAATTTTATCCAATTTTTAGCCTAAAACTATGAGTTTCAACCGGTAATTTGGCAATTCCATTCTGCTGATTTTACACAAACTGCCGACTCTCCCCATACATTGGAAACAACAGATTAGCTTGTAGTGTTTGTAGTAGGCCGGTGGATCCATGCCCTCTAGCTTCAGTCGGTCAGGGCCTCCAAGCAATTGGGTAACCTGCAGTCCTGCAACTCTGCAACTCTTCCGCTGCAGTAGGCTACCAGACTGAATGACCAGAGCATCTTTCTGTGTGCTTCTCCAGAAGTAAGATGCGATCAATGTGCGGAAGAATCAAAATACCGTCACTGACTGACGTATTGCAAGAAGCTACACTAAAATTGTGATTTAGTGTGTAGTGAGGATTGATGTCTTTTACCACAGTTCGTTCAAAGGTGAGGAGATTGAAATAGTGTCCCTATATTACATAGGACTTTGTCACTTGTCATTCCCATTTTCACTTAGAGTGCCATGTTCCTTCCTGGTGATGATCTCGAGTGACATGAGCTCGCATGCCATGTTTATTATATTAAACTTGTGGTTTGTCATTGGAACACTACATCGAGAAGGTTTACTTGAAGTTTTTATCACTTTAACCCCTATTAAAAGCCTAGAGGTTTTGGGCAATACCTAAATGTATTAGAAAATGAGGCTTCTTTAACTTTTTTGAACTTCAACTCTAAAGAGCACAAGTAAGACATTTTTATTAGAAGACATCTGTACGGTTGAATCCAAATAAAATGCATATGTATTTTTCAAATGAATTTACAAGAAAAAACTTTGAAAATTCACTAAAACTACAATTTTAATACTCTCATCTTGTAATTCATTTAAGATTGGTTGAATTCATCAGACTTAAATAGTGTTGACGTTGTTCATTTGAAATTTATTACGGGTCAATAGAGGTGTCTTGTGATCTCTTTGTAAGCAATCAAAAAATAATTTTATAGGTTGAAATATTGCACATAATGCAAAAAATGATCCAATGTTGTACATTATGTACTTTCGGCCAAAATTCATTCCAAAATTCATAAGGTAATGAGTAATTTCGTGTTTTTCATATAATTATAACGATAATCTCTTTTTAAATCAAATTTAAACATTTTTTGACACTATTACTTAATCCAACCATATGGATATCCTGGAAAAGTCACCATCTACAACTTTTATTTGTATGTCAGCCTCAAAGAATGGATTTAGTGCGCATTTTATAAATCAAAACCTTAAATTACTTTTTTGTTCAAATGAAAACTCATATTGAATGAAAAGACTTAGCAAATTCAATTTTGATTTTTTTTCTAATCGAACTTCATTTACGTACCAATAACTACCGGTATTTAGGTTCTTTTGGATATCCCATACTATTTTTTAAAATATTTTATATTAAAGAGGATTGGAGGCTTCTAAAAGGTTTTTTTGATTTAGAGCCCTTGTTCTAGCCAAAATAAAAAGACCACTTTGATTCACTAAAGACATGTTGTTACAAACATTTAGTCATTCATCCTCAACTGCCCAATCTTTCATTTTTTGGACAATGTATATATTTCATCCACGTTCTCTCATCTGTCATGCACTTTTTGCAAGGAAAAGTTATACTACAAAATCCTATGGCAAGATAGCTTCATGCATATCATTAGGAACTTTGGACCCCACGGATTTTTAATGATTTCAGTGGGTTTATCGTTAAACACTGATTCCGCACGTCATACGTGGATTTAGAAGTATCATTATGATACGGAAGTGACATGCAATACTAGGATGTCGCTGCAGTGTTTTTACAATGATTATGAAAAAAGTGTTGTTTCCGCACGAAAGTCATGCTTTACGGAATCCGTGCGTTAATCGTGTATCTACATTATATGGCTAATAAGACACGGATAACATGCGATTGCCTTTAATGCGGATCTAGTATCGTATACGTATCATATCAACACCTTTTATTATACCCGTGCGATTTCAGCATCTATCATAATGCAAATTATTGTCGTACGACATCCGTGTAGTTATAGTACAACATCCATGTGGATTCATATGAAATCCATTGCCATTTGGTGGCATCAATCAAAACAAAATCAGCTGAGAATTATTTGAAGTTTTTAATTTGAGAATGAGTGACTTATATTTCTCCACGTCACTCGCGTTTAAGGGTGTTTTCGCACTACAGTAAGATGTCATACTTCTCAACCAAAAAAGTTTGTAATGTTCCAAAACAATTGATTCATTGATGAAATATAATGAAGCTCTGAGCTCTATCGCCGGTGGCCGGAATCAAACTCGAGACCTCCCAACTACAAACCGTACTCTAAACCTCCAAACCACCTAGAAGTCTTAATGCAAGCAATAGAATTTTTTTGATAATCATAAAAGAATGTAACCATTGGGAATTTTTTTGCCATGTATATTTAATTCTTTTTTCAAATTTTTTTTGCACTACATCACGCAAGCCTTTTTCTATATCTAGAATTTTTTTCAGAATTTTTGAATTTTTTTTTTTGGCCAAAATCGTGATGGCTCTGACCTTTTTTTTTTTTTTTTTCAACAAACTTTGAATGTTTTTAGTGATCTAAAAATAACTTTTTTTCCAATTTTTTTAGCACTAGTTCATGCAAGCTTTTTTTCTATATCTAGGATTTTTTTCAGAATATTATGATTTTTTTTTTTTTGCCAAAATCTTAAAGGCTGTGAGCTGTTTTTTTTTAGCGAACTTTAGATGCTTTTAGCAATGTAAAATAATCTTTTTTTCCAAATTTATTTCGCACTACATTATACAGGCTTTTTTCTATACCTAAAAATAATCTGCAATTTTTTTTTATTTTTTTTTATGAAATCATGATGTTTGAGAGCTTTTTTTTATTTTTTTCAATTTCCATATTTTTAGCAATGTTAAAAACATTTCTTTGTAGTTTTTTCTTATTTTATGTTGGAGAAACATCTTTTCCAATTTTTTTTTTCATTTTATGTTTGATTCAACCAAAAATCATTCTTTTCATTGTAAGTTTTTGTATGTTTTTGCAACTTTTTTACCTCTTTATGACATTTCAACATATATGCCTTTCTGTTTCATTTGAAATTTTTTGATTGTATGTTAGGGAAACGAGTTGTGGGTCTAATAATGAAATAAAAAAGTAAATCCTTGGATATTCACCTTGAAATGAAGTAATGAAAGAGAGGTATATAGAATGAAAGTAAACAACTAAATTGTAACATACATAACTTTGGGATTGAATGAAAAGAATTCAATGGTCTGAATGTTGTAGCAAACAATTAAAAGCTTTAGCAATTTTATTTTTTGAAAAGTTGCTCAAATTGAGTTCAAAGAAAGTCTGATTTTAATCCCTAAAGGACCAAGGCTGATTTTCCAAGTTCGGTCAGCTTAGTATAGAATGAGTATTGATCCTCAATTATTGAGATTTTTTGTGGTGATTCTACTCTTTGTAACGAAGATGGGATGGTAATTTGCGTACATAGATGATGTATAGATCAAAAGATACAATCATGCAAAGGTGAAAAACCTAATTGTGGGCAACTCCTAAATTTTTTCATACAATGAGCTATGCATCTGAATTTTTGTACACAATGAACTAACGCCCCCATATACACAACTACCAAATTCATTTTACCAAATCTAAGACTAAACTTTGCATTTTAGGCATTTTCAGAAAGTTTCAAATTTGGGGCAACAAGCCAAAAAAAAAAAGTGCAACCAACTTTGAAGTTTATAATCTTACTATTGAAGAACCCCGAACGGTTGGAATTTTTTAGGTTGTAATAAATTCAAGTTGGTTGAAATATCCTACGGTTGGATCGGTCAAAAAGGTTTTAGATCAAAAACTATTTGTCTTTTTATGAGAAAGGATACTTTAGAGTGTTTGGAGAGAAACATAGTTGTGGTCATTTAGGGGTTAAACTCAATTTAACTTGCAATGCTTCGAGAGATCATGTTTTGGTCGATGCCCCCTTTTATGAGCTCCCTGAGACTCAAAATTTTAAAAATTTGATTAAATTATAATTATTTTCTAATAGGAAATCAAGTATGCTTTTGAACCCAATTTGAATCATGCCAATCCAAGGTAAACTCCACCTAGGGGAACTTTCAGGAAAACAACACCTCTACATTGTCTCGTGTTACAAGTTTTACTATTTTGGAAAAGTAATGTTGTTCTTTTTTGTACATCTTTTTTTTTTGGCTCCTATGATGAAAAATACAATTATAACCAATAATACCAAATTTTGAATTCTAAAAATATAAAATGTAATTTCATTGAATATTTAACATTAATTGCTTCTAAATTCTATAAATGAAGATCTAAAAGTATTTTGGGAAATTAGACTGTAAGGATATTTTTGAGAAGATTCTAGGAATATTCTAAACTATTCCAAAATAATTTAAACTATTTTGAAAAGATTCCAAAAGAAAATATTAAAATATTTTTGGTATTTTTTCTATTTATTATATTTCATAAATGAATCAATTGTTTTGGAACATTACAAACTTTTTTGGTTGAGAAGTATGACATCTTACTGTAGTACGAAAACACCCTTAACCCTTTAGTGCCCAGGGTACTGTAGCTGGGAGCACTGGATTTCAGTGGATTTTTCCACCGTGATTGAGACTACCAGAAATAGAATGGATTAAATTAGAAAGTAACCGTACAATTCTATTCTCAACTAGAGAGCTCACATCTTGCTAACATTTGAGAATCATCCAATGGTGAGATTGGAAGATTATAGTATGTATTTGAACTGTATAATGCACGCTCAAAAATGAGATTTTGGAGGGTAAGTGACTTCAAAGTTAAATAGAATTTGGGTTAAATTTTCAAAAATTAAAGTGAAGACGTTCAACAATGCCCTATGTCAACACCTCTCTGTTGCAATCTTTTATATCAAAAATAGACTCACATATAATTATTGTGAATTTTATAAGTGAAAGTGACTTATCTATATACAATTTAGGACAAAATTTTATACGTTGAAAATTGAAAGGGGTGGATACATTAATCAAGATCGGATTACACACACTAATGGAAGATGAACAAGAGAACACAATCCAAAAAAATAAAACAAGATAACAAACTTCCAAACACAAGAAATATTGCATTGTACATGTGTTGTATTTGTAAGTATTTACTATATTTTCAAGTATTTGCAGTATTTTTGCGTTTGGTTCATAGGTATTTTGATGGTTGCACAACTCCAAATTGAATTTTTTTTTTTTCAGAAAGATGTGTAATGTAAATCTGCAAATCTGAACTTCAGAACTGAAGTTCAAATTATACACGGATTCTCTGCTATATGCATTTCCGACGTTGCAGTGACCATAATTTGGCTTGCTGGGCACTAAAGGGTTAAACGCGAGTGACGTGGAGAAATATAAGTCACTCATTCTCAAATTAAAAACTTCAAATAATTCTCAGCTGATTTTGTTTTGATTGATGCCACCGAATGGCAATGGATTTCATATGAATCCACATGGATGTTGTACTATAACTACACGGATGTCGTACGACAATAATTTGCATTATGATAGATGCTGAAATCGCACGGGTATAATAAAAGGTGTTGATATGATACGTATACGATACTAGATCCGCATTAAAGGCAATCGCATGTTATCCGTGTCTTATTAGCCATATAATGTAGATACACGATTAACGCACGGATTCCGTAAAGCATGACTTTCGTGCGGAAACAACACTTTTTTCATAATCATTGTAAAAACACTGCAGCGACATCCTAGTATTGCATGTCACTTCCGTATCATAATGATACTTCTAAATCCACGTATGACGTGCGGAATCAGTGTTTAACGATAAACCCACTGAAATCGTTAAAAATCCGTGGGGTCCAAAGTTCCTAATGTAATGAATGTTTGAAGACCCATTGTTGTAATTTACATTATGCTCGGGGGGTGTAGTGATATGTTGGAGTAGCAATATACGTGCGAACAAATGATAGGGTATTTTAAAAACATGGGAACAAAAAATTATAAATGGACTTAGAGGTAATATAGGGTATCAAAAATGGCACTGGACATCTTTAAAGTACTATAGGGTATGGAATAATAGGTAATTTGGAATTATAAGTAATGCAAGCCCCTTTTCTATGAACTCAAAGTAGAAAATTACATAATGATAGCATGTGAAAAAAAAACCAAAAAACAAAGTAATACCCCCCTATAAAATAGTTGTTGTTCACACCTATATCCTTAACTTTTTAACACACTGACCCTCCCGAGACATTATGTTTTGTGGCAATTTCATGCAGAATATGGAACCAAATGTGTGATACGGCGTTTGATATCGAATTTTCGAATTTTCGAAATTGAATCTAATGAGATTGTATTTAACTTTTAATCTTCGAAATTGTGCATACTATGACTGAGTAGATATTTGCCTTAAAAAGGATTAGTGGTTATAAGAGACTTTGATGGTTATATGCAATGAAGAATTGCTAATTCACCCTAGTTCAGGTTAGTTAGTGAGATCAGAAGACATAATTGCTCAAAATCATAAATGAGGAAGTTTTGAGCTTTTGTCATGTATTTATGTTGTGACTGATATTGAAATCGAAATCTTTGTCATGTTCTTAGATTTTTAGAAAAAGTAAACTAATTAATAAAACTAGTTTAATTTTTTAATTTTTTAAATAGTCATTACATGTACATAAACCAATTTTAACTAATTATGCTAAATTTTAAACTCTAAAAATGAAAATTACAATTTATACAATTTTTCAAAGGTTAATGCTTTTAAATTCAATAAAAATATATTTAAAGTTTTTTTTTGGAAATTTGATCGTATGGATCATTTGTAGAGATGATTGTCTACATTTTGTTTATTGAACCAGACTTCATCAAACATATGGAAGGCACATATTATAACACATCTATGTTTTGTTCATTATCCCTCGGGCTTTTAGGGGTTAAAGGATATGCCATTTTCCCTATTTTTGAGAGTCATGTTCACAACTTTCTTTTCATTATGTTGAGAAATTTCTAAACACTGTATGGATAGAATCTAAAATTCATATTGTTCAACTTTTCTTCATACATCAAATTCAAAATATCCCTCTTAATTGCATTTTAAAATGCATCTTTGCAATCCTTCAAATCTAAAGAGGGTTGTGGGCATTTAGGGATTAAACATGAGATAACTACCCTTCATGAACCTTGTCCACCTCCAAGATTTCCCAACCATCTATTGGAGTTTTTATATTTTCAAATAGTCAATATTAAGTGAGATATACATATCAAAAGAATTACATATCCTTAACCCCTAAATGCCTAAAGCCCTCTTCAAATTTGGCAGTTTTGCAAAGATGCATTATAAAATGCAACCTAGAGGGATATTTTGAACTTGATATATGAATAAAAGTTGTACGTTATGAATTTTAGATTCTATCCATACGGTTGGATCTATGATTGCTATTACCAATAATTTTGTATAAAATTTGAAACGTGAAATTCGAAATTATTTTGTAATTCAATTACGAATAAGATATTGACAATCTACGGACGAAATTCTTTGTGATTGGTTGAAATGTAATACTCTAAGTGTAGTGATTTTTGGAGATATTTTGGTTGCTTAATTTTATGAGTTGACTTTTTTTAGAGCACTTTCACACCGAAATCTTCAAAATTTTGGATGAATCACTACAACATGAAATGAGGCACAAAAATTTCACAAATCATCCCCTTTCTAATCGGATCACATATGCATGAAGCTAACTTCCCATAGAATCAACAGTAAAAATTCCACACTGCAAAAAGTGCATGACGGATGAGAAACTATGGATGAAATCTGTACATCGTCCAAAAAATGGACGCTCAGGCAGTTAGGGGTTAAGCCAACTAAACTTTGACCATGCATAATTCCATGAGGTTTAATCCAAACATTGTTTAAAATTTTAAAATATTTTATTTCTTTTTTTCCCCTTTCAAAGTGCGTTTGTTCATGGACCTTTTGTTATGTCCTATCCTTTAAGGGATTTGTTGTTTTCCTCATTTTTAAGAGCCGTTTCCACAACTTTCCTAACATTCTTTTGAGAAATTTATTTCAAAAATGAAGAAAAATACATAAATTATTACCTTAAATAATGAAATTAACAAATAATAATAATAAAATTGCTACAAAGTAGGTTATCAAAACGTGCTCATTAGACCATTTTTTGGTTTATTCTCAATTTGGAGAACATAATGAAACTTAAATTTTAAAGGTCAAAACATAAAAATATTTATTTGACACATTGCTTTGGAAACGTTGCCTTATTGAATAAAATCGTGTATTTTACAACATCAATTTTTGTGAGTTGAGACAACAACTTTCAGTTGACGGATATGTTAACTACTGTAGTACCATAGCAGGGTCGCCATCTTGCGAACGAATATTTAATTTTTTTTGAAAAATAAGGTTCGCTCCTCAAAAAATGAATTTCTTGATTTTCGTTTTTGAGAAAAAAATGATTAAAATTGGCCCAAAATAGTACAAAATAGCTTAGAAATAGCAAAATATAGCTTAAAATAATTTATTCTATTTTCGTTCTTTTGTCCTCATAATTTCTGATTTTCTTGGTTTTTTTATTTTGAATTATTTTTTGGAGAACCTGCTATGGTACTATAGTATAATGTTGTAAGAGCATCCTCAATGGACACGGTAAAAGCTCCCTCCAAACCAAAACCTATCTTTGGACTGATTTAAAATTAGAAATTGAAATTACCATCATTAAATGCACATGTAAATAAACGTGAGATATTTCTCAAGAAAAAAAATTGTGAAATTGGGACCTAGGTGAAATCCCTCATTGAAAACACCACATTTTCAAAATTTAGAGGGAGTGCACCAAATCTTGCTTAAAAATGGAAAGGTCCTCCCTTATTCCCTCTATATTTCTAAAATTGAAAGGGAGTGTGGGAGGATCTTTCCATTTTTAAGCAAGATTTGGTGCACTCCCTCTAAATTTTGAAAATATGGTGTTTTCAATGGGACATTTCACCTACGTCCCAATTTCACAATTTTTTTTTCTTGAGAAATATCTCACATGTATTTACATGCGCTTCTAATGATGGTAATTTCAATTTCTAATTTTAAATCAGTCCAAAGATAGGTTTTGGTTTGGAGGGAGCTTTTACCGTGTCCATTAACCCTTTAACGTCCCAATTCATTCTGCGATGAACAAACTGGACGGAATCGCATATTCAGATGTCTAGCAAATCTCGCAATCTAATTTCGAATTTGCATGCTGTAACCGTAAGATCTGTGGCTTCCTTAGTCCGAGTATGGATTCCTGTCATGGAATCAGTGATCGAACTCTATCATCCGTCGAGGTGTGCGGTTGATGTAGAGAATCTCAGGTCGAAGCATGTCGGGCAGTTTGTGTCGATGAGACTCGAGCGCTCATAGTAATTTCCACACTGCCGGATAAATCGAGATTTCGCTTTCATCAAGTCCGTATTGAAGTTCTGAATGTAGTAGATGCATTTGCTTACGGTACGTCAACACTTGTGAACGGAATTCGAGCTTGCAATCAGTTCCGCATCACTGCAGCGGGCACAGAGTGAAATTTCGACATGTTTTGCAAACGCTCTCGACATCACGACTGGGCCACAACATCGGCATCAAACAATTCTGGAAAAACAATATGACAGGAATAAAGGCAGGCAATTCATAGCGGACCACAACTGATGTACATGTGGGCATTGTTTGCACCTAGATTCTCTATATTCGTGTGCATACTACGGGCAGTAACACTAAGCTGATTACTCAAAAACTCTCCTCTTGGGCATGAACGACGAAAGTTGCCCAAAACCTGCCCACATGACGTAAGCACTGTACAAAAGCAATAACTGCTGCCCTGATCCTCACCGAGAACCGAGTCCTCAACTGTTCAACTTCCATGGAAGTTGACACGGCGTGGTCATTACAGTTATAGTCTTTCGAACATGCCATTCAAAACACAAATCTACAACCGCAGTGACTATCGATATTCGGAAATTCCAAAACTTGTATAATTCCGCACTCACTATTACACACTATATTCTTGAAAGCCAAGTATCGCACACTACCAAGGGCAGCCCTCAGATTGTTCACATGTCTCCCACGTCGGCTATTCTGATGTCGTAGCCGACACTGCTATAAGCTCCACATCCAGATCCAAAAAGCACAGCTCCTAGTCTCCTACAGTACTTACGGTACCGTCGCATCCATATCGCATTGCCTTGCACGGCCCTCACAGACGGGACCAGAGCCCACAAATCAGCCTGGCACGGCCCTTGCACGGCCCTCACAAATCAGCCTTGCACCTCACAGCCCGAACCAGCGCCCAAAAAACATGTCACAGTGCCTTCCACCGCACTCACAGACGGAACCAGTGCCCAGCTACTGTTCATGTCGATGTGCCTTGCGAGGCCAGCAAAGACTGAACCAACGCCCACTTCGCAGCAGTACGTAATGTACAGAACCCAAAATGCTGACCCGGTCCTCCAATGTCGTCGATCATGGACAGTGAGCACTGGTTCACTTTGGAAGTCACCGAAGTTTCATCCAGTTCGTACTGACCGCACGTTCTACCAGCAGGGACGTTGCCAACTGTCTTGGACAACGCGGTTTCCTCAAAACCTGTATAATGGATCCTATACTTGGACCCACTCACACGACGGCCTCCAGACGCCTATACATAATACTCCTTTGCAAAAATACTTCCAACACCCAGCATTCCAAAGCATATCAGAACGATGGATAGCCATAGACCAACCCTGTCTAAACAAAACTATATGAATATTACCACTGCCTGTCATCCACTGTGATGAAACAGAAGTTTGAAATTATTCATCGACGAACTGCATAATGACTGCGAAAAAAACATCGACCCTCATGCATATAAACACCACCACATGCAAGACACATTCTCGCCGTCCGAGGATTTGCTCCACAAACACGGCATTTGCGCCGATGCTTCGTCATCGTAAGTCCATGCACAGCTGGGACTGAAAGGCGCCACTGTGAAATGCAACCCCTTTTGGACTCCCAGACGGCACACAACTGTTCCACAAGCTTCAACTGAAAACTCAAGTGAGTCTTCGGTCGTTGTCGAAGTGCTATAGCCATGGACTTGTAAATTACATATGCATTTGTGGCTGCCGCATCCACCAAAAAATAAAACAAGTGATGCCACCATTTCCTGGATCGTACCTGACAATTGTACGACCCGCGCATTTGGTCGGCTACATCGACGCCACGCATCCATTTTGAATAAGCTTTGTGCATCGGTGACGTATCAAAAGTCTTCTCAATCCCCGCCACGCGCCTCGTAACTGTACACTACACACCTGGACGGGGCACCAGTCGATAGTATGATGACAACAACATCACTGGTTTTTTGTCCACCCATGTGACTGACGACAATTTGCCACTCTCGTGCATTCGCCACGCTAGAGTACCTTGCGGGTACTTTGCAAAAAGCTTGGTGTTTGTTATGCTTTTTGGTAGCCCGATGCGATTTGCCCTGACCGTGCCACACGCATATGTCCCTTTCATCGCCAAATCGACGTACAGCTTTGGCGAAGTGAAAAAGTTGTCGGTAAAAACAATGTGATGCATCGCATTCAATCCTTCCATGAGCTTGTTCGCAACAACATAGCCGGTCTTCGCCTCACCTCGTGCAGCACTACGTAGTGATTCTGTCAATGCCGCGCCAGTATACACTTCAAATGTATACACATACTTTGACACCGAATCGGCTAAGCACCATACCTTCACTCCCCACTTCGTAGGCTTGCTAGGAAGGTACTGACAAATCGGGCAGAATCGTCCCTTATACCGAACCATGAGCTCATCAACAGTAACTTGCTGATGTAAGTTCCATTCTCGTTTGAAACTATCTCGTATTTCATCTAAAAGCCAGCGGATTTTGCACAGCTTGTCGCATGTTCTCTCCCTTGTCATGATTGTGTCATCGACCACATGTAAGCATCGTGAAATATCTTCAAACCGTCGCCGGGACATGATACTTGCAGTGTATGCACAATACAATGCCGCGACTTTCTTCGACCAGTAGCATCGCCGATTGGGTTGTCGTTTTATGCGCATCAACAAAGTCAAGCCCATAAATGCTTTGAGTTCATCACGTTGGAGAGGCCACCAACTCGGGCTTCCCATTGGGTACCGTTTCCCACTAACAGCCTCGCTTGCGTACCGATTTGTCTCGAGACAAATCTTATCCAGTGTGCGATGTGACCAAAATCTCCGAAATATTGCTTCGTAATTTTGAGGCACCCGTACGAATCCCATTGTCGGTCCTGGTGCTGCTCCTCGGAAGACGATGTCCTCATGACTGTAATCGGCGGTGTTCGACGTCCACGTTTCATCTCCGTATATATCCGCGAATGAAGGTTGCCGGCCATGTGAATCAGCAGAAGTGCATTATTATAGCAAAAAATTTATACCACAGACATGGTTTCAATCAGTGAAAGTAAGGAATTTCAGCCTCTTTAGCAAAATTGCCATAGATGTGAAGATTTCATAGCCAATTTTGTCAAAAATATTGTAGATTCCTCACTCTATTAGTAGCACATTACTCTATATAGTATACAATTGTCTAATTCACTATATTGGGAAAAGCCATTTTGCTAAATTGTACAGGCTAAATCCTTGAAATATGAGAAAAGATTAGCATCTAATTAATTTTATGTACCCACTTGGCTAAAATTCGCGCAAAACATTTTCACTGGTTTCAATACGCAACATCTCCTCTGAACCGACCAAAACAATGTATTTTCCTATCATTGCCCAATATGACAGTCATGGTCACTGCCAAAAATAGGCACTGCATTGTTGCAATTAGCTAGCATGCAAGAATGCCATTCGGCAAAACATTGTCCATGGCCATGGTTAAAATATTTTTCCACAGTAAGGTCACTGAGGTTGTCCCAGAAGTGACTGTCCTTCCGTAACTTAGTACATTGTGTTCATAGACCAGAAAGGAAAGACATATTAGACGCAAGCTTTCAGTGATTTGACATTGAGGTAAAAGACAAAATGACAGGGACAGAGAAGAGAATGGAAGATATAACATAGAAGCACAATTCTTGTTACAAAAATGACCGGAACATTTACCTTCATGAAAGTCACATCACGGTCTAGAAACTATACAGTATTTGCATTGCTAGATACATGAAGCACATATTATTATATTGGTATTATAAAGTCTATGAAGTAATGTAAAGTAAGAAGGTTGCCAACTCTACGGTTCATATGGTTGATATTCTACAATAACAGTTCTCCACATTTCGGTAAAGGCGTATTTTTTTTGTACATAGACTTCTGACTTCCGAGGTATCTGAAATCACTGGACATTGCTGGGGTACACCGGCCTCGTCTTACTGTGAGGAATCAAGGCTCTGTATGTGTGATGGATTAGTAAGTTACTATAAACATCGTGTCAAGAACACATTTACGAGACAGTCTACATCTACAGTAATTGATTGCACGATAGTAGACAATTATTCTTCTTCTTACCACCTATGACCAGTGAAGGTAAGGACTTTTACCAAGCTTTGCAAAAATGTCAGATGTATGAAGTCTTCATAGCCAATTTTCGCACAATCTTGTCATTTATTTTCCGTACCACACTCTTTGTATGTACCACAATGTAAACGTTGTTTATGTACCACATTATGAATTATCAACTCTATATTCAAAAATTATTGTTTGTACCCAAGTCTAACTTCTTTTGATGTACCAAACTGTACATTCTACATTCGAAATTCTTTTATGTTCAAAAGTCTAAATTCTTCTTATGTACAAGATTCCAAATTCTTTTTAGATACCACAATATATAATATTTTTATGTATCACACTTTACATTGTACATGGTACATTTGAGATTTTAGTTATGTCTAAACTCTTTGTATGAACCACAATCTAAATTTTGAATTCTAAGAGCTACATATTTATGTACCAAATCATAGTATATTTGTGTATACCAAATCATAAAATCTTTTTGTTCTTACGAAATTGGAAAGTCTACATTAGAAGTCCTAAATATTTATGTTTCAAAGTATATTTTTTTTTATGGACCAAAATCTAAATTCTAAGTTATAAGTGCTAAATACTTATGTATGAAATTATAAATTATTTGTATGTACCTAATTATAACTTATTTTTATGTACAAAATTCTACATTCTAATTTGTAACTTACAAAAGTATAAAATCTTTTTATGTTCCTAATTATATTTTATTTTTGTGTACCTAAATATAAAATATTTTTATGTACACAATTCTAAATTCTTTGTATTTACTAGATTCTAAATACTTTGTATGTACCAAATTCTACTTTGTTTTTTGGGTAACACATACTTTGTTTTGATAAAAAAATCAAAACTGGGCAATAGGGTCGGTGTTTCTATCTATCTATCTGTCTATGTTTTGGCAAAAAATTTCAAACACTGTAATATATATGTAGCAAAATACTACATACAGTATACATTTTCAGAATTTTACAATATGAAGAGACTGCATTTGGCTCAAAAGTTGTAGCTAATTCCTTCATAAGTGAGTAAGAATTGGCTGCATATAGTTTATGGTAGGGACCTCGCTAAAATTTGTACATAACCTTTTCAATGCAGTTCACGTTGAGAACGCACAAAAAAAATTCAATGCAGTTGAGGCACAAAAATGTATGTCTGCATCAGAGAAGCATACAAAAAAGAATAAAAAAAATTGATTGAGAATTTACCTCGGCAGCGCGACGGACTCGTGCTCCATGTGGTCCTGGATCGGGAATCTCGGCATTGGATCGGCCAGCTGGACGCTGCAGACGTCGGGGTCGGCGCTGGCGCAGAGTCGCACCAGTCACTGCAGCAGCCTGATCGATCGGCATGGCATGCACCGCATGTGCAAGTCCTGCTACAACGTTGGGGCCCAATACCGGATGAGGTGGCGCTGCATATGCGGCGTTCAGGGAAGCCAACGGCAGTACAGCATCGGTCCTCTGCACAGCTGGATCGCGTGGATAACTCGAAGTGAAGGCCGGAAGTTCAGTCGACTCGGTTGTCGCATGCAAAGCGTCATTTGAAAAAAGCTCCTGTAGACCTGGGAGGACGTCGTTGATGACAGTGCGGCGCGCTTCTCCACTCCGAGTTCTTCTGACATCAGATGCCGTTGGGAGGTCCGCGTTACTGCGCATCGACGACGTCCATGCACTGGTGTCCAGAAATAGCGCCATGTCGTGCACTGGCTCCTCGGCTGTGGAAGCGGTACATGGAACCCTTGCATCGCATACTGCTGCACTTCTTCCGAATCCAGATGTGGGGAGTTGAGGCACTGGAGGTACACTAGTGGCGCAATCTCCTTCAAAGTCTATCAAATACTGCAGGACGTCGTCATCAACAGCGCCACTAAACTCATACGAAGATGCATGGCCGTCGCCAGTACTGTCGTCAGACTCGTCTAGTGCATCGCCATCTTCTGGTACTGGTGCCGCGTTGCCTAAGTGTGAGATAACTTTGAGGACTCCGAATGGGAGGTGGTGGATTTCTCCATCCTCGCACTGCACGATGTACATGATTGCGCGGGATCCGGACTGCTGATAAGAGTGTAGTGCTTGGCCACTCATGAAACCTTGTGAGCGTGGGTCTTGTTCACTACAACGCGTAACAGCAACTCTTGGCATGTGCACGGGTATGGGACGAGTGATGGCGCGTGGGAGTGTAACAAAGTTTTGAGCTGGTCCAATGATGTCAGTTGCGGGGAGATGTTGACGTTCCTCAGATCGTGGACTATAGCGCATGCGGGCAGCTGCATCGCTTGTCTCAAGAGCGACACCACTACTGTCGTTGACAAATTCCGGAGCCGGGCTGAGGAACGGAGTACGTTTGGGAACTCTGCTGGTGCTACGTCGTTCGTATGTGCTGATGTCAATCGTGTGCGCTTGACTGCGCGGCCGCTGCGGATGCTGTTGTTGCTCGGTTGGGTCGCTGCAGGTGCTGTAACGCTTGCGGCTGCGCGTCCTCGAAGGGGACTGGACGCGGATGGTGTTCTCCTCGTGTGCCCAATCGCCGGTCCCTTCTGACGCGAATGTGGACTGTTCTTGCCCTCTCCTGCCATCACGGTCCTCCAAAGGAATGAAGACGTCACGGACGACGGAATACACTTCTTCACTGAATCCACGTGGGTCTCCACGTGGACGACGATCTTGCCAGCGCAGAATGCGTGCCGTGTGATGGTAGAAAAGGAATCGAAGGCCGTCAGGTGTGTTCGATCTTTGGATTCCTGCTTTAACTCGCCTCTGCAGTAAGTAATTCGGATTCAGTAGCTTCAGCATGTTCGAGATCTGCAGATATGATGCTCTCTGGATCTGCCTCGGCTAGTGGACTATGACTTCTTCTGCACGTGCTCTCACTGCAGGAGTGCTTGAAGGATCTGTGTCAGCCATGCTCACTGGGTTGAAACGAGGAAGACAACAATGTATATACGTGTATTCATGTTCTACATTTTGTGCCGGGCATGAGTTTCTTCATGAGAAAATCTTCTGTGTGTTGCTTCAGGAATTTTTTTTGACTGTACAGTCGAATTCATGCGCGGCGGCCTTCAATGCGGGATACAAGTTGTGTTGTAATCAGTGGTCAAGATTATTCTAGAGATGTAGCTAGATCTACTCAAATAGACACATGTGCATCAAAAGAACTAGAGCAATTGCAATGCAAGTTATCAGTTAGCCGCCGCTGTTCAATGCGTTCACAGGGACCAGCAATGCGGGATACAAGTTGTGTTGTAATCAGTGGTCAAGATTATTCTAGAGATGTAGCTAGATCTACTCAAATAGACACATTTGCATCAAAAGAACTAGAGCAATTGCAATGCAAGTTATCAGTTAGCCGCCACTGTTCAATGCGTTCACAGGGACCAGGTTAGCCTTGGTGCATTTCAGGTTTGAAAGAAGCAATGGGAACCTCTCTTGTCATGCCATGTGGATGTAGTACTGTTATAAAATACAGATGTTATGTATATTAAATTCCTTGTTTGCAGAACTTGCTGACGGCAGGCCCTGGACAGTTTGCGTGCATGTTTATTTACTTTTTGTTATGGGCAGCTCAGTAACCGCCATTTTGGACATGCACCACCCGTGCCCAAAACACAAAGAAAAAAGTGCTTCAGCTACCCTAACTACGCTGGGTAACATAGAAATTTCTCTCCAAATTGACATGAATCACTTCACCATCCATTTACTAATTATTATGAAGGTATACATACTAATGAACACCATCAAAACACTAAAAACCCGCATGAGTGGCTGCCAAAATTTTGACGAACAGAAATCATCCATAGTTTGCAAGCTATAGAACTCTGAAATCATTCATCGTCCAGATTCTGGACGCGAGCGCGTTAAAGGGTTAAGGATGCCCTAAGAATTACCTAGGCAAGGCCAATGGCTCTGATTCCAAGGCATTGATGCTACCTAGCTACTCCGTTCCCATCACTGGTTCCAACACGCGTTCCCAAGAATCGTCCAACTCATCACCCAACCGCCAGCTCGGACTCCTGGGTCCGGAGGATCTTGCTTCGAGAACGGACGGCTGAGGATGCAGCTGCCGGCGATTGAACCTTGAGGAACGCGGTTCCTACTCCGGCCTGTCTACGCTGCAAGACTAAGATTTAGGGTTTACCTTGCGTTCCAGAACTGCGTTGAGTCGACGGCCGTCTTTCGCTGCTGCGGGGGAGGGTTTTTTCCCGCCGCTGATTTTATTTGGCTACACAGAAGTGAGTTTGTTTCTTCGATCTGCGACTTAAAACTGCTTTTGGAGTTTTTTTGTTGAGCTTTTTGGATTTTTCCGGAATTTTGTACGTCGAGCCCTAATTCTTTTATCACGATTGGTTGTTGATCTCAATCGGAAATCCACTTGAACGGAAATCGTGATTAGCTAGGCGCAGATGGCATGTTTACCTGTGCTGTACGAATTTGATGTCAATGTGAACCAAATATCTAGGGTTTGAGAGCACTTTTTTTCTTTATTTGATAATTTTCATTCGGAAATGTGTGGAGTTTCTTTTTAGCGTATTGTGGTCGTTGCCAGAGAACATAGAATACTTGTCCAAGTTCATCCTCTGCTTTGAGCAGTCATGTTTGATTGTACATTACTGTGATTCGGGGTGGTATCAGAGTTCCGCTTTTTTGGCAGCTGGACGCTGTGTTGCTCACTATCACTCTCAAAGAACTGTTTTTTCTATCAAAGGCAAGGCATTCAATTCGGAAAATAGCGAGTGTGCACATTCCTTTTTACGTTGCTTTACATCGAAATGCATTGGAGTTTATTTGAACTCTTTAATTGAAATGTCCTTCACATGTCTATTCCAGGTTATTGCGCACTATGGAGGCCGCTAACTCTGCCGAGTTGCAGCAATTTCTTGAGGTATGCAGACTTTGCTACGATACCTTTTTTTGACTACATGCAATATTTTTGAATGGAAGTGATTTTACGATATGTATGCCATGAATTGTCTCAACAAGTTGTACTCCCTCTGTCCCACTAAAACACCATGATTTCACTGAAATCCATGGATTAGTGGGACAGGGAGGTGGGGGTAAGGCGACACTTGTCACTATTGGGATCATGCACATGGGGGTATGTTTTAATTTTTATATTTGATGCACATGGGGATAATTACTCATGCTGAGCTTGGATTGGCTTCATGCATATGGGGATAATTACTCAGAAGTGTGTAAGACCGGAAATCTGGGGTTTATTTTGGGACAAAATTTAAGTGGGTATCATAGTGTTTTAGTGGAGTATCTTTATTTTTGAGTGACCTTCACCTTTTTAATCAGTATCACCTGTTTGTGGCAGCAAGAGAAACAAAAAGCTGTGCTCAATGAGCTTGTAGGCAAGTTGACTGATGTCTGCTGGGACAAATGCATAACATCCACGCCAGGAAGCAAATTCAGTTCTAGTGAATCGTCTTGTCTTACCAACTGTGCCCAGCGATTCTTGGAGACCAGTAGCCTCATTCTTCGCCGATTTCAGAGTTTGCAACCATGATTTTGCTCTCAGGGGTGGGATGGATTTGTGTTTTCAGAAAGGGTATTTGAACAGAAAGGATGGTGTGTACTTAAAGTGAATGGATCACAACAGATACGGTACAGTGATTATGTTAAGGTACTTCATGTCGCATTGTTCTTTCTTAAGTGGAGTCTGGCTTTCCCTTTATGCTTCTTCGCTAGTGCTCTAGCAAGAAGAAGAATAAACAGTGTGGATAGAGAGTTTGTACCTGCTAAACCTAGTAGAATTGTGCTGAAACATTTAGAATATCCGCTGGATTTTTTAACAAGTTTCGAACGTTTTCTGCTTGCATTTAACTTCGAACGAAAGAAAAATGACAGTGAAGCTAAAGATGGACCTCCAAAACACCAATCGGTGAAGCGGAAAATTGATACACCATGTTCTATGGACTGCATTTCTTTTTCTTCTATCTTTCTTCTATCGATGCATGTAAGTGATGAACAAGAAAACTCAATATGAAGAATTTTCACAAAATTGTTCACTACTGGTAGTTGTGCGAGGATATGTGACCTTTATAGCATCCAATACAAAATTCGTTCACACTTGGATGTAAATTGTGGTAATTCTTCATGTAACATCAAGAAGTTCAAGAAACTGTAGTTAGGTGAGCGTGATGATTAAACTTAACCCATAAAGAGACAACACTATGCTGAAATTGTGCAGATGATAGTGAGCCAAAGTGAGATGTATATGAACCTTTTTTCAGTCTAGATAGTACTGGTGCCGTTCAATTATTGTCAGCTTTTTCAATTGTTGTTGAATCATCCCATTGCAACTCCGCCACTTGAGAATGAGACTGAAAAACTTGTATTATGAGGTTTATTCGAGTGATGACTGTAGATCAGATTTGGTTTAGAAAAATGGTACTAACTATAGGTTCTACTAGTGGTTTTTTAGGGCAGGGTTTTCTATGATGTAATTTAGCCTTTCACATCCTTGGATGGTCTTCCCATAATTGTTTGCCCTCAAAGACCATTTTGTGAAGTAACCTAGCCTTTCACACCTTATTCAATTTCGTGGCCTTTCACTTCGTCACCGGTGGTGCGGAGAGAAGCGCAGCCCTAGTCTTAATTATGTAAGAATCCACATGAAAGAAAATGGTCACTCTCAAAAGAAAATTCATGAATGTGAATCATGCTACATGAATGTGAATATTTGCACTACAATACGCACTTAGCACTATAATACGCACTTAGCAATACAAAAACATGGGTAGTGAAGCAGACGTTGCTTTCATATATTTTCTAAAACATAGGTGGATTTTTTGAAAAAATGCATTATGATTTTGCCCATAATTTCATAGTTCAATCCAAAATCCAATAAGTCAATCAACTTTGTCATCTTGTTCAAATGAAAAATTCATGTGCTGTTAGGGGTTAACTAGCTAGTAACAAACTCATTTGCTTACTTGCTCCTTCATGATCATGTAAATATATTCTCTCTCTCTAGTTTATGTTTAACTGGGACTAGATGAGGACTTACACACTTTGAGACAAAATCATATAACATCCATGAGATGGTGTATATGTAAAATTAATTTTTTATCCTCAATGGTCTTTGTATATTCACACAGACCTAATTTTAAATCATTATCACCTGACTAATCTTGTGTGTCATTTTCGTCTGGCTAATCTCGTGGCAACACAAACGAGTAATAGCCATTTCATGGCCATTCTAATGAACAGTACGCTATGCTCAGCATATGTAAGCTTCTGATGTGTTGAGTCACACAGACCTGAGTAGTACCCAACTAAACATGGAGGAGAGTACATTAACCCCTCAAGGACCGGGGGGTGTTAAACTTAGCTCTTGTTTTCTTGACTAGCTCTTGTAGCAAGCTCAATTCCTCATTGGTGTGGGGTAATTTTGACAATCGGCACCATTGAAATTAAAGAAGACTTACGTAGCTTTTTTATGAAAAAAAAATCAACAAAATCGCACAATTTTTGAGAAAATGCCACCGTTGAGAAGATGGATGGAACTTGTCCGGGGTATTTTGTACACATGATGAAATCGGATTGTTCAAAAGTGCTTCAAAAATTCTGAAATTTTTACTGTGAGTAGAGATCATCATTTTAAACATGTGATAAAAATTTCAAGTAATTTGGAGGTGTGAGGAGGAAGATATGAGGGTCTGAAGTGACACCTAAATACCCTCCTTCCAGCTTAAAAAATTACCAAAAATCGCTCACTTGATGAATTTTCGATCAAGAAGTACCTACAAATTTAGCTCTCAAAAAGAGCTAGGGTCTCCTTGTTGCTCATCCTACAATTCAAAGCCCAAGAACCCGAATTTTCTCACTTTCTAGTTCTAGAAGCGACGTGAGGGCCTTATGGTCCTTCAGGGGTTAAGCTCACCCGGATCTCAGCTTTGAACGGATGTCATACCGAGAGCCTCCAAAGGACTTGTCATCCACTGATACACGTATGTACAGTGGGGTCCAACATGGAATGGCGTTTTTGGTTTCGCAGTGAGAAATGTTTTAGTACTGCCAACTTTGGAAGCCTCCCGAGAGCTCAAAAATTGGTATCTTACCACGAAATTTTTACCAGAGACTCATCTTTAAGTTAATTATATGTATGCCAAATTTCAAGGCCGAAAGATTCACCCAAAAAAAGTTATTCAGAATCTACCAACATTGGTAGTTGTGGTAATTGTTTCACTGCTGCCAACTTTGACAGCCTCTCGAGAATGGAAAAAAAATTTCCTTACTTTGGTTTTTTTTTTGTAGAAACCTATTTGTGTTAGTAATATATGGTAAAAATCTCAAGTCTAAAATATTAGTAAAAAAAAAGATATTCCCAATCTACCAACATGTGTAGTTGTGGGATACAATGGGGAAACCATTTCATTCCTACCAACTTTGAATACTACCAACTTTGAAAGCCTCCCGAGAGCTCAGAAATTGGTATTTTACCACGAAAGTTTTACCAAAGAAATATCTTTAAGTGAATTATATGTATGCCAAATTTCAAGGCCAAAAGATTCACCAAAAGGAAGTTATTCCTAATCTACCAACATAGTAGTCAAAGTTGGTAGCAATGAAATGGTTTCCCCCATTGTTTCCCACAACTACACATGTTGGTAGATTGGGAATATCTTTTTTTTTACTAATCTTTTAGACTTGAGATTTTTACCATATATTACTAACACAAATTGGTTTCTACCAAAAAAAAACCAAAGTAAGGAATTTTTTTTTCCATTCTCGGGAAGCTGTCAAAGTTGGCAGCAGTGAAAAAAATTCCACAGCTACCAATGTTGGTAGATTCTGAATAAATTTTTTTGGGTGAATCTTTCGGCCTTGAAATTTGGCATACATATAATTAACTTAAAGATGAGTCTCTGGTAAAAATTTCGTGGTAAGATACCAATTTTTGAGCTCTCGGGAGGCTTCCAAAGTTGGCAGTACTAAAACATTTCTCACTGCGAAACCAAAAACGCCATTCCATGTTGGACCCCACTATACATGAAGGGCAGGACCCTAAGGACGGCTTTCTATGAAGAACCTGAACCTTCATGGTGATGTCATGTAGGTACCTCCTAACATGTTTAGAAGGTAGGAAGAATAAATGAAGTGCAGGTTGGGAATTGACTTTCAATCTTGCAAAGTGGAGAAAACAAGACCGGAAGCTTGGAAACTTTATTTAGAAGTTTTGACATATACTTCCAAAGCATGTTACAATCATGGTGATGTCATCCACAATTACTTCCTTGGCAGAACATGCTTTGGGGCTTAAATTAATTGAGTGCTTTTGAGGTTGTAACATATTGAGTTGTCAAGTCAACTAGCACTTCATCTTGCACAGAAACAAAAAAAACCATAACTACATCGCTGCCCATGAGAACACCGACGCTGCTGTCAACAGAAAACCGACAACTAAGGAGGTATTCATGCCCTGAGTCAAAAAGGAGACTCGGTCTTCACAAAAACTCCTCTGAAAGTGAATCGTTCAGACACAAACGTAAACCACCCACTCAATAATAATAAGAAAAAACAAATTTTCTGTGGTTTGATAACGTACTTTGTCGGTGACTTGGAAAGCTCATCAGCACACGCTTCTCTCAATTACATTTCACAAATATCTTTTATGAGAGAATTACTCCGGGACTACACTCGGAACTCTTCTATATCACCCCTCTTTGGTAACCAAAGTAGAACTTGTCATGTGCAAAGTGTCAATCACATGGTGCACAAATGCAAATATGCTCTGCAGATACTGGAATACTGTGATATTGAAGAGTGATAATAACGAGTTCAGAGTGGACGGTCCAAATCCTATGCATGCTCCGAACTCCAATCCAAAATAACTTCAGGTGGTGTGTATTGATCAATATTAGGAAATTATCAATGACCTTGAAGAGGTCATCAAAGTCAGCTAGTACCGGTACTTAAATGCAGCTGCACGCTGATGGCTGCCAAGCCTTCCACATTGTGGATAAGACGAGTCTCCATTTCGCTTGCATGCCGCATGGCATCTCTACAAAAAGAATTGCTTTAAGCATCATTGGCAAAAGGTATGGGATGGATTTGAATACCGACAAATGATTCATGAACTGGAATCAACCACTAGCTAGTACCTGATAGAAAGGTTGGGGTCCAAGGAGATTCCCACCTCCGCAACCACTTTGCCTTGCAAAAATTGACATGTCACAGTTCTGACTTTCACTACCTGCAACATTTCCAAAGCATCAGTCGATTCGATTCCCTTTCACTTTCCTAATCTGTACAAAGGCTGCCTGCATAGTCCATTACCAAAAGCATCGATAGGTACACTCGACTTCTGAAAGCATCAATTCTAATACCGAGCTAACTCTTAAAACCTAAGTTATGCTGAGAAGACCAAATACTGAGTATATTTCAAAACCCATACGACATTAAATGAAGGAATATTTGAGTCTTAATCCAATAAATAAGGCTTTGAATCATCATACCGGTATTCTAGGAATGGGGTTGGCAAGATTAAAAGACATATTACATGCTTTAAGATCAGGCTTGTCTAGTTTTTTATGTTTTTCTTTCCTTGCAAGATTTTAGTCTTCTACTTGTAGTCATTGACTAAACACACCAGGCTGTGTAATGCGTGATATATACTCCAAGTTGTGTTCTCTGCATCAAAGTGTGAAGGAAACTCACCTTGCCAAAATTAGCTTGAATTTCAGCCAGTACTTTTTGTCCAACTCTATTGAGGTCCTTCACGCGTTCATCTTCATCCTCAACACTTCTACCTCGATCGTGATTGTGGCCATGTGAGTCTCCGTTATGATGATGCTTGTGGCCATGTGAATGCAGATGTTGAGTGTCGTGATGCCCGTGAAGGTGCTTGGGTTCATGTGTGTGTTCAACATGATGATCTCCATGAAAATTCTTGTTTGTGTGTAGATGCTCATCGTGGCAATGCTTGTCCACCGCGCTAGGGGCTGATAGTGATGGTCGTCCATCCGCTGGATCTGAATAAGCACAAAAGCTTAGGCAACAACAAGACTTCAGAGTAATGCAAAAAAGAATTCGACACCAGTCTCTCAAGGATGTTGATGTGTCAAATCTGAGATTCGCTTTGAAGGACTGAAGGACTCAACGTCATTAAGCAGCTTCATGTACGCAACGCATCAATTGCAAATGCTCAAGGTCTCTTCATTGCGGAAGGTAATGAATGGACAAACCTATATGAACAAAACTCTCTGAAATATTTGGATGATGTGTTCGCACTTGCTGCCTTACTGCTTCCCTAATCGTATGAGCTGCACTCACACTAAGCAATGGATCCACCTGTCAAACAAACACAAGCTTCCTTTAACTGTAACTTCCGCAGGTATCACTTGGCATACTTCAACACTATGCATAGGACTGATGAAAGGCGAATTTATCCGACTGAAAACAAACTAATAGCAGACCTACAAATTCATGGAGTGATGAGAGTAGCAACCGAACTTTCAGGACATTGTCGAAGGTAGCAGTACTTAGATTACTTCTGAAGAATTCCACACCTCTATATAAACATCAACCTCGACAATGGAACCCATTCGCCGGCCCCTCAATTGATGAATGCCCTGAAAGCACATTAAGGTATACTTTAATATATCGCAGAAAACATGGAAACCTTAGTAATCTCCCCTGGCAATTTGTTGTTCGCAACCTGCATACAGCTTTGCATCTCTATAAGATTCAAGACAGTGTGGCCCAAACAGCAACGCAAACTGTTGAAATTTCTGCTCGGTCACGAAACTATTTCAATGCAGTCATATCAGTCCAAGATTACGCAGATGAAGTATAATTTAGTAAAATGATTTCTTGCAATATACACCAAAGTGCAAAACTTCAGCAAACCAATGCTTCATAAAAAGCTTCATAGGCTATGTTTGGCATTGATTTAGATGGATTCAAGTTCTGGGTGTATCACCTTAACTCCGTCAACTTGTAAAACAGTTTCGCGAATGGGTATCAGTATCGACGGAGGTAATCCCTTGTCCAGTAGCTCCTGCATACTACACTTAATCATATTTAAAATAAGTTGGTAAAATTCACAGGAAAATTAACGTGACTGATCCATTCAGAGGTGCTGACTTAGAATACCCGACGAGTAAGAACCTATGTTGCAACGAGTCTTCCTATGGAAAAAGAGTGAGCAAGGACCTGGATCAATAACTTACCTTTGATACCCATATTGCAGGCCTGCTTTTATAATCATTCCAGATACAAGCAATGCGGCTACTGGGTCCAAAAAGGGCATACCCATCATAGCCCCGCCTGATTGATCATAACACTATTGCCAGTATTAGCAAAAGCAAGGAATCTCATTGAAACTTTGCGCTTTAAAGATGTTACAGTTGGATATTACAGGTGCTGAACCCTAAACATCACCGAAAACTATAGCGGCTATAAATTACATGGCCTATGAATCAGTGTTGAGCATTGTGGTGCATGTGAAGCCCTACCAACACCAATAAGAGCAACAATGGTTGATACAGCATCGCCGCGGTGATGCCATGCGTTGGCTTTCAGCAAAGCACTTCCAGACTTTTCTCCAGCCGCTTTAGTTATCCAATATAAGCTGCCTTGTCAAATACAATAGTTAATTGGCACTTGGAAATTAGAATTTATGTACAGCCGATGCACATCATGACTGACACAAAGAAACTGAATGCCAATGAAAACAGAACAAGACAAGAAACCTGCGATGAACTGAATTGAGGGTGGGAATTATGCAAGTGATACTTCAAAGGAAAACTTGTAAGCATCAGAAACAATATTGAACACGCTGAGCACCAATTTTTGAGGCCTCGAAGACACTATCTGTCAAAAATACAGAATGGGCAAAAAAAAGGAACGTACAGCAATTTAACAAACTACAGTGAGGTCTTCAGAATTAAGATTGATGGTACATTGATTGTTTGTTAGGTCCGACATAAAATTCAAATGCATGACTTTGCAGACAACACCATACAGTATGCCCTCATTATGATGATCAGTAGCCCCTGGCCAAATTCAAGTAACATTACTTGGAGACCTGTAATTACAAATGAAGCCAGTACTTATCTTTTAGTTGCACTTTTAGTTACTCTTGACCATTAAGTGATCAAGGCTTCACTCACAAGCAGGTAGCAAGTTGAAAGAAAACATTACTATCTACTTTGCAATTCCATAGACCAAGAGCCTGGGAGAGCCATATAGGCTAGCTTACCTTGAGCACTTGAAGGTCAAAATCTTGATCTATGGAATGATTGAGAACTTCAAAGGCTTGGCTGTAAGGGTGTTAATATGAAAAGCATACCCTTCTTTGGCCCCAATGCCAACAATCGCAGCAAATAGTGCAACTTCCATATGCTCCATATCAAAGACATGTTTATGCGCCACAACCCCATGCTCATGATTGTGACCATGCCTGTGAACTTCCTGGCGTACGGCAGTGTCCACTGTTGCTTGAGTAATGGTGTCTTGAGCAGTCAACATTGCCGGTATCAAGACCTTCAGAAAAAAGATTAAAAAAATCAGAAATGAGCCTAGAAACTCAACTTCTACGGTAGATGTTCGACATGACCATGTAGTCTCATGAGAGATTGAAAGTGCACACCGGCCAGGCACGTGTAGCAGCTTCAAGCCAACTCTTCTAACATGTGTGACCAAAATACCGGTACACATGAAAGGATCAAAGGATTAATCATATTTGGAACCACTCTTGGGATAAAACATGCAATCCTTGCAATTTCCCCGGTCATGCCATTCTGATTGGATCTGTTCAAAGAGAAACGAGACTACGGAGTTTATACACCAGATGTCACCAAAACTTCAGGAACATAGTGCACGTTAAAATAGCTTAGCACTAAATGCTTCATGGGCAATTGGTATTCTACTTTAATCAGTGGATCAAATTATGATCAAACCATACTCAATAATTTATCCGAAAACCTATTGCATGAGAAAATGCGACCTACGTGATCGGAAAATTAGGTTCTCATGAAAATGTGAAATTTAAAAACAGAAATGTCTCAATGATAATTCGACAAAAGGAATAAAGAGATATCATGTTCATGCCTGCAAAGCATCAACTGCACTCCATGCAATCCCACCACCGGTCACCAACAGCAGAGTTGATATGATCAGCGCGCCCATGGTCTCAATCTTTCCATAGCCTGCGTGATGATGAAAAGAAAAAGATATATGGCAGTGTGCGGAATGACATAAACAGCACTTATCGAGCACAGCGCAATCAAACCATCAGAACCTCGTGGATAGTAGTATCAACCAGGTGTGACGCAATGCAAGGAGATGACTATGGAATGATTATCTTTTCAAATCCACGCCCTTCTGTTTTAATTCACTCTATAAGGCAGCTTATGATCTCATATCATATTGAGAATATATCACACAATAGATTCAGTTCCATGCAGTGCTTTTACCGTACGGATGCTCTTGATCTGGTGGAGCTTTCGATGCTTTTGAACACCACAATGCAACTCCACTCAGACCCTAAGCCAGATAATGCAAGTCAAAAGCCAACATCCACTTCCTCGTGCAAGCTCCTGCAAAAGCATCCTACAGTGTGCAGGCCAAAGCACATGACAGTAACCCTAAGTCTCTCTAAGAGGCTTCCTGTTGCATCAAAATAACGATTCTAACACCCAAGTTTTGAAACTACCAACGCATTGGCTTAACCTCTAAGCGTCTAAAACGCCCAATATGGCCATCTGCATCACTGAACTTTGCAACGGTGGTATTTCCTCATTTTTTCTGATTGCAATACATCATTTTAAAGCTCTTGTTCTATACTACAAGATCAACAGTGTCGATCGTGTCAAACTAAAGTCATTTTCACACAAACAAATGATTTGCAGCAGGGGGTCCAATTTTCCTAGTGTAGTGGACGCTTAGGGGTTAAGACCCTGATTCGAAAAAGAATTCTCACAGAAAACTACTGCTTAATCAGGACTTTTCAAGTAATTTTCCAGTAATTTATTTACGAAGACATCAAGCAGAGTAACGATCTCTTACAATGTCTGACGCAGAATGAGCCGCGTCTGCAATGATAGCAGTGCTGCCAGATACATAGCCTGCTGCCACTTTACCGATAGTCAATATCATATCCGACCAAAGGCCCCATCGCAAGATCTTCTCCCCGTAAGCTCCCAGCTTCTCATGGTCGTCATGCCCATGGGCATGGCCCATGTGAGTTCGCCTTCCATCACTCCAAAACCGAGTACCCTTGGTTGAAGAAACGATCCATCCGCGCATCAATTTTCTTGACAAAATTGAGTGGCTAGGTAATGGTCCATGAGGAGAAATAGACTTGTTGATGTCAACTAAGTCACAGAATCGTCGGTTCCCCATTTCAAAAGATGTTACCGCGGCCCCTCTTTTTTTAATTCTCTCTTCGAACTCCACAGGGCATGAAAAGCATAATGATAAACCTTCCTTGGGCTGTGAGCTCAAGTCTAATGACCAAGCCCTAACAAAAGCAGGCACTATTTTGAACTTCCAGTTTCGAAAAATTTCTGAAGGCCGAATGCAAATATTAAGCTTTGACTCACTGGTCCAGAGCACATTTTCGAAACAATTGAAACAAAAACAAGTGTGCCTGTAGAAAAGTCCATAGCTGGATGGGAGCGGCATCGTCTGGCTTACTACTTAAAGGCTCCTATGAATTCCTTTACTCTTAAGAACCTTGCGTATAGTTGCAACATCTCCCTTAGAACCAGCCACTCCTGCAGTACAGCCGCCAGAGATGATCGGAACAGTATTTCCATAAAACTAAATCTCGTTATCAGCATCAAATGACAGAGTATTCCAGCAAAAATTAATGCACAAAGGAGAATTCAAACAGTGGAGAGAGATGAAGCGAAACATGAACTTATACTCTTTTAATAGTAAACTTTGAAGCGGTTTCCTATTTGGAAGTTATAATTAGGGTTTGAACTCTTCATGAGCTGCACCAACACATTATTCAATCTTATCATCTCCGCGCTGCATAATTTGAAAACTTCCACTTGCTCACGTACCTCGCCAAAAACATTACCGACACAACTCTATGGAGAGGCATTGTTACGATCGATATATAAAACTTTTCTACACTTAAGGAATTGGAATATCTGACGAACTTTACAATCAACTCGACAATAAAAATGAAGAAGAGATTTCACGCAAGACAATGAGGCAATATTGTGCGAGAAACCCGCTGTATATCGATCATTCCTTCAGTAAAATGATATCCGATTACCATATTACGTCAAAACTATGGTCCTGTTTATACATCTACGATTTGTTAAAGAAATCATCGGTACAATCTCCCGCCGGCGTATCCTTTTCCTTTCAAAATCTTGCGAAAACAAAATGTACAGCAAATGCAAAGTGAAGGTAGGATTGAAATCAGGGTTCACACGCGCAGATCTCTGCATCAAATTTTACTATCAAAACCCTAACAATATGAATCTGTATGTATGACTGTACGTCCTGGCAATAAGGTAAACACCCCCATTGTCGTGACTTTCAGCTACCTGTACACTAAAATTGTGATTTACTCACAACACTATTTGACTTTTTGGAAATATAGTAGAGTTAACCGAAAAGAGTGTCTCAAGGTGGAAACTCACCTCATATTCACCTTCAACTCGTTTTCAATTCAAAAAGACGGCAAAACTAGTGCATCGTCAATAGGAGTGGAACTCGTGACCTCCACAATGCTAGAGGAGAGTTCCCACATGTTCCCCCAACCTTATGGCTCTATTTATGAAGAGACCAAGGGACTATTCATGAGTAAGGCACGTCAGAAATCGCTTATATTACATTGTTGACTCCGCATAGACTATGTTTTGAGCCTTCTTTGTTTTCCTAACTCAAATGTCCTAGTAAAAAAAACTATTGTAAAATTTAAAATGATAAAAACTTTTAATAAACTTTCTGGGTGTAGTGTTTCAATGACATATGGCAACTTTATAATAAACATGGCATGCCATCTCATGTCTCTCTATCACCTGAAAAATCTCAATGGAAGTAGGAATGACAGTGACAAACTCCTATGTCATGTAGGGACACTATTTCTACTCACTTTCGAACGAACTGTGAAGGCCATATTTGTTATATTGAGACTTTTTGCAGATTTTGAGACAGAATGCTAGTTATTCAAAAATTCATTTAAAAAAGAGTAATTGAAACCAAACAATAATAATGCTCAAATAGTGATTCTATAATGACATTCTAAAAGTTGGTGTTGTTACCTATTTATAAAAAAATACTAGTAAAGAGATAAAATGGTTTATCTTCGAGTCGAAGATAAAAATGAGACTGCAAAAAGTCTCAATATAACGAATATGGCCTTTGTGGTAGAAGATATCATTTCTTGTTGAACAATAAATTGCAATTTTAATGTGCTAAGTATACTTACTATCATTAACATAACTTATTAGTTTTAATACGTTTTGTCCCCACTCTCAAGAAGATTCTAGAGTAGTATAAAATTGTTACTATTTATCCAAAGAATGTGACAAAATTGTTTTAACTTCCTTCAACAATGATCCTTCTTGTAATTAATGCAGGCTTCTTAACTCCTAAGTGATCAATCAACCATTTTCTGGTTGCAGCCCAAACAACAGTGATTACCTATAGTTTGGAAATGACATTTTTCGAGTTTTAATTTCTTGTCAAACTTGGGAGTAGAGATCATGTTCTAGTGTTGACTTGGAAAACATTTTTTGAAACTTTGGCTATACAAATAATTACTAAACATCATGCTTCTCATTTTTTCTTTTGGACCAAACTTCATCAAAGTTGCAGAAGTAACATTTTATAACACATCTAGGTTTTACCCTTGCCCCTTCTGTCATTTAGAAGTTAACCCCCAAGCTCCCAAAAGACCTTTTTTGGTCGCTGCCCATTTTTCCAAGTTGCCCAAGTCCAAACAAAAATAAATAAATAAATAAATAATTTAATGTTATAGATAAACAAGTCTTCTTTCCAATGCAATTGGAATTATGTCCATTCAATCAAAACTTCACTTAAGGGAATTTTTCAAAATGAAACACCTCAATGTTGAAAGGCAGTTTCAATACTTCGGTTAGGCTTGCCAAAAAATTTAAGCCAATAAGATTCATTGGGCACGTGAAAGGAACTTTTGTCTAGCTCACATGGGTTGCATGCCATGAGTTGTGGGCTCTTTCAATCGGAGGAAAGTTTAAGGAATAATCTATTTTAGCCAAAATCTTTTGCTTTCTTTCATACCCCAACCTATTACAAGGTTTTTGAAAAAATGCTAATGAATTGAACATCTTGTCAAATTGAGTCATGCATCTTGTTAACTATGTCATCTTGAGGATGGTCAAAAAGGGCACATCATTCTAACTGCTTTTTTGGGTTTGAGAGCCCATCAAAGTAAAGCTCCCCTGATTTTTCAAGGCCTAAAATTTCAAAATCTCAACTTCATTTCCTATTATCTTGACATCTGTACTGTCAAATGTTTTGAAATTTTGAGGGATGATTTATAAGGTAGTTTTGGATGGGGGACCCCCCTCGGGCATTTAGGGGTTAAGGCACTAAAAGATCTGAAGCCTCTATAGGGCCATTTCAAAACTTGTGCCAGAATCTAATTTTTTATTGAAAATTTTAAAAAAAAATTAAATTTAAAAAAAATGTATTAAAAGGCAAGATTCCATGTGGGGATCGGTTGAGTGACAGGCATCAGAAGACAAGAAATGAGGTCTCAAGAACCATCCATATTCCACCCATTTCAGTACAGTCGGGTACAACATGTTTACAAAAAAATTCGTAAGCATTGAAAGTAGGTAGATCCTATATCAAGCGGCCGCATTGATTATGAAGATTGCAAATATGGTACAAAAAAATTCCTACCAGTAGAGAATTAGAGTAGGAATGTCCCTTTCAATTTGTAGGTCCATGGGTGCCATATCGAAAAACATTACAATTTAGGAAAGGAGTCATGTTTTTATGAGGGAGGAGTCAAAAAATTTGTAAGCAACTTGTACCCAACTGTACAAATGAAATATATACTCTTGAGCTCGCTCTTGAGTTCTCCTGGTTTCACCCATTTCAGTAGAACTTCTTTCTTTTGAGGACCGGCCACCCATACATGAAAGCCTAGCCTTAGAGCATGCCCACTAAGGTTGAGACACCCATTCCCAACAATGTACACAAAACCAACCACCCTAGATTTTTGCCTAATTTCTAAATTTTAAAAGGGAAGATGTACCTCATTTGTACATTGCCCTAATGTACATCTTCCCTAATGTACCTCATTTGTACATTATGTTGCCGGTAATTTAAATGTTAAATTACATTTAAATTTAACATTTAAAAGGGAACATTTAAAAGGGAACATTTAAAAGGGCAACTAATGTACATTTAAAAGGGAAGATGTACCTCATTTGTACATATGCCATATGATCGGTTTTTGGTTAACCTACAACTTCCACTTTGAAAATTTGTACTTATTCAAATAATTATCAAAAAAATTAAATAAAATATGGAAACTTCTTAATTTCTTATTGCTAAAAAAGGAAAATACTCAAAATATCGATTCATCTATCCCAAGTATAGTGCATGTCTTAACTGATCGGTTTTAGGTGCCTCAACCTTAGTACCCTGATATCCCTCTTTACCAAACCTGAAATACCAACATAAACTTGAATTTTGCGAGAGAAAAAGAGTCTAGATGATATCTCCATCAATATAAGACCCGCGTCAATATAACCTCGAATGCTCTCGCTGGAAAATAAGAAAAAAGAAAAAGAGAGGCTTCCCAAGCCAAATCGGCCAAATTTGAGGATACCAGTCACTGGTGATCGAGAATGCTCTTAAACCCTAAACCCTAGCTCTCCAAGGGCCTTGTGATACGGATCGTGAGGAAATTCTCGGAGCTCTTTGCATTTTGCAGGACAGGATCGAGCCCGGACGGATTTCGGCTGCCAATTTTCGATGCGACGTTGTGTTCTGTCTGCTGTGAGCGCATGAGATTACAATAGAACCCAATTTCGATTGCTATCTCTTATCTTTTATCAATTTTCGATTGCTATCTCTTAGCAATTTTCGATGCGAGGTTGTGTTCTTTCTGCTGTCCGCTTGGGAGATTTCGTGGACAGATGATTCGCTACCTCGCTTTGCGATTCTCCCAGACGCAACTATGGCGGGGCCTTCCATATGATATACAATGTAGCGCGGATCGGATTTCTCTAGGGTTTAGACATCATTTTGGTACAATTAATGAGGCAAAAGAGTATGCGCAAGAAACAGGGGAACAAACCGTAGAAGAGGCTCCTGTCAAGAATCGGCCATTAGGTCGCAGCTCCCATCGGACCAGTTCAAGTGGTCGGCATTTGAAAGAGCGCGGCTTCGATGACATTATCGAGAGAGAAAAGAAGCTTAGAATCGTGTTGAGTATCAAGGAGCTCCTAGGGGCCGAGCCGAGTCGATCCATGACTGTACTGGAGCTAGGGACGCGCAAGGACGACATCGGATTCACGGGTAATGGAAAACTTGTGGAATTCTTAAAGCGGTATCCGTCTGTTTTTAGAGTCCACGAGACTGCGGAATTCGGCAAGTTACCCTGGTTTCAATTTTCACCCGAAGCTGAAGCAGCTTTTGACGAAGAATTGGAAGTACGCAAGAGCATGGAATCCGAGGGCGTCACCAAGCTGCGGAAGCTTCTTATGATGTCCAGTAATAAAACGCTCTCGTTGTCAAAGATTGCACATCTAGGGCGAGATTTAGGTCTGCCTGACGATTTCAGGAAACGCCTTGTCTATGAGTATCCAGGGTATTTTCGCGTTGTAGAAACTCAGGATCCTTTTGATGTTGAAGGTCCGAAATTGGAGCTCGTTAGATGGAGCTCTCAATTGGCTGTTACTGAAGACGAGAAGAAAGCTCACGAACAATTTGGACGTGGTAAGTCTGTTGCATCCTACAGGTTGTTTTCATATAGGGGGTGTTACACCTCTTTCTTCCCATTCTCAATCTTCAGAGAATGCTTACGGGGCACTCTCTCATTGAATTGTGGAATTTTCTTTGGCTATTTTTTTCCTTAGAAGTTTTCATATGGCTCACCTGTTTCTCCCTGCCTATGTTTGCAGACTCTCCATCAATGCCGGACATAAACCCTAAACCTAAACGTCATCGGCTCTCTAAGTTTGACGAAATTGAATGCCCTTCACCGTATCAGGATGCGAAATTCCTCCACCGTCGATCTCTGCAGTTTGAGAAACGCGCAGTTCTTCTTATCCAAGAGCTTTTGTCTCTCACTTTAGAGAAGCGAGTGTTAGTGGACCATCTCACACACTTCCGGGAAGAATTCCATTTTTCAAGAAAGGTACGTTGTATTTGTCATCCGCTCCTCACTGTAGAGTCTATGTCTTAACCCCTAAAGGACCAAGGATTCATGGTTTAAAATGACATATTCAATTGATCATATTGTGAAAAATATAATTTAGATTGAACCAAATCTTATACTCCCTCCGTTTCATAATAAGAGTCCAAAACCACATATTTTTTTGCGTCAATTTAAGAGTCCGCATTCATTGTGTTGCCTTCCTACATTGACTCCTACTCATTCATTGTGACTCGTACTCATTCATTGTGTTGCCTTCCTACATTGTCTTCCTACGTTTTAAAAAATATATTGCATTTCATCCCTTTCAACATGGGCTCTATTTCTATCTTAAATCTCAATTTTTTCTGCAAAGTGGACTCTTATTATGAAACGGAGTATCACCAGAATCGCCAGAATCTGTGAATAATATTAGGTGGCACAGCAGTATTACCTATGCTATCAATAGCCAAATAAATGTTAATGTTCTAAAAATAGATTCCACACTTGCTATTTTGATATTTTCTTTATTAAACCACCAAATTTTGTAAAAACAATTCGTATAATATCGGCCATAGCAAAAAGAACTTAATAATAGCCTACGTACTGTGGTACACCAAGAGAATGGTCCCATTATACTTATGATAATTTTTATGTGGTTGTCTCAGTTACATGGCATGCTGATCCGTCATCCTGAGTACTTCTATGTTTCAAGAAAAGGTTCTCGTCACACTGTGTTTCTAAGGGGAGCTTTTGAGGAGATCCATGTAGTATCTGGAAATCGTAAGGAATATGGTCTTATCGACAAGCACCCGTTGGTCCTTGTGAAAGAGAAACTTGCAGCTCTCATGGAAGTGAACCAGCCGGAGTCCACTATGAAGAGTTGCTTTCAAGAGAGGGATATCCCTGCATACGGCCACAGAGTTCCAACACAAACACCGAAGGTGGTTCCCTGGTGAATGTATTGTACAACAAACGACTGACTATTACGTTTATCACAAAGAATTGGCGCCTTTGGTCCTTTTTTGCAGATGAAGCTGGGAAGTGCTATCAAATTCCATCAATGTGGCCTGCGAACTGTAAGCAGCTCTTTCTGGCCCAACCCACTTACTGAACTTTAATTATCTCATTCAATTCATACAGTAGTTGAACTTCATAGGGATGCTACTTATGCATTTTTCCTATGATTGGTCAATAAAGGGGAACTTTATTTTTCATGGGAAGCTTTTTGATGATTTCTAGAAACTGCTAGAAACTATTTAGTCATGGTCATAGGTTTTTGCAAGGTCAAAATCATAGATATACCAATAGTGGGCTTGCTCTAAGTCCGGGAACAAAGTCGAAGCTCAATTTTTTATCTGAGGGAACGTTTTCATTAGAGTGCGAGTTTTTGCAATGAGTTTTGGAGTAAGAATGTGGCCTTTGTTTCCTTCAAGGGTAGTTGTAGGATCAATTTGTGTGTAGAAGGCAACAGAATTTATGAAAGCCTCGCGGTTGTGGACGTGGATTGTAAGATGCCAACATGTTTGAACTGCGTCGTTGAATCCAGGGCATAAATTTGACAAGCCCAGGAAGTTGTGGCTTGTCCCAAGGCAAAATTCTTGTCCATGAAAAGTAATTTTCTGAGAATCTTTTCCCGTGTGAAAAGTGGGTTCTTTTCAATATGAAAAATCTTTTTTTTTTGCATCTTGTCCCCTCTAAGTTCTGTACAAATTCCAATGATATGTAATTAGGGGTTCGTTGAGAGTCCTTAGTTGAGACTCAAGAGCCGAGGTCATGGCCGTCTCTTAGAGTCTTGTGGTCTCATACTTCGATTTAAGGTTGTTTTGCTAAGCTTGGTATCATTGTTCAAAATTCAATAGATAAACTTATAAAAAGGTAAACTTCCCATAGCTTGTCCTCATGAATAGCAAAAGCTCAAGAATCTTGTCCTAGAATCTTCTTGTGAAAAGGAGAGTTACTATTGAAATTTATGCTTTGGACAGGCCACAACTTGTCAAACTTATGCCAGACTGGAAAAGTAAAAAAAATGCAAAACTGTCTCCTTACAAAAAATAAAATAAAACAAGCGGCTAGTTGCGGAGTCTCCACCTTAGTATTTACCCCAAATTTACTTTACAGCTTCTTTTTGCCGTCCAGGCACGTAACTCCTGGTAGAAGCGTTTCTGTAGTCTCTCCCTTGCTGGGGCAGAGACAATAAATCACTACACCGACCCGCTTTCAGGTTCACTCCAAACCCTAAAAACGCCCAAACTAGGTATTTCCATTTCTGGAGCCCTCGATCGCTGTTCTTTGGGGCTACGGCGCTGATCCTTCGTCGTTAACACGAGCCGGAGTCGTCTTCACTATCGTCTATTCTCAGCTCTCCCGTGTTTTCTCTTATTCTGCTCCCAGAGCCAGAGTCGATCTGTAGCAATTGGCTATTGCGCTTGATCTTCAGAGGTTTTCGCTACACGATGGCTTGCCCGTAGCTCAAGAACCACACTCGGCAGATTGTCGGAGGTGGAGAATAAACCAACGCTCGCTCGCTCGCTCGCATTTTGTCGACGGTAGGTGTTTGCAATGCCGTTGCCGAAATTTTTGGATTCGATCGTCATTGTGCTTGTGCGTTTTGGTGAATTTCCTTCGGGGTTTGAGCAGAAGCTTACGGATGTTGTGTTCGAAGGTTCATTTTGTGTTTGCTTAGGGCTTTGTTGATGGAGTGCAGAGGTTTCTTTCTGTTGCTTTTCATCAAGGGGAGTTGCGAGGGTTGAGTTACTCTTTCTAAGGTTGGATGTCCTAAAACCACCAACTTAAGAAATATGGCCTCATTTTAACAAGGTTATTTATGAGAAATATTTTTCGGTCATTTGGAAGAAGATTTCTCACAGAATGCACAAATTTTATATTCAAATTGATACAAATTTTAAAAGAGGAAAGAACACCGGCACTCAATATCAACATATAGGTTCCCCACGACCACACCATGTGGTACTAATTTTCACTCATAATGATACTTAAAACCACCAACTACTTCTTCGCAATGCTTGGCATGCCATTGGTTTACTTGAATAGTGAAATCGGTGGTTTTGAGTCTCAACTGTGGTGACCAAGAAAACTCTACATGTCATAGTTGGGGGAGGTGGTGGTTTTAGAGCATCCAACCTTAATGGGTAATGAAAAAAGAAAAAAAATTAAATTGTAACACAATTGTCCCTCTCTATTATATCATGCTATGTTTGGAAAGCCCTGACTTCAAGGTGGCATGCATGAATTAGTCACAGAAATAACTTGCCACATTTGTATTGTTTGAAACAATAATATCATGGTCATATTATGGAGGGTAGATTGTATGAGAGTATTGTGATATTGCAAAATTTGTGATTGATCAAATGAATAATGGATCTTTCGTGTATGAATCTTGGAATATTTGGTTTTGGAGAGCAAAGTGTATTCAGTTAACTACTAAACGTCAAGAGGGTCCTTAGAGGGTATCCCAAAGAGCATCTCCAAAAGTCTACAGCTCTTCAAAACATTTTAGTTTTGGTTGAGAAAATCCACTTAATTCTCCATTATTCTCTCATAAACAAGTTTGTGGGGGTTTTTTTGACGTTTAAGGATTAACCCCTAAATGCCTAGAGCCCTCTCCAAATTCTGTAGTTTTGCAAAGATGCATTATAAAATGCAACCTAGAGGGATATTTTGAACTTGATATATGAATAAAAGTTGTACATTATGAATTTTAGATTCTATCCATACGGTTAGATCTATGAGTGCTATTACCAATAATTTTGTATAAAATTTGAAAGGTGAAATTCAAAATTATTTTGTAATTCAATTACGAATAAGATATTGACAATCTAAGGATGAAATTCTTTGTGATTGGTTGAAATGTAATACTCTAAGTGTAGTGATTTTTGGAGATTTTTTGGTTGCTTAATTTTATGAGTTGAATTTTTTTAGAGCACATTTACACTGAAATCTTCACAATTTTGGGTGAATCACTACAACATGAAATGAGGCATAAAAATTTCACAAATCATCCCCTTTCTAATCGGATCACATATGCATGAAGCTAACTTCCCATAGAATCTACAGTGAAAAGTCCACACTGCAAAAAGTGCATGACGGATGAGAAATTATGGATGAAATCTGTACATCGTCCTAAAAATGGACGCTCGGGCAGTTAGGGGTTAAATAGATACTGGGTATGTTTGTTTCTTTTAAGGAAATTCTTCGCTTCTAAAATCAAATTCTTGTTGGATTCTTCTAAGATTGATACATGACATCCTTATTCGTGCACAAATTAATTAATGATAAATTCGACAATGTGACATTACCGTATGTACTACTAACTATTAACTTATTATATCATGTATCAGGAAATTAATTTTTATAATGAAAGCGTTTATTGGATGATTATAAAATGTCAACAAATTAAGTATCTTTTTAGATTTAATTTATGATCAATTTTAAAATCCATGAAACGAGGGTGCACATCATTGACGGGCAATCACTACAATGTTGTGCTACAACAAACACCACCACAACAACTACAAGTCAATTTTAAACTTCATTTGATACCATTTTAAAATATTAAAAATTATCTTATATTCATCATGTTACATATCAATTTTTATTCGTACCCTATTTTCTATTAAAAGAACTGTATATCTAACATTTTATAATCACTGTGAATATGTCAAATAAATATAAAAGTAATACGATGCAATACTAATTTCAAATATAAGTAATACAATAAGCCAAGTTTTTAATTAAATCAATTTTATCATACATAGAATCATCCTTTTATATCAACAACATCAACACGTTTAAATCAAAAATGGAAGAATCAATTATGGAATATCCTATATTTGATGATGTTTATTATAATTGTTATTTTGTTTGTAAAATCCTATTATCATATTACATTCAAAGATCAAATCGAACAAGTTGTTATGTTTTCACTGTATTCAGAAACTAGTCGAGGTTGCAACCTTGAAAAAAACTATTTACCAAATATATATAACCTCTCACGACTTGACCAAGCAAATACATTTAGACAACTCAAAACTGCTTTGACAAGATCCCATAAATACTATCCAATTGCAATGCATGGTGGTTTCGAACACAACAGTTTGTTAGTACACTATAAATATAATATATATATATAGTATTTGTATTTTAAATAATAAAGTGTATCTACATGTGTATTAAAAATATCATAAAATTTAATTTCATTATATGTAATATTCAAAAGTGATTAGAAATTCTGTTATCAACAAAAAATTATTTTGTCAATTATCAAATATGTATTTACGCAAATTATGTAGAAAATTAATAATACCTTTTGAATGTTGTAGTGATGTTCCATATTATATAAATATGGCAATAGGTCAATCAAAAAGAATATATAAATTTTATGTTGACAGCGGAAGTCCATTTATTTGGCTTTTTTGCAAATGGCCTAGAGATGTAAACAAACAACAATTAAAGGCAAGGTTATTTTAGTATAATCAATTAAACGGATTCTTTACAATACAATTTTTGCTATGAATGCTAAAAATACATTATTTATTATTAAAAATACAAGTTTGATGTTGAATAATACAAAATATTTTATATTTTGGTTTATAATCATTATATTTAATTTACCTTAAAACATAATATGTTAAAGTTTTTATTTTATTTTTAAGTAGACGTATAAATATATAGATAGAAATTATGAAGTTTTTTTAATTTCAATAAAATAATTGAAAGAATGGATGTAAATATTTGTACATTTAACCTCCAAGATGGTAAATAAAACTCTAAAATCAAAATCATTAGTAATGTATTTATTAATACTATATATTTTTTAATTCCAAAAGGATGTCGAACGTTAATATGTGATATGTTTGACGATGTTGATGTATAAATTAAAAACAAAAACGTTTTCACTTGTAACCATGTATAACTTTTATATGCTATACAAAAAACTTTAAACAATAACATTAGATGGTAAAAAAAATTCAAGATTTATTTAATATTACCTTTATTATTACCACAAATTATCAAAAAAAAACATCATGCAATTTTATTAGCCATGTATCTTTCGTAAAATTTGACAACATTTTATTAAAACAAAACAGGGGCCTAATGGATTATATGATCCTCTTTTCAGTGCTACATTTATAACAGAATCGTGTTCTTCTTGCATAAAATATACCTGGTACAAAAACAAGGACCCTAATTCTTATTGCCAATTGAAAATTGGCTATGAAGATGATATGAAACTTTTAAGCATTATGGTTGAGGACGATGTTGAGTTATACAATCAATTTGGCCAAAAGTCCTCAGTTTTAATGAGACTTGGGTATAACGAAAAATTGAGTATCATATAATTATAAATTATACAAGCAATTATTTATTGAAACTAAGTTTTTTTTTATCATTGGATTTTATCTACAATCTACTTGTCAAGTTCCATGTATGTATGTTTGCACCAAACTTTTCAATGGTTGACATTTTCTAACTCAAAGTAAAAATAAACACACATCAAAATAATAAATAGTTTGATATAATGCTTTTAACTCTCTAGATTTATCTAGAATGTTGGCTGAAAAGTTTCTTTGGCCATCCATCAATCAATCAATACATCAATACATCCATACATCCATACGTCCATACATGGGTGATCTGGCCAATTTCATTTAGAATTAATCATAACCTTTCATTTTATAATTATTTCTATAAACCTTTATAATTAGATTGTTATTGATTCAAGAACAAATCCCATTCTACAAACACAGTCTTCGAAGGCGGGAGTGGTAAAGCTTTTTGGGAAAGAACGCGCTCACTACCTTCTGTCGACATGGTAGGATATGAGCCAATATCATCAAATGCCCAATACTTCTCGTGTAGAATTAGTTGATAAAGCATTTAGATGATGCAAGAGAAATTTCTGCCAAGAACGGACAATGAACATGTAGACTACGGATGGATTGATAATGATACAACACTTGATGATGATTGGATGCCAAAATTTACAAAAGACGCGAATGGAAAATACTTTGAAAAAGACTAAAGATTGGAATGCTATGCAAGGTTGAATTTTTCTCCAACCATATTCTTCAACTTGGTCAGGTACGCTATTGAGTTCTTGCCTTTATTAGATTGAGCCTGAATTTGGAAGTAATGAAACATTTGAATTCTCTTCTCATACTTCTAACTTACCTCGATGGAGAAGTGGGTGGATTTTATCTAGACCTCATTTCCCCAATCACGAGGTTATAGTATAATAATAGATTAAATTTTAATAATAAAGTAAAGATTCTTTAGATATACATGGATTTTTTCCTACCACAAGGTTCGAATGGGTTTGTGCCAATTTTTTCATTAATCGATGCTTGTAGAAAACATATAAAAAATAACAATGAAAATTAAATCTGTAAATTTTTTTAATTTTTAGTTTTGATATTTTAAGTGTAATTTTTTATCGTTGTAAACTTCATGTAATTCCAATAAGTGTTGCAAATATTACAAGGCTTTTTCAATTTTGCCCAAATGCCGCTATGTTAGGAATCTATTAAAAGAATCTTTACCAAAAAAAAATTAAATAACTTTTGTTTTTGGAATGAATTTATATGTACAAAAAAAGCTTTGAATTATTTTATCATGATTAATTAAATGAAAGATATAAAGAGTTTTGTTTTATGGACAAGTATTTGAGAATCTGCCCGCGAAATGAGTACTTTTTTTTGTGACCATTTTCTCATTATGAGGTTTCTTTACATGAGTTTCTAAACACACATTTATTACTAAAAAGTTTGAAAGCTAAAACTTCACCATTAAAAAAAGTTGAAAAACCTTGTTTCTGAAGTTTAAGCATTATGACTTTATAATTTGCGAAGCTTTTTATTATAGAATGGTAAGATGTTATGCTTTACTTAGTCAACCAAGAGACTATAAAATTAAATTTATCAAAAAATAAACAAGATAAATTTTTAGCAATGTTTTGGTGAAAGGTGTTTGGATGTGGTTTGGTCCAAAACAACTAAAAAACAATAGGGGTTAAATAAAGTAAATTACAAATTTTATATAGAAATAAATAAGGTTTAAATTAATAGAGTGAAGCTCTTCTACATAGATCTAGAGTTTTTTTTCATTTGCAACAATGTTTCAATGTCTTTTTAATTGTTTTTAATATGAGGCTTGGGCCTTGTTTTTACATTAATTCTACGAATTTTAGAATGGTAACATGTGGAGTTCATTCTTTGGAAATTACTTTAATTAAAATAAATAAACATTACCCATTTCATTTCTAATTTGAAATATTCTCATAATAAAACCACGTAGCCAAGGAAGGGAATTCTAGAATAATCCCACCCTCTTCCCACTTCTCCATTGAGGTAAGTTAGAAGTATGAGAAGAGAATTCAAATGTTTCATTACTTCCAAATTCAGGCTCAATCTAATGAAGGCAAGAACTCAATAGCGTACCTGACCAAGTTGAAGAATATGGTTGGAGAAAAATTCAACCTTGCATAGCATTCCAATCTTTAGTCTTTTTCAAAGTATTTTCCATTCGCGTCTTTTGTAAATTTTGGCATCCAATCATCATCAAGTGTTGTATCATTATCAATCCATCCGTAGTCTACATGTTCATTGTCCGTTCTTGGCAGAAATTTCTCTTGCATCATCTAAATGCTTTATCAACTAATTCTACATGAGAAGTATTGGGCATTTGATGATATTGGCTCATATCCTACCATGTCGACAGAAGGTAGTGAGCGCGTTCTTTCCCAAAAAGCTTTACCACTCCCACCTTCGAAGACTGTGTTTGTAGAATGGGATTTGTTCTTGAATCAATAACAATCTAATTATAAAGGTTTATAGAAATAATTATAAAATGAAAGGTTATGATTAATTCTAAATGAAATTGGCCAGATCATCCATGTATGGACGTACGGATGTATGGATTGATTGATGGATGGCTCGAGAAACTTTGCATCCAACATTCTAGATAAATTTAGAAAGTATGCCATGATGTCCTTACAACAACTTTTAGGGAAGTAACTAGCACGAAGCAAATTCTTATGCATATTTAGTGGGATTGAATAGCATTTATCAATACCTTTTCAGATGCACTCAAAATCTAAAATACATAATTGTACTTCCAAAACAATCCTTTAAACCCTATTTTAAAAAACCCATGTTACCAACTGATTTTGGACAAATTTATTTGACTTTAATTTTTGGTATTTTTCATTCAAATGTTTGAGGCATATAAAATTCGTATTCATTGAACACTCAATTTTTTTCGAATTTTGATGTTTTAGCCAAAAAATGTAGACTTCTAGAATATTTTGGTTTGTAATCCAAATCAAACGATAAGTTATGGATGTGATGAAAAAAATTAAAAATTAAAGAAATTGGATAAACCCGATATCTATATAGAAAGCTTTTATTCATTCCATTTTCAATTGTGAGATGAAAGACACGGTGATTCTTATATTTTAAGCAATTAGTGAAAAATAACATGTGAGAATCATTTTTAAATTAAAAAATCTCGTAGAATGTGATTGCTACAATGTTCTCACCACTAAGGTTAATCTTTTTCATTTACGGGAAAATTATTTACAATTGAATTATTTCATTCATCGATTAGTTCTTTGCTTGTAATATATCTTTTCGAAATTTCTTTTCCTTTGAATTCTTTTCAACTTCAAGCTTTGATTTCCTTAACATCACATTCACATTTATACAATTATTTGAAAGGTAGAAGTCCTAATATTTTATTTTGTAGTTAATTTTATAGTTTACTAATGTGGTCTAGGATGACACCATATAGCAATCTATTTATTCCTTGAACTTGATAAGTTTCTAATCTATGTTTTTGTTTTGTTTGAAAGTTTTTTGACATTTACATATAACAATTAAAAACAAGATTCCATAGTTGACTTTCAAAAAAATAAAGATTCTTGAATTTCACTTGTTAGAAATTCTCATTTGCACCAAAATGCCCTTGAAAATTTACAAATTTAATATGAAATAAAATATTTCTTGCAAATAATATGTTAAAAAAAAATTTAAATATCATTTCAATCATGTGGCATAACAATTTATTAAAAAATTATTTCATTCATGTGAGATAGTACAATTAAAACATATGATTGAAAATAATAAAAGCATTATTTTAAAATACAGCTTCAGTGTGATATATCAGATGTGGGCATTCTATGGAAGGAAAAGAAGCAGAGGAGCATTTAGCAACACACAAACCATTTACATATGATGGATTAATAGGCTTAGACAACCTAAATATGAGTTTTTTAGAAAATCTTAAAGAAAGAGGAATGATCAAGTCTTTAGTTCTTGTATTATGTATTAAAAGAAAACAACCTGTGGACAAATCAGTTGGTTTTGTCATCTTTGGATTACCTACTTTTCTTCAATCAGTGTCAAACAATTTGAAGTGGACTAAAATGATAATGTATGGGTATGATTTTTTCATAAATTTTCTTATGATGAACATCATATTATTGTGGGTAATTTTATGTAAAGTACATGACTAATTTTTTGGAAATATTTTAACTTTATCAATATGTCATATTTTGATGCAGACAAAGCAAAGCATATGGAATTACGATAAAAATAAATAGAATAGAAATGGGAATTTTAAACACCCAAATTGAATTACCAAACATCAAATTTATGAATTTTGTAATTGATTTTGGCTCAGCATCTATATATTTAATAAATGATTTGTACGAAATGATTTTGGATAGGGTAACATTCTTACATCTACACTTATAGATTTCATTTAAATACTTATAAATTAATCCAAATATACCTATGCAATTAAGATATATAAATAATTAATTAAAATAATCAATTAATTTTCACTAAAATTATTATTACATGTGTATATATCACAAAATACATGATTTTATAAATAGACTTTATAGAAGTCTTTCTCTGCAAATATTCTTAATGTTTATTTTCTTAATTAAAAATTTAAATTTTAAAAATAAATTGTAACTTGACATCACTTTATTTTAGAGCTAAAAGTAAACATTATTTTTAGTAGACTCTTTATAAAAATATAAAATGTAAATATTGGCTTTCATTATTAATTCAACATTGTATCTTATAGAATTACAAGTAATTTACAATACATTAAATGGCAAAATGGAATATTTACTTCTTGTATCCTAATAATTTTGACAAGAATTGAACGCTTTTTAAAATAAGTAATTATTATTGGCCTTTCAAATTAAATATAATTTGAACTATCAGTGTTAATCAATATCCTATTTATAATTTACAATTCAAATTTATTGGGCTAGTTCAAAAAGTATAACTATGTAAATGGTTATTGATGTTACAATTGTGCATACAATTTCAAAAAAATTACAGCTTTGTAGTTTATCTACATCATACATAGAATCAATCATGCCATCAAGCATATAGTGTATGTTGATTACTAATACTTGAATAAATTCCATTAGATAAAATTCATAGGAACAAATAAAAAATATGTAGAAGATCCAACAATAAGTCCTACGACTACATGTTTACGATTTCCACAAAAGTAGGTCTTAAACTATTCTAAGATGAATAATATTGGAGTATCATTTTATGATTTTAATTGCATAAAATAAATCTAAATTATATTAAAATAACATAATAAAATGATACTAGGCTAAATATATATTGAATAGACTTGATATAAACCAGAATTGCCAATCCTATAATCGATTTTGAAAATTTACATTTTATTTATACTGGATTGAATGGATTACATACTATAGTAATCCTTCCAGATCAATATTTAAGTTGGAAGGTATTTTATAAATCTAATTCTTAATATTTTATTTTGTATAAGTTATAATATTTATATACACATACTTGTACTTCTTTAACATATAATTATAATTATCTTTATGATTCCTTGCATTTAATAGACATTGATTGAAACTTTTAATTAAAATATTGATTAAAATTTCAAAAAAATCTAGAATCATCATTCTTTATGAAATTATTTATGATTAGTAAAGGATTATGTTTTCATGGATTTTATACAAAATCAAAACTATTGCCTATGATTTCAAAAACTTTGTTATATCATGTAGTTTTTACATAAGTTTGGTTTTTTAGAATTTACCTTTTAGGCGCATTTATACGTAAGCATGATGTAGATTAACAAAAATCATGTTTGAAATTCATTTACACTCATTTTCAGGGTAACATTGATGCTAAAGGAGAATTTCTATGTGTGGACATTAAAAAAGAAGTTGATGATCCATCTGCTCCACATCATTCTGGAATTTTGGGTGGTAAAGTATAACTTCATTTTTTATTTTAATTTAAGTTGCCGAATTTTTCATTGATGTTATTTTATTTGATTTATAATTAACTTATTTAAAATTGTGTTTGAATAAATAACAGCACGAGCAATACAAGATTCACTTGTTGTTTTTGATTATGAAAAAGAATTAATTGGTTGGAAGATGAGTTTATGTAATGAAGTACAAAGGGAATTGGAACTCATTGAAAGTATCATTTTTCAATATCCTCATAAGAAACGAAAACGCAATCCTTGATAGTTTTTACAACATATATTTAAATCAAAATGCCTCTAGGTTATAACTACAAGTCTTTTAGATCAATTTGGAAGGTTCCAAAAAGAATACTAAAAAATATTGTATACAACTGATGGATTTTTCATTTTTGTAAGCAATGAATTTTTTTTTAAGAACTCAAGAAGAGAATTCTACAATAATCTTTTATATATGTGAAGGCCACCCTAGAAAGCAAAGAATTTTTACAGCTATAAATGAATCTACCACAACGTTGTTTTCTACTTCCGAGAGAACCGCAAATTGTCATTATTGTGGGTGCTAGAGTGATCACACATATCCCATCAATGAAAATTATTGAAGAATTTTTTCAAACACTAAAAACATCCATTAAAAATACCTTTAAGGAAATCAACAACATCGCCATACATCATGCCATATCAACCCTCTTTTATAAAAGAAAAATAGAAAACAACCAACCGATACCAATAAACCTAAATCTACCCTAGAAACTAAGCATACAAATTCAAAAAAATAAAAATGGACAAGAAAAATATTTATTTTTGTTAGCACATTGAGCACCTGTTACACATTTGGAAACGGGGCCAATTCGTTGTCAATCTTTCGTTCCTGCAATAGCTCACTCAATAGCACCAAATCATGCATATCTTATGGCCATTCAAACAAATTCAAGGGGAATCAAACCTGGACCACCTAGAGAGGTAAGCACCCATTTACAACCAACCACTCATTTCATGATGTAACAAACCTCCTACTGAAAGTTATATATATATATATATATATATATATATATATATATACATGTATAAGCTCTAAGAGCGGTACTATACCATAGTTTACTACCGTAGCAAGTTTGGCAGAAAATAATTCTAAAAGTAAATGCTTAAATTTTTGGGAAATTGATTGTCATCTTTTGCCAAATATAATATAAATTATAATTCAAAATTTCCTAAAAGTGAGAAATTGTTACTTTCCACTAGATTTTCACTTAGTTTGGAGGCATCTGTGAATTTCATTGGAGAGAAGATGCTCCTCTTGTAATCAAGTTCATTTACATTAGTCCACAAAGAATATGGGTTAAGAAGTAGCAAGACTCTAGTTGAGGCTTTTGAAACGTGTCCTACACAGATTTTTGGAGTCCAATTGATCATAGAAGATGAAGTTTTATAGAATTGCGTTCAACTAAAAAAAGTTGAGAAATCAAGTCTTTTTCCACCTCCAACAAGTTTTGTGTCAAAATAAGTTTTTATGCAAAGGATATGGACAAAACAGCGCAGCCGTGTAAAGGTAAAAAAATCAAAATGTGTTCCTAACAATTTTTCAAAGCTCATTTGTGTATAGAAAGTCAACTTTTTTGGAATTGTGTTGGTCTACGAAAAGTTTAGAAATCAAGTAATCTTTCACCTCCAACAAATTTTATGTCATTTTGAAGACTTTCTGCAAAAACTATGCGTGTTATAAAAATGAAGACTAACTAGGTGCTTCACCTCAAAGTTCACATATTCCACATGCATTGTTGACCACTCCACTTGTATAAAGCACAAAGCATTCTTGACTCTCTCTACTCAAATCTTACCTATCAACCATTGATAGAAAGTTGGTCTTGACAACAAACCGAATTTTTAAAAAATTAAAGAGGAAACTGCCAAAATTATTAGTATACTATTTTTAGGTGTTGAACCTACTTTTTGAACTTTAATTAATTATTAGGTAGCAAGGTGCCGAACCTGCTAGTAAGCTACGGTAATTCAACTACCCAACCATAGATGAGAGACTCCAACCAAAAAGTCCTTTCATCTCCCCCGAGCTCAATCTTATAGCAAAGATGACTATCGATTTAGTTTAAGACTTTACTACTACTTTTGGAATTCTATTTTGGTCCATCTAGAGTCTATCTCTAAAGTAGTAGTACTAGTTAATCTAAGTCTTAGTACTCGTTCTTTTGAGATTGCTATCTAACTCCACTGTATAATTCTTTAACTTAGAGTTCTTCTAGGTTCCAATTGAAACTTTTCAACCTCCAAACACAATTCATCTACTTTGAGTTGTCTATCTGTAGAAAACAAGAGGTGTTTATGAAGATAGGAGTTTTACTAATGCAAATGAAATTGGAGCTCTCCACCCAACCGTAGAGGTATGATCAAGATGTGATCAAGAGCCTCACCCCCGAGCTCTTATACAATGGTCTAAGTGACTTAGACCATTCACACCAAGTGTGAACACACGTAGTCGATTACCTACAAGACTATGGCTATTACCGCCAAAACGGCTATGACGGTTATGACGGCTACTACGGCAACTACGGCTACGCCGCCTACAAGTTGTTAACTAACAACTTTGTTAAAGTACATAACTAACACATGTTCTAATAGGAATTATTAACACGGTAAATGTACTTCTAACACTATCTTGACTCCATCTATGCTTACACATTAACCATCCTCACATATAGTCAGTGCATTCATCCTCTCGGAATTCCTCCAATATACCATCACACCTACCCCTTAGAGAACAATCAAGATCCACCCTTCAAGGTATCAACTATATCCCTCAAGATATCAACTCTATTCTTTAGGGTACCAACTATATCCCTTGGGATGTCAACTCTACCCCTTACAATATCAACTATATCCCTCAAGATATTAGCTCTACTATACCCCTCAGAGAATTAATTATACCCCACATGGTATCAACTATATCCCTCATGATATTAATTCTCACTATACTCCTCGTAGTATCAACTATACCCTATAGGGTATCAAATGTACCCCCAATGGTACCTGACACATGACTTGGCATCCACCAAAGGAAAATGAAAACCTTATAGACAAAATAATTTATGTAAAAAAATCCAAACCCAATCTTACTCAGCTACGTGGTTTGTTGGTTTTGTGGTGACTTGGTTTTTTTGGTTACGTGGTTACTTGGTTTTTTGGTTACGTGGTTACTTGGTTATGTGGTTGTAACTCGGTTTCATTGTTATGTAGTTACTTCATTATTGGTTATTGTTCTCCTTATTTTTCCATCTATACGTAGCATGTCCACTTTATTGGGGGTTTCATTGAGAACTTTAAATCCCACCTCCAATTCCAATTCAATTTATGTGTCTTTAAACATTGATAACTTTAAAAAGTCATAATTTTTTACTCACAACTTTAATTCACTTGTTTTTAAACCCATGGGTGTGCGCTCATAATGTTTTCAACTATAATTAGCATGCCCCCATTTTAGCCTCGTACAAAATGCTACCACGTGCTATTCATTCATGACACCTATTGGTTTTCTTACATTGCAAGTCTCTTGCAAAGCCCGGGGCAACACCTAAGGTCCTCTTTGCTCAACGTTGTATTCAAGTATCTTTTTTTAAAGGGATTTGACACTTCATATAGTCTATTCTTAGTTAAGACCATATGTAGTTATTATTAGTACAATAGCCTAATATGGTGGCTAAAAATAGTTGTTTTATTCATTAAAAATATAACAAAATTTACACCAAAACATATAGATTCAAAATATTTTAATGGTAATTTTACAAATCAACCACGTTAAGTCTATTTTTGTATTTTCTTTTTAAATTGGGAAATTTTAAGATATTGGAAATTTTATTGCATTCACAAATTAGTCCTATTTGTACAAATATTAAAATCGTTCCAAATTATTACAAGTATATTTTTATTTCCTACAAAAAAAAATGCAGTAATTGAACTTTTTCTATGATTGATAGTATTTTTTTATACACTTGACCTTTAAAAAAACATTAATTTCAATTTGTACCACAATTTTTATAAATAAATTAAGAGCGATCTGAAATTAAAGTATACTAATATTCAAATGCCAAAAGATTGAAGTTGCAATATTCGTTGGCCAAATTGTACAGTACATGAAACTAACAAAGGAACGTAGTCCTTTTTCACTTTGATTTTACACGTGACTTTCACACATACCTATGTATTGAAATATTAAAATATAGAAATTTCTTTAAAAAAAAAGAAGATTTGATTTAAAAAACAATTGTATGAATATAGTTGATGGATGGTTCCATATTTCAAATATGTATTTAGAATTGAATATAGATACAATGCGCATTGAGTTTATATAAAATATATATTGCTTGTAAAATTATGTGTTCTTCTAACTATTACATTGGGTATACAACATTAAAAAAACTACTAGGTACACTCTAAACTTGTTATTATTATTATTATTATCATCACACAAACTTTCTAATTTTAGAGAATATTTTTTGTTGTGCGCACATGTGATTGGACACTTTCTACTCATGTGAGAAGTTCTAAATTCATGTACGTTGGTTACCAAAGGGATGATGTAAAAGAGTTTTGTGTGTATTACCATAGTTTACTAGCAAGTTAGGCACCTTTCTGCCCAATATTTAATTATTTCTAAAATTAGATTTGGGCAAAACTGAATATTCTTCTAAATTTGTTGTTTGCATACAAAACAAATTTGAATAAAAATTACCAAAATTTTAGGTATCTATTTTTAGAAAATTTAATGCCAAACCTGCTAGTAAACTACGGTATATAAGCTCTAAAAAGACGGTTGTTATAGACTCACACTACTAGGGATAAGTATCCCTCATTTTTGTGAATTGTTCGAACTACGAGAGAAAGAGCTGTGACTTTAGTGGAAGCTTGCATGCACATGAGAACAACAATTGATGTGAAATTTTGTATTATGGAAACAAACTTTATTACCTATCCTATATACTTTACAATTCTTGAATAGAAAAATTTTTGAGTACACAATAGAGTTATCCGTAAAGTTTACCAAATCCTTACTACAAGAGGAAAGACATAGCAAAATTGGATTTTAACTTCAAGGGCAACAAAAACAAGTTTTACCTCCATTTTTTTCAAACCAATCACCACACTTGGCGTTATCAAAGAGATTCCAACTTTGCACCTTTTTGGGTTCCTATCGTGGAATCTCTACATGCGCCCCCTCCTCCTCCTTTTTCCTCCCCCCCCCCCCCCATCCAATTTGGCTTCATGTTCACCCAAAACAAGGAGTTTGGTGGCTTGTGATGAAAGATGTAAGAAACATCTAATTGAAGAACAAAAACTCAACTCAAAAAAAAGACAAGGTAGGGGGAGTTCACTTTGCGGATAACTCAAATGTCATTTTGAAATACTCCTTTATGTTATGTTTATGCATAAATTTGTGAATGAACGGATAGTTATTGGTAATTAGGCAAATCAACCCCTCGCTCGTACCAGAAGAAAATAAATCCCTATTTTTGGACATGGTGAGTTGTTCCAAACTAAATTTGGTTCATAAACCCCAAATATAGAATTAAAAATTTCCTAAAAATACCTAGGCCCCTAAAATGAGAAACCCAAAAAACTAACTAGTATGAACGAGGGGGTCAATCCACCCTCCCTTATTAGAGGGTACTATACAATACCCTTCAATAAAGATACGTATAGTACGTTAAAGAGTGAGATGCTATGTTTTTTCAAAATGGGATCTCATGCACAAAAAATGGTTAGCATCCAAAACCACAAAGTGCATTGGGTAGATAATTGAGTTTTCTATCAACAAATGACAAATTTTGAGACATTTCGAGACGAAGTGCTAAAAATTTATAAAATCCACTTGGAAATTGAGTAGTTTTGGATTAATAACTTTTTACGTCAATATGACCTCAAAACTCATGATTATTTTTTCACACGATTTTAGAAAGGATTTGCATTCTTTCCATTGAAAAGCTTAATATACCATAAGTAACAAAATTGTATCCATGATTGTTTGAAGTTGAAGGGAAAAGATAAAATTTTGATTTTCATATAAAAATAGGTCAAAAAAGATAATTGTATGTGTCATGCATCGTGTGTACTACTGAAGTCTACAACATGTGAAAATTTTGATCAAAATATTATAATTTATCAAGTTCCTATGTATTTTTTTTATGTGCCAAATTTGGCCCAAAAATGCTTGTTAGCGAATTAGTAGCTATTGTGTAGCGGATATGATAAAGAGGCCTAAAAGTTGACAAATTGGCATTATTTCTTGAACTTCACATTTTCAATGTGCCAAATTTGGCCCGAAAATGCTTCAAGTTCCTATGTATTTTTTGTGTTCACACGCAATTCAAAATTAAAATGTTAAGGCTAAATTTTAGTTTCATTATATAATAAATTAATTGAACTATTCTTATCACATTTTTATGACACCATGTTGTTCCTTATTGCAACAATATGGTGTCACATAAAAGTGACAAAAGTAGGTCAATTATTGTATTATATAATGAAACTAAGTTTTGGCTTTAAATTTAAATTTTGAATAGCCGTGGACACAAAAAATTCATAGGAATACCATCTTTTCTGTGACACCATATTGTTTGTTACTGCAACTTCTACTTTCTACCAAAACTTTGGATCCTTAGCAGGTATTGTGTAGCAAATATGATTTTTTAAAATTTTAAAAGAGGCCTAAAAGTTGGCAAATTGGCATTATTTCATAAAATTCGCAGTTTCAAGGTGCCAAATTTGGTTTAAAATTGCTTCATGTTCAAGCAATAATAGAGTTAAGCAAAAAGAGTGTCTCAAAGTGAAAAAAACCTTAAATTCACCTCTTAGACTCGTTCTGAGTTCAAAAAGATTGCAAAACTAGTCTATCATGAGTTGGAGAATAATTTAAAGCAAGGCCCTGCGCCACTATTGGGTGCGGAACTTGTGACCTCCTCAATACCGGTACTAGAGGAGAATTTTCACACGTTCCCCTAAGCCAAGAGCCCCAACCATGGGGACTATTCATGAACAACGGTTGTCATAAATTATAATTATAGAGAGAAAATTCCTCAGTCTTCAACTCCTCTTTTGTTTTTGGACAACTCTAGTATATGCAAAATTTCAAGGTTGGCGAATTGTTGTAGTGAGGGACTCTTTACACTAGAGGCGAGAAGCTGTGAGGAGAGAAATTTCATCCAATGGGAGGCCTAGAAACCAAGAAAACCAATTTCTCATTGGCTGAAATTTCTCTTCTCACTATATAAACAACGCACAGATCGAAACTGCTAGATTCTCATCCAAATTGGACAGTTTTCATCCACCAAAATTTCTCTTGGAACTTAAGCAAGTTGTCTATCTTTTGTCCGTTTTGGATCTTCAAAATAGGTTATTATGATTTTTAGAAAATCAACAGAACTAGTTTATGTCAGGTTTCATTCTTAGTTCAAAAAATGGGACCTTAAATATGATTTTAAAAAATAAGTAGAATCAATCAACGAAAACCATACCATCTCATAGTGCATGTTATTCCAATTTCATTACCATTTTATTTTTTTTAAATTGTGCTACTTTGGGATTTTTAATTGAATATCAAGAGAAAACCTTACAAAATTAATTTAAAGTGTTAAATAAAATAGAATAAATCCAACCGTACAGACGTGATCTTCACATTGACATTTACAACTTTGCTTTGACCAACAACCCGATTTTTGGTTTTCATCAAACATTTTATAACACTTTTTTGAAAACAATGTTGAATCGGGACGTTAAAGGGATAAAGAAGCCCTGAGTGTGATAAGGCAGGCGTACCTTAAACCACCACGACATATAAAACCATCAACTTCTACACCCTTTCTTCATTTTAGGGAGGAAATGTAAGTTGTCAGTACATGGCTTAGCTTTTGAACAATTGATGCATAAGTCATGTACTGAAAGCCTACATTTCCTTCCTGAAATGAAAGAGGGGTGTAAAAGTTGGTGGTTTTAGGTGTCGTGGTGGTTTAACCCTTTAGTGCCCAGAGTGGTTTTGGAGAAACCACACTTTTTTGGGTGATGTTTTCTTAAAACTCTTGCTGTCGAAATTAGGAATACCATTAATAGTATCCAACCGTAGGAATGTAAGCGTACCTTAATGAAACACATGTCGGTTAAATCTTGGTACGATCGGACCGTTGGATTGGAAGATTACAGTATGTCTTTGAACCGTATAATGAACACTCAAAAATGAGATTTTGGGGGGTGTGTGACTTCAAGGTTAAATAGAATTTGAGTTAAATTTTCAAAAATGAAAGTGAAGATGTTCAGCAATGACCTGTGCCAACACCTCTCCATTGCAATCTTTCATGTCAAAAACGGACTCATACATAATTATTGTGAATTTTATAAGTGAGAGTGATTTATCCATGTACGGTTTAGGACAAAATTTATACGTTCAAATAAGAAAGGAGTTGGTGCATTGATCCAGATCTGACTACAAACACTAATGGAACATGAACAAGAGAACACAATCCAAAAAAAAATACAACAAAACAAACTTCCAAACACAAGAAATACCACATAGTACGTGTGTTGTATTTGTAAGTATTTGCTGCATTTTGAGGTATTTGCAGTATTTTGGTGTTTTGTACATAGGTATTTGGATAGCTAAGAAAGTCAGATTCCAAAATTTATTTTTGAATCATCTACAAAATCAAAAGTTACACATCTGAACTTGAGACACCAGACTGAGATGGTTTACAGATTTTCCAACATTTCATTTTTTAGTGATCTAGTGACCACTTAGTGGTTACCTTGACACTAAAGGGTTAAGGTACGTCTGCCTTAAATGTTTTAGTGTGAGGTTGAAAGTAGGGTTGCAGGACATACTTCCTCCCACTGTACTGTAGAACATGAGAACAGACTGGGTACTTGGAGATCTAACTTTAGTTAGTGAGGGGAAGTCAGTCTATGCAATTGATACCCGGGGTGAAGATGCTGTTACCTCCCCATGATTAGTAGCCAGCACATGAACCATCTCCCACAATAAGTTACGTGATTAGCAGGTGCTATCCCGGGTGGTATCTATTTAACCCCTAAACGACCATCCATATTATGGATGATGTAAATAATCAAATTATGTTTTCTCATCCATCATGCGCTTTTTGCAATGTGGATTTTCAGTTTACTGTAGATCTTATGGGAAGTTAGGTTCGCTTCACATTACAGGAAGCGGTAACTCACCTTGCAGCTATAACAACCTCCTATTTGTTCACAAATAAGTGATTGCTTCTTGTGCTTTCGTACTAGTGGCAAAAGCAACTCTTCTTGTCATTCCTTCATAGATGAAAAAGCAATCCTAGGTGTCCTTGATTGGCAACAAGTCACTACCGAGGGAGTTTGCCCGGAAGCTCCCGAAAATTGGTCTTTCTCATGGAGCGTTCTTGTCATCAACGGCCACATGCACTTTCCTTGCAACTTGAGAAGATGTGGCAAGCTATAAATGTGTTTTACAATGTTGGAGCTTTTCTCTGCCACTCCGTGTAACGTGAAGTGGACCTAAGCTTCATGCATGTGTGAACCGATCAGAAAGGGGACAATTTATGAAGTTTTTATGCCTCATTTCATATTGTGGCGATTCACCAAAAAATAAAAAGATTTTAGTTCAAAAGTGCTCTTGAAAAAACCAGCTTATCAAATTTAACAACCAAAAAATCTCCAAAAATTACTATACTCAAAGTATTACATTTCAACCCATCACAACAAATTTCATCTACAAATTGTCAATATCTTGTTCGTGATCAAATTACAAAAGAATTTTGAATTTTAAGTTTCAAATTTTATATATACAAAAATATTGGTGATAGTAATCATAGATCCAAGCGTATGGATAGAATCTAAAATTCATAATGTAGTACAACTTTTATTTATAAATCAAGTTCAAAATATCCCTCCTAGTAGCATTTTATAATGCATCTTTGCAATTCTCTGAATCTAGAGAGGGGTGAGAACCTTTAGAGTTAACATCACTCATTAACAACCATCATGAAGACATTACATTCTTGAACACTCACTGTTGGTTAATCCTTAGGGTTGGTTTAAACAAAGGTGGAGAAGTCCACTGGTCAAGAATTTGAGGGAAATGGAATAATACGATTGGAACAAATTTTGTCCTTCACCAATTTGTTCCATCATATATTGCTCCGTTTTTCTAATGTTCTTGACACATGGACTTCTCCACCATAGTCTAAAGTGACCTTTAGAGCATCTCCACCAACACTCTAGATAGCTCTCTAGCTCTAAAAATGTATTTCTGCATGAGTTGCTCAACAATTTATTTGGTCGGAGACATTGAATACAACAACCCAATTCATGGTCCTCAAAACGATACAAGTTCTCTCTTCAATGCACATCATGATTGCACAATCTATGTGTGGTGACTTGTGAGTGGCTTGCCTATTATTCTCAAAGTCTAATTGAATGATGTTGGTGGGGAACTACCTGCTATGCCATGTAATTTTTGGATGACCTTCAAAGTGAAATTTAGAGTTGATGGTGGAGACGATTTCAAAGCATGCACATCTTTCCGCAAACAAAGATGCACAGTTTGGGAGGTTGAGAACAAGCATGACGGGGCCAATGTGAAACAATTTTATCCACAATAGCCATAAAAAACAACACAAATGAAGCCCGACAAGGAATAACGGTGTGCTTCTCAATTGCATGGCCGTGTTTAGAAATTAGGGCAAAAGGCTACAATATGTGTTTTTAAAAGAGGATCACAATTGCATTTTGTTCTTTTTGTATTGCATTTGCTATAATAAAATTGTTGGTGTTTGGCCAAGTTGATGCTGAAAATTAATGAGAGTGACATTGAAGTAAGAATTGTTTACCCTAACAAGGTTATGGTGGAGGGTCGTTTAGGCTGCAAAGGGTTGTACATATCCTTAGGTTCCTTTTCCATTATGCATTGTAAAGTCCTAAAAAATGTAGATATCTATTATATAACTCAAAGTAGTACACATATACAGATCACAGCGATTCTGCTACCAAAACGGTTGTATTAGAAGTTGGCATAGGTCCACCTAGTATAATGTAATGTTGATTCAAATACCGTTGTGAATAGAGAGTTTGTTGGAGACAATTTGTCTATCTTTCCCTCAAAAACATGGGTAGCAAGGTCTATCCTTGGTGCTTCCTCTCAAAGGTAGATTCCATGTAGAAGCCTTAGCACATGTGCTTTATGAATTCTTAAATTGAACTTATGAAGTGCTATCATAGAGGAATAATTTATCTACAATAGCACTATATAAAAGGAATAAGATCTACAATAGCATTTCTTAGATCTTAGTTTTGACAAATTTTGCATCACTTTCTTGTAATTTAATAGCTACAATACAAAATTTGGCTAAATTTATATTTTAACACTTTTTGTTGAAAATGTGACTAAGTGATTGCATTTTCTTCTTATAGCCTTGGAGCCAAATGCTCCTATATCAAAATAATATAAATATAAATACAAATATACATATAGTCAAAATCTAGCAATGTTTTAAAAATAAAAAATAAAAAACAAAACCACTAGATTAACATTGCCATTATGTGGCAACAATTAGAAGTCATATGCTTTCTAAGCTCGATGATAGAATCCACTATGGATAAAAATTATGCCTCAAAAATAAATTTAAAGAAAAAAGAAAAAGTTATAACAAGTTAACATCTAATAATTAGGGAAGTAGATATTTGAATATATTACATATGTAAATTTGTAATTTTTTTTACTATTTCCAAACCAATAATTCACATAAACCATTCATGTACCAAAATTTTATGACCTTTTTTTAAATGGTTGTGTATGAAATATCAAGCCAAATAATAATAATAATAATAAATTATATATATATATATATATAATTCTATTCATCCAAAATATAAATGAAGTTGGATTAGTTTGTTCACGAAGATTTGCAAGTTTCATTGAAATAATAAAGGAGAGAGTAAAATTTTGTTAATGTTTAAAATTTAAAACATTTTTAGTTTGCAATATATAGAAAGTAGAATTTTCTTAACATATATGATGACTTAATATCTATAAATAACATTTATCTAGAGTGGCATGTATGAGACTAGTGGTAGTGTACAACTTCCAAGGCTAACTCCCAACGCTGATAAGGTGGAGTGGAAAAATAAATTGCCATCTCTACTCTTTTGAAGTGATATTTTTTTTGAGATGAACTTATCATACATAAAGGTGAAGATATCTTATTGCAAAACTTTCCTAGCAATAACACCTAAAAATCTTACACAATGTGTACATATTGATTTTGAAAATGCCCATCACTCTTGATTTATTTACAACTCCATTCTTAGAGAGTTGGCTATTAATTCCAATATTTGACAAATGCACTCTAGCTTAATAAAAAATTGGAGATTCAAGCTTGAATTGGATTTATACTTCTACTAATTTAACATTTAATTGCTAAAATATTGCCAAAAAGGCCTTCAAGTCCATGACTAATTTACATCATATATAAAATATTATATAACTAAATCAAAGATTAAAAAATTTATCATACAAGATACATAAGCATGTCTTGTTTTTGTTTGTTGAATACAAAAATATGTTGGTATATGCCACAGGGCGTTGTATGGTACGGTTTACAAACTCTTGTCGAACTAACTACAATTTGGTGCACATTTGTGATTTTGAGCATTTTGTTTAAAAAGTTAACTTTCAAACAAATTTGAAAATTATGTAGCAATGATTCAATGAAACATGAGTGAACCAACTTCTAGGTTTATGTACATATTATCCAAAAAATAAAATTTTAGAATGTTCAAATGATTTTATGAAGATTTTGAGTTTCAAAACTCCCATTTTAATAATAGTTTTACCAATTTATGATCAAACTTTGAATGCAAATATAGCTCACATTTAATTCTATATTAAAAAAAATCTAAAAACAAGCCAACTTGCAAAATTTCATTCTCAATTACATTAGAAAAAGAAATCCATCAATTCTTTTTCAAAATAGAGAAACAATTCATCCCTCCCAAAAATAGCACATTTAAAAAAATTGAAAGTTTGATCAATTCAAAAAAAATCAAAATAATTGGAAGATGTTTTTTTCACATGTTTGAACACCAGAACATTCATAGCTCAAAAGTCCATTCACAACCCTATGTTCTCCTTTTTTTAAATTTAGAGTGCATATTATGCACTAAGACAATGCTCTAGTTTTCCCTTTGTTTCATCCTCCATCAAAATATAATGCCGAATTTTTAATTTTCTATCAATTTTTTTTCTCTTTTATTGGTTCAGTCCATCCTACCACTTTAGATTTCACAAAAATATTTTTCTCTCTTTGAAATGGATTTTCCAAATTCTCAAAATCCTCAAATGAGTGCATAGGGACAAGAATTCTAGTGGACCGTACCATACAAACATCCCACATTCTAAGTATTTATGATAAAATCTTCAAATAATCAATCCAAAAGTAACATCTCAATCTTCATGGATGTATAGACAACATTCAATCATGTTAAATAATTGTATTGAGTCTTTAACTTGAAACTAATTATTTTGTCCATAATTGTAATATTGAGGCTTTATAATATTATAGACATCAAGGATAGCCATTTGACAACAAAAGTATAATTATAATTACAACCATTTAGGTATCTCTATTTTAACATTACTACATATTAACCCCTAAATGCCAAAATGGACTCTTCAAATTGGGTAGTTCTGCAAAGATGCATTATAAAATACAACTAAGAGGGATATTTTGAACTTGATGTATGAATAAAAGTTGTACAATATGAATTTTAGATTCTAACCATGCGGTTAGATCTATGGTTGCTATCACCAATATTTTTGTATAAAATTTGAAACTTAAAATTCAAAATTCTTTTGTAATTCAATTATGACAAAATATTGACAATTTATAGATGAAATTTGTTACGGTGGGTTGAGATGTAACACTCTAAGTGTTGTGATTTTAGGAGATTTTTTGGTGGCTTAATTCTATGAGTTGAATTTTTCAAGAGTACTTTTGAATTATTTTGAACTAATAATTTAATTTTTTCGGTGAATCACTGCAACATGAATCAAGGCATAAAAATTCACAAATCATCCCTAGTTTCTAATTGGATAACACATGCATGACGCTAACTTCCCATAAAATCTATAGTAAAAAATCCACACTACAAAAAGTGCATGACGGATGAGAAAAATTGGACGAAATCTATACATCGTCCAAAAAATAGACGCCTTGGCATTTTGGGGTTAAGGATTGGAACATCTTCATTGATATTATTATATTTACAAATAAAATTTGACATAAAACACAAAAAAATTATAATAGTTTTAAAATACAATTTCAAATAAAAATTCAATAAAATTTTATAAAAATCTGAAAATCAATGAAAATCACTTTTAGTCCCTTCCACTCTAATAACGAATCTGAGACCGTTTGTGTAGATTATCCCCTCAACACCTCTCACTTCCTTTTATGCATAATGATCATTTTTTGTGTCGGAATAGTAAAAAAAATTGTACCTTTGTCAAAGTCAGCACTATCAAGGAAAACTATTTCTTTTGTAATGCTTTGCAAATTCTGACAAATGTGTTTAATATGCTAAGTAACTCAAATCCAAAGCTTAACCCCTAAACGTCCCATGGGGATAGTAGATACGTGGCCGTATAATTGGTATTTGCTACCAACAAGAAGCTCTAAATTGGGATCTCAATAGCTCACTAGAACCGCATTGATGTGAATTTCAGCTTCTGTGTTGAACTCAAACCTATAAAAGGTCTCGATCCATTCCAAATAATAGAAAAATACACCGTATTCTACTGGCCGCAAAGGCACTTTCAGACGTTTAGGGGTTAAAAAGAAATTCGGTTTTGAGTTGTATGATGTATATATTAGATTAAATTTGAGTTTATAAGAGTGCAAGTAGTCTATGGTAGTAGGGTAAAAAATTCTCTCTTTAAAGTTCTATCAATATATTAAATACACTAAGTTTTATAAGAATTAAACACAAGATGGAAAAATTCAAGGAGTTTTTTTAGGTACCGGTTTTTGAGTAATTGTGTCAACAATTAGCCAATCAACGGAGGGTTGGAATTCATAATATTCCCCTCATCTTTGTAAGCCCTTTATTAAAAAAGAGCGAAAAATATGAATGTTCAAAATAAAAACTTGAATTTAACATTATATCCTATAATATCCTGCTCTTGCGCCTTGCTGGTTGTGTAGATTATAGTTAGTAAACATGCAATAACGGTAAGTAACTTTGGAATTTGAATCGTGCTCTTGAGTTTCTTGCAACACAATGTTCTCACCTTTTTTTATCCCTCCAAATGGGGTATTATCACAAAAAATTGTTCAAATGACGGTTAGTGCATGGCCACCCATACTCAGGACTGGAAGCTCTATATGGGCTAATTGTCAAACTCAAAGCGCCAATGGCCCACTAAGCATGGCGCCCTCCACTATTGTCGTTGAGCTTGCGGGTTCCCTATCACATGAAATAGCCAACTCGTCATTCTTCCACTCCGCCATGCAATCTCGCGACGCCCGCTATGGTGGCACTTACTCCACTCCTGATCCAAGCTTTCCATGAAGTATCGTACAAACATTAGATGAGTTTTGAGGCCTTTAGAAGGCCATTCTTTTAGCGATTTTCTGATCTGTTGCCCCTACTATGTGATCAACAAAAATTAATAATATCAATAAAAGTAAAAAATAAAGAAGTAACAAAAAATAAGAACAAAAAATTCCCACTTCAACGCAAATGTCTCGTCGGATTGGGATTTAAAAAAAAAAAAAATCATTTGTAGGTGCCTGTTGATTTCAGCATGTCAAAGGTAGAGGCCTTTTGAAGGCTCCAAAACTCACCTTATGACAAAATGGGAGCTCAGACAACCAAAAATACTTGGCAAGATGGGTGTGCGGAGGAAATTAGCCAACATTGGAAGATGGCTCGCACATTTCTCCCTCTTTTATTATATCTCCAGAGTAGGTTTGATACATGCTTATCAAATAAAAAAATTCATAGAATATTCCATTTCAACAATTGCCATATTTTGCAATCATTTTGTAATATTTTTTAATACACAGAAATTAAAAAGCAAACCCTCTAACTTTTGTTGTTTATTTTTAGGATTGTTTTTGTCAACCTCACTCTTGGGTCATAGCATGGATTGGTATAGCTTTCATTTCTTTTTCATATGATATAGAGATAACCCTTTAATTCCAACTCTAGTTTTCATGTTGTGTTTTTTTTTACCTTATGTGAGTAAATGTATTTAATCATCAATGGAGTACATTGCATCATACAAGAGTAATTGAACCCCTACATATTTATACTTTAATCAATTCAAACATTTTATGTACATAATGAAAGATATGGAGATTGGAAGTTGATAGTGAGTTTGTGAAAAATCAAAGTAAACATGATCTTCATTCTATATAATCAATGTTTGTATCGATTAAAAATTGAATTGGTAAGGGTTTAATTAATCTAAAACTAGTGGGACCTGTTGTTGGTCCAAATGTTCTTGGTGATTTAGCTCTAATTTTACTTTTTATTTTTTTTAGATTTTGAAAAAAAATCTATTCAATTTATGGTGACAAAAATCACTTAAAAATCCATAATTTCTACACCATATGTTCAAAAGCCACATAACGACTTCGGTGCACTCCTTCTCATCAAGAGCTTTCCAACAATACCAATTTAAACACGATCCACGGGCACACAATTGGGATATTGATCTCAAATGAGCACACGAATAAAAAAACAATCAAATTACCTTGAGTCCTTTAATGTATAGATGGTGCAATGCAATCTATTGATGATTAAATACACTTATTTATAGGAGGTCGAAAGAAACAATACTATACAAAAATTAGAGTTGAAATCAAAGAATATTCCTTTTGTTCATAAATAATTGCCCTAGTTTTTGGCATGTTTTAAGTTAATGCTTGTTTTTCCAAAAAACATTCATTTCAATACTCAAAAAATGGTATATCTTTAACCCCTAAAGGACCAGGTGAACACATTGTGTTTAAGAATAATTTCATTACTTTAACCCCTAAACGTCAGAGCGTCCAGAAAGTGAACAACTAACAGATTCAAACCCTTTTCACGTTCTCATCAATGCTTGGATGAAAGTCATTCAATTTTTTTGGAGATTCTTCACCAAGTTGTTGTCCTATCTAGCGGTTGGATTTAGTCATACTTGATTACATATTTTTCTAAAATTACAAATAAAGAAGTATGTTAAGTTGTTGACCAAGCCAAAATTGCATTGACTGTAGTTCAAAAGTGACCTTGCAAAAATGAGGTCATTGATTTAAGAAACACAAAAATTTCAAAGAATCACCACGTTTAAGTGTATCTCATTTCAAATTTATTCCAACAAATTTTACTCAAAAAATATTAAAATTTTGTTTGTAATCAAATTTAGAAGGAATTTTTAATTTCAACTTTCAAATTTTATAATTAAATATTGGTGATAGTATTAGTGAATCGAACCGTACGGATGGAATCTACAATTCAAAATCTAGAACTTTCATTTGTATATCAATTCCAAAATATTCTTCTAAATAGTAGTTTATGATGTTTTTTCTCAAATTGTCAATTCCAGGGACACCCTGGTACGTTTAGGGGTTAATAACTTATTTGGATTCTATAATTTTGACTCAATGTTAACTAGAGAATTGTAAATGTCCATTTCGGGAATACATAAATCCTTCAAGATTTACAATTATGTTGATCAATCTACTAGGAAAAAGCTAAAACGTCAATGCAGGTGAACTTAGGACATGGGAGTTAGGGAGGACGTTTTCACACTAGGGCGTCAAATTTGTCAAAAAAAAAATTGTACAATATGTAAAACATTTGCCATTACTGCATCATTAGTACTATATAATAATTACAAAAATGTTTAAATACATTTAAAATGGAATATTTTCAAAATATTTGGAATATTTTTGCATATTTTATATTATTTTGGAATATTTTGGAATATTCTAAAAATAAAATTGAAATCTTTACACATTTTATGCAACGTAACAATCAATAACGATCACAAACACTGGCTCAACGAGTCACCAACAACTCACTTCATCACAAACAATTTTTTTTTTAAATCAATCATTTTTATTGTATTTAGTTTTAGAACACCATTTTTTGTAAGCACCTAGATACAATACATCTTTGTATGTTGTTGAAATTTTAAATGTTGATCATGGTTTTAGAATTTATGAGAATGTTTGCAGTGAATGACTTGTTGATTTTGCTCAAAATGTTTAGAAAACAACTGTTGATCAAACTTTATAATCATGTAATATATGTGGTAGATTGTTCTTAAAATTGATATATAGTCTCACAAATAAGTCCTCTTTGAGTTTCAACGGTGATATTTTCTATATGAACACCAATTAAGAGATACAACTACCTTCTTGAAAGCATCAAGAAAAAGTGATAAAGTTTTAGGGATGAACATGGTTCTTTGATCCTTTTGGGATCAATAGTAGTATGAAGTTTTTGAGTCACTCTCATTGTCCTCCCTGTTTGAAGTGGACATAGCTCACGTTTGAAGTATAAAACATACAACAACTATTAAAACTTTCTACAAACTCATGGATGTCTTGAGGGTGGTGGACAAAAATTCACCTCAGAAAATGAAGAGGCAAAAAAGTACATGCAATTTTAGGGTTCATTGGGCCCTTCTGCAAGTGCCATAATGACACGTAGTGTGCTTGTGAACCAAGGGCAAATTTTTTGAGAGCACCATATTTTTTTCTTATCCCCAATTTATTTTAAGTGCCCAAAACATCTTTTGTTTTTGGGTTCTTATCCTCTATTTTTGCAAACTGAGGTTCAACATGCCTTGTTTGAAGATCTTTGCAAATAACCCTATTGCAAAAGAAAAAATACTAAAAAATTAGGAAATTTAAATTTTTACCTTTCATTTGCTGTTTTTTTTTTCACAAGGGGAATAAACCTGAAGACAAATCCCTAAGGTTACACTAGGATGAATCATATGAAAGAGACTTTAACCGGCATGGGGATTTAACCCCTAAGTGACGGATCGACCATTTTCTGGCCGTAGCCCAAACAACAGTGACTGTCCATGAGCAGAAAACAACATTTTTCAAACTTTGTTTTTTGTCGAAATTGGAGGTAGAGATCATGTTCTAGTGTTGTTTGATACATGTCATTTGCAATATTGAGGTTTAGTAAGGAATTTTTCAAAGACAAAATAGAAATTCGCAAAGTTGTGAAAACTCTGGCTTCCGGTATCGTGTCAATCAAGATTTTGGCTCATAGAACAATAAAAGTAGGAGTGTCGGTTCTAAAAATAAAAACCGGATGAGTTATATTTCTGGAAATTAAACTTGGGTGACTGGGTTTGATCCCGTGTCAAGGCGCGCCACCGGGTAAGGCGCCGGAGCCCGTTCATAAATAAACCACATGACCGGAATATAGCCGCCGCCAAGGTTTGAACCTTGAACCTAGAACCTCGTGGCCTCAAGAGCCTTATGGGCTTCTAATTCTAACCCGACATACATCTCTTGAGCTTGTGACAATAAGTTTGCGGATATGTACAAAATAGAGGATGGGGGATGCAACTATGGATGGGTGGTTCAGAGACTTTGCGAATTTCTCTAAAGACCTCAATATTGTCTTAGTGTTATAGAAGTTACTATTTCAAGAAAGTAATGATGTTCTCTCATTTGAAAATTTTACCTTTTTAAATTTTAGAATAGAATGTCTAGTTTTAACCAATCATACCAAATTTCAAATTCTAAAAGTAGAATTTGTAATTTTGATGAATTTTAAGTGGTAAATGCATCTAAATTCATTAAGTGAGTATTTAAAACTATTTTTGGAAGTTTGACCATACAAATAATTATGCTTCTCATTTTCTCTTTTGTATCAAACTTCATCAAAGTTGCAGAAGTAACATTTTATAACACATCTAGATTTTTCCCTTACCCCTTTCTCATTTAGGGGTTAAACTCTTGACCTCACCGGCCCCAAGCCCTTCCCAAGCTAAGGGTCAGCTCGGCCATTCATTTGCTCTTTGAAAGATGCAGATTCCAACCATCCCGCCCTGCAAGAAGCCGGCCCGGTAAGAAGCCGGCCCCGTAAGAGGCCTGCCCGGTAAGAAGCCGGCCCGGTAAAGATCCCGGAACCAGAAGGGACCCCGTAACCGTGTTCAAAGCAGGTAAATAGTGGTGGCGCCGAAGCAATTGTCCGTGGAACGAGAACCTACATCAGAAACCCACGACAACAAATCCTCACTGCATTCATTCCTTCTCGCAAGAGAGAGAGAAGATCATGTAGTCGACGCAGATCTCTGTGCCTGGTTCGCCTCGCATTTTCTTTTCGAGCTTTTCGAGCTTATCACGGCGTTAGATTTGAGCTTGAGGGCAAGTTTCCGCTCCGGCACTAGCTCACCGCTCGCTCGGAGTTTGCTCGCACGTGGGCTGCTGCGCTTTTCCCGCACCCGCAGATCGGAGCTCCAAGGTATATTTTCTCACCTCTGGGGTTTGGATTTCACGCATTGTGCATATGGCACTTCTGATAATTTGACTTCTTGGCTTTTCATTCGGAGGTTTAGCGGGGCTTTTGGGTTTCTTGGTTCTTGAATTTCCGGATCCTCCTTTGAGAATTTCCCTCCCCAGTCCAGGCGTTTGTTTGTCGATGCGGTAAATGAGGTGACGCTCGCCGTTGATTCCAATTGTGTCTACGAGTGAATCCGATCCCAAGTCTTTCAAAATCTAACCCTAGAAGTCCAATTGAAGAGTATTGTGGTGTAGCTTGAGAAGCGTTTTGCATGTTTTAAGAAGATTCTAGGTTATGAAATGTCGGTAAGGCTATGAGCATCTGCATTTGGTTCGAAATGGCGTAGGAGTTGTTCGGGTTTTCCGTGTATGTCCGGGTTTATGCCTGGTTTTGACGGTTCCTGTTGTTGATGTGTCGACAGTGTGTTGGATTGTCACGATGAGGTTCAGCTATTGCTTTCTGGTGCTGCTTTTGTTAGCTCAGGCCGCGGTCTTTACAAACACGCAAGACGATCAGGCTGTGGCATGTGATCCTCGATGCAAAACTGGCGTTTGCGATGCGGACCAGAACTGCATATGTGTTGCACTTACTCCAAATACCTACAATTTTCTGGGGTAAGTAAGGATGCCTTCTTTAACCTTCTGAAATTATCGTTAATGTGTAAGAATCTAGAGATGAAACCTTTCAGACGGATGGCACTCAGTGCCCACTCTAACGTTATAAAGTCCAATTTGGGAGCTTTTGAAACATATTTCAATCGTTAAAAAAATGCAGGGTATGGTTTCTTCATTTTTCCCCCCTTCCTTGAAGCTTCGTAACTGATTAATTTGAACTATATAGATATGGAAGTAGCCGCTTTAGGCACTTTGATGTTAACATACTTTGAATCTTTTGGAAGATTTTCTTTAACCTTCTGAAATTATCATTAATGTGTAAGAATTTAGAGATGAAACCTTTCAGACGGATGGCACTGTGAAGCTTTCTTAGTGCTCAAGCTAACATTAGAAAGTCCAGTTTGGAAGCATTTGAAACATATTATAATTGTTAAAAAATGCAGGGTATGGTTTCTTTATTTTTTCCTTTCCTTGAAGCTTCGTAACTGATTAATTTGAACTCTATAGATCCACTTTAGATGTTATCATACTTTTGATGGACTTTCTCTAAGCTTAGATTATGGTGGGACGTGATTATTATATCCTTCATTGACTGAGAATTGATTTTTGTTTGCAGAGGGGAATTTTGTGATCAGCCGGCTCATTATTGTCAAGGGTCTCCTGATCCCACTTTCTTTTGTTTGGACAACGATGGCAACAGCACTTGTGGCACCCTGGCTGATGGAAGCTATACATGTATCTGCCACCCTGGATATACTGGTGATCAGTGTGGTATTGTTGGCACTGTGTGTGGAGTAGGGTATTGCTACAACAATGCAACATGTCTGAATGGAGCGACCTGTGAGTGCCCACCCGATTGGCAAGGCAATGGCAACTGCTCTTTAGCTACCCCTGAGAACGATGGTTCTGGTTCGGGCATCAAGGTGTGCTAATTTCTTATCAATATTTCTACCTTCTATTTCCACGCAGAATCTAACTTGTACTTTTCTTGATTGGTTTCATTGCCCTTGCATCAACTATAATGAGTTATTGGATTCTACAATTCATAAACAGACCTGATGTTCTAGTAAGTTTCTATCCCCAAATGCTCCAGATTAAAATAGGAAGACCACTATAGTCGATTGCAGTGACTTCCAGAGCATATTTTTATCGTTCAAAAATGTAGGACACGAGTTCTTCTTTCTATTGATACATTTGGATACCTTCCTTGAAGCTTTATCTTAACTCCTATAGATATGGAAGTGGTCACTTTTGGTCATTTGGGGTTAAGAAGCTCAATCTGAGGCGGGATTACGAATCTACAATTTGTAGTAGTGAAGATGACATGTCAATTCAAAAAGGGTTTGGTAAGTTTTGGCGTATGCTTGTTTAAAATTGTTTAACATCATTTGGGTGGGATGGTCAGTGGTGGGGTGGTCTGCTTATTTCAGGCGCAGTCGTGGCTTCAGTGTCTGTAGGAGTTGTATTCGGCATGAAGAAATACAAGGAAAGAACAGAGGGTGCCAATCGCTTTAATGAGCTGAAGAAGTCGCAAATGAGGGCCAGGGCTGAGTCAGATGATGAATATGACAGTGATCCTTACGAAGATGAAGTTCGTAACAAGAAAGCCACGGGAACCGCACAACCATAGACTATGTTCTCTACTCGATTGACATAAAAAATATAAGCTTAGTTTAGTTAGACATCAATTTCTAGTTTGAGTTTCCAACCCGTGTCATGAAGATTGTGCAAGTAGAATATCATGCCGCATACAGTTTCTTTCTCACATTTCCAGAAATAGTACTTCCTAGCCTTTCTGCTGAAAGCATTTGTGCCAAGTACTGTACTCTTCATCCGTTCATTGGTTTAATCCGCAGGTTCATGTTCTTGTTGATTTCAGCTCTATATAATTTGAATTGTCGGTCAGTTTCAGTGTTTCACAGTCGGGGATTGCAAATGATTGGGTTCTCTTCATTTGTGTTGTCTCCATTCAGTAGTAGGAACACCGCCCGTGTAGACTGGAGAAGCATGCCCAAAATGACCCACAACCAGTCCACAGTAGTTCGTCATGTGTGGTCTTCTCGTGGGTCTTTTTGCTAGTCGTCATAAATGGTGTTTCTAATAGTGGCTTGTGATGAATATACTTTTCTGTGCAATTTCTGTGGACTAAGGTAATTCTACTAAGATTTTTTACCCTTTGCTTAGTTTTTCAATGAGGGAGTGCGACTCGCTGCCCACTGCAGTGAATAGTAAGGAATTTTGGCTGTAAACAGAACTTTCGTGGTGGCCTTCTGTCTACAGTCACTTTGTCAGTGGAGGTGGGTGTGATTAACACATGAAAGTAACACGTGGTGATTTTTTGCTCATTTTACATGAACCATTGGTGATTTCAAAATTGCAGTAGTTAAAATGGCGATTTGAAATTCAACATGATTGCTAAAAAGGCTAATGTATGGAAAAACTCCATCAAACTTAAGTTTTGAAATGAAAATTGAACAAACTTAAGTTTTTTTTAAAAACAAACAATGTTATTCCAATGCCGTCATGGGGAGTTGAACCCTCAGCCACAAAGGCCCTGCCCAAATGCAGATGACAGTCCCTCCATCCACCACAAGTTAGTAAAATTGTAAAAAACCCCAAGTTGCCATGATGGAAACAAAACATTTACAAATCAGCCCCTTTATTCTCATCACGCCACATGGTGATAGCCGTGTTCAAAGGGAACATTTGTAGAATGAAGGATTGTTGTGCAAACAATTTTGTGCAAGTGTTCAAGTGACCACCAAGCTCGTTGCGGAGTTTAGACTTCATGAAGCTCAATGTTGAGAATGTGTGTTCATCTTCAACACTTCCCAAAATTGCCATAATGGCAATTTTAGCAACTTTTATGAACTCGGATAACCGGTTCAACATCAACGCATTCTACCTCACTTGAGTCCAACACTTGAGTCCAAAGCTGTGTGACTGGGTTTTGATCAAGAGGCAACTCTATGGCCGCCTTAGAATGCGCTTTCATAGTGAGCTTGAACAATGAAGATTGCAAAGCAAGCATGCGACCATCAATCAAAGGATCAATTTGCTTGTAATCCGGTTCAACCTTGGTGCCTATATTCATCGCTTGACATACAAAGTAATGTGCCTTCAAGGCCTTCACGTGCAATGGGAACAAGTCGTCACAATTAGGCTGTAACCAATACTAAGGAAATACTATTCCCATTGCATTCATCAATTCCACCTCTGAGAATCGAACATTGCCTACATTGATCCAAAATCACAATTTTAGTCACTATGGACAAGTCATAACAAATTTTTGTCATTAACCCCTAAGCCTTGTAACTTTCTCATACAATCTCGGATGACTTTCATCCAAGTCACCTTTGTAAGCATATTAAATTCTCTACCAATTAGAGTAAATCTCTTGTGATGGGGAGATGTTGATAATATTGGAGAGGCCTCCAAATGCAAGTATGTCAAATTTTTTGGGTAGATTTCATGCGTGCAATGGTCCTCTCATGTACACCTATTGTACATCTGAGTTATGCTAATATCTATTTTTGAGGCTAGCATCTACTTGTGTTCAAAGGATCGGTACGTTTAGGGGTTAAAAACATGTTACACTTGAGAGAATTTACAAGTTTTTGATGTTGACAAATCAACCTCTATAAACTTTGTTTCTTGACTGTTTGAACGGTTACGTTTAACGAAACACCACATGTAGCTTTGAGCTCATTTGTTTGCCGCCTAGTTTACAAAAATACGTTTTACTTCATCCGTTTCATGGCATGTGTAGCCCTGACATGAGGCTCATTTAACGGTTGTTTCATTGTCTCACAATTTCCTATTTTTTCGCGACTTCAAAATTTTAGTTCATGCTCCTAATTTTGACAAATTTTGCTTAATTTTTCTTTTGTTTAGTAACTATAATACAAAACCTAGCTAAATCTTTTACATTTGAATCTTTTTTCTTCTTCTTGAAAGTGTGCTTAATATTCTTTTAAGCTTGGAGCCAGATGTACCCAGATCAAAAAACTTACCAAAATCTACCAATCCGTAGCCCAAGAACAAATTCGTCTGTTCTAATGTCTGTTCCCATGTCTGTTCCAATGTCGTCTGTTCTCGAATTGCTTGACGTCGTTGTTTGGATTCCTCCTCTTCGAGATCCGCTTGTAGAAAAGAAGAGATCTCGCCCGATACTCGAACACGGTGAAATTGGGCGGGGATTCTTTGCTTGCCAATGGATTACCGGTAGTCGCTGCCAAAATTGCAATAAAAATAGCAAACCGAGCGAGCTCCATTCTCCAAAGTTGAACAGTAGTACCAGCTCGATCGGAGAATCACTTAACCTTTCGACAAGAGGCCAGTTCACGCCATCTTCTTCAATTTGTGGTACCTTGGTGACGAACAAATGGATTCGGAATTATAATTTTCAGGGATTCCAGCTCGGGTTTAGGGTTTGAGAAATCTTAGAACAATCATCCCTTGTTACCGTAGTACTGGGATGGGTGCTAGGGTGTCTGACCGTATGGTAGTTTGGCGAGGTCCGATCATGACAGGAATCGCAGAGAGGTTGCGAAAAGCTGTGTCGCGGATCTCAGTAACGCAGGAGAAGGATTTGCGGGTTTTGCCGGGGCTGGAGAGGTCGCTCGTGCCGGTTCTTTCCGTGGCGAGCACCTTCTACGGCTTTGCCATCCTCATACGACGCCTACTTTACCAGCTCGGAATGTTGCGTCGAACTAGGTTTGCTTTCTGCGCTTTCCACAATGCTGCTATTCTACCAGAAAAAAATGAATTGAATTAACACTAGTTTGTTCAAGACTTCGTGAATTTTTTTTCTCTTCACACCCGATTTTCGAGCTCTTGGTGATTCCGTTCCTCTTGTTATCAAAAACAATGTCATTTTAAAACTATGAATCTTGGTCCTTTAAGGTTAATGGTAGCCGTGTTTGCAGGCTCCCTGTGCCCGTGATTAGTGTGGGCAACTTGACATGGGGTGGTACTGGGAAGACTCCCATGGTGGAGTATTTGGCTCATCACTACGTTTCAGCTCGCGTGTGTCCGCTCATCCTCTCTCGGGTGCCTCTTCTGCACCTTGACTTCTCCGTCAAACCTTTTTTGAATACATTAAGCAACAATGCAGTATAGGAATACATGTTTAAGGTAGAGGATACCCTTAACCAATATGTAAGAGTGTGCTTTCGTTGGGAGATCACTATAGAGCTCTTGAGGTCACTTTGTGTATAAGAGAAAAAACTCTCATTGTTTCATCACTCAATGTGTGATGATTTCTTATGCAATCATTCAAAGTGGGAGGTTGTAGATCACTATTTGAAAGGACAGTTAACAATCCCATTTCCATTCAAAGATAGACATGGCGTGCACCCAACAGTGTATGAACAGATGAGTTGCTGTGAAGATGGGATCAGGTCCCTAACGGTTTAAGTAAACCTCTACCTTACAGAGATCAGGGTTTAGGGTTTAGGGTTTAGGTTTTAGGGTTTGGGGTTTTAGGGTTTATACTCTTGTAGAATGGAAACTCAATTCAAATATGCCATGGACGTGTTGAATGACGACCTAAGGTAACAGCCTGCAGGGTTACAGAGGAGGTGATGAAGTGCGTCTCCTTCAAAAGCACCTCCAAGATACCCCCACAAGGTTTGGTGTTGGTTCCAACCGGGCAAAGGTAGCACTCTCCATTCTCCAGCAGCGTGTTGGGGAGAGAACCAGCAATGGGCTTGATTCAATCACCACGCAGCAATCAAAGAACCCTACGCGGAATTGCTGTGAAGAAACCACCGGCGTCGCTATTCTTGACGATGGGATGCAGGTCAGGTCACTGCTAGTGTTCTTTAACCCCTAAGTGTCCACTGTATTTTCTGTAGTGTAGGAAAATTGGACCCCCTGCTGCAAATCATCTGTTTGTGTGAAAATGACTTCATTTTGACATGATCGACATTGTTGATCTTGTAGTATAGAACAAGAGCTTTAAAATGATGTAAAAACCAAGGTAAAACGAGAAAATGCCACTGTTGCAAAGTTCAGTGATGCAGGTGGCCATATTGGGCGTTTTAGACGCTTAGAGGTTAAGTTGCTTCGTTTCATTGATCCAGGCTGCCGACATGCATTTTGAGCTTCAATTTTGTACATGTATTCCTTCAGTGGTGATAATGCGTTCATGCTACTATGGACACATAAGGTAGAGGATACTATTTGCGTAGATTTAAGCATTTAAACATATGTAGGACTGATTCTTGGGAGATGTACAGAGATCTTTGCGTACAAGAGTCAAATCTGTTTTGGATCAAATTTCTATGAAATTTTTATGCAAGTTCAAAGCAGGAGTTGTAGACCACTATAAGTGACAGTGGATTATCCCATTTCCATTCAAAGATTAATGGTCATAGATATTTAGCCAAGTCATGCTTACTCCACTTGGTAATAAGTCCAACCAAGTGTATGAATAGATGAGTTCCTGTTGGTAACAGGGGTCAATATAGGAGATAGGATCAGGTCCCTAAACCTTACTGTTGCATGTGCCATCAACTGTGTTGACTGGATTTGATTCGTCTCACACTTACTGAATGCTTTGTTTGATGCAGCACTGGGCACTGGAACGTGATTTGGAGATTGTGATGATCAACGCTGTGTCTTTCTGGGGAAACGGGAGACTTGTACCACGGGGACCTATGCGAGAGTCACTTGAAGCACTCAAGCGGGCTCATGTGGTGGTTCTCCACCATGCTACATTGGTACACATCCTTTCACTCCCTCTGTCTAGAAATAATTGTCCTAGTTTTTGGCATTTTTTTTTCCCTAGTTTTTGCCTTATGTTTTATACTTCAAACGTGAGCACTGTCCACTTCAAACGGGGCGGACAATGAGAGTGACACAAAAACTACATACTACTATTAAAGTTAGCCCATTTTTCAAGTACTGAGACTGCTTTTTTGTGTTAAGTTGAAAAATGCCAAAAAACTAAGACAGTCATTTCCGGACGGAGGGAGTACTGTTTTCCCTGAGCTCTTTTTTGTTTACGTATTCAGCAGCTCGTGCAAGTTACTTATTAGAACATCGGGGATGTGCAGGTGCCAGATGACAAGCTGAAGTTGATAAGGCATACACTCGAGCCTTTTCTGAAGCGAAGCTGCATCGTGCTAAGCAGTCACATGCGTCCACTTTCCTTCTGCAGTCATACGAAATCAAGCAACTCACTGCAATCAGAGGTTCCTTTACTGATAGTCAAAGACGCTGTGATCCTTTGTGTATCAGCGGTGGGGTGCCCAGAATCTCTTGATCTCGTCCTTTTACAGGTGCTTACAATGGCCTAGCTATCCTGCAGTTTTTCCTTATGAATGTTATGTAGAATGGGATGTCTGATCCTGTACAGTACCCACCAACAAGTTTACGTTCATTCAACTTTTCAAAGAATTGTCAATAAAAATTACAAAAATTATAAGCTTTGAGCCTAATTTGGACAAGTTGTAGGGCACTAGATGAATCACACATACAATTGAGTTATGGTAATAAAAGATTTTTTTTAAATCTATTTTTATTTGAAATTCAAACCTTCATTTTTTACCCTTAATTCAAACAACTATTAATACAAATTTTGTTACTTATGGTTTATAAAACTTTCAATGGAAAGAATGCAAATCCTTTGTAGAATCATGTGGAAAAAAATCAAGAGTTTTGAGGTCATATTTACTAAAATATCAATGTTTGAAGTTTTCAGTTCAAAAATGTTCAATTTGAATATAATTTTATATTTTTTTAATATCTGATTTAAAAATTGTCTAAAGAAGTAATTTTTCACACTTCAAATGGTTTAGTATATCTTAATATTAATATTGATATTTTTTATAAATTTAATTATTTGATTCAATTCTCTGAAAAGTTGAATGAACGTAAACTTATTGGTGGGTACTGTACATGTCAACAAGAGGATAAGGTCGATCAGTTATGGAACCTAGAGGTGATAGGTAGGAAAATGGTTTGACATTATCAGGCACATCATTAGAAGAAACTCCCTAATTATTTGGCCCCCAGTTCCCTGTAGTATTCACTATTGTACAACCTTGGATGAACTTTGGTTTTGCATTATGATAGATGTACTGCTGACAAAAATTATGTTGCTGGTGAAGATTTTGAATCTTGAGAAGAGTGTGAAGTTTTGACACATAGATGGTCAACTTCTTGGGAACGGAATAGAACTCATGAACCAAATCTGCAAAGCTTTTTTCTCATGTGGATTGGGTGGACCTTTTCTGAGTTGCCAGCCAGGAGCTTCTCATGTTGAGCGGTTGGATTTTAGTGACCATCACACGTTTCAGTATGAGGTAAGTCTTTGCGTTTCACTTTGCAGCAATTGGTGTCATAACCTTACGTTCTTTTTTTCTCTGCAATTTATGTTTCTAATTTATGAAGTGTTGCGTTACAAGGATTAAACTCTTTAAACCACTGATTAATGAAGGGTATTGAACAAAACTTATATGTACTATAACATATGGCATTCTCAATTTTTTAAAGTTTACATCGAAAGAAAACTTATTAGGCATGATGAATCGAAATTATCCATACAAGTCAAACTTCAAATAAATCTTTATACATCTTCATCAACAACTTGATTTTAATATGGATCATTCACATATATATATATATATATATATATATATATATATATATATATATATATATATATATATATATATAGAAATTGAACTTTGGTTTGATTGGCTAAAATTATATTCTACATTGTTTGGGGAAAAGTTGAAAATAATTGATAACGAAAACATCGTTAGTTTCCCTTATTATCAAATCTGTAACATTAAGACGATGTTAGACATTTTGTGATCTTTTCCATGTAAATTAAGTTTGACCATAGAAATCTTATTTTGGGAGTATAAAATCGCAATAAAATCTCAATTTAGTATGCTTTTAAAAATTAAGAAGTTGGAAAGGAAAAAAAGCTAATCCCAATGAAAACGCTGCCTTCAGTTGGGCAACAACCATATGATGATCTCTTGGTTACCAAGGAGTTAAACTACATAACACAAGGAAGTTCCTTTGCAGGAGCTGAGAGAAATTGGCGAGGTATATAAGCAGCTCCAATTGAGGTTTCCATGCAAAAGGGTTATGCTTGTCACCACTGAGAAGGTGCGTCTCCTCTTTTGTCTCGACATTACATATAAATCAAGTCAGGGCCTCTGTTGTGTTGCCACATCACCGCTTTAGAACCATTGATCTCTTGCATCCACACTTTTCTGTGCAATTACTGTGGGGGAGGAATTCTTGATGTCCACTTATGTTGTGGATTGAAATATCTCCAATTTATGAAGATATCTTCACAACATGAAGATTTTGAGCTCACGTGGCCCACAATCTTTAGAATTAACATGAACCTCAATAATTGCATGGAAAAGTGTAGTTATTTATTACATAATGTCAAGTTCTATTAATCAAGAACGTCCTAAATAAGATAAGAATTCTGCTTTATGTTTTAGTAGATGAAGCCATGTGTCTACTACTTTTCATAAATTTTGGTGAAAATTTGAAATTACCATGATTTTTTGAAGTGATTTTAAAGAAAATTCATATCAATTACAAAATGTACTCAAAACTTCCGACTTTTTTACCAAAGGTGGAAATTACAATGAAGAATCCAAAATACACTACATGTTGAACCATTTTTACTACTCTTTCTGTAGTTGGTACCCAATGTAGAATTCAAAAATAGATTAAATGACCTTAATTTAACTTGAAGAGGTGGCATGACCAATGAAGAGCCTTCACGAAAAGAATTGGATGAAAAATCCTTCATCTACTCTGTGATACTTCAGTTCACTTTGAATAAGTTACATCCATTTGTCAATATATGGCTGCAATGACGTTTAAGGGTTAAGATAATCCAAGTATCTAGGAAAGAATGATCTTCAATAAGGTGGCTTAACTTGACTCACTGGAAAAAAGGAAAGAAAGAATTCCTTCTTTTGAGTGTATATTCTAAGGTCTTTCTGGGGACCCATTCTACACTGGTACAGAGGGTTAGGGTTTAGGGTTTAGGGTTTTAGGTTTTAGGGTTTAGGGTGACAAGCCCAACTCAAAGGAAAAGTGCTGTTGTGTTGGATGAAGGATTACATGCGAGACCCAGCTGCGATGATTCAACTTGGAAATATGGGAGACGGCGTGTATGTATTGCTCTCGGCCTTGGAGATCTTAGACCAGCATGGAAATGATGAGGCTTTCAGAAAGCTTCTGACTTCTGTTTTGATGCCAAATCAACGGCGTTGGCTTCCTGGTACTTTTTTTGACCACTCATAGATACCACCTGCTACTACTGACATTTTGGTTTAGGGTTTAGGGTTTAAATTTTACTCCCAGCGTTGATATGATTAACCCCTAGAGGACCAAGAGCCCAAATTTGGTTCCATGTTTTTTTTAACAGTTTTGAGTAGTCCTATTTGGACTTCCTCTTGTTCAAATTTATTTGTTTTTTGCCAACACATGCAATGATCTTCACTAGTTTTGGTGATATAAAATTTGGTCCCATTTGAATTATGTTTTTCACAATATGATCAATTGAATTTGTCATTTTAAAGCTGTGAATCCTTGATCCTTTAGGGGTTAATAGCGCTTTCCACTTTCTTTGTACCTCTATATCATAAAATGTTTATGAAAAAGTTCAGCTACCCAGATTGGTCATGAGTTCTACTGTAGGTGCTTTGAGTATTACCGGTATGCCAAACAAGCCAATGAATTGAACGGCCACTGTCAGGTGTTAGCATTGTTGAATGATACTGCCTCTGTTCCAGAATGACTGTCCAGTGTGATGTTTGTACCAGTGGTGGGTGTGTATGGCATCTTCTGCATGAAATGAACACTGTTCTACAGTGTACTCTATTTCTAGATCAACATTTGTTTAATTTTATTTATTTATATTAGATACACGTCCAACTTTGGTTTGTACACTTGTTGCATGCGTCCTTGCAGGAGCTCTAAACAACACAATCATATAGGTGGTGGAAAAGCTACTAAAATACTAGCAACAAGAGTACCAAAAACATGGTCACCAACAACTTTCCATTCAATTACATGTTGTGTTATTATAATTACAATAGTCTATAATATTCTTGTTAGCACTTAAAATTAATTCTAACGCATTGAAGATTGCATTGTTTAAACTCTTTGAAGATTGCATTGTTTAGGTATTGTATGCAAACATTGTGAAGAACCAAAGTTTTATCATTGTACATTCACTACTGGTCGCTTCGCACTGCTATTTTGTGCCATTCCAGAGTTGGTGAGTGCTTTTGGTCATGTAGGACAAGGAATAGATACCTTTTTCCGCGATCTTAGTCAGTGAAAAGCGACAAGTTTGCTTGTAGTGATTATAGTACCCTCCAAGAAGTCTTGCAACCTCAGTGTCAACCCCTTTAAATCTTTCTTTTTTAACTCCATTTAAGATTGTCCTATCAAAACTATCGTATTAAATCTATTACTTTATGCAATCTCAAATCAACATGGGTCGATCTAATAAAGCCTTGACAAGCGGTATCTAGCCCAAGAAACTTGGAGCCACTCCCTGATGCCGAATGCGGGAAAGTTACCGTGGTTCCCCTGTCTGGGAAATTTTTCCCCTGCGCTCCACTTTTCTTTTCCCTCCTGGTATGAGGGAACAAGAATTTGTGACTATTTGCCATGATTTGGTTTATTTCATAATGATTGTGCATACAAAGAAGGGGTTGAGGATTTAAGCATTGTAAGTGAATACTTCATGAATCACTCATGCTTATGATGCTTTCACTTTCTTTAGTTTGCTACAGAAGATATCTGTGAATCAGAAGTTCATCAGAAGTTCAGGTCTATGTCTTATGTAAGAAATGACGTCACTCCTAGGATCATACGTTGATTGCTACATCTGGTAGCAACGGCATGGGAATAACTATACCAACACACAGTGTATGATCCTAGTATTGCGTCATGGGAACAACTATATCAACATTAAGGTTCCTAAATGTAGCTTATGTGTTATGCCCCAACGTTGCTATCAAACGTAGCACACAGTGTATGATCCTAGTAGTGCGTCTGAAGTAAACAATTATGTACACTAACAGTTTTGCAATGTTATCTTAGAACTTGGATGTAACTACTCTGCTTGCTCCTGAAGTGGAACCATCGATCCATTTGCATAGTTGTCTCTGCCTTTAGTTGGTAGAGCGTAGAGGAGCTAGCTAGCAGTCTTTGTAGTTTCCACTGGCTCGTCAACAAAGAAATCTGCAAGTTAGTCTTTTGTTCAGTACGGTATTTAACTCACAAAAATTATAAAATCCTAAGAACATTAGAGTTAATCAAAAAGTCCTCCATCTAACCTCTCTTTTGAACTATACTTGGGTGTTATAGTGTCTTGTCATAGATTGTTCCCTTGCGGACCATGGACTTGGAGCTTTGATGGAAGGTGTGGGAGCTATAGTAAAGTATGGAGAATAATGATAGGGCCTTGTTTTAAATTGTCTCAAAACTTGACATAGACTTGTTTTTGGTCTATTTTTGTTTCAATATGAGTTCAACATGAGTTTGTCAAACCTTTCCTCTTTTGGCTGATTTTTCAATTAGCTCTAATGCACGGTTGATTTGGATATCAATTACTGCAAGACACGTCGGGGGTCAAAGCTTCGAGTTAATTTATCTGATTTAATTTGATTGAGCTCTCAGCATTGCATGCCATTGCATCGTGACAACACTACAAGCAGAGGCGTCGTTTCTCACTCTGTAGGATCCTATTCATTGTCGCTTTTCACTGTACACGCTTGTCCTACGTGACAAATCGCACTCACCAAATCCAACCAAAAAATTGGTGAGTGCGAAGTGGCGCCATTTGACTCACAGGAGTGAAAAGTGACAATGATGGAGGCAGCAGATGATTCTGCTGTTACAGTCATGCAGATCACATCTCTGGAGACTTCCATTGTATACCCGGAGACACCGACGGAACACAGCATCCTCCCATGCTCCATCAGCGACAACTTGTCCTCCATCAGCATCAGCTACGTACGCACCATGTACGTCTACCGAGAGGCCGAGTACTCTAAGGATGTGGCCGCCAAGCTCAAGGCAGCATTGGCCAAGCTTCTAGTGTTCTTCTACCCCATGGCTGGTCGAGTGCGGCCAGCTGCACAAGGAAAATTTGGATACGAAATCGATTGCAACGACAAGGGAGTGGTGTGGATCGATGCTCACGTCGATGGCACCATCGACGATTTCCACTCCATCACCTTTGACATGGCTGGCAAGCTGTTGGCACCCACGGCTGACTACTCGATGCATATCGAAGAGCAGCCTGTCCAGTACATACAAGTGAGAGTCGTAACCTACGACACATGTCACACATTAGTAGTCTTATTTTGAGAAGTACATTATGGAGAGTTGAGAATAGAAAGAGATGAGGAGAAGTTCTCTACAAAGATTTGGAATACACTACGAAGATTGTGAACGTATGAAAATTTATTTCGGGTACGTTGTAAGAGCATCGCCACCGTGATTCCTGTATCTGTATCTGGAAAGGGATGAAATTTTCCCTGATTTCCAGATACAGCAGTCGGGGCTGCACTGTTCAATCCTGGAAAAGTGAAGCTGGAAACCACAAACAGACAGCCGGCAACTGATTTCTCTGCCTTTTGAAAATCATCGCCGAAATCAATGTTGTGAACCAGGTGCACCTCGCGGAGGTGAAAATCAGGTGCAAGAAGTGAAAAATCGTAGTAAGAAGAGCGATGCGGATAGAAAGTTTGAATCCTGGAAAACCAACCAAGTTTGCTGGATTCAAGGGCCACTCCTGAAATTTTTTGTTGTTACAGCACTCCGGTTCGAAGATTTTTCCTAGAAAACAGATGACCTTCATCCTTTTCCAGATACAGGAACTACGCCGTGGGGATGCGCTAACTGTACTACTTCTAAAGAACCAATCTGAAGCTGCCACAGCTAGTTCTAATTTCCGGGAGAAGGCTATATTCTGTGAGAGCTTGCAGAATTCACAATTTATTATTACTTGATCTGTCAGTAATGGAACCGTTCGGTTGTGTGATTTAGGTCACGAAGTTTAAGTGTGGTGGGTTCGCGCTGGGTATGTGCAATCATCACACCGTTGCCGACGGCATTTCAGCCCAAAGCTTCGTGGCAGCATGGACAGAGTTGGCACAAGGGAAGGAAATCTCGCAGCTCCCAAATTTCAATCACCACCTGCTGTCCTCTAGGGGACGAGCGAAGCCTGAATCTTGCCCTGCTGAGCTTCAGCTGGAGCCCCCACCATCGCCCAAAACACTGCAGAAGATGTTCGTATTCACGCCCAAGACGCAGAAGATGTTCACATTTACCCGCGAGATGCTGAAAAAGATCAAGGCAGACGCGTGCGGCGACGGGAGCCAGGGCACCTTCACCACATTCGAGAGCTTGTCTGCCCACATTTTCAGGGCGGCCATCCGTGCAAAGGTATGGAATACAATTTGTTACATTTACTAGATCACAATGCCAAAAACTAGAATGTCATGTCCAAAGACCACATTGCCATGATCAAAGATCGCAGTGCCATAACCAATGATCATAACCTTCGGCAACGTGGTCTTTGACTTTGACAACATGGTTTTTGACTTCGGCTACATGGTCTCTGGCTTCGACAATATAGTGCTTTGACGAAGGCATTTTGGATTTGGTCAGGGCATTCTGGTGTTTGACATGGACTTCGGCTATGACAATGTGATATTTTGCACTTGTAAGGCATTCTGAAATTGACATTGTGATCTAACAAATGTAACAAATTGTATTCCATACAAAGGGGTGCGAGGACTCGGAGGAAACGAGGTTCTTCACCGCTCTCGATGCCAGGAAAAGAATCAAGCCCAATTTGCCAGAGGGTTACTTTGGCAACGCTATCATATTGACGTGCATGGCTGCGAGAGTAGGTGACATTCTTGACAAGCCGCTCTCATTTACAGCGCAACTGGTCAGGGAAAGTGTTTTGAAGATGACGGATGAGAACATAAAATCGTTGTGGGCGTGGTGCGAGGCGCAGGACCACCTCTCCGCGCCGTCCATTAATATTTCGGGGAATGATGTTTGTGTAGGGTGCTGGCACAGGATGCCATTCTATGACGCAGATTTCGGATACGGCAAGCCCCTGTTCGCAGGCCCTGCTGATAATCAATGGAATCTGGCATTACCGGGGCATGTTGGTGCTGGATCGGTTAATGTTTTCATGTCTTTGAAGAAAGAGCAAATGGACAGGCTCATGACCGACACCCAGTTTACAATGCATGTCAGTTAACCACTTTGGCACCAAAACTGGTAACTACCGATTCTTTATCTTTCAAGTGTGAGCAACTCAACACGTGACTCGTAATTCATTGGAGTACTGATCAGAGCCATTTGTTGGAATACTTGTTATACTCGGGGTATGTTGTATACATATGCTGAAACCGGATTGTTCAAAAGTGCTCCAAAAATTCCGAAATTTTTATCATCATGATCTTCATGTGCAGATTTTTTTACTTACTTTAGGGGTTAAACCCTAGCTTGCTCAAGAGTCAGTCCTTCGAGTTTGTATTTATTTATAAAACTATTAGCAAATCGCCACCAATATATTAAAGCTTATGTACAGCATGCATCATCAACAGGAATCTATAGATTGTGTAAGTTGATCCAAGTGAACTCAGACAATATGTACTGTACATGTTACATAAGTGGTAGACTAATCACAAGCTTCTCCACAAAAATGGTATGACAAGATTCTATCACAATACTCACCGAAACTTAATCTTAGAGGAGGGCTCTCGTACATAGAAGAGATATGAAGCGTTGACTTGAGCTTACCAACAAAGGGATCTATATTCAAATGCTGTGCAGTGTCAGTTCGTTTACAACGATGCTCTTAGAATCCTAAACCCTAAACCTTAACCTAAACCCTAAACCTGAGTCCAGAAACGGGTGAAAGGAAGACTGTACTAAGACAGACAATCCTGCTCAGAGTGTTTCTAGGAAAATGAATTCCGGATTTATCATTGGCAAGCACAGGATCTGTGGTCTCCTGCAACATCAGAGCCTTCCGCGAGGGTAGAGGATTTGAAGTCGTCCAGAACGGAACCTAACCAGCCAGAAATGAAAGTCTCGTTGATACCGACGCTTTGATCCTTGTAGAACGACATGCAGCGTCTAGGATCATTCGGAGATGGGCAATCGGGTTGGTCATTGTCACGCCAATAGCCTTCGTGAACCAGGCCGTTCCACAGAGCGAGATTTCGGTAGATGTATTGGCCGGCTCCCGCAAGCTCCAGCCATCCTTTGGGGAACATTTCCATAATCCGCCCTCCTGGGCTCATGAATATCATGTTGGTCAGCTGTGCGCCGTGTACCGACACCAGAATGTCGGTCTCCATCATGATCTTGATCTGCACATCGATCATCACAATCCGTGTCAGGAAACCCTACCGACACATTGCACATCTTTGAAAATAACAATCTATGAAATGGACGAAGGTCTAGCGCGCTATGAAGGTAGACCCTATCCGTGAAATGTCGGTCTCCATCATGCATGCTCTTGATCTGCCGTTCGATTACCACAATCAGTACGTGTCAGGAAACCCTACCGACAGATTGAACGTACATGCACGATCTTTAATAATAATAATAATCTATGCAATGGACGACTTCAGGAATGTACCTGTTCACAGAATGTCAGATTTGCAAGGTGCATGGTGCTCCATCGGCAGCCTTCAACCCTGGCACATTGATCAGCAATGACGCTCTCCCATGCCTGTTGGTTCTTCCACGGTCGAGTGCCGCTCCGCACCATCAATGTGATGTTGATGGACTCGTGTAACTTCTCATTCACTATGACCGTCCTGGTGGTGGGAAGCTTGCAGAGAGTGCGACATTGGCATCGGACTTGTGCACAAACCTCCCGGAAGATCTCCGTGGGAACACTGCCCATTCCGAGGCGCGACACGATTGCTTTCTGGAAGCAAATGGGTCGATCTCCCTCTGCCATCGCCTCGGGTTCCACTGGTAAGCCAGCTGCAGTGAAGACCTAGAATATATATATCACACAGGGAATGTTCTTGAGAATGATGTTTTGTACTAGATAGAGTACTCCATGGGCTTTGCTACAGCATGTAGCGGAGGCATGCTATTCTAGAGACATGAATCCAAGCGACTAGTAGTTAGAATGCACCCACTACAGGACGTCGCAGAAAATGTAGTAATCTCTCTCAAACACATGTCACACAATAATAGTCTTATTTTGAGGAGTATAGTATGGAGAGTTGAGGATAGAAAGAGACGGGGAGTTCTCTACGAATATACTACGAGAAAGATGAGGTAGAAAGATTTGGAATACATTACGAAAATTATGTGTATAGGAAAATATATTACAGGTTGTAATCCGATCCGAAGCTGCCACAGCTGGTCCTGATTTCCTGGAGTAGGTTATAGGGATTGTAGTCAGTGAGGAGTGAATGATCGAGGAGTCGGTAGTATGAATACCTGAGTGATCCACTCGCCCATGGTTCTCCGGAATTCGCTCCGGTGGAACAGAATGAGTCGGGCGGCTTTGATGCAACCGTTCTCCACCTTCCAGTAAACGAATTGCAGCAAATTGAACATAGAATGCCATGGACTGTTGAAGTCATACTGTGTCTCCGTAATGAGAGTAGTGCCGTTCAAGAGGATGTAGCCCGAGGGCAACGCCTCTTCCCATGCGAATGTGTACGCGTTTAAACTCCCGTTGTGTGTGTCGTTCCCCCTGAAGCACAAGTGTTGTCCATTCGACAGGGCAGATGGGAACTCGAAAAGCTCCGGAGGACCACTCTCGTTGCTCCTGCTTTGAATCTCGGACATGAATCCTCGGATGGTCACCTTTGTCCAATCTTTCAACGTTCTCCACTGAGTGGGGGACTCCGCGATGTGCCGCACAACCTGGCTTCGCAGTTTTGCATTCTCCTGCTCAAGGCTCTCCAGCTTTTTCTCGGTCGTATCCCTGGTTTTGTGTTCCAGTAGTGGAATGGAGTCCAATGCGTGTTTCAAAATCACCTGGGATTCATTCACTAGCTTGTCCTTCACGTTTACATCCACCGCGCCCAGATCTACCTCATAAAGCTCCGTCACAAAGGTGGCATGGTGAGCAGTGTAGATGTGCCAGAGACCCATTATCCCGCCTATTATAACGACAACCGAGAGAACAACAATGGAAGATAGGGACCGCAACATCCTGGGTCCGTCCTTCGTACCACTGGAAGTTGAGAATGATGTGCTTGCTACTTTCACATATCTAAGGGCAGGCTTCCATGTGAAGATCGGGCGGGTGGAAGCCGCTAGAAGACAAGAACCATCCATACTCCACCCATTTAGGTACAAATGAAAAACCAACTTTCGGATTCACCCATTTCGGTGAGGAATCGGCAGCTTCCCGCTTTTCAGTTACCCCCACCGATACATGGAAGCCTGGCCTAAATCGGAGGTATTCAAGTCTAAGGAGCTAGCTTACACCGGAAGAAATTCAAGCTCCACGATCCGCGGTCAAATCAAAGTCACCATAGCCATGCACGTACCCTGACAGCTTTCGCGCTTTCATTCGATCGCTTCCTGTGCCTGACGTACCCGGAATCTCTCAATCGCCACGAGATTGATCAAATCGTGAAGCACAAGTGCGGAGGACTACATCGTTCCGGACATACGACACCAGAGATCGACTGTACCATATATCAACTACTTGAAGGTGGCCGATCGGTGCGGCTCAACGAGCGCCGTGAAGCATGTGTAAACGATCCTGTTCTATTTAAAATAAAATCAACTGTTTAATGAATGCAACTGTCATGTTCAACGAAGCACGTGCAGTTTCGAAACTAGAATGTGGATTTCATGGGTGTCCTAAGAGCATCCTCACCGTTTCTCCAGATCAAAGGCTCGGGGAAGGAGCTTTGGAGGGCCCGGATCTTAACTTGTGACTCGCCAAATTTTGGGAGCCTCACCGCTGCCACGCGGTTTCAGGGGGAAATACAGCTGCGAACAAGCCACGCCCGCGTTGACCGACCATTTTTGGGTGCAACAGCTGCAGCCTGGTCGAGCCACATACTCCCTAAACATAAAATAGACGAAATTTGCCTCACAATTCCCGCACTTTGGGCTCCAACAAAACTACACGAATACAACAGGATAGCGAGAGGAGGACGTTTTTTCCAGAGCCCGCGACGTCAAGGGCTCCTGTGCGAGTCCCGGTGGGGCGACGAAAACAATGCGGGCTCCATACAAGCAATCGCGGTTTAGGGTCTGGAGAAACGGTGAGGATGCTCTAAGAGTATTGAAATAGGCCAATTTTCATGGGTAGTTTGCTGGTGCACTAGTGAAACTTCATGATGCACTAGTGAAACTTCAAGAGAGAGTTGTGCCCTTTGTAAAAAAAATTATTTTTTGGTACAGTGGAACCACCAACTGTGGAAAGGCCCCATTTTTCATGGGTCTTGTATTGAAACTATAGAGTGGGCAGTAGGTGCACCCAAATTTTGGCACCTAAGTTTTTCAAAAGCCAAGTCTGGACTACAGTAATTTACAAGAAGGTTCGGCATAAAATAATTCTAAAATAGATGCCTAAAATTTCGGAATATTATTGGCATTTTTTGCCGAATATAATATAAATTAAAATTCAAAATTGCCGAATAGTAAGAAATTGTTACTTTCCACTAGATTTTTACTTAGTATGGAAGCATGTGTGAATTTTAGTAGAGAGAAGGTGTTGCTCTTGTAATCAAGTTCATTTAAGGTTGATTGTCCTAAAACCACCAACTTAAGCAATCTGGCCTATTTTTGGCAGTGCTAGATTCGAAAAAAATATATGACCGCATTCAAAATAGGTTTTGATGAGGATTGTGAAAATTTGCAACATCTAATTCGCATTTGTCAATTTTATACAAAATTCCAAAGTGGAAAGTAACATGTGACCCAAATCAAACCTCTAGGTTTCCCCATGTCCACACTATGTGGTACTAACTTTCACTCATAATGATACCCAAAACCACCAACTATTTCTTCGCAATGCTTGGCATGCCATTGGTCTACTTGAATAGTGAAATTGGTGGTTTTGAGTCTCAACTGTGGTAGCCCCAAGAAAGGTCTACATGTCATAATTGGGGGAGGTGGTGGTTTTAGGACATCCTACCTTACATCCGTCCACAAAGAATATGGGTTAAGAAGTAGTAAGACTCTAGCTTTTGAAATGTGTTCTACACAAATTTTTGGAGTCCAATTGAACATAGAAGATGAAGTTTTATAGAATTTTGTTCAACTAACAAAAGTTGAGAAATCAAGTCTTCTTCCCCCTCCAACAAGTTTTGTGTCAAAATAAGTCTTTATGCAAAAAATATGGACATAACATTGCAGCCGTGTAAAGGTCAAAAAATTAAAATGCGTTCCTAACAGTTTTTTGGAGCTCATTTGTGCATAGAAGATCAACTTTTTTGGAATTTTGTTGGTCTAAAACAAGTTCAGAAATCAAGTAATCTTTCACCTCCAACAAATTTTATGTCATTTGAAAACTCTATGCAAAAGTTATGCGTGTTATAAAAATGAAGACTAACTAGGTGCTTCACCTCAAAGTTTATATATCCCATATGCATTGTTGGATAGAACTCCACTCCACTTGCATAATGCACAGAGCATTCTCCACTCTTCACTCACATATTACTTGTCAACCAATGCAAGAGAGTTGTACATGATAAAAATTTAAAGAGAATTTATAAAAAAAAATTAAGCCGAATTTTTAAAAATTTAAAGAGAAAATTGCCGAAAGTATTAATATACTATTTTTAGGTGACGAACCTACTTTTTGAACTTTAATTAAATATTAGGTAGCAAAATGACCTTACTTATGAAACTCACACATTTCTATAGTGGCAAGCCTCCCATTTTCCATAAAGAATTCAATAGTGGAAAGCCTTGATTTTCCAATATTTGAAATTAGAACCCTCGGACACATGAACGTATCACGGTTCCACTATGGAAAAACAAAGTTTTTCATTACTCTGCATTCATGAAAATTTGGTAAATTCATGCTCCGCATTCTAGTTGTGTTCTGAATCTAACTAAACTGGTTTCTATGTTCGATCAAGAAAACAAAAATCTACGTAACTCATTCAGTGTATAACTTTCTAAAGCAACTGACACTAGAAGAAAAGAGGGACTTGTACACTGAGCATGTTCACTCAGATGTGACCAAACTCACTCAAATGTGGCCAAATTCACTCAGAATCCCACTCCAGGCTGAGTGAACAAGTCCCTCTTTTCTTCTAGTGTGACATGTGCATGCAGATGCAAAAGTGCAAAACGATCTCGTCTTCAGCGATCAATTAATCGATTGATCTGTGAACCTGCTCCAACATGCAATGAATCTACTTGACCACGAATGTACAGCTAGTAACTTACGGGATGTACAGTACTGAAGTTCCAAGGAATTCAGAAACCGCTGTTTGCAGCTCTACAGTGGTTCCTGAATCCTGCCCGAACTCTGGACTGTAGAGTTTTTTGAGCTTTTTTTGGCATGTGTGCTGGGGTGGCTGCCCAGAAATGCCCGGGGAAGAAAAAATGACTACAGTTTTTTTTTGGAGATAATTACTATGGCATCAAAGTATCTAGTGTAGGTGAAATTTAGAACTAAATGTACTAAGTGTGGCCACGAGATATTTTATGTGACACTCGTTGTATAGAAACTTGATGAAAAATCCAAGTAAAAACTTGGCAACAAAACATGCAGAAACAAGTGACTATATGACATCCTAATCCTCAAAATTTAAAGCATGTATGATTGATAAACATTGAATATTTAGAGTCTCAATATTGAGATTGATAGACATTGAACACAAACTTTAAGGAAACTAAGTAAGAGTTTAGTGTTTGACTTAGATGGCAAAACAAGACAATAAACAGAAGTGGCTCCCAATAAGTTTTACAACCCTCACTTTGTACAACATGGCAAAATAGGGTTTCAGATGGGCAAATGCATGGTAGGGTGTACCAACTCTTGGACAAAGATTCTGCTAAGATTTAGTACACCTTAGTGCATTTCGTGCACATTGTGCATTTTATCAAAAACACTAGTTTTCAAACCTATTTAAAAATGTATAGAATTGGCTCAATGAAAATTAAAATGAACTATGAGTACACATCACTTATATATCAATCATATAATAAATTTTTAGTTTGTCAAAACTGATTAAAATGTATAAAATTTTGAAATTTCAAGACTTCACTTCCACGGGTTTTAATAATAGATTGACCAATTTCTATCCAAAATTTGATTTTAAAAATTGTTTGTGTTTAATTCTAAATTTTAAAATTTATTAAAATTCCCACATGAAAAAATATTATTTGAAAGGACAGCCAAAAAAAACACCCAAAAAAGAATTCAATAAATAAATAGGCTAAAAATACACAATGATTTCATTTAAATACTTGAAATTTTGTAAAAAAATCCAAAAAAATTGACGATGTTAATTTTTACAAACGATGCTCAAGATTATATGAAATATCGTATTTTTCATGAAATTTGAATGAAATTGGAGTGCACTTGTGTATTGCCATATGTAGTGTTTTTAAGAAATCTAATGTATTTATAAGAATATAATAATTATTTTATGAAATTTTTGGTCTTGATAACATAAGATTAACATTCCTAAACTACCTAAAATGAATTTTACACTAAGACTAATTTTTATACTTGTCTATGATTAGAGGATATTTGGACTCTTAAGAGGGCCCCCAAAGTTTGACACAAATTGAAATTAATTGAAGTAGGTTCACTTAAGGGCGGTACCTAGATAGAAGTCCCCATCTTGTATGAAGTACCCTCCCTAGCTTGTACTCTTTTTGAAGTTTTATAATCCTTTGCGTCAGAGGTCACTATACTAGTGGGAGGAGCCCAAAGTCATCCCTGGCAGTGAAAAACAATTAAATATTTTGTTGTGAGTTAGAAGCAAGCTGCAGGATATGCCGATCCTTTTTTTTTGACGAGTTGAGATTAAATTTTGTTTTTGATAAGCACAAAAACTCGTGATCAAGATTCAGAGGATTTCAAGTAGTTTCGGAGGATCGGTGGAACAGAGGAGTGAAATCAACATGCAATGAGGTCTTTCGTGATAGAATCAATGCCATGGTTGAACCGCCGGAATTCAGACTGATACTCTTATCAATATTTGAAACTTCCAAGCTTCCTGAGTTTGCGACTCTAGTTACTTCAGAGTGGTTATGTTTGAAAAATTGAAACACCAAATATTATTAATTGAAAAATTGAGTTTTCCCAAGTTTTAACCCATTGTTTTCATCAAGTGCTATTTTGGAATGAATTGCTAACTAAAACTTCAATATGCATGCAGTGCTATTTTAGAATGAATTGAACTTGAAAACAGTTGCAACACGTTGAAACTCACTGTTTTTAGGGGTTAAAACTTGAAAAATTGAAACACCAAATATTATTAATTGCCCTCCACCTCGAGTACAAGTGCTAGCTCTATTACATCACATTCCCCAATAAACAAATATTAACCTGTACCAGTCTCTTCTCGGCCAACATGAGTGCCTTCTAACCCGGCCAATCAGAATCCTCTTCCCCATCATCACATTTTCCAGAATGTAGCCTATTACTCTTGGTACTATATTCTGGAAGTACAAATATTAATGCAAAAGAGGCCCTCCAACCTCCTCCTTTGAAAGCCCTCTTGAGAGTCCAAATATCCTCTAATGGATGTTTTAAATCTTTGAAAATTGCACCTTCTAGTGCGTTGTGACGAAAAAAATGTGCATCCTACCATGCATCCACCCGGATTAGGGTATGCATTAGCATTGCCTTTAAAATATTCGAAGAAACCTCTATGCTTATACAAGCTTCCAATAATGCAAACTATGGCCTAAAATATCTCTGAACCCCGGCCATCATCACCATTGATGCTACATGTGACATTTCAAAGGCAATGAGAACATCTTGGATTGGCAAAAGCTGGTCCTTTCATTGTATCATTGAGATTATTTATGGCCCCATCTTCTATGTCAATTAGCCATTTGATAAACTTTGAATTATTTTTGTGGCCATAAGGCTACATAATATTGATAAATGAAAGGTTGGTATTGATTAGAGCCAGCCATTTGTTGGAATACTTGTTTTATGATTGGTTGCCCAAACATTGGATTTGTGGGATAAAAACAAGTCGCCAATTCTGTGGCAGAATATTCTTAATCCATGGTATAATTCTATCCAAAAATGGCCATCATCTTTTGCTTTCTGAACATGTCCATAGTATAATTAGGGACCATAGTCATTGGGTATAGGAATATGTATATTCTAGTTTCGATCAGTGTAAGCCACTTGCCTGGAAATAGTTAAAATTTCATCTTGTGCAACGGAAGGGGTGAAATAAGATTGTAACTTGTTGAATATGTGTCTTATTGAAAGGGATGAACATGGTTGTGATTTTCAAAACAATAAAACCCATGCTTTTATTGGAAAGAATAGAGACGGTTATAAATATTGAACATATGTTTGAGCTTGCTTGGAAGGAATGAACATAGTTATGACTTTTAAACCCATGCTTTGCTTGCATTGCCTAGTTGGAAGGAATAAAACACAATTATGAAGCCTAAACACATGCCTCAATTGGAAGGGATAAAACACTTATGGCCTTTGAACTATGGCCTTAATTTGAAGGGATGAAACAAGGTTGTGATTTTTGGATCATAGCCTTGGTTGAAAAAAATAGTGATTTTTGAAACCATAACCTAGACACTATTTATGCCTTATTTTAGATTTCAAGCAAAATATACATGTGCATGCACCTGCCCACTTGCTTATAAGCTTGAGTATATAGTAGATCTAATTATGAATATAGAATCACATAGAATATGAACTTTTGATTGTGAGGAGTAAACATTTCTCTCCCTTTCATTGTATGTGTAAACAAAAAATGTCCACAATTACGATAAAAATTATAATCTTAATCCTTCTTCAAATGAGTGCATCAAGGGTAGCATAAGCCATCTTGGTCCTGGTGGCCAAGTTGGTAGCACTTCCTCTAACAAACTCTTCATTCACGTTGATACTTTGGGGCAAAGTTACCCTCTCTCTAACGCTAATACAAAGACAATCATAAACAAAGAGTTCATAAAGGTAATTCATCTATCTATGTTTCAAAATCATAGAGAGCAAGGCTTATCCTTGGTACTCATGTATGTATGTGTATACATGAGTATGTGTATACAACAAGTGTCTATTAAAATAATTATAATTATAATATTGGCCTAAGGACCATTGTAAATAAAGGAGTCATGGGGTAGTTTTTCTATCCATGTCTGAAAGACATATGTAGCAAGATTTATCCTTGGTGCCTCTTTTGTGAGGTAGATTTTATGCCCTTTGTAGTTTCTTTTTACTAAAAACCAATGCACCTCACGACATTGACACCATCATTACAGAAAGTCTGAACCCTCAAGTAGGCCCTTAGAGGAGGGGGTGTAAGTAGGTTTAATTTTTTGTCATAAATATTTTTTTCCCCTATCCCTGCTTAGGGAGGTTGAACATACTTGGGATGTGGGCTTCTTTTGTTGGCCAGCTCCTATCAGATTTTGAAATTCACACAAGCTGGCTAGGCAATAAGTCAGAAAATTGTCAAAAGGCTGTCTCTGGTATTTGGCTTCGTTGATTTTATTGATAGGGCCTATTTAGGGGTTCATGCTTTCTGTAATGCTCCTGGATTTTTCTGAAATTTACAGGAGGAAAAAGTAGAAAATCTGCTTCGCAAAATTACCTCGGTAGGACCAATACGGGGGCAAGGGTTGAAAAAAATTGAACAAAGTTACGCTAGAAGAAGCCATACAAGGAGAACCTCTTCCTATATCGGTACTAAGGGCCGTTTTAGAACATTCACACCCACGCATGCTAGAGCTGACTCACTTAAATTATTCATCTACATTTGAAGAGCCCTTGCACTTACACTCCTCCACCCTTGTACGCCCTTCACACATCAAAAGTGCACATCGAATAATCAATGAACCAATCACAAGTAGAATGTGGGATATAATCAACTAAATAGTGATTTGAAAGGCCATTTCTCAACACGCTAAGATTAAGAGTCAATAGGCATTTCTAAAGGGCCCTTTGTACTTTTCATTTAGTTCTTGAGTGTGAAAGACTCTAGGAGGGCATGGGTGGCCATGCTCTTACATGATGGCAAAGACCGATTTGGAGCATGAATCCTTGTATGTGATTGGTTTAATGCACGAAATCAACTCCAAGGCCTTTGCATGCCCCGACCCTAAAGCTCCCCCCCCCCCCCCCCCCCCCCGGACGTTAATGCAAGCACTGTTCACCCATAGGCTCGATTTTCTGAAATTTCCATTCTGGGCACCCTAGGATCCTTTTTTGTCAATTTTTTTTGCAAATTTGGGGCCTATATACCAAATTTGGTCTAGGGGGACCCTCTTAGGAATTTTAAACCCTTGGAAGAGGGGGTTATTTTTTAAGGTGGGCCCCTACATGTTCAAAATTGGGGGCAGTTTTGTCCTCTTGCATTAACGTCCGGGGGGAATTTAGAGAAATTCCTTGCATGATGAAGTTATGGCCATTCCCTAAAATTCATATTCTAATGGGCTAAAATTATATTCTAATGCACTAAAGACAAAATCTGACACGGCCCCAAGGAAGAGAATTGGGTTGACAAAAATGGAATCCCAATTCACTTCCCGTGGGGTGGTGTTAAAGCTCCCTCCCTTTTTAACCTCAGCCACTATTTCCTATGAATTGGCTTTCACCTTGGCCCGTCACGTAAATCAGCCCTAACCCGGCATCTGAGACTTGAGAGGTCACAAAAAGTTGAGTGAGCCTATCAATTTTATGCCAGGGAGTGAGTGTAACTGTCCTCCGTGACAAGAACCTAAATTCTAAACCGTGGCAAATCGCCAATTCCGTGGCAGAAAATGCGTCTTCCACTGTCGAGTTCTGTCCAGAACTGTCCTCCAGCTTCGTCATGGCCACCAGGTGTGTGGCGGCTTCTTGGTCCTTCATGTCGACAGACGTCCTTCGTGTTCCACTTGGTGCGGCCCCTGTACAGCCAAGTGGCCCTCGCACTTCAGGCTTCTCCATGGCAACCTTCCTGCTTTTTCCACTGCAAGAGACTCATAACAAGTATGTAAGTTAAATCGTTCTCGTGTATTGTACTTCGCTTTACTTGTGTTCTTGATTTTCGCAATCAGCTTTCTTTGACGTTCTTCGGTGATATCGTTCGCATCTCCATACTTCGTGGTTTCGGCATATCGTAAGGTGAACCCATTGTCATGTGGCTACGGGTTGAGTGACACAAGGAGTTTAGGTGCGAGGTGCATGTGCCGTGCGTTTCTTTAGGCAGGAGACGCTTTGGGGACGTTTCTTTAGGTTCATTAGTGTAGGAAAATTGGACCCCCCTGTTGCAAATCATCTGTTTGTGTGAAATGACTTCAGTTTGACACGATCGACACTGTTGATCTTGTAATATAGAACAAGAGCATTTTGTATTGATGTATTGCAATCAGAGAACCGAGGTAAAATGAGAAAATGCCACCGTTGCAAAGTTCAATGATGCAGATGGCCATATTGGGGGTTTTAGTCGCTTCGGGGTTAAGATACTCATTGTCAGTTCTGTTCATTAACAGCTCACATTTTTGGCAATCGACAAGTACATTTGCTGAGGAATTATTTCTTGTGAAAGAGTACCACCCTAAATTTCTTGTGATGATGTGCAGGGAAAATGGCTGAAAATGGTGCTCGCCTCGCTTACGTTATCGTGTACGTTCCGGATGTGAACCAGGCTGCCGAGTTTTACAAAAAGGCATTCGGCCTGGAGATTCGACCTCAGAACAAGGCTAACTCGTGAGTTACAACAGCTGCTTGAGTCCTGTCCGTGATATTGTGTTGAAGTTCGAAATTCAATTTTTTACTGGTAAAATAAATCTTAGGAGAGAATTTTGATTAAAGATTGTGCATCATATTCACTTAATTAGGGACGACCTAAGAAATGGTGTGCTTGGTAAAAAAAATCAGTTGCTGATTGGCAGACCTCCATTTCGGCACATTGTTGCACTAAACTTTTTGAGAGGATAGTGTAACAACCCTTTAGATGTTGACATACCTACCATGTGATATGTAGATGGATTGAAATGGAAACTGGAGCTACGACACTGGCATTCACGCCCCTGAAGCAGCACGAGACTAAGTTGATTGGAGGTGTGTCAGACGAAGGAAATAACACCGTTGACATTTGCCTCAACTTCCCCGATGTGGAGGCTGCATACAAGGTAACCAGAATAGAAGTATTTGATTAGTATTGTGTGTGATTATGCTGTTCAGAAGGTGACTTGTGTTTGTTTGTGAAGTTTATCAATGTCCATGAATCTACTAGTGAGTTTGAATTAAGCATATTTGTATAGAAGCACAGGGCCAGACATCTGGATTTGCCTCATTTCGTGAATGGTTTGTGAATACACAGCACGCTATATCCCAAGGAGCAAAACCTGTGGCCGAGCCTGAGGACAAGCCCTGGATGCAGAAAGTCTCGTACGTGAAGGACATCTATGGGAATATTGTTCGCATGGGTTCCTTTGTTGCTAAGTAGAGTTAGATTATGAAAGTTGGAAATTATGCCTCATTTAAACCAGCAAGTGGTTTAAAATGAGTTCTACGGACTCGTAGGTGTTCGCAAACATGGAAGCTTTTTTGTGCATATGGTAGTTGCAGTGGCTTTGCTGATGAGCCGACTGTATTGTCATTAGTTTGTAAAAATCAGTTCGGGCAATGTAATAAAGGTCCATGTTTAAGCTGCTTTTTCTTAATCATTTGTGCACAGAATCCTATTTTCATAAAAATGAGATGGGTTTCGTAGCCTTTCAATACAGGAAAGCTGAATAACACTTCAATCTGATAAGGTACTGCTTCGTAGAATATCCACCTACATTACACTGTTTATTTCAATTTCACTAAAACTGCAATCTTGCAATCAATCTGCTACTAGAATGTTTACAACCGTAACCAGATTATCTACCTCACTAATAATAGTACACCTCTTGCATACCAAAAAAAAGTTCACGTTGGTATAATCTACCATTCTGCTTGACAAATAATAATACAATTCTTGCGTACAAAAAAAAACCATATGCCGGTAATTCCCAGCTCGGTAGCTTCGCATCGCTCCTGGTCACAAGCAAATAATTCATCTGAAACTTAGCAATCAAATCACGATCTTTGCTTGCAAACTCGCATCAAAAACACAAACTAGTAAAGCTTTTTGTTTGAGAACACCTCTAAATTAAACCCAAGTGTCCCAAAATGACCAAAAACGGTCACTTCCATAGCTGTAGGAGTCATAAATTGTATCACTAGATAAAAGAAAATATGGTCTACAATGTTGAATGGTAGGAATAAGATAAGTTACTATAATTAACTATAGTGAGCTTCCAAAGTGGACTTTCTATTGTAATTTTTAATTCGGGATTAATACACTTATGTAAAAAGATAAACACATAAAAATCACCAATACATGATGTAAAGTTTGTACCTGAATTTCTACAACTCAAGGGTTGTTCAGATGAGTCGCGCTTGCAAACACTTTCTATCACAGGAAGGCAAAAATCTTTTCCGTCGGCAGCGTAAACGAGCCTTCAATGATGTTGTTTGCCAACCAAGTCCAGGGGAAGAATTCAATAATAACAACACCTAAAAAATTCCAATCTCTGTTCCTTCTATACCCATAGCCCATGCCCATCAAACATAGGTAGAAAAATATAGAAGTAAATGAAGACCAATAATATACCAATATGTTCAGTCCCCCCGCTGCAATATAACATTCTTGAGCACCATCCTTGTCTGAAGCAATCATATATAGGTCGTGTGTTAAGCCAGTTGTAAGATCATCTTTGATGTGGAGCCCCAAGAATGACACAGAGAATTGAGTGGAGAGGATGGTGTAACAATTGAATATGTGGTTTCATCGTTCCCGTGCTTGATTTCGTTCCTGAATGAAGCCCATGGCTTCGGAAGCAAGAAACTCCTCGTCACGAAACCTCGACAGAAACTGCACGAGTCGGTACACATCGGAGAAGCTAGAGACAGGGCCAAAGGAGGCTCGCACCGCCATGAACCCCCAGTTCTTCTCCAGAATGCCCACGTCCACATTCGATCGCTCGTGAGCGGCACCGCCCAGCAGATTGGCCAGCCCGGGATTGTTGAAGTTCCCCACCGCCACTTTGATGTTGCACCGGGCCGCCATCTTGCGCACAATCTCGGGTGGCAGCACCGTCCCGGAGAAGTCGATCACATTAAAGCTGACGATGCTGCCCCGGTCTTTCGCCGCGTGCGAGCCGTACACGCGCACGAGGTGGCGCGAATTGTCCTCGTTGTGTCGCAAGCTGCGCAACTGCTTGAGCAGCCATTGCACCAGCGACCGCATCCGCTTCTGGACTGCCACTAAGCCGATGCGTTCCAGTTGGAGCAGTCCCAGGTTGAGCGCCGCGAATTGCAGGAGGTTCATGGTGTTGTCCGCAGGGCACATGATGTGGCAATCGGCGCCGTCGTCGGCGGGTTGGTTGCGCAGCAGCTCCACGGTGCCCGCCGGGGAGGGTTGCACGCAGAACGACTCGCGGTGGACGAGCAAGAACCCGAGCCCCGACGGGTAGCCCACCATGTGATGGAACGAGCCGACGACGAGATCCGGCTGGTGAATCTCCAGGTCCAGCGCGCTCGTCGGGAGCAGCGTGGTGGCGTCAATGCACACATTCCATCCCGCTTGCTGCGCCTCCACCACCCAGCTGAGCGAGTGCTTGACTCCCGAGAGGTTCGACTGCGCCGGGTACACAAACAGGCCCCCGTTGCTGATGCTCCGCCCGGCTTGCCGCCGGAGGAGCTTGTGCATCTCGTGGCTCTGGAAGCAAAGCTCCCTCTCCGTGACGGGCGCCAGAATGGCCCTCCCGCCTGCGCGGAGCGCGGCTTGTATCACTGGACGGACCGCGGCGTGGTTGTCTTGACACACCAACAGTGGACTGGCTCGCTGAAACGGGAAGCTCTCCGCCACTAACTGAAAACTCTCCTGAAACCCCGCCGTAAAGATGATGGAGTAGTGACTTGACGTTGTGTTAAGCATCCGCAGCAGCCGCTCCTTCGTGTCGGTCACATGCACGAACAGCGGATTGTCCGCTTTCGACACCAACGAAGCCGATCCCAGGCACGGACCTTCCGCTAGCAGAATCTCCAGATGTTGTTCCACCTACACGATCAAACACCGATGTCCACACATTCATGAGCTAATTGTCCAAAAATTTCCTCACCAAAACCACTTGAATTTGACGATACCGAAACACATCAAAAGCACTTGAAATTGATGGCTAAGTTATGAAAGTTAAGAGAATTGATGGCTTGATACCGAAGTTTCACATCAACAAGTGGGCTTGAATGTAGTATCGGGAACCTCCCGTGTATTATCCCCTGTAGAATGTAACCAGGGGTACATTTGCCGAGGTGAGGTTCCCGATACTACTTGTGTCCCACAAAAAGTGTCTAGAACATTTGCAAGGTTCCACGAGACTTGCTGGGTTGATGGCAAACACCGAAACACATCAGCTAGAAACAATTTTAACCAAAGAACTTAGCTGGTAGATGGGCGAAGGATATCATGGATCAACACAGAGTAAGAGCCAAGTTCCATAGGTTTGAGAAGTTGCCCACGGAAGGAGGCAAGAGGAGGGGAAAAGTGGAACTTGAGTTTGTCTCAAACCCGACCATGAATTTGTGCATATTCCATGGACTTGAACATGACCAAATTTGATTGGTTAGGGAGAAGTTGCCATAAAGTCTTGTGCTTGAGAACCCTCCATGCTTCATGACAACTTCTCCACCACTCTTTTTTTCTCTCAAAAACTCACTTGAAATGTGGAACTTGGTCCACCACTTTTTTTTCTCTCAAAAGCTCACTTGAAATGTGGAACTTGGTCCCTCAAAGTCCTAAAACTTGTCTAATAGTAAGATACTTCACCCATGGAACTTGGCCCTAAAGGTTAGTCACAGAAAGATGGTAGTAGTGAGTACCTGAGAATTGGAATAGAGGGCGAAGCTGGCGTAGTCGAGGTAGACGAGTTTCTGAAGCTCCAGCTGCGGGTACTGGTCGCGGCGCACATGGTCGACCTGCAGGTGATTGAAATAGTCCTCAAACTCTTCCAGAAACTCTTCCTCGGCGTCGTCGTACGCTGGCAACACGGGCGGGCCGCTGTCAAACTCTTCCTCCTCCGGCAGCGACGAGGAGGTCCAATCGCTCATCGTCTTCTCCAACCGCTTGGAATCCCAGCTCGTTACGCGCTTGCTCTCATGATCCCGCTTGAACTCATAACTCCCGCGCCGGATCATTTCAGGCTCGGAGCTCCACGAGCTTTCACTTGACCTGCGCCCGCCGTGCACCGCGGGCGTGACGGGGAACAGCGTCTCCGCGAACGAGACGTTGTCATCTGTGTCGTCGGTGTCGTAATTCGCCTCCAAGGGCGCCGCCACGGGGAGATTCAGGGACAAACTCGGTTTGTGTTTGTGATTATTGCCTAATGGGCTGGTGGTTTTTCGATTCAGAGCCAGGGATGGCGTTCGAGGTTTTCCATAACTCGGGGAGTAGTACACGTTCTGATGATCGTCTAAGTCGTCGTCGTCGTCGTTGTCGTGATGGTGGTCAACTGAGACGGTTCGAGAGCCGCCCATGGACCGAAACTTGGAGAATTTCGAAAACATGGCGCTATCTCAACTACTCACTTCTCCAATCCACTACTATTCACTACTCCAATCCTGTGTCTCTCTGTTGCACGCATTTGATTCTTTAAACCCTAACCCAATTCAGTTGAAGAATGCACAAATCCGATATCAACACACTCGGAGCTAGCTCATCAAAAACATGGCTCATCAGATACTCCACCAACATGCGGAAAACGAAAAAAACCAAGAAAACTCAAAACCTCAATTCATCAATTGGGCGAGTGAGCGCTACAATACAGACACCGCGTGCGCCCACAACCGCTTGCAAAACACTTCGTCTGCTTGCAAAAAACTATCATTTCTCAACGAATATTATAATTCTCAACACCGTCCGCCTCCGTGCAAAAACTAACTTCACAGTTAGAACCACCGCACCCAAGCTCCAAAATTTTGAAAACCTCTCATCTGTCCAGACAAAACCTCACATCTGTCGAGACAAAACCTCATCTTGGACATGAAAAAAAAAAACAAGGAAAATTCCAGCAGTAGGTGAGTTGCGAAGAAATGGCGCAAGACCGCGTGCCAAATGCAATGTTGCCGGTGCAAAAATCCACACACGGGCAGAGTGGGACCCCGGCTGAGGAGAGGGCCGCATGGTTGAAATCACGCCTGCAGCTTCTCAAGCTGCGCAACTGCGTACACTAGAGTATTGTTTCCGGTAGTCTATGAGATGCCGTCCGTCAGTGGTGACGGGCGGCGAGGCGCACGGGTGCACGGGTGCCGGGGGTGTGGCGGGTGTGGCGGGTGGCACGGGTGTCACGGGTGGTGATGCGAGCATCTAGGAGGTCGGCATACTGGCGGTCGGCGTTTTGACCGGTCCGGTAACTTTCTATTTGGGCGAAAGTGCATGGGAAAGGCACGGGGATGGGGGCGCCAATGGGCCGGCCGCCCCACGGGCGCGCGAAAGCGGCTCGGGAAAGCAGTCGGCACGGTTGGTTGCCGGCCCACTTTGGCTTTGGGGTTGGTGCTTCTGTTGCTGTCGTCAAAGTGACGGAAGGCCCCTTTCACACGTTCACACTTCAGTCACTGTGCGTCCCCAACCACAGGCGGTCCGTTTCATACTACTCTAAGGTAAAGGGTACAATTGTTTAACCCCTAACTGCCTAAGCGTCCATTTTTTGGACGATGTACAGATTTCATCCATAATTTCTCATCCGCCATGCACTTTTAGCAGCGTGGAATTTCTACTGTAGATTCTATGGGAAGTTAGCTTCATGCAATGGTGATCCGATTAGAAAGTGGATGATTTGTGAAATTTTTATGCCTCATTTCATGTTGTAGTGATTGACCCAAAATAATGAAAAGTGCTCTAAAAAAAGTCAACTCATATAATTAAGCAACCAAAAAATCTCCAAAAATCACTACACTTAGAGTATTACATTTCAACCAATCACAAAAAAATTCATCCGTAGATTGTCAATATCTTATTCGTAATTGAATTACAAAATAATTTTGAATTTCACGTTTCAAATTTTATACAAAATTATTGGTAATAGCAATCATAGATCTAACCGTATGGATAGAATCTAAAATTCATAATGTACAACTTTTATTCATATATCAAGTTCAAAATATCCCTTTAAGTTGCATTTTATAATGCATCTTTGCAAAACTGCCGAATTTGGAGAGGGCTCTAGGCATTTAGGGGTTAAGCATTTCAACCTATATAGAGCGCTGATTTTCAATGATGAAAAATTGCAGCACATAAAACTTTGGGTTTAATAACCAAGCTCAATTTTTAATTAATTTTTTCACGATGTATGATTTTGTTATAAATTTTCAAACTTAATATTCATGGACCACTATTGATGTTAGTAGATGTACCAATAAGTGTCTTTCATTTCTAGTCCAATCAGATTGCTAACTTGGTATTCATAATTAATGCTTTTGATAACTAGAATGGGAACTCCTGAAGTTGGAAAAGGTACTTTTATAGGTGACCAGAATTGGTACCTAACAGTTTCTGGTGCTTCTACCTTACCTTCCATAATATGACACTCCGTAATACTCCTATGTCCCATAATAAGCTTCTCAACCCTCAAAATAGAAGAATTAACTAGTGTAATGGTGTGGACATTTTGTGCAATGGTGTGAATTTTGAGTTAGTAGGAGTAATAGTTTAAGCAAACAATAAGCTTAATATAGAACAAATAGTTTGAGCAATCAGGAAGTTTATTATGGAACAAAAGAAGTATAGTCTACCGGCCTCCAGAAAGCCATCAAGGCAAAAGAAAACTCTTTTTTATCTACGGGATGTAATTTCTCATAATTCCCTCAGCCGAGGGAAAATGGTCGTAATGGGGATTATGAACATGTGAACCCTAATTGACACATAGGATTCGAACCTAGTACCTCGTAGCAACAACTTCACAAACTTTCATGTGATCTGTATGTATTGTACACCAGGGATACATTTCGTGATGTTAGTCTTTACGTCGGGATAATCAATCGTCCCTTGTGGATTGCAAGATAATCCCCCTCGAGCTTCGCCCTTGGATGATTATTCTTGCAATCTCTTCTAGATTGTTGATTACACTATACATAACATTTTATAACAGTAAGGTTTCAAACCCCTTATTGCTTGGATCGAATTTTACAGATAAAGTAACTTTTTGGAACTATGGTAAGAGAGGACATTTGGCATCATATGAGGGAATTTTGTAAGAATCAAACAAGGAAAACTTACTTAACCGCTAAAAGCCTGAGGAATATTGAACAAAATATAGATGTGTTATAATATGTGCCTTCTATATGTTTGATGAAGTTTGGTTCAATAACTCAAATGTAGGGCATCATCTCTACAAATTATGCATACAGTCAAACTTCTAAAAAACACTTTAGATTTTTTTTTAATGAATTTAAAAGCATTATCCTTTGAAAATTTGTATAAATTATAATTTTCACTTTTAGAGTTTAAAATTTAGCATGATTAGTAAAAATTGGTTTATCTATTGTAAATTTCAAAAAAGCAAAAGAAACAATGGAGGGAACATCATTACTTTCTCCAAATAGCAAATTTTATAACACTAAGACTTTTTACCCCTAAAATATTTGAGAGGCTTAATAATGTAATGACATGATATAGTCTACCCTATATATCACTATATCATGTCATTACATTATTAAGCCTCTCCATTGATGACATGATATAGTCTACCCTCCATAATATGACACTTCATAATATAGTGATATTATTGTTTCAAGCAATACACATGTGACAAATCATTTATGTGACTAATCCATATTTGTCACCTTGAAGTTAGGGCTTCCCAAACATGTCATAATAAATAGGGACAACTGTACTTCAAGATTTTTGTATTTTTTTTAATATTTTGAATAAAGCTAGGATAGCAATATAAAAAACTATCACGTAACTAAACATTTATTCTCTTATCCATATTTTCGACATAAAAATCATGTGAATTTGAATTTAACACTATTTTTATCCAAATATGGTTTCACCATCCAATTTATGATTTTTCCATGCTAATTTTGCAGTACGTAAATGTTCTTTTTAGTACTTTCTGGCCTTGAGAAGTTTACTTCCAAAAAATTACACTGGTGTGCAAAAGAATATAGGGTCCAAATAAATCTTGGAAGGTAATTTTTATAAATAAATTACATTAATATAGGATGCTCAAAATTGATTACAAGAATAAATATGAGAATAATCTTGAAATATTACTAATTATAATGAGAATTTATTTTTATTATTAAGGGTATTTGTAAATACCTTTTTTCATACGTGATACACAAAAAGTACAAAGAGCGACCTCCCCGAGTTTCTGGCATTGAAATGTCTCAAAAAAATACCCTACAGTACCCTATGAGAGTATGAGTAATCTCTCGTACTGTACTATTTCTTTTCCAATTTTTAAAATAGCATCCAATTGCGAAAAGTACCTGGAATTATGAATACAAATGAAACATGCTGTATATCAACAGCATCAGTAAGTACCCTTTGAGTCAATGTTGTTTTACATTGTACAGTACTGTACTATATATGATTCATAAAGCATTTATACTCATGAATGCAAATACATTCATCCAAAAGTGGCAGTACTACCTCAACTCCGCTTATATGTAGGAATAATTGATGTATTTGGAATAATATAATTGTGTGTTTGAATAATACTAAATAATACTAATGAATCTTACTAATTCCATATTTAATGTTAACCACCTAATTTTTAGTTCAGGCACTACAGGATGGCGATTGCAAAAACAAAATGGCTCTGGACATGATTTTCTTTTTTTTCCGTGCACTAGAAATGACGTTTTGAAATGCACTAAGATCATGAGACAAAAACTTTTAGGTGTGTCCATATCTTCATGAATGCGAAAGAGTCCACATCTCAGAGACTGTGATTAGTGTACCTTGCCGTAAGTTAGAGAACATGAGATCATGCAAGCAGTGCATGAGGACCATGAAAACTGTGCTGCCTAGCCATGGTCAGTTTCGACATGGATTAGTACATTTATGTCACATTTGTGCCATGTGTCATCTTGTGATTGGTTTATAGTGATGTGAACCTCTCAAAATCTGACGTAGACATCTAATTTTGATACTGGGCTGTCTGAATCGGATCCTCACATTCGGCATGAACGCGTTTCACCAGTCTTACACAAGCCAGTCTGGACAAAACTGATGCCAACCACATCATAAGGTAAAAAGTAAACATACAGTGACTCACAAAACCAAGTCAGTGTTTGCCCATGCATAGTATAATCTGAAATATCTACTGCATTAATGAGGATTTAGAGGTGTCATCAAGAGTAAATGATAGGTATCCAGGTGTCTACTAATAGTCATTTAGAGTCATTTTTCAACATGACAATGATCCTAAACATACATGGAAAACAATGAAAGAGTGGTTATCTAAACAACTTTTCAATGTTTTAAAGTGGCCCGCTCAATCACCCGACCTAAACTCTATAGAGCACCTATGGGCAACACTAAAATAGAAGCTCAATCGCTGTTCAACACCTCCAAAAGGGTCTTTTAGAATTATGGGAGCGTGTGTTTGAGACTTTCCATTCTATTACTTCCATAGTGTGGGAAGCTCTATGAGAGCATGCCACGAAGAATGCGGGCAGTTATTTATGCAAAGCGCAAGTGGACTGATTTTTGAGTGTGTATAAACTCACAAGTCCAAAACTGAATAAGTGAGGGGCTTGATTGCAAAATTTGAGTGCTTCCATATATTATGAGTATTTTGTTTTCAATTCCCATGTGAATAATCAATAAAATTTATACTCTCTAAAGTGATTTTATGTTTGTTTAATTATTCACTCCATGTGTTGGCATTGCTTATTTACCCAAAAACATTCAAACACGACTCGGTTTTGTGAGTCACTGTAACATTTTTTAGCAACCCCAGTGTTCACCCTTGGGAATCAGCATTGCAGGTCGAAATCATTGCAAGAATCATAATCTTCTAGAGAATCAAAGCCATCTCTAGCTATTGGTGTTTGGCAGCTCAACAAACTTCTATATTTTAATAGTTTCTACATGTTCCACATCATCAATTTTCTGTTCATATGTTGATTCTCTACACAAGCAAAAGGGTATGCTGGTATGCTGCAATACTACCTAAAGAATGTTATGTAGATCTAATTTGTTTGCACCCAAAATAGCTTGAATTATTTTGAAATTTATCTTCAAACTCGGAGTTCCACCTGTGGTTCTCCCAAATTTTCAATGCCACCCTCATTCAAACCAACCAAAGATGGGGAAGACTAAAGGGAACCAGCTTTCAACTGTTTGGAGTAGATTTCATTATTAGAACAGAAATTATGTTTAACGATTCTCGCCACTGTTCGTTTGGAGTGGATTTCATAATTAGAACAGAAATTATGATTTTTGATTCTCACCACTGTTCTTATGACGATTCCAGCGCATTAATATATGTATTATTTGGATACCACATGAATTATTGAAGTTCATGATTACATGATTACTAGATTACATAATTTACATCTAGCAGTAAGAACTTATACTACCGGTGGTACAAGACTATTACCCCCTGATTTGCATCTTTCATGTAAACATCTCTGACTGCAATAAAACCTATAAATATGCCCCGTGTTTGAATGATACTTGCATTATGAATGGGTCAATTTTCAACCCACTGGAAAAGGACAAATGGGTCCCTACCTTACTACAAATGTGGGCTTTCAAGTACACAGTAATATCAAATAATAGCCAGACTACAGTACTCCAATTTGGCTACAAATTTAAAACTAAAAAAATAAAAACACTACTTCCAACATGACTTCTCTCCCAAGCTGGAAACATAAGGCCCACCGCACAAAACCCCAAAACCCTAGGCCCAATGACTTTCAGCATGCCTATTCTCGGAATGTAGCATTTTCCACAAATGTGAATACTCATTAGCCAATGATTTGTTCTCTTCCAAGCAAATTGCCTGTCCGCACCAAATGAACTTCCGAAGAATTGAATTCACGAGTCTTCTCTCGTATGATGAGGCAAGTTTCAGAATATTTACACTAGATTACTGCTCCTCAGCTTCACAGCTTGTGCAGTCTCCGCATAAGCCTGCCATACAAAGGAAAATGAACACAATGGGGTCCAATATCTCATGTGGTTCAGAGTTCAATTCACAACAGTATGTTACACAAAAAGAGAACCACAGAATTGCTAACCTTTTGAAGTCGAAAGTGAATATTTCAAACGCAAGTAAAAGTGAGATATTGACCATATTGAAATATCAATGGTTTCAAACTCAAGTAAAAGTGTGTAAAACCTGCGGTTCCATTGAAACCATTGAAACCATGGTCAATATTTGAAATATCTCCATTACTCACTTTTAATTGATTTGAAACCATTGAAATCATGGTCAATATTTCAAACTCAAGTAAATAGTGAGGAAAACCTGGATAAGAGAGTCGAGGTGGGAGGGTTAATACTTGCGCTGTTTTTGTTGCTTGCGCCACCACCATGCAACAAGCCCAAAACCTGAGCCCGCCATAAGAATTCCAAAAAAGGCCCCTTTCATTAATAAACCACCGCCGCTGCTAATCTCTGCTTCTTCTGCCTCACGTCCAAGTTTCGCTGAACGTTGCAGTGATGGCCCATACCAGGTTGTCAAGAATTTGTAAACTGCGTCATGGTTCCAAACTGGCTCCAGCACATTGGTCCCTGCAAAACAGTCACTGCATAGATGCTTGGTTGGCCACACAGTCCTTGGAGACTCAGAATCTCCTTTTCCAGATTCCAGTTCTTCTTTTGCTAGACGTATGTTTACCTGATATTCAAGCCCACAACAGATGTGTGAGGAGATTCGTCACATCACTATTCATTTAGGCAGCCACCAGAATCAAACAACACGGAACTTGCCTCAACAAGGAATAAGGAGAATAAGAAACCACACCTCATTGTGTGCCTGCCAGAGCCATATCACCAAGTCCCGTTTTGTCTTCGTTGAATTAACCACGCTGATTTAATCATTACAAATGAATAGGTCAAGCCAATTGAACTCTAGAAAGCTGTCTCACAAAGTCATAGGTAAAGCTGAGGCATAGGATTCACTGAGTCTGCACAGCGGCCCTATTGTGTAAGGGCTGAAAAAGAGTACAAGAAATAGGAATAGGTTGGGCAAAAATAGTGCAGAAACTTCACATAATGGAGACATTCCGTACCAACCAAAGCACAAAATAGGGGCACTACTTTTGCCCAACCCTCTGAATCTATGGGTGGATTGGCCCCTACAAAAGGATCAACTGTCTCTTTCATAATCTAGGGTGTAGTGGTAGATACATCAGAAATTTGCATGAGCATTACATCATAATAATATTTCTAAAAATATTTCGTCAGTGTATCAATCTTAATATTTCTAAGAAGATTACATCATAATAGTATTTTTCAACATTTATTACTGTCACATAAACACAATATATATTGGTATATATCGATATAGTACCTGGAGCTCATTTCCAGAAAGTGTTCCCGGCACTCTTTGCACCTGAAGAAATGGTCAACAAACCCACGAATTGCCAAAAATGCTTCTGTGCTTTCAGAATCAGATACTCGAGCACTCAGTGAGTGAAACAGGAGCCACAGCCCACAGCTGCATTACCCACACCTTGCTTAGATCTGCTCAAAAGCCCAAATTGACTCATCTGTGGTACAAAATCCATTTGAAGTAACACCTAATGCCATACGATATAATAGAAAAATACTGAGCGTAGAAATTTCCAACTATGCACAAAAAGGCTCAAGTCTCAAGTTGCAACTTCTGAAAAGCCACAAGAAGGGGGAGATGGTTACTTGTAACCCCGATTGTCACCCCGGCAAGATACCTACAAAAAAAAGAACTCCGTCAATAGCATGGCATGAAGTAAATCTGAAGTTTGGAACATACTACAAACTCGATTCTCACACTGACGAAATGAATAAAAATTGGCTGATCATTGAAACAATTACACTAGAATTCCAAAGTAAAAATGACGATGCGGGTGGTGATTATTGGTGCCATACTAACCCAAAAATTTGATGGTGAAGACTTTCCACACAGGTGATATTTACTTAGGACTTCCATCGATGGCTCACCCTCAGACCATAAATCATCTAAATCCACTAACAGGCCGGCAGTACCCTTCCTGCACCTGATACCCGAGCATAGAACGACTGTCAAAATCGGAAGCATCAAGGAAAAACTCTGAAAAGACAACAGATCCAAATGCAACACCATCTAGAGAATATAATATATGCTTCCATGTACAAGAGATAGTGGCCTCAGTGCAGCAAAGAATTGAAGAGGGTCCACATTTATGCATTTCCATAGAAAATAAGCGAAAAAAATGCACACGGAAAACGTGGGAATAGATTCCTACCTTTTGGAGGGGTGATGAGCAACAAGAAGTTGCAGATATCGAACCAAGGGCCCTCGACTCTCCCAAGTCAGGAGCTGTCATTCCCCCAAAACGAGTTAGAGAACATACCGTGCATGCATCTTTCCAATAATCAAATTGTGCATACATGGTCACAGTTCACATTTTAAAAGGATTGATGAGAACACCAAAATTTCACACCTAGCGAAAATTTCGACCTTACAGAGACTCAAAACGACGACAGTAGATATTTCTCGGGGACAGCACCTACTCATGTGAGTGTGCAAAAAGGGTTTTAATTGGCACATCGCCATGCAATGTATACATAAGCTATGCATATTATAATTTGCAGATATATAGATACACAAGTGAAATTTTCAAGGTTTAGAGCAATTGAATTTGTATGGTAGGGCTTTATAAACTCGATTATAATTGTGTATGCATATTATAAGCTGTTGAGAAAAACCATGTATGTACATGGGGTTTTTATAAGAGGTTGTGAACGCTCATGTCTCCTCAAGAATGGTGCACCGCCCGAGAGATATTTGTAGTTGGAGGAAGAAAGGACAAATAAACAAAGCTCCATTTTATATTATAATTCATCATGAACTAAAAAAGCGTGTGAAAGATGTTGGTTCACCTTTTCATCGATGATTATCTGGAACGCTGCAGAAGTGGCTTCTTCAGTGTCATGAATAGATGCAGCCATCTTCTCTAGCACAAACACGATAAACTGGGTCAGGGAAAATACCATTTGTAGTAAAAGCAAGCAAATAGATTGCGTCAGGAAATTTCAATGTAACACAAAAGATACGATAAAGACCTGCACGATTTCACGAATCGGTGTCTTGCCAGCCTCCACAGCATCTACTGAAGCTACATCACTTAAAGAATATGCTCTAATCCGAGCATACACAAGAGCATGTTAGTAATCTTCTGGAAGACAGGTCAACAACCAACTAGAGCGTCTAGATGTCACACAATCCAAAAGTCCAGCTCACAGGAGCGCAAGGTGACTTAGTGCCTTCACATTCTCGGCTGAAACGTGAAAATTATAGTTGCAGTGTAAAAATGATGCAGAAAAGATGTGCTCTTGCATCAAGCTAATGCCTCAAAAGTATCTGATTCATGAGCTGTATTCCTTGCAATTGTGTTGATACGTTTGTGAAAAAGTCCCCATGATTTAATGCATACTTCAGACGAGTCTCTAGATCGAATATTGCATGCACGTACTTAGCAATTCGCTCGTTAATCCACTGAAGAAGCTTCTCTGCCGAATACGCATTCTTAACCTCCTCCAGCTCCTCGGTTTTCTTTACACGATCCCCACGCGCAACGGTGGGAGGAGAGGCCCAGATTAAAGTCGGATAATATTGGACTCCAAATCTTGTACACAAATCTTGATTAATCTGCACTGACAAAATAGTAAGCACACACCCTAGAAAGATTCTTCCACCAATCAAAGTTGCATAAAACTAATACCATAATCAAGCAGCTTACTTCTTTCAAAATTTGTTCCTCTACATACTCAGGATAATCCAAACAATGACCGGCTCGTTCTAAGCAGTCTGGTTGTTGTACATTCCCAAAAGCAAAGACACAGACACACAAACAAGGTTCTCCTGGTCAAATTAGCCTTCATAGAACCTTTTACAACCACAAAAGGGGAGCAAGTTGAGAGTCTCACAGTATTCGCGCAATCCACCCTGGCGAGGTACACTTCTCCCGCATGGACAGCACCAGGACCGTTGAAAAGCTTAGCAACTCGCTCGTAATGAGGCTGCGAAATTTCCCAAGCTCATCTCAGAAAACAAAGTACAAGATGCAAGATGCACAAAGTACAAGATGCCCACAAGGCGAAAAAGTAGAGTGCATGCAGGAAAAAATAGAATAGGAAGGACGAATTTGAGAGCAGAGGAGAGGGATGACCTTGTAATTTTTGCACGCACCGCACCTGCACCGTCCCAACAGATAGAATCACTACAAGGCAAGACGAGGCGACACAAGGAAGAAGAGTTTAAAACATTGCTTTTGCTAGAAGTGCACACGTAATGTACATCTTTGATTGCACTTAAAAAAAAATCGCAGAGTTTCACAATAGGAGGTTGATGATTGTCAATATACTTCAATTCACAGGACACGAACTTGACGATTGCCAAACCCCTTCCATTCACAACATACTTTTAAAATGTTGCATGATAAGAAGGTTTGTGATTCGCAATCCATGATATTCACAATTCAAATTCATAATCATAATTTTGTGTTACTTGCACTTTTCACATTGCCTGTGCACTTTTAATAGAAACTTTTAATAGGAGAGAAATGACGGTGGAGTCAGCGAGGCATACCAGTGAGCATAGAATTCGACCATAGCCCAAGGAGCAGGGGCAGAGGCGAGCGTGTCGTTAAAAGTGGCAGCAGTGAGCTCGTAGACTGGGGACAGGGGATCGAAGGGAGGGGCCAGAACCAGTTGATTGACAGCACCCGGTCTCGCGTGGGCCACAGGCAAACAGACGAAGAGCGCCAGGCAGAAGAGGACGAAGGACGCCATGATGGCCATTGCGGAGGTAGGGTTGATGTAATAGGGAATTAGGGTTTAGGGCTCACGTTGCTGCACGCCATACCATCCACCCTACTGACCTTCAAGCACAAATGGCGAACTTGCCAATCGTTTCCCTGTCCTGAAACGCATCAGACACCACGTTACTTGGTGACTGAACAAATCCCGAAAAGCATGACGCATACCAACTCCTTCTAGAACTCGTTGTTTCTAAAGCAAAGTCAATAAAATCCACGTTCTAATCCAGAAATACGCAGAGTTGCGATTCCCTCACTGAAAAGTATACTACTTTAGGGATTTCCTTCAACCAATGCTCTCACAGCTTGAAATTATCAATAATCAACCACCCGCAGCAACAAGACTCGTAGTTAAATTCACTGTGTACAGTAAAAACAACATGAATATACAGGTTTGCAATTCCTTCATTACACCACTGATAAATTTGACAACATTACAGATTGCTCTCACAGCTCAACCCATTTGAAACTCTCAACAAGCAACAAGATCAAAAATTCAAACCTAAGAAGTCGCTGCGAGTCCTTTGCAGATCGAGGAATGAGTGTAAAGTGCACACGATAGTAGTCACGCACTCGCAGAGATCAGTAACCCTAGATTCCTACCGAGAATAACCCTACGGGAAGGAAATACACTCGTTAAATCACTCATTCCCTCAATAAGCCACTGATGAATTCGACTATTTCACAGATTCCCGTCAACCAATGCTCTCACAGTTTGAAATTCTCAACTCTACCAACGAGATCGAAAATTCAAAGCTACGAAGTCGCCACGATCTAGAGCAAAATCTAGGCCGGAATTGACAGGTCGAGGAATGAGAGCAAAATGCACACACACACTCGGAGTGATCCGACAAAAACCCTAGATTCTGACTGTATTCCGAATGGCACAGAAAAACCCTACCGGCAATGAGGAAACTAGCACCGTTGGGGTCGTCCAGCAGCTTGAAAGGACCCGCTTCTGCAGCACTTACTCCATGTCCGCAACGGAAGCTCCGCCCGAAATGCTCCCAAAGAGAATGGCAATGGTGAATTCCAACCCTTGGGAATCGTTGTGGAGGAGACGATGAACGCGGTGAAGGAAGATGCCCCCATGACCGCTGGGTCACGGTTTCCGGTCGCACAGTATCCATCACGATGTATACGGTACGCGGTATTCTATTATAAGGTATCAGGCCTTATTCCCATTCGTCTCAGAAAATGGTTGAATGTCCCATGACCATCCCCATTTCGTATAAGTTAGCAGACAATGTACCCAATGCCGATAATTTCTAGACACGGTAGCCATTCTAGAACGTAAATCTAGGGAGACCAGAGATGGTTTATCATTTTGGTCAACAAACAATAAAGACTCTATGATGTGCTTAGATTTGCATTCTAAAATGAATGCCACGTCTAGAAATTATCAGCATTGGGTACACTATCGAATTGGGTGCTCCTACCTTAGATGCCCTCAACAACTATCATTTGAAATCAATCACTTATAATTTTCAAGAAATTTAAAACCAATTCCTTGTGATTTAATCCAAAAAAATTACATGTGAGTCAAATAGGGGCTTTACAAATGATATTCTAAAAAATCACTTTTGGGTAGAATGACCCGAGTGTTACGAACAGTTCGTAACAGCTGGACGATCAGAACTGAGAGGAAGGGAGGAATGGTGCACACAGACGGTTAAGCAAGGCAGACGGTTACATTATCTCCTATATAGCCAGTGGGAGGAGTTTTGTCTCCCACACAACATATTATCAATAATGATCTGTTTCAACTTATAACCCATGCTTGTGTTCGATCCGTAGATCGGAGTGTCGATAGTTCATGAATCATGACATTATGTTGCGTCTTAGAACTGTCCATACTCCGATAATAACTGGTGTGGTTTTTATTCGAGGGATAATAGGGTATAAAGTAATACAAGAGAACCAAATGGACGAGGCATTGGAGAAACGAGTAAAGTTCCTACTCAAGTGTATCCTTGGGTGTCTCAATTATTTCCGACGGTTCAATGTGCATATGGCTGAGCTCCTAGAAATCGACGCAAATTACCTGGAATTAAAGAAGATTACGAATAGCGTGACGCTCAAAGATAAAATTATGATAAGATTGATCATCCGTAGTATCTGGTCTTGAACACATTGTGGTTTTAATTTCTCTTTTCTGAAAATCCGATGTGCACTGGCTAACCCGCTCAGAAGCTATGTGCACTGGTATTCCTCAACGGAACCAAAATGCAATGGGAATAACGATGGCGGAACTGCAAGTAGTTTTCGAAGCAGGTAGTCGTGACTGTCGGAGGAGAAGCAAGCTCGGGGCAGTCACCGTACAAATGGATCCAGCCGGGTCTGCCGCAGAAGCAAGCCCTGCACTGCGAGAAGTGGAAGGGTCGGAGTGGGCCACGTTTATCCAGCAGCAGGTTCAGGCGGTCTTCCAAGCAGCGGTACCTCATATGGTACAACAAGTTTCTGAACAGGTAGTGGCAGCACCACCGGCGGCTACTCCCACGCACGGATCTTGGGGCGAGGAATCAACTGGAAAAGGATCGAAGGTAGCAGCGCCCGAGAAATTCTCCGGTAAGAAGGGCAATGAGGTGTACAAGTGGTTTGCTCAGTTGCGACTTGTTTTCCGGAGCAAACCAGGAATGTATCGCAGTGACGAGGATAAGGTCGCTTTTGCACTTTCCTATATGATAGGAGCCGCACAGAATTGGGCAATGCCGATTCTCTAAGCTCTAGATGAAGGTCGTCCTCATGCGTTACTGACTAACTACCAGACTTTCCGAGAGGCAGTAATTGCAATGTATGGGGACATGGATCGAAAGAGTAGTGCTGAGGATCGTCTCAGTAAGATTCGACAGGCTGGGTCCGTGGCTACCTACATTTCAGCATTCAACGAGCACGCATCCCAAGTCGATTGGAACGAATCGAGTCTGGTGGCACGTTTTCGAAGTGGACTTAAGGACGAAGTGTTGGATTCAATTGCGGCTGCAGAAAACCAACCACGAGGACTAGCTGAATGGATGGCAATGGCGTCGAGGATTGACGACAGATTATGGATCCGGCGTCAACACCACCATCCATCAGCTTACAACTCCTCCAATTCCGGCGGTCACCTCGGACAGTCTTCGACAACCACTCCTGTTTCGGCACCAACTCCGATGGAGATCGACGCAATTCGGGGAACAACTACAGCATTGGCGAGGACGGCCGCTGAGCGTTTGGACTATCAGCGGTAGGGCAAATGTTGGGGCTGCGGAAAAGTGGGACATGTTCGAGCGCGGTGCCCAGTTAATCCTTCCAAGCCACTGACATTGGCAGCATCCAGGGAAGAAGAGATCGGTGGGTCGGGGGAAGATCAGACCCGGGACTGACCACATCGGTCCAGTACCCGGGTAAATCAAGGTCTGCGGAAGGAACAGCATTATACTTGAGGGCTACTATCGACCCGGAAGCCCACTTGACGTTACAAGTTTCCATTAACTTTTCGAAGACTATCGCCCTTGTCGACTCCGGAGCCACAGGAGTATTCATGCATCCAAAGTTTGCACAGAAGTGCGGAGCAACAGTGCGACTAAAGGAAATTCCAAGGGAGGTTCGCGTCATCGATGGAAGAATTATTAACTCAGGACTCATCACACATGAGGCTACATTTAAACTAACAGTAGAAGATCACCAGGAATTCTTGGTGGCTGATATCACTAACACAGGGCGTTATCCATGCATTATGGGTACTCCCTGGCTAATACGTCATGATCCAAGTATCGTTTGGTCGAAGAAACAAGTACGGTTTGACTCTGCATATTGCCAGGAAAGTTGCTTTTCTCGGTTGAGAGACGCTTCAGGAATCATAGGAACGAGTGTTGGGAAGGGCGGGGACCGACCTCAGTGCCCTCACACCAGCAACGGGAATTGCCAACATAAGGATTGGCGGAAGGCTCCATCTTCTCTGGTTGAGAGAGACCTCTCACTCATCAGACGCTCTGCACCAATATATGCTATGATCTCAGCAACAGCATTCCACCGGTTGCGCAAGAGCTCCGATGTGTATCGTCTTGAGATTTTCGAGTTAGCCACGCACGAACTCGCCGGACAGATTCCGCCGGAATATGCGGATCTCCACGAAGCCTTCAGTGAGGCGGCATCGAACCAGTTACTAGAACATGGAAATTCCGACATGCAGATTTACTTTAAGGACGGTGAAGAACCCCAAAACACAGGCCTACGGCCGATGTCGTCAGTCGAACTCGAGGAGCTTCGGCGATATCTGGAGGAAAATTTGGAAAAAGGCTGGATCCGAAGGTCTAAGTCTCCTGTATCGGCCCCTGTTGTGTTTGCAAAGAAGAAAGACGGATCTATTCGGGTTTGTATTGATTACCGCAACCTGAATCAAGTCACCGTGAAGAATCGGTATCCGCTACCCCTTATTCCTGAATTAATTGATCGACTAGCAGAGGCTAAGTTTTTCACAAAACTCGATATCAGGCAAGCATATCATCGAGTACGAATGGCCTCCGGTCATGAATTTAAAACCGCGTTCAAAACTCGATACGGTCTTTTTGAATATCTGGTAATGCCATTTGGATTGACAAACGCTCCAGCTCAATTTCAGGCTCACATGCAGGGCATATTTAATGACTTATTGGATATATCGGTGGTGATTTACCTTGATGATATACTCATATTTTCGACTGATATGGACGCACATCAACGGCTAGTCAGAGAGGTTCTTACACGGCTGCAACACCACGGTCTTTACGTAAAAGCATCAAAATGTGAGTTTCACCGAAGCTCGGTGGAATTTCTTGGTATGGTTGTTTCCAACAAGGGAATAGCGATGTGTACAGATAAAATTCAGGCAATTCAAGACTGGCCAGCTCCAACGACAGTAAAAGAAGTTCAAGCCTTCTTGGGCTTTGCAAATTTTTATCGACGCTTTATTCAAGACTACTCCCGCATTGATGTACCTCTCACAACCCTCACTCGCAAAGGTCAACGCTTCTACTGGTCTCCGGAAGCACATGCGGCTTTTGAGGATCTGCGTTCACGATTTCTTCGAGCTCCAATACTGACTCATCCTAAATTCGACCAACCATTCATAATCGAAACCGATGCTTCAGATGCCGCTACAGGAGGAATCCTATCACAACAAGCCGACGACGGGTATTTACACCCGTGTGCATACAGGAGTTCCAAGATGTCTCCAGCTGAACAACAATATGATATTTATGACAAGGAGTTGCTCAGTATTGTCCTTGCGTTTCAAGACTGGAGAGTATACTTGGAAGGGTTGCCACACCAAATCATGGTCATCTCTGATCATAAGAATCTCGAACAATTTTTAACTACAAAACAACTCAACCGTCGTCAAGCCAGATGGTCAGAATTTCTCTCAGGTTTCAACTTCGTCATTCAACACCAATCTGGATCACTAAATGGAAGGGCTGATATGCTATCTCGATGCACTCGACTTCGAGCTGACTACATTGACACCTCAAAGCCACTCTTGAAATTGGCCGTACTGGAATCCACGGAACTCATATGGAATGACAACAAAATCATGGAGCAGGTTAAGTCTGCAACAGCTACCGACCCGACCCTGCAACCCATGCTAGCGTTCTTTACTCACAATCCAGATTCTCATCAGCAGTCATCGACAACGCGAGGAAGCTTTCCGCATTATCGCCTCTGTGATGGTATTCTGTACTTCCGTGACACCATGCTCGTTCCTAACAATGACGTCTTGCGCCGCCAAATTCTTTGTTCTCGCCACGACGCTCCAGCTGCTGGTCACCCTGGACGAGCGAAAACATTGGAGTTGGTATCCAGAATGTTTTATTGGCCAACTATGACTCGCTACGTCCACCAATACGTTGATGGCTGCGATCTCTGTCAACGGTCGAAGGCTACTCGACATCCTCGATATGGTTTATTACAGCCGATTCCTGCAGCTGAGGCACCCTGGAAACGGATATCGGCCGACTTCATCGTCAAACTCTCCATTAGCAATGGTTTTGACTCAATTCTCGTAGTGGTGGACAAAAATACGAAATTGGCACATTTTATTCCCACTTGCGAGAATATTGACTCCAACGAAACAGCCACGCTGTACCTCCACAACATCTGGAAACACCACGGGCTTCCTGATGAAATAATATCCGACCGCGGCCCGGTATTCGTTTCTAAATTCATGAAACGACTATGTGAACTCTTGCGTATTCAGCCTTCACCGACTACAGCATTCCACCCGCAGTCTGATGGGCAAACAGAAAGAGTAAATCAATCCCTGGAGCAAATTTTACGAATATTTACATCTCGTCAACAAGACGACTGGTCAGATCTCCTTCCAATTGCCGAATTCGCTTATAATAATACGGTTCATTCAGCCATAGGAGTATCTCCATTCTACGCTACCTACGGCTACCACCCACGGCTGTCCTTCAGGAATTCTACTGCATCCACAATCCCGGCAACAGAAGAGAGAATTCGGCATCTCTAGGAAGTACATACAGAAATAAAGTCAATGATTAAACTAGCTGGAGAACGAGCTGCTCAACAATACAACCAACGACATCAACCCCATCCCAACTTCCAAGTGGGCGATAAGGTACTCCTGCGACGAGATAATATTCCTCTTGCAGTACTATCACTGAAACTGGCTCCAAAATTCTTAGGTCCATTCTTGATCACTGCTAAAATTTCTGACTTGGCTTACCGGCTACAACTCCCAAACACATTGCGAATCCACAATGTCTTCCACGTCTCACTACTTGAGAAATATCGCCCGGACACAATTCCAGGACGTCACCACAAGCCACCTCCACCGCCTATTATCACCCCTGAAGGCAACATCGAATGGGAGGTCCACAACATCTTAGATTCCAGATACGCCGGACGAGGACACAAACTACAATATCTGGTGGCGTGGGAAGGATATGGACCTGAGCAAAACTCATGGGAGCCAGCTGGAAATTTAAGAAATGCACATGATATAGTCAGACTTTTCCATCGCCGTTACCCTGGAGCACCCGGACCACAATCTCAGACCTGTAGGAGGGGGTAATGTTACGAACAGTTCGTAACAGTTGGACGATCAGAACTGAGAGGAAGGGAGGAATGGTGCACACAGACGGTTAAGCAAGGCAAACGGTTACATTATCTCTTATATAGCCAGTGGAAGGAGTTTTGTCTCCCACGCAACATATTATCAATAATGATCTGTTTCAGCATATAATCCATGCTTGTGTTCGATCCGTAGATCGGAGTGTCGATAGTTCATGAATCATGACACCGAGGTAGAGTGACCTTATTTTGATTAATTTGAGGAATTTAAATCACCCAAATATATTTCATGAATCTAAAAATTAAAATGTTAAAATTAAATATGCAACCAACATACTTGCCTGAGTCCGATTCAATTAATTATAAGTACAATACCAATGTAGTACACCTATATACCATAGGATTTTTTTATGAAGTATTTCAAATACAAGATTTACCTTTACAGCATGAAGCAACACGTTTTTCATCCATTTGTAAATTTCATAAAGTTCTTTAGCTAATTATTGACAAATCAAGCGATTTTGATTTTTTTAATTATTCTTCAAGAATTATTTATAATTGACAAATTGCATTTATGTCTAATTGATGGTGAGGCGAGTTTTTATTTTGGAAATCAATACTTGAGCTGATTATAAGTATGGACAATAAAAGTGGGACATTTTAGTTTCTCTTTCAGGGGGTCAGTGTGTTAAAAAGTTAAGGATATAGGTGCGAACAACCACTATTTTATAGGGGGTATTACTTTCTTCTTCTTTTTTCACATGCTATCATTATGTAATTTTCTACTTTGGGTTAATTAAAAAGGGGCTTGCATTACTTATAATTCCAAATTACCTATTATTCCATACCCTATAGTACTTTAAAGATGTCCAGTGCCATTTTTGATACCCTATATTACTCTAAGTCCATTTATAATTTTTTGTCCCCATGTTTTTAAAATACCCTATCATTTGTTCGCACGTATATTGCTACTCCAACATATCACTACCCCCCCCCTGAGGTTTCTCTAGCAAAATGACTTTCTTCATTTTCTCGTAGGTGCCTCAAAAACCGACTTTACTTTTTTTCTGTAGAAACATGGAGGCTTCTTGAAATGCCATGGTAGAGCAAATGGGCTAAACTAAAGTCTCTAAGTGAATAGTAGGCTCTACAAGCAACGATGCATTAGGAAACATGGGCTAATTTTATAATAAAAAAATGATTCATAAACTTTTGTATTACTAATATGGTAGCATTTTGGCTACCAATTAACATCCATTGGCATTTATAAGGCTAATCTACAAAGCTGAAACAAGTCATAAAGGCTACAACACCAATATGGAGAGAATAAACGCATATATATTCATAATACTTGGATTCAAAATTAGGCCTTCATGAACTAGAGGTCACTAGACTACCCACTACTAGAAAATCCCGACCAAATCAATAGAAAATCAACAGTTTCTTGTTGTCCCAGGCATTAGCAATCACGACTTGACAAATTTAACAACTTCCTGTGAAGGGTTCAACAAATGTCTCCTAATTTCTGTTGGTTTTAGTTGTACAAGAAAAATTCTGATCGAATCAACATAAATAAAATAAAATAATTATATATAATAATATTATTATATTATAATACTTATTTTGAAGTTCTATATTGAAGTTTTATTTTGAAAAATGTTAATCCCAATTGTAATAATGTTCTAGTAGGTAAATTTACACTATGGTTTTGTTTCTCTTTTAATAAACTTGTTTCTAATGTAGATAGGAAATTTTGTCAAAACAAATAATTTTCAAAAAAGTTAAATTTTTTTTTGGATGTACATAAATGCCTACATGATCCATTGTAAAAGAAGATTGAATGTTTTTTTTTGCATCACTAAAAATATCCAAACTCCAAAGTTGGTTGTGAGAAAGAAAACTAACTAACTAACAAACAAACAGCTCCAATCATCACAATTTCGTTAAAAAATAAATAATTCAAAATATTTTGTAATTTTCTGTAGATACAGGAGAAAAAACTTGCATGAGGTACTATGAAAAACAAATTTTGGAAATAAATAAATTAATATTGCTAAAAATATCCAGAGTCCGATGTAAAAAATAATAATAAATTCATTGATTTGGATGAAGAAATCCACATGGTGTAATGGATAACTGCTTCATTTGGGGTTAGGAGGTCGGGGATTCGATTCCGGCCACCGTCAAGGCATGGACGAGGCCCAGGCAAACCGTGGTGGATCCCGTGGTACTGTTTGGATAATTCAAAAAAAATCCCAGGACAGTTCAATTTTTTTCCCCATGAACTCCAAATTGTCCCCCCAAACATTCCAATAATAAAGAAATCAAATCATCTGCCATTGAGTGGGTATTTGACACCTTGTCTCATGATTCTACAACCTTGGATGACTCAATTATATTGATATTATGCACTAGTGTACTTCTCTTTAATTAGATATTTATGTTGGAGAGCAGGAAAGAAAAAACGAGCATGATGTTGAGAGCGGAGGTCTGAAGCACAAGCGCTGGGCAGTGATGTGTGTGTGTGGCGAGATCGTGAATGCTTGAGTGAAAACTGATTGAGCAATGAGGGTGATCTCTAGCTCCTCATCGTTGCAAAAACACGTAAATTTCTTTGTTGAGACAAGAATGCGTGTAGCTCTAGATCTGATTGAGATAGTAAGGGTGTTGGAACTCTCTGCACATTAGATCTGAGCGGGCGTACATGTGCTTCTAGATCTATATAGCAAGCTTCCCCAAGGCTCAGTCGGCCGTGACCTGCATCGACACACAAGCATTCAAACCTTCCCTTACAAACTCGGATCCGTCTAGCCCCATCTACTTTGAAGTCAGCCCAACAATCTCTCAGCAAACTGCACCGTAGCCCAGCACAGCAGACCCGCATTTTCAGCCCAACGGGAGCAGAGCAGAAGGAATGTGTTGTCAGCACCGCAACCATCCAACATCAACACTTATCCGCACCATTCCACGCAGAACCCGCTGCACGATTGCTCCAATAGACAAGAAGATCCAGATCAACCGCCTCACAGCAACTCGCATCACTGCACCACCTCTCCAGACCTGCACCTACCAAATAGAGATTTTTTTAGCCGACATATATGCACCCCTTCACTCTCTCCCCCCTCGATTCATCTCTCACCTTCATTGCTTTTATCAGTCTGATCTAGTTTTTTTGACTTGAATGTTATTGCATTTGGTTAAACCCCCCGCTCTAGCTTGATTGTAGCATTTGCAGATACCGCCTAGCAATTGTTAGATTTACCCATCCGTGCCCCGCTTTCCAGCTCCACAATTTAGACTCATACCCATAGATTTTCAGTGGTACCCATAACCGCACCCCTAGCCTTCTTGTTAGATTACACCCCAAGCTTCTACTGCAGATATGTGCCCTAATGCCCAGTCTAATCTGCATCCAAAGTCGTCACTACATTTTGCAGCCAAGCCAACACTCCCGTCTCCAATCCTAGACCGATTCTAGATCCTCTCTTTACCCTAGCAGCAGTGGCACTCCAGGGCCACTGGATTTACACATTTTCCAGCTGCATCTGTAGCAAACCCATTCCCCGTTTACTCACCCCCTCTGTGATCTCTTAGCATAGTTCGCAACCCCAGCTGATATCCCACTTTCTAAGCCTTTTCATGCACCCCAATCTGTTATCCAACACTCGCTTCTAGATCCACACCCTGATAGTAGTAGCGCTCCTTAGTGTACAATGCATTGCGCTTACCTTCTAGTAGCTAATTCCTAAAACCCAAGTTCAAGCAGCGCACCTAAACCCTAGTCCAATAGCACCTTGAGCCCGGCTAGCCAGCGGTATTCCCCTGTCGACCCTGCCTCTGCTGGCTTCTTTAGCCTGCACCCTCTCCTTTCCCTTTAGCTAACTCCCCGGCTAATCCAGACCCCATCGTAGTAACCCTACATACTTGCTCAAAGCCATCGGAGCAGTACCCTTGTCAATTCCACCACCGCCAGCAGCTATAACCCTCTCTATGATCCCACCTCAGCCCCATCAACTGGCAACCCACTTTGGCAACTACAACAACACAAAAGAACACCCAGCCAGAATTGGAGCACAACCGTGCCATCCGGGGATCAGCAGCGCCCAAACCACAACACCTCAATTTGAGTGCAAGTACAACAAAGCCGCAACAACCCAGTGCCGCCCACGATCTTCGAAGAGCTCCACACCACCCGATAACTTTGCAGCGCCGTGAACTTCAGACGCCCATGAATAAATTTGCAACCAACGACCCCAACTTCCAATACCGCAAACATACTCCAACGCTCCCCTAGGTAAGTGCCTTCAGTCATACCCCCTCACTACGTGTCCTCTCAACCTACTAACAATTACTTGCACCATTGAAGAATTTCCCTGCAAACTCTGGTGGGTATCTAGAAAAGTTGGAACAAGTACAAAAAGACAGTGAAAGGAACCAAGGCAATCAGCCTGGATTAGGCCCATTGAGCAGCATGCCATGGACATTGACACGCCTTCTACAAATCTCAAAAGGTTGCTGGAGGCAAAAGCAGCAAAAGAAGCCAGAAGCAACAACGGGAAAAAGACCAGAAACAATGAGGAGACCACCACAAACACCAACAACCAAGAGCGTGAAGAAATAGAGAATGAAGAAACCGATGCTGGATGGAGTAGGAAGCTAAAAAGCGGCAGTGCGTTAAGCAATAACGGACACAACACCCAACAAAAAACGAAGCACCAGGAAGGGTCAAAGAAGTATGCGACAGGATGGTCTACCAAAGTGCGAGTGGCAACAACGAACAAGGAGGGCGACACAAGGAAGGCCATGACAACAATAACCAACAGTCAAGGCACAACAACCAACGATGGAATGAGAGAGACAACAAGCCAGAGAACGATGACCTAAGCTTCAATGACCCTGCCCTGACCTAGACACAAAACATGGAGATTGGACCTCGGAGAGCAAACTTTTGGATGGGCTTCAAAACTATGGAAACATTAAGCCGGGAGAATGGTGAAGGATTCATCTTTATGGACGAGTCACTAGAAGACATGATCACTAGAGGCATGGTCCCGGAAGAGGCCAAAGAAGCACAAGAGGCAACCGTGGCATATCCACGCACTCTACAAATATTTTACCCCAAGGAGAGAGAAGATGGGATTGTAGGACAACACTAGAACTTAATCCAAATCCCATTCGACATACCCATAGATCCCACCACGGGATTATCCCTAGACTTTCATGTGGAAATTCACTTTGAAGTCCACATGGAAACTCCCCTCCTCCATGATGACGTCAAAGCCATGGTCACACAACGCCTAGTGGACATGAACATACCCCTTGGCAGTTGGCACGGGCATCTTTGATCCAATGGCAGTGCTTTGCTTTAGCACCAAGAGAAGAGGACAAGGGGGAGTTTGGAATGGGGTAGTCAAATTACACCTTCTAAACTCCAAAATTGATGGCATCAATTTGCTAAGAGGATTGCGCCCCTCCATCCTCAAGTATGACACCATAGAGGGACACACAAAAACACCTTGTTCAAGAAGTTTTTTAGGCAAGGTTTGTAAAAGCTTTCACAGTGTTGCCAAAAACACTAACCTATCCGTTAAAATCAAGAGTGACAACCTAGTAGACACCATTGCTGGTGCACTCTTTTATGACATTTTGAGGAATAGTTTCCTCAAAACACAAGACTTCGAAATCATGGATGTTCAAAAGGCACTCTTGAGAGCCATGCCTTCATCATTGCACCCACTCCCAAGCAAGCGGAGAAAATTAGAGCTCACCACGTAGCCGCTAACCAAGAGATCATCATGCCACAAAAGAAGACCCACTACACAACACGCATCTCACCCGAGGCAAAGACTAAGAAAGATGCGTGGGGAAAGGTCGTATGTGAGCAGAGAGCGGAGAACAGAGAGCAGAGAGTAGAAATTAAAGAGCAGACTTTAAACATTTTCGCAGTCATTTTCAGGGTTAGGGTTCCTATAACCGTGGATTTTTTCATTTTTTTATTAATATTTTTTGGGAGAATTGGCATGTATAACCGTGGAATTTAGGAGAATTTAACAGTGAGATATAGAATTTTGGGTCATTCATCCACGGACTTGGATCACTCATGTAAGTTTGTTACATAAGATATTTTATCTAGCCAGGGTTGAATTAGGAGTGAATGAATTGACGTCTAGGAGTGAATGTTTAGGAGTGAATTAGGATTGAATGAATTCACAATATTTAGTCTAAAAGGGAATGAAGTGATGATGTTAATGTACTTGTGATGGATGTTTAGGTTCGTATGAAGATCTCATTTTGAATTCTAACATTCTCTCATAAACACCCATTTCGTTAAAAGTGCACATGCCCCTCTAAAATTGCACATTGTGAATTTTTGATAGGACACTGGATGAGTGAAAATAGCATAAAAAGGCTATGAAAATATATGCCAAAAAATAATGTAATTCTTGAATTAAGCCATTGGCAAATTTTGTGTTAAAAGAGTACATTGGGGTTCATTATATAAAAATTGTCCTCCACACAATTATTTAAGTTTTTTTAAATTTTTTTTTGGAGTTTCTAAAGTTTAGGTTTATGTTTTTGGAGTGTTTTAAATTTTACATGTTTTTATGTGGATTTTGCAATAAGTTAATTGCAAAGACGGCACTAAATCCAACCAATCTATACTACTTATTCTACAACAACTCCTTAAAAAATCCGATAAATGGTTAGGCGTATGCCTAACCCCTCAACATGTTTGCTAAAATACACTGAAAATAGCTTGCTAAAATACACTGAGAAATGCACACCATGTATTAAACTAAAGCAAAAGATTGTTTTTCCACCATACAACATATACCATAAAACATTGCAATTCTATTTTCCCTATATCCGGGCTACGTCGTTCTCCATACTAACTTGATGTTGCCAATTTATCATCTCTAAATGGTTGTAGAGATGATTTTTTGTGTCTCAATCACATCCAGGACTTGTGAGACCACGTGAACTAGAAGCCAAAGCCAAATCCACAAAACTCATCTTCTTAATCCACTCATTCCAAAATGGCTGCATCACAAAACAGATTAAATCAAACTCATGTTTAGAATGAAGTCCCCAAATGAAAAAACAAAATATTGTAAGATTAGCTAATCCTCCCCCCTCTCCAATCACTTGCAATTATTATGTAGGGCACTAAGTGACGGGGGTTAGCCATACGCCTAACCCCCTATCACTATAATTATTTGATACCATACCAAGTGAAGGGGTGTTAGATGTATGTTTAACCCATCTCACTTTTATTGATTTTTAAAATTGCAACTGATGGAGGATTAAACATATACCTAACCAACCTCCCCCCATTATCACTTGCAATTATTACCCAAATTAGCAAGTGATGGGAATTGCACATATGCCCAATCCCCCAAACATTTATAATTTTCAACAAAATAAATGTCTGGGGGTAAGGCATATGCCTAACCCCTCAACACTTACAATTTCTAACAAATTAGAATATCGAAGGGTTAGGAATAAGTTTAACCTTCCAACTTTTAAAAACTTTAACAAAATAAGATGTTAGAGGGTTAGGCATATGTCTATCCCACCAACACTTCAATTATATAGTAGAATAAAATATGGAAGAGTTAAACATACGCTTAACCCCCTATCACTTCAATTAGTTGTTAAAATACCAAGTGACGGTGGTTTAGTATACGCCTAACCCATATCACTTGAATCATTTGTTGCAATATTGAGTGATAAGGGTTAGGCATGTGCCTAATCCCTTTTAATTAATTTAAAAAATTACAAATCATAATAATTGAAAGTAACTTGTCATTACCTTCAAGTATTAGGTAAAATACCAAGTGATACAGGTAAGCATATGCCTAACCTCCTATCCCTTTAATTAAGTTTTAAATAACCAATGATAAGGGCTTACACGTATGTCTAAACTCCCCTCCCCCCACTGGCAATTATTTTTTAAAATATCAAGTGCTATGAATTAGACATAGCCTTAACTCCTGTCACATCAAGTAATTATTAAAATCGCATGTGATGAGGGATTAAGCATATGCCTAAAATCCCCCTGTCACTTGTAATTATTATGTAAACTATCAAATGGTGGAGGTTAAGCATATATTTAATCCCCCACTCATACAAAATCTTGTTTGATGTGACATTCTTCAATGGTTAAATGTCCATTGTGACTTGTTTTCTATGACTCAAAATTAATTTTCAGTCAGTAAAGACAAGTCATACCAAACATTTAATTATTAAAACATGTCACAGAGAACAAGATTTCTACTAGTATCTGTATAGCTTACAATCATTATGTAATCTTCTAAATGATGAGATTAGACATATGTCTAATCCTATCACTTTAATTAATTTTCAAAATACAAGGTAATAGGAGGTTGTGCATATGTTTAACTCTTTAATAGTTGGAATTTACAAAAATTATAGTGATAAGCGGTTAGGTGTATGCCTAACCCCTCAACAATTTTATTCTACATAAATTTATAATATGGGTCTATGGGAGGGATATACATATGTTAACCTCCAAACTCTTGTATTCTATAGATAAATAAAATATTAGAGAGGTAGGCATATACTAAAACTCTAAACTCTTGCAATTTGAAATAAAATAAATTACAAGAGGGTTAGGCATGTGCCTGACCCACTAATACTTTATTATGTAGCATAATAATACCTGGGAAGATTAGGCATATGCCTAACCCCTCAACTCTTACAATTTCTAAACAGAGTATAATATGGGAGGTTTAGGCATATGCACAACTCCCAACAATTACAATTGACTTCAAATAAAAGTTTAATCTGATTATAAATCTATATATAAACTTCACAACATAGGTTCAAATGCTGCCAAATGACTTTGGCGCGCCTCATGTTGTCAATGAGTGCAAATCCATGGAACAGTTTCCACAATTAATAAGTCAACTGACTAGCCGTTCGCTTCAGTGCGCAGTTTAATTACAGACTTGATAGCTTCTTCACATCGAATTATGCAACTACAGGAATAGTACGACTTACCGCACACACGGCTCTTCAATGAGCACAAGCGCCCTTGGAAACGAATACTCTGGTTCCAACAATTTCTCCCCGTCTACTCAAAATTACACAAACACAAGCTCGCCCTCGCAATTGGTAACCCTAATCGCTGACCAGGAAACAGAGTGCCGTTGTGGAGCTCTCCGAGGCGGGAACCCTCTGTGCATACCACTTCCTCGTTCCGTGCGCGGTTCAGGAGCCACGATTTCCACCTCCGCACGGTTTTGAGCTCGGTTCGGGAGCCAGGGTTTCCGCCGCCGCGCGGTTTGGTCAGTGGTTGGATGAGCCCTTCATCGTCTCTTTGATCCACCAAGGAGCCGCTGCGGGAAGGGAGCCGCTGCGGGAAGGGAGCCGCTGCGGGAAGAGAGCCGCTGCGGGAAGGGAGCCGCTGCGGGAAGAGAGCCGCTGCGGGAAGGGAGCCGCTGCGGGAAGAGAGCCGCTGCGGGAAGGGAGCCGCTGCGGGAAGGGAACTTTTATTGAGGTAATTGATGTACAGTAGTATTGCTAGGAGCCAAAGAGGTTCGGGTGCTAAATAATGGTGTGTGGGAAGAGGGGTTAGGCATGGGCTGATCTCTAGAGTGTCCTTGTGATGAGTTATCCCATATGGTTTGTCCATGGTGACCCCCTAGTGTACACTACTTAAGGTGGAAGGCCTTTGAGTAAAGATCATCTCTTTCTACGCATTCCTTGTGTGTGTGTGTGTGCCTTGTGCTCTCATCTCTTACCTTCAATAGGTTATGGGCCCACTCATGTGTGTTGCATGAGTCTTTGATTGCATTGAGGCAATTAGTTCGAGGTCGTTGCGGAAGGGGTTGATTTGGAGCTTTTGGGAGCATTTTGGAGCGTTTTGGAGGAGTCTTCTCTCTTGGAGGTGTACACGGGCTGAAGTTACACGTGGGAGCACTCTTCTTGGTCGATCTCTTCCTTTGGATTTCCAAGTTTTTCATTTCAAGCCTCTTTTGTAAGTGGAACGTCGTTTCGTTCAATTTGATGCACTTGTGGTCATACAAGTGATTTGTGAGGTGTTGAGGCTCTAAGGGAGGGTCTATGGTCTGATCTAAGTGATTAGGCACTTGCATTGAGGTGTTGCATGTGTTTCATAGCCTTGGAGTGCTCAAATTTTCATTTGGGGTTACTTTATGCACTTGGGCGCACAAAGGTGCGGTTTTGAGCAATTTCAATGCATTTAGGGTTTCAAGGGGCTTATGTGAGTCCATGAGCATTGATATAGTGCTATTGAGGGACACAAAGGTGTTGAGTACGTGCATTGAGTGATTGGGAACACTAAGGTGTTGATTTGGGTCAATCGGAGTAGTGGGAGCTCCATTGAGTGATTTGAGGTGTTTTGGTTAACATCTTTGCAATTTGGGTGAGCTACCTTTGCATTTGTGTGTTGGAAGGTGTATGTGGAGCACAAAGGTGCTGATTTGTTGTTTAGGGTTGAACTAGAGGCATCGGAAGCACAAAGGTGCTACTTTCTATCAAAAAAATCATAAAAAAAACGAGTGTGGTTATTGAGTTTGAGGGTTTAATTGAGTGAGGAGGCATTCGTGAGTGAGGATCATAGCATCTTATGAGGGTGAGGGTCCCAAAGTGGTGGACAAGTTCGATGGCGTGAATTTCCACTTGTGGAAGTTCAAAATGGAGATGGTCATGGCGGAGAAGGAGTTGTGGGACATTGTCGATGGTAGTGAGGAGCCCCTCAATCTACTACCGACCCGGGCGTGATGCAAGCATATTTGAGGCGCGAGAAGAAGGCATTTGCCATCTTGGCTCTCAATCTTTCGGATTTCCAACTCGCACACATTCGTTCGTGCAAGACACCCCGCGAGGCATGGGCCAAGCTTTGCAACATTCACGAAGCAAAGAGTTTGGCCAACATATTGTTTTTGCGGCGCAAGTTCTTCACCATCAAGATGGAGGAAGAAGACGACATGTTGGCGCACATCAACAAAGTCAAGGCACTCGCGGATCAACTCAACGGTGCGGACGTGACCATTTCCGATGGGGATGTTGTGATGACCCTTTTGGAAAGCCTACCACTCTCGTACGAGTATCTCATCGTGGCCATGGAGTCAAGGCCCATTTCGGAGCTCACATTGGACTATGTGATCTCGCGGTTGTTGCACGAGCTCTCGCGGTGAAAGGAGAATGAGTCTCGTGGAGATAGTGCGGCTCTCATGGCAAAGCAATCCAAGAATGGAGGCGGTGGGAGCTCTAGCGATAAGGCGTGCTTCTATTGCGGTAAGAAGGGCCACATTGCCAAGTTTTGTTACAAACGCAAGAGGGATGAGAAGGGGGAGAGTGCAAACAACACTAAAACTCGTGATGATGATGATGAGTATGCGTTTACTACGCGGTATGTCTCTTGGGATGCAAGCATGAGTGATGGCAAAGACGAGTATGCAATGATGGCAAGCAATGTATCGTGCAATGGTAGTACAAGTGATTGGATTGTTGATTCAGGGGCTACAAGCCACATGTCACCGCATAAAACTTGTTTTCATTCGTATGCTCTCATTAACCCAAGGAGGGTGATTTTGGGAGATGATACGGTGCTTGAGGCCATTGGCAAAGGCCAACTTGTTGTAGACACCGAGGTGAGGGGTCGTGTGAAGACAATCACTATCCAAAATGTCCTCCACGTTCCCAAATTAACGGCAAATTTACTATCGGTGCGGCAATTAGTGGCAAAGCACTTGAAGGTTGAGTTTAGTGATAAGGGGTGTTATGTATTGTCACCGAGTCGAGATGAGGTGGCCATCATTGAAGAACACGAGGGCTTGTACCACATCAACTTCTCGAAGGTGCATTCCAAGGAATCGGCGGCGTTGGCGCATTCAAACTTGAAGGACGACAAGTTGGCGCTGTGGCATCGTCGACTCGGCCATTTGAACATCAAGAGTGTGAAGACACTACGCGGCATGGTAAGTGGCATGGACCTTCATCAATTTATTGAGGTAATTGATGCAACGTAGTATTGCTAGAAGCCAAAGACGTACGGGTGCTAAATAATGGTGTGTGGGAGGAGGGGTTAGGCATGGGCTGATCTCTAGAGTGTCCTTGTGATGAGTTATCCCATATGGTTTGTCCATGGTGACCTCCTAGTGTACACTACTTAAGGTGGAAGGCCTTTGAGTAAAGATCATCTCTTTCTACGCATTCCTTGTGTTTGTGTGTGTGCCTTGTGCAATCTTCTCTACCTTCAATAGGTTATGGGCCCACTCATGTGTGTTTCATGAGTATTAGATTGCATTTGTGCAAGTATTTTGAGGTCGGTGCGCAACGGGCGGTTTTGGAGCATTGTTGGAGGTTTTGGAGCTTGTTGAAGCGTTGGTGTTTCTTGGAGGTGTGCATGGGCTGAAGTTACATGTTGGAGCACTCTCTTTGGTCAATTTCTTCCCTTGATCTCCTTCTTTTCTTTCTTCTATCTCTTCGTTGCGAGTGGAACTTCGTTTGGTTCAATTGTGAGCATTTGAGTAAATGCAAGTGATTTGTGAGGTGTGAAGGCTCTCGTGGAGGGTCTACCATCTGATCCTAGTGATTAGGCACTTGCTTTGAGGTGTTGCATGTGTTTCATGCTCTTGGGGTGCTCAAATTTTCATTTGGAGCTAGTTTGTGCACAAAGGTGCGGTTTTGAGCAATTTCAATGCGATTGGGGTTTTGAGGGACTTGTGTGAGTTCATGTGCATTGAGTGAGTGCTCTTGAAGGACACAAAGGTGTCATTGACGTGCATTGAGTGTTTGGGGACACTAAGGCGTCGTATTGAAGCATTTGGAGTTGTTTTGAGCTCCATTGAGTGATTTGAGGGGTTTTGGTGAGCCTCTTTGCATTTTTGGGTGAGGGTTCTCACATTTGAGTGTTGGGAGGCGTGTGTGGAGCACAAAAGTGCTGATCTAGTGTTTGGGGTTGTTTTAAACCCATTGGGTGCACAAAGGTGCAATATCAAAGCAAAAAAATCACAAAAACAAAGTTGTGTGTTTGAGTTTGAGGTTTCATTTGTGTGGGGAGGCATACGTAAGTGAGGATCATGGCATCTTTTGAGGGTGAGGGTCCCAAGGTCGTGGACAAGTTCGATGGGGTGAATTTCCACTTGTGGAAGTTCAAAATGGAGATGGTGATGGCCGAGAAGGAGTTGTGGGAGATTGTCGAGGGTAGTGAGGAACCTCCTTTCTCTTCTACGGATCCTAGGATCATGCAAGCGTACACGAGGAGGGAGAAGAAAGCATTTGCCATTTTGGCACTCAACCTCGCGGATTCGCAACTTGCGCACATTCGTTCGTGCAAGACACCCGCGGAAGCATGGTCCAAGCTTTGCAACATTCACGAAGCGAAAACATTGGCCAACATTTTGTTTTTGAGGCGCAAGTTCTTCACCATCAAGATGGGCGAAGAAGATGACATGTTGGCGCACATCAACAAGGTCAAAGCTCTCGCGGATCAACTCAACGGTTGCGACGTGTCGGTTACGGATGGTGACATCGTGATGACACTTTTGGAGAGCCTTCCATCATCATACGAGTACCTCATCGTGGCGATGGAGTCAAGACCCATTACGGAGCTCACATTGGACTATGTGACCTCACGGTTGTTGCACGAGCTTTCGCGGCGAAAGGAGAACGAGTCTCGAGAAGATGGAGCGGCACTCGTGGCGAAGCAATCCAAGAATGGAGGCGGTGGGAGTTCAAGCGACAAGGTGTGCTTCTATTGTGGTAAGAAGGGCCACATTGCCAAATTTTGCTTCAAACGCAAGAGGGATGAGAAAGGGGAGAGTGCAAACAACACTAAAACTCGTGACGATGATGAGTACGCATTTACGGCTAGATATGAGGCAAGCATGAGCGATGGCATCGAGGGTGATGCAAGCATGAGTGATGGTATCGAGGGTGATGCAAGCATGAGTGATTGGATTGAGGTTGGTGATGAGTATGCAAACATGGCAAGCAATGTATCGTGCAATGGTAGTACGAGTGATTGGATTGTTGATTCGGGGGCTACAAGCCACATGTCACCACATAAAACTTGTTTTCATTCGTATGCTCTCATTAATCCAAGGAGAGTGATTTTGGGAGATGATACGGTGCTTGAGGCCGTTGGCAAGGGCCAAATTGTTGTAGACACCGAGGTGAGGGGTCGTGTGAAGACAATCACTATCCAAGATGTCCTCCACGTTCCCAAATTAACGGCAAATTTACTATCGGTGAGGCAATTAGTGGCAAAGCACTTGAGGGTTGAGTTTAGTGATAAGGGGTGTTATGTGTTGTCACCGAGTCGAGATGAGGTGGCCATCATTGAAGAACACGAGGGCTTGTACCACATCAAGTTCTCCAAGGTGCATTCGAAGGAATCGGCGGCGTGGGCGCATTCAAACTTGAAGGACGACAAGTTGGCGTTGTGGCATCGTTGACTTGGCCATTTGAACATCAAGAGTGTGAAGACACTACGCGGCATGGTAAGCGGTATGGATCTTCATCAATTGAAAGTGGATGCTTCTACATTCACGTGTGAAGGTTGCATTGAAGGCAAGCAACAACGGTTGCCATTTGCGGGTGAAGGGGCGACACGGGCCACAAAAGTTTTGGAGATCGTGCATTCGGATGTGTGTGGCCCCATGAAGACCACATCGATGGGAGGTTGCAAGTACTTTGTGACCTTCATCGATGATTTTTCAAGGAAGATATGGCTCTACCCTATCAAAGCCAAGAGTGAGTGCTTTGAGAAGTTCAAGGAGTTCAAGACATTGGTGGAGAACCAATCCGAGTTGAAGATCAAGGTGTTTCGGTCGGACAATGGCGGCGAGTACATGTCCAAGAAATTTGACGAGCTTTTGAAGAATGAAGGCATCGCACGCCAAACTTCGGCCCCGTACACGCCTCAACAAAATGGAGTTGCGGAGCGCGCAAATCGCACCATTGTAGAGATGGCGAGGAGCATGTTGCACGCTCAAAACTTGAAGTTGGACCTTTGGGCGGAAGCGGTGGTGAATGCGGTATACACACGCAATCGGTGTCCAACAAGCGCGGTTGAAGGCATGACGCCGGAGCAAGCGTGGAGTGGGAGGCAACCATGTGTTGCACACATGCGCATCTTCGGATGCATTGCATATGCGAAGGTTCCCGACGAACGGAGGACGAAACTCGAGGCTAAGGCCTTGAAATGTGTGTTTCTTGGGTATTGTGAAGGTACCAAGGCGTATAGACTCATGTCGGTGGACACGAGGAAGATCATTCGGTCACGTGATGTGACATTTTGTGAGGAGTCTACGATGGAGGCTCCTTTGGAGGTTGGTCCAAGTGGGAGTAGTGGAGACGTTTTGGTGGACACACCCTCCAAGTCTCCTAGTGTTGTTGATGTAGGTGATGATGACGGTGATGACGAAGCTGGCGACACGGAGGTTGTTGAAGCGCCATCGAGCTCAAAGGCCAAGAATGGCGCAAAGGGCACGCAAGAGGAGCAAGTTTCTTCAAGCGAGCGGCGGTACCCCGAGAGATCGCGCAAGCCACGTGGAGAATGGTGGAAGAACCACATCTTCCCTCAAGTGGAGGACGAGCATGCGAATGTGGCATTATCGGATGGTCCATTGACCATTCGAGAAGCCATGCAAGGTGAGGATGCGGTCAAGTGGGAGCGCGCCATGCAAGAGGAGTACGACTCTCTAATTGCTAACGGTACGTGGCAATTAACTCCCAATCCAAAGGATCGCAACCCCATTGGTTGCAAATGGGTGTTTCGGACAAAGAGGGATGTTTCGGGTATTGTTGTGCGTCACAAGGCAAGATTAGTAGCCAAGGGGTTCGCGCAAGTGCATGGGGTGGACTTTCATGAGACATTTGCTCCCGTGGCCAAGTTCACCACCATTCGATGCATTCTTGCCATTGGAGCGGCCTTGGACTTGGAGATGCATCAAATGGATGTGAAAACCGCATTTTTGAATGGCGATTTGGAGGAGGACATCTACATGGTGCAACCTCAGGGGTTTGTGCAACAAGGTAAAGAGCACCTTGTTTGTAAGTTGCAAAAATCATTGTATGGGTTGAAACAATCTCCAAGAGCGTGGTACCAAACGATTGACACGTTCTTGCTTGCACACGGGTTTACTAGGAGCATTGCGGATCATAGTCTCTACTTCATGCAAGAGGGGCAACATGTGGTGATTGTGATCATATATGTTGATGATTTGATCATTCTTGCAAGCCTCATGAGTTTAATGAATGCATTAAAAGGCATGCTTGAGAGAGAGTACGAGATGAGTGATCTTGGAGAATTGCACTTTTGTCTTGGTGTTGAGTTTGTGCGTGATAGGGCTACACGCACTGTCACCATGAGTCAAGGCAAGTATGTGATGGACGTGCTCAAGAGATTCGGGATGGAGGATTGTAAGCCCGTGGCAACACGATTGGATGCAAACTCCAAGCTCGTCAAGCTTTCGGAGGAGGAGTATGCGATGGAGGCTAAATCGATGGCGGAGGTGCCATACAAGCAAGCGGTGGGGTCGTTGATGTATGCGATGATTGCGACACGGCCCGACCTTGCGTATCCAATTAGCGTGGTGAGTCAACACATGGCGAGACCGGGCTCGATGCATTGGATGACGGTCAAGAGGATCATGCGTTATTTGAGGGGCACAAGCGATGTGAAGTTGTGTCTTGGAGGCAAAGACATTGTGTTGAGCGGCTATTGTGACGCGGACTACGCGGGAGACACGAGCGATCGAAGATCGACAACGGGCTACATGTTCAAGGTCGGATCGGGAGCGGTGTCGTGGAATAGCAAGCGGCAACAAACGACGGCGACATCAACGGTGGAGGCCGAGTACATGGCTACGAGCCATGCCACGAAGGAGGCCATTTGGTTGAGGCAACTAATGGTGGATGTGGGTTGCACACAAGGTGAGGCTACAACGATTATGTGTGACAACCAAGGGTGCATTTCACTTGCAAAGAACCCTACACATCATTCACGCACGAAGCACATTGATGTGCAATACCACTTCATTCGGGAGAAGTTGGAATTGGGAGTTATACATTTGGAGTATTGCCCAACGGAGCACATGGTGGCGGATGTGCTCACAAAGGGTCTTTGTAGAGACCAACACCAACGATTAGTAATAGCATTTGGACTTAGAGGCTTTGGCTCTACGCAAAGTGGGAGTATTGAGGTAATTGATGCAACGTAGTATTGCTAGAAGCCAAAGACGTACGGGTGCTAAATAATGGTGTGTGGGAGGAGGGGTTAGGCATGGGCTGATCTCTAGAGTGTCCTTGTGATGAGTTATCCCATATGGTTTGTCCATGGTGACCTCCTAGTGTACACTACTTAAGGTGGAAGGCCTTTGAGTAAAGATCATCTCTTTCTACGCATTCCTTGTGTTTGTGTGTGTGCCTTGTGCAATCTTCTCTACCTTCAATACAATTGAAAGTGGATGCTTCTTCATTCACTTGTGAAGGTTGCATTGAAGGCAAGCAACAACGGTTGCCATTTGCGGGTGAAGCGGCGACTCGGGCCACCAAGGTTTTGGAGATCGTGCATTCGGATGTGTGTGGCCCAATGAAGACCACGTCGATAGGAGGTTGCAAGTACTTTGTGACCTTCATCGATGACTTTTCAAGGAAGATTTGGCTCTACCCAATCAAGGCCAAGAGTGAGTGCTTCGACAAGTTCAAGGAATTCAAGACATTGGTGGAGAACCAATCCGAGATGAAGATCAAGGTGTTTCGATCGGACAATGGCGGCGAGTACATGTCCAAGAAGTTTGACGAGCTATTGAAGAAAGAAGGCATCGCACGCCAAACTTCGGCCCCGTACACGCCTCAACAAAATGGAGTTGCGGAGCGCGCAAATCGCACCATTGTAGAGATGGCGAGGAGCATGTTGCACGCTCAAAACTTGAAGTTGGACCTTTGGGCGGAAGCGGTGGTGAATGCGGTGTACACTCGCAATCGGTGTCCAACAAGCGCGGTTGAAGGCATGACACCGGAGCAAGCGTGGAGTGGGAGGCAACCATGTGTTGCACACATGCGCATCTTTGGATGCATTGCATACGCAAAGGTTCCCGACGAACGGAGGACTAAACTCGAGGCTAAGGCCTTAAAATGTGTGTTTCTTGGGTATTGTGAAGGTACCAATGCGTATAGACTCATGTCGGTGGACACGAGGAAGATCATTCGGTCACGTGATGTGACGTTTTGTGAGGAGTCTAGGATGGAGGCTCCTTTGGAGGTTGGTCCAAGTGGGAGTAGTGGAGACGTGTTGGTGGACACACCCTCCAAGTCCCCTAGTATTGTTGATGTAGGTGATGAGGACGGTGATGACGAAGATGGTGACACGGAGGTTGTTGAAGCGCCATCGAGCTCAAAGGCCAAGAATGGCGCAAAGGACGCGCAAGAGGAGCTAATTTCTTCAAGCGAGCGGCGGTACCCCGAGAGATTGCGCAAGCCACCTGGAGAATGGTGGAAGAATCACATCTTTGCTCAAGAGGATGACGAGCATGCGAATGTGGCATTATCGGATGGTCCATTGACCATTCGTGAAGCCATGCAAGGTGAGGATGCGGTCAAGTGGGAGCGCGCCATGCAAGAGGAGTACGACTCTCTAATTGCTAATGGTACGTGGCAATTAACTCCCATTCTAAAGGATCGCAACCCCATTGGTTGCAAATGGGTGTTTCGGACAAAGACGGATGTTTCGGGTAATGTGGTGCGTCACAAGGCAAGATTAGTAGCCAAGGGGTTTGCGCAAGTGCATGGGATAGACTTTCACGAGACGTTTGCTCCTGTGGCCAAGTTCACCACCATTCGATGCATTTTTGCGATTGGAGCGGCCATGGACTTGGAAATGCATCAAATGGATGTGAAAACCGCATTTTTGAATGGTGATTTGGAGGAGGACATCTACATGGTGCAACCCGAGGGCTTTGTACAACAAGGTAATGAGCACCTTGTTTGTAAGTTGCAAAAATCATTGTATGGGTTGAAACAATCTCCAAGAGCGTGGTACCAAAAGATTGATACGTTCTTGCTTGCACACGGGTTTACTAGGAGCATTGCGGATCATAGTCTCTACTTCATGCAAGAGGGACAACATGTGGTGATTGTGATCATATATGTTGATGATTTGATCATTCTTGCAAGCCTCATGAGTTCAATGAATGCATTAAAAGGCATGCTTGAGAGAGAGTACGAGATGAGTGATCTTGGAGAATTGCACTTTTGTCTTGGTGTTGAGTTTGTGCGAGACAGGGCTACACGCACTATCACCATGAGTCAAGGCAAGTATGTGATGGACGTGCTCAAGAGATTTGGGATGGAGGATTGTAAGCCCATGGCAACACCATTGGATGCAAACTCCAAGCTCGTCAAGCTTTCGGAGGAGGAGTATGTGGCGGAGGCCAAATCCATGGCGGAGGTGCCATACAAGCAAGTGGTGGGGTCGTTGATGTATGCGATGATTGCGACACGGCCCGACCTCGCGTATCCAATTAGCGTGGTGAGTCAACACATGGCGAGACCGGGCTCAATGCATTGGATGGTGGTCAAGAGGATCATGCGCTACTTGAAGGGCACAAGCGATGTCAAGTTGTGTCTTGGCGGCAAAGACATTGTGTTGAGCGGCTATTGCGACGCGGACTACGCGGGAGACACGAGCAATCGAAGATCGACAACGGGCTACATGTTCAAGGTCGGATCGGGAGCGGTATCGTGGAATAGCAAGCGGCAACAAACCACGGCGATATCAGCGGTGGAGGCCGAGTACATTGCTACGAGCCATGCCACGAAGGAGGCCATTTGGTTGAGGCCACTAATGGTGGATGTGGGTTGCACACAAGGTGAGGCTACAACGATCATGTGTGATAACCAAGGGTGCATTTCACTTGCAAAGAACCCTACACATCATTCACGCACGAAGCACATTGATGTGCAATACCACTTCATTCGGGAGAAGTTGGAATTGGGAGTTATACGGTTGGAGTATTGTCCAACGGAGCACATGGTGGCGGATGTGCTCACAAAGGGTCTTTGTAGAGACCGACACCAACGATTAGTAATAGCATTTGGACTTAGAGGCTTTGGTTCTACGCAAAGTGGGAGTATTGAGGTAATTGATGTACGGTAGTATTGCTAGGAGCCAAAGAGGTTCGGGTGCTAAATAATGGTGTGTGGGAAGAGGGGTTAGGCATGGGCTAATCTCTAGAGTGTCCTTGTGATGAGTTATCCCATATGGTTTGTCCATGGTGACTCCCTAGTGTACACTACTTAAGGTGGAAGGCCTTTGAGTAAAGATCATCTCTTTCTACGCATTCCTTGTGTGTGTGTGTGTGCCTTGTGCTCTCATCTCTTACCTTCAATAGCTTTCTCCTTGAAATCTTCGAGCTCTAGCGCTGGTGTCTGATCGTGCAGATCTTCGAGCTGTAGCGCTAGTGTCTGATCGTGCAGTACTGAAATGGAATCGGAGATGAGATAGAGGCGCAGAACAGGTCTGCATTCAACTATGCTTTGTGATGGAGATTCATCTGTAGCATATGTTTTAGTTTTATACTGGCGGGATTGGTTGACTGGTGCGTACAGAAACGTCACGTCCTTAGTATTTGTTTGAGAGATTTATTTTTGGATCGATTCATTTTTGGTGCAATTCTTATTATTTTATTTGATTTTGTTTATCATTGGAGCAGGAAAAGGAAAATGTCAGGTTTTGGTCACCGCGTTTACAAAAACTACGACCCTCGTGCTAAGGTCAGTGCCTTTTTGTTCGAGATTTGGTCTTCGTCTTGGGATTTGGTCTTGCTGAGTTGGTTCAAGTGTCATGTAGCCTTAAAGGCCACGAAATTAGTCTTTCTGGAGGTCCATGAAATATTGTGAAGCATGCTATTTAAGAACATATAGTTCATCTCAGCGCAATATAATGGAGTTCTTCCAGCACGACGCGACAATGTATTCAGGAAGCTTTATGAAAAAAATTGTTCCTAATTTTTATTACTTCAATCAATCAACAGGTAGTCCGGACGCTTGCTGATGAAGTCTTCTCCATAGTAGGCCGCGATCCACTCATTGAGGTTAGTTTCTTGAAATCTTTCTACCAACTCCTAAGCCTTGATCTTGCATAAATATCTTGCTCTGAAGAAATCATTATGGGTTTATAAACACGAGTCTTTGATATTGTTGAAAGCGACCTCTGGTCTAAATTCCATTTTGATTGTGAACCAATTTTAGTAGACAAGATGCCTTTTACATTCCTGATCGTTGTAAAATTGTGGAATTTTGATCATTGATGCAGAGAGTTCTTTTGGCTTTGCCTTTGTGAAATTCTACTCTAGCTTAATTTAGTAGGCCTTTTTACACTTGTTGCTGCATTCTGGCTTGGAATCATTGGATATCATTGAAAAAAGTACTGTTTCATTTTTCTGTAGACTGCGTAGTAGTTTCTATATGCGAGTGTGCTTTCAGTCTTTCGAAATCCTCGGAGAAAATTTAGATTGTTTCAATGGATGCAGCATATAACGAATAAAACTGGTGTAGTTTGTTCTTTGAATTTGTAAGCTTGTAATATGACTAGTCATGTTGCATATTTTTTTTTTGTTTTTTTTTTTTTTTTTCACAACGCTTTCAGTTACTTCATGAGGCGTAATGTTACTCTAGGGGGCCAGACTCAACATTAATAACAGATTGATCCATCTTACCAAAATCTCAGACTTTCTATATCCCCTGGACTATCGCTGCTCCCGCTGATCGGATTGAGTTTAAGTTGATCGAAGTTACTAACAAGATTTTAAGTGATGCGGGGTTAGGCATATGTCTAATCTCCTAATAACTTGCAATTATTTTTTAAATACTAAGTGATGGGGTTAGGCATACGCCTTACCCTCATCACTTTGATTAATTTTAAAATTCCTAGTGTTGGGTTCAGGCGTATGCCTAACCCCTACCATTTGTATTATTTGTTAAAACACCTAGTGATAGAAGGATTAGACGTATGCCTAACCCCTATCACTTCAATTAGTTTTTAAAATTGCAAGTGATGAAGATTTAAGCAAACCCCTATTCCTCCAATCATTTGCAGTTATTTTCTAAAACACCAATTGATGAGGTTAGGCATATGCCTTACCCCATCACTTTGATTATGTTTTTAAATTCTTAGTGTTGGGGGTCAGACATATGCCTAACCCATCTCACTTGTATTATTTGTTAAAATACGAAGTGATGGAACGGTTAGGCATTCACCTAACTCCTATCACTTCAATTAATTTTAAAAATTGCAAGTGATGAAGGTTAGGCAAATGCCTGACCTCCACCACTTTGATCAATTTAAAAAAACAAATGATGGAGGATTAGGCATATGTCTAACCCCCTTAACAATTTGGATTTTCAAAAATAATTGTAGTGATAGGGAGTTAAGCGTATGTCTAATCCTTTATGTTTATTTTCTTAAGACATCAGAAGGGATGGTGAATTTTGTTCTCGTTGTGTGCAGTTGCTGAAATCCCTAAGTTTGCTTCTGGAAGCTAAAGTTATTCATTGTGACTTGAAGCCAGAGAACATTCTTCTTATTGAAAGGTAACCATTATGAATTCCATTTTCTACTTACCGATATCTGTCATTTAGATGGAATGTGAGTTAATGTGAGTTAATATCACTGGCTTTGATGATAATGTGAGTTAATGTGAGTTAATATCACTGGCTTTGATGATAATGTGAGTTAATGTGAAGCATCTCGCTTTGTGGATGTATCACTCGTTTACCTTATAGGCCAGAGGATATAATAGTACGGATTCAACTATTTGATCGAAGTTACTAACAAGATTTTAAGTGATGCGGGGTTAGGCATATGTCTAATCCCTTAACAACTTGCAATTATTTTTTAAATACCAAGTGATGGGGTTAGGCATACGCCTTATCCTCATCACTTTAATTAATTTTAGAATTCCTAGTGTTGGGTTTAGGCGTATGCTTAACCCCTACCATTTGTATTATTTGTTAAAATACAAAGTGATGGAACGGTTAGGCATTCACCTAACTCCTATCACTTCAATTAGTTTTAAAAACTGCATACATAACATTTAGATATGTCTAGTCAAGTGATTGAATTTCTTGTGACTGTTGCCGTGATGATGTGATTGAGACACAATCATCTTTAGACATGGATGTGTTTGTAGAGATGAATCAGATGAGAACATTGCACTTTGGTTGCGTCGATGGAAACGAGAGGCAGTGGATGGAATTAAACCTGGAGACGGAGAGGAGAAATTGTGGGAAGACAGAGAAGTTGATTCATCGGAAACATCCAATGAAAGCAGTGATGATTCTTTGTCTGCAGATGAAGTCCAGAGTCCAACGCCAAAGAGAATGAAGACAACAAATATTCAAGGAAAAAAGAAGAATGTTGTCACAAATCAAGTTGCTAGGAAGAGTTTGCTTCAAGATTTTGACAGCGAAGAGAACTTATCACAAGAAGAAGAGATAATTGCATCAACACCAAACCCAGAACGTGATGGTTTCAATTTAGATGGATATAAGTATTTTTCAAAGTTTGATCTATGGTTTGATGGAGAAGGTTGGAATACACGTGAAGAAGTCCCAAATATTGATGTAGAAGGGAGGAAAACGTACAAATATGTTAAATCGATTGGACCAGGCGAAATGTTTGGTGGTCCTTCAACAACTTCAAATGCAACAGATCTCGATGATCAGGCTCACGTTGAAGTTATAGCTGGGTTAAATGTTGCTGAAGAGTTTATCAATAGATCATCTCTTATTTCATTCGGAAAAGATGCATTTAGTTTAGGTTTGGGAAATACTGAATCTCAAACTTAAGAGACTACTTGGTGATAGATTTTATGTAGTAGTGAAATGTTTTTAGATACTAAAATTATAGATATTATAGTATTTTTACTACGAAGTTATTTTCTTTATATATATGTTGGTATTGTGTGTCTTGAATATAAATGAATTTTTGAGTATTAATTTTTTTTTGTATAAAGGTTGTAAAAAAAGGAATGTTTTATGAAAATAAAGGACTAGATTGCATGTATGTTGTGAAGCATTGGATTATAGAAGTCTTGAATAACATCATGGATGTCAAAATTTTTTAATTCTACTATTTAGGAACTATGATATTATATTCATTAATTTTTATATTATATTAGAATACAAAAGACAATTATAGAAAATCTCATGAATAGGAGATTTTAGACTTGAATGCAATGAAGATGGAATTCAATTTCCAAAGTGCAGATCTAGATTACTGATGTATGGATTTTAGTACCAATGATTTCTAAATTCAATTTTATTTATCAATTTTTTTAAATGTACATGTTTGATTTTCAAACTAGAAGTTCTAGATACATGTGATGGATTGGCACTTCGGCATATGCCTAACCATTTTATTGTAATTATTTTGTAAAGTTGCAAGTTAGAGGAGGTTCATTTGTATTCTTATCTGTGTCAAAAACTTAATTGACAATTGCAAGTAAAAAAGGTTAGGCTTATGCCTAACCCTTTTATTTGATTTTATTAATTGATTCTTTCAATATTCTAATTTGGAATAAGTATTTGTCATACTTGTTGTATTGGAAATGGCAGCATCACTTCAATGTAAATAAAAACATTAAAAAGAAACTATGAATCATTTTTACTTGTATTTTTAGGTGTTTCAATCAATCAAGAACAAATTTTGACCAAAATATAAAGTGCACATGCTATTGTGCACTTTTAACGAAATGGGTGTTCATATTAGATTACTACCTGATAATTTGTTCAATTTTTTTATACAATCTTTTACAATCTCATAATTGAAACAATATTACTCCACTAAAGAGTATACACATATTACAGGATTACACCAAACATACATACGATACACTATTACACTAATTGCCAATACACTCATTGCCCAAACAACACCAAACACCATATAAGTAAGCTAGTAAGCTAAAACAATGAGCTCAAAGAATATAACCAAGAGTATAAAGTACAAATGATAAACATAAAACTAGCCATTACAATGGCTATGCAAAATAGAGATATAATATACTCGTAGGGAAATACAATATCATTGAGGTCTACTCACTAATCGCCTCATCATCCACATAAATCAAACCATTATTAACCATGTTGGTGCATTGCGACATTGAGCCTTCCTCAAATTCATTAGCACTGGGTTGAGTTTGAGACACACTTAGATCAAAATCAACTTCTGCAGCAACATCTAAATGTTTTAAAACACGAGAGTCATACTTCGGGGGAGGATCTAACAGAAGAGGTGGAGATACTTGCAACGCTTGCAACTGTGCAACATCTTCCGCATATGAAGGAAGTCTCCAACTCTTAGCCGGGCTTGGATAGAGTCTAGAATGCAGTAACAGAAGGAAAAGTTCAGATACAAGTGAAATCATAAAGATCAAAATACAATAAAAGTTACAAATGAATAGAAAGAGTAAGCTGCACTTACTTACTCAGGGTCCTCCACACGACGGCGCTTCACTGCAGCAGCCTTCTTTGGCTTCTTTGCAGATAGTACAGGAGCAGGAGGAATTGGTGGAGCCTTTGCAAGAGAAATCATGGGCTTTAGAACAGCCTCGAACAGCTTCTTGTCACTCTCCATGCCCAGAACATGCCTACCAGTATTCTTGCAAGCAGTGATGGAATTCCCTAAAAAGAACCACGCCATAAACGGATAAGTACACATTAGCATCAAAAAAAGCAAAGGCAAATAGTTTGCAAGGAAAGCAAAGAAGAATATTTCATACCAGTGCCAACTGCTACATCAATGATAATGTCCCCAACCGTGGTCAAAGCCATAACAAGGCAAGAAAAAAAGTATTCATCCTTCTCCCTTGGGCCTCGCCATGGACGAGCACCATCCATCAGAGGGTTGGTGCAGTGATTAATCAACGTGTCGTTGAGGCCAACGTCTACACCATGGGCAACCAACTCTGGCACATCACGAATGGAAAAGGTTGAATTCCAAGACAGAGTCCTCGGGCCGAGACACCCGCTTCAGGAGAAGGATATTAAATCTGTTGGTTGTGGAATTGGGAACCCTTGCCGAACTCATGGGCAAATAGTTAACCCCCATCCATTCCTTGTAGATTGCAAATCCAAAAGAGTCAAAAAATGTCTCAATATCCTCAAGGAACTCGCCATTGTCAAACGGAAAGAAAAGCAGCAGTGCACCACTATCATGTAGAATCTCATCGGCAAACTCGAACAACTCCTGCAAGTAGTCCTCAGACTTCACATTCCAAGTGGGCACCACGGATGATGGCACCGATACATTTGGCACCGGTAGACCCTCTGGTAAGTCTGCAATCACCAAGTCTGCAGCTCCACGCATAGAAGGCACTCCACGAAAGCTACAAGAACGAGAAGGAGAGCATGATAGAGCAAACTTTTGAACCTCACGAAAATGTCGTTGCTGCTCAAGAATGGAGGCGTTGATGACAAGGGCTTGCGGACTACGCTCAGTGGGTGCAGGCTGTGAAAGGGTTGGATGACTCGGTTGTTTTACACGACTCTGAGTGAGTGGAAGGGGCTCACTGTGGGCATCAGTCATCACCGTGTCGTTTATTAGAGCAGACTTACCAGAGGTCTTAGAAGTAACAGTGGATGTAGCCTTGCCCTTGGTAGTGACTTTCTTCGATGCAACCTCGGTGACAGTGCTCTCACCCTTTGTTGGCGCCTTCTTCTTCGATGTTGTCGCTGTTGATGTCTTCGGAGCCTGCTTCTTCTTGCCGGTCGACTTCTGTGTATCCTCGGCAGCAGTCTCATCAGCATCAGCATCAGTATCCTCATCCTCATCTTCGTCCTCATCAGAAAGCTCGACCGTAGCAGTCAACGATTTCTTGAGCTCAGCCTCCGAGTCAGGTACAAAACTCTTGGGGCATTCGATGTACCAACAACATTCCATGAGGTGGTCTCTACTGAAGTTCCTCTTCTGCGTCTTTGAGAAGATGTAGGTCGGTGAGGAAGAATCACACCATCCCTGTACACAAGGTGGTAACTTCCGAATTGCCCCTGCTTTAAGGAGCACTTGCTTCATGTACCTACACAATGACCAAAGATTGCTTCATGCAATACTCAGATTCTGGCATTACTAGCGATATTGCCCTTAGTGCCCATAATAGTCTGTCTCACCATAATGCAACACTTGCAACACTCGAAGATGTGACTCATATTGTAGCACTACAGTCAACACTCATGTCACTCTCATTACTCCCATTTCTGATGATACTTGCGATACTGATGATACTGCCCATTTTTGATGATTCTTCCATTTCTGATGATATTGCCGCTCTGATGATATTGCCATCACTCTCATCACTCCCATTCCTCATACCATTTGCATCCCATTGCTCCCAGCACTGATGATATTTGCTTTGCTCACATAGCTCAATCTTGTGATGCTCAAATTCTTGCACAACTGCCATTAGAAGTTTTTGTGTACAGGTGGAGAAATAACCTTAGGCAAAGCCGCTTCACAACGAGGTCACTCTCCTTAACTTTGTCAAACCTCATGGATTTTGTATACGCATCAGGACCCACGAAATGGGTGTTATACGCCTTGTCCCAAAGACAAATCTGCCAGTTCTCAAGGTAGTCTTTGAGGCCATCAACAACCTTAGAAGCATCAACACCACCAACTAGAGCTAGGTAAGCAACTAGCTCTTGATTGGTAGTCTCCTCTATCCCTGCCCAAAATGCAGCACGGTCCATCCACTTCTTTAGAGTGTCCTCACCCGCAGGAGGCTTTGGAAACGTTAGGTCCGATCGAACAAATGATGGACTATTCCACCATTTTAGCCACCGGACGTTATACTTCGGCTCCACTGCAGCTGTTGCCACCATCTGTAATTTCTCCAAAGTCATCTCGACTTTTGCAGCAACATGTGCACTATAATGCTCAACAATCTGCATGTCCAAGGGGAATATACTCAAGCTTCAATAACACCAAACTTCTACGTCACCAAGTAGTGGACCCGACCATCCATCCATAGAATGGTTCCAATATCCGCAAATAAAGTTTGAAACAGAATTGTCTTTGGATTTCATCATCATAGATTCCTGAGTCAGATAGACTAAAAGCATGGGAGTTTCTCATGCTTTAGTTGTCGATGAATTGTATGTCAAACATCGGATGTAGTTCCCAAGTCCTCAAGATCTTAGGATTGTTGCACAAATACCAAACCCTACACAATATTAAGTGTGAAGACCATGCCCCTGCCCGCTGGCGCTGCCCGTGCCCACTAGCCCTGGCGTTGGAAACTCGCGTTACATTGACTCACGCACACCCGTTAGATTGACTCACTCATACCACACACAGCATGACTCCCACACTCGCACAACAGCTTGAGTCCCACACTCGCGTGATTCCCACACTCATTGGTCAGCCCTATGACTCGCACTCGCATTACTCGCGTTACTCGAACGACAGTACCACACTTGGAGACGCGAGTAACGCGAGGGGCCATGACCACAGTTGAAGACGTGTGATGCGATGCACTCACGCAGGACTCCCACACTCGCACTCACGCAGGACTCACCCACTCGTTACTCGTTACGGGTTACTTGCACACACGCGTTGCTCGCGTTACTCACACACATGCTTTACTCGAACCACACACACACTTCACTCGAGATACTCACACACACGCATGACTCGCGTTACTCACAGCACACGACTTGCGTTACTCACACCACGCGTTACTCGCGTTACTCGCACCCACAGCATGACTGCCCACACTCGCACCACAGCGTGACTGCCCACACTCGCACCACAGCGTGATTCATGTACTCATCCTTCTTCCTTTCGTCAAAGCATGACCCCCACACTCGTATGACTGCCCACACTCGCACCACAATTATGAATTCCACCACAGCATGACTCCCACCACAGCATGACTCCCACCACAACATGACTCCCACACTTGTACAAACCATGGCATTTTGCCACCAATCAAATTTTGCAAAAAACACCAAACTCATATGTTGGTGCTATGTAGCACCAATGTTGGTGACAAAAATAAATTCTCACCTCCATTCATGTTTGTACGTGAAATTTACATGGATTTGATAGTTTTAACAATTCGATGTCTATTATTCGTATATTGTTGGATTTTAAAGCCAATTGAAGCACTTGTTGAAATAATAAACTTTTATCATGTATTCCAGACTACGTTATTCATGTATGTATTAAATTTATGTTTAGGATATGTTGCATATTTTATCACAACATTCTTATTTACAAGAACATACATAATAAAGATTCAACAAAGTATGATAATTTATATTCACGTCATCTTTCAGTTAGTGAAAAATATCACATAACACAAGAAATAGATGAATTATGTCCTACGTAAATTTCAAGAAATTCATGAATTATGACTTAAGTAAATTTGAGAAATACGCAAATTATATTCTACGTGAATTTGAGAAATACGTGAATTATGTTTTACGTGAATTTCAAGAAAACATCCTCTTATTATTAAAATACAAGAGCTCCTCATCAAACACTTTACAACATCTACCCATGAAAAAAAAAAACGATAAAAAATGTATTGTATTGCAAAAGTTATGAAGGTTTAAAATTACTAGATGTTTTTCTAACACTGCTGTCACTTTACATTGAATAGAGAAAAACTCCTAAATGTTTTACTAATTTTTTTTTATTGGAGTACATTCCTCATTACAATGCGTACCCATGAAAAAAAAAAACGATAAAAAATGTATTGTATTGCAAAAGTTATAAAGGTTTAAACATTACTACATGTTTTTCTAACACTGCTGTCACTTTAAATTGAATAGAGAAAAACTCTTAAATGTTTTGCAATTTTTTTTATTGGAGTAGATTCCTCATTACAACACCTACCCATGAAAAAAAAAAACGATCAAAAATGTATTGTATTGCAAAAGTTATGACCATTTGAAAAGTTTACCAAACAATGTAAATTGCTGAATTTTTTTGGTAATTGTATATTATCGATTTTTGAAGCATTTTGTACATGAGAAAAGGGTTGGGAGAGTGGTGATAGTCAATCCACACATAACCATGAGGTCTTGAGTTTGAATCTCATGGTGACATGTGATGACGTGGAGTTGTGGGTTGACCGTGATGACGAGGCGTTGACTAGGGCAGGGTCAAAGGTGTAATGGTAGCTTCGGGCAGCCATAAATTTTCCGGGCAGCCAAAATTTTCCGGGCAGCTCTGATTGTTTTTCACAGCATTCAAATTTCACAACATTCAAATTTCACAGCATTCAAATTTCACAAAAAAATGATATTTCAAAATTTGTAAATTGAAGAGGATTACGTGATTTGTAATATCAACGTAATGAAGTGGATTATTTTTCTGTTTCACGACAGAGTGTTCAAAAGCACCAATTAATTACAATTCAAAAGTTGGTGCATCATTTAAAATGCACCAATTTATTGGTGCAAAACTTGGTGGCAAAACACTATGTTTTGTACTAGTGCCACCACAGCATGACTCCCTCACAACATGACTTCCACCACACGCATGGCCAGCACCCTAATATCCACGCATTCCTCACTTTCCACGCATTCCTCGCTTCATTAATGTCCCAAGCACTGTAATATCCACGCGTTACTCGCGTTGCTCGCGATACTCACACACAGGCGTTGCTCGCATTACTCACACCACGCGTAACTCAGCACCACGCGTAACTCACACCACGCGTTACTCGCGTTACTCACGTCACAGCACACCACTCGCGTTACTCGCGTTACTCACACCACACGACTCCCGTTACTCGCGCTATTCACGTTACTCACACCACGCGTTACTCGCGTTACTCACGTTACTCGCGTTACTCACACCACCCGTTACTCGTGTTACTCACGTTACTCGCGTTACTCACACCACGCGTTACTCGCGTTACTCACGTTACTCGCGTTACTCACGTTACTCGCGTTACTCACGTTACTCGCGTTACTCACGTTACTCGCGTTACTCACGTTACTTGCGTTACTCACACCACGCGTTACTCGCGTTACTCACGTTACTCGCGTTACTCACACCACGCGTTACTCGCGTTACTCACGTTACTCACACCACGCGTTACTCGCGTTACTCACGTTACTCGCGTTACTCACACCACGCGTTACTCGCGTTACTCACAGCACACGACTCGCGTTCCTCGCACCCACACCTTCTCCCTTTCAACACAGTATGATCCCCACAATCGTATGACTGCCCAGACTCTCACCACAATTATGACTTCCATCACAACATGACCAGCACCCTGTGGTCCAAACAACCAGATCAAGCACTCTAAAATCCACGCATTGCTCGCGTTGCTCGCGTGTCTCACATCACAGGACTCGCGTTACTAAACAAACTAGACACGTTACTCGCGCTTCTCACAACACGCGTTACTCGCGTTACTCGCACCCATAGCATGACTGCTCGACACGCACCACAGCATGACTACCCACACGCTCCAACGTCTAATTCCGACACTCACATGACTCTCGCACTCGTTACTCACACACACGCGCCACTCGTAACTCACACACACGCGCCATTCGTTACTCACACCACACGACTCGCGTCACTCACACCACACGCACCACAGTATGACTGCCCAAACTTACCCACGCCCAACACTCACACCACACGCACCACAACATGACCGCCCACATTCACCCACGCCCAACTCTCACACTCGTGCTACACGCATGACTGCAGCACAGTCACACCACAGCAATTTCCCACACTCGCACCACACTGAATCTCACACACTCATTACTCGCAAACACGCGTTACTCACACTCGCGTTACTTGAACCATATGCACACAGTCGGACCCGACCACTGAATCTACGCTGCCCCTCGCATTGCGATACATCGCATTGCATCGTTATTCTAACCACATGCACACATCCAAAACTCGCGTTATATTGCGTTATTCCCATACTCGCACCACATCATAACTTCCACACTCACACCATATCATAACTTCCACACTCGCACTACACGTACCACTCCCAGACTCTCACCGCGTAAAAACTCCCACACTCGCACCACAGCTTGACTCCCACATTCGCGTAGTGATCGCATGACTGCCCACACTCAAGCACCAGTCGGACCCGACCACTGAATCTACGCTGCTCCCTCGCATTGCGTTACTCACGTCTCTCGCGTCACTCGAACTACACGCACACATCCAACTCGCGATACTCGCATCAATCTCACTGCTCGAACCACACGCAATCAGGCAATCTCAAGCACCAGTCGGACCCGACCACTGAAACTACACAGCCCCTCGCGTTGCGTTACTCACGTCACTCGCGTCACGTGAATTACACGCACACATCCAACTCGCGTTACTCACTTCACTCTCACTGCTCGAACCACACGCACACAGGCATTCTGAAGCACCAGTTGGACCCGACCACTGAATCTAGGCTGCCCCTCACATTGCGTTACTCGCGTTACTTGCGTCACTCAAACTACACTCGCGCTACTCGAACCACACGCAATCATGAATCACTCAAGCACCAGTCGGACCCGACCACTGATTCTGCACTGCCCCTCGCATTGCGTTACTCGTGATACTCGCATTACTCGAACCACACACACACATCCATTACTCGCGTTATTTGCTATTCGCGTTACTCGTTACTCGCATCACTCGTTACCCTCATTGCTTCATACACCCTAAACTCGCACCACAGGCAACCAGGTGTCGGACCCGACCACTCAAAACTCTTGCACTCACAGCTTGGGTAACTGGCTCGCACCCACAATTTTGAGTCATTAAACTGACAGTCGGACCCGACTACTCAAATCTGAGTCTCATCTTGCTGTGTAACATGCACCTTAAATGACTAAGTTCAATAAAATTGGACAGCCCCACTCAATTTTCAACCTAAACCCACAATCTTTCTAGACAATTGGTCAAATGTCGGACCCGACCACCAACTTTTGTCGCACCTTATGGTTGCGTTGATCACTCCTCCCATACTTCAGGTCTAGAGTCAAGTCATGTGTCAGGCCCGACCACTCAATTCCTCGTAATTCCAGGTTGATGTACCCTGACTCGCACCACACTCATAACTGCCGAGACTCATTCACTTGTTACCTGCACCACGCTCGCGTTTAGCGTTACGTGTAGCCTAAATCGCGATACTCGCGTTAATTACGTTACTCACACTCACGCTAGTCACTGCTCAATCCAAGCATCGGACCCGACTCCTGATTAGCCACTGCCCCAAGCACGACGAGAATTCCCACACGACAGCACACTCGCACCACAATCGCACCCACGCATGACAGCCCCTCACGAATTTGTGACTGCCCCACCCACGCAAACTTGCCAAACACATCAAAAGTTGTGAGCTCATTTCAAGCATCGGACCCGACTCCTAGTTCGTCACTGCCCCAAGCACGATGGATCCTCACTCTGATCCTGCATGGTTTAGGGTCGTTACGCGATACTCACACCATGTCACTCCAAGCACACACGTTCCAAGACTCACTCTCTCCTGCCACACGCGTGAGTTCCCACACTCAAATTTGTCATACACGTAGATATTCGTGAGCTCAATCCAAGCATCGGACCCGACCCCCAGTTCGTCACTGCCCCAAAATCGATGATGCAACACTCTCATAACTTCCCACACAATGAGTTCCACCACAGCATAACATGAGTTCCACCATAGCTTGAGTTCCACCACAGCATGATTCCCAACCCACGCATGACTGCCCACTCAGTACCCACACCACACCACAGCAACATGGTCTCCTCACAAGATCAAGCATCGGACCCGACCCCCAGTTCGTCACTGCCCCCAAAACGATGATGCAACTCTCGTAACTGCCCACACTCAACATGAGTTCCACCACAACATTACTCCCAACACACGCATGACTGCCCATTCAGTACGTAGACTCGCACCACAATACAATGGTCTCCTCGCAATCAGATCAAGCATCGGACCCGACCCCCTGTTTGTTCACTTCCACAAGCACGGTCCAGAACTCTTCCATCCACGTTCAAGTCGTACTCCACGCATGACTCCCACACTCAAGTCACATTACGCGTTACTCGCCCACGCGCGTTACACGCCTTACTCACGCGTTACTTGCACATACGCTCGCACACTCCAACCACATGCTCGCACACTCTGCCAACACGCATGACTGCCCTCGCATTCAAGCAATTCTCCCACACTCGCACCACAGCAAAACTCCTACACTCGCAATACTCGTGTGACATTCACACTCGCACAACACGTACGACTCCCAGACTCACACCACAGCATGACTCCCACACATGCTTAGAGCTTGCACGGCTGCCCACACTCAAGCACCAGTCGGACCCGACCACTAGTTCAACACTGCCCTTCCCATTGTGCACCACCTCCACTCGCACCGCAACAAGCCTCAAAACCCTCAACCCAGATCAAGCATCGGACCCGACTCCTTGTTCTTCACTGTCCCAAGCATGGTGTAGCACATACATCAACAAATTTATTGCAACGATTTTCTACACTCACCTGCTCCAGGAACCCAACTCCATAGGCTGGATTAGCAATTGCTTGCGCTTTGTTGAACACAGTGAAGAGCTCCTCTTTCTTTTTGGATATGGCTTTGTCAACATATTCTTGGAGGCCTACGTCGCTTTCAATACTCTCCTCCACTTCTTCCCAATACATCTGCCCAGTCTCGTTAGCAACGTGGACAATTTCATCCTGTAGAATCATGCCAATAGTCAAAACTCAACCCATGCATGTAGTACATCAAGCTAGAAATGCAAAGACAAAGAAGATATATTGGATTTTAACTTACACTGAAGATGAAGTTCACCATTAAGTCTCTTGTAAGTGGGTACCAAGTCTTCACTGATTTCGATTGGCACAACTTGAATTGCTCTGTTGTAAGCATCGGCTTATAGTACTCTAAGTCATAAGATCCATACTTTTGAATTCGGTGAAGAATGTGCACCAAACTAGTCTTCACATGAGCGGTTTGGTTAGAACTGCACATTTGCCATTTCAAGTGACCTCAATCCAAGTTCCAATAGTCAACAAATTCAACATTATTCAAGCACCTCATTGTAATCATCCATGGAGTTTCGTGGCTTACGAGTTAATGTTGTGCATGGCACTCAGAATATCTCCACGGCCTCCAGCGGTATCGAGAACAACACACTCAGGATTTCCGTTCTTTGAATACCATTGCTGATCATCGGCATGAAGAGTCTCGATCACTTCCTTCCACGCCAAAAGTCTATGGTTCCCATCGTACACAAAGAACATTGATCCACTTAAGCACTCGAGGTCAGGATCAGATTTTAGCCTCTCTTCAAATGCTTCGTTCTCTACGAGCCAACATGGGTTCCACTGGTCCATGGCTTCTTGACTTACCAGCCTATTCTCACCCTCATCGTTGGTCAACGACACGTACATGGCAGCCGAATTGGACTTGTACCCGTAGCAAAATGCTCCTATCAGCTTCACTACATCACAACGAAGCGAGGGTCTTACCATTGGCATGTGAATCATTCGACAGAGTGGAATTTTGAGGACGGCCTTAGAGAATGGTTTTTTTCTCATTTTCTCTATTAGCTCGTTCATGTTTCCATGAATTAGTCCGGCATGCACGTTGTCTCCTGCCTTGGTCAAGCCGATGACTTGTCTGCGCGCTCGCTCTAAGGGGGGCAGTGACTCTAAACCTTTGCCAACTTCACCACTTCGATTCTCGAGACGCGAACTTGAACTTTCCGTGACGCCTTCTCCTGTACCCGCACCACTCGTCATTGCCGCCACAGCATTCGAAGTTGTGCCATTCTCGTCACGAGCTGAAGAGTCACCTCCAATGGGAACTACATAACTGCCTCCATCACCAGCTCCACCACTCGCTCCATCACCGTCTCCACAACCGTCAGTTCCTTCATCTGACTCGGAGTTCCCACTATCACTCGACTCGCAGCCTATAACGAGCTGGCGGCTCTCGCTCACACACGTTGCGTCTCCACCAACATTTGGCGTTGCTTGCACTACGTCAACTTCCATCGCGTCTTGAACACTAGTCCCTCGACTTTGGGACTCTCCAACTGTGGTGCTCAATGTGAGTCCTCTAGTCTCGTTCATCCCGACAGCACTGGCACTCCTCATCTCAACAACCTGGATTGAATTTTGACCCAATCCCACCACGTTTTAGAACACGCCAAAGACACTTGAAATCAGTAGCACATGAGGACTTGCTATCACTATGACGTCTATCGAGCTTCTTCAGTTCTTGTGATTCATGGGACTTAATCTTTCACTCGCAACTCTCTCAAACACAGTACTGCTAAGCACACTGGATCATTTAACAGTACTGCTAAGCACACATGCTCAACAATCTGAAACACAGTACTGCTTAGCACAGACAGATCATTTAGACTTATGAATGGCACGTGCTTCAGATCCAATTCCAAGTCTAGGGTTCAGAATTTCTACTACTTGGCTTTGCAAGGTCTGAGTATAGAATGCACACAACTCATTCAATGTCAGAGGGGAGCAAAATATTAAACCTAACCTGACAGCTAGGGTTGATGAAGATTGAAGGAGACCGAGGGATATGCGAATTAGGGTTGGTGAAGGTCGATGGAGAGCTCACAGATGGTGGCAGCACCTGTGCGTCCGAATCCTGCACCACGTCATTCGACATTATCGATAAAGCAAATGACAAGGAGTGCTACAGGACTTACTGATGAGCATCCTAACTAGACTGCGTCCACTACTGACGACGGCTCATCTTGACAGAGCAGTTTCCTTCAAGTGCTTCCAACGACATTACCGATTTCCTCAGCCACTGTGGGATGGTCACTCCATATCATTGTACCAATGCACATTCAAACGACCTTAGGATTCCACCTCTGAATCATGAATGAAACAAGGCTCAATCAATGAGAACACTTCCCTTGAATGTTGTGGCCATTCATTGTTCAGAATTCATAAGCAAACGTGGACGAGCATGCACATGAGAAGATCTGCACCTGGAAAGCAGCACTTGAGAATGCGTGCACCTGGCACACAAAAGGAAGGCGACAGTGTGAGAAGTGGAGCACGCGAGCAACACTTCAAGAAAAAAACAAGGACCAGAAGAGGAGCGCGCGCGTGAGAAGAGGAGCAGCATTTAAAAGATTAACCGTACCTGGTCGCTGGCGGCAACGACCTCAGCATGCCACAAGCTCTGGGGTGCGGGTGCCTGGGGTGCTACTGCCTGCACAGAGAAGGACAAGCTGAGGACAGGGCATACGAAGGAGGCAGACACACGCGTTTAGGGTTCAGGGCGGCCGCTTGAAATTTTGAACCCTGCCCGTTGCCCGTGGACATTGCCCCATGGCCACTGAAATATTTGGACGCTGCCCCTTGACCCCATACGCTACCCCATGGCCGCTGAATTATTTGGACGCTGCCCCATTCCCGCTGAAGGTGAACCTTGCCCGCGGACTCAAACCATAAAAACTTGGGAAAATTCCAAGTGGAATTTTTGATATCCTAAAGATAAAAAGTGTTGGATACAAGTAATAGGGTGGTGAAAGAGTGTACCCGACTGTCGTAAGGAAGACTAAAGTCCACCGAGAGCGGCACCTTTGTTTGACAATTGGACTGGGATGGTATGTTGTCTTCGTGCTCTATTGAAGGGCGATGCACGGTCTCCACTGGAAGTTTGGCGAATTCGGATGTTAAAGTCTTGATGGTGCCCCTCAAGTTAGCATAACGTCTATTCCTACTCTCTACATTTCTCATCCTAGAGCGCTTGAGCTGCTTCGCACTAGAGAATAGGAGCTTTCCCCTTTTCCTCGTCTTAGCAATTGAAGGTGTCGCACCTTCACATGGTGAGACGTCATGCATCTGAGAAGCTCCCTCTTTCACTAGCTACCACTTGCACTCACATTTTGAGAATTCCGATTTCTTCCCATCTTCTTATGCATGCCAGTCACAATCCTTCAATGGTCGCACAAATTGGCGCCATGTAATTATTGAGTTCTAATCTTGGGCTATTGTTAATCTCGTCATTCACATTTCGGCTGAGATCTATCTACTTCCGATTTCTTCCCATCTTCTTATGCATGCCAGTCACAATCCTTCAATGGTCGCAAAACTTGGCGCCATGTAATTATTAAGTTCTAATCTTGGGCTATTGTTAATCTCGTCATTCACATTTCGGCTGAGATCTATCTACTTCTACCATGCCAATTCAACAGTGACCGTTGCCCATTAATTTTACGGCTGCTCCAATAATTTTGGAATGCCGCCAATTCCTCCTTGACAATGCTTCCAATCGTCAGAACTTGGATCCAATAAAGAGATCCCTTCACCCATTGTCACCTCACTACTATCAAATCACCATCAGCCTCGTCTAGTTGCGCGCTCTCTACTCTCATCATGCCTCTTCCAGCCCTACTTGGTGCGCCAGATGTGGCCGTGCTCCGAGCTCATGGCTTGGGTCTCCCACTCACATTTCTTGTAGACCAGGAAGGATATGCTTTAGTGTCGTGTCAGCGTTTGAGTCTTCGGTTTAATTTCCAGGAAGACAGTATTAGTGTTGAGGAAGAGATTTTTGATGACCTCACGTCTGAGCTGAGTCACACAGTTGGTCAGTTATCAATTTCTGACGAGAGTAATTGTAGAAGTTGGAGGCTCGCTCCAGGAAGGTATAGAGTCTATGGGTTGACGGATTCCCAAATGGCTGCATCTACAGAAATCCTAACCCCTCGTCGTTCCTCAACTTGCACCGTTCAGAACCCCCTTCCTTCCAATGTAACGGTCAAGGTCGAGCCTGGGTTAGAGACTCCTCATCTTGAAAATATTGAGGTCGAGACGGGAACTATCAATCCCATCATTACCCTCTCATCAGATGAAGACAGTAGTCCTCCAAAAACCACTCGTTTTGTCTCTCCCTCGTCTAACCCTCCCGTACAGTCGAAGTCCCCCGTAGTAGTGTTTCCAGATTCTCGTTCTTCCCCACCACCGGGTTCTAATGAGTGCGATAGTGTCGTTACATGTCTGAAGAAACTTCCCCTCATGCCAGGGAAGAAGAACGTCCTGAAGAAGATCGATTATAGTTCCATTAGACATGAGAGAGTCACATATTTGCCCTCAACGTTCAACGGTGACGTCATGTTTGAGTTGCCTCCTGCTGAAGCATCCGCCTCTCGTTCGCAGGCAAAGTCTATGCAAGGAATGGATAAGCGCTACGATGGCCATGTATGGACGAAGACCATCACAACCAACATTACTAATGACATGGGTCTCTCATTTCGATCCTCCAGCTGTGTAGGGCACCTGCGATGTGAGAACAAGGAGTGCAACTACCTTAGACGTGAACATCGCATCTATGAAGTGAACGAGACTGAGTTTGATGGATTCACATTGCAAGCGTTTGTTGTGGGCCAGGGTCCTCCTAGAGGTTCGACCGTGGTGTGCATGGTGCGTAAGGAACCGCCCTCCTGTCTTGCCACTTGTGGAGCAAAGATCTACTATATGTCCGGCAAGCGTAACAGAACTCGTGTTTGCATCCACCTTGGATATCACGAGCATCCTGTTAAGGTTGGTGACTATAGAGACACCAAAGTCGAAATCAGTAGTCTAATTGGAGATCAGGTTGAGAAGACTCCGCAAGCGACAAAGAGTGCATTGGTATTAGAGGCAAGCAAGACTCTCATCGGAGGCTACTTGTTGAGGTCCGAGGACGATCCGCCCAAGACGTTGAGTTCTGAGGAACTAGTTCCGGTGCTGGATCGATGCAAAGACATGGCTTCACCAAATATTCGAAATAAGGTTGTCACCTTCAGGTACTTGAGGAGGTACGGTGTCATGGACAACATCACTAGGTTGCGAGGCCTTAGCAACTGGGCTTTTGTTCAAATGAACATGTTCCCTGGCCAAGGTTCTGAGCTGGACAAGGTGTACGTCTTCAAGATGTCTGAAGTGGGCCCCGGCAGTGGCGTGGACCTAGTGAAGCGGATGCAACCCAATGGTGATCTTGAGAATGCCTGGTTGATGTTTGATCATGTAAAACGAGTCAAGCAGTGGACAACGATGGCTTGCCATGTCTATGACTCCACTTATTGCCGTGTCATGACTATTGCTTGCTGCGACATGCAGTCGGAGGACATTGAAGCCCAAATGGTCTTCTGGAAGAATCTCAACGCCGTGATGAAGCGACATGGTATTGACATGCCTAACTTCAAGGGCTTCATGGCAGACAGTGCCCAGGCCAACTGGAACGCCGTCCGGGTTGTCTACTGGTCCGGCAACAAGCAACAACGCTAGCGTGCGAGCTTAGAACGGAGAGCCCGAGAGCGGAGAGCGGGGATTTGGAGAGCCTAGAGCCTAGGATCCATCTGAATTTTGGAAATGACACTAATTTTAGAAAATAAATTTCTAAATATAGTTTAGGTACTATTTATAGTAAATTTTGGTACCCTATGACCGCTAATCCTATAACCGTGGGGTAGGACTTAGTAGAGTAAAATGTTTAGAGTCAATCTTAAAGGAATGGATAATTATAGGGTAGATGTCTTTCTGTCCTCTACCTACTCCTTGGGCCCAGCCGACCTCGCTCCATTCTCTTCCTCCATGCGCATAGTTAAACATACTTAGCACCTGTCTTTCTGTCTTCAAAACACTCTCTGTCCAAGGACACCAAGGGCATCTGTGAACTGGACTGTTACCAGATCCAGTGCACATACTTAGCAAATAAAGTACCTCAGAAATAGCATACTCATCTCTCGCCTTGTCTAACCTCCAAGGCATCCAAGTACGCCAAGGTAACCCAAGGCCGTATGCGAAAGTTACTCAAGCGTATATATCAATAAATAAATAAATATATATGTAAATATATATATATATATATATATATATATATATATATATATATATATATATATATATATATACCTTGGGAACCAGGGCACGTCGTGGGAGCTGGAGTACTCACCTAACCAAGTCTATACCCTGACTAGCTATTCCATGAGCTTATGACTACTTACTTACCATGTCTTCCCTGATCAGGCAGCCTTGCTGGCTTGTTTTTGGTCTCAATTATCTCCATACAATTACGTAGACTAACAGAATAGGTGGATAAATATGTAGTATTTTATTTTTTGCTTTTTGTTTAGTACATAGTTATAGTGGTCAATCATACCGAGAAGGTACTTCAACAAATTCGAAATAGGAGATGAGCTATTCAAAATAGGAAGCTACTGCTTCTAAGTCTAGTCTCCCCGTCTAAACACCAAGTGTGACTCATTCTTCAATCCTCGGTCTTGATGATTCCAGCAGCGAGGAGAATTTTTTTAACCTCATCCAAGCTGAGAGTGGGAGCATGGATGTACGTGTCAACTATATAGTCCAGCTTGCAAAAGAATCAAAAGATATAGTAGAGGTGTTTGCAGTTGACGTACTGGCCACGTCTCCCAACAGCTGCAGAATTCATGCTCGCGTAATGTGGCACGTATATGACGGAAAATTGCACAATGTGATATTATACAAATTGTCTTCGGGCTCGACCCCGGACTGAAGCACGATGATGGCACCAAGCCCGGGGTACGGGAGGAGGTTTAGGCGGATAATAGTTGCCTTGATGTTTCGTGCACTCTCCCATTGATTCCGGTGAGCTTCCGTGGGAGCCTTGGTGTTTCGTCGCACGTTTTTGCCGTTTCGAGAAGATGGGACCCTGTCAGCATGTAGAGGTCTTGGGTGAGTCCAGATGATGGGCTCAAACACCTTGGAGGTCGTAAAGAGGCGTCGAGGCGAAAGGGCTGTAGTGGATTCAAGACGAAACCCGGCTTCCTGGAGCTCTAGGATCTCCGAATGTGTGAGGTTTGTTCCTGAGAGAACGGGCCAAACGTCTGGGATGTCCGGGCGGTCTATGACGAAGTAGCGCTTCGGCCCCATGACACATTGTGCGATTTGGTCAGGACAGAACCAAAAATCAGCAGTTTGGGGTTTGGTCCCTTTGTATTCCGTCCTAGTGCCTCGATAGGTTGGAGCAGCTGTGGCCTTGCCGCCCTTCGCAATCAACATCTTGCACTTGTTCCCATTCCCCGCTTGTACTGCATGACACTGCTTTCTGGACTTGTGCGATATCCTTGCAGTGTGCCATTTCGAGGTGTCACAGTCAGTCTCCAACACCCTAGTCATGAATGGTACCGGAGATGTAGATCTTGGTGATTGCTCCAAGTTCAATCGGGCAGCGGCAGATCGTGTTTGGACACGAGGATGCGAGAAGTTCACCTTGTCGGGGCAATGAGAATCTCCCTCACAACCCACTGGCATGTCGAGCTTTCTCTTGACCGAGCCAAACACCTCTTCTCCTTCCAAGTGTGGAACTCAAGTAGAAATCTCCGCAGCCCCAGGCATGTTGTTTATTGCTTCAGCGATCTTCTTGCCATCATGCGATGCCATAGCCCTCTTCAGTTTAAGATCGTGCTTGGACGGACCAATTCCAGACGGACCTCCACATAAGAATGTCCTATAGTTGGTCATTTGCATGAAGGCACGGGCCCAATCATCCGTAGTGGCGACAAAGAGGTCCGAGCCTCGCTTCCCGGAGGCTTCCATCCACTTATTGTGCACGGTCTCTGCCAGGTTGCAGGTTGGGATGTCTGCGAGTTCATCTGCGGTAAGATTCTGCAAAAAAAAATTCACACAATTTATATTACATACGATTACTTGGATTTCACCACTACCTAAATATCTTAAAAATAAAACCGGAGTGGTAATAAATAACTCAATAATGGCACTAGCCTCTTCCAAACCCCGCACCTCTTGAGTGGTCTCGGTCCTGAGACCAGTATCTGAGCCTCCCACGTCTCCAACCAATGGCGCCATGGAACCATGGCACATCTGAACCCACGGCGACCAAGGCACCGTGGATGGACTTGGAAACATCGATGTGATTCCAAAACCCGCGCCCCTCGAGGGTGGTCTCTGCCTCGAGACCACAATCTGACCCTCCTAGTTCTCGAACCAAATGCAGCATAGAACCATGGCACAAGTGACCCCACGGCGACCATGGGACCCTGGATTGATATGGCAACAGCCCACTGTTTCCAAAACCCGCACCCTTGGACAGTGGTCTCGGCCCCGAGACCACTATTTGACCCTCCTAGTTCTCAAACCACGCATGCCATGGAACCATGGCAGAACGTAATCCATGTCCACCGTGGCACCAATGATTGACATTGCAACAGCAAACTGTTTCTAGAACCCGCACCCTTGGAGAGTGGTCTCGGCCCCGAGACCACTATCTGACCCTCCCAGTTCTCTAACCACGCATGCCATGGAACCATGGCAGAACCTAATCCATGTCCACCGTGGCACCAATGATTGACATTGCAACAGCAAACTGTTTCTAGAACCCGCACCCTTGGAGAGTGGTCTCGGCCCCGAGACCACTATTTGACCCTCCCAGTTCTCAAAACACAGAAGCCATGGAACCATGGCAGATTCAAATCCACGGCGACCATGGCACCAAGATTTGACATGGCAACAGCAAACTGTTTCAAGAACCCACACCCTTGGAGATTGGTCTCGGCCCCGAGACCACTATCTGACCCTCCAAGTTCTCGAACCACGCATGCCATGGAACCATGGCAGAACCTAATCCATGTCCACCGTGGCACCAATGATTGACATGGCAACAGCAAACTGTTTCAAGAACCCGCACCCCTGGAGAGTGGTCTCGGCCCCGAGATCACAATCTGACCCTCCCAGTTCTCGAAACACGTATGCCATGGAACCATGGCAGATCCAAATCCACGGGGACCCTGGCACCAAGATTTGACATGGCAACAGCGAACTGTATCCAAAACCCGCACCCCTGGAGAGTGCTCTTGGGCCCGAGACCACTACCTGACCCTCCTAGTTCTCGAACCACATAAGCCATAGAACCACGGCAGAGAGACACCCATGGCAACCGTGGAACCGAGGACTGACATCAAACAACAACTTGTTTCCAAAACACGCACCCCTAGAGAGTGCTCTTGGCGCCGAGACCACTATCTGACCCTCGAAGGTCTCAAACCAAATGTGGCATGGAACCGTGGCACAAGTGACACCACGGGGACCATGGGACCCTGGATGGACATAGCAACAGCCCACTGTTTTTAAAACCCGCACCCCTAGAGAGTGGTTTAGGATCCGGAGCCAAAATATCTGACCCTCGAAAGTCTCAAACCAAACACGCCATGGAACCATGGCACAAAGGGTCCCACAGAGGTGAAGAGAGAGAGTGCTTTTTATATTTTACCGTTTCCATGAAACCGCCCCATTGACGGTAGCGAAAGTGCCAGAAGGCCAACCAATCTTCCAGCTCGCGAATCGCATCTTCACTGGCAGCACCAGACGAGTACCACCACGCTCTCAACTCAAGGTACATCCTGTCAGCTTCGTCCATTGTTTGAGCGTCTTTATATTGCTTGCATAGCCTTATGTGTTGATTCTGGAAGTTCTTGGCGATCAGCTTCTCAGTGTGCTTGTGCATGCTCGTTGCCCAGTGGAATAGACAAATCCTTTCACGGTCTACCATGGCCACGGAAGGATTGCTCGAGCCGTAAACAATGCGAACCGCATTGAAATTTGCTTGTGCGCTGTCGCACATGAACCCTTTGAAGTTAGGATTTGTAAGGCCGTTGTTGTCCATTTCTTTGTTCAGGCAGCGCCAGAATATAAGCTGGCCCTCAGTGCCTTCCGTTTGTATGTCGCATACAGCGATGGTCATCACCTTGCAGTAGGTGGAATCATAGACATGGCAGGCAATGGTGGTCCATGGCTTCACTCTCTTCACGTGGTCGAACATGACAAAGCAATTCTGAAGGTCTCCACCAGGTTGCATCCTTCTTACGAGGTCGACGCCACTCCCGGGGCCATGAACGAGCATTTTGAAAAGATATACCTTTTCTTTTCCTTCGCCTGGGAATACACTGTCGTGAATGAACTCGATCTTCGAATGCCGCTTCATGTCCAGAATTTGATCAATCTCGCCTTTGCCTTTTCCTTGGGCGCGGAAGGTTGCAATCATGTTCTGAACGTTAGGAGAGCTGAGCATGCGAAACTTGTCCATCACCTTGTCTAATTCTTGTCCTTCCAGCATCTCCTTTGGGCCAGGCCCACTGTGGACAAGAAACGTCTCCAGAAACTCCTTGCTGGCTGCAAGGGCAATGGCCGAGTTCTTGGCGGAGGGAGTCTTGGCGACCTCCGATGCGATCAAGCCGGTGATGGTCTCCATGGACTCCCTGCACTGTCCTTCGGCGACGGGATGTCGATGATAGCCCAGATGGATGCATGCACGGGACATGTCGTTGACGTTGAGAACGTAATACACCCGCGCTGTGCAAAAGTCGCGACATGATGGGGCTTCCTTGCAGACTTTACACACAATGGAAGAATCTGGAGGAGGGCTTTGACGAACACTGAACGGGAAGTTAGTTGTACCCGTCCACTCTGTCTGATTCTTTTTAGACGTTCTAGCAAGATAGTCACAGTCTTCGTTGTCGCATCGCAAGTGGCCAACGCACGTCGACCTCCTGAACTTCAAACCAAAGCTCTTGTGGATGTTGGACGTCGTGGTGTGGCACCATGTGTGGCCGTCATAACCCTTGTCCATTCCCTCCATGCTTCGGGCTCCGAAAGAGTGCAAGCGTCCACGACATGGTGGTAACTCGAAGACCACATCCCCGTCAAAGTGGGAGGGAAGGAACTGCACCTTGTGATATTCTATGCAGTCAAAGTCTATGTGAGCAAGTTCATTCCGAGAGCCAGGAACACTGGACAGCTTACGCAGACATTGCATTACACTAGGACAATTCTGTGAGCTACTAGGATATAGAGGGGGGAGAGAGAACGAGGAAGAGGATGGACTATTGGCGGGGGTGCGGACAGTAGGTGGAGTCGCAACAATGGGAGATGGTTCATTCAAGTTTGGGAGTTGCGAGAGCCGTGATGGTGTTTCCCCCTCCGATTCACTGGACAACTCAATGATAGGGTCTAAAGTCTCACGTTTCACGTTACGAAGATTGACCATAATATCTGCAACGGAACGAGTTGGATCTGCAGAATGCCTACTATCGCGACGTGAGAGAGGTAGCTCTACAGTGGAAGTATCTGAGGCAGGGGCTTAAATCTCTGTAGATGCAGCGAACTGCTGCGGGGTGAGACCGTATGCTCTGTACTGACCAGGATGGAGGAGCCAGTAGTAACCCTCGTCCTCTGTACATCTAAACTGTAAGATGCCTTCTTTGACTAGTCCCCACTTTTCTAGGACCTCCTCTTCGACCATGATGGAGCCTTCTGCTAGTCCGAACCGAATGTAGAGAAGGTTAGAGGTGACTTTGACAAAGCCACTTTCACCTACTGGTAGAACTAGTGGGACCTCCTCACCTCTGACGGAAATGCTGGCCATGGGAAATATCGGGATAGAGAGATACTAATGGTATAAGGGAGAGAAACAAATCTGCAATGGAGACACAAGGAGAGTAATTGTGAGGGACATTGAATTTGGGTTGAGTATATAACACGATGTCGATTGCTAGGGAGTGACTATAATCAGAGTCACGGTAGAAATTAAAAACTAGACGGTGAGAGAGGTCTAAGATTGGAGCCGCCTTGCAACTGACATCAATTTCAATATAAGCAGATGACTAATCTAAACAACGTCAGAGTGTTTTACGGCGCTACCTAAATAAAATTGAGACGGTCTACAGTGTGCCACATGCATCAGCTCGCAGTTCAAAATTTAGGAGTGGATGTAATGAGACTGGGAAGAATCTGATGCGGCATGGACGTAGTCATGTAGCATATAAAGTGATGTAATATTCAAGAACAGAAGTTGTCGTTGAGTATTATTTATACTGGGAAGACAAACCAACAGTCTTTAAGAAAGTGCAGTTTTTTGTAGGACTAATCTATGTGCACCCGAAGTCATAATTACAATTGAATAAAGAAAAAATTAATTATGGTATCTGCAAATTAATCTTTGTGCTAAAAACTCTTGTTGAATACAAGGATGTTTTATGTTCAATCATAGAAATCTAAGCTGCACCCTCCACTAATGAAGCTCGGAAGTCTTGTCAATGACCCGGGGATTAGGTGGACATGGTGTTTGGAACGGAATCCCAAAACGGAGGCTTGGGTTCATCGTCAAAGAAGTCTTGGACGGCAGCTGCAATCTCTTCAGGCACAATTGGAACTCCCTCACTTTTGAGGGTGCAAGGATCGGGGAGTCCCAACAGTTGGCAAACATAATGAGACCACATGAGCCTCCAGACAAGAGGATGTCGAGGGAGAGAGTCCCAAATTCCACACGGGACGCGGTAGAATCAAAGAACATCTTTGTCTAGCAAAATGTTTGCGAGGTCGATGTTGAAGTCTTGAACATATGGAAATTCACCCATCCACACATCCACTGCACCCTACAAGCTATCGATGGCATTTGTCATCTACACCAAACGTCCATTCCTTGACACAACGGGATAGTCTTCTTTGCTTCGCATCTCCAATCTCCCGATGGATTCCAAGTCAAGCACTTCCTCTAAGCAGCGGTCTTCCAAAGGATCCATGACTCTCGTTGAGACTTAGTGGCGACGGATTTTCGAGCGTTTACAACAGCGTTGTAGGCAATGAAAATGAGTGTAGAAGATAAGATATAGGAATTTGAACATAGTTACAGTTATACTGTCTCTGCTGCGCACTGGGATCTGACTAAAAGCGTCGAATTCAATGTATGAGATTAACATCTGACAATTCATTGACACTGCGAGATCCTAGGCGTGGTCGTAGGCTACAATATATAGTTCGATCAAAGACGGCGCAATCAGGATATGTAGATCGTTGAATTACATTCTAAAGCAAGCGTCCGTAATTCATAAAAGCTTGCATATCATGAGTATGTCAGTGACAGCTGACACCGAGTATGCAAGTTCTCTTCAAAGGCGTCAATACTAAATAGTGAGGTAGTCGACCAGATAGGACTCCCTACTTACTATAGAACAATTCAAGATATTCAAAATTATTTGAAATTAGAGCGGCAAACCACTAGTCTCTTGCACGCTTGAGTTACAGTGGAAGAAAGAATTAGTTGTGACATAGCTGTGACGGTTTGATGGACTGCAGGGACTGGAACATAAATAGCGCAGCGTGAACTCGTTTTCGTCACGACAGTTTTAGGCTATGCAGATACTAGAGTTTAAGGATGTTCGAGATTGATCTATGCAGATGCGGGACGATAATTGTTCTCACAACACAGAGATCGCGGTTGGGCCGAGGAGAAGAAAGAAACGAGGGAAGCTACTATATTCAAGCAGACGTGTTTTGCAACGTTCGAGGATGAGATCCACCAAACACATGTCACGTCTGACTGCTGTCCAGGAACTCGTGGGGGTGAGGATTGATTTCAGTGGAGAAGAAGTGACCAATTTGGCGAGTTTGCATGAAGTTGTCGCGGCGGTAGACGCGACGCAGGCAATCATCGAAGACAGCGTCAAAGCGGTGAAGTGTACCGCTACACAATCAGCCGTAAGACACTATCCATTAATTAAAGATGCTAAACCTATTAGAGAGACTGATGCTTATTTCTGACTCATCTATGCATTTGAATGGACTAGAGAGGGAGTTGGATGCATAATGCACTACATAAACACCATGCAGTGCGACACGTAGGCCCAACCACAGAATGTAGACCTCCAGTGTCCATCATATAAAACCCCTAGACCCATTAAGATTCAATAAAATTATATCGATAATGGTTCACTCTAAAACATAGTAAACCCTAAACTGAAATGAGCATATAATGATAGGAACCTAGCCAGAAGGTCATGTTTCAGTCAAGATACTTAATGGTATAGCACCCGACCAGGAATAGGTCAGGGTCACCACAGTTTAATTAGGGTTGACAACTGGATCAGGGACGGCCACTCCCAGCCCGTACACGGCGACCGCCTGTTTATCTTGGTCACTGGATCCACTCTGCGTCCGCATGTTTTTTCGTGGTCGCCGTGGTGTTTTGTGGTCGCCGTGGTCGCCGTGTATTATCGTGGTCGCCGAGGTTTTATCGTGGACTCTGGATGTACGGGATGGAGAAGTGTCGCAACGGAGCAAGATAGCGACCTCGGTGGATTCTTCAAGGCGACTTGCTTTGAAGACTCATCGATGTAGCACGTAGTCTTAAACCCTAACCAATAAACCCTAAACCCTCACTTACGTTTTGCCACTGCGCACACGATTTTCCAGTGACAAATCTAGGAAGCAATGGGGAGGACAAGAGGAGACGCAGCGCGCGTAAGAATGGCAGACCCACCGGCAGAATATCTCACGCCCCAGTTATGATCCCCCAACTCTGCTATTCTGAATTCAAATGAAGTCATGTCAATCCCTGCAGCCATGGTCGCCATGGGTTAGGTTTAGGCACGGATCGAAGGCTTATGTGGTTAGAGAACTGTGAGGATCAGATAGTGGTCTCGGGGCCAAGACCAATCTCCAAGGGTGCCGGTTCTTGAAACAGTTTGTTGTTGCATTGTCAATCCTTGGAGTTAAGATCGACATGGACTAGGTTCTGCCATGGTACCATGGCATACCTGGTTCGAGAACTATGAGGGTAAGATAGTGGTCTCGGGGCCGAGACCAATCACCAAGGGTGCGGGTTCTTGAAACACTTTGCAATTGCAAAGTCAATCCATGGTGCCAAGGTGGACATAGATTAGGTTCTGCCTTCGTTCCATGGCATATGTGGTTTGAGAACTGGGAGGGTCAGATAGTGGTCTCGGCCCCGAAACCACTCTCCAAGGGTACGGGTTCAAGAAACAATTTGCTGTTGCAATGTCAATCCATGGTGCCAAGATGGACATGGATTAGGATCTGCCTTAGTTCCATGGCATATGTGGCTCCAGAACTGGGAGGGTCAGATAGTAGTCTCGGGGCCGAGACCACTCCCCAAGGGTGCGGGTTCTAGAAACAGTTTGTTGTTGCAAAGTCAATCCTGGGTGCCATGGTGGACATGATGTACATTCTGCCATGGATCCATGGCATTTGTAGTTCGAGAACTGGGAGGGTCAAATAGTGGTCTCGGGGCCGAGACCACTCCCATGGGTGCGGGTTCTTGAAACAGATTGCTGTTGCTTTGTCAATCCATGGTGCCAAGGTGGACATGGATTAGGTTCTTCCATGGTTCCATGGCATATGTGGTTCGAGAACAAGAAGGGTCAGATAGTGGTCTCCGCCCCGAGACCACTCCCCAAGGGTGCGGGTTCCAGAAACAGTTTGCTGTTGCAATGTCAATCTATAGTGCCAAGGTGGACATGGATTAGGATCTGCTTTAGTTCCATGGCATATGTGGTTCGAGAACTGGGAGGGTCAGATAGTGGTCTCTGCCCCGAGACCACTCCCCAAGGGTGCGGGTTCTAGAAACAGTTTGCTGGTCCAAAGTCAATCCATGGTGCCAAGGTGGACATGGATTAGGTTCTTCCATGGTTCCATGGCATATGTGGTTCGAGAACTGGGAGGGTCAGATAGTGGTCTCGGGGCCGAGACCACTCCCCAAGGGTGCGGGTTCTAGAAACAGTTTGCTATTGCAAAGTCAATCCATGGTGCCAAGGTGGACATGGATTAGGATCTGCCTTAGTTCCATGGCATATGTGGCTCCAGAACTGGGAGGGTCAGATAGTAGTCTCGGGGCCGAGACCACTCCCCAAGGGTGCGGGTTCTAGAAACAGTTTGTTGTTGCAAAGTCAATCCTGGGTGCCATGGTGGACATGATGTACATTCTGCCATGGATCCATGGCATTTGTAGTTCGAGAACTGGGAGGGTCAAATAGTGGTCTCGGGGCCGAGACCACTCCCATGGATGCGGGTTCTTGAAACAGATTGCTGTTGCTTTGTCAATCCATGGTGCCAAGGTGGACATGGATTAGGTTGTGCCATGGATCCATGGCATATGTGGTTCGAGAACTGGGAGGGTCAGATAGTGGTCTCGGCCCCGAGACCACTCTCCATCGGTGCGGGTTCTTGAAACAGATTGCTGTTGCATTGTCAATCCATGGTGCCAAGGTGGACATGGATTAGGTTCTTCCATCGTTCCATGGCATACGTGGTCAGAGAACTGGGAGGGTCAGATAGTGGTCTCGGCCCCGAGACCACTACCCAAGGGTGCGGGTTCCAGAAACAGTTTGCTGTTGCAATGTCAATCCATGGTGCCAAGGTGGACAGGGATTAGGATCTGCCTTAGTTCCATGGCATATGTGGTTCGAGAACTGGGAGAGTCAGATAGTGGTCTCTGCCCTGAGACCACTCCCCAAGGGTGCGGGTTCTAGAAACAGTTCTCTGTTGCAAAGTCAATCCATGGTGCCAAGGTGGACATCGGTTAGGTTCTTCCATGGTTCCATGGCATATGTGGTTCGAGAACTGGGAGTCTCAGATAGTGGTCTTGGGGCCGAGACCACTCCCCAAGGGTGCGGGTTCTAGAAACAGTTTGCTGTTGCAAAGTCAATCCATCGTGCCAAGGTGGACATGGATTAGGATCTTCCTTAGTTCCATGGCATATTGGATTCGAGAACAGGGGGGGTCAAATATTGGTCTCGGGGCCGAGACCACTCCCCAAGGGCGCGGGTTCTAGAAACAGTTTCCTGTTGCAATGTCAATCCATGGTGCCAAGGTGGACATGGATTAGGCTCATCCATGGTTCCATGGTATACATGACTCAAAAACTGGGGGGGTCAGATAATGGTCTCAGGGCCGAGACCACTCCCCAAGGGTGCGGGTTCCAGAAACAAATTGCTGTTGCATTGTCAATCCTTGGAGCCAAGGTGGACATGGATTATGTTCTGCCATGGTTCGATGGCATACGTGGTTCAAGAAGTGGGAGAATCAGATACTGGTCTCCGCCCCGAGACCAATCTCTATGGGTGCGGGTTCTAGAAACAGTTTGCTGTTGCAATGTCCATCCATGGTGCCATGGTGGACATGGATTAGGTTTAGCCATGGTTCCATGGCATATGTGGTTCGAGAACTGGGAGGGTCAGATAGTGGTCTCGGGGCCGAGACCACTCCCCATAGGTGCGGGTTCTTGAAACCGATTGTTGTTGCATTGTCAATCCATGGTGCCAAGGTGGACATGGATTAGGTTCTTCCATGGTTCCATGGCATATGTGGTTCGAGAACTGGGAGGGTCAGATAGTGGTCTTGGCCCCGAGACCACTCCCCAAGGGTGCGGGTTCCAGAAACAGTTTATTGTTGCAATGTCAATCCATGGTGCCAAGGTGGACATGGATTAGGATCTGCCTGAGTTCCATGGCATATTGGGTTCGAGAACTGGGAGGGTCAGATAGTGGTCTTGGGGCGGAGACCATTCCCCAAGGGTGCGTGCTGTAGAAACAGTTCGCTGTTGCAATGTCAACCCATGGTGCCAAGGTGGACATGGATTAGGAACTGCCTTAGTTCCATGGCATATTGGGTTCGGGATTAGGGGGGGTCAGATATTTGTCCCGGGGCCGAGACCACTCCCCAAGGGTGTGGGTTCTTGAAACAGATTGCTGTTGCACTGTCAATCCATGGTGCCAAGGTGGACATGGATTACGTTCATCCATGGATCCATGGCATACGTGACTCAAGAACTGGGGGGATCAGATATTGGTCTCGGGGCCGAGACCACTCCCCAAGGGTGCGGGTTCTTGAAACAGATTGCTGTAGCATTGTCAATCCATGGTGCCAAGGTGGACATGGATTAGGTTCTGCCATGGTTCCATGGCATATGTGGTTCGAGAACTGGGAGGGTCAGATAGTGGTCTCGGGGCCGAGACCACTCCCCATGGGTGCGGGTTCTTGAAACAGATTGCTGTTGCATTTTCAATCCATGGTGCCAAGGTGGACATGGATTAGGTTCTTCCATGGTTCCATGGCATATGTGGTTCGAGAAATGGGAGGGTCAGATAGTGGTCTCGGCCCTGAGTTCACTCCCCAAGGGTGCGCGTTCTAGAAACAATTTGCTGTTGCTGAGTTAATCCATGGTGCCAAGGTGGACATGGATTAGGTTCTGCCATGGTTCCATGGCATATATTGTTCGAGAACTGGGAGGGTCAGATAGTGGTCTTGGGGCCGAGACCACTCCCCATCGGTGCGGGTTCTTGAAACAGATTGTTGTTGCATTGTCAATCCATGGTGCCAAGGTGGACATGGATTAAGATCTGCCTTAGTTCCATGGCATATGTGGTTCGAGAACTTGGAGGGTTAGATAGTGGTCTCTGCCCTGAGACCACTCCCCAAGGGTGCGGATTCTAGAAACAGTTTGCTGTTGCAAAGTCAATCCATGGTGCCAAGGTGGACATGGATTAGGTTCATCCATGACTCTATGGCATATGTGGTTTGAGAACTGGGAGGGTCAGATAGTGGTCTCGGCCCCAAGACCAATCTCCAAGGGTGCGGGTTCTTCAAATAGTTTGCTGTTGCAATGTCAATCCATGGTGCCAAGGTGGACATAGATTAGGTTCTTCCATGGTTCCATGGCATATGTGATTCGAGAACTGGGAGGGTCAGATAGTGGTCTCGGCACCGAGACCACTCCCCAAGGGTGCGGGTTCTAGAAACAGTTTGCTGTTGCAATGTCAATCCATGGTGCCAAGGTGGACATGGATTAGGTTCTGCCTTCGTTCCATGGCATACGTGATTGAAGAATTTGGGGGGTCAGATATTGGTCTGGGCCCCGAGACCACTCCCCAAGGGTGCGGGTTCTAGAAACAGTTTGCTGTTGCAAAGTTAATCCATGGTGCCAAGGTGGACATGGATTAGGATCTGCTTTAGTTCCATGGCATATTGGGTTGGAGAACTAGGGGGGTCAGATATTGGTCTCGGTGCCGAGACCACTCCCCAAGAGTGCGGGTTCTTGAAACAAATTTTCGTTGCATTGTCAATCCATGGTGCCAAGGTGGACATGGATTAGGTTCATCCATGGTTCCATGGCATATGTGGTTCGAGAACTGGGAGGGTCAGGTAGTGGTCTCGGGGCCGAGACCACTCCCCTAGGGTGCGGGTTCTTCAAACAGTTTGTTGTTGCAATGTCAATCCATGGTGCCAAGGTGGACATAGATTAGGTTCTTCCATGGTTCCATGGCATATGTGATTCGAGATCTGGGAGGGTCAGATAGTGGTCTCGGCCCCGAGACGACTCCCCAAGGGTGCGGGTTCTTGAAACAGATTGCTGTTGCATTGTCAATCCATGGTGCCAAGGTGGACATGGATTAGGTTCATCCATGGTTCCATGGCATATGTGGTTCGAGAACTGGGAGGGTCAGATAGTGGTCTCGCCCCCGATACCACTCCCCAAGGGTGCGGGTTCTAGAAACAGTTTGCTGTTGCAAAGTCAATCCATGGTGCCAAGGTGGACATGGATTAGGTTTTGCCTTAGTTCCATGGCATACGTGATTCAAGAACTTTGGGGGTCAGATATTGGTCTCGGCCCCGAGACCACTCCCCAAGGGTGCGGGTTCTAGAAACAGTTTGCTGTTGCAAAGTCAATCCATGGTGCCAAGGTGGACATGGATTAGGTTTTGCCTTAGTTCCATGGCATACGTGATTCAAGAACTTTGGGGGTCAGATATTGGTCTCGGCCCCGAGACCACTCCCCAAGGGTGCGGGTTCTAGAAACAGTTTGCTGTTGCAAAGTCAATCGTGGGTGCTATGGTGGGCAAGGTGTAGGTTCTGCCATGGTTCCATGGCATTTGTAGTTCGAGAACTGGGAGGGTTTTGGAATTAGTTTGCTATTGCAATGTCAATCCTTTGTGACATGGTCGCCTTGGGTTTGGTTGTGCCATTGTTCCGTGGCATGCGTGGTCCCTGTCTTCGATGCCATGGTTGCAGATTTGAGCAATATTTGCTCACTTCTGTATGTTTCTCCCAATTAGATTCTTGAGACTGAGCACGGTAGTTCTGAGGATGACAACGAAGAAGGGGATACACCTCAGCCCCTAATCGCTGTAGAAGGCAATGATGAGGATGAAGACAGTCCTATCATTCACACTGTGGAAGGGCTGAGCGAAGATGATATTCGGCGTTCCCAGAAGATTAACTCGGTTGCAGTTCTGGCCGCCCTTCGTTTACAGCCTGTTCATATTTCTCGACATAACATCCCTCTTTGCAGGCTCGTTGTCATGCCTATGGTAAGGCCCACATTGCAGTGTGATCTTGTGAAACTTGAGCAAGAGTTCGTCCACGGTTATTGTGAAGGTGCATGTGTATTCTACGTCTCACTTACAAACGAACAAGGCGTGGGAGAGCATGTCACCTCAAAGGACAGAAGTGACTGGGGACCCATATGGCAGACCGAGGGTGATAAATTTGATCAGTTTCTCGACTTCCAAGATTTGCTGCGATTTATGAAGGGTAAGATGTTCTTCATTTGTGATGGCAACCACCGTCGAATTGCATGGATGAATCACATCACAAGGCTCTACCGTAATGATCCATTATGGCACTATTCGGTCGACACTATCATATTGGAGACCAAAGGTCGAGTTGGAGTGCTCTTGAACGTCATGAACGATATTAACAAGTGAGTCATACTTATTTATCCAGTATTGTTTCATTTAAACCATTTATATACGTTGTTGCCCTGTTTTACATTTTACACCTGCAATTGACATTGTGCGTGGTCTCCTAGGCAAACAGAGTTCTCTCATGTGAAAACAAATCTGGTTCATCAGCTTTATCAAGTCCGCAAGTTTGGGACAATGCCCTTGGATCACTTCTCAGAGCTTTTGAGTCCGGAAGAAATGGAAAGGTGCCAAAATTCCGTCAAGAGAGGATGGTTCAGCTTGCAATCAGAAGTTTTCACTACTCTCATGTTTCGGGTAATACTCTTGCCTTCACTCTGATATTTAACTCATCTCTAATGATCGATTAATTGAAGTTGATGCATACAGCTTGTTCTCAAAGAGTCTTTCAATGAGTGATCCCTATACAGCAAGAGATTGCCGCTGCTGGTGATGCAGCCATGCTTGTATATCGAGAGGAGACTAGTCCAGAGGATGTCACTCGAGAAGGAAATACAGCTGCAATGAAGCAAGGCATCAAAGACAAGACCGCCAAGTTGATGATAAAGTTGGGCAAAATGACTGCCGTGGCAAATCCAACACTTGGATTGGAATTCCTAGAGGAGGTGGGTGCTGGTAATTTCAATTGCTTCACTGTCTCTATAGGTGCGTTCATTTCTGTTGCAGATGAGCTGAATTGTATACTGTTGACAGATTGAAAGGCACTGGAGTTTGAATGCATCGCAATTGGAGTTGACTCTAGAGAAGCTTCAGCTCATTGCAACGAGCTCCGTCTCTCCTCATCACAAGCTTCGATGGTTGAAGTGGTGGAACTCCTCTGTGCATACAAGGGAGGCGGTCCGTTTTCCTATGAAACCGGTAAACGAAGAACGGCTCAATTCCTTTATTACGAGGGCAGCATGGTGGGCAGGGGTGAGTGCTCTCTTCATCATGCTCATCATGGGACTCTCTACGACGTGGTTCCATGGTGCAATTGTTTCAAGAACTGGAACGGTCAGTTAGTGATCTCGGGGCCGAGTCCACTCTCGAGGGGTGTGGGTATTGGAAACAGTTTGCTGTTGCAATGTCCATATTCGGTGCCTTGGTCGCCCTCTGGTCAGGTAAGCCATGGATCCATGGCATGCGTGGCTCGATAGCTGGGAGGGTCAAAAAGTGGTCTCGGCCTCGGGACCCCTCTCAAGGGGTGTGGGTTTTGGAAACAGTTTGCTGTTCTTATGTCCATCCTCGGTGCCATGGTCGCCGTGGTGTCAGCTGTGTCATGGTTCTAGAGCGCATTGAGTTTGAGTCTTGCAAGGGTTAGTTAGGGGTCCCACAGCTTGGTGGGCAGTGGCGACTGGCGCGGTATGATTTTTATTGTTTCAACCCTACACCTGCTGTACAACTCAGTTGTTTGAGTAAAATGAATCCTCTGTTGTAGATTAAGGATGCAGCAGTGGAGTTGTTTGAGACTATTGTCAACAAGGACAACATATCTCTGAACATGGATGTCGCAACGGAGCCCAAGACAATTACATAGTTCATCGACTCTTGGCGAGTGAAGCTTTGGGATAAGGCATTCGTCATGGTTTTCAAGGGGGGTGACAACTTCAAGAAATCTGATTCGTTTAAGGACTTCAAGGGTAGTGATCTTGTGGTCAAACGCGTGGTCTATAGGTATTTCTCGATCACTCTAATTCCAGAGTGTTGTACACATTACTTCTCTATAAGTGCTCATACTTTTGCACCATATTCTATGATAATTGATCAGTTTTGTATGTCCACAGGTATTTCAAGCATGAGCTTCTCGCGAAGAAGGCTATCGCCAAGGCTGATCTCCCGGTGTTTCTTGAGAGTTGGATGGATAGAAATTCTGACATGTGCATGTTCTCTATGCCACAGTTGAAGACGTGGACAAGCACACATCTCAAGGGGGTTGGGTGGTACTTGGACTGTGTATTGGGTTATGTACATGCGGACGAGAAGGATCTCAAATCCTCAGCTGAGACTGCCGATAAACCTGCCCTATAGGATGGTGAGTTGGAGAATCTTGATGAGGAAGCACGGCTTAAGCTCATTGCCAAAGTTGAAGCGGCAGACAAGAAGAAGGCGATGAAGATTACTGAACAACTAGAAAAGTTAGCTGCCCGTGAGCAAGCTAAAATTGACAGGGCAGCTGAGAAGATTGCCAAGAAGGAAGAGAAGAAGAAAAATCCTAAAGTAAAGGAAATCCCGAAGCCATCTGCTTCTAGTGTTGTTGATGCAGAATCTCAGCACCAGAGCCAGGAGCAGCGTGGTACTAAGAGGGATTCTGGGTACTTAGAGCTATCACAAGCCATAGTACCATATTGTGGCCAAGTTCAGGAATTTCATGACTTAGGAGAGGACCATGAGATCGATGAATTGATACTCAACACTTCCCTTGGAGCTGCTCTTCCTCAAAACAGTGACGATCCTCTCCCAACCATGTTTGTGGAGATTCAGAACTTCTTGGGTCAAGCATGATTCTTGACACACTTCTTGGGCTCTATATATCTCAAGACTACTGCCTTACTCTATCGGGTTTTCATTTAGTTTTACAATCCTCGGATCCTTGGATGCCATGGGTTTTTCTTTGCCATAGTTGCCACTGTTCAACATCAGATAGGAAGGCAGTGGTCGTGAGCAACGGGGAGGGGTCCTGGGTTTTAAATGAGGCAGGTGCCGTGACCACTGCCACAGTGTGGCGAATGTCACGGCCACTACCCTCGTCTTTGAGTGTTCCATCCATTTTCATACCTTGGTTCCTTGGATGCCGTGGGTCCCTCCTTGCCGTGGTTCCTTGGTCTGTTTGGTTCGAGTGTTGGTGGTCTCTGAACTGTGACATGTGTATGTTTTGGTTATTTCAGCACAAAGCAGACCACCCACGAGTATTCAAAGGCGAGACGTGCAACGATCCGTGTGTGGATTTAATTCTTGTCCACATGCCCGAGAACCTCTCCGTTCCCACTATCTCGGATCCGCCGGGACAGATTCCACCGTGGAATGCAGCCGCGAACGACTGGCTTGACCCAATTTTTGACTTTGCAGACAATCACTTGGTTGATGATGGCGCTATCATTATAGTCCATCCATATAGACAGTCAACCAAGGCGAATATCCTTGGTTATAGTAAAGCAACGGGCTTTACATTGTACAAGGATTGGACTTGCATGAATAGGCTCCATTTGGCATCACCCGTGAACCATCTCAAGACGGTAAATGCTTATTCATTATTAAGTTTCTAAAAACTCTTTATTGTTTTGCTATTACTATGAACTTACGCTCTTGGTTCTGTATGTTGCAGACGCAGCGATTTGGAATTTATCTTCTTGTTCGTGGGTTACCAGAGGGAGCTCGTGCACGGTTCTCATTTCAATCTATTCCAGCTCTTGAGGCTCCAGGATTAGATGTGGGATGTGATGATATGTTACAGAATTTCACCACCAAGGCCTCTCAACGCATGAATAGAAATAAGCCTTAGCGAGGCCCTCGTGAGAAGGATAGTCAGTTCATCCAAATGTTGATTGAGGCCTCTTCTCGGCCAAACGATGTTGTCTTGGATTGCACCGCCATGACAGGTGTATATTACTAACATACATCCCCTCTCTCATTCTTGCATTTTTATTCTTCCATTTATTCTACTCTCTCTAGTTTTTTTGGGCCCTATCGTTCTTTTTCTCTTTCTAATTCTGCATGTGTTTTTATCGTTTGCATTCTCTCAGGTGCTTCGTTGCTGGCATGTCGCCGTGTGCAACGCCACATCATGGCACTCAAAGAGGACCAAGCGATATTTGATGGACTGCTGTTGTCTATGCGACGTGCCCCTAAACCCAGAGCCGAGCTAGTCGATGCATCATCATCTGCTGCATCAGAGGATCCTGACGCAGTTCCATCAGCGGTCGTCCGAGTGTTAAAGAAATCTCATTTCAGTAAGTAAGTTTGAATTCAATGAAGACAAGTTCCACTTTGTTTGATGGTTTCATGATCACCTTGATCTCATGTCCATTTGCTTACTTTCGTGCAGAAAAATGATGCCCACTAATTCTACCGCACAGAGGCCATTTTTTGCGAGGCATGAGTTCTTGAAAAGCCCTCACAAACCTTTTGAGTTGCCAATATACATTGAGCCAGTTGCACAGGCTCTTGCATGTCTAGGTACCCAAGATCACGTTCCAAGGTCTAAGGCGATGAACTCAGACGCACTAGTCTACCTTGATGTTGAGGTGGAGGAGTCCGAATGTGAGGGTTTCAGTTCACCATCGAGCTCTAAATCTAGCTCTTCCTCAGGGTCCACTAGTAGCGATAATTATAGTTCTGACATGCAGAAACTTTGACGATCTCTACACATCGTTGTACTGCTTGCGTTATTATATTAGTAGTGAGACTAAATGGGACACTACTCATGATTCTTGACATCCATGCTATTCTTCACACAGTTCATCCTTCCATTCTATTACATTCCTTTGTGGTCTCTATTGCTCGGGGACGAGACCACTCTCGAGGGGTGCACGGTTTGATACGAGTTTGCAGTTGCACAGTCAATCCTTGGTTCCAAGGTTGCTTAGGGTGTCTCTCTGACGTGGTTCTATGGCGCTTTTGGTTCAAAACTTAGGAGGGTTAGACAGTGGTCTCGGGGTGCACGGTATGGGATTTGACTGATGCCGTGACCACTGCCCCTGCGTGGCGAGTGTTACGGCCACTACCCTTCCCTCTGGGTTTATCATTGATGTTATCATATTTCTAGGCTTCGGTTGCCATGGGTTCATCTTCAGGGCCTTGGTTGCCATGGGCTGCTGTGGGTACCTCTCCATGCTGGGCCATGAAACAGTGGTGACATTGGTATGCTTGGGGCGGGGAGAATAGGAGAAGTGACATTGGTATGCAATGTCAATCTGACCCTCCCAGTCCGCGAACCACGTATGCCATGGCACCAAGGATTGACATGGCAACAGCCCACTGATTCCAAAACCCGCACCCCTGGAGATTGGTCTCAGCCCCGAGACCACTATCTGACCCTCCTAGTTCTCGTACCACGCATGCCATGGAACCATGGAAGAACGTAATCCATGTACACCGTGGCACCAAGGATTGACATGGTAACACCAAACTGTTTCAAGAACCCGCACCCATGGAGAGTGGTCTCGGCCCCGAGACCACAATCTGACCCTCCCAGTTCTTGAAACACGTAAGCCATGGCCCATGGCAGATCCAAATCCACGGCGACCATGGCACCAAGATTTGACATGACAACAGCGAACTGTTTCCAACACCCGCACCCCTGGAGAGTGGTCTCGGCCCCGAGACCACTATCTGACCCTCCAAGTTCTTGAACCACACATGCCATGGAACCATGGCAGAACGTAATCCATGTACACCGTGGCACCAAGGATTGACATGGCAACAGCATACTGTTTCAAGAACCCGCACCCCTGGAGAGTGGTCTCGGCCCCGAGACCACAATCTGACCCTCCCAGTTCTTGAACTAGGTATGTCATGGAAACATGGCAGAGCCTATTCCATGTCCACCTTGGCTCCAAGGATCGACATTGCAACAGGAAACTGTTTCTAGTACCGGCACCCTTGGGAATTGGTCTCGGCCCCGAGACCACTATCTGACCCTTCCAGTTCTTGAACCACGTATGCCATGGAACCATGGCAGAATCTAAACCATGACATTGGGATGCTTGGGGTCTTGGTGAGATATAGTAGACTTGGAATATACCCTGCCTGCCTTAGTTTCAGCCAGAAGGTATAAACCAATGCAGTCAATTCTTATTCGGCTTGGTTTACTGGATCACGGTAGTCTTGGAACTGGAAAGTAGTAGTCTTGGAACTAAGAGTGCTTGTTTTCAAATTAGTCAGACACATCAGAGTACACGCGAATGTTCAAAATATTTTTTCAAGCGTGCAATCCATTTAAGAGAAGAAGTTTTTATACAACAGAGTTCTTGTGGGAAAAACCCAGCATCACTGTATTTACTAATCCAATGCAGATATGCTAATCAGGACTGTGTCTCTTTACCCGTGAAAAATTACATGTCCCTTGTGCATAGCTACCCGTAGTCCTAAACTCAAAACTTACTATCTACAGTATCTCTAACTGCCTATAACATCTTCACCTGCCCACGCTGTCCTTGGTCCACAGCGATCCATGGCTGACGTTGCCGATTGTTAGATGGGCCTATTTCCTGTTCTTGCGATTGTAGGTTGATGTCCGATTTGGTTGGGTTTCTTCACGGGGTCTCTGTTCACCTTGGCGACGTGGTGGATCTTGGCCGCCATAGAGTGCTTTTATTGCTGCAGCAACACCCTTATGCATTAGACTGTTTTTGTTCCTGTAAGTAGCACAGTGTTGATATACATCAAACACGCTCTTGGCCAGCATCTTATTGCAGCAAAGACACTTTCCATCCTCTGCCTCGGGATTGGAGAAAAGGGCAGCCAAATCCGGGTTCTCATCAAAATACTTCTTTGTTTCATCTATGGCTATACCCAACTCCTCATCTCCATCACTTTCCTCAGCCTGTTCCTCCAGATTGTTATCTTCCTCTATTTGTTTTAATGCATCCTTATGATCCTTGAAAGATTTGGGGAGTGACTTTACCGTGTCCCGTGGAGCCTTGGGTGGCGTGGGTTGCTGCGCTGGCGTCGGGCGTGGCGAGGGTGCCGAGGGTGCCGAGAGTTGCTGCGCTGGTACCGGGCGTGGCGAGGGTGCCGAGAGTTGCTGCGCTGGTACCGGGCGTGGCGAGGGTGCCGAGGGTGCCGAGGGTTGCTGCGCTGGTGCCGGGCGTGGCGAGGGTGCTGTTGCAGTGTGCGGTGGCGTCCGGCTTGGCGAGGGGTGAGACGTCTCCTCCAGTTCAGCCTGATGACCCGTGGCTAAGACCTGACCCTGTTGTTCACCTTGGGCAGCAGGAATTCCTTGGGTATCGCTTGGAACTCCTCCGGGCATTGGTATCGTCACTGGGCCACCTGGTGTGGGTGGACCTCTGGCTGCCGGTGGCTGCAGGCCGGAAAGTGTGTCATCCCTTGGAATGACTGGTGCATGATACCCGGGTAGAAATATATGCAGGACATCCGAGTCTTCATCCTCCCATTCATGCTCCGTTTCATGCATGCCCAGACTCTCCATGGCGTCTGCACAGTAATGGTCGATGAACTCCTGGGATGGATCTGTCGTGGTGCTGGGATTATCTCTAAAGAGGGCGTGTACATTGGTGACTATCCTGCGCACGGCGTCATTTACAAAGCTGACTTTGTTGACCTCGAAATTATCCCACGCATACTTTGCCTTCGCACGTTCTGCTTCCAGACGTGCGAGTTCCTCGTATCCCTCGGTCGACATGGGTTGCGAGGACTGGCCTGCTCCAGAGGCCTCATTCTGTGCTTGTAAGTCCTTACATCTCGCCAAGTACTCCTCGTTCTGCAGCTCCAACTTCTTGACTCACTCTTGAGTCAATGAATTCTCCTTGGCAAGTGCGTCGCGCCTCTCCTTGGAGTGGGTCAACTCGAGTTCTAAATTGGCGACTTGGTTGCGCAAGTTCGCCAAGTTCTGCTCGGCTTCGTCAATTTGCAGGCGATGCTGAGTTCGAACCGCATCAACCGACTTCTGTGCTGCTGCTTGGGCGGCTTGGATTTCTTGAGCCAGCTTACGCTTGTTGTTCTCCACTAACTTGGAGTGCTTCTCTGCCAAGCTCTCCCTGAGCTGCTCCGTGGAATGGACGAATTCAGCGACGTTGTCCATGGCATCCCGCATGGCGGCGCAACGTCCACGGAAGTCTTGGGTGACTGGTCCCCAATTTGGATCCGATTCCAAGGCTAGTACGGATGATTCTAAGCCCAAACACAGTCTCTTGTTGCTTCCTTCCTCCGTGGGTCCATGGCGAACAAGAGCTTTCTTGGAGATTTCGCGTTGTATGTCCGCCCACGTCCCCATGGTCGGTGGTGCGTTGTACCTGCGGTAGTGCTGGAGATACTTCGTAATGTACGTGGTCAGGAAGGGCCCGATCGGACTTGAGTATTCGTCCTTGCGCCGGTAACCCCGCAGTTGGACCCTAAAGCACTCGTCCATAATGACGCCCCAATTCACCTTCTCACCTTGGTCGGCCAAGAGAATTACCAGGAGGTGCTCAGGTGCCACGGAATTGCAGTCATTCCGGAAGAAGATCTGGCTGAGAATGCCCCGTATGCGAGAGAACCATGGCTCTGGGTGAACTTTACCCAACCCAAAGACATCGTATCTGTTCCCCTTCTTCAATGGTGTGTCGCCCAAAAAGTTCATCACATCCGGCTTTGGGCCTCGGCAGGTCTCGTTCCAAGTGAGGACGCCCGTGCCATCCCACCCAAAAAATGAATACAAGTAACGAGGTGAGTATTGTACCAAGATACCTTGCACCATGCCGGACGGGAGTTCTTCATTCTCGTCTCTCGTCTTCATAGAGTTGATGAATTCATGGCACAGTTCAAAGTCGACCTTGTCCTTCATCTGGCTCCAGAACCGCGCCAGGTTCGTTTTCTCGCACCAAATGCTGTCAACATGTTTCGTCCACTCCGCGATCTGCCGCGGAATGTAAAATGGACCGGGGGTAGTGTTCTTCGCCGACGCTGATGCCATGGCTCCAAGTCTAAACCGTGGATCTCTAGGTTACAGGGACTATGCAGGCGCAACGAGAGAGATGACTGAAGGAAGAAGAGAGAGAGATGACTGAAGGAAGAAGAGAGAGAGATGACTGGAGAGCTTGACTCAATATTCGAAGATCTGGAGCACCTGAGATGGAAGGATAGAAGAGCCTTGGAAGAAATGGCGTTGGACAGTGTAAAGTGCTGCTGGTTTTTGAATGCCATGGTAGTGACTGAGCCCATTGATGAACGTCCAATTATACCTAGACATGGTTCCTAGGTTCCATGGTTCCATGGCGGCCTTGGTAAACATGAGTTGGCAGGATCCGCTGTTGGCGGCGGCGGCTGATTGATGCTTGTCCATAATGGGACTGAGTGCCCAATTACCATGGTGTCCTTGGCTACTGTGATGTGCTGGGCCACTAGGGTAGCTTGGATGTCACTGACATGGACATCTGGGCTTGGGCGGCAGGGACTGAGATCTTTGGTCTAGCTTGGTGTGACTTAATTTGGCCAGTATGTCTAGTTCAGGGTGACTATACCTGGATGCCATGGCTCCATGTTAACCCGTGATGGGCGCGAGTGGCGAGGCCGCGGCCCTCGTGGCGTAGCGAATCATGTTTTGGGCACGCCCAGTAGTGGCGTCGGGGCCGACGGGACTCCATGGGGCAGTGAAAACATGGTTGGCACTCCCATGACGAAATTTTGCTAAGTGACCCGGGAGTACGAGTGGGAGTCCCATGGCGTGGCGTGGCGAGTCCCACAGCACTTGGGACTTCAATGACGAAATTTTGCTAAGTGACCCGGAGTACGAGTGGGAGTCCCATGGCGTGGCGTGGCGAGTCCCACAGCACTTGGGACTCCCATGACGAAATTTTGCTAAGTGACCTGGAGTACGAGTGGCGTGACGAATCATGTTTTGGGCACGCCCAGTAGTGGCGTCGGGGCCGACGGGACTCCATGGGGCAGTGAAAACATGGTTGGTACTCCCATGACGAAATTTTGCTAAGTGACCCGGGAGTACGAGTGGGAGTCCCATGGCGTGGCGTGGCGAGTCCCACAGCACTTGGGACTCCCATGACGAAATTTTGCTAAGTGACCCGGAGTACGAGTGGGAGTCCCATGGCGTGGCGTGGCGAGTCCCACAGCACTTGGGGCTCCCATGACGAAATTTTGCTAAGTGACCCGGAGTACGACTGGGAGTCCCATGGCGTGGCGTGGCGAGTCCCACAGCACTTGGGACTCCCATGACAAAATTTTGCTAAGTGACCTGGGAGTATGAGTGGGAGTCCCATGGCGTGGGTGGCGAGTCCCAGAGTACTTGGGACTACCATGACGAAATTTTGGGGTCGCCAGGGGTGGCGTCGGGGCCGACGGGAGACTTGAGGGGTGCGGATTCATGAACCGCCACGAGAACACCACGAGATCACCACGAGAACGCGTGTGGCCGTCACACTGGTGGCACGCGCGCGTGTCGTGGGGCCGCGTACCGGGCATGGGTTCTGCGCCTGGCCCCATGGAGCTCTGAATCATGTTTCTTGGATTCTAGCTTGTGGTCTTGGGGCCGACGGCACTGGGAAGTGGCATGAGTGTTGGTCATGCTTGTGCTACGTGACTACCGCGAACGCGTGACGAGCGGAATCGTGTGACGAGCGTGGCCGTGGTGACCTTTCTGGGCTCCAGTTCCACACTGGCTCCTTATGCGTGATGAGCGGTCTTGCTTTTACTGTAGACTGGTTGAGTGGCATGGGTCAAGCCGGGGTTATTCTAGTACTGTGTCAGGTGCTTAGTGAGCATCTTGTTCTGCATCGTTGAGCTACATGTCATATGTTTCTAACGTACGTTTCTCTCTATTTGGAAATTCAATTATGCAGGTACCAAACACTCCGTTAAGTAATTCAGAAGATTCTGATGAGGAGGATGATACACCTCAGCCTGTGATTGGAGGTGATGGCGATGACGAGGATGAGGACACTCCGGTTATACAAACTGTGGGCGGATTGAGTGAAGATGATATACGACTGTCCCAGAAGCTTAACACAGTGGTAGTACTTGCTGCACTTCGTCTACAGCCGGCTCACATTTCACGCCACAACATCCCATTATGCCGCCTTGTTGTCATGCCCATGGTAAGACCCACATTGCAGTGTGATCTTGTGAAACTAGAACAGGAATTTGTTCATGGCTATCGTGAAGGCGCTTGTGTATTCTACGTTTCCCTTACAAACAAACAAGGTGTTGGTGAGCACGTTTCTTCAAAGGATTGCAGTGATTGGGGACCGATATGGCAATCCGAAAGCGACAAATTCGATGAGTATCTTGACTCCCAAGATTTGACACGGTTTATGAAGGGTAAGATGTTCTTTATTTGCAATGGGAACCACCGTCGAATTGCTTGGATGAATCATATTACCAGGCTTTACAACGATGTTCCATCATGGCATTATTCGGTGGATACTATCATTTTGGAGACCAAAGGGCGAGTTGGAATGCTTTTGAACGTCATGAATGACATTAACAAGTGAGTGATAATTTTTCTTCCATGTTTCATGTATTTGATTTTGATTATATATTCTAATATGCTAATTTTCTTGTGCTAATTATCTTTGAACTTGTCTCTTGTCTTTTAGGCAGACTGAGTTCTCTCATGTCAAGACCAATCTTGTTCATCAACTTTACCAAGTTCGCAAGTTTGGCACCATGCCATTGGATCACTTCTCCGAGCTTTTGAGTCGTGAGGAATTGGATAGGTGCCAGAATTCAGTGAAGTGGGGATGGTCCAATTTGCAATCAGATGTCTTCACATCTCTTATGTTTCGGGTAATATTTGCACCCTCACTCCACTATTCAGTAATTACTCAATGTTTGATTCATTGAAGTCCATGAAATCAGTAAGTACTCATATTATCTCTCTAATTGTTGATGTGCATGTAGCAAGAGATTGCCGCTGCTGGTGACTCAGCTGTACTAGTATATCGAGAGGAGACTAGTCCTGAAGATGTCACAAAAGAAGGAATTGCAGCTGCAATGAAGCAAGGCATCAAAGACAAGACTACCAAGTTGATGGTTAAGCTGGGCAAGATGACTGCCGTAGCAAATCCGGCACATGGCCCCGAATTTCTGGAGGACGTATGTTCCCTTGTATTATTTATCTTGCCTCTTTTGATGAATTCATATTCACTTCAAAATGCACTAAATTTTGTTATGTTCGCAGATTGAAAGGCATTGGAGTATGAATGCTACGCAATTAGAGCTAACTCTGGAAAAACTTCAGCTTATTGCCACGACCTCTGTTCCTCCACATCATAAACATTGATGGATAAAGTGGTGGAATTCTTCTGTGCACACGAGGGAGGCGGTGCGATTCCCATTGAAACTAGTAAATGAGGACCGCCTCAACTCCTTTCTTGTAAGGGCGGCATGGTGGGCAGGGGTGAGTGACTGCACTTGTTATAATTGCATTTGTTATAATTGAGTTCGTGCTTCTTTTTAATTTATGTCTGTACTATTGATTGACATGGTTTTATGCATTTACTGTTGTGTTGTAGATTGAGGATTCGGCGGTGGAGTTGTACGATATCATCATTCATAAAGACAACATTACAGTGAAAATGAATGTTGCAACAGAGCCAAGGACTATTTCGGAGTTCGTCGAGTCATGGCGAATCAAGCTTTGGGACAAGGCATTCTTAAATAACTTCAAGGGGACCGATCACTTCAAGAAATCAGATTCTTTCAAGGACTTCAAGGGTAGCAATCTTGTGGTCAAACGCGTGGTCTATAGGTATATTTCGTTCGGTATGGCTTTGAACTCTTTCTAACTATACTTCTTCACATGTATTTGAAATACTGAAAGAGTATTGAATTATGTTGTATGTCTACAGGTATTTCAAGCATGAGCTTCTAGCAAAGAAGGCTATCGCAAAGGTTGACCTCCCTGTGTTTCTTGAAAGTTGGATGGATCGTAATTCCGAGTTGTGCATGTTTTCTTTGCCACAGCTGAAGATTTGGACAAGCACCCATATCAAGGGTGTTGGGTGGTATTTGGACTGTGTCTTGGGGTATGCTCATGCAGATAAAAAGGATCTCAGATCCTCGGCTGAGACTGCCGATAAACCTGCCTTGCTGGATGGTGAGTTGGAGAACCTTGACGAAGAAGCACGGCTTAAACTCATTGCCAAAGTTGAAGCTGAAGACAAGAAGAAGGCAATGAAGATTACTCAACAACAAGAGAAGGTAGCCGCTCGTGTGCAAGCAAAGATCGACAAGGCAGCTGAGAAGATTGCCAAGAAGGAAGAGAAGAAGAAGAATCCAAAGGCACAAGAGGTCCCAAAGCCATCAGTTTCCAGTATTGTTGATGCAGAATCTCACCATCAGAGTCAGGAGCAGCGGGGTACTAAGAGGGATTCTGGGTATTTGGAGCTATCGCAAGACAAGGCATTTTGTGGCCAAATTCGTGATGTGGTGGATTTAGGAGAGGACCACGAGATCGATGAGTTGGTCCTGAACACCTCACTCGCAGCTGCTCTCCCACAAAATGAAGATGACCCTCTTCCAAAGATGTTTGAGGAGATTCAGAAGTTTTTGGATGGGTATGATGCTTGCATACTTCTTAGACTCTTCATACTTCTATTTATTTTGTTTGGTTTTAGGTGGGTTTTTTAGTTCACTCACTTTTGTAAGTTTTATATCTCGTAGCACAAAGCGGACCGCGCGAGAGTATTCAAAGGAGAGTCTTGCAAGGATCCGTGCGTGGATTTGATTCTTGTGGACATGCCGGAGAACCTACCTGTTCCCACCATTTCGGATCCGCCAGGACAGATTCCACCATGGAATGCAGCTGAGGACGATTGGCTTGATCCAATTTTTGATTTTGCAGACAACCACTTGGTTGATGATGGCGCTATTATCATTGTCCACCTGTATAGGCAGTCAACTAAGGCTAACATCCTTGGTTACGGTAAAGCAACAAGTTTTACGTTGTTCAAGGATTGGACTTGCATGAATAGGCTCCATTTGGCATCACCAGTCAACCATCTCAAGACGGTAAATCCTCATTCACTAACTAGTTCGTAAATATTCATTATTGTTTTGCTGTTACTATTAACTAACTCTTTTGATTTTATATGTTGCAGACTCAGCGTTTTGGTGTTTATCTATTGGTTCGTCAGTTACCTCAGGGTGCTCCTGCACGGTTTGCATTTCGATCTATTCCATCTCTCGAGGCTCTTGGATTAGATGTGGGTTTTGATGACATGTTACAGAATTTCACCACTAAGGCCTCTCAAAAAATGAATGGAATTAAGCCTTGGCGAGGCCCTCGTGAGAAAGATAGTCAGTTCATTCAGATGTTGATTGAGGCTTCATCTCGCCCCAGTGATGTTGTCTTGGATTGCACCGCTATGACAGGTGTATATTTCAAATATTCTCTCTCAATATTACTTTGATTTTATATCTTCCGTTTCATTGTATTCTTTCTATTTGTTTTAATTTCCCCTTCACTTTCTCGTGCTAATTGATATATGGTTTTTTTTTGTATGCATTTGTTTAGGTGCGTCATTGTTGGCATGCCGCCGCGTGCAACGCCACATTGTGGCACTCGAAGAGGACCAAGAGCTATTCGATGGACTACTCTTGTCTATGCGACGTGTCCGTAAACCCGAACCCGCGGCAGTCGTGGCATCATCATCTGCATCAGAGGATCCTGACGCAGTTCCATCAGCGGTCGTTCGAGTGTTGAAGAAATCTTGATTCAGTAAGTAAGTTAGAATTTAATCATTCCAATTGATACTTCGTATGATGAATTATTGATCACTTTGGTCTCATGTGTATATTGTTCTGTTGTGCAGAAAAATGAAGACCACCAATTCTACCGTGCAGAAGCCTTTTTTTGCAAGGCCGGAGTTTCTAGAGAGCCCACCAAAACCTTTTCATTTGCCTTCCTACATTGAGCCTATAGCTCAGGCTCTTGCAGGTCAGGGTGTTAGGGATCACATTCCAAAGCCAAAGGTGTTGAATTCTGACGCACTTGTATACTTTGATGTTGAGGCTGAGGAGTCTGATTGTGATGGTATTAGTTCGCCGAACGGCTCTACATCTAGCTCTTGCTAAGGGTCCATTTAAACCGGTGATTCTAGTGATGATTTAGAGGAACATTGATGTTCTCTCCACATATTTGTACTACTTTCTATATGGTATTTGTAGTGAGACTAAAAGGGCCACTACTTTGGATTTTATACATGTGTGTAGTACTTCAGATCGCCAAACTTTTCTATTCTCCAACCTCATTGAACTCTCAACACTTTCCTTCATGTTTAAATTAAATTATGTTCAATCTGTAAACCCTTGACACCAAGACCCTTAAATTTCCATAATTAATTTGCATTGATGTAGTCTGTGACATAAACACATTTTACATTACACTTTAAAAACTCTCCAAATTCCATCCGTGTTGTACTTCACATCGGTAAACCCTTCTATTCTCCAAGGTCATTGAATTGTTAACTCTTTTGTTCATGTTTAACTTTTCTATGTTCAATCTCAGAGCCCTTGACACTAAACCCCTGAAATTTTCAACTCAAGAGTTCAAGTCAACTCCAAATCCCATTAATACTGATTCCACGGTTATAGGTCCCATACAGAAAAATTGAAAAAAAATTTGAAAATTTTCTAGGCTCTCAGGCTCCTGGGCTCTCAGGCTCACGCTCCTAGGCTCACATGCTAGCATTCCCGCTCAAGGACCCCATGCTCGACATGCCTGGGGCGGATGAGTTCTGTACACGTGATCCTCACATGGCTGGAGAGGAAGTGTTTGGCTCCATGAAGCGCAGGGTGGATTTGCCACTTGGAGCTGATGATGAGTCACACAGACCCGATAAGGTAAACTTCTCGCATCCTCGTGGCTATGGCAGGAAAACCATGGTACGCACCGCTTACATGTCAGTAATTTCTGAGGAGGATGAATCCAACGTCCTCGAAGTTGCACCTTCTTCACCACAAGCCGACAATGCAGTTCCTTCTCCCCGTAGCCAAAGACGGGTTCGTCACGTGTCTAGTGTTGAGGAGACCAGAGTTAACGTGAAGGAGTGGCACATTGCTCGGTTGCCAAAGACTTTAGCTAAGTGTTGTTGGGCCCAAAGAGCTGTTACAAAGAAGAAGTGTCTAGAGAGAATTGTGAGGGGTGCGAAACCCACCCCCGCCCCTATGTACACCGGTCTATGGCACAACACTAGGAAGAACGTACAAGAGTCTTCAGAATTTTTCTTCTGCTCGGACGATATCGAAAGGTGTGTCAAAGGTACAAGGCCGAAATGGGTAGTTCCGTACTCTAAGGAGCAAGAGAGGCCCAGCATTCCTGATGTCTGGCCAGTGAAGCTTGGAACAAACCTCAAGCAAAGTGAGATCCTTGCCCTCGAAGCCGCTGGGTTCCAACTACCGCAGAAAGTGTCTGTCTCTCCAAGAAGGCTGTTTTCCACAGCAAAGCCTCCTGCAAATCTGGACACCGTGCCCGTACCTGCAGACGCGGATAGGTATCCTGGAAAAAGAGGAGGGAAGATCGCCAAGCGAACAGCTGTGCGTCCAAATCCGCAGCAGAGGCTGGCTTTGGGCTCTTCAGAGTCCCTCAAAGCTCGACTCCATGCTGTGACAATGATTCCTCACCCTGGCCACGGCTGCATCATCGCTCTAGACTCGGGAACGCCACCAGATGTGAAGCAGTATCAGATCACAATTAGCTCCCTACCAGGCTGCAGCTGCCCTGCATTCAAGAAGACAATGACAAAGTTCCGTGGGAATCGCCAATTCTCATATTGCAAGCATGTGTACTTCATCTTCTTGAAGGTCTGCCATCTCGATCCCTGGGTTGACATGTTCATCCACGCGCCAACGTTCAGCTTCAACGAAATCAAACTAGTCCTTGAAAGTGGGATCTTGACCCACCCTTTCGCTGAAAAGTAGGAGTCACTATAGAAGTATCCCATAGTACATTCAATGGAGTCCAACGACCTACCATTTATGTTCCAGGCTTATCTGACGATTTCAGCAATATAAAGTTTCTTCTATCTATTATTATATCAAAATTCTTTGTCACATGTTAAAGTTTTGTATTTACTGCATCAACTTCCAAACAAGTGTATGTGTTCACTCACAGCTTTGAGGACACTCTAAACCGAAGATTGATGGAATATGCAATAATCCCTGAAATTAAAAAACCATGCGGTTGAAAGAAAAGTGTAAATCAAATGCCATTTTACCACGTTTCAGCCCACGGTCATAGGTCAATATTATTTTCTAAAAAATGCGAATATTCGGATATTCTATTCATCAGGGAATATTCTGTGGAATATTCGAATATTTTGAAACAATTCTTCTAAAATTAGTATTAAAAAATCTATTTACAAATTATGTTCCCAAATTTCTGCTCTTGGCTCGCTTTTTTTCTGCTCTCTACTCTCTGCTCTCCGCTCACCGCTCACATAGTAGACACGTCCAAAGATGCGTTATCTCTGACACTCCCATCTACCGATCTTGATGTCGGTAGTTGATACCACCAAAGCCATTATGAAAACTATGGGGCTTCAATGACATAAACAAGGCATTGGTAAACACCGTGACCACTTTGGTAACCGCAACACCTTCTATCACAAAAGAGGATGTCATCTCAATTATGGAAGAAAGCAACAAGACAATTAGAGAAGAAAAGATAGATAGATAGAAACTCCGACCCTAGATAGATAGAAACACCAACCCTATGAAAAGGGCCGGCGTGAATAGAGTGTCCGTTCGTAATGTCAATGACCCGATGCCCACCGGACAAAGGGACATTGGAACAAAACTGCTCTCCCCTTCCGAGGATGGACACTATAGTAACCAAGAAAGTAACAGTGACAGAAACAGAGGAAAAAAGCGAAGTAATGAAGGGTGACTGTTGGTTTGTATAAAGGTATGTTTAGTGTAAAGTTTTATCACCAAGTCATGAGCTCTTTGGTTGGTTGGTGAGGGGCGTTGTAACACGATTATGTGGTCCGGGTTTGAAACCAGTTGGGCTCGTTGAGCAGTGGTGTGATACACATGGCTTGGTGCTGCTAGTGAGTTAACATGACAGGAAAGTTTGTACCAACCAAACAGCCCTTCCTATCCCCTGAGACAAGTTGATCTAGTTGTTTGAAGAGAGTGGCTAGCAGTGGTTTTTGCCACTAACTTCCCCCTTTTAATGTACTACATCTGTTGGTATTGTTTGATTATTCTCTATACGTCTTTTATGTAAAAGGATAGATCCGGCATATTGTATGGCAATGGTATTTATTGCTTTGAATGTGTGTTTTATGGAGGTTTCGCAAATGTTGAATTTTGTTTCTAGTTGTTTCATTGAGGGGGCGTGTGTGGTTCCTCTGGCTCCAGCTGTAATGATTATGATAGGGTCTACTTTCCAACCTTGTTGTATGATGTTATTAATTAGAGGTTGGTATTTTATAATTTTTCTGCCAATTGTTTCTGGTAAAAATCTGTCGTTTGTATATGTGAATTCTATGAATTGTATGGTTAGGTTATTGTCGGGGTTTAGAGGAGGTGGGCTTTGGTATGGGAGGCCTTTAATGCATAGTATATCTGGTTTGAATCTGGCATTGCATTGACATCTTTGTTGATTACAAGTACATGGTAATAACCATGGAGGAACTGTGTTTTCTTGTGGATTATTGTTGAATGTGCCCGCATTCATGAGAGTGTAGCATCTTGATTTATTTGAGGATAGTATTAGTTTTCTTAATTCCCATACCGCTTTATTGTGTCTTTTGGTTCTTAGTGCGTGTATATGGTGTTGTTTGCAGAGTAAGAGTACATGTAGCCATGTGTCTGCATCTTGTGAGTTACAAATGGGACATGTTTTTGAGGGGAATATTTGTATACCGAAAATTAACTGTTTTCTGGCGTTTCCCATGTATTGGCCGGTTCTAAATTTTAGTATGCTTGTTTTCTGTGAATCTGTTATTTCTGGGTTATTCCAAAAGTCATTAGATATTTCGTTATCTATAATGGGGTTCATTGTCCATTTGTTGATGTTGGGGAAGTCTTCTGCCAAAATTTCTAGATTATTTTTTCGGTCATATTTCTTTATGTATTCATCCAGACATCTAATTGGTCCTTTGTCAGGTCTTTTGTTAGGACCGGGCCATATGTCTTTTTGGAAGTAGTAAGGCGTGGTATGTGCAAATTCGTGCGGTTTTGCAGCAAATTGGTAGTCTCTTTTCTTGGTACCATCTTTTGCGAGTTTATCTGCTTGTTCATTTCCGTTAATTTTGGCGTGTACTTTCACTTTGTATATTGTGGTGGGTTGTGTACGCTTTTTTAGCATTTCCACTATTTCTTTTAGTATGGTTTTATCAGCATGGTTATTGTGTAGGGTTGGGTGTTTCAATTGTGCGTTTATTACATGTATGCAGTTAAGACAGTCTGTGAAGATGTGTGCGGGTTCGTTTATGTAATTGGTGGTGAGCATTACCAGTGTTTCATGGATGGCCATTAGTTTTGCTCTGAAGCATGTTTGTAGTCCCGGTAGTTTTTTTGATATTTGTGCTTCTGGTTTAGTTGGGTTATAGATTCCGTATCCTGCTTTTTCTTTTTTCCAGTGTCCATTGTTATCTTCTTTTGGTGGTACAAAGGATCCATCTGTGTAATAGCTGTATTGAGGTAGAAATTTTAATGTAGTGTTTATTTCGTAGTTTGGTAATGGTATTATGTCTATGTTTTGTGAGTTGTTATATGGTGGGTATATTAGTTTGTTCTATTTTGTGCTTTTGTTAACTTTTGTATTAGGCGGTGTAGGTGGTGCTATTTGTATGTAGTATTGCGATATTTGTAAGTTTTCAATTGTTGTGTTTATTGTGTTTATTTGGTTAGTTGTGCCAGTGTTGTTATTTTGGTGGTGAATACACCATATGTGTATTGCAAGTGTTTCAGTTCGGGTTTTGTTGGGTTCTAATGGTATTGTTGGTTCTTCATATGTAATGGTGTCAGCAGCAAAATGTATAATAGCGTGTGTGTCCAGGAAGGGTCCATTGTATGGTGAGAGATTTTGGTACCAGTTGGTGTCTGGTATTGTCAGAATGGTGATAGTTACTGGGTCTTGTTTTGCTGCTAGTCGTGCTCAGTGTATTGCTTGTTGTGTTGTTTCGGCATCATTTGGGTGGGCATATCCAATACCTTTCCATTTGTATTGAAAGGCTGTACCTAATGAGCCAAAAATCTTGTCTCTGATGAATGTTGAGTAGAATTGTGTGATTTTCGTGGAACATGTTATTGGTGAGGAAAAGTAGGAGTGTGTTATATTAAATGTTGTTATTAGTGTGTTTAAAATGCTAGTTAGTATGGTATGTTGCGTTGATTTTATTGAATCTTTTTTGTGGTTTTTGTGTTCATATCTTTGGTATAACCAAACTACTTTTGTTTCAAATGTTTGTGTAGGAGGTACTAGTCTGTGTGTGTTGTATTTGTTTTTGTTATATTGTTGCCATAACCATTTTATTCTTGTAGTTGGGATGGTGGTGATATATTTACCGGTGTCATTGTATATGTGGGTTTTGTCATTTTGTATTTGGATGGTACACTTGTTTGTGCTTATGTCTCTTTCTGGGTTACATTCTATTATGGATGTTTGAACGCAGGGGATTATTGTTGGAGGTGGGATGTATCTTGTGCCTCTGTTTTGTTCGGGTGTAAATTGGGTGTTTATGATATTTTGATAGTGTCTATTTTGATGGTTTGTGTAGTATTTTGTAAGTAAGTTTAGATTGTGGTGTATTATTGTTGGTAGGTTTAGTGGAAATAATTCACGTTGTTCCATCCATTTATTGTATGTTATGTGGTTTGGGACTGTCCATTGGCATAGATAGGTGTTGTATTTTTTTGATATTTTATATTTGTCTTTCGTTGTAATTGTTTTATGATTTAATATTGTGTGGATGGGGAATCTTATGGGATCGTTTTTTATATTTTGTGGTGGGGCTGGTTGTTGTGGTTGTGATGGTAGAGGGAGGTGTAGGGGGTTTACTGGTGTTCTTGGTATTATTCTGTGGTTATTTATTTTATATCTTTATTTTAGTGTACGGGGTGGTGAGTGTATTTGGCATATGTTTGGGCAATCTTGGGTGCATTTTGGGTAACAGAAGAGTTGTTCTGCTATGTTTAGTGCGCTTTTTCTAATTTAGTTGGGTTTTGGTACTATATTTTAAATTCTTCTGGTGACATTAGGTTTGTACCGTTGGGAAGGGTGATGTGTATTATTTTATAGATGTTGTGTGCCAGTAGTTTGTTCAATAATTTAATAGAAAGTTGTGGATCTAAGTGTGGAAGTTCGGTTGTGGTTTTAGATCTCCATTCTTGTTCTAGCTCGGTCATGTGAAGTTGGAAGTTTTCTTCTGTGCTTTTAAGGTGTATACCACCGGCTGTTTTCATAAGAAATAATGTTCGTCTTGTCGGTGATCTAATGCAGTCTTGGCGTTTAATTCTCGGAATGTCTTCAACACCACCGGCTTTAGCGAGTATGTGTTGTATTAGTCCCTTATATATTATTCCTAATCGTCCTGTGTTATTGAGTGTGTTTCTAAGTTGTTCACCAATACATCTGAGGTAGGCATTTTTTTAGTGAGAAGGCTTCTAATCCAAATAAATCATGAGGGAGTTGGGTCATTATGTTTGCTGTGCTTTTAGGGAGTCCGCATATTGTTTTTTGGGTTGCAATAATCTTTTTGTCTAGTTTTTTGATAGTTGGTAGGGAGTATGGAACTGCAAAGAAGCTGTAGGCTGTGCGTGCTCTGATTACTGTGTCAACCATGTTGATTTTTTGTTTGATGGTGGCAGGAAATTTTGATAGTTGTTTACATTGGTCTATTACTTTAGCTGTGGTGATATGCGTTTGGAGCTTCCATTTTAGTGATGGAACCAACTGTATGCCTAAGTAGACATAAGGTTCATTTTGATGTAGTACTGGTAGTGTTTGGTCTCTGTAACTGATTTTTTGGGTTGTCATGTGTGTTTTAAATTTGTTTGGTTGCATTTTGGTTTTATTTGGGCAACCGGTGACAGCACATTTTGTGACTCCCAAGTCCATGCCTGCCCATTCACAGAATTTGTCGATTTTGTTTAGTTGGATTTGTAGTGATTTTGTATTATTTGATATAGAACACACAATTCGCTATTTACGCACTTGGCCATATAATCATGCACTTGGTCCCCAAGCGCATAATTTTTTTTTGTTTTTCTTTTTTAGAACACGACGATCATTGTCTTTCTTCAATCCCTTACATTGTAAACAAATAATTATTTTAATTAATTTTTATTCTTATCTTTATCTTTTCTTTTATCTTTTCTTTTTTATCTTGATTTCTTTCTTGTCTTCTTTCTTGTCTCCCTTTTGTCTTTCTTCTTCTCTTTCTTTTGTCTTCCTTTTTGTCTTCCTTGTCTTTTTTATCTTCTACTTTTTCTTCAGTTGTGGCTGCTGAACCCTAAACAATTGGAGCAAACCAAAAAAAAAAAAAAAAAAAAATTTTTTTTTTGGGCGGCCGCCATTTAGGGTTCAGCAGCACCCCATGGCCAACCTTAAAAGAAAAAATAAAAATAAAAAAATAAAGTTTTTATTTTTTTTTATTTTTTATTTTTTTTAATTGGGTTTGCTCCCATTGTTTAGGGTTCAACAGCCACAACTGAAGAAAAAGTAGAAGAAAAAAAAGACAAGGAAGACAAAAAGGAAGACAAAAAGGAAGACAAAAGAAAGACAAGAAGAAAGACAAGAGGGAGACAAAAAAGAAGACAAGAAAGAAGACAAGAAAGAAATCAAGATAAAATAAAAAAAAGATAAAAAAAAAGATAAAGAAAAGATAAAGAAAAAATAAAGATAAGAATAAAAAAAAATTAAAAAATTTATTTATTTACAATTTAAGTGATTGTAGAATGACAACATTGATGTTTTTAGAGAACTTTTTAACCAATTTTTTTTAAACTCAAGTATGTTTATGAAATGAGCGCACTTGACCAAGTGCATAAATAGCGAATTGCGTGTTATAGCTGCTAGGTCATCTGCGTATGCTGCAAAGCTAATTTTTATTTTTGATGTACCAAATGTGTATCCATTTTCCCCTCTTTGTAACCATCTTAAGAGTGGTTCTAAAAATATTAAGAAGAGATATGGGCTAAGTGTGTCACCTTGTATGGTTCCTCTTTGAATAGGTATTGGTTTTGTTTTGCCAAAGTGTTCTCCGGTGAATATAGTGTTTGAGTGTGAGTAAATATTTCCTACTAATATTATTGCGTCTATAGGAAAGCCGAGGTCTTTCATTATAGCTAGTAATCTTGTATGATCTAATGAACCAAGTGCGTATTTGAAATCTATGTAGAGTAGATATATGTCTTGATTTGTAAATTTTGCGTCTTCTAATGCTGCAATGAGGAGTTGGAATTGTCTTGCTGTACTTCTTTCTGCTCTGAATCCTTCTTGGCTGTCGTGTAGGATTTGATATTTTTCACCGTATGCTGATATAATATATGTTAGTGCGCTGGTAAAAAATTTATATATTGTGTTTGCAAGTGCAATTGGTCTGTGGTTTGGCAGTTGTGATGGATCTCCTTTCTTGTAAAGTAGTATGGTTAGGCTTATTTTCCATGAGGTTGGGATTTGCTTTTGTTTGTAGCAGTGTGTGAAGAATAGGAATAGTAGTTTGTGGAAGTTTTTGGGCATATTTTTTAGTATTGAGTTGGAGATTTTATCTGGGCCTGGGGTTTTGTTATTAGATAAGTGTTTGAGTCACATGTCATATGTTTCTTTATCAAAGTGTTTATAAAGTGGGATTTGTGGGTTTCCTCTTTTTTCTATTACAAATCCATCAAGGTCATGCATGGATATTGTCTAACTCCACAAGTGCATTGTGGTGGGTGTTCAGGTTGGTAGTAACACGTTGGTACTGTAGGTCTGTTACTAATTGATTGTTGTATGTGGATTTCGTTTGCTATGTCTTCTGGACTGGTTAGTATATTATTGTTTCTATCCATAATGCAGTCTAATGGAGGCGTTTCTTGGTTTTTGAAGATTTTTTTGTTTACTTTTTTTGGACTTTTTTCATATAGTTGTCTGTATTTTGATATTGCCTTTTTTATACGGTTTTGGGTATACTTTGTAGTGATTTTTCAGGCTTGTATTTTTGATGTTTTTGCTATTTCTACTAGTGATTGGATCCATTCTTGTTGATTTTGTTCTTGAGTTGGTAGTGGTGGAATGTTGACATTAGTATGGGTTTTTAATTATTCGATTATTGGATGTGTTTGCCAGTTTTGTTATGTATATTGTTTTTCTAATTAGGTGATAAGTAGATAGGTGGTTTTTCCATGTTTTTTGTAGTTTTCTTGGTAGGAATCCTCCTTGTTGGGAGGTACGATTTGTTAATGTCGGAAGTGGTGGTGCACTGCAAGTTTCTTGGATTTTGTCTGATATTTTTTGTATCATGTGATCTAGCTTTGTACAGGTTGTTTGCCATTGGTTGTTTGTTAGTTGTTCATTTAATAGTATTGTGGTGAGTTCATTTATTTGCAGTGCATTTTCTTCACAAAATTCTATTTTGAATTTTTCAATATTTTCTTGTGGTATAGGATTTAGAATTCTAATTGTTTTATTTGTTATTGGCATAGGCCTTGCTAGTAAGGTGTTTGGTGGTATATATAGTGTTACTGGTGAGTGGTCTGAATTTAGGTTGTGGTCATTATCCGTAGTTGATGTGTATAAAGTATTGTCTGGTGTTTTGATGTAATATCCATCAATTAGGCTGGTTTGGTTATAGTTTTGTCCCCCTTGTCTAGAGAATGGGCAATCTGTTGGGATGTATTCTAATTGGAGATTATTTGTAAATGTTCTCCATTCTATGTCTTCTGCTTGTGGTGGGGTTATGTTGGTTTCATTTTGGCGTCCTATCAGCGCTATGTCTCTGTTGAAGTCACCGCATAATATATGTGTGGCGTTTGAATGTGCATTAATTTGCTGTGTTATGTTTTGTTGGATTGTTGGTATATATTGTATGTCATCAGTATGTGATGGCATGTACATGTGAATAATTAGCCAAGTTTGTAGTGGTTTGTTGTCTATTTTTATTATTTGTAGATAATGTGATATTTCCTTAGGGGTTGGAATTTTAGTGATATTGCCGGGGTATGCGTATTTTTTATTTATAAGTGTAAGAAGGCCTCCTCTTGCGGGTATGTATGGCATTCTTTGTTGTATACATCTTGTTAAGGCATGTGTGTTATTAAATATTAATTTATATCTTGGGAATAGGTTTTGTATATATTTGGTGGATTTTGTTGCGGTTAGTTTAGTTTCTTGTATTGTGATGATAGCGGGTTCATCGGGTGTGTTGGAGATTAGTTCGTGTAAATTTGGGAGGGCTGTATTCAGTAATGAGGCATTCCATGTAATAAATCTCGTATTATGGTTTGTTGTATGTATTTCTTGTGGTTGTATTGTGGGTATGTTTGGCAGTGGTGGGGGATGGGTATATTCATGTAGTGGTTCATATATTTTTAAGGTTTCTTCTAAAAGGTTGATCGGGAGGAATGGGAATTTATTAGTCATGGTTTGGAGAGTTATTGGTTCATTGTGTTGGTGGATAAAAGAATATATTTCTTTGTGAATGGTATTGGGTGGGTTAATTAAGTTTTGGTTATTGTTTATAAATTGTATATATGGATGTGTATTTAAAATGTGTCTTTCAGGGGGGTTTTGTAGTAAGGACATTTTTCCTAATAGTTTTGTTGTCCAGTCAGGATTTGGGATTTGTATTAGGAGATGGTCGTATGTTTCTTTTGATGGGCTAATTGTGCTGATGAGTGCGTATAGTATACGTGGTGATGGATGATGTTGATTTTGGTTGATATATTTTGTTAAATGCGGGTAGTCATTATTAGCTTCCATATGGTTTGGGTGTGTTCTATTTAGGATGGGTGAAAATTGTTTTGCTAGGTGTTGGTATTCTGGTTGTAGTTTAATTGTGCATGGTATAAAATATGTTTTGCATATTCTTTTATGTGTAGGTGGGTGTGTTTTTAGTAAGTCGGGCATGGGTCCTGGGTTGGTTTCAATGTCCCCGCATAATAATAGTATTTGGTGTAAAAAAAAAATTCAGAGGAGATTTTTGGACTATATTTTCTTTTTTGGTTTTATAATTACTTTTAGTATGTTTCGTCTTTGAAGTGGTTTGATTTTTGTTGTTAGGTTTGGGTTTTGATTTTATTTTTATTTTTATTTTTCTTCTGTATGATTTTGTTTTGTCTTGGATGTGTATGTTGATGTGTTTGTATGTTGTGCATATTTGTTTTTTATTTGTGGTATTTGGAGGTAATTTGTTGTGTTTTTTGGTTATATTGTTGTTTGTATTTATTTTGTTGTTTCTTTTGGTATTTAGTTTTGTTTTGTTGTTTTTCTTTTTGTAAGTTCCCGGGTTAGTTTCAATATCTCCACTAAGTAATAGTAAAAGGTGTAGGGGAAATATTCTATTTTTGAAAAGATGGGTTTTTACTTTGTACTTTGTGCTATTTATATTAGATTTTATTTTTGTGTTAGAGTTTGTATTAAGTTGGTGGTTTGTTTGTCTTGTGTTCTTTTTTGTGTATGTTTGTTGATGTTTGTTTCTATAGCTATAAGTGATGTTGTTATGGTGCTTTTTGATGGTTTTCTTTTTCTTTTTTTCTTTTTTATCGGATTGGTTTTGGGCGAGGCTGCTAGGCCGAGCCCATTTTAGGTGGTTTTTATATGTTTTTTGACATAATTGGTAGATTTGTATGTTTTTGTTTTGTATTATGTCTTTTTTAGAAGGTGAGGTGTTTGTTTTGTTGTATTTTATGTTACCAAGGGGTATATTCATCAGGAATTTCGGACCCCACTGATTTCGCACGATTTCAGTGCGTTTATCGTTGCACGTCATACGTGCATTTAGAAGTGTCGTTATGGTACGGAAGTGACATGCATTACTAGGATGTCGATGCAGTGTCTTTTCAATGATTATGAAAAAAGTGTGGTTTTCGCACGAAAGTCGTACTTGACGGAATCCATGCGTTAATCGTGTATCTACATTACATGGCTAATAAGACACGGATGACATGCGGTTTTAGTTAATGCGGATTTAGTATCGTATACGTATTATATTAACGCCTTTTATTATATCCGTGCGATTTCAGTATCTATTATAATGCAAATTATTGTCGTACGACATCCGTGTAGTTATCGTACAAGTTTTCAATTTGAGAATGAGTGACTTATATTTCTCGACGTCACTTGCGTACAAAGGATGTGTTTTCGCACTACAGTAGCATATCATACTTCTCGACAAAAAAAGTTTATAGTGTTTTAAAACTATTGATTTATTGATGAAGTATAATAAATAGAGAAAATACCAAAAATATTTTAATATTCTCTTTTGGAACATTTTGGAATCTTTCAAAATGTTTTATATTATTTTGGAATATTTTGGAGTATTCAAAGAATCTTTGAAAATTATCTTTACGGTCTAATTTCCCAAAACATTATTAGATCTTCATTTATAGAATTTAGAAGCAATGAACATTAAAATTTCAATGAAATTACATTTTATATTTTTAGAATTCAAATTTGGTATTATTGGTTATCATTGTACTTTTCATCATGGGAGAAAAAAAAATTGTACAGAAAAGGACAACATTACTTTTTCAAAATAGTAAAATTTGGAACACGAGACAATGTAGACGTGTTGTTTTTTTGAACTTGGATTGGCACGATTCAAATTGAGTTTGAAAGCATACTTGATTTCCTATTAGAAAATAATTATAATTTTATTTTTATTTTTATTTTTTTAGTCTCGGGTAGCTCATAAGGGGGCATCGACCAAAACATGATCTCTTGAAGCGTTGCAAGTTAAATGAGTTTAAAATCAGACTTTCTTTGAACTCAATTTGAGCAACTTTTCAAAAAATAAAATTGCAAGAGCTTTTAAATTGCTTGCTACAACATTCAAACTATTGAATTTTTTTTCTAGGTATAGAAAAAAGCTTGTATAATGAAGTGCAAAAAAAATTTGGAATAGAAAGAGTTTTTTACATTGCTAAAAACATCTAAAGTCTACTGAAAATTAAAAAACAGCTAACAACCTTTAAGATTTTGGCAAAACAAAAAAACAATTCAAAAAAATTTGAAATTTTTTTTTGATATAGATAAATGCTTGCATGATCTATTGAAAAAATAATTGGAATTTTTTTTTACATCGCAAAAAAGCATCCAAAGTCTGCTTAAAAAAGAATAGCTCACAGCCACCACGATTTTGGCAAAAAATAAATAAATTCATAATATTCTGAAAAAATCCTAGATATAGAAAAAGTCCTGCATAATCTAGTGCAAAAAAAAATTGGAAATTTTTTTTTTTTCACATTGTTAAAAACATTCAAAGTCCGCTGAAAAAAAAAAAAAAAAAAAACAGCTCACAACTATGATCTGCCATCACGATTTTGGCCAAAATTTTTTAAAAATCAAAATATTCTGAAAAAAATTCAAGATATAGAAAAAGGCTTGCGTGTTGTAGTGCAAAAAAAAAATTTGAAAAAAGAATTACATATACATGGCAAAAAAATTGCCAATAATTTCATTCCTTTATAATTATCAAAAGAGTTTGAGTGCATGCATCAAGACTTTAAGGTGGTTTGGTGGTTTAAAGCATGGTTTGTCGTTGGGAGGTCTCAAGTTCAATTCCTACCACTGGCAATAGAGCTTGGGAAACTGTGGTGGGTCCCACCGTGGGTTTGGGTAGTACGAGTAGTTGGTTCGGGCAGCCCGAAATAATGTTCGGGTAGAGAAAATATATATATATTTTTTTTTTTAATAAAATTATTTTGACCAAATTTAGATATAGAAAGAAAAAAATCTAGATATAGAAAAGATGATGTCGCACGAAAAACACACTGAATCGATGTGGTTTTAAACACGATTAAGACACGACATTTGACAACTGTACAGAGTGAAGAATTCGCACGTTTTCAGTAGATGTATCAATCGTGTCGAATCAATACTATATTCGCTTGTACGATCATAATGTCATATCAGTGCAGTTGCGATGAATGACGCAACGATGCTGAATCAGTGCGAAAAATACACGCACCCATGAAATATCGGAAATCGCACTGAAATCGTGCAAAATCAGTGGGGTCCGAAATTTTTGATGTTGAATCTCGGTGTGGTGTGGTTGTTGAATTCTTTCTTTTGTAGAGTTGTGTTAAGTTTTTGTGTGTGTTGAGGGAATGGGATTTTTTTGATGGGACATTATATATGATGTATTTGTTAGAGTCTATGATGTATAGTGGTTTTATTATTCCTTTTTTGTTATGGATTTTGTTTAGTTTTGTTAGACGTTTGTAATGATGAGTATGATTATTGTGGTATGGGGTGGTTTTTTATACATCCTAATTTTGTATTCTCTATGTTTTTTAGGCCGAGTCCATTGTTGTGTGATTTGTATATTTTGGTTTGTGTGATTTGTATGTTTGGGTTGGGTAAAAGTAAAAATATGGTTATTCTTAATGGTGATTGTGGGGATGGTCTGACCCCAATTGGGGTTCCCAAAAATCGCAAGTTTGAACTTGGAGTTCCCAAGTAGCCCAAGTCTCAACTTGGGGTTCCTAAGAATCCCAAGTTCGAACTTGGGGTTTCCAAGTAGCCCAAGTTCGAACTTGGGGTTCCCAAATAGCCCAAGTCCCAACTTGGAGTTCTCAAGGAAAAAATTCTTAAAAAAATAAATATTTAATGCAATTTCAACATGTTTTATATCTACTTTTCAATCCGGTCAGAACTACTTTTCCAATTCTAACCACTTTAACCTTACTATAACACACATAAATACTTATTAAACATGATATTTTCAAATTTTTTGGTTAGACTTTGTTAAACATTGTATCTTTTATTCTATCCACAAAAAAAAATTCACAAAAAATAAAAATTTAATGGATTTTTGGACCCTGGATTGTTGCTTCTTCACAAGGATCACAAGTGGTTCAGTTTACAATGCTTTCACCCACAGAAGAGATGGAATTGACATTGGAGAAAGAGATTAAAGAAGATAGAATCATCAACAACACCAAGCATGAAGAACTCCAAGGCAAGATAGACTTCATCCATGACTCACTCATGCTAGCTATAAGAGGTCTTCAAGACATAAAAGGTAGTACCTCATGCCATGCCCTAGAAAATACAAAAAGTGTAGATTAATCAAAGACCACAAGGTAGAATACATAGTATATATGGACCAATTATACTATACTACTTTTACACTTTATAGTAGATACATGAACCGCCTTAGGTACATCTACGATATACTAGTAGCATACTCCCTAGCTTACATACATACTAGCCACATGTATTGTCTTAAATACAGGTATAGAATACATATAGTATGCATAGTAAAATACATACATTATGTATCATTGACTAAAGAGTATACTATACTACTATCTCAAAAAATACAATAAAAAGGTACATACAAATACCAAATACAAAATATATATACATACAAGATACAGACATCCCAATACACCAACTCCAAAACACACACTAATACAAACCTACACATCGATGATTATCTTGAACGCTGCAGCAGTGGCTTCTTCAATGTCATGAATAGATGCAGCCATCTTCTCTTGCACAAACACGATAAAATGGGTCAGGGAAAATACCGTTTGTAGCAGAAGCAAGCAAATAGATTGCGTCAGGAAATTTCAATGTAACACAAAAGATACGATAAAGACCTGCACGATTTCACGAACCGGTGTCTTGCCAGCCTCCACAGCATCTACTGCAGCTACATCACTTAAAGAATATGCTCTAATCCGAGCATACACAAGAGCATGTTAGTATTCTTCTGGAAGACAGGTCAACAACCAACTAGAGCGTCTAGATGTCACACAATCCAAAAGTCCAGCTCACAGGAGCGCAAGGTGACTTAGTGCCTTCACATTCTCGGCTGAAACGTGAAAATCATAGTTGCAGTGTAAAAATGATGCAGAAAAGATGTGCTCTTGCATCAAGTTAATGCCTCAAAAGTATCTGATTCATGAGCTGTATTCCTTGCAATTGTCTTGACACATTTGTGAAAAAGTCCCCATGATTTAATGCATACTTCAGACGAGTCTCTAGATCGAATATTGTACGCACGTACTTAGCAATTCGCTCGTTAATCCACTGAAGAAGCTTCTCTGCCGAATGCGCATTCTTAACCTCCTCCAGCTCCTCGGTTTTCTTTACACGATCCCCACGCGCAACGGTGGGAGGAGAGGCCCAGATTAAAGTCGGATAATATTGGACTCCAAATCTTGTACACAAATCTTGATTAATCTGCACCGACAAAATGGTAAGCACACACCCTGGAAAGATTCTTCCACCAATCAAAGTTGCATAAAACTAATACCATAATCAAGCAGCTTACTTCTTTCAAAATTTGTTCCTCTACATACTCAGGATAATCCAAACAATGACCGGTTCGTTCCAAGCAGTCTGATTGTTGTACATTCCCAAAAGCAAAGACACAGACACACAAACAAGGTTCTCCTGGTCAAATTAGCCTTCATAGAACCTTTTACAACCACAAAAGGGGAGCAAGTTGAGAGTCTCACAGTATTCGCGCAATCCACCCTGGCGAGGTACACTTCTCCCGCATGGACAGCACCAGGACCGTTGAAAAGCTTAGCAACTCGCTCGTAATGAGGCTGCGAAATTCCCCAAGCTCATCTCAGAAAACAAAGTACAAGATGCACACAAGACAAAAAGTAGAGTGTATGCAGGAAAAAATAGAATAGGAAGGACGAATTTGAGAGCAGAGGAGAGGGATGACCTTGTAATGTTTGCACGCACCGCACCTGCACCCTCCCAACAGATAGAATTACTACAAGGCAAGACGAGGCCACGCAAGGAAGAAAAGGAGTTTAAAAATTTTCTTTTGTTAAACTGCATACGTAAAGTACGTCTTTGATTGCACTTAAAAAAAAATCGGAGTTTCACAATAGGAGGTTGATTGTTGTCAATATACTTCAATTCACAGGACACAAACTTGACGATTGCCAAACCCCTTCAATTCACAACATACTTTTAAAATGTTCCATGATAAGAAGGTTTGTGATTCGCAATCCATGATATTCACAATTCAAATCCATAATCATAATTTTGTGTTACTGGCTTGAACTTTTCACATTGCGGGTGCACTTTTAATAGAAACTTTTAATAGGAGAGAAATGACGGTGGAGTCAGCGAGGCATACCAGTGAGCATAGAATTCGACCATAGCCCAAGGAGCAGGGGCAGAGGCGAGCGTGTCGTTAAAAGTGGCAGCAGTGAGCTCGTAGACTGGGGACAGGGGATCGAAGGGAGGGGCCAGAACCAGTTGATTGACAGCACCCGGTCTCGCGTGGGCCACAGGCAAACAGACGAAGAGCGCCAGGCAGAAGAGGACGAAGGGCGCCATGATGGCCATTGCCATGATTCCCTCACTGAAAATTATACTACTTTAGGGATTTCCTTCAACCAATGCTCTCACAGCTCGAAATTATCAAGAATCAACCACCAGCAGCAACAAGATTCGTAGTTAAATTCACTGTGTACTGTGAAAACAACATGAATATTCAGGTTTGCAATTCCTTCATTACACCACTGATAAATTTGACAACATTACAGATTGCTCTCACAGCTCAACCCATTTGAAACTCTCAACAAGCAACAAGATCAAAAATTCAAACCTAAGAAGTCGCTGCGAGTCCTTTGCAGATCGAGGAATGAGTGTAAAGTGCACACGATAGTAGTCACGCACTCGCAGAGATCAGTAACCCTAGATTCCTACCGAGAATAACCCTACGGGAAGGAAATACACTCGTTAAATCACTCATTCCCTCAATAAGCCACTGATGAATTCGACTATTTCACAGATTCCCGTCAACCAATGCTCTCACAGTTTGAAATTCTCAACTCTACCAACGAGATCGAAAATTCAAAGCTACGAAGTCGCCACGATCTAGAGCAAAATCTAGGCCGGAATTGACAGGTCGAGGAATGAGAGCAAAATGCACACACACACTCGGAGTGATCCGACAAAAACCCTAGATTCTGACTGTATTCCGAATGGCACAGAAAAACCCTACCGGCAATGAGGAAACTAGCACCGTTGGGGTCGTCCAGCAGCTTGAAAGGACCCGCTTCTGCAGCACTTACTCCATGTCCGCAACGGAAGCTCCGCCCGAAATGCTCCCAAAGAGAATGGCAATGGTGAATTCCAACCCTTGGGAATCGTTGTGGAGGAGACGATGAACGCGGTGAAGGAAGATGCCCCCATGACCGCTGGGTCACGGTTTCCGGTCGCACAGTATCCATCACGATGTATACGGTACGCGGTATTCTATTATAAGGTATCAGGCCTTATTCCCATTCGTCTCAGAAAATGGTTGAATGTCCCATGACCATCCCCATTTCGTATAAGTTAGCAGACAATGTACCCAATGCCGATAATTTCTAGACACGGTAGTCATTCTAAAAGGTAAATCTAGGGAAATCAGAGATGGCTTATCATTATGGTCAACAAACAATAAAGGCTCTATGATGTGCTTAAATTTGCTTTCTAAAATGAATGTCATGTTTAGAAATTATCGGCATTGGGTACACTATTGGATTTGGGTGCTCCTACCTTAGGTGCCCTCAACAACCATCACCTGAAATCGATCACTTATAATTTTCAAGAAATTTAAAACCAATTTCTAGAGATTTAATCAAAAAAAATTATTTGTCAATCAAAAAGGGGCTTTTATGATTTACAAATGGTTTTCTAAAAAATCACTTTCGAGTAGAATGACCCGAGCCGGTAGAGTGACTTTATTTTGATTATTTGAGGAATTTAAATAATCCAAATACATTTGTTGAATCTAAAAATTAAAATGTTAAAAACTAAATATGCAAACAACATACTTGCCTAAGTCCGATCTAGTTAAGATCGTGTAAATGATATTGTGTAGAGCGCTTGAAGATGCCATAGAAACAAAAACTTGATTTGTGATTGATTGTTAAACACGTGTGGATTTGTGATTGAGTGGTAAATGTGGACTAGTTATTGGACAAAATTTCCCCTCGATCTTCAAAATGTTTGATTGATAGCACCAAATTCATTAAATAATACAACAAAAATAAACAAACATCATTGTCTTATTTGCGCTCGTTGGTTACCAAAGAGGTGATATAAAAGAATTATTAGTGTAACACCAATGTGGTACACCTTTATACTGTAGGATTTTTTTATAAAGTATTTCGAATACAAGATTGACCTTTTCATAATGAAGCAACACATTTTTCATGCATTCGTAAATTTCATAAAGTTCTTTAGCTAATTATTGACAAATCAAACAATTTCTATTTTAAAAAGTATTCTTTAAGAAATACTTATAATTGATAAATTGCATTTATGTCTCATAAAAGGTGAGGCGAGTTTTTATTTTAAAAATCAATACATGAGCTGCTTATAATTATAAACAGTAAAAGTAGGGAATTTTAGTTTCTCTAGCAAAACGACTTTTGTCATTTTCTTTTAGGTGCCTCAAAAATCGACTTTACTTTTCTTTTGTAGAAATATGGAGTCTTCTTTAGATGCCGCGGTTAAACAACGATGCATTAGGAACATGGGCTAATTTTATAATAAAAAAATTATTCATAAACTCTTGAATTAGTAATATGCTAGCATTTTGGCTACCAATTAACATCCACCAGCATTTATAAGGCTAATCTACAAAGGTAAAACAAATCACAAAGGCAAAAACACCAATATAGAGAGAATAAACGCATATATTATTCATAATACTTGGATTCAAAATCAAGCCTTCATAAACTAGGGATCATGAGGTCACTAGACTACTCACTACTAGAAAATGCCGACAAAACCAATAGAAAATCAATATTTTTTTGTTGTTCTGGACAGTAGCAACCACGACTTCACATATTTAACAACTTCTTGTAAAGGATTTAACAACTTCTTATAAAGGGTGCAACAGACGTCTCCTAATTTCTGTTTAATTTAGCAGTACAAGAAAAAATTTGACTGAATCAACAGAGATAAAATAAAATAATTATATATATATATATAATATTATTATTATATAATATCATATAATATTATGATATTACAATACTTATTTTGAAGTTTCATTTTGAAGTTCTATATTGAAGTTTTGTTTTTAAAATGTCAATCCCAATTGTAAGAATGTTCTAGTAGGCAAATTTACACTATTTCTGTTTTGTTTTTAATAAACTTGTTTCCAATGTAGATAGGAATCTCATTAAAAACACATCATTTTTTTTCTACATGGATTCAATGTAAAAGATTTGAAAAATAGAGTTTTGAGCATCCCTAAAAATATCCAAATTCTGATGTGAGAAAAAAAAAACAGCTGTAGTCATCACGATTTTGTTAAAAAATGAAAAAATTCAGAATATGTTGTATATTTTTGTGGATATAGAAAAAAACCTACATGACGTAATGTAAAAAAGCAAATTTGAAAAAAGAAATTTTTAACATAATACTTTCATTCCACAATTTATAGAAAATTTATACATCCGTATGGTCAAAATGTTGTTCAATTAGTACCCTAATAAAGAAAAATAATCAATGAAATATACATCTCACCATCCACATAACATAATAGAGGAGTTCATAAAGTCCACCTTTTTCATAATTGACCAGTTACCTGCATCTAGGGCCACTCTCTTCATGGTTGTGAGCATGGGCAGTGTCAACTTTCAACAAGTTAATTACTATAGGGACTTACAAAAATGGGAGAAATTGAAGTTCCAGGTATGGCTCTTGAAGGGATAACCAACAGCTGCCAGTGGTACGACTTGTTGTAGAAGATGAAAACTAGATCTCATTAAAAGATGCTCATTTGATCCAATTCCAAAAGGAGGACTTCCTGAACTGCTCTATTATGTTATACATCCATCATGCTCGTTTGATCTGGAACCCGATTTAGCATAAGGTGCAGAGAAAATGAAAAGCCAAGGTAAACCTATAACAAGATGCATCACACAAAATTGTACTACGGAGAAAATTTAAAGGAATTGATGACTTCGATGCTGCACTTGAAGTGCAATACAATCTACCCTCCATAATTGAGTTAACCAAAATCAGAACATGTGATCTGACCCCTAAAATATCAGGAAACCAAAGTCCATGCCCTCTTTGAGTGTAACCAAAATCAAATCAAATAGTGAACTCAACACCCTCCAACTTCAATTTCAGACATGAGCTCCAAGTTGTCAGAGCCAACTAATCAAACGAGTCACCTAATTATATCTCAAGTTTGCCACATGCCTTGCCATTATCTCAAATTGGATGTGGGCCATCGCCTCCAAGCTTTGGCTCTTTTTGAACTCACCTCAGTCTCAGTTTGCCTCCCTTGTGACAGCAAAACTAGTTCACACTCCTTTCGATTTTGGATTCTTTGAAAACCATGCCTGTTTGCTTGGCTGCCTTACATACTCACCTCACCTAACATGTATTCTCTCTTCTTTTCGGTTAACTCTAATATGACAACATTATTTCTGTGTGTAATCCATGCCTAATCCATGCCTGCCACCTTGAAATTCGGGCTTCCCAACATATCATAATAGAATAGAGAGGGACAACTGTAGAACATTCTGACAAAACTTCTCAATGAATTTTTTTTTTGAGAAAATAAATTACAAAAGCACGTCTTCAAAGTGTTTTCGGTGCTCTACAACACTTGCACAGTTCAAAGCGAGTTAACCCAAAAGACTAAATATCCGCTAAATAAATCTTACATCTAGTAGTCATATTTACTAACCAAAACCATATCGGTGATTTTTTTTGTAAATTGAAATATAGCGCTTCTACCAGCATCTGAGGCACCCCCAATGCATCACAACTCATCACCTCAGAAGCATACACCATCACCCAATGCTCTCTACAGACCGCCAGACCTCAAACTCCAAAAGTGCCAGACCTCAAACTCCAAAAGTGCCAGACCTCAAACTCCAAAAGTGTCAAACCTTGGCCGGATAACTCATATCTCAGCCACCTGAAACAAGTGCAGTTCTGGGCGTTAATACATGCAGCCAACTCACATACATCAGATTAATTTCTTCATGGACCTGCATAACCAAATGCTGTATCATTGTGCGAAGTAAGTCTGCTGAAATGAAGCGATCAACGTTCAGACTTACCTTGCACAATATCAATAAGGTAAACCACCCTATTTGTGCCATGTGACTATTTGTGCCACTTTGTGGTTACTATGTATCAGTGTCTTATATTTAAAATTTTGATATGTACATAGTGGCACAAATAGGGTAGCTTACCTTACTGCAGTTCAAAAATTATCTAAAGTAACAAGAACTGTAGAAATTGTCCCGAAAATGCTACTGTCATGTACAAAACGGGTATTACCAGTTTAAGTGGTCGATTGGCTGTCAGTATTGTCAAGATCGACGACACGGTTTTTATCGCACCAATCCCTCACTTCCTGGGATGTCACAACAGGGTACTGCATCCAAGAAAATCCAGGTTAGGATCATATCAATGAAACTCCGTGACAAACTAGCGTATGTGACCAAAGTATCAAGTCACGGCACTAAATCAAACCACACCATTACAAAATAAATAATTGTGAGAAATAGAGAACTCATGAATTGAAGCAAGACGACTCAAATCAATATAGTACACATTTTGAGGTTGATTTTTATTAAATAGGTTGTATCAAAAATAAAATATACAAGAAATGACTAGAAAACTATGGTTAACAACTTATCAGTTCAATGTAACTTCAATCTTTTGCACAAATTGAAAAAAAAATTAAAATTAAAAATGTTTCAACAAACCGTCTTTTTGATATCCCACATCATTTTCAAACTCTTTCCATAATAATTTCAAATCCTCTAATCATTATGTTCGAAAGAAATTGACGAAATAGTTGACACTTACCTCTAGAGGAGTGTCCAACAAGGGAGGAGTGCTCATCATCTCCGGAGGAGTGTCCAGATCAATGCCATCCAATGTTGACATTATTGGAGCACCTGTGTCGCCTCTGAAGGGCTCTTCCTCTGAAGGGCAACCCACGTCGTAAGAAAGGCTTCGGAAATTGAAACCTTGGTAGTCCGCATCCTGCATTTCATCCCCAAAACACATGACATCAAAAGAGGAAGACCTATTGTCATTACTGTTCAATATCAGCAAAGGGAAAATATCAACAACAAAGAAAAAGTTAGGAGGCAACATCATGAACAAACCTCCGCTAAGGGGTCACCGTTGAGATGCTCGTCACACAGAAGACTCAGAATTGAAGGGTCGTCTTTCACGTGATCCTCATGATTTTCAAGACCCCAAGACTCGTGCTCATCGTTAAGATTCACAGTCTGAAAAGACTCTGCTTCGCCCTCACATGACACATGGCCTCCCAAGCCTCCATTCGTGTGTGTAGTTTGGTTCCCTCCATACACAGGAGCTCCCAGCCCTTCTCCAGGTGCTTGAGGTTCGAAACCATTGGCAACCTGGTTCATATCAACACCAACACGCTCCTTGTCGTTGTACTGCCCCAAATCCCTTCGAGCCTGTGCATTTACTCGTGTCAAAACGCTCTACAGATTACTATTTGCTAGACTCACTCACACCAGTGAGTGAATGTAAATCACACGCTGCAATGCATAGAAGGAGGCCACAAACACATCAACGGGAAGAGGCTCTGCATAAAAAGAAAGAAGTCTGTGTCAAGTACTTACAAAGCTTGCTTTTTGTTTGGACTGAGTTGCAAGAGCCTGAGGGTCAAAAATCTCCGAAATGGACTCTGTTGGCTCAGCATAGAGCTGCTTGGCAGTGCGGGAACCAGTGCATGCTTTGGGGGTAGGCGGAGGCAATCCTCTTGTCACCACCGACGCAGAAGGTGAGTCGCCACTCAAGCCTGTTGGCTCCTGGAAACCTATATCACTTTCTGATGGTTCACATTCTTCCTCATCCACTGCAGTGGCTCCAGGTTTGCGGCTTGGGCAGCTGCGAGGTGCTTTCTGGAAGAACACCTTGCACACCACCAGCTCTCCATCCGTCTCCTCCTCATTACCGCCCAGGTGATACTGATGCATCACCCAGTTGGTCTTCAGATTCTTCGACTTCTTCCCCGTCGCTCTGTACAGAACCATGATCTTCTTGTGCCCCATGACCTTCCCATTCTGTAAAAGATACAAACACATCTCTCCAGTCACAAAGCCTTCAATGTGAAGTTAATAGTCATTGGATTCATATAGTATTGTCATGGCGTAAATTTTGTCAAACCCTTACGAGGACAGTTGAGACATGCTATCAACATGGGAACATAAGGGGAGCCATGCAAACCAACACAAGATTAATACCCTGGTTCAAGATGCAATCTAACCGTCTTTTGACAGTTGGAGGCTTGTGGAGAGAGGATATATAGGGTGACGACAAAGACAACTTAGTCAGAGAGATACCATGGAGGATGGAGTACCCTAGCTCAAGATGCAATCTAACCGTCTTTTGACAGTTGGAGGCTTGTGGAGAGAGGATATATAGGGTGACGACAAAGACAACTTAGTCAGAGAGATACCATGGAGGATGGAGTACCCTAGCTCAAGATGCAATCTAACCGTCTTTTGACAGTTGGAGGCTTGTGGAGGACATATAGGGTGACAACGAAGACAACTTAGTCAGAGAGATACCATGGAGGATGGGGCATAGTGACAAAGGGTAGAGGGAAAACTGTGTAATGAGCACTTTATTATTAATATAAGAGATAATTTTAAGAATATGAGATCAAGTGTTGTGTGAAGTTTCCTATGAGATTACATAATTTTCTCACATAATTTTCTCGTGTCACCATACTCATGTTAGTGTAATGCAAATGGTGTTGCCTTAATGCTAGTGTGATGTTAATGTTTTTGGCATTAACTTGATATTATACTCCAACTATTAAGTCATCATTAACTGAAAATTGATCTAATGTTAACTATTATTAACTTTGTGAATATTGACCTTGTGAATATTGATTAATCATCAAGAACTTTGTGAATCTTATGAGAGACCTTTTGATGGGGATCTTTTGAGATGATCAAAAGGTTTTTGTTGACACGTTATCTTAAATGTCCATTAACCCTCAAATGCATGTAAGAACGCAAAGAGAATGATGAGATGAGAATCCAAATCACTCCCACCTTTTCATTGGAAGGTGACTCTTCAAACCTTTCAAACGTTTTCTTCTAAGAGTTAGTTCTTTCTCATTAAGTTTCATCAAGATTATTTATCATACACATTAGTTATACATGTGACAACTGCAAAACTCTTGTGGTGTACATTTCCTTTGTCTCAATGTCATACAAATATTCTATTTTTGTTTTGTGTGATAACGTAGGAGTTGCATAGTCCTATATATACATAGTTTTGTTGTGTTAGGAATGTTGGAGGGGTTGGATTTCTCAAAATGTTAAAATTTACTATGAAGTTGCATCTCAGTCACTATAATTATTATTATTGCTACCACATGTTGCAAATCTGCTTGGCAAGAGATGGAAAGTAATTGAATTTTGCAAGTTCTACATAGCAAAAAACAACTATATTGTTTTTATGTAAGGAAATTGTATACTTTCTACACGTATAATATCAAAGAGATGTACATACCTGAGAAACAGGCCGAGTTTTGCCTGTTTTGTGCCAGCGGACATCAGGACCTCCATCTGGAACATCGTCAGTCTGGATCTTTCGCCTCTTGCGTGTTCCAGTGGTGTAGGCCATCGAAGGTCGATGAAAATAATGGCAACTAGACCCATCCTTCCTCACCCCTGCTCATCCAACATTTACTTCAGATATATGAAGAATGCATGAAATCTACCATACGTGAGAATCGGATTCAGACAGCCTGATGTCCAAATCGAATTTCCACATCAGATGTTGAGATGTACACGTCATCCTCAACCAATCACAAGATGACATGTGGCAATTTTGGACAAAAAATAATTTAACTCATGTCAAAACCGACCACGACGTAGGGTATACAGTCGAGACATGAATTAACCAACAATTCTTAATTGGTAATAAAATTTTCATTGTTAATTAAAATGCAATCAACCTTTCGACATACATTTCTCATCCAATATATGTCCAATTTTCAAATGGGAGATTTGACTTTTATCCATCCACTACTGGGGATGCAAAATGTCTAATAATTAACACTAAACTATCTTCTTTGTATTTCTGCAGAGTAGCAAAGAAATAACTGATACGAATGTTTTTATTTATGACGTGATAACCATTATGAATGGCTTGACTGTAAAAGTAAAACTCTTGAACAAATCTCACCTGGCAAATTTTCTGGATGTGTTCGACAGATGCCGTCCTCCTCCTCCAGAGTCCGAATAAACTGATCGAGCAGAGGATGTGGCGGTTTCGAGCCACGACCAATTTTCTGTGCTAAATGGTCCAGCAGCTCTTCGTCACTCGGATCAAATCGCACTCCTGCTGGGAAGGAATCCAATTTCACCTGCTGAAACAATCATGTGGAAAAAACATGTTCAGTTAGGGGAAAAAGAAAATAAATTTCTTCATGCATGTCCTACTTCTTACTAACTAGAACGACGATTTCAACAACTAAACGATTAGCAGCAAATCTACAAAGTCCATGGCATCTGTAATCACGACTCATTTGGATTTTCAAACCATGATTCACCACCCTCTATTCCAGATAATTCACTCTACAAAAGTTTAATAAGGAGCATACATGAGCGGCCGCATTGTGATCGCAGCACACCTTAGACTGACTCAGTGTCCTTTTGCCAGTTGCTCTGTTCAACAAACAGCTTCAAGACAAAGCAGTCATTTAGAAACATTTTCAGAAGGTCTGTAGAAGAATAGACCTTGCATTGTCAAAACTACAGGTAGTTCATTAGAATCTCACCCAAACACCATAACCAAAAATTCTGTCTAGTTTCTTAAGAATCAACTCCAAGTGAAGTGCACAGAAGCATAAACAATAGTACCTTATAAGCCCTAGTAATGTCAGGAAAAGCATACCTGTCCATCTTTCACTGAACCCTGTCCACTTCACCCAAAAACTATCCAAACCCCGAAACTGATCTTCTCGTAAGCAATGGCTGATATGTGAGTGCAAAGACTAGTGCGATGTGACAATGTTTATAATGGTCTCTTTTTTGCTGTCAAGCTTTGGAATTACTTACAGAAGACGAAGGGTTTGGGAGGGACAAAGGAATCATTCACATTCTAGGGTTTTGGAAAAGCGAAGTAACTTAAAATCAGTTTCAAGTGATGGGAACACTACATCCAACACGCTGCTTGCAACGCAAGCAAACGACGAATATTTCACCGATTTACAAAACACACACAAAGACAGGAACTTAAGGTCCTGTTCACTGACACTTTTTTCTTTTTTGCCTATCTTTTCCACCTCCGAAAGAATGGCTCCCTCGACTAAGAAAACCCTAAACACAGCTCGATATCTACAAGAAACAGCTTCCCTTCACTTCCCTTCGCGAACAAGAAAACCCAAAACCTAACGCAAAGCCTTGCCACTATCTCCACACGCGCAAACCCCAAGCCATTCCAAAAAAAGCTTCGAAAAACACGAACGATTCTCAAACCTCACCACACTGACGAAGCTTTTAAGAGCTCTCCGGCTACACGAAGACGGCCATCTTCCGCTAAAGAACTCCGAGAACAAAACCCGATAAACCTCTACAAAGCATCTCAGAAAGTGAAATAAAGGCCTATGGGTGCACAATCCGATTGCAAATCCTACTCTGTTACCGATGCCTGAAGATCCATGAAGCCGTGCAACGAGAGCGGAACGCGTGCAGTCGGTATTTTTTTTTCTTTCCTACATGCTATGCAGACGGAATCGCAGCCTCGCGGACTATACAGACTTCCGGCTCGGGGCTCGCAGGTTCGGAGCCGAACCGGTGCCCGTAGGCTCGGCGGGGTACGTTGGCAGGATTTTTTAGTTGGTGAAGGTGCTTCAGTCGTAAGTTTGATTAGTGAGTATATTAGAAGCTGAATTATTTGATTAGACTAACTTAGTTGGGTGAGGTACTCTTATAATATTCTGACCATTTGAATTTGTACATGTGGGTCTTTTCTTAGTTTATTGTTTGTGTACACAGGACAGGTGAAAAGTGAAGTTGAGAGGGCTATAATGAGAAGGTGCTCCTGATGTAAACTCTTTGCAGTATATTGTTAGATTCAAACAGACAAAATTCATTCCATCACTGCACTCTTCATTCTCTTCAGTGGGGTTTTTTTTAACCCCCCCACCTTCATCAGATATGGAAGTAGTTCCTGATCTATTATGAATTGGCGATTCATTTTTGAGGTTCAGATTTGCAAGCGGTGAGATTGCGAGCGGTGAGATTTGCGAGCAATGATTACACACTTCATTCAAAATCTCATTGTCATTGGAGTTCTCCAAAAATAAAAGTGGTCCATGAGAGGAATTAAAGTGAAGTTTATTCACTATAATTACAATTTCCGACAAGCATTGTTCATCAACAGTCCCCATGGTCAAGTCTCTTGACTTCGGGGAACTTGTGGGAGCTCTTCTTTAGCATTGGGGAGTTCACTATAAAATTTGACTTCTTGTAGTTTTCGACTACTTTGATGAATGTCTTGTACTGTACAATATTCAAGATTTCATCATATAACAAAGTCCACTTCACTTAATAAATCCTCAATAATTCAAAGATGTTTTGTATAGCACTTGCTACGTATATACGTTTATACGTCAACATTGCATAAAGTTGAACTCTTGTTTCATGATTTATGAAAATGTCCTCTTTATTCTATTGATGATTAAAATGAGACACTCCAAAAAGCTCATTTTCAGTGTCAGAGATAAGGTTTGAATTATTGCTATATCTTAACCATGCATTATTGGATTATTTTATTGTTTTTGCACATTTAAATTGGCCATGGATTGGTATAATTGAAAATTGCTTTTTATTTGTTGTCTATTTTTGTTAGCATCCTTGAAAGAAAAAAACACCATAAACATTACAATATTTTTTCTACAATTGGTTGTCTAGAGGGAGTCCTTCTAGGATTTTGTTGACAAACTAGAAAAAATTCAAGGGTGCACAATTAAAATTGTAAGAATCATTCGAAAGTGTGTACATATGAAAACTGCAAAATTGCCATAAACCCCTTCCAATTGCTCCACGGTTTTGATAAACCGTCATAAAATCTTTATCTTACTAAGGGAAACCTCAATGAATACTATTAAAACAAGGTTGTAAATTTACATGAGATTTTTATGATATTTCATCACTTGAAAAAACACATCTTACAGTCCTTGATTGGAAAAAAATTCAAAGCCAACCTGATTATGATACTAAATAAATCCAATGTTGTATCACAAAACCCTCCATATGGATGAAAATACAGTTCATGGGGATGAAAGGATATGTATGACTTCCCAAACATTTAGGAGTTTAAAATCCATTAAAAATGTCTAAATTCATGTTTGGGTCATACAAGCCATAAGCGGTAGCAGATTTGAAACCGATAAAGTAAAATGTACTTAACACCCAATTCCCTAATTTTGCACTTGGCCAAGTGCACTCATTTCATGAGCAAATTTGGCTTTAAAAAAATTTGTTTTAATTTTTTTCTAAAAAACGGCGATTTTTGTCTTTCTACAATCCCTACGTTGTAAAGAAACAATTATTTAATATCTTTTTCTTTTCTTTTCTTTTATTTATCTTGTATTTTTTGCTTATCTTCTTTCTTGTCTTCCTCTTGTCTTCCTTCTTCTTTTTCTTCTTGTCTTCCTTTTTTTTTTCTTCACCTTGCCATTTCTAGAGTTTAAACGTTAAGAAAATTATAAGAAAAAACTAAAATCAGGGAGCAGCCCATGGCTGAATCCAATACAGGCCAAAATATATATATATATATATATATATATATATATATTTATTTATTTATTTATTTATTTATTTATTTTATTTTATTTTATTTTATTTTATTTTACTTCCGGATTTTCCGGACAAAGAGGGTCTGCGCGCGCGGACCCTACTCTAATTTTGACCCTCCCTCCCTCACTCCCTCCCTCACTCCCCCCTCTCCCCTACATAAACCCTCCCTCACTCTCACTCCCTCACACTCTTCTTCCTCCCCTTTTCCTCTCTTGTCCTTCTCCCTTCTCCCTTCTCCCTTCTCCTCAATATAAAGGAGGAAGAGGGAGGAGAGAGGGAGAGTGAGGGAAAGAGAGTGAGGGAGGGTTTATATAGAAAAGAGGGAAAAAAGAAGGAAAGGGGAGGAGGGAGGGAAAATGGGTCAAAATTAGAGTAGGGTCCACGCGCGCGGACCCACTCTGTCCGGAAAATCCTGAAGTCAAAAATAAATAAATAAATAAAAATAAATATAATTAATATAAAAAAAATTAAAAAAAAATTTGGCCTGTATTGGATTCAACCATCGGCTGCTCCCTGATTTTAGTTTTTTTTTTTTAATTTTCTTAACGTTTAAACTCTAGAAATGGCAAGGTGAAGAAAAAAAAAAGGAAGACAAGAAGAAAAAGAAGAAGGAAGACAAGAGGAAGACAAGAAAGAAGACAAGCAAAAAATACAAGATAAATAAAAGAAAAGAAAAGACAAAGATAAAGATAAAATAAAAGGTAAAGATAAGGATACAAAATAAATTAAATAATCGTTTCTTTACAACGTAAGGGATTGTAAAATGACAAAAATTGTTGTTTTTTAGAAAAAAATTCAAACAAAATTTTTAATGCGCGTGGAAGCCAAGTGCATGATTATATGGCCAAGTGAAAAATTAGCGAATTGGGTGTTATTTTTGTAAATTAAGGGATGAAAATGAACTTAGGCTTACATAACCTTTCCACCAATTAAGGAATGAAGTTTATAAACGCTAATCAGTCAACACCGAGAACTTCTAATTTGAAATAGAACACACGTTTTATTTTTAAAACTTTAACATCACTATTTTAAAAACAAGTTAATCCTTTACAGCCCAAGCAACCACATTCTTGTCATTAAGGCATGTTTCTGCAACCTACCGTAAGATCTACTTCAAACCAAACATCAATGTTTGATATTCAAATGTGGAGATTCATTTCACCCATACAGTTCAAAAATAAAACTTTGTTTTGGAGTTGTGAAGCTTTTAAAACACCTATCTACAAAACACCAAAATACTGCAAATACCTCAAAATACAAGAAATTCTTACAAATACAACACATGTACTATGCGGTATTTCTTGTGTTTGGAAGTTTGTTATCTTGTTTTATTTTTTGGATTATGTTCTCTTGTTCATGTTCCATTAGTGTATGTATTCCGACCTTGATCAATGTACCAACTTATACATTGAGCAAACGTAATTCAATGACGTTTGTTGTTGGTACTAATTTATTTCTACTCACTATAAATTAGAATGCCGTCTAAAGTTTAAAAGTTGTGTTGTAGTCCAAAAAAGGATAAAAACTAAAAACCTACATATATTCTAGAAACGCAACATAGGACCTAAATTGGTGTTTATACTAAGTTATTTCAACTCACCTTAAATTAAAGTGACCGTGTAGAATTATACAGGGGTTTAGAAAAAATAAAGAATATACATATAGGTGAATGCACACTAGGGTCAACCAACTTTTGTCACGGTGCACTAGTACATAATATTTTGAAATTAGTTCACACAAACATAACAAACATTTTGAAAAACATTTAATTTTCTAGAATCTTAAAAAAAAAAATTCTTAAAAGTCTTTGTTACATATATCTTTACTAATTTCAAAAGAATAGGCACTAGTGCACCATGACAAAAAAGTTGGTAGATCCCAGTGTGCATTCACACATATAAATGTCGTCCAAATGTATTATGGGATCTTTTGGTGTTGCTACTATGTTTTTGAACTCTAATTTTTTTAGAAAGACCCTCTAGATATATACATGGATCTACAAAATAAAATGGAAAACTATATATACATATAAAGTAGGATGTTGTAAGAGCATCTCCACCCATGCTCGCTAAAGGTGACTCGCTAAAGTTATTCATCTATATTTGAAGAGTCCTTGAAATCACACTCCCCCACCCTTGAATGCCCCTCAAGCACCAAAAGTGCACGTCAAATAGTCAATGCACCAATCACAAGTAGAATGTCAGATTCAGTCAACTAAACTTAGATTTGGAGGGCCATTTCTTAACACGCCAAAGTTGAGGGCCAAGAGGCATTTTTGAAGGGCCCTTAGCATTTTTCATCCACTTATTGCGTGTGTCAGACTCTTGGCGAGTCCCGGTGGAGATGCTCTGAAACCAATACTGACCTAAAATGCTTTCCACATCTCATGGCAGAAATGTACCTCAAAAGTACATGGATTATTTCTTGGAATCAAACTATTAAGGCATGTACTAAGAGGTCACATTTACCCTCGAAAATGAGCAAAGGAGGTACATTTTACCGGTTTAGTGTAATTGACGGTTTCAAGGCATCCTATTTTATATGGGCAAATGCAGTATGGGACTGTTTGGTATGAATTGGTACTATGTGTTTAACCCCTAAACGTACCGATCCTTTGAACACAAGTAGATGCTAGCCTCAAAAATAGATATTAGCATGACTCAGATGTACAATAGGTGTACATGAGAGGACCATTGCATGCATGAAATCTACCCAACAAATTTGACATACTTGCATTTGGAGGCCTCTCCAATATTATCAACATCTCCCCATCACAAGAGATTTACTCTAATTGGTAGAGAATTTAATAGGCTTGCAAAGGTGACTTGGATGAAAGTCATCCGAGATTTTATGAGAAAGTTACAAGGCTTTTAATCCATTCGTGATCCAGTTTCTGGACGCCAGGACGTTTAGGGGTTAAATGGTACTATGTGTTTGAATTGGTACGAATTGGTACTATATGAACTTAAACTAAATTAAATAGAGCTCCTAGACCTACAAAGAGGGTCTAGGAAAAAAATGAAAAAAACTTAGAGATATTGCGCACATGCAATTTTGGGCCCTTTGGTGCTCATACTACTTTATTTCAACTCACCATTAATTAGAATGACAAGCTAGAATTATACCGAGGTCTAAAATAAGATGAAAAAATTCTATATATGATATGGAGGTGCAATATAGGGCCATTTGGTGTTGGTACTAATTTATATCAACTCACCATAAGTTAGAAAGATGCTCTAGAATTATACGTGACTCTAGTAAAAAAGAACTGAAAATACTTATATTTGTTTGGGAAATGCAATTGGAGGTTGCTTGGTGGTCGTACTAGTTTATTTCAAGTCAGAATACATTAGAATGATCCTTTAGAATTATACATGGGTATACAAAAATAATAGTAAATAAGCTTTAATTAAATAGGTAGATTCCAAGATATAGAATTCCAAAATTAGATATATACATTGACTCAGTTTTCTGAGCACAAATTAGAAAATTCTCAAAACTTCGTCCATTTTCCTTTTGATTCCAAAATAGCTCCAATTCAATTAAGCATGCTAGCATACAACATCCTACACTCATCTACATTGATAGAAGCACAAACCTCTTCAATACAATTTCACAATTCATGAAGATTTATTTGAATAGTTAAATAATAATTCAATCTCCGTTTCACAAAAGCCCACACATGTTCAATGGGGTTCATGTCAAGAGACTGAGCATGCTACTTCATAACATTATATGGTTGTTCCCAAATCCATTCTTGAGCAATCTTAGTTGTGCGCACATGAGCATTATCTTGTTAAAAAATGACTACATCAAGATCAAAGTTAAAATCTACCAATGTAGTGTATAGTCCCTCATGCAATAGCTCAAAACAATTTGTAGCATTCATCCTCGCATCTATATTGTACACATTACCTACTCTTCTTGAAATTAAACAACTCCAAAACATGATTGAACCTCTACCGTGTTTCATAGTCTATTTGACAATATGACTTGAAGGTTCATTTTATTACAAATACAACACCAAGTCCTTCCATCAGAATTAAAACGATTGACTTTTGTCTCATCACTAAAAACAACCCCCTCCCAATCACTAATTGTCCAAGATCTGTGTGTATAAGCAAAAGCCAATCTATCTTTCACATTCTTGAAAGACAAAGGTGGCTTGGAAACCTTCTTCGCTGCCCCCTAGACCTCGTTTCCTCAAAGCATTCCTTACTGTTTCAATACAAACATCCATTCTTCTCTCACTCTTGAGTACTCTAGTTGATCGAACTACATTCTTCAACCTAGCTATTGTGAGTGATTGTATTGCATATCTCTTCTCATAAGTGGTGAAAGCCTGTGGACGCCCTCCTTTTGATATGTCAGTGCTTTCAAAGCATTTCTTTCTAATCCTATTTACTGTAGACTGCGACAATCCTATCACTTATGCTACATCTCTACTACTCAAATTCTTTTACAAAAGCTCAACTACATCTAACTGTTTTTCGTTTGAAATTGACCTCGTTGTGCCTTACAACCGTCTAGATACACCAAAAATGTTGTAGAAATGCAATTTGGGGCTACATGGTGTTCATACTAATTTATTTCAACTTGCCATAGATTAGAATGACATTCTAGAGTTGAACCGAATTCTAGAATAAGATCAAATCAAAGGACTTATATTTGTTGTCAAAATGCAATTTGGGGCCATTGGAAGTTGGTAATAATTTATTTCAACTCACCATAAACTAGTCGGACCATCTAGAATTATTCCGGGGTCTAGAAAAAAAATAAAGAATATACATATAGATGTTGTGGAAATGCAATATGGGGCCGTTTGGTGTTGGTACTAAGTCTTTCAGTTCGAAATAAATTAGAAAGTACGTCCAGAACTAAACAAGGGTATTCAAAAACAATAATGAATAAATAAAGTAGATGTTGAGCAAATACAATATGGGGCCGTTTGATGCTCGTACCACTTTATTTCAACTCACCATAAAATAGAATGACCGATTAGAGTAAAAACAGGTTCTAGGAAAAACAATGAAAATCATATATATGATGTGGTCTTGCAATTTGGAGCCATTTTGTGTTTGTACTAGTTTATTTCAATTCACCAAAAGTTAGAAGGACACTCTAGAATTATACCATGTTGTAGATTAAAAAATATAAAAACTTATAGTTGTTGGAGAAATGCAACTTTGGACCATTTGCTTTTAGTACTAATATATTTCAGCTCCCGATAAATTAGAAAGACCGTCTAGAATTATACCAAGGTTTAGAAAATAAAATGAAAATTCATAAAAATGTCTTCAAAATTCAACTTCGGGTTCTTTGGTTTTCATGCTCATTCATATCATATGTATCTATAAGTCAAATACTCCCTGAAATTATACTAGGGTTTGGAGTAAAAATTAAAAAAATTACACATGTTGAAGAAATGCAATTTGGGTCCGTTTGGTGTTGATACTAGTTTGTTTCTACTCACCATAAATTAGAACGATCCTCTATAGTTTCACAAGGGTTTAGAAAATAACTCCAAAAATTAAACATATGTGAAGGAAATGTTATTTTGAGTCGATTGCTATTGATACTAATTTATTTCAACTCACTAAAAATTAGCGGAATCGACTAGAATTATACCAAGGCCTAGAAAAAACAAAGAATGTACACTTAGATGTTTTACAAATTCAAAATGGGATCCTTTGATTTAGGTACTATGTCTTTCAACTCAAAATAAAGTAGAAAGACTCTTAGTCTAGAGTTGTGCACGGGTTTGGAAAATATAATAATAAGTCCTATATATATGTTTTGGATATGCAATTTAGGTCGATTGGTGTTGATACAAGTTTATTTCAACTCACCATAAATGAGAGCAACGGTTTAGAATTATAATGAGGTTTAGAAAAACATAGAATAAACATATATGTATGTTGTGTAAATGCAGTATAAGGCTGTTTGGTGTTGGTACTGGGTCTTTCAACTCAAAATAAATTAGAAAGAATCTTTAGAGTTATACAAGGGTCCAAAAAATAAATAGAAAAAACATATAGATATTGTGCACATGCATTTTCGTGTTTGTACTACTTTATTTCAACTTACCATAATTCAAAATTATTGGCTAGAATTATATTGGGGTCTAATTAAAAAAAATGAAAAAACCTATATATGATATGAAAGTGCATTTTGGTACCATTTGGTGTAGGTATTTATTTATTTGAACTTACTATAAGTTAGAAAGACGCTTCAAAATTATACCCTGCTCCAGTGAAAATTTGGAAACCACTTATATTTATTGGGGAAATGCAATTTGGGGCCGAATGGTATTGATACTACTATAGTGTATTTCAAATCAGCATAAATTACACTCGCTCTCTAAAATTATACATGGGTATAGAAAAAATAAATGAAAATAAATATATACATATGTTATCGTAATGCAAATTTGGTATGCTTTTATTTAGTTCTAACTTATTTCAACCCACTATATGTCAAAACAAGTCTCTAAAATTATAAATGGGTCTTGAAGAAAAAAAATCAAAGAACATACATATGTTTTGGAAATGCATTTTGCGCATGTTTGGTGTTTTTACTAATTTATCTTCACTAACCATAAATAAAAATGATTGTCTAGAGAAATACCGGGCTTTAGAATGAATACATCAAAGACCATACATATGTTGTGAATATGCAATCTAGAGCAGATTAGTGTTGGTACTAATTTATTTGAACTCGCCAAAAATTGGAATGACTGACTAGAGTTTTATCGGGGTCTAGAAGAAGAAAAAAAATCAAATAAAATACCTATGTTGTAGAAATCTAATTTGGGGCCTCTGAAGTTAAAAAATATTTATTTTAAGTCATCATAAATTAGAATGACCCTTGAGAGTTATACAGGGGTCTAGATAATAAAATGAAAAATATTGTTTACATTTTGGAATAATATATCATACCATCAGTATAATTATATATCTCCAAAATGCTATACAATTCTAGAGGGTCATTCTAATTTATAGCGAGTAGAAATAATTTTTCTACGAACACCAAATGGCCCCAAATTGCATCTCCTCAACATATATATATATATATATATATATATATATATATATATATATATATATATATATATATATATATATATATATATATATATATATATATATGTTTTTTCTTTTCTTTTCTAAACCCTGTTATAGTTCTAGTCCAATATTCTAATTTATTGTGAGTTGAAATGAAGTAGCACAATAAACCAAAGGGCCCCATAATGCATCTTCATACCATGTATATGCTTTTATAAGAAGATAATTCTAGACCTCTGCATAAATCTAAAGGATCTTTCTAACTAAGTGAGAGTTAAAAAACGTAGTACAAAAACAAAATGACCTCGTTCTGCATTTCTAAAACATCTATATGTATATTCTTCATTTTGCCTACCCCTTGTATATTTATAGATAGTCCCTCAGGTTTGTGGCAAATTGAAATAAATTAGTATCAACATAGAATCATTGGCCCCAAGTTGCATTTCCACAACATGTATGTAGTTTTCATTTTATTTTCTAGAACCTTCTACAATTCTAAAAGGTCATTCTAAGTTATGGGGAGTTGATATAAATTAGTGTTGAAATTATTGCAATTTAGGGTCAATTGGTGTTGATAGTCAAACATATTTCAAGTCTACATTTATGAGAGGGACCGTTGAGAATTAGATCATTGTCTAAAAAAATAAAATGAAAATACATATGTACGCTATAAAACTACAATTTTGGGCCGTTTGGTGTTGAGTGTACTAATTTATCTCATATTAGCATTAGTCAGAACATTCTCCTAAATTACATGGGGGTTTAGAGAAAATGTTACAATACTTATATATATTGTGGAATGCAATTTGGAGCCATTTGGTGTTGGTACTAATTTATCTCTGCTCGCCATGAATTAGACCAAGCCTCTAGAATTGTACCACGGTCTAAAGAATATGATAAAATGAACTATGTATATGTTGTAGAAATGCAATTTGGGGCCGACTGGTGGTGATAATGATATATTTCAACTTACCACAAATGAGAAGGATTGTCTAGAATTATACCAAGACCTAGAAAAGGCATATAATAAATAAATAAATGTATGTATATAGTGCAAATGCTGATTGGGGCCGTTTGGAACTAGTAGTACTTCATTTCAACTCACCACAAGTTGAAAAAACACTCTATCTAGAATTACATCGAGTTTTAGAATATAAAATGAAAAAGTTTATAGTTGTTAAGGAAATGTAATTTGGAACCGTCTGGTGTTGGTACTAATTTATTTCAACTCACCATAAATTAAATAGAGCGTCTAGAATTAAACAAGCACCTAGAAATCAATAATAAGAAAAAACCTATAGATTTTGAGCAGATGAAAATGGAGCGGTTTGGTGCTTGTAATACTCAGTTATATCAACACATAAATTAGAATAATCGACTAGAATTATACCGGGGCTTAGAAAAAAATAAAAGAACATATATATAATGTAGACTGGCAATTAGGGGCCACTTCATGTTTGTACTACTTTAAGTTCAACTCACCATAAGTTACAAAGATGCTCTAGAATTATACCAGGCTATAGATAAAAGAAATCCAAAAAAAAACTTATATTTTTTTGTGAAATGCAACTTCGGGCCTTTTGGTTTTTGGACAAATTAATTTCAACCCACCGTAAGTCAAAAAGACTTCCTAGAATTATATTGGAGTCATGACTAAAAAAAATCAAAGAACTGACATATGTTGTGGAAATGCAAGTTGGAGCCATTTGCTATTAGTACTAATTTATTTCAACTCCCGATAACTTAGAATGACCTTCTAGAGTTGTATAAGGGTCTAGAAAATAAAGTGAGCACTACAAGAAAACCAGCCCAATGTGAAGAGGTTTTATGAATACAATAGGGCATAAACCAAAATGTGACTAGCACTGTTTGTAGTCATTTCGACTTAGTCGCTTCGGACAATGTGACTGGGGGTCATATCGGACACTTCTTGTTCCCAATGTTGCGTTCCTGCAGTGTTTTGGGACCTCGAAACGGGACCTGCAGTGGGACTTGGGACCATATGACTCTATATAGTCATACATTTATGACTACACGTAGTCATCTATATACAAATTATGACTACATGTAGTCATACATTTATCACTACGCATAGTAGTGAGATGATGACTGAAATGCGTCATACATTGAGTTGGGAGAATAGGACTCTTTGGAGTCACATCTATTGGACTACCCATAGTCACGAATACTGAAATAGCTTCTGAATGCTATGACTAATTGTAGTGAGATATTAGTGACTGCATCAACGGTTTTATCACTACGCATAGTACTGTGGTGGTGACTGCATTAAGTCACACATAGACTTGGGATAATACGACTCTGTAGAGCCACATCGAAGTGACTATACATAGTCTCCAATGCTGAAATCATGAGATGGACATGACTAATTATAGTGAGGTATTAGAGAATATAGCAATGGTTTGATCACTACGTATAGTGATGTGGTTGTGACTGTATTGCATCATACACACACGTGAGATAATACGACGCTGTAAAGTCAAAAATGTTTCACTACACATAGTCACCCATATCATTTGATGACTGCATGGAGTCCTTGTATACTCGTTTCTTTCACTACTGGGAGTCAAATTTCAATATTAAATCGGAAGCATCTGACTAGGACTTGACTGTCCGTAGTCTAATGCAAACGTATGCCATGCAGTCGAATCTGCCATTCTTACGGTGCGTAGTCATAGATTTCAGTTTCAGATTAGGGTGATAATGAGATCCGTTGACTATCACAAGTCAACCGTGCGGTTGTGAGCATTGCGTCAGGTCATGCAAATGATTTTCACACATTTCATTGAAATAGAAAATTCGGTGCTGAAACAGGATGCACTGCAACTTGAACTCGATCAGTCTAAACTGCTTGGGAGAAGGACAGATCAATGTCCATGAACTCTGTGGGCCACAGTACAAAGTGCCCTACTGCTTCTCCTACCAAGGTCACGGGTGGATCATCTAGATCTACGGGTGCAAACAAACTGTAGTCGTCATCTAGGCTTTTCTGCACTTCTACAGACACGGTTCCTGCAATTATGGTTTTCCCGTGTAGAGAAGCCCCAGCTACATTCTGCACTTTCCCGAGTGCCACAACTTTATCCTCCTCCCCTTCTTCAATTCCCTTGAGTCTCACAGGGTCACCCTTCTTGAACTCCGGGTCCTCACCTTCTTGTACAACCTATAATAATAATAAAAACACAAAACAAGGATCAGTTGGGACTAAATTGCTGCTTTGATACAAAGATGTACTTCTCCAAGGCTCATGGCATTTATTCAAATTCTATGACTGTGAGAAGTCACATATTCTAACGTCATTACTAATATCAGTCACGTATTCAACTTCATGACTGAATCTAGTCAAGCCTGGTCACTTGTTCCATATGAATGACTACAAACAGTCACGAACTTGGCATAATGAATTTCTAAAGAACTAAGGCACAACATTCCAGGGAGTGGCTCATGGCACTTACATGTTCACTTATGTAAAACTTATAGAAACTTTGATCTGCAACAAATCATAGCCTAAACAGTCCCTAGAAACACAAATATATCACTATAATCTTTGCCATTACAATTTTGTAACCTGATCCGCCTAATACATAGATCAAACAAATCCATAGAATTATGCAGCCCAAAATCCACGCATGATGTGATTTCACCCTTAGTAGGGGCTGAAAACCTTTACTAACACACACAAATGTATACAATCCTACACTAAGACTCCTTCCACAACACCTCTGCCCCTCTCTAACTTTCCTAACCAAGTTACAAGTGGACAAAATGAGAGAGAAGGTTCAAAAGCCCCTTAAGAAGGAGCCGCCACCCTAATCTCCTCTGAAACCCTAGCCGCCACCCTAATCCATAGCCGTAATTAGCTGCAACCCTAATCTACAGTCAATGAAATAGTCAATGAAACAGTCAATGAAACAGTCAATGAAACAGTCGTGATGACTAACCAGAGTACAGTCAATGAAACAGTCTTAATGACTAACCAGAGTAAATGAAATAGTCATGATGACTAGAATCTCTTCACTTGATAAAAAATAAAGTGAGTTTATTTTAGATTTGGTAAATTCAGTTTCAACATAAAAGAAGGTTTTTTTGAGCTAAGGAGGGGGGGCGGGGGGATCAGCCTTTAAACAATGTGTTGTATAATGCAGTCATGTTTTTTAAAATGTAGTAAAAAAATGATGTGAAGTTTCGTGTGGACTACAATGACAAGTCCGCACAGTGAGGAAAGATCAGTGTTGCACTGCCTAAGCTTGCGTAACAATGGTGAACATCAGGGGTTGATGGCACAGATCATCACAGATGATAATGCAGCAGTGGCGCCTTTGTTATCGGATTCCAAGGAACTTTCTAGCAACGAAATGTAATTTTGCAATCATTACCAATATAAGTAAAGAAAACTATGCACATGACTACAGTATTTTGCAATCACTTTGACATCTCAAAAAAGTACGGAAAGGTGATCAGTAATAGCTCATTTGTCAACATGGGAAACCAATATTTGGACTCTGTTGCAATTAGTTAGTAATTGTTTGAAGTTGTATTTATAGGTGTTGCTAAAACGCAATTCATTACTAGTATAAGTAAAGGAAACTGTCTAGATGACTATGTTATTTTGCATTCATTACTAATTTAAGTAAAGAAAATTGTCCACATGACTACGTTATTTTGCAATCACTTTGACGTCTCCAAAAAATATGGGAAGGTGATCAATTATAGCCCAATGTGTCAGCCTGGGAAATCTAAAGCAAAGTTAAGCATACAAGGCATTTTCGTGCATCTGGAAAGTAAGTGGACAGATAGAGCAAGTGCTAATCATGATTTTTGGACTCTCTTGCAATTAGTTACTAATTTTTGAAGTTGTATTTATAGGTGTTACTAAAATGCAATTCATTACCATATAAGTAAAGGAAACTGTGTCGATGACTATGTTATATCGCAGTGATTACTAATTCCAGTAAAGAAAACTGTCCACATGACTACGTTATTTTGCAATCACTTTGACATCTCAAAAAAGTATGGGAAGGTGATCAATAACGGCTTCTTTGTGAGCATGGGAAATCTGTAGCAAAGTTAAGCATACAAGGCAATTTCGTGCATCTGGAAAGCAAGTGGATAGATAGAGCAAGTGGAATCATGATTTTTGGACGCCCAACCCAATTACTTACTAATTTTTGAAGGTGTATTTAGTAGTGTTTCTAGAATGGTGCCCTAAAATGACATCCTATAATGTTTGCGCGCAGACATGGTAGTGTTGAATAGATAAGCTATTATGTAAGTGAAGATTATGGACCTACTCCTATTTTACAGCACTCACCCATTGAGCCAACGAGTAGAGGACTTCAAAATCATGTGATTGAAATATATAACTACTATTAGTCAGGTTATTTACTACATGACTGCATGTAGTCACCCAAACCAACTCTATTACTACAGTAAGACATACATAAACCATATACCCATACAATCCGACTACATTAGTATGACTACACATAGTAAGCACTCAGAGCATGACTCTGGGAACCGGGCAGGAGAACATATGTCCCGTTCCCGTAGACGTTCCCACCCAGGTCCTCAAAAATATGACTACTTATATGACTAGTCCATGACTGGACCCTCTTAGGACTGATTTTAGACTAAACCAATGACTGAGGTGACTACATAGTCATATGCGCTTAGTCACATCCGGTCACATTGGGCTGGTTTTCTTGTAGTGGAGGAACTACATATATGTTGTGAAAATGCAACTTGGGGCCAATGATTCTATGTTGATACTAATTTGTTTCAGTTCACCACAAATCTAAAGGACCGTCTAGAAATATACAAAGAGGTAGGAAAAATGAAGAATATGCATATAGATGTTGTGAAAATGCAGAATGGGGTCGTTTGGTTTGGTACTACATCTTTCAACTCTTAGTTAGAAAGACCCTTTAGATTTATACTGAGGTCTACAATTATCTTCTTATAAAAGCATATACATGGTGTGAAGATGCATTATGGAGCCCTTTGGTTCTCGTGCTACTTGTGCTACTTCATTTCAACTCACAATAAATCAGAATATTGGACTAGAATTATAACAGGGTTTAGAAAAGAAAACTATATATATATATATATATATATATTTATATATTTACATTCATATATATGTTATAGAAATGCATCTTCGGGTCATTTGATTATAGTACTAATTTATGTCAACCCACTATAAGTAAAGAAGACTCCCTAAAATTGTACGGGGTCTAGAAAAAGCATCAAAGCACTCACATACGTTGAAGAAATGCAATTTAGGGTCATTTGATGTTTGTACAAAACTTATTTCTACTTGCCATAAATTAGAATGACCCTTTAGAATTGTACAATATTTTGGGAAATGATATGAAAAACTACATTTCTGTTGCGGAAATGCGACTTGGAACCGATTGGTGTTGATACCAATTTATTTCAACTCACCATAAATTAGAGAGATCGTGTAGATTTGTACCAAGGTCTAGAAAAAGTAAATAATATACATATAGATGTTGTGTTGTACCTGCAGTATGGGAACTTTTGGTGTTCGTACGATGTCTCTCAACTCAAAACGAATTAGAAAATATATTGATAAAGTATATCTAGGGTGTTTTCAAGCTACGGTGGACACTTTAGTACTACACATGAATGTGTAGCAAACAATTGTAATATGTATAATTTTTTGCACTGTACATCCCAAATTTGTGGGGGAATTTAGAATGTTTTCAAAATATAGTTTCCTACACCAAAAATTTGTCATTTATAATTGTCAAGAGGCAATAAAGAAAGGTTACTACATAGTTGCTACACCATAATAATGTCGAATGTTTCTACAAATTTTGTAGTCACCCTATTGTGAAGACAACCTATATGTTGTAGAAATGCAATTTGATGTCGATTGTTGTTTATATTGATAAATTTTAATTCATAAACAGTGTTGGTTTATATTGGGGTTTAGAAATAACATAGGAAGAACACATATATATGTTATGCAAATGTAGTACGGGGTTGTTTGGTGTTGGTACTATGTCATTCAACTCAAAGTAAATTAGAAAGACTATCTAGAATTCAAGAAGGGTTTAGAAAAAAATAGTATGAAAGAACAAATAGATGTTGAACATATGCAATAGGGGACCGTTTAGTGATTGTACTACTTTGTTTCAACTTATCATAAATTAGAATGACCAACTATAATTATATTGGGTTCTAGAAAGAATGAAAAAGTATATGTACCGTATAATGTGGACTTGCAATATGGGGCCATTTTGTGTTGGTGCTAATTTGGTTCAATTCATTACTAGTTAGAAAGGCGCTCTAGAATTATACCAAGCTCTAGATAGAAGAATAAAAAAAATTATACTTGTTGGAAAAATGCAACTATGGGTCATTTAGTTTTAGTACTTATTTATTTCAACCCACCATTAGTAAAACAATTCCTTAAAATTATACCGGGGTCTAGACAATAAAATGAAGATACATACATACATACATACATACATACATTTATACTTATTGAAAATGCAACTTGGGGCCTATGGGTGTTGGTACAAATTTATTACAACTCACTATAAAGAATAACGACCGTCTAGAGTTATATTGGGTTCTAAAAATAAAATGAAATTAAACATAGAGACATTGTGCTAAAAATGTAGTATGGGGTTGTTCGGTGTTGCTTCTATGTCTTTCAATTCAAAATATATTTGATAGTAAGACCCTTTGGAGTTATATAGGGATGTAGAAAGAATAATTTGAAAAAACATATAGATGTTGTGAAGATGCAATGTGGAGTTGTTTGATGCTAATACCAATTTTTTTAACTCACTATAAATTAGGGTGACCGACTAGAACTATACTACTGTATTTGTATTCGTATTGTAAATTTGTATGGATACTGTGTTTGGTTGATATCCGCGGTGGATATGAAGTGATACTGGTGAGGTGCCGGGTTAATACCTGTGTAATACTCGGGTGATGGAGTGGGGGGGTGTTGTACAGTGAGTCGATGTATACTGTGGGATGGGTGATGGAAATTAGGGTGGGTGGGGGAGGATAGAAAGGGGATGGAAGTCGTTGGTTTTGGATGAATGTTTTGGTGTTGGGTGCTTTGTAGTGAAGTCCGTGCAATTACTGTGGGCTGGGGGCGGAAATATCTTGCGTATGTTTTGAGTTTTGGATGGAGAAAAGGTGAGTGGATGGTTTGATAATTGGGAATAAAGATGACGGTGAAGGGATTTTTATTGACTCGCAGAAAATTCAAATTGGGACATAGAACTTGAGTTTGTAGTGGAAGTGTAAAAAATCAAAAAATAATCACCGTAGTTAGGTAGAAATATCCTTTTACTTTCTTTTACTTTCCATAGTTCATTTTTTTTCCAAAATTCTTGTATATATAAATAAGTACGTATTACTTATCAACTGTCAAACTTCACTTCTTTTATTTATTTATTTATTGATATAGTACTTATTAATATTATCATTAAGTACTATGAAGACTAATACTTATTGACGGTCTTGATGAACAATTACTTAAGACTATCAATAAGTATTGTCTCAAATTGATACTTATTTGAGATTTATCATATATTACCTTGGTAAATAGAAGACATATACAGGGCAAGACAAATGGAGGATTCCGGCAACTATGAATCGGGTACCGACATGTTTGCAGATTCACCTGTAGGTGGTTGGAAACTATAAAAAAACAACAATGAAGCTACTAGTTTGAGTACATTAAATGACAATTGGGATGACCACGAAGGGCGTTATCGTTTTCACCCTGGTGAGATTATGGATGGTCGTTATTGTGTTTTGGCGTCACATGGAAGTGGTGTATTTTCAACTGTGATTCGTGCACAAGTCTTAAAAGCAAACAAAAATGATCATAATGAAGTCGCAATTAAAATTATTCGCAATAATGACTTCATGCATAAATCCGGGCTCAAGGAAGTGGAGATATTGAAAAGACTAAACGAAGCCGATCCCAACAACAAGAGACATTGCGTACAACTACTTTCTAGTTTTCAACATCGCAATCGTTTGTGTTTGGTGTTTGAGTCCTTGCACACAAACCTCCGTGGAATTCAAAAGAAACTTAGCTACAATATTGGAATAACCCGAGCTTATGCAAAACAACTATTCATTGCACTCGAGCATTTGCAAAAGTGTGGAGTTTTGCATTGTGACATCAAACCTGACAATATTCTGATAAATGATGCAATGACAACATTGAAGCTATGTGATTTTGGATCTGCAATGCAGATTGGACCTCAAATCGAGATCCAACCATACCTTGTTAGTCGATTCTATCGAGCACCTGAAATCATTCTAGGCTTACCTTACAACCATGCCATAGATATGTGGTCGGTAGGTTGTTGTTTGTACGAGCTTTATTCAGGCAATGTGCTATTCAAGGGAATGACTAATACTCACATGTTGCAATTACATATGGAATTAAAAGGTGTTTTACCAAAAAAGTTGTTGAAAAAGGTACAGTTGAAAAACCACTACTTTGATCAAAATTTAAATTTATATATCATAGAAGAAGATTCCATCACAAAAAAGTTGGTGAAGATGATTGTTAAAAACGACCATTTTTCCAAACCTAAAGGTATGGGACATTTTATTGTTAGCATGGGGTCACAAGATAAATGGACAACATTGTTTACAAATCTATTAGAGAGGATATTTATTTTAGATCCAAATAAGCGATTGATTGTAGTAGAGGCATTAAACCACCCGTTTATTTCGGAACAATAGTGTATATATTGACAATCTTGGATACTTCCTTGTTTATCATAGGGGAAAAAGATGAAGGTGAAGGGATTTTTATTGACTCGCGGAAAATTCAAATTAGGAAATAGAACTTGAGTTTGTAGTGGAAGTGTAAAAAACCAAAAACTAATCACCGTAGTTAGGTATGTGATTTGTTCAAGATTAAAAAATATTAGAAAAATTGACAATTCTAAAAATAGTGATATTTGGCTATTCTCAAGCCAACGGAGAGTATTTATGAATTTTTTAAAAACACAGAGTCATTTGTAGTCATAGTGTCAAGAAACAAAAACCAAAAACTAATTACCATATTAAGGTTCAAATATAATTCTAAAATAAGAAGAAAAAAAAGTGGAATATTGTAAGGATAGAGAAACAAAAAGAGGAAATTTGATTTCAAGTGATATTTGGCTACTCTTAGACCATCTAAGAATATTTTTTAGTATTTTTTTCTCAAAAATACGAAATTTGTAAAAAAATTAATAAACTAACCTTTTTTTTTTGGAATAGAATAGCATTTGTTTGGAGGTGCACAAACGAGCTATCTAGCTATGGTATGTATTCTTTGGAATATCTTTGTATGTTCAACTTTCTTTAGAGTTTTGGATGGAAAAAGTGAGTGAATGTTTTGATTGGGAAAAAGATGAGGGTGACTTCTTTGCAATTACTGCTGGTAACGGTGATTGCAGGGGAATTCTCTATGTGTGTGAGTTTTGACAGAGCCTGGGGTAAGTTGTGAGGAGTCACTGCTTTCCTTTGCTTTGCCAAAAGAGAGGGTTGGCGACGATTGTGGATTGATTCTGTATAATGTGAAATGGTATCTATTTTGTCTTTGTGATGTTTCATTTCTACGCATATCCTTACACCTTCTGCGGACTGAAGATAGATAGATAGACATTGGGACAATACTACTCTCCTCTTTCGAGGATGGACACTATAGTAACAGTAATGCGGACTGAACCTATCACAGTGCAGTAAAATCACCTTCCCTTCGATTCTCATGATATAAAAGCAAGATTTTTGTCCACATTTTTTATTGATCCATGAAAAAAAATTAGTTGTACATCATTGGAAACAAGATTTGAGTTCAAAGTGGGAGAAATGAAACCCAAAACATAGTATTTATCCTACGTTGATAGCACGTTTGTGCATAAAACTATTCTAAAAAAACAATGTAAATTTAAAAATAGAAAAAATATAAGAAATTATTTTAAGTGATATTTTCTTTATTTATTTTTGACAAATAAAGGGGGGTTTTGGGGATGTGGAAGTCCGGCGAATAGTTCATGGTTGCTTAGGGAGTGGGCATTGGTGGGTCTATGTGGGATGAAGAATTGGGTTGCAGAAGGAGTGTTGTTTCTGTACTGGAATTAAACCCTTATGGGGTTCTTATTTAGTACGGATTATATTAGTATTTAGTAGTTAGATGGGCCATAAATGAGGCCTTTGTCAGAGCACTCTTGTGGTACACGCAGTTAGTGAGGGGAACCAGCCTAGGACAACCACTATAAGGAATGTAACCTTTTGCAAGTATTGTGTGAAATGTTGAGTATTTTTTATCGGAAGGAAATTTGGTTTGGAGATCAATGCAATTAAAGTTGTAAGTTTATGATAAAAATTGAATTAGTTTTAAAGGGTGGTGGAGCAAAACTTCCATAAAGGCTAGTGGACCAATTCATTATACACCCAATTAATAATTAATTATCATTATTTATTGTCTGCAAAATTAGTTTTCTTTTCCATTGAAATTCCACCATGTACTAAACATGATACTACTGTAGGATTTCTATCAAATATTTGAAGTGTTGACTTATCTTTTCATTACTGTTAGGAACTCACATTAGAGAAAATTTCAGCCCAAAGGAAGGCCCCTTTCTTGCATGTGAAATGTGCATATAGAAGAAATATCAATCAGAACTCACAGTCAGAAACATGTAAGGTGAGCAGTTAGCTCATGTGCCCCATCGGATTCATACTAAAAATAATAATTAAAAAATAAAAATTTGATTTTTTAAAATTAAAGTTTTGAAAAAAAATCTATTTTCTTCTCCCGTAACTACGCATCTGCCGAATCTGAAAGGGCCCTTCACAGGGCTCAAACTTCCTGTAATGCCCTAGTTGCATCATATTTCAAACCATAACCACTACCTTTCATCGATTATTGTGAATTTGGTGGCCAATAAATTTCTTCTTGACAGATATAGGCATTTTTGTAACCTAGGTTAAGAGATTAACGGTAATGGTTGGAAGTAAATGATGTTGATTGTAAGATAGTGTTTAACTCTTAAATATCGCAGTGTACAGTATTGGCAATTACAATACAATACATTTTGGTGAATTTTTGATGGAATCATCTCTCAAATGCACAATCATGTTTAAAGTGAAGTTGTGGCTCATTTCTATGTGTATTTGATGAACCATTTGACTCCAGATTTGAAGCTTTGGATTGCATATGGTTACCAAAAAAGCTTGACATAAAAGAACCAAATAAAATTATTTGCAATGGATTGTAGAAAAACAAGAGGTGTTTATGAAGATAGGAGTTTTACAAATGCAAATGAAATTGGAGCTCTCCACCCAACCATAGAGGTATGATCAAGAGCCTCACCCCCAAGCTCTTATACAATGGTCTAAGTGACTTAAACTATTCACACCAAGTGTGAACACACGTAGTCAATTACCTCCAAGACTATGGTTAATACCACTATAACGGCTATTACCGCCATAACGGCTATGACGACTATGACGTATTACGGCAACTACGGTTACGCCGCCTAAGGTAGAACCACCTATTGGCGGGCACCCTCCCATAACCGTTCCCTATAAATAATGCAATGACCGGGCGGGCGCATTCTATGGGCGTGGAATCCTCTGGAAAGCCAAAATTAGGTGGCTAGTGTTCGAAATTAGGTGGCTAGTGCGATGAATGTGGGATGAAATGTTACGGTTGTGGAGTGATTTTAATTGCAGCAGCCTTTCTCCATAATAATCAAGATTTGGTAGGTGGTGTGCATTGCATGACCTTCCAAGTGGAAATGGCATTTAATGTAATTGGTTTTAGGTGCATAAATGAATGCTTAAAGACTACATTTTGTGTGCATTATGTGTGTGCCGTGATGTGCTTGAGAGTATCGTGTGCAAAGAGAGAGCAAGAAAATTTGAATGTTTTTGTAGCTTTGTGTGCATTCGTAGTGAGCTTTGCAGAGTGCACGAATCCTTGCAGAAAAATTGTTTTATTCCCAGTAGGGAATTGTGCATAGAAGACATTACATGAACTTAAATTCTCAGGGCGAGTACTACCTCTGCAGAGGAGGCTGTAGCGATGAAAGGGAGGACCTGAATTCGCAGAGCAGGTTTAGAAGACATGGAGAGAATTTTAATCTGCATCGTTACCGCACGACATGTAGGGGACCCCAGTTGAATCCTTTGAGTCCACCGGGTGCTGTATACTGGAGTTCGGGGTTGCACTGCAGGAACGACGACGATGAATGGAGCAGGGAAGAAGGTGCCGCCGGCTCGTCATGGACACGTGCAGGTGAGCTCGTCATGGACACCAGTAGCAAACACCTCATCCTCCGGAAGCTTTCTTTTCCAGCAGTTCATGAAAATGTCTTAAATTTTCACTCCATTCTGTAGCCCAAAATCAGTTGAGAATGCAGACGTGCTTGCAATAAAACAAAGTTTCAGCAATTGCTCTTGAATAGCTCTCAATATACTGCAACTGGCCGCCACGGTGCATCAGACGTTTAGAGGTTATTATGAGTTAGAATCAACAATGCCACAACGAATTTTAGGTACTTCTGGTAATGCTCATTCTTTTTCCCAGTCTTCATACAAGAATAACAAGGCAAACGTAAATTTTTATTATTTGCTAAGTCTCAGTCTCAAGCTGAACAGTAAAACTCCGGAGCATGAGCATGAAAGTCCTGAGATGGTGATCAGTAAGACATGTAATCTCATCGAACCAGATCTTACTCACGAGAGTCAACTTCTGTTGGAACGTAGATTTTGAATCAACATTCAATAACATCAGAAGTTCATTCCCGATCTGAATTTCCGTTCTGCAGAATGTGTTGATTCCCGATCTGAATTCACGTTCTTCAGAATCTGTTCATTCCCGATCTGTGGATTCCCGATCAACATCCAATAGTATCAGAAGTTGACTCTCATGAGTAAGTTATCAATCGATGGATCTGTACACACCCATTTCCATCTGTTGATTCCCGATCTGGTTCGAATTCTGTTATCAAAGCGAATGTACAGAACGTGAATTCTAAAGAACGTGAATTCTGTTATCAAAGCGAATGTACAGAATGTTCAAAAGAATATTCAGAGTTGCAAGAATAACTTACAGGCCTCCGTGTGAGCTGAATTTGTAACAATGGTGATCTAATCCGCCGTGCTGTACATGAAGATGCAGGTGCGGTCCCGTTGTTGGCACCATGGGCAGAACTTGCGGTGTCAAGTGCCGACGTTCCAATACCTGCAGAACTTGAGATCAGAGACGGCAGTTGTCGACAGCTGGTCCGGTTGGGTGGAGGAGCTTTCGCACAGACAGCCCGCAGCAATGCTGCTTTCCATGGCACGCGCACCCTGCAGCAGCCGCGCAGCCTGCAGCAGAGGTCACTGCAGCCTGCGCTGCATCGCCCGGATCACGAATCCCTGCCGGGCGAGCACAGTGACAATGAGGAGGAGTCCACGGGCATCCCAACAGATGGACCAGGTGGCGGCACTTCGAACCAGCAACCGCAAAACGAAGGCTGGGGAGGGCAACAACAGTCCAATTCCGGGGCAAAGCAACTGCCAGGTAAACACAAAATAGCCCAATGGACAGATGCACAAATGGCTGCAGCTGTAGAAGGGGGAGATCGAATAAGAACAGTAGCAAAATAATTTGGAATTCCTCGAAGCACATTGTCAGATTATGTGCATGGCAGAATTTTGAAACGGAAAAAAGGCCCACCTACAGTGCTAAGTAATAGTGAGGAAAAGGCATTAGAAGAATATATACTAAAAATGCAAGAGTATGGGTTCCCTCTTAGCATCGATCAACTTAGATTGAAAGTAGTAGAAATGACACAAGAGAGAGTCACCCCATTCCGTGATGGCATTCCAGGAAATGGGTGGCTCAAGTGGTTCAAAAAATGACACCCGAAGCTAACACTAAGACAATCTCAAGGACTAGAATTTGCTAGAGCTAAAGGTTTATGTGTAGAAAACATCAACTCCTTTTACTCTAACCTATCTAGCCTCTATGAGAAAGAAAACTACACTCCAGATCGGATCTGGAATTGTGACGAAACGGGTGCCCAAGCGGGTAGGAATGGGGGGGGGGAGGGGGGCTAGTATGGGCAAAGAAGGGCACTAGATCCGTGCACAAAATCATGCCCAACGAGAGAGAATGGCTTACTAACCTCACTTGCGTAAATGCATGTGGGGAAAGTATTCCTGACTTCTATATTTTTCGTGGCAAGAGGATCCGCGAAAATTATATAGCCCATTGTGAAAATGGGGCTGTCATGGCAATGCAAGGAAAAGCATGGATGACTACAACGTTGTTTTCCCATTGGATCACCCATTTCATTAGATCTCTAAACAACAAAGGGGGGATTTCAAAAGAAAGGAGACACTTATTGATAGTTGATGGGCACAACTCGCACATCACATTGGAGGTGGTTTACAAGTGCAAACAAGTGGGTCTTGATCTCCTAACCCTACCTAGTCACACAAGCCACAGATTGCAACCATTGGACGTTAGTGTCTTTGGTCCATTCAAGAGGTACTTTAAGAGGTATAGAGATGCTTGGACACTAAAAAATCCAGGTAGGGGAGCTTGCAAGAAAACATTGGCAATGTGGGTGTCCAAGGCTCTAGAAAGGGCACTTACTGTGAGAAATATCACCTCTGGCTTCCGCACAGTAGGGATCTATCACTTCAACTCGCAGGCAATGGATCCATACATCAGCCCTTCTAAGCAATTTCTGCTGTCAACTTCTAGCTCTCTCGCACAGCAAGATTTTGTGGAACTGGGCGGCAATCGCTTGAGCAACGGAGCTGAAAATGAGCTGTCCACAGACAACAACAGTGACACGGACTCCTGCGGAGACGACAGGGAAGTGGACCGGACGCTGCAGGAAATCAGAGGGGATCTCATCCCCAACTCACAGGAGCCGCCACGCCAACACTTTTTTGTCTCCTCCATGGGCGACGCAGAAAACCAGCACTTAGGCAGCGACGACGAAACGCAAGGAGAGGAGCAAATTTCACCTGACCCAACATCGCCTGCAGTTGCACGGAGCCTCTCGGCGATGCTGCAATTACTCGAGATTCCGATCAGAGCATCTTCACGCCGCAGCACAGACCCCTTGATTGACTACTCTCATTCGCTGTTGCTAACGTCCGAAGAGTATGTGGCGTCGATGCAGCAGAAGACATAGCGCCGCAAAGCAGCTAAACGAGAGGAGGCGTTCAGGCGTCGAATACAACGTGCCGCCGACAGGTCCAGAAGAGAAACGGAACGTGCACAACATGAAGTTGAGAAAGAAGTCAGGAAAACATTCAAGGCGAGATGGACGAACGAGGCAATCAACACTGCAGGGGAAAGTCTACAACAACTAGTGCGGAATCCTCCCCCGCGTGCACCAAATGACTACATCGCATCATTTCTCGGCGATCTACCGCCCCTCTGCAAACGTAATATGGTTGCTCGACTTGCAAAGCGCCGAGCCAAGAAATCCAGCACGGGCGATCCCCACGATCTGTCGTCGACTATCCCACCTACCTGGGTCCATCGCCCAGATCCAATTTCGCACTGCAGCGACGTCGACGTCTAAAGCTGTGCATTCCTTCCAATGGATCCGGTCGTTGCAGCTCCTACGGCCGTCCCTCGCGCAGCATGCGCCTGCAGCTTGCCCAAACGGCTTTTTCTGGCCAAATGACACCTATTGGCTGCCCGGTAATAGGACATGCATCATCGTTCACAAAAGTCAAGAAGCCTGATTTGGAGTGTTCAGTGTCGCCTTTTGGAGCAATAGCGACGTTTTCTAACACCTAGATTAACTGAATGTGCATTGCTTTTGTCCACTTGCAAGCTCATCCCTTGCAATAATACCCTCGCGTGGTCCCGCATGCACGTCAGTACTGGCTGAATGTACAGGCAGCCTATGCCCGATAATAGGAAGCTAGGCGTTCTTTTTTTGAAAATTTTATTGAAGGTAGAGAAGATTGCACAAGGCACACACACAAACACAAGGAATGCGTAGAAAGAGATAATCTTTACTCAAAGGCCTTCCACCTTAAGTAGTGTACACTAGGAGGTCACCATGGACAAACCATATGGGATAACTCATCACAAGGACACTCTAGAGATCAGCCCATGTCTAACCCCTCCTCCCACACACCATTATTTAGCACCCGTACGTCTTTGGCTTCTAGCAATACTACGTTGCATCAATTACCTCAATACTCCCACTTTGCGTAGAGCCAAAGCCTCTAAGTCCAAATGCTATTACTAATCGTTGGTGTCGGTCTCTACAAAGACCCTTTGTGAGCACATCCGCCACCATGTGCTCCGTTGGGCAATACTCCAAATGTATAACTCCCAATTCCAACTTCTCCCGAATGAAGTGGTATTGCACATCAATGTGCTTCGTGCGTGAATGATGTGTAGGGTTCTTTGCAAGTGAAATGCACCCTTGGTTGTCACACATAATCGTTGTAGCCTCACCTTGTGTGCAACCCACATCCACCATTAGTTGCCTCAACCAAATGGCCTCCTTCGTGGCATGGCTCGTAGCCATGTACTCGGCCTCCACCGTTGATGTCGCCGTGGTTTGTTGCCGCTTGCTATTCCACGACACCGCTCCCGATCCGACCTTGAACATGTAGCCCGTTGTCGATCTTCGATCGCTCGTGTCTCCCGCGTAGTCCGCGTCACAATAGCCGCTCAACACAATGTCTTTGCCTCCAAGACACAACTTCACATCGCTTGTGCCCCTCAAATAACGCATGATCCTCTTGACCGTCATCCAATGCATCGAGCCCGGTCTCGCCATGTGTTGACTCACCACGCTAATTGGATACGCAAGGTCGGGCCGTGTCGCAATCATCGCATACATCAATGACCCCACCGCTTGCTTGTATGGCACCTCCGCCATCGATTTAGCCTCCATCGCATACTCCTCCTCCGAAAGCTTGACGAGCTTGGAGTTTGCATCCAATGGTGTTGCCACGGGCTTACAATCCTCCATCCCGAATCTCTTGAGCACGTCCATCACATACTTGCCTTGACTCATGGTGACAGTGCGTGTAGCCCTATCACGCACAAACTCAACACCAAGACAAAAGTGCAATTCTCCAAGATCACTCATCTCGTACTCTCTCTCAAGCATGCCTTTTAATGCATTCATTAAACTCATGAGGCTTGCAAGAATGATCAAATCATCAACATATATGATCACAATCACCACATGTTGCCCCTCTTGCATGAAGTAGAGACTATGATCCGCAATGCTCCTAGTAAACCCGTGTGCAAGCAAGAACGTGTCAATCTTTTGGTACCACGCTCTTGGAGATTGTTTCAACCCATACAATGATTTTTGCAACTTACAAACAAGGTGCTCTTTACCTTGTTGCACAAACCCCTGAGGTTGCACCATGTAGATGTCCTCCTCCAAATCGCCATTCAAAAATGCGGTTTTCACATCCATTTGATGCATCTCCAAGTCCAAGGCCGCTCCAATGGCAAGAATGCATCGAATGGTGGTGAACTTGGCCACGGGAGCAAATGTCTCGTGAAAGTCCACCCCATGCACTTGCGCGAACCCCTTGGCTACTAATCTTGCCTTGTGACGCACAACAATACCCGAAACATCCCTCTTTGTCCGAAACACCCATTTGCAACCAATGGGGTTGCGATCCTTTGGATTGGGAGTTAATTGCCACGTACCGTTAGCAATTAGAGAGTCGTACTCCTCTTGCATGGCGCGCTCCCACTTGACCGCATCCTCACCTTGCATGGCTTCTCGAATGGTCAATGGACCATCCGATAATGCCACATTCGCATGCTCGTCCTCCACTTGAGGGAAGATGTGGTTCTTCCACCATTCTCCACGTGGCTTGCGCGATCTCTCGGGGTACCGCCGCTCGCTTGAAGAAACTTGCTCCTCTTGCGTGCCCTTTGCGCCATTCTTGGCCTTTGAGCTCGAAGGCGCTTCAACAACCTCCGTGTCGCCAGCTTCGTCATCACCGTCATCATCACCTACATCAACAACACTAGGAGACTTGGAGGGTGTGTCCACCAAAACGTCTCCACTACTCCCACTTGGACCAACCTCCAAAGGAGCCTCCATCGTAGACTCCTCACAAAATGTCACATCACGTGACCGAATGATCTTCCTCGTGTCCACCGACATGAGTCTATACGCCTTGGTACCTTCACAATACCCAAGAAACACACATTTCAAGGCCTTAGCCTCGAGTTTCGTCCTCCGTTCGTCGGGAACCTTCGCATATGCAATGCATCCGAAGATGCGCATGTGTGCAACACATGGTTGCCTCCCACTCCACGCTTGCTCCGGCGTCATGCCTTCAACCGCGCTTGTTGGACACCGATTGCGTGTGTATACCGCATTCACCACCGCTTCCGCCCAAAGGTCCAACTTCAAGTTTTGAGCGTGCGACATGCTCCTCGCCATCTCTACAATGGTGCGATTTGCGCGCTCCGCAACTCCATTTTGTTGAGGCGTGTACGGGGCCGAAGTTTGGCGTGCGATGCCTTCATTCTTCAAAAGCTCGTCAAATTTCTTGGACATGTACTCGCCGCCATTGTCCGACCGAAACACCTTGATCTTCAACTCGGATTGGTTCTCCACCAATGTCTTGAACTCCTTGAACTTCTCAAAGCACTCACTCTTGGCTTTGATAGGGTAGAGCCATATCTTCCTTGAAAAATCATCGATGAAGGTCACAAAGTACTTGCAACCTCCCATCGATGTGGTCTTCATGGGGCCACACACATCCGAATGCACGATCTCCAAAACTTTTGTGGCCCGTGTCGCCCCTTCACCCGCAAATGGCAACCGTTGTTGCTTGCCTTCAATGCAACCTTCACACGTGAATGTAGAAGCATCCACTTTCAATTGATGAAGGTCCATACCGCTTACCATGCCGCGTAGTGTCTTCACACTCTTGATGTTCAAATGGCCAAGTCGACGATGCCACAACGCCAACTTGTCGTCCTTCAAGTTTGAATGCGCCAACGCCGCCGATTCCTTCGAATGCACCTTGGAGAACTTGATGTGGTACAAGCCCTCGTGTTCTTCAATGATGGCCACCTCATCTCGACTCGGTGACAACACATAACACCCCTTATCACTAAACTCAACCCTCAAGTGCTTTGCCACTAATTGCCTCACCGATAGTAAATTTGCCGTTAATTTGGGAACGTGGAGGACATCTTGGATAGTGATTGTCTTCACACGACCCCTCACCTCGGTGTCTACAACAATTTGGCCCTTGCCAACGGCCTCAAGCACCGTATCATCTCCCAAAATCACTCTCCTTGGATTAATGAGAGCATACGAATGAAAACAAGTTTTATGTGGTGACATGTGGCTTGTAGCCCCCGAATCAACAATCCAATCACTCGTACTACCATTGCACGATACATTGCTTGCCATGTTTGCATACTCATCACCAACCTCAATCCAATCACTCATGCTTGCATCACCCTCGATACCATCACTCATGCTTGCATCACCCTCGATGTCATCGCTCATGCTTGCCTCATATCTAGCCGTAAATGCGTACTCATCATCGTCACGAGTTTTAGTGTTGTTTGCACTCTCCCCTTTCTCATCCCTCTTGCGTTTGAAGCAAAATTTGGCAATGTGGCCCTTCTTACCACAATAGAAGCACACCTTGTCGCTTGAGCTCCCACCGCCTCCATTCTTGGATTGCTTCGCCACGAGTGCCGCTCCATCTTCTCGAGACTCGTTCTCCTTTCGCCGCGAAAGCTCGTGCAACAACCGTGAGGTCACATAGTCCAATGTGAGCTCCGTAATGGGTCTTGACTCCATCGCCACGATGAGGTACTCGTATGATGATGGAAGGCTCTCCAAAAGTGTCATCACGATGTTACCATCCGTAACCGACACGTCGCAACCGTTGAGTTGATCCGCGAGAGCTTTGACCTTGTTGATGTGCGCCAACATGTCATCTTCTTCGCCCATCTTGATGGTGAAGAACTTGCGCCTCAAAAACAAAATGTTGGCCAATGTTTTCGCTTCGTGAATGTTGCAAAGCTTGGACCATGCTTCCGCGGGTGTCTTGCACGAACGAATGTGCGCAAGTTGCGAATCCGCGAGGTTGAGTGCCAAAATGGCAAATGCCTTCTTCTCCCTCCTCGTGTACGCTTGCATGATCCTAGGATCCGTAGAAGAGAAAGGAGGTTCCTCACTGCCCTCGACAATCTCCCACAACTCCTTCTCGGCCATCACCATCTCCATTTTGAATTTCCACAAGTGGAAATTCACCCCATCGAACTTGTCCACGACCTTGGGACCCTCACCCTCAAAAGATGCCATGATCCTCACTTACGTATGCCTCCCCACACAAATGAAACCTCAAACTCAAACACACAACTTTGTTTTTGTGATTTTTTGCTTTGATATTGCACCTTTGTGCACCCAATGGGTTTAAAACAACCCCAAACACTAGATCAGCACTTTTGTGCTCCACACACGCCTCCCAACACTCAAATGTGAGAACCCTCACCCAAAAATGCAAAGAGGCTCACCAAAACCCCTCAAATCACTCAATGGAGCTCAAAACAACTCCAAATGCTTCAATACGACGCCTTAGTGTCCCCAAACACTCAATGCACGTCAATGACACCTTTGTGTCCTTCAAGAGCACTCACTCAATGCACATGAACTCACACAAGTCCCTCAAAACCCCAATCGCATTGAAATTGCTCAAAACCGCACCTTTGTGCACAAACTAGCTCCAAATGAAAATTTGAGCACCCCAAGAGCATGAAACACATGCAACACCTCAAAGCAAGTGCCTAATCACTAGGATCAGATGGTAGACCCTCCACGAGAGTCTTCACACCTCACAAATCACTTGCATTTACTCAAATGCTCACAATTGAACCAAACGAAGTTCCACTCGCAACGAAGAGATAGAAGAAAGAAAAGAAGGAGATCAAGGGAAGAAATTGACCAAAGAGAGTGCTCCAACATGTAACTTCAGCCCATGCACACCTCCAAGAAACACCAACGCTTCAACAAGCTCCAAAACCTCCAACAATGCTCCAAAACCGCCCGTTGCGCACCGACCTCAAAATACTTGCACAAATGCAATCTAATACTCATAAAACACACATGAGTGGGCCCATAACCTATTGAAGGTAGAGAAGATTGCACAAGGCACACACACAAACACAAGGAATGCGTAGAAAGAGATAATCTTTACTCAAAGGCCTTCCACCTTAAGTAGTGTACACTAGGAGGTCACCATGGACAAACCATATGGGATAACTCATCACAAGGACACTCTAGAGATCAGCCCATGTCTAACCCCTCCTCCCACACACCATTATTTAGCACCCGTACGTCTTTGGCTTCTAGCAATACTACGTTGCATCAATTACCTCAATAAATTTCTGTAAATTCATTTCTTTATGAAAAAAAGGATATTCCAGTGCGACTGGCCTCTCTTAGTATTTCCTAATCTCTGGAAAAAAATCCAGCACATGCACCTCATTGCAAATATGTGATTTTCTTAAATGCCGAGTAATAGGTGGTTCTACCTTACAAGATGTTAACTAACAACTCTGTCAAAGTACATAACCAACACATGTTCTAATAGGAATTATTAACATGGTAAATGTACTTCTAGCAATACTGTGATCTAGGGGGGAAAAAAAGAAAAGAAAAGACATATATATGATGTGGAATTGCAATTTGGGGCCATTTGGTGTTAGTATCAATGTATTTCAACTCACAATATGTTAGACAAACTGTATAGAATTATATTGAGGTGTATATCAAAAAACAAAATTACCTGGGGGAGGCACTCGAGGAATTTTCAAAACGAAGTGACATAAAAAATTAGGATGTATTTTTATTCATATCAGATAAAATATCGAAATATTCTGGAAATTAAATAGAGGTTTTATAATGCCAAAAGTTTTATTATAAATAATATAGGATGAATTTTCAAATTCATAAAATAAATTTGAAAACATACTACGTATATACATGTAATTTATGGAATTTAAAAAAAAAACTATAGCCCTTATATAAATACATGGTTAACGGATGTGTATACAAAAAATAACTATAAGTACCCTCCCTATTTGTGTTATATATATATATATATATATATATATATATATATATATATATATATACATACTACAAATGCAACGGTATAGGGCCCTTTAGTGCTGATATTTATTTGAATTGACCATAAATGACCTTATATAGTTATACCATGATCTAGGAGGAAAATGAGATAATGCATACATATGATGTGGAATTGGAATTTGCGGCCATTTGGTAATGGTATTAGTCTACTTCAACTGACCATAAGTTAGAAAGATCAATTGGAATTTTATAAGGCTCTAGAAAAATAAATGAAAATACTTTTAATTGTCGGCGAAATGCAATTTCGGACCATTGAAAATTATATTATTGTTTAAAAAATAAATAAAAAATACATATGTATGCTAATAAATTGCAATTTTGGGCTGTTTGGTGTGACCGTACTAATTTATGTCGAATCACCATCGGACAAAATGATTATCTAAAATTGCACATGGTGTAGAGAAGAAGCCACAAAACTTATATATGTTGTGGAAATGCAATTTGGGGCCATTTGGTGTTGGTACTAATTTATCTCTACTCACCATAAATTAAACCAGACCTCTAGAATTGTACCACAGTCTTGTAAATACAATAAAAAAAACTATATATATGTTGTAGAAATGCAATTTCGGTTTGACTAGTGGTAATACTAATTTACTTCAACTCACCACAAATGAGAGGGATTGTCTAGAATAAATTTATGTGTATATAAATGTTGTGCAAATGCTGATTTGGGTCGTTTGGAACTAGCAATACTTCTCTTCAACTCACCATAAATTAGAATGACCGATAAAATTTTTACCAGGGCCTAAATAAAAAAATTGAAAACAACAAATATGATACGGAATTGCAAGTTGGGGCCATTTGGTGTAGGTACAAATATTTCAGCTCACCATAAGTTGGAGAGACACTCTAATTAGAATTATATCGGGCTCTAAAATAAAAAATAAAAAAGCTAATAGTTGTTAGGGGAATGTAATCTTGGGCCGTTTGGTGTTGGTACTAATTTCTTTCAACTCACCATAAATTAGAAAGAACGTCTAGAATTAAACAAGGACCTAGAAAATACTAATAAGAAAAAAACTTTAGATGTTGAGGAGATGCAAATTGGGGCCGTTTAGTGCTTTTACTACTTTATTTCAACTTATAAATTAGAATAACCGACTAGAAATATATTGGAGTAGGAAAAAAATGAAAGAGCATATATAATGTAGACTGGCAATTTGGGGTCATTTTGTGTTCATAACACTTAAATTCAACTCACCATAAGTTACAACGATGTTCTAAAATTATACCAGGTTATAGATAAAAAAAAATAAAATAAACATATATTTGTTGGCGAGATGCAATTTTGGGCCTTTTGAATTTTGTACAAATTAATTTTAACCCACAACAAGTCAAAAAGACTCCCTAGAATTATGTTGGGGTCAAGACTAAAATCAATCAAAGAACTTACATATGTTGTGTAAATGCTATTTTGGGCCATCGGCAATTAGTACTAATTATTTTCAACCCCTCATAACTCATAATGACCCTGTAGAGTTGTAGAAGGGTTTAGAAAATAAAACAAAAAACAAAATATTTGTTGTGGAAATGCAACTTGGGGCCAATTGGTATTGATACTAATTTATTTCAACTCACCACAAAATTAGATAGATTGTCTAGAAATATACAAGGGCGTAGGAAAAATGAAGAATATACATACACATGTTGTGGAAATGCATAATGGGGTCATTTGGTTTTGGTACTTTGTCTTTCTTTTCTAACTTAGTTAAAAAAAACCCTTTAGATTTATACACAAGTTTAGAGATTTTTTTTGAAAAAACATATACATGTGTTGATGAAATATGGGGCCCTTTGGTTGTTGTGCTACTTCATTTAAACTCGCAATAAATTAGGATATTTGACTAGAATTATACCGGGGTTAGAAATGAAAACAAAAAACATATATATATGGAACAACAATTTGGAGCCTTTTGGTGTTCATACCAATTTATTTCAAATTACAATAAATTAGAAAAACCGTCTAGAATTATACCGGGCTCTAAAACGATAATTGAAGATATTGATAGTTATTGTGGAAAAGCAATTAACACTTGTTTCGTTAAAAGTGCACGTGCCATATAAAAAGTGCACATGCTGAAATTTTCTACATTTGAAAAAAGTATAGTCATATTTTACCTATAAAGTGCCAAAATTGAATGTACGTTACATCAAAAAAAAATGTAATGCAAATTTTAGAGGGGGGTGGGTATGTTCCTACCCCTCCCTTAAAAATTAAAAAAAATGTAGTACAAATTTTAGAGGGGGGTGGGTATGTTCCCACCCCCTTCTTAAAATTAAAAGAAATGTAGCGCAAATTTTAAAGGGGGGTGGGTTTGTTCCCACCCCCCTTCCCTTTTTTAATAAAAAGAAATGCAGTGCACATACCGCTAAAAAATAGTGCACATAGCTATGTGCACTTTTAACGAAACAAGTGTTAATTTTGGAACCATTTGGTGTAAGTATTACTCCGTAATTTATTTCAACTCACCATAAATTAGAATGATTGTTTACAATTTTAATCGAGTGCAAAAAACAAAATGAAAATTCATATGTATGTTAGCAAAATGCAACTTCGGGTTGTTTGATTTTAGTACTAATTTATTTCAACCCAATGTAAGTAAAGAGGACTCCCTAAATTTATATTGGGGGTTTAGAGAAAACATCAAAGTACTTACATATGTTGAGGAAATGCAACTTGAGGTCGATTGGTGTTCATAATAATTTATTTCAATCACCATGAATTAGAGAGAATGTCTAGATTTGTACCAAGGTCTCAAAAAAATATAGAATATACATCTAGATGTTGTGCTACAAATGCAGTATGGGATCTTTTGGTGTCAGTACTGTGTCTTTCAACTCAAATCAAATTAAAAAGACCCTCTAGAGTAAAACAAGGTTTTAGAAATTACAATGAGAAACTATAATTAGGGTGTTTTCAAGCTATGGTGGACACTTTGATACTACATATAAATGTGTAGTGGTCAATTTTAATATGTATAGGTTTTTTGCAATGTACATCCCAAATTTGATCATACAAAATTTTTAGAATTGTGGGAGAAACTAATATATTATGAAATCTAGATTTCTACACCAACTTTTTTTTCATTTAAATAGGTCGAAAACCAATTATGATACTTTACTACAGAGTTAATACACTATAATAATGTCGAATCTTACTACATATTTGTAGTCACCCTACCGTGAAATCACCCTATATGTTGTGGAAATGCAATTTGGTGTTGATTGTTGTTTAATATTGATATGTTTTAATTCACCCTGAATGCGATGGACTCCTGTTGATTTGTTGGATGTACATTTTCCGTGTTAGTAATTCCTATTAGAACATGTGTTATTTATGTACTTTGTCAAAGTTGTTAAATGACAACTTGTAAGCGGCGTAGCTGTAGTTGCCGTAGTAGCCGTCATAGTCGTCATAGCCGTTATGGCAGTAATAGTCGTTATGGTGGTAATAGCCGTAATCTTGTAGGTAATTGACTATGTGTGTTCACACTTGGTGTGAATGGTTTAAGTCACTTAGACCGATTGTATTAGAGCTCGGGGGTGAGGCTCCTGATCATATCTTGATCACACCTATACGGTTGGATGAAGAGCTCCCATTTCATTTGCATTAGTAAATCTCCTATCTTCAGAGACACCTCTTTTTTTTTCTACATGATTTGTACCAAGGTTTAGAAAAAACATATATGTATGTTTTGCAAATGTAGTATGGGGCCGTTTGGTGTTGGTACTATGTCTTTCAACTCAAAGTAAAATAGAAAGACTATCTAGAATCCAAGAAGGGTCTAGAAAATATAGTATGAAAGAACAAATAGATGTGGAACAAATGCAATATGGGGCCGTTTGGTGATTGTACTACTTTATTTCAACTCATCATAAATTAGAATGAGCGACTATAATTATATTGGGGTCTAGAAAAAAATGAAAAAGTACATATATATATATATAAATAAATATATAAATAAATATATAAATAAATATATAAATATATAAATATATAAATATATAAATAAATAAATAAATAAATAAATAAATAAATAAATAAATAAATAAATAAATAAATAAATAAATAAATAAATAAATAAATAAATAAATAAATAAATAAATATATTGTGGACTTGCAATTTAGGGCCATTTTGTGTTGGTGCTAATTTAGTTCAACTCATTACTAGTTAGAAAGGCTCGCTAGAATTATACCGGGCTCTAAATATAAGAATAGAAAAGCTTATACTTGCTGGCGAAATGCAACTATGGGTCATTTGGTTTTAGTGCTAATTTATTGCAATCCACCATTAGTAAAAACAATTCTCTAAAATTATTCTGAGTCTAGACAATAAAATGAAGAAACATATATATAGTGGAAATTCAACTTGGGGCCTATTGGTGTTGGGTAAAATTATTTCAACTCACCATAAAGAAGAACGACCCTCTAGAGGTATATAAGGTTTTTAAAATAAAAATAAAATATACATAGAGATATTGTGCTAAGTATGCAATATGGGGTTGTTTGGTGTTGCTACTATGTCTTTCAACTCAAAATTAACTTGATAGTAAGACCCTTTAAAGTCATACAAGGGTCTAGAGAAAATAATTTGAAAAAGCATGCAATACGGGGTTGTTTGATGCTTGTACCACTTCATTTCAACTCACTATAATTTGGGTTGACCGACTAGAATTATGACCTGGTCTAGGGGGAAAATAAGAAAGACAAATTGTATAGAATAAAATTGAGGTGTATAACAAAATATAAATTATATATATATATATATATATATATATATATATATATATATATATATATATATATATATATATATATATATATATATATATATATATGTGGGGGAGGGACTCGCGGAATTTTCAAAACAACGTGAGATAAAAAAATTAGGGCAGATTTTTATTCATATTAGATAAAATATTGAAATCTCTTGGAAATAAAATTGGAGCTTTATAATGTCAAAATTATTATTATAAATAATATTGGATGCATTTTTAAATTCATAGATTTTTTTTTGTCAATATACCATGAATATACAGGTAATTTATGAAATATTCTTTTATATCCATAGCTCCTAAATAAATACATGGTTAACGCATGTATGTATAGAAAATAACTATAAGTGCCGTCCCTATGTGTGTATATGTATATATATATATATATGTTTGTAATATCAAAATGCAATTTCGGGCCATTTGGTTTTTATTCTAATTTATCTCAACTCACTATATATGAGAGGAACCGTCTAGAATTATATTGGGGTGTCAAAATAAAAAAATACAAAAAAATATTAAAAATAAATAAAATATAAATATAAATAAATAAATAAACAAAATAAACTTATATGTATATATATTTTCTGCAAACGTATAGGGCCCTTTAGTGTTGATATTGCTTTATTTGAACTTAGTATAAAATGACCCTCTATAATTATACTGGGAGCTATGAGAAAATAAATGAAAAGACATATGTATGTTATCAAAATGCAACATCTAGTTGTTTGGTTTTAGTACTAATGTATTTCATCCCACTACAAGCAATAAAACTTCCTAGATTGTACTAGGGCCTGGATTATAGAAAATCAAAGAACTCACATATATTGTTGACCCAATTTTGGAAATGTTATTTGGAGCTGTTTGGTGTTGGGTCTGATTTATTTCAGATCACCATAAATTGGAATGACCTATATAGTTATATTACGGTCTAGAAAAAATAGACAATAATAAATAACAATATGTATATAGTGCAAATTTTGTTTCGGGCTGTTTGGTGTTGATGCTAATTAATTTCAAGTTACCATAGATTAGAAATTCCGTATATATATATATATATATATATATATATATATATATATATATATATATATATATATATATATATATATATATATATATATTCTAGACCCTAATATATACAATTTTATATACGTTGTCAAAATGCAACTTCAGGCCATTAGATTTTGGTACTAATTTATTTCAACCCACTATAAGTAAGTGAGACTCTCTAAAATTATATTGGGGTCTAGTGTAAAATAGCAGAGAACTTACATATGTTGTGGAAATGCAATTTGGGGCCATTTGTTGTTGATACAATTTTTTAAAACTTACCATAAATTAGAATGACTTTTTAGAGTTGTATTGGGATCTAGAAATTGAAACTGAATTAAAGAATGTACATATATTGTAGAAATGCAATTTGGAGGCATTTTGGTATTGGTACTAATTTATTTCAACTCATCATAAATTAGGATGACACTCCAGAGTTGTACATGGGTCTAGAAATTTTAATTAAAATGCTTGTGTATGTTGTAGAAATGGAATTGGGGGCCGATTGGTGTTGCAACTAACCATAAACAAGAGGGACCATCTAGAATTATACTGGGGTCTAGAAAAATCAGAAAATAAACACATATATATATCTCGGGAAAGTCACTTAACGTATTCTTTGGGATACATGAGCATACAACACACATTTCTTGGGGGTGTTTATCTCATTTTATGCATTTTAGTGGACCCTATATTCTTTAATAATTATACTTTAGTTCTTCAATTTCTGGCCACCTTACTTGTAATTATAAATTAAAATCTTCATAATATTTCAAACCCTACATTGTTTATAATTTTTTGAATTTTCCTCAAACGCAACACCCTATTCCCTTGTAAGTTGCAAGCAATAGTGGGAATTTGCCTAACACAATATATTTAATGCACGATGACATAATTCTTGCCTTGCATGGAAAAGAAAAACCACGGAATTACACAGAAGTCTTTAGAATGTTCCTCGGAAGTACGCTTGGAAACCCTCATTCAACAATTCATCCATTATGCAGATGGATTTGTAACCATTTTCATCCAGTTCTTAAGTTTTGCTTACACTTCACTCGCCCTATAAATAACTTTTTTTCCTACCAATACTACAATGCTATTTTTAAAATACTATAAATATAATTTGGAGAATCACAAGGGATCTTGTATTATATGTAATGTGCTACCTCACATGTATTTCTTTAAGGCCATTGTATATTATATATATATATATATATATATATATATATATATATAATTAACCATGAATAAATGTCGCTCTATATTTGTTCTCTCATGGTTATCTAAATTTTTGACAGTGACTTCTCCGGGATATATATGTTGTGCAAATGGAATATGGATCCGTTTGTTGTTGGTACTAACTTGTTTCAATCCAAAATAAAAGGGGACGGGGCAGCAGACTAGGGAACAACACGGAGATTTTGTCAAAGAATCCTTTGTTTGATCTTCGATGGGTTCAGCGATCACATGATGACATGCATAGGCACTTCTCGCACTTCAATGTGTTCTTCGTTTTATTTAACTTTATTTCATCGATTGTTGGATCATCAGTCTTTTGTGTTTTGAAATTCGGAAACTCTTGAGTGATTGAGGTTGTGATGCCGATGAAGGCCGCGCTAGTATCGTCATAAATTTGAGCTGATAGATTTTCCATCTCGAGAGTAAAATTTGCGTATGACAGTTGGATGCAATGCTATGGAATGCAAAGAAATGTTTATTGAAATGAAACTCGGTGACCCTCCTAAACCATTTTATCTTCATGTTAACACTGGAAATGAGCTTCGCGTACCGCCATAGGAAGCTTCATGCAAGAACAAGGTCTTTTTCTGTATGAAAAGCAGCTCCCTCATACACTCATCCAGGAAGATTACAATTATGGGAATTTTGTCCCACTTCCCGGATGGCCATGAGGGAAATGAGGGAAATTTGTGAGTGCGGTTTAGAAGTTTCCCATGTGGAAAAATTACAAAGGGAGATGAAAAGATTTGGGAAAATTGTGAGTGTACATAACGAAACATTCCTATAAGGAAAAATCACAAAGAAAGGGATGGAGAAATTTTCAATGGAAATATGAAAACATTTCCATGTGGGAAATTGAAGACAAGTATTTTCAAGAGGGAAAATTGTTGTTTTTCCTATATGGGAATTTGTGTAAACATGACACATACTGTAATCGATCCACACTAAAATTGCAATATTGTAAATTCATTCACATAATGTATTCAAATGGGGTATTTGAAATACCAGCACAAGTCAAAATTGACATATGTTTGGAAGAGAATTACTATTGAGTTTATCAATAACTTTCACTACATTTGAAAGTATGATATCAAGTAATTGATATGCTATTCACATGTATTTCTACAATCTACTATTGTGTTTGGCAATTTTGTAATGTCTAACTCTACAATGACATCACCATATATGGGATGTTGGATTTCTTCTGCAGCAATGGAAGAACTTATTTCCTGCCAAAAACCACAATATTGTAATGCACTAAAATCGAACATGCAGTTCATATCGTTCATGGAATGATAGCAGACTATACCATGCAATTCTATTGTATAATTACTTAAAATTTCAGATTTACAAAACACCTCATTGTTGAAAGTACTGAATGACTGACTCACCAAATTATAGAAGAATAGTCCTCTTTTCTTCACATGAAAAAAACTGGATTGTTGGTGAATCATTGTTCGTTGGCCTTGTAAATGCCACATGCAAATTCAAGAACTTCCTCTCAAAACTGCAATTCCTCATATATAACACAATGTCACAGTAGCTAGTACACAAAGGTAGCAATATAGCACAACATTATATCCTAGTGTATAGTATCATGTGCAATCGGTGTAGGCTTTGATATCCATAGTTCACATACAAAATGAGAAGGATCCTACAGCCTTGGTTATATACCTTTGTTATTGGATTCGAACTTTTAATTTATGAGCAAATGATTCCCAAGTTCTTGAGTAGAATCAAGGTATTTATACGAAGTTGATTTTGCAACTACAATACCACACAAAAAGTATGTGCATTAAAATGTATATCACTACATATTCGGTAAATTGTATTGAAGAAGGCAACTAAAAGATGAAATTTTGTTGAAGAATTTATGATAGCATGTAGTTTGGTTTTTTTATTTTTATTTTTTATTTTTTGAAAAACGATCGTTATATACACCATTCTGAATCCTATAATAAATGAGCAGAGAAATGAAAACTGAAATGTGCAGAAAAGAACAACAAACAACAATTCATACTATTGTCCCTACCTCCTAGAAGGAGCAACCAATCACAAACAATAAAAATGAACCTCTTGTAGAAAGTTATATTCTCTATTTTGTAAGAGATACAAAATAGGACCAGAAGTATTTGGATGCACTCAAAGTTCATACAACAACTGAATCACAAATTTAAAAAGCAATAAAATACAAAAACAATAAATAACAGTGAGTATGCGTTGTTTGAGTAATCAGCTGACTATGGTAGGCAACAAAGATTGAAATTCCTTTTTTCAATTAAAAAACTATCATGGTAGGACCAATGAACTTGCGATGTTTTTCAAATAAGAATAAATATTAATAAAATCTAAAATCTAGATATTAATTGAAAGTATGGTTTGGAATAGAGTTGTACATACACTATAAAGCCAAGTTCATGTAGTCTAGAATTCACCTCTAGCCTTGCAAGCGTGTCCAGAGCATGAAGTAATACAGGAAGGCAACTGCAACAACATAGTAGACATAAGAATACATGACAAAAAATCAAACAAATTACAAGATATAAAATCAAAAGAAAGAAAATCAAGATTTTTTTTTTTACTTTGAATCAAACACATAATGTCAAAATTATTACAATTTTGTAAAAAAATTCTATATCATAAATCAAGAAGTTCATGAGAGGTTCAAAAAGTTTTTCTTAGAGAATTTTTCAAAACCTGGAATTCAATAATAGAAACACTCAAACTAAGCAATTGACAATGAAGCTAATCTTACTTTTCAAGCAAATCAAAACTTCATTAAATCAACTTCATACATGGTCGTCATATATACTTGTTGAGCTCTCATTGCTCTCAAAGATGTAGTGCTGAATCTTGTAGCTGATTAACAGGAGCAACCAATTCCGCTCTCTTGTAAGTCTTCCACCTTCCTCTCTGTGCAACCAATTCTACCCAATATTCCCCTTGCTTTCCTACAAAGGGTTGCTAACTACAAACAATGCACACAAGCAAAGACATCTCTCAATCAAACATTGTGCTTTTAAATCATTCTTCATAATCATGATACATGCTTTGATATTCACAATCAAACTTGTAAAGAAAATTTCTTCTTTGCGAGCAACTACAACAGGTTACACAAGAAGATTCACATATGAATTGACATGTGAAATTCTCTCCAAAACCTTATCTAAGCAACCACGTAATCCAGAAGTAAACAATCAAGTTTGTAAAACACCATGATAAACACATGTTTTCTTACTGACAAACGAATGTCTTCAACAACAATCACTGTACAATCCTTCTTGATTTCCAGCTATTCATTATTGGCTTCCTTTTTAGAGCTCTATTTCTTTTTCCAAATCTGTGTTCTACTACACAAAAAAACAATTAATTACACCATAGTTGATAGTATTCATATTACTCTACATAATATGTACCTACTACAGGATCACTAATTCACAAAACATTAAATGGCTCAAATATTATTTCAAATGGCTCTTTAATAATTTACTTCATTCACTATTACATTACTATAGTGACAATAGTTAATGGTCAAGCACGTCAAGCTTGCTTAAGGCAAAAATGCTCATCAATATAACATAGTCATCTCAAGCCAATAAAATTATGGAATTCGTACCATCATTACCAACCTTTGTACTATAGTTGAATTAGGACTACCTCAATTACACATACATTACCTAAATTTTGGTTTCTCAGTTGTTTCCTATCATGCATGTAACAATCAAACCTTGCTTACTTCTTGCTACAAAAATAATTATATGATATGGAGAAATGAAAGACGGCAACGTGCCCTTTTTCACAGAAATTAAAAAGCACCACCTACGAATATACACCCACAAACTTCCATTTGAAAGCAAGAAGTGTATTCTAAAGAGAATGCCATAAAGTTGTTGCCGTAACATCCAGTCCTCCTCTATACCCTATCCTCTTCGCAAAGATGCATACAGTCTTTGGAAATTAGTGAAACAACCTTTATAAAAACAATATAAAAATTGTCCCATACTACCATAAGCGATATAAAACTTCACCAAAGTTGTTTGTGTTTGTTAAAAGGAACTAAAGAAAAATAACTCAACAGCTTCAAGATATTATTGAACAACATAATGTTTAGGAACTAGATAGATCCAATTCAATTGAATAGAAAATATATAAGATTGCAATGTTATAACATAGTGACATGAAATTAGATTTCACACTAATATTCACACTAATATCCACACTAATATCCACACTAATTAGATTTAGGGTTTAGGGTTTAGGGTTTTCTTCGTCAATATGTAATTTTCTTGTCAGTACTAATTTCCTTCGACCATATTAATTAGCCAATTCTAATTTCTTTCTTCAATCTGCAGTATATTTGTTCTGGTAGTAGAAGTTTATCTAGTCCCTGAAATAATCACTTCAGAAGGAACTGAGCTGATAGGGTTCCTACATAGAGATTTGAAGGCATGAAGATAACAGAATTATTGGTTAGCTGAGTTCAACAAACATCTAAATAAATGCAGGGCCCTAACGATCTATTTGTGTCGGAAGAAGACTCTATCATCAAGTGCATAGGGCGAACAAAATCTTTATGCCGAGCGCATCAAGACGATGCGAAGTGCAAAAAAGAGGATGACTACTTGTGCTACTTTTCGGTTGTGCACAGAGACCGCACGGGCTATAATATTATGGTGTTGTTAATAGGAGCATGACGCTACCGATACAAGATGCAACCGAAAGAAATGTGTTCGGCTTGTTTGGGTACCCACCTCGATGGATTCTTTATTTTTTGGCACTTTTGAATCTCAATGCATAGGATTTTGTGTATATTTTAATTGCACTTTACCACGTCCACAGCGAGTCCATCTTGTACACGGTTCCGCCCTTCGAATACAAAAAGCAGTGAGTGCTGTGAATTGCTTCATCATGACCATGATCCTTAGAAGCGAGTTTCGAAGTTAACATTTGCTCTTTTTTTTTAGCACCGCAAGGTTCTGAGCGCAGGTTGGAATGTGTAGGTCTATATAATCACGATTTTGGTCTTGCCAAGAAGTACTCTGACCCGTCCTCTCATGAGCATATTCCACTGTGATTCTTTGTCGATTGTGAGAACAAGCCAGGAGTTTGCTCTGAGTTCTTGGTAGTGTATGGACATTCAAGTGGGTAATGTTGGCATGTGTACAAGATAGTAACCCTGTATGTTGATCATCAGGCGGTTCAAATATCTCGTAGGGACTGAACGGTACATGAGTATTGATCAACTCTCATCTTGGCATTGGTAAGTGATGCGAACTGGAAGAATTTTTGTCCTTGTGCAGCGTCTCCTGCATACCTGTCTTGTGAACACCGGGGCGCTGGATTCTGCTGGCATGTGAACTATTTGGCATGTTCCGAATTGAACAGGGCAAATCATAAGCGACAATTACATTGTCTCTTGGATTCTTGGATACATACTGATGCATTTTTTGAGAGGCGGGTGAGTTACATGGTGGTGTATGAGCTTGTTTGTGCAACAATAATTGACCTCCGGGTCATGCTTGTTTGTACTGCTTACCTCATTTCTATCCTGAATGGCTACAGTATTGAGTTCCTAAATCACGTTGTGTTAACGACTAAAATATGATCGTAAAGTCACTAGTAGCAGATCTGTCGTTTTTCATTCCCCACTTCGTGAAAATAGTGAATAGTGGCGGAATATTGTGCCTATATTTCTGTCTTCTTGTGACCAAAACCACTCACCAGCACTGACACAACCCATGTGCCTGGCGTGGTTTCATTCCTTTTTCATTTATAGTAAGCGAAAAATGTCACATTTCCTACTAGTGAGTATGTTGAATGAATCTGTTATTAGCACTATCCATAGAGGCCGTTGCCTCATCCAAAGTAAGTATTTTTGTTTGCTTTACTAAAGTTCGCCCCAAGGACATCCTTAGTACAGTCTTTTCAAGTGACACAATCACACTTTCTATATGTGCATGATGTACAGTTAATGAACCAATCAAGACTGTCACTCATTTAGAATATAAGACAAGATTTCATCACTTATGCAATGAAGTACAAAAATCTACCTAAATCTTGTCTTAGAAAGTGGTTTCTCGGCACACTCTTCAAATGTGACGTGTCTACTTGCCATCTACGCTATTTTAGAATGCTTATCATCCAAAATATTGAATGTCAGATGGTTTGAAGGGCTACATTGAGGATGCTCTAAGCACACCAATTGCATTTATCCCATGTGCCAATTCTCACCATTCTCGCTCATTGTTCCAATCACTTATAACAAATTTAAATCCTAATCATCTTCTAAATTTTCACAACAAAAAATGGACGTGAAAAGAACTTCATGTTAAATCATACAAAACTATGCTTCATCTATCCATAATAACAAAAAAACTCGCTCAGGAAGGCAAAAGTGCATCTGTGTGAATAACCCAAAGCTTCGAGTATTTTTTAATTCATTGCTCAAATGATGTCTCCAAGTTGACACAGTTTGAGAATGAAAATCACAAAACTTCAAAAAATCTGAATGAAATGAAATGATCTGAGTTCAGTTTGTTTGTATTTTTTTTACACAAATAAAATCAATGTCATTGCAGAAAAATCACAAATACAATGGACATTACACACTCAATGAAAGTGAATTCATTATTTTTAGTACTCTCTGTCCGGAAATAACTGTCCTATTTTTATAAAAGTCAACTGATATTGTTTTTGCCAAAACTATGTCATCTCAGTACTCAAAAAGTGGACATGATGTTGATAACATTACTTCCCAAAGAAGTGGCTCTTTATGAAAAAATATTTAAAACCATTTGAACTTTATAAAACCATTATAAAACTCTTTAAAAAACCATTTGAACTTTGAAAAGCCATAATTTCTAAACCGTAATTCATACGATTTGAATAAAATACAATCGCAAAACAAATCTAGAAATAATGGCACAAATATTTCTCATTACAAATAAATGGACAATGAACCAAGATGTCTATTTGATTTTTTCCAATGATTTTTGGTTCAACCCCGCAATTACAGACTCGCAAAAAACATGCCTATTGAAATTCTGTACTTGTCAATACATGGGAAATACTAGAAAACAACAATTTTTTGGTAGAAAAAGATTTCCATCAATCACATGCCCCATCTCCAACTAACTTGATACAGATCGGGATACAAATACATAGCCCCGTGTACTTCTAAAATGCAACCACCACCATATACAAGTCCTTAGAATCAAGCGACATAACAAATCCGTGTGGGAATTAAGAAACTAATCCTATCATTAAAGGAATCAAGATGCTAGGCATTCTCATGAATGCATGCACATTTAAACAACAATCCAAAGGCAAACAAAGTACCCTCGTCTCTGCTTCCTTGTACATATGGACAACAAAGATGCCATTGTGATGCCATTGTAGTGCCATATTCAAGCCAAACATTCTATGTGTTAAAGGACTACCATACCAAAATGACCCACCACTAAATCTAGACCAAGACCTCACCATACAATTTATTGAATTCACATACTGTCACGACAAATTTTCACAAAAAAAAATAGATAAAAAAAGTAAAAAATACCAACCATTAATTAATAGTATCACTAATAGAAGATGGAAAGTGGATTCATTCATAGTCATCACTCTGAGTGTCATAGCAACCACACACATTCTCTCAATGAAAGATATTGAAACAAAATTTGAAATATCCAAAACCCCTGTCGAGAAAGCATTTAAAGAAATAAACACAATTGCCATACACCATGCTATGTCAATCTTGCTACATAAAAGAAAAATTGAAAATAGCCAACCAATAAACCTAAATCTTCATTGAAAAATATAAAAACTAGTGTTTAAGACCACTATTATTCCCTTTAGCTTGTCACAAGTGCAAAGGACATGACTAGTTGGTTGGTACAACTTTCTTGTCTGTGATAACTCACTCAACAATACCAAGTCATGTATATCATACAATTGCTCAAATGAATTCAACGAGAATTGAACATGAATCACTTAATTGCGATATAATACCCATCCACAACCAATTGTGAAGCTCATGACTTGGCAACTACCAAAAGAGAAAAAAAAAAAAAACCTATACAAATAACATACCCACGCCATAAAATATTCTTACATTTTCTTACTCAACTAACGATTCTTGGTAACTTTTGGTTATTAATTAATGGTTATTAGAGTGTCTACATTCGAAAGGGGGGAGTAGACCTACACCAATAGTTATTTGTCCAGTGAGCATTGATCCATGGGTGGGTCGAACAAACACTTTATTCACGTCTAGCTCGGAAAAGGACAAAAGTTTCTATCTATTTATCTAAGAATCGGCAATGAGTGCCGAATATTTATTAAAATTTCGACAGTGAAAAGGAAATAAACTCAATTTCAACATGGAAGTATGCAAAGTAGTGATTCTGCACTGGATTGAGGTAACTCGTAGTAGGCTATGGTGCACCATTTCGGCTGATGTTGACAACTTTCTCTTGAAATTCAAGAGATTTTTCAATTAATTTTTCAGATTTTTCAATTAATTTTTTTGCCGAAGATTTTATAATACTACGATGTCATGATGTGGGCTGTTTACTAGTTTAAACTAGGTTTTAAAAACAAAAACAAAAATAAAAATAAAATAATAAAACAAATAATAAAAACAAAAATAAAAATAAAAATCTGTGTTAGTTGTAGTTGGAAAATATGGTATTGGTTGTCTTTTACTTCAGTTTGGGGTACTTATAGACTGAAGGTTGCTCCGCTTTCATGGTCTTAGTCTGTCTAAGAGAACCATATATTTGTTTTTGGAGTGGGGTTTTTTTTGTTTTATTTTAATATATTTTGGTTTTGGAATTATACTTTTACTTTTAAGAAAAAGAGTTTATAAAACACTACCACAACCAAGGGCCCCGTACCTTCTTGAACTCGTTCGCAAAACTTCTTTGACAATAATATCTTTAACGGCAAGGTAATGACAACTACACCTGTATTCACAAGTTTGGCACTTAACCTTTAAACGTCAAAAGGGCCTAGGCGCCTAGGCGGGGCAGCCAGGAAGGCATTTAAATTTTTGGAGAAAAAAAAATAAAAAATAAAAAATGGCTCTGCTGGCCAGCCACTACTGCACCATTGCACTGCGGCACTTTTGAGAAACAACCTCAGCTGCCCAACTTCAACTCTTGTTCAAATTGATTACTTTAATTGCTTGTGGATGATTCCACAATCACCCAAATGAGGCACAAGTTGAGAATCTAACTCGCCTTTTTAGTAACTTTCCAATGCACCAATCCTCGCTTGTTTTGGTTGAGGAAAACTAATTTTTTTAGATTATTCTTTCATAATTTTTTTAGATTATGCTTTGACGTTTAAGGGTTAAGGAATTAGGGAACCCTTACCCTTATCCTTTTCTGATCGCTATTGCCCAATACCCGTATTCCAATATACCCGGGTACAGGCGGGTGCAAACACTGCAGAAAACGGTAGGCGGGTACCGCAACCCCCTCACGATTGCCGGGTATCGGCCCGCCCCGCCTGTGCTGCACGGGCGCAACCTCAAAGTGGAATGCGCATGTGGAATGCCATTAGGGTTGGTGGTGTGGACATTTGAGTTTATGCGATTTTCGTACGACAGTGTATGTGGTGTACAATTGATGAAGAGTTGAGCTTCGAGTTTTGAGTTCTTCTTTTTTTTTTTTTTTTTTTTTTGGTGGACAATTGAGAGAGAGAGAAGATTCATTGTAACAGGCACCAGTTTTGAGCTTGGAGTTTTGAGCTGAAGAGCTTGCGGTGTTCTTGTAGAGAGGATTGTTGCGTTATTGCGATGGCATTGGCGGTGGCCCCTCCCATGACAATGCAAGGAGGGGCGGCAGGACGACTATTGCCGCGAACTTCGTATTTAGGGTTGCAGCTGCCGTTGTCGTCGTCTCTGCCCTGCGTGAACGTCACTACTTCCAGGAGCTGTAGTCTTGTGCGTTGCCAAGTGAGCCCAAGCTCAACTACTCTGCCTCATTTCAATGTCGACATCTCTGGTCCGCTCTCCTTCTATCTTTCCTCCTCAGGGTGCCATTTCTACGGTTCTCATCAAATTTCAAGTGATTTAAAATTTAAAATTTGAATTTATGATTTAAAGTGACTAGAAAGAGGTCTCGTTTTTTGGAAGCCAGTTTACTCCTTGAAACCAACATCGGATGGATTTTGAACATGTGTCTGCGTTGGTCCAGGACCTGGGAAGCCAATTCGGCAATTGGAGCGGACAACTATTCGCCTGGCTCTTCCCAGTAAAGGGCGTATGGCGGAAGACACACTTGGTCTTATGAAGGTGGGAACATAACAGATACTTTCGTTCTGAGGTTTGATGTGGGTAACCCCTAATTGCCAGTTCGTTTTGGGAGCTCTCAAAACATATTTATATCGTCTCAAAAGAATGTGGGGTGTGATTTCTTCTTTCTGTTGATACATTTTGTTAGAAGCTTCTTAATTGATTTATTTCAACTCCTATAGATATGGAAGCGTCACTTTTGGCCATTTTAAGCAGTTAGGGTTTAATTTTGAAATTCTTTGTATATGATGGTCTGCGCGTTTACAGGATTGTGAGCTTTCAGTGCGCAAGCTGAACCCTCGCCAGTACATAGCAGATATTTCTGAAGTGAGTTCCTTTCTCATGACCAATATGTACTTGTACTCCATCATGCATAGAATTTGGGGTATATTTAATTCACGAGAAGTTTTTGTTTCAGGTCTCTCTTTGGAACAAAAGCTTTCTCCTTATGATTTGTAATATCATTTTTCTGGAAACTTATGTGTTGGTTATTTCCAAATTGTAATGAGTTTGCATGTCCCTCTGATGCTCACAGCTCAAGAATGTGGAAGTGTGGTTTCAACGAGCGTCCGATGTCGTGAGAAAATTGAAAACTGGGGACGTAGACATGGGAATTGTTGGCTACGATATGCTTCGGGAGTATGGGGAGGTATGAGCACGATCTTGCTTATGCTTCACCTAGGTGTTGTGTGTTGTTGACAAACTGCAATGTGCGCTAATGGTAAATGCATCAAATACTTTCTTTGCTAGGAATTTGATAACATCCTGGAATTGAAGCTGCTATCTTATAGCTTTACAGTATATTCAAGAGCATGTGTTGAAGAATCATGTATGCATTCGTACCAAGAAACTTTTTCTTCGCTGTATTCTTGGCCAGGATGACGAAGACCTTATCATTATTCACGACGCTTTGGGGTTCGGACAATGCCACCTTGCCATTGGGGTGTGTGTTCTCTTCTGGATACTTTGTAATACTTTTAAAGACTGTAACAGTGGCTTATTGAGCAGTGGCTCTTCTTTCTTGATTCAAAGTTTCTAAACATGCCGTAACATTGAAGATATGAAATTGGTGTTTTCTTATCTATACATGTCACGTTTATTAAGTTTCAATTGTAAAGAATCGACTCTTCTTAAATGGACTCGATACTTCTTGCAGATTCCTACTTACGGCATCTTTGAGAATGTAAACTCTTTAAGTGAGCTGGCTGCCATGCCATTGTGGACTGAAGAAAGGCCTTTGCGTGTTGTCACAGGCTACACTTATGTAAGCAGCTCTTTGGATCGTACTCCTGTAGACAAAAAGTCTTTCAGTATACATGTCTGCTGAATTACACACCAGTTGCCTTACCCAGCTTTTTTCAGATTAGCCTCAACAATGTTACTCATTTCAATGATGTTCTTCTGAAATGCAGTTAGGGATGAAGTTCTTGCAAGAACATGGGTTTAAACATGTGCAGCTCTCAACTGCTGATGGTGCATTGGAAGCTGCACCAGCTGTAAGTAACGATGTCTCACTCTCACCTCTGTGATCTATATTTTAAATACTGTTTATTGGATTACTATGTGAGGTCTACATGCAGTGTGTTGCAGTAACTGGTTCTATGAGGGTATTGCTGTATGTGAAGTCTTACAATGGATTGACTTGGAATTTGCGCAGATGGGTACTGCTGATGCCATATTGGATTTGGTGAGCAGTGGAACCACTCTACGTGAGAACAATCTGAAGGAGATTAGCGATGGAGCTGTTCTCAGCAGCCAGGTTTCTTTTCTTGCCACCTATTCCAGTGGTACTGTAGTGTCAAGGAAGCACCGTATTGTTAACAGTAGGATCTTTGCTCTATATTGCTAACTAATCGAGTTCTAAATTGTTCCTCAAATTATTGTGTAGCGGTTGTCACCAAGTTCCAGATTGGCTTCACATAGCTGTGTGAAAGAGGAATGTTAGAATCTACGTGTGCTTCTTAAAAAATTGTCTTAGGTTTAGTGCTATATGACAACATTGTTGTTTTAAAAGTCAGGTATGTAGTTGTTGAGACGGTGTGTTGTGCTTTTCTCTGAAGGGTGTGTTCGTCGCCAACAAAAAGGCCTTGCTGGAACGCAAGGAGGTGCTTGATGTTGCTCATGAAATGTTGGAGCGGTTCGAAGCACATCTTACTGCCCAAGGTCAATTCACGGTACAGATTGAAACTCTTAACCTGAAAAAAAAAAAAAAAAGCAGAAAGGAGCAAGAAGCCAGGGACTCCATATCATGTACACAATGGTATTTAAAAAATAAAATTCACCTATTTCTTCTAAAATAAAACTTATTTAAAAAAGTATACACTATATGGTGATGCAATAATTCAATTTGAAGGCTGTCTTTGTTGATGGCTCCTTCACAGTAATTGTTATGTTTGTTCACCAGCTACATAAAAAAATTCTGCATGTTCTGTATTGCAAATCTATTCACATGGTGGCAAACATAACAGGTGGTGGCTAACATGAGAGGTGATTCTGCTGAAGAGGTTGCAGACAGGATACTCAACGCTACTAGTTATCCAGGCTTGCAGGTTTGTAAACAAATCAATGTAAATGCTCTCTTATTGGTGGCGGCAGTTCCTCGCAATATTCCTTGCGTTAAGGACCAGAGAGTTTACGATTGGTGTCTGAATGCGTTGTGAATTCCTGCAGGGTCCTACGGTTAGTCCCGTCTACACGAACAAAGACGGTAAAACACAGGTGGACTATTATGCTATAATTATCTGTGTTCCAAAGCCTCAATTATACCAGGCTGTCCGGCAGCTAAGAAAGGTATGTTGGCCTTAAAAAATTTGGTTATTTTTTGATAATTTATACATTGACAACGTAAATATTAATCGCAGTATCTCAGTTGCTGGTTTTTTCCACTCCCCCATATTGCAAAATGTCTCCTATGTTTAATTTTTATATTGAACAATCTGTTTAGGTACTAACGTTGCGACTAATATCTTGGGTTACAGGCTGGAGGTAGTGGTGTACTGGTGTCACCGTTGACGTACATCTTTGATGAAGAGACTCCCAGATATCGACAACTTCTGGAGAATTTGCAGGTCTAGCCGTGCATATATTACTTTCAGTATTTGACTCACCATTATATGTTTTGGTGTTCATTTTTGTGAGAGCAGGCGAACTACCCCTTTTGGTATGTTGTTGCACGCTGAGTTTGACGCAATGTGGTCACTACCGTTTTCAATGTTAGCTCACCAGATGACACAAGTTGATCTATTTTTCATTCTGAAGTTGTTGGTCTCGACAGTCCGTGTTCCCGACTCTATAAAAGACACGGTCTGGGTATTGCACGGGAATTGTAGCTGTTTGCATGATGTACACTGTTGATTTGTGGTGCAGATACTTTGAACGTAAGCAGGTAAGGTAGCTAACGCATGACCACCAAAACTTCCTGCGAAAACAAGAAGACCAAATCACAACTGTCACTATTTGTTTTCCTGAACTTTTGACGATTTCTGATTTCCTACTTTCAACTACTGTAGTTGTGACATTGAGGTCTTGTACCTCCTGTAATAATTTTCTTGTGGGCGGAAATGCCACCTATGGCATTGTACCTGTGTAGGATAAGAAAGTGTGTTTCAGGTCAAAAGAAGTGTATGGTTTTGTAGTTTAACCCTTACAAGAACTACGTGGCCCAGGAAGGGCTTTTTGGGTCAAAGAATTGGCATTTTGAGCTCCAAAATGATGTTTTTAGCGAAATGAAAATAGTAAAAATAGTAAAATCATCCCCCTCCAAAACATAGAATAATAGAGCCATGGGAGCCAACATCCTTTTGCAATGGGACCACAGTCTAGTTAGAAACTAAGTTTATGTGGCAATGATAAGGTGGTCCCAAAATTCATGGAATACAAATGGCATTCCTTTATTACTTTATTAAATAAGGCAATACAATACATAATTTGCTTCACAATGGTGTACACTTTAGTGTACAAAGAGACATTTCTCAAAAGAATGAAAGGAAAGATGTGACTACGGTACTCAAAAATATTGAAAACTCTTGTCATTTAAAGTTTAAACTTCATTTATTTTTGCACATGAATTTGTCAAAAACACAATAAACCTCAATGTAATTTGGGAAATTTTCAACATTGTCTAACCCTCAAACGACCTTACCCTCAAATTCGGGTAGCCCAAAAGAATCTATTTTTTTTTATAAAAGCAACCTAGTATGTCAATAGTAAAAAATGCGTATTGCAGGCGGGTTTCCTCTTTGCGTGTGTGAAAGCGGAATTTATTTGAATGCGCTCACATATGTCAAAGTTTTTAACCCCTAAACGCTGTTGAGACCAAAAAATGGTTTATGAATGAAGTGGACTGTTCAATTCCAACTATTGTGTGGATGATTTCCATCCAATTCTTTATGTGAAAGGCTTTGCTTGGTGATGCCACCCCTTCAAGTTAAATTCAAATCATTCAAGCTATTTTTAAATTTTGCCAACTACAAAAAGAGTCGTAAAAATGGTTCACCGTGTAGTGTATTTTGAATGTTTTTGCTTGTTCTACTTAAACTAAATTTAGGCTATGAAAATGAGTTCCATTGCCTTTGAGCTCAAGTTTAGTTTCTACTCCACATTGAATTTTTGGATTTTTTTTAAAATTGAGTGTTTTATTGTAGTTACAAGTTTGGTAGGTATCACCAAGGTGTAGCAAAACTTTCTAAATTTAGATACACGGATGATTTTCATTAACTAAACTTTTCTTCATTGTAATTTACACCTTAGGTAAAAAAATCCGAATTTTCTAGTACATTTTGTAATTGATATAGATTTTCTTTACAATCATTTCATAAAACCATAGTAATTTCAAATTTTCACCAAAATTTATGAAAAATTCATGATTTGTAGTAGACATGTGATTTCATCTACTAAAAATATAAATTTGACTTCTTGTATTATTTTTAGTAGCAAAATTGAGTGTGACAGATAAAACACGATTCCATGGTCATAGGCCCAACCTTTAGGGGTTAAAGGAGAATTCAAAGTTTTATACGGGAAAGTTGTGTGACTGCATGCTACTTCCCAACTCCTGCTTCCCAAGCGTGCAGCTGCTCGACCCTCCTCTCTTTCTTTGGTCGATACAATCACATGAGTCCCATTTTTGCCACAATTATTTAATTTTGGCACAACTTGGCAATCTAGCCTCACTTCTTCAACAACATTCCAAAGCACCATCTTTTCTTTTTTTGATTCACAAAATCTATAGTTTTTCATTTATTCTCTCAAAACTAAGTCCATAGGGCTTGCTTGGTCCTTAACCCCTAAACGTTCTCACCCCTCTCCAAATTCGGCAATTTTGCAAATATGCATTATAAAATGCAATCCAGGGGGATATTTTGAACTTGATGTATGAATAAAAGTTGTACATTATCAATTTTAGATTCTATTCATACGGTTAGATCTGCGATTCCTATCACCAATAATTTTGTATAAAATTTGAATCTTAAAATTCTAATTGGTACTAATTTATTTCTACTCAAAATAAGTTGGATTGATCGTGTAGAATTACGCCAAGTTCTAGGAAAAAAATGAAAATGTAAGTGAAAAAGACACACACACACATAAATAAACAAATATATATACATATATATATATATATATATATATATATATATATATATATATATATATAACTAATTTGTTCTTATTAATTTATTTCAATTTACCATAACTTAGGATGACTCTCTGGAATTGTACCAAGGTCTACAAAGAAAAATGAAAAAAAAATTATATGTTGTAGAACTGCAATTTGGGGCCGTTTGGTGTTGGTACTAATTTATTTCAAATCACCATGAATTAAAACAACTCTCAAATAATATACCAGGGTCTATAGAAAAGAAAACGAAAAATCATACATATGTTGTAGAATTGCAATTTGGGGCCGTTGAATGATGGTAATTATTGATTTCCACCCACCATAAATGACAAGGTCGTGTAGAAATATAGCAAGGTCTAGGAAAATTATGAATAAAAAAACATACATATGTTGTGGAAATGCAATTTGGGACCATTTGGTGTTTTTACCATTTATATCAACTCACCACAAGTTTGGAGCTATATGGTTTTGGTACTTATTTATTTTAACTCACCGTAAATTTGAAGGAATGGACCTGGGACACCGGGATCTAGAAAAAACAATGAAATGATGTATATTTGTTGTGCAAAAAAAATATTGGGCCGTCTGGTATTGGTAATAATTTTTTCCAACTAACTATAAATTAGAAAATCGTTCAAAAACATACCAAGGTTTAGAAAACATATTGTAAAAAATCACATATGTAGTGGAAATGCAATTTGGGGCCGTTTGGTGTTCGTATTAATTTATATTAACTTACCTTAAGTTGGAGTTATACTATCTAGATTTATACCGCGGTCTTACAAAAAACTAAAAAAACATATATATAAATTGTAGAATTGCAATTTGGGGATGTTTGGTGTTGGTACTAGTTTGTTTCAATTCACCATAAGTTAAAAAGACTCTCTTGAATTATAAGAAAACCAAAGAAAACAAACATATAGGCTGAAATTACAATATGGGGCAATTTGATGTTGATACTAATTTATTTCAATTCACCCTAAATTAGAGGGATCGTCTAGAATTATATTGGGGTCTTGAATTTTTTTTTAATAAACATATATATGTTGTGCAAATGCAATATCGGGTTGTGAAGAGTTGTGTTACGAGTAGACACTCGTCTGGACTTACTAGTACTTAGCAAAGAGGTAGTTAGGATGGTTAGGATGGTTATGGTGTCTTCCTTATAACAAGTGAGAGGAAGCTTTTCCTCTCACTTGTCATCTTGTTTACTTATGGATATTAATAAAGAATATATTATAAGAAACCTTGAGTTATTATGTAAGAGCGTCAATAGGAATGGATATATATAGGGAAAATGTAGCATGGAGCAGTTTGGTGTTGCTACTATGTTTTTCAAGTTAAGATATATTAAAAAGACCTTTTAGATTTATACATGGGTCTTAAAGAAAAAAAATATGAAAAAACATATAGATGTTGAGCAAATACAATTTGGGGTTCTCCAATGCTTGTCCTACATTATTTCAATTTACCATAACTATTAGAATGACAAACTAAATCATACCGGAGTCTAGAAAAAATGAAAAAGCATACATATGATGTGGAACTATGATTTGGGGTCATTTGGTGTTGTTACTAGTTTATTCCAATTCATCATAAATATGAAAGATTGTCTGGAAATATACATGACTCTAAAAAAAAAATTTAAAACCTTATATTTGTTGCGGAAATGCAATTTGGGGCCATTTGGTGTTTATACTAATTTATATCCGCTCACTATAAATAAGAAAAAAATTCTAAAATTATACCAGGGTCTAGAAAATAAAATGAATATACACATATAAGCTATTGAACTCCAACTTTGTGTCGTTTGGTTCTAGTACTAATTTATTCCAATCCACTATAAAGTCAAAAAGACTCCCTATACTTACACCCGGGTCTAGAGAAAAAATCAAAGAACTTACATACATTGAGGAAAATAATTCAATGTGGAGAGGTTTGGTGTTGGTACTAAATTATTTTTACTCACCATAAATTAGAATGACCTTCTAGAATTGTATTGCAGTCCAGAAAAAGAAAAAAATTGAAAGAATTCACACATGTTCTGGAAATTCAATTTGGGATTGTTTTCTGTTGGTAATAGTTTATTTTAACTCGGAATGCATTAGAATGACCCACACACACATGCAATTTGGGGCCGTCTGGTATTAATACTAATTTACTTCAACTCTACACAAATTAGAAAGACCGTCTAGAATTACACCATGGAGTAGAAAGTAAAATGAAACTACGTATATGTTATCAAACTCCAACTTCTTGTCATTTGGTATCTTTACTAATTTATTTCGACCCAATATATATATAAAGGAATCTCTAAAATTATACCCAAATTTAGAGAATAATTCAAAGAGCTAACATATATTGAGAAAATGTAATTCAATGATGTTTGTTGTTGGTACTAAATTATTTCTACTCATCATAAACTGATAAACTAGAATGCCCTCTAAAGTTTAAAAGTTGTGTTGGAATCCAAAAATAAAATAAAATAAAAAACCCTAGACATATTCTGGAAACGGAATATGGAGTCGAAATTGGTGATCATACTAAGTTATGATCATGTAGAATTATACAAGGGTATATATATACACATACATACATACATACATATAGGTGCATGCACACTAGGGTCAACCAACTTTTTGTCGCGGTTCACAAGTGCTTAATCATTTGAAATTAGTTCACACAAATGTAACAAATATTTTGAAAAAATATTTAATTTTCTAAAACTCGATGCACTCCATAGAATTTTTTAAAAATAAATTTTCTTTGAATTTTTTGTTACATATGTCTTAATTGATTTCAAAAGAGTAGTCACTTGTGCACCATGACAAAAAAGTTGGTAGACCTTGTTGTGCATTTGCTCATATAGATGTTGTGCAAATGTAGTATGGGATCTTTTAGTGTTGGTACTATGTCTTTGAACTCTAAAATTTTTTTAGAAAGACCCTTGGGATACATACATGGGTTTAGAAAATAAATGAAAAACTATAAATATAAGGTAGGATGTTGTCAAACCAATAATGACCTAAAACGATTAAAATGTAACTGCTTTCTACATTTCATAGCAGAAATGTACTCCAAAAGTACATGTGTTTTCCCTTGGAATCCAGCTACGAAGGCATGTAATAAGAACTTACATTTGACATTTCCCCTTGAGAATGAGCAAAGGAGGTACATTTTAACGATTTAAGGTCATTGACGATTGCAGTGCATACTAGCTTATGTTGTACAAATGTAGTATGGGGCCATTTGGTATGAATTGGTACTATGTGTTTCAACTCAAAATAAATTAGATAGAGCTCCTAGGCCTACACAGAGGGTCTAGGAAAAAAAATGAAAAAACTTAGAGATATTGCGCACATGCAATTTTGGGCCCTTTGGTGTTCATACTACTTTATTTCAACTCACCAAAAATTAGAATGATAGGCTAGAATTATACTGGGGTCTAAAAAAATAAATGAAAAAGTCTATATATGATATGAAGGTGCAATTTGGAGCCATTTGGTGTTGGTACTAGTTTATTTCAACTCACCATAAGTTGAAAAGACGCTCTAGAATTATACGTGGCTTTGGTAAAAACAAACTGCAAAAACTTATATTTGTTTTCAAATTGGGGTCACTTGGTGGTCGTACTAGTTTATATCAAGTTAGTATAAATTAGAATGATATTTTAGAATTATACTTAGGTATACCAAAATAATAATAAATTACATATATAAACTAACTCAAAATATTGAGTCAATGTTTCAGTCCATGTTTCAGTCAATTTCATTAAATTTACAATGCCATGAGAACAAATGAACAAATTGAAAATCTTTGTATACAAAAGTTGAATATAAGCATAAAGTAATAAGCAACATCTAAGTGACAAAACACAAATTTACTTGATAGATTCAAAGATATGAAATTCCGAAATTAGATATATACATTGACTCAGTTTTTTGAGCACACATTAGAAAACACTAAAAAAATCGTCCATCTTCCTTTTTGATTCCAAAACAACTGCAATTCGAGTATGCATGCTAGCATACAACTTGCTACACTCATCTACACTGATAGACGCATAAGCCTCTTCAATACAAGTCCACAATTCATAAAGATTTCTTGGAATAGTGGGATACTAATCCAATCTCCGTTTCATAAAGGCCTACACATATGTGTTCAATGCAGTTCATGTCAGGAGACTCAGCATGCCACTTCATAACATTATATGATTGTTCCTAAAAGCATTCTTGAACAACTTTAATTGTGTGCATATGAGTATTATTGTGTTGAAAAATGACTTTATCAAGATCAAAGTCAAATTCTACCAATGTAGTGTGAAATCCCTCATGCAATAGCTCAAAATAATTTGTAGCATTCATCCTCCCATCTATATTGTACAGTGGGGTACCAATCAAAATGTCGTTTTCGAATTCGCAGTGAGAAATTTTTTAGTACTGCCAACTTTGAAAGCCTCCCGAGAGCTCAAACATTGGTATTTTACTACAAATTTTTACCGAAGAATTATCCTTAAGTTAATTATATGTGTGCCAGATTTCAAGGCCAAAAGATTCACCAAAAAAAAGTTATTCAAAATCTACCAACATTGGTAGCTGTGGAAATGTTTTCACTGCTGCCAACTTTGACAGCCTCCCAAAGATTGAATTAGTTTTTTTTGCCATGAAATTCTTGGAACAAAAACTTCTTTATGTTAATAACATATGATAAAAATTTCAAGGCCAAAAGATTAATAAAAAAAAAGATATTAACAATCTACCAACATGTGTAGTTGTGGGAAACAATGGGGGAAACCATTTCATTGCTACCAACTTTGACACTCTCCCAACGGTTGAGAAATTGTCTATTTACCATGAAATTTTTGGGACAACATGCTCTTTATGATAACAACATTCATGCCAAATTTCAAGGTCAAAAAATTTATACAAAAAGAAATATTTACAATCTACCAATGTGTGTAGTTGTGAAATACCTTTTATTAAAGACATTGAAATTGTTGAAGTATGTCACACAATCATGCTTCTAGATTGAAATTCTCCAGATGATGCAATCTCTTATGAGCACTTTGACCGTTGCCGGTCAAAATGTCATATGTCCGGCCGAGGGTGGGTGTGCACAAATATTCCAAGCAATGGACTCCTTTTTATCTAGGCAATTATGTGGGAAAATTATAAGCTCAAATGGCAAAAACTAAACAAATTGGTCAAAACGGGGGGTGCGTATGAAAATTACAGCACACCCAAAGATCACAATTGTCAATCAACAAACACCCTAACACCCCACAAAAGCCTCACCAATAACCCTAGGCACTTAGTGCCTTAAAATGGGCTTAAATTAGGGGTTAAAACCCTCTAATTAGGGTTTTGGGCCTTAACCACTAAAATGACAGCACACCCAAGAGTCGAAATGATCAATGAACACACCTTCAAACAATCCACAAATTCCCACCAACTACCCTAGGCACTTAGTGCACTAAAATGAGTCACTTTTGGTGAATTGGAGCCTCTAAATAGGGTTTGGGGACTTAGCCACCAAAATTACAGCACATTTGCAAAGGGCCTCACGGGCATCAAAATCCCACGATGGGGAGTTTCCTTGATCCCTAAGCCTTGCAAACAACACCCTAACCCCTAATAAGCAATCTTGTACTCTAGACCACAAAGTTGCAACAATTAGGGTTTTTTGGGGAAATTTGGGCAGCGCTTCCGCGTCGTGCCCAAAAACCCTAAACTTAAACCCTAAATTACACACAAAAAATCCCCAAGTTAGCCGGCAAAATTTGGGCAGCGCTTCCGCACTCTACCCTTCACCGGGCCAATTTTACATAGAAATCACCACAATGCAACAACAATGCACTAAACATAACCAACTCACAATCAATTGACAAAATCAAGTAATGCACACAATTAATTCTTGGCAATGAAAATTACCAAATTCAACTAGTAGAATCCAGTTCAATCATCCTAATCCTCAATAACCCTAACTAATATCACAAAAGTCTAAAAAATGGAAAGAAGTGAGGCAGGGAGGCTCTCCCCCCGTATTATCACCCTGTGATATTCCGTAATATCACCCTGTCTATGGACAGGGGGTTGGCGATGGCGATCGTTCTCCTCACCGCCGCCTTGGCTTCTTGCTCGTCTCGCTACGATTCCCCAGCTTGGTCGCCCTGCCGATCCGTGCTCTCCCTCCCGTCGCTGCTTTTGGCCGCATCCACCGTCAGTTCTGGTTGCTGGATCTTCACTGCCAATTGCCGCAGCTCGTCGCTCGCCTGGGTGCCGGAGCTGCTGCCCTTCTGCGCCTGCTGTACTGGCTGCGTCGCCGGTTGGTGAAGGCCGGTCTCCGCAAACTTGCTGATCCTGGACTCGTCCGATGAAGCCCGCCGCTGCCGTGATGATCTGGGTCTTCTTCGTCGTTGTGATGCGCCCTGGCTTCGCTCGTCCGTGCTGCCTGCTGTGTTGCCGTGAGTGCCGGTGTAGCTGCTCGCCGCAGCACCCTACTTGTCTTCGTGAATTCGACTCCCTGGTTGTCGTTGCTGCCTCGCTGAAATTCCGCGCTGCTCCGCTTGCTGTACAAAAACCAAAAGGCCTGAAGTTGTGTTTCTCCAACAAATATATATATATATATATATATATATATATATATATATATATATATATATATATATTAGTTTTTTTTATCTATAGCATGGTGTAATTCTAGAGCATCGTTGTTACTTATAGTGAGTTGAACTTAAAGTAGCACAAACACAAAATGGCCTCAAATTGCCAGTTTACATTATATATATGTATATATATGTATATATATATATATATATATATATATATATATATATATATATATATATATATATATATATATATATATATACGCTCTTTCATTTTTTTATCCAAACTCGGTATAATTTTAGTCGGTTATTCTAATTATTGAGTTGAAATGATGTAGTACGAGCATCAAACGCCCCGATTTTGGATCTGCTCAAAGTTTATAGGTTTTTTCTTATTAATGTTTTCTAGATCCTTGATTCATTCTAAACGCTCTTCCTAATTTATGGTGAGTTTAATGAAATTAGTACCAACACCAAACGGCCCCAAATTACACAACTATAAACTTTTTCATTTTTTATTCTAGAACCCAATGTAATTCTAGATAGACTTTCTTTCCAACTTATGGTGACTTGAAATAAATTGATACCTACACCAAATGGCTCCAACTTGCAGTTCCGTATCATATATGTTTTTTTCTCATTTTCTGTTTAGACCCCGGTATAAATCTAGTTGGTCATTCTAATTTATGGTGAGTTGAAATGAATTAGTACTAGTTCCAAACGGCTCCAATTAGCATTTACACAACATACATATATATATATATATATATATATATATATATATATATATATATATATATTTATTCTATGCTATTTCTAGGTCCTGGTATGATTCTAAACAATCCCTCTCATTTGTGGTGAGTTGAAATAAATTAGTATCACCACTAGACGGCCCCAAATTGCATTTCTACAACATAAATATATATATATATATATATATATATATATATATATATATATGTGTATATATATATGTGTATATATATATATGTATATATATATATATGTGTATAGTTTTTTTTATTATACTTTCTAAACGGTGGTACTATTCTAGAGGATTGGTCTAATTAATGATGAGTAGAGATAAATTAGTACCAACACCAAGGGTCCCAAATTGCATTTCCACAACATATTTAAGCTAGACCCCCATGTACTTTTAGAGAATCTTTTTGACTGATGGTGGGTTGAAATAAATTAGTACAATCAACACCAAACCGCCCCAAATTGCAGTTCGATTGTATACATATGTATTTTCATTTTATTTTTTAAAGAATGGTATAATTTTCAATGGTCCTCGTGAGTTGAAATATGTTTGACTTAATCAACACCAATCGGCCCTAAGTTACAATAATTTCAACACTAATTTATTTCAACTCCCCATAACTTAAAATGACCTTCTAGAGTTGTATAAGGGTCTAGAAAATAAATTGAAAAACTACATATATGTTGTGGAAATGCAATTTGTGGCCAATTGGTGTTGATACTAATTTATTTCAACTCACCTCAAATTAGAGGAACCATCTAGAAATATGCAAGGGTGTAGGAAAAATGAAGAATATACATATAGATGTTTTGAAAATGCAGAATGGGGTCATTTGGTTTTGGTACTATGTCATTCAACTCTAACTTAATTAGAAAGACCCTTTTAGATTTATACACGGGTCTACAATTTGTTTTCTTGTAAAACCATATAAATGTTGTGGAGATGCAATATGGGCCCTTTGGTTCTTGTGATGTTTCATTTCAAGTCGCAATAAATTAGAATATTGAACTAGAATTATATTGGGGTTTAGAAAAGAAAACGGAAAAAATATAGAATATAGAATATATACATACATACACATACATACACATACATACATACATACATACATACATATATGTGTGTGTGGACCATTTCAATTCACCATAATCGGAATGACCGATTAGAATTTTACTCGGGTGTAGGAAATAATATGAAAATTCAGATATATGTTATCCATATGAAACTTGAGCTTGTTTGACATTAGTACTAATTTATTTCAACCTACCAGAAGTAAAAAAGACCCCTAAAATTATACTGGGGGTTTAGAGAAAACATCAAAGCACTTATATATGTTGAAGAAATGTAGTTTAGGGCCGCTTGCTGTTTTTACAAAAATTATATCTATTTGCCATAAATTAGAATGACCCTCTAGAATTATCCAAAAATTTAGAAAATAAAATGAAAACTAAATATATGTTGTAGAATTGCGTTTTGGAGCCGATTGGTGTTGATGCTAATTTCAACTCACCATAAATTAGTGAGATCGTTTATATTTGTACCAGGGGCTAGAAAAAATTAAGATTATACATATAGATGTTGTGCTGCAAATGCAGTATGAGATCTTTTGGTTTCGGTACTATGTCTTTCACCTCAAAACAAATTAAAATGACCCTCTAGAGTTATACAAGGTTCTAGAAAATATAATGAAAACTATATATAGGGTGTTTTCAAGCTACGGGGATGCTTTGGTACTACATATGAATGTGTATTGATCAATTTTAATATGTATAGCTTTTTGCACATTACATCCCAAATTTGATTATATAGCATTTTTATAATTGTTGAGGAAACTACAATATTCTCAAATCTAGTTTGCCGCACCATAAGATTGCCATTTAAATAGGTCAAAAAACAATTAAGAAAAAATAAATACATAGTTACTATACCATAATAATGTCGAATATTTCTACATATTTGTAGTCACCCTATTGTGAGAACACCATATACGTTGTGGAAATGCAATTTGGTGTTGATTGTTGTAGATATTGACATATTTTAATTCACCATAAATGAGAGGGATCGTGTCGATTTATACCGGGGTCTAGAAAAAACATAGAAAACACATATGATTATGTTATGCAAATGTAGTATGGGGCCATTAGGTGTTGGTACTATGTCCTTCAACTAAAAGTAAATTAGAAAGACTATCTAGAATTCAAGAAGGGTCTAGAAAAATATAGTATGAAAGTACAAATAGATGTTGAACAGATGCAATATGGGGCCGTTTGGTGATTGTACTACTTTATTTCAACTCATCATAAATTAGAATGATCAACAAAAATTATATTGGGATCTAAAATAAAATAAAATTGTATATATATAATGTGGATTTGCAATTTGGGGCCATTTTGTGTTGGTGCTAATTTAGTTAAACTCATTACTAGCTAGAAAGGCGCTCTATAATTATACCAAGCTCTAGATAGAAGTATTGAGCAAACCTCTTGAAGTCCAAGAGGTAGAGAGAGAATACAACACAAAGAATGCTTACACAAGTGTAAAACAAACCGTGCTTGGAGTAAGATGTCTTTACTCATGGGCTGCCCCGCTTTAGTAGTATACTGTTGAGGTGCCCTTTGGCAACCCGTATGGGATAACTCACCACTAGCTCAAACCTCAAAGATCAGTTCATGCGTTGATCCCTCTGGCTTCTAGCATACTCTAATTGCTCTTATAACTACGAGCAACCTATTCTTCAACAAGAAGAATAATAGAACTTAGATTTGTTGGGTCATTTGGTTTTAGTACTAAATTATTTCAATCTACCAATAGTAAAAACAATTCCCTAGAATTATACCGGGGTCTAGACAATAAAATGAATATATATATATATATATATATATATATATATATATATATATATATATATATATATATATATATAGTGGAAATGCAACTTGGAGCCTATTGGTATTGGTACAAATTTATTTCAACTCACCATAAAGAAGAACGATCCTCTAAAGTTATATTGGGGTCTAAAAATAAAAACAAAAATAAACATAGAGATATTGTGCTAAAAATGAAATAAGGGGTTATTTGGTGTTGCTACTATGTCTTTCAACTCAAAGTAAATTTGATAGTAAGATTCTTTGAAGTTATACATGCGTCTAGAATAAAGAATTTGAAAAAACATATAGACGTTGTGAAGATACAAATGGGGTTGTTTGATGCTTGTACCACTTTATGTCAACTCACCATAAATTAGGGTGAACGACTAGAACTATATAGTGGTCTAGGGGGTAAAATAGAAAAGAAAAGACATGTATAATGTAGAACTGCAATTTGGGGCCATTTGATGTTGGTATTAATGTATTTCAACTCACAACAAGTTAAACAATTTGTCTAGAATTATATCAAAGTGTAAAACAAAAAATGAAAATATCCGGGGGAGACACTCGCAAAATCTTTAAAACGACGTGAGATAAAAGATTATGGTGTTCCGACATGAAAGTAAAGTAGAAGCCAAATGGATCGCGCTTTGAGACTAGCACCAAAATGGGCCCCACATGGCAGGTCAATTAACGTCTAGGGGGTTTAGGACAGCTTTCCGTGTAGAGCTTGAACCAACAGACTGATGTAATGCAAAGCATCTTTGCCCAAAATTCAAGGTCCTTCATTAATACTTCTACCATGTGGCATTACACATTTAGTGTAGTAGGCCCTTCTGGATAGAGTTTCAGCTATTACCGGTATTGTGAACAAAAAATGCAAGACCAAAACACCTGCAAATCAACATGAATGACTATTAATGCATCAACTTTACCCTCGATTCTAACCCCCCCCCCTCGACGTTAATGCAAGAGGACAAAAATTGCCCCCTATTTTGTGCATGTTGGGGCCCACCTTAAAAAATAACCCCGTCTTCCAAGAGTTTAAAATTCCCGAGGAGGTCTTGGAAGACAATTTTGAAGCCATGGGTTCCAAATTTGCAAAAAAAATTGCCAAAAAACGACTGTAGGGTGCCCAAAATGAAAATTTCAAAAAATAGGGCCCATGGGTGAACAGTGCTTGCATTAACGTCAAGGGGGGATTTTGAGTCGGGCCGTGGGGGCAACCTTCCTATTGATATGACGTCACACAAGCATGTTCATGCTCTACATGGAAAGCCGTCCTTAGGACCTCTTTACACTAGAGGCGAGAAGCCGTGAAGAGTGAAATTTCTGCCAATGGGAGGCCTAAAAACCGAGAAGACCAAAGAATGTCACTTTACACCCGAAATTTTCAGTCCAAGGGACGGAAGGAGGAGAAAATGACATGGACAACACTTTTGTCCTTCGTGGCAAGAAAAGTGGACATTTTTCAAAGCCCCTGGATTTTGCGTCAAGCCCAACTCAAGAGGTGGGTCTAACGCAAAATCCGGGGGGCCGTTCGGCCAAAATTCTCACAACCAATCATTTTTTATGTTTTAAGAAATATGTAAGAACTTTATTTTTAAAAATCGGCACTTTATTTTGTGGCCCCTTCTCACTTTACACTATATCCAAAGGCCGTCAAGTTCAAAGGTTGGCTTCTCGAGGATGAGCCATGGCCCTTGTGAGGTTTTCTCCACGGCTTCTCGCCTGTAGTGTAAAGAGGGCCTTAGAAAGGGATGGCGTACCTGACTGTGGTTAAAATAACTCATAATTATTCTTGACCTTTTATGGACACGCATCTGCCTCAGTTCACATCAGGAATTTCAGACCCCACTGATTCTGCACTGATTCAGTGCGATTTCCGATATTTCAAGGGTTCGTACGATTTTCGCACTGATTCCGCATCGTTGCGTCATTCATCGCAACTACACTGATATGACACGATGTTCGTACAAGCGGATATAGTACTGATTCGACACGATTGATACATCCATTGAAAACGTATGAATTCAACACTCTTTATAGTCGTCAAATGTCGTGTTTTAATCGTCTTTAAAACTACACTGATTCAGTGCGTTTTTCGTGCGACATCATCTTTTCCATATCTAGATTTTCTTTTCTTTTTATATCTAAATTTGATCAAAATAATATTATTAAAAAATATAAAATAAAATAAAATATAAAATAATTACTTTCCTCACTACCCACTTCAATTACACGGAAATTGCCCACACATGCGGTGGGGCCCACCATAGCTTTGGCTTCCCAAGCTCTATATCGCCAACGGTGGGATTTGAACTCTCAACCTTCCGGTTGCCAATCAAGTTCCCAACCACCAAACCACCTCAAACTCTTCATGCATAGAATGGAACTCTTTTGGTAATTATCGAACTTCTTTTTTCAGCGGACTTTGAATGTTTTTAACTATGTGAAAAAAACTTTTTTTCCAAATTTTTTTTTGCACTAGATTATGCAGGACATTTTCTATATCTAGGATTTTTTTCATAATTTTTTGAATTTTTTAAATTTTTGCCAAAATCGTGATGGCACATCAGGGATTCAGGGCTGTGAGCTGTTTTTTTTTTTCCAGCGGACTTTGAATGTTTTTAACTATGTGAAAAAAACTTTTTTTCCAAATTTTTTTTTTGCACTAGATTATGGAGGACGTTTTCTATATCTAGGATTTTTTTCATAATTTTTTGAATTTTTTAAATTTTTGCCAAAATCGTGATGGCAGATCAGGGATTCAGGGCTGTGAGCTGTTTTTTTTTTCCAGCGGACTTTGAATGTTTTTAACTATGTGAAAAAAAAAAAATTTCCAATATTTTTTTTTGCACTAGATTATGCAGGACGTTTTCTATATCTAGGATTTTTTTCATAATATTTTGAATTTATTTATTTATTGCCAAAATCGTGGTGGTTGTGAGCTATTTTTTTTTGCTCCTATGATGAAAAGTACAATGATAACCAATAATACCAAATTTGAATTCTAAAAATATAAAATGTTATTTCTTTGAAATTTTAATGTGTATAGCTTCTAAACTCTATAAATGTAGATCTAAAAATGTTTTGGGAAATTAAACCGGAAGTATAATTTAAAGAAGATTCTTGGAATATTCCAACATATTCCAAAATATTCCAAAATAATATAAATTATTTTGAAATATTCCAAAAGATTCCAAAAGATTCCAAAAAATATATTAAAATATTGTACACGGATGTCGTACGACAATGATTTGCATTATAATAGATACTGAAATCGCACGAATATAGTAAATGGCATTAATATGATACGTATACGATACTGAATCCGCATTAACTAAAACCGCATGTTATCCGTGTCTTATCAGTCATGTGAAGTAGATACACGATTAACGCACGGATTCCGTCAAGCACGACTTCCGTGCGGAAACAATACTCTTTTGATAATCACGGAAAAGACACTGCATCGACATCTTAGTAATGCATGTCACTTCCGTACTGTAACGACACTTCTAAATGCACGTATGACGTGCGGAATCAGTGTTTTACGATAAACGCACTGAATCAGTGCAGAATCAGTGGGGTCGGAAATTCCTGATGTAGAGGTTAACCCATATAATTCTGCACTGTTTTTAACAAGAGCCAGACTGCCAAGATGAATCCAAACTCGGAGACTTCAATTGTGCAGAAAATGACTTGGACCTAACTTTTTGGGTAAAATATAGCCAGATTGCACCAGGAAAAAAAAATAAAAAAATCTGACTAAAAAATGGCCAAAAACCATGAAGTTTGTTGCCAGCAAATTTCAAATTAAAAGCATGAAATTTTCAAATTTTGGATGAAGATAACAAAAAATTATGGACATATAATATTTTCTATCCAACATGTGGATGAATGTTAAATATGGAGCACTACACACATTATCCCATTTAGTGAGGGGGAGTTTATAGTGCATGTGGGAAATTACTGAAGGTGATACAAAATATCATTACTCCCTCTGTTCCATAAAAGACCATGAAAACCACTATGCAACAAAGTAGTTTTCACGATCTTTTTATGGGACACAAAAAGTATGATGTAAAATTAGCATGATATGAAGATTTCAACCACTCAGTAGAAATTTCAGCCCTCACTAATTTTGAGATTTGGAAAATTAGTACCGTACCAGGAAGGCAGGGTCGGCAGAAAATAATTCCCCAAAAAAATGCCGAAAAAATAAATAAATTTATCAAGTATTTAGTCGAAATCAACAAAAATGAAGTCAACAAAAATCATAGACAAAAAACAAAAGAAAACGTTTAGCCGCTAGTAAAATTCAATATTAGTTATTAATAGCCGAATTTTTAATATTTTTTTTTGAAAGTGCAGACCTCCACTTTTTGAACTTTTATTAATTATTTGACACAAAAGTGCCGACCCTGCCTTCCTGGTACGGTACGTGCTTCGAGAATTAGTACCACATGCACTAAATGGGATAATCAGTGTACTATAACATTTTATATCGCACCTTTGCCACTTCATGAAAAAAATGCCCTGATCCCCAGTCTTCCAAGTTCAAAGAAGGGTTGACCAAGTGTACTTTGAAGCTTCTAGACATAGTTGACTTTGACATGCTTTAAATTATTGGATTTCTCCCAAACCCTTGTGACATCAATCAAGGATTTGGTTGAGAGCTGTCAGTGTGTAGGATGGGTGTCACCTTGCATGAACATCACATTCTCACATTCCTTGTTTTGTGGATGGTTTGTCTTGTAAAAGCAAATGTGGTGTGGAAAGTAAGAGATTTGATGTTCATGTCATCATGTATGACCGTGTTTCATGTGAAGTCCTGCAGTGGGGAGCTAGTTAAAAATACAATATTTGGACGGCACTACAAGTCAACAGAACATGCCCACTGCCTTTCCTTCATGCACTCTGCTCATCACCTTTAGCCTCCACCTGTCTACTTAGCTACTGATTTAGTACTGATGGGTATGGAATGTTCCACACCTTTTACTGTAGAATCAAGGAGGGCATGCTACTGAGGGCCGCTTTACACTACGGTGGAAAAGTCCATCGGTCATGAATTTTAGGAGAATTTTGAAATATGATTGGGCGAGAGTGACACTCTTGTCCAGTAGTGGTTTACACTATCGTCAAGAGTCCTCCGGTGGAGAACTTTGTACATGGATGAAAAAATGACATGGCTGCTATCGTAGCGACACTTGTGCAATGGGAGTTCTCCGGAGGTCAAGTTTTTTGAACGACCTCAAAACTTTGGACAAGAAACTTGACCTCTGGAGAACTTCAACTTGATTAAAATTATATTTTTGTGAACAAATTTGAATCGTACAATTAAGAGCTTCACTATTGAGATGGATATGGATTGTGCCACAAATTCGCATGGACATTCAATATGGGGCTCAGATTTATATTGAATGTCCACAGATGGGCATGGGCATTCAATAAATTTTGTTTTTATTTGAGAGCTAATTTCAAGTTTTTATTTATTTTAATACAAATTATTTTTACAATATATTTTATTAAAAAAAAAGCAAATATGAATAAATAAATAGTTATGTTAATTGAGATGTGTTTATTAATGCTTATCGAGTTTTGGATTATCAAACACATTCTATAGATATTTTTAATTTTTTAATTTTTTTACCACACGGATTGGAAGATTATAGCAATTGAAGTGAAGGGAATTGTTTTTTTGGACCCTTCTTTACAAGGTCAGTCCACTTTGATTCTCCAAAGGATGAAATATTTGCACTACAAACAATTAATTTCTTTAAAAATCTTTAAGAAAATAATGTTAGCTACTTGTTTACCTTAATTTAGATGTATTATAGAGGTGGAACATTTTCAAAAAATTCTTGTCATGAAAGAAGTTCCAAAACATGGCCAAACTCATTTTATTTTTTGATCAATACAATTTTTTCAAATTTCAATACAATGGTCATTTAGGGGGTAAGGTTTCTACTATGGCCGGCTATGACCATTTTGTGAAGTTGTCCGGTGGACTTCTCCTCTTGGTGAAGTTGTTCAATACACTTCTCCTCTAGGTGGTTACACTATGGCCAGTCAAGACTTCTTAAGGCATTTTTTAATTGTCCTTTCATCTTCTCCGGCATACCATCCCTAACTTCAAATAACCATGTCTTGGGCTGAAATTATTGACCGACCGGTGCACTTCTCCACCGTAGTGTAAAGCGGCCCTGAATGTTATGAAAAACACTTTCACCCCATTCTTTCAACGTGAGTGTATCTCACATGTTTCATGCTACACTAAGTATTGCAATTACCGTGAGTCACAAAATTATTGTGAGACTTCTCACTGATCCTCAATTAGTGTGAGAATTTACACAATCGACACTACTCACTGTGAGAGTTCTCAATTATTGTGAGTCACACTTTGTTCTAATGCGGTCACAAGTATTACTGTGAGAATATTGAACTACTGTGACTCTCAATAATGGCAATAATCGGCGTAATGCCACACAATCTAGTTGAAATGGATGGAGTAAATACATATTTTTGTGACCTTGGAACAAGAAAATGAGCTCAAGGTTACAGGTGGTATTTGATTAAACATATTTTTTTTTACCATTCAAGGAATGGAGTTTGTAGACATTATGTTTATGAACATCAAGAACTTTTAGTTTGAAATGGAACAAGAATTTAATTGTAAAAATTCAACATCACTATTTTTATACAAAACAAGTAAAAGCCATCATAGCATGTTTACTTTCAAGCTTCTGTTGCTTAATGTCGTTTCTATCGTGTGTGGCCTAGCCGCCTTCAGAAGGCAACTGTACGTTCTACCCACATTTTAGCTTAACGAACTAAGATTCTACATTTTCTTGGACCAACCGGTTTTCTGAAACATTCTCTAAGCCAGCCCTTAAAAAAATAGGGGAAATTCTCGAATTTCCCCTTGAAATGATCAACTTGTTTTCCTAAAATTTTGAACTTGATTAGGGAATTCTGAATTTCAACCGACTAATCTATAACTAAAGGTCGGTTCTTCCCGGACATTGGTTCTACCAAAGAGTGATGTCTAGAATGAAGGAACAATTAACTTCCCATTGATCCCTGGTAATTTGCAATGGATTCTCCTCCCTCATGATCTCCAATTTTAGCAGCAAAATTCAAATTCCTTAGACTTACATAAACGAGCCCATGTTGAACAAGGTGGGCATTGAGAAAGGTGAACTAATGATATGCACCAAGGTAAACCACTCAATTTGTGGCACCATGTTCAAATTTTGTTTTTAAAATAACTTTATCAAGATTATGAAGACTGTAAATAAGAGATGTATTGCAACTTGGATATATTTCTAATTCTCATGATTTCAACCAATTTGTAGATTCCTATAATTAGCAAGTTCATTTAGTCTCATGAAGCCATGCTTTATATAGTACATAAGTCCATTCTATAGGAAATTTTAGTTTGCGCATATTGACGCAATTTGTATTCCAATATTATATATATATATATATATATATATATATATATATATATATATATATATATATATATATAAAATTGGATTTTAAAAAAAACCCAACAACCATTTTTTTGATTGAGTAGTTCTTTAGGGATTAGTACCAGGATCTCAGAAAAAAACTCAAATGTGCCATAGTTTTTTTTTTTTTTTTTAAACTTTTCAACTCTTCATTAAAAAGATTATGTTATGCATCATGAATAGAAATCATTTATATAGTCAAATTCAAAAAATATTTATGAATATTTGTCAAATCAATTGGCCAATGGGTAATTGCATGGTACGGTGTACCATTTCAGTGACCAAAAGAATGTGCATGCAATGCTCGTTCTGCATTTTTGTCAAAATCACTCTTTGTCAAAACATATTAAAACTCATTGGCAATGTTTTGTACTAATGTTTTTTGACAAATGGTGAAATTGATGTATATAAAATCTAATGATACATTATTTATTTGTCTAAAGGCTTTGTATTAAGAAATACAAATTTTTGAAAAGTACTCTTTTAAACAAAAAAACACTATGAATATGATGAAAGTTCAATGATGAATAAGGGTATGATTTATTTATTTATTTTTGCAGATTAAACTCAAAGCCAATATGTAATATCTTATATAGATTACTATGATGATTTTAAACTTATTCAAATCTTCTTTCATATGCTTAAAATGCCAAAATGCTAAAAGATGTATACCTATATTAAATAAAACCACAATATAGAAAATATTCCTAAACCAAAAATTGCAGAAAGAAGTAAAATAAGTGAAATTCTATGTGCACAAGAAGTTTGAAGTTTAAATTTCAAAAACAACATTACATACGATGTGCATTTGTCAAAAACAATGCATTGTGACAACATCAAAATGCACATGGTTCTTTAATCTAGCAACTTATTTCTTAAAATTGAACATCATAATTATCGGTATTTTACGGCATGAATATTACTTACTTTTCATAGTCCTGTAGGTTTCTTTCTAGTCAATAATTTGACCCTTATTCATCATACCCTATACATGATGAAAGTTCAATGATGAATAAGGATATTGAGCATGAAAGGTAAAAAAAAAAGGCTCAAAAACTACAAACGTGGCCGAAAAGGAGCGACACCGTAGTGTGCAACTATAGTGGATGACCCATAAACCAACACTTTAAACTTTTCATGCAAATCTAATACTAGTCTAGATTTCAAAGCTTTCAATGAACACCTGCTAGAGATATTGTTGGTTTATAGCACACGTCAGTTATTGGGTCATCTACCTTACCCCAACGTACAACACCCCCAACGGCCCAACGTAATTGAATCGCTCTGCATTAACCCTTAAAGGGCTGATGGGGATAGTAGATACGTTTGCGTATATTTGACATTTGTTGTAAATAGAAAGCTCCAAATTGAGACCCCAATATCTCATTGAAATCATGTCGACGTGAATTTTAATTTCATTTTTGACCTTAAACCCATAGGAGGTGTGGAACCATGCTAAATACAATGAAATACTCCTGTATAATACTGGTTGGAAAGGGCTCTCTGGACCTTTAAGGGTTAAATTAAAAAATGTGCGAGCTGTGTCAACTATTGTGCCACACTCATACTGCCATGTACTGTACATGTTGTAAAACTGTACTTCAACTCATGTTCAAAAGATTTTGATTTGATCGCATTCAAGTACCACCTGGCTGCCGTATTGCACAAGTTGACTCCATGAACAGAGAACATACTGTATGATCTCACTAATCTCAGTCACAATTTTATTCCAAATTCCAGATACTGTACTTTACCTTTTTCTGCACGCATCTGCATCCTTTATTCACTCCAGGGTTCAGGCATATAAAAAAGATTCTCAACTTGTGCATTGTCAGTATTTAACAGTGTCAGCCAATCGATTCCCTGACAACTATCAAAGATAATAATAGTAATAGTAATGCTGCTCTAAGAGACCATCTTGAATGGCAATTAGTCTATCTATGTCTCAAGGGGCATGAGTAGCTAGGTCTATCCTTGGTGCCTACTCTCACAGGTAGACTCTATAGCTGGGACTAGTATCCAACTGCTGGCCGGAACAAAATGGTTTTCAATGCTGTTAAGTACGTAACCCTTTCTGGTATTGAATACTGCGACTGGTGACCCTGAATTGTGTCATTGTACATGTGCATTGGCAGAGATAGATACGGATAGAAAATAATGAATATGGAGCTGCAGCCGAAGTATCACTTTGTGTTGGTGCATGGAGCCAGTCACGGTGCCTGGTGTTGGTACAAGCTCATCGACCGCCTGCAGAAAGGAGGCCACCAGGTCACGGCCTTGGATTTGGCAGGTGCCGGCCAACACCCCGCTGACCCCAACACCATCGCCACGTGCGATCAGTATAACCAACCGTTCACAGACTTCTTCGAATCCCTCCCCAAGGATGACCCCTCTAAGGTACGTACTACTTTGAAAATATTTGTTCAAAATATGTCAGTGACAAAAGTTTGTTCAAAACTTTGCAGATTATCTAGTTTGGTGAATGGATTTACAGTCGCATCTAGAATTATATATGTCTTGCATGTATGGTCCACTTTCTGCAAGTTTGATCAATCGGGATGGTCATAATGGCAGGTTTCAGAGCACCAAAATTGTGATATTTAAGTGCACAATGCTCTGAAAACTAGGACTGCAAGTTTGATCAATCGGAATGGTCATAATGGCAGGTTTCCGAGCGCCAAAACTGTGATATTTAAGTGCACAAAGCTCTAATAAAAACTAGGACTGGTTTTAATAGATATGAGTTTCTTGGAAAAGTGTCACCGTTTTAATGAGTAAATATATGGTGACCCTTCTTTAATGCAGCTAGTTAGCCTTTGTGATGATGTAGGTGGTATTGATAGAGCACAGCCTAGTTTGGTGCTTTAATGCATCACGTCTAGAATGTACCGTGGTCCACTTCTACAAGTCAGGATCATTGTATTTGTTCAAATAGTGTGTGTATGTTTCAGAGTGCCAAAATTGCAACATTCAAGTGCACGAAGCTCTGAAAACTAGAACTGGTATAGATCTGAGGTTTCAGGCAAAAGTGTCTATAAATGTATGTTTTGCCATTTTAGTGAAGAATATGGCAATTGTAGCCGTTTTCGCTCTAACTTTATGATGCCTGCAGGTGGTGATGATAGGTCACAGTTTGGCAGGGTTGAGCTGCATGCTACTGATGGAGCAATTCTCGCACAAAATCGGCTTGGTGATCCATGTTGCAGCTTGCATCACACCCAATGGAGCATCTGTGATGGATAGTGGCAAGCTGACTGAATTGGTATTGCAATGACCCTCGTTTAATTTCTGCAACTCAATGCTTGTAGGTCATAAGTTATTGACTTTCTGCAGGCTTTAATTGTTTAAGGTTAGGTAACTCAAATCTGGAGCCTTGTTGTGGAAAATATTGGCAACTTTACGGGGTACATTCCTGGATCCCGTATGTTGAGCACGACGTAGTTTTCCACAGAGGTATAGATTTGAGTTCCGTGGCATAATCTTACAATCTTGAATGATCTGATGGTGAAGTAAACAAATCATAGAAACTCAGGTGTCAACATAGAACCAAAAAGAGATGGCTTGTAATCTAGCTCCTCTTCTTAAATGATTGTTGGCCACCTGATGATCATACCCTAGTAAAAGCACTAGTAGAAATCATGACCGCATATACTGGAGAAAAGACTCATGAGAAGACCCCACATGACGAACTAGATCTATTGTGAGTCTTTTTGGGCACACTTCTCTGATCTATGAGGTCATTGTTTCTACTAGTGAAAGTTGATCTTTGAACACTTGAAAATAATGTCAAAGAATGATGTCCAAAGTCACTATTGACAATATTGCTTGGTGCCCAAAGACCACCCTTTCCATTGGTGATGAGGTCATTAAGAAAGCATGCATACCGTACCTCACTTTCCGATTCGGAACTTTGAGTGCCGAAAGATAGAAGATTCACTTGAGTCTCAACCAATGTGGAAACGAGACATGACTGAAATTTTTGAATCATTTTTTGCTGAACCAGAAAGTGAGGTACGATATTTTGTGACTTTTAATTTTGGGTTGCGTGTCAAAACAGGGCAGCGACCATAAAGTGGGTGATTGAATACTTAGGGGTTAAGTGAAATACCCGGCTGGAACTTAAGCATTGAAGATCAGAGAGTGTCCTAACTTTGACACAAAAAACAAACTCTGTCAGTTACATTGAAAGGGTGATTGCATGTAATTTTGCAAATTGGTCTTGATCACTTGGGAGTTATTTGTTGTCATGGACAGATATTCCACCGCAAAACTTCCCCTGGTGCAACCCTGCAATACACTTTTGGCGCAGGAGCCGAAAAACCCCCAACGTCTTTCATCGTCGCCAAATCTCACTTGAAAGAAGTTTATTATTCAGATTGGGAATCAGAGGTAATAAAAGACCATTGTTGTTTTTTTGGATACCTGACTGCTTTAGAGTTTAGGATTATCAATTTTACTTTTTTTTCAAATCAGAACCAGGCTGGTCTGTGTGTCCAACAAATGTCCAAATTCTCCACTTGTATATAGAAACAACGTTCTTTCCATGTTCAAACAACATTTCAGTTATTTATTATTTATATTTTATAATTTTATAAATTTTAAAAGCTTTTCAATAGAAGGTTTGCACTGGTGACTCCTAATATTGAACATATCGGTATGCATGTAATTACGAATTCATAAGTAAAAAAATGTCTCATATAAAATAGTCTAGTATATATATCAAGGATCAGCATTCATACCAACATTGTACACGGAGTGCTTAGGATAAGGGGTAACAATATAGGGATCACAAAATGACAGTAATAATCATATGTCACAAATAGGGTTCCTTGTGTTGAAATGTAAACTACTGACACAAGTAGGGTACTTTTAAATTGTAAACTAGCCGAGTTTTGGTGTGCCACAATTTAAAAGTAATACGATGGTTTATTTAACCACTAAAGGATAAAGAAGCCCAAATTGAACCTCATGTTTTTTAGCAGTTTTGAGTAAGTCCTATGTGGATTTCCTTTTGATCAAATTTATATATTTTTCGACCAACACATGTAATGTTCTTCACTGCTTTTGATGACATAAAATTAGGCCCCATCCGAATTATATTTTATAACAACATAATTGATTGAATTTTTCATTTTAAAACCCATGAATTCTTGGTCTTTAAGTGGGTTAAGCGACTGACTTCACTGGTTTACGTAACTAAGTCTTTAACGGTTTGAACTTGTAGATGTCACAGGATAATATTATAATTGATTACATCTAGGTCACCACTCTGTTTCATGTGCGATGGATTTTTTTTATTGAATAAGTTTCAAGGGTGATATATTTTTTCATGTGCAGGATGTTGTGCTTGCATCAATTCTGGGGAGGCCATTTCCCATGCAGATGATGGCATTGCCTATCACAACCACTGAGGAGAAGTATGGACAGGTGCCAGCAGTGTACATCAAATACCTCCAAGACCTCACAATGCCTATTCCAGCTCAGCATTGGATTTCCGAGAATCTCGGTCCATTCAAAGAAGTTGTAGAAATCAATGGGGGCCACTTCGACTTTCACGTAAAAGTTGACGATTTCACACAACTTGTCTACAGACTCACTGAGAGCTACTTTGTAAACTAGCCGAGTTTTGGTGTGTTAGCCCCATATGACTATGATAATAATAATAATCTGAGCCTATTGTAAGGAGTCATGGGAATTCTAATTTAGAGAAAGTCTGAACCCTCTTCAGGCCTCACAATGTTAGTACCAGCAATGCTAAATATTTAGGTCTGAAGAGCGTAGGTTTTTCTCATAGATTTGTCATCTTTCGTGATTTCTTACAAAGCTCCAAGTCCAAGAGTTGAACATTAATCCCTAAATGTCCTCACCCCTGGCCAGATTGGGAAGTTTTGCAAAGATGTATTATAAAATGCAACAAAGAGGGGTATTTGAACTTGATGTATGAATGAATAAAAGTTGGACATTATGAATTTTAGATTCTATCCATCGGTTGCTATCACCAATATTTTTCTATAAAATTTGAAACTTAGAATTCAAGATTGTTTTGTAATTTGATTACAAACAAGGTATTGACAATTTGTGGATGAAATATGTTGTGATGGGTTGAAATGTGATGGGTTCATTTGTGGATGAAATATGTTGTGATGGGTTGAAATGTGATGGGTTCATTTGTGGATGAAATATGTTGTGATGGGATGAAAACCACCACACCTAGAATTATGAATTTTATGTTGGACATTATGAATTCTAGGTGTGGTGGTTTTTGGAGATTTTTTGGTTGCTTAATTTTATGAGTTGACTTTATTCAAGAGCACCATTAGACTAACATCTTCAAAAAATTTGGTGAAATACTACAATATGAAGAGAGGCATAAAAGTTTCACAAATCATCCCCTTACGAATTGGATCACTCATGCATGAAGCTAACTTCCCATAAAAAATTTGGTAAAAAAGTCACATTGCAAAATGTGCATGACAAATGAGAGAACAAAGTTTGCTTTTGTACATTACCAGTATGCAAAATATGCATGGTTAGGCAGTTAGAGGTCAAAAGAGCCATGTCTCCCAAGTAGTGATTTTTTGTTGCTAATTTTAGCCAAATTGCTACATAAAATTTGGAGTGGCTAATTGATACAAAGGGTTTTTGAAAATAAAAAAGTTACAATGTTCAGATTTCCTACATAGAGTCAAGATATGTAGCCTCTTTAAACCTAAGTATCACCTAAGTACTGTCTAAATAATACCTAGGTAGCACATGTGTATTATCCTAATATATATTACCTATATATTAATATGAAAAGGAGCATGCAAAGAGTCTCGTTGCCTTCAAGCCATGACGGAAAAGTAGCAAAATGCCAAATTGTCTCCTAAAAATTAAAAACAATTCTTAATTTCAAATGAAAACAGTCTCAACTAAGAAAATTAGGGAGCAATCTTCTACTTTCTAGTCCACTTTACCATTATTCAAAATTGTTATCCAATGGCCCTTTGTCCGGTGGGCACTAGGTCATTAACATTACGAACAGACACTTTATTCACGCCGGCCTTGAAAGAGGCTGGAGTTTCTATCTATCTATCTTCAAAATTGTTAAAATTGCGTTTTTTTACAACACTTTAAAGCTCAAAACCCTAAAATTCCAAAATAACTGTAGAAAACGTTTTTTTTTAAAATTCTTTTTATGCAAGCTCAAAAAGCATGCCACCTACAGTTTGTTGTTCATCACTATTAATTACATTTTCCCTAAAAAAAATCCATACTATTTTAAGCATTTAAAAAATTACTATGGTGTCTACAAAGAAAAAGCTTTGAAAAACATTATAAATTTATTTTAATTACATGATTATGAATAAAACAGGGTAATTTGGGGGGGAGGGGGATTTAGAGAAATTCCTCTAAACTTCTTGTATGGCAGCATTGAGCAACATGCTGAAGTAAGTGCAAATCATTGACTTGCAAGCCTACAACCGTAATATAGTCGTTCTTCAAGAGGATGCTTGCTTGCTTTGAACCACTGTTTGGGAAGAACCGGAGGTTAGTTACAAGTCAGCCGGTTGAATTTTTGAAATAACTGGTTGAATCTCAAGAATAGAGGCAAAAAATTGAACTAAATGACTAAAAAATAATTATATTTAGTATTTATAAAAGAAATATATGGGATATATTCTCAAAAAATTGGTTGGTTTGGTAAAATAAAGGAAATCGACCGGTTGGCTCAAAAAATATTCCAAACACTACTTTGAACTTTTGCTATCACGCGGTCACTATGGTAACTATATCTAAAAGAGACCTTTTCCTTTAATTACTACTAGCTGAATATTCCATAATAAGTAGATTTTGACATCCTACTATTGATGAGAATGTGCACAATCTGAACATCAGAGTTTAGGGTCGCTTTATGGTCAACCTATAGTCAGCACTTTGAAAATTCGTAACTTATTCATAGGATGTCCAAATAATGCGTGCTAAAGTGCGTAGGATTCCTTTTGAACTTGCTATTAAGACACCAAAAGTATTTTTTGTTTTGTGTGTGTAAATAGACTCATTTGGTAAGGGGGACGCTTTAAAGTATAGTTACCTTACGATAAATGTAACGTTCTTTGCTTGCACACGGCGTCTAGCAAAGGTGGCGACATTTTTTGTTTACAGTGACTTAAGTAGTTGGACACTATATGAATTGATCTCATGAATTGAAAAATTGGAATCATGAAGTAAAATTTGGACATATTGTTATACAAGAGGAATTCTACGCTCATGTTTAATTTCACTTAGAATCATGGACTATATTTAAACCTATTATTATCTGAATGAAATTTCTATATAAAAAAACACTTTTTGTGAAAAGTCAAAATGTCTCATTTTCTTTGATAGGAAGAATGTACATCTTGACTAGAATCACATGTTACAAGTTTCATAAATTTTGGATTTTTATTGGTTAAAATCTTACTGATTGAAATTTGACCTCAAAATTTTGAAGTTTGAATTTTTCACTCTTAAAGTTGCAATAAAATGTGTTTTTAATATTTATATAGTTATTTTATGTTATTATGAATAATTTTGATTTTTTTGCAATTATAGAGTGAGAAATAAAAATGTCAAAATTTTGATGTTAAATTTTAATCAATAAAGTTTTAACCAATAAAAATCCAAAATTTATGAAACTTGTAACATGTGATTCTAGTCAAGATGTACATTCTTCCTATAAAAAAATCAGACATTTTGATTTTTCACAAAAAAAAAAATTCCTTAGAAATTCCATTCAAATAATAATAGGTCTACGTAGAGTCCGTTCTAAGTGAAACTAAACATAAGCGTAGAATCCCTTTTATACAACAACATATCTACAATTTACTTTATGATGCCAATTTCTCAATTTATGAGAGCAATTCATATGGTGTCCAACTACTTAACCCCTAAACGTCCAACCATCCAAAAAGTAGACAATGTACAGAATCAAACACAAATTTTTCATCTGTCATTGACTTTTTGTAGTGTGGATTTTTTACTATATATTTTATGAGGAGTTAGCTTTATAAATTTTATGGGAAGTTAGCTTCATGCATGTGTGATCCGATTAGAAAGGGGTTGATTTGTGAGACTTTTATGCCTCATTTCATATTGCAGTGTTTCACCAAAAAAATTGAAGATTTTAGTCTAGAAGTGCTCTTGAAAAAGTCAACTCATAAAATTAAGCAACCAAAAAACTTTAATAAACACTATACTTAAAGTATTACATTTCAACCCATCACTAAAAATTTCATCCACAAATTGTCAATATCTAATTTGTAATCAAATCACAAAATATATTTGAATTTTAAGTTTTAAATTTTATAGAAAAATATTGGTGATAGCAATCGCAAATCTAACCGTATAGATAGAATCTAAAATTCATAATGTACAATTTTTACTCATACATCAAGTTCAAAACATCCCTATGGGTTGCATTTTATGGTGCATCTTTACAAAACTGCCAAATTTGGTGAGGAGTGAGGACGTTTAGGGATTAACCCCTAAAGGACCGGGGGGGGGGGGGGGTTTGTTGAACTTAGCTCTTGTTTTCTTGACTAGCTCTTGTAGCAAGCTCAATTCCTTATTGGTGTGGGGTAATTTTGACGATCAGCACCGTTGAAATTAAAGAAGACTTACGTAGTTTTTTTATGAAAAAAAGATCAACAAAATTGCATAATTTTTGAGAAAATGTCACCGTTGAGAAGATTGATGGAACTTGTTTGGGGTATTTTGTACACATGCTGAAATCGGATTGTCCAAAAATGCTCCAAAAATTCTGAAACTTTACTTTGAGTAGAAATCATCATTTTGAACATGTGCAAAAAATTTCAAGTAATTTGGAGATGTGAAAAGGAAGATATGAGGGTCTGAAGTGACACCTAGATATCCTCCGTGCAACTCAAAAAAATCACCAAAAATTGCTCACTTGATGAATTTCCGATCAAGAAGTACCTACAGATTCGGCTCTCAAAAAGAGCCAGGGTCTCTTTGTTGCTCATCCTACAATTCAAAGCCCAAGAACCCGAATTTCCTCACTTTCTAGTTCCAAAAGCCATGTGGGGGCCTTATGGTCCTTTAGGGGTTAACCCCTAACTGTTCTCACCCTTTTCAGATTTGGCAGTTTTGCAAAGATGCATTATAAAATGCAACTAAGAGGATATTTTCAACTTGATGAATGAATAAAAGTTGTACATTATGCATTTTAGATTCTATCAATACGGTTAGATTTGCGATTGCTATCACCAATATTTGTGTATTAAATTTCAAACTTAAAATTTAACACTCTTTTGCAATATGATTACGAATAAGATATTGACAATCTAATAATGAAATTTGTTGTGATGGGTTGAAATGTAATACTCTAAGTGTAGTGATTTTTGGAGATTTTTTGGTTCTTAATTTTAGTAGTTGACTTTTTCAAGAGCACTTTTAGACTAAAATCTTTGAAATTTTGGGTGGAACACTACAAGATGAAATGAGGCATAAAAATTTCACAAATCATTCTAATCGGATCACACATACACAAAGCTAATTTCCCATAAAAGTTTCAATAAAAAATCCACACTACAAAAAGTGCATAATAGATGAGAAAACGGATTTCAAATCCGTACATCATGCAAAATATGCATGGTTGGACAGTTAGGGGTTAAGTGAGTCACTTTATATTTTTTGTCCTCCACACTTTGCATTTAATGTCAACTGCGAAAGATAAAACAACTTGGCCATGTATTAATTGGTACTGTGCTATACAGTTGAAATCATGGGGAGGAAGCTAGAGAAGAACTTATTGCATAACATTCAGTAGCCTTCAAGAAGGCTGCCTTCAAGAAAGCTGCCTTCTAATTTCATCCACTTTTATATATGGAGTGACCAGTAATTTGTAATTGAATGAACTATTGAATCAAATATACAATTACAAGACATTGTTGAATTGTGACTGAGTGAGTGCTTTCAATTAGTGTTCACCATAGTTAATTGCTCTTGCTTAATACCACCTGCCCCATAGTTAGTGATGTGATGTGGAATATCCCACATCATTACATTGCGGGGAAGAAATGATGTGGAATATCCCACGTCATTTCATTAGGGGAAGACCACGAGCTTTTTAAGTCTCCTTCCATCCCTCCATTATCACCTTCTTCACGCTCCGGCTCTCGATTCCTAGCTTTCATCATCGGCATTGTTGCTCCACCTCTCGATCAAACCATTTCTTCACTCCCGCATAGCCATTTCTTGTTGCAGGGCGATTCAAAACTGTGTTTTTTCCAAATTGTAAGGTGCAAATCTTGCTTTTCCGTTGTTAGTATGACACAACTAGAATGTTACACTGAAAGCTACCTCAAAAAAGCTACAGTTTTAAAACTAATTAACTAACTACGTATTTGTGAAAAAAAACTACGGTTGCTTTTGAAAAAGAGAAAGCCACCTTTCTGCTACATTTATGAATCTTGAAGCTACGCCTGGACCTAGCATCATATCCGCCACGTTCCCAGAACCTTGATCTTGACCCTTAAAAGGTCCAGAGAGCCCTTTTCAACCAGTATTATACACCAATATTCCATTGTATTTGGCATGGTTCCACACCTTCTATGGGTTTAAGATCAAAAGTGAAGTTAAAATGCACGTCGACATGATTTAATGAACTATTAGGGGTCTCGGTTTAGAACTTTTTTTTTACAACAAATGTCAAATATACGCCAACGTATCTACTATCCCCATCAGCCCTTTAAGGGTTAATCTCCTATGGGGCTCCAGGTATTAGCGTGGTGACATGAGTCAGAATGTGTGCACTTCAAACATTGACACATTGTAGTTGACGACAAGAGCAGTGATAACTCTTTCATTAAAAAAATATGTTTAGAAAATATTGATTACAAGGGCTTCCATCTATAACGTAGAGGCCAATATTTGAACTTGTGAGGAGCTACCTTCAATTCTTCATCACATAGTTCTTGTATCAAAAACATCATGTGATTGTGCATATTCTCACTATCATTAATCATTTACCACGTGCATCCACAATTTGCTAAGTAGTCTCATTTTGAATAGCGTCTCGACTTGGTCTTCTCGCTTCAGATCAGAAAACAAATGAGGCCATATGAAGTCTAAGATGATGTCATTCTCTACATATGGACATAGGTCTTTCTTGTTATCGTCACGGCTATTATTCATCCACGCTTGTCGTTCTCGCCATCGTTCCTTACTCCTTTTCATATCCCTTTGAAAGAGTCGCCAGGACAACCCCGGGGAGGTCACTCCATTGTCAAGTTGAACACCACGTGCGAACAAAGTTTGCTACCCCTATATTATATGCCATAAATAATTTTAAAAATTATGATATTTTTTCTACATATTCGTAACCATTGATAACATCTTTTGTATATTTTTTTGAAATTTTTAGTCATCTTCATTTTTTTTAGTAATTGTTTTAGTTCATTTCTACGTCATTCTAGTTAGAAACGGTATGTTTTATAAAAAAAGAAAGATCATCAAATTTGGTTATCTTTTTTTTACTATGTAATAGATACTGAGTATATCTACTCATGAAAAAAAATTGATAAAATTTTGACCCATTTTGGTGATGCAACTTAGAAAACTTAGATTTATTTTGTTCGCACGTGGTTTTCAACTTGACAATGGAGTGACCTCCCTGGGCAGGACAACTTAGCTTCTTTGAACTTCAACTCTTGCTCTTTCTTGGTCCATAATGCCATTGCCCCTACAGATGATGTCCCTCGTTGGAAATCGACGTACAATGTAAAATCATGTATTACAAAGTAGAGACTGAGGAATGGGTTACACATGTTACTGATACATGAACTAGGAGAAGCAGTATGAGACTAACTTAGAACTGTAATGCAAACTTGCTTTTGAAGCCCATAGTAAACCAAACTTTAAGAGTGACAACTAGTGGCGAGAAGGACTTTGATTTTGGAGGGAAACATTTCACTTAACCCCTAAGCGTCCCGGCGTCCATATTATGGACGTTTTTAGGGGTACAGTCACCTTCGAAGAGCTGTAACTTTTGCAAAACGTGTCCGATTTTGCTCAAATTTTGAAAAAACTCCCCGCATGATGTATGGAATGTGTGGTAAAAATTTCAGATCAATCCGAGATGAATTGAATTTTTGGTGATCATTTGAAAGTAGGTATGTTTTTTTTTTGGACAGTTCTGTGAATTTTGATGGCAGTAACTTCGGGAGCTTGTATCTCCTTCATCCCAAGTCCGTTTTCAATAAAACTTGTTGGGTTGAATTCCCCTTGAAGTCTAAGGTCGAGGCACCTAAAGACGACCAGGTACCTAAAACCGATCAGGCCTAATTTCTAGATTTTGAAAGGGAAGATGTACCTCATTTGTACATTAGAGCATGTGATCGGTTTTGGGTTCTGAAGTACTTTTCACTTTGAAAAATTGTACAAATTTCAATATTGGGAAATAATTCATGGAAAAATTTGTATTCTCCGCGAAAACTAACTTCCAACCCAGGAAAAATATCACCCTATTAATGGCTGGTCCAAAAATAGTGTAGTTAGCTTAAGTGATCGGTTTTAGGTGCCTCGACCTTAGTTATCATGGTAAAATTTTCAGGTCAATCCATGTTGTTATGAATGTTTGGGAGTCATTTTAGTGCACGGGTCTAGTTTGGACACTTTTTGCTTTTTGGTTCAAATGGGTCACTTTTCGGGCTACTTTTTGACATTGCAAGGCCATTTTAGGGCACATTAAAAAAAATTCATGAGGCTTTTATGGTACTAATGTGTTTATATGATGATTTTGAACAACTTTTTAGTTCAACGTTTTTTCATTTGAGTAATTTTGAAAACGAATTTCACCTCTAACTGTGTTGCTAGGAAAATTTCAGCATCCTTTTTTAGCACTAAAACACTATGATCTTGCAATCTATATGGCCAAATGACCCCAAAATTGATCCACATGATCTACAACATGTATGTTACAAGATTGTACGGTTGAGATTTCTATACCTCACTTACATTTAGGCCTATAACTCATCAAAAGCGATGATGATTTTAAGCCCAAAAAAGCTAGGGACCTTTAGGGGTTAAACATCATTCAGGAGATCCTTACGTGTTGCAGATATCCTCAGCCTTTGGAATTCTCATGACCGTTAGTATTACTCCAATCTAGCAACATTTAGCATATATTACCTTCCAGAAGACCGTTACTGAAATTACTTTGATTTGACTCTAAAACCGATTTGACATATATCATTTTGGAATGCAATTACAATACTAATTACTAATAAATAATAATAATAATAATCTAAAAAGAATTCCCTAATCCACAGGGAATTACAAAGATACAAACATGCTTGTGGAGTACGTGAACCACTCATCGTTTTGAATTCAATTTACGCAGCTGATCGTAGGTTATGTCTTCTATTTTCTCCCACGGGATTTTAATTTTAGTTTTATAAACATAAGTGGCAAGAATCACATGATGTATGAATGTATGATCGGAGCACAGATGAACTGGTAGCTTGGGTACTACACCCATTATAGTATTTAGTTTGAACCAAACTAACTATTTTATCAAGGCTATAGATTTTAACGCAAGGAAATTTTTTACTAAGATTGAAGATTTTGGTACTAGTCATGTAGGAGAAGATTTATAAACATACTTGGTAAAAGTATTCATTCCACGTAAAAATTTAGTCATTATAAAACAATTAGTGCACCTTAAACTAAATACTATAACGGGTGTAGTTCATGAGAAAAGTAAATATCACTTGGGTGACTAATGTCACTAACCCCAAAAATAATGGTTAGTGACATTAGTGAAACAAGTGATATTTACTTTAAAAGTAAAATGCCTATTACATATTTTTAAACTAAAATACCTAAACATGGGAAGTTAGCTTCATGCATGTATGAACCAATTAGAAAGGGGATGATTTGTGAAAAAATTATGTCTCATTTGATGTTGAAGTGATTCACCAAAATTTTGTAAGATCTTAGTTCAAAAGTGTTCTTGAAAAAACCAACTCATAAAATTAAGCAAATCAAAATATCTCCAAAAATCACTACATTTAGAGTATTACATTACATTTCAACCCATCACAACAAATTTCATCCACTGGGACATTATCAATATTACAAAAGAATTTTGAATTTTAAGTTTCAAGTTTTATACAAAAAAATTGGTGATAGCAATCACACATGTAATATGGATAGAATCTAAATTTCATGATGTACAAGTTTTATTCATACATCAAGTCAAAACATCCCTCCTAGTTGCATTTTTATTTTTTTTATCTATCTTTTCAAAATTCAAAAAAATCTCATTGCAAGAATCTATAGTTCTAAATCAACAAAACTATGCAAGAACTTGGAGTTAATTAGAAAGGTATATCTTTTTTACTCTCTTTACTTTTTATTCTATAATTAGGTGATTGATTTGCGTTCTTGGTGAGAGTGTTTTGATTAGGGGGCTAGAGGTGAAGAAAGAAATTTACAACTCAGGAAGTCAAAAAGTGGTGAAGAAATGAATTAGCGTCAAATGAAAGTGGGAAGAATTTGCTTCAACTCACCTTTGACGCTGCAAATATCGTTCACGAGGCAACTGACATTAAACAAGATTTTATAACAGGTAAAAGTTCAAACTCCCTGTTGTTCTCTAGGTCCTATAGTTCTTCATCCTCATAATCTCCAAAAATTTCACATGCTTGTTGTCTTCTAGCTAATGACTCCTTGTCATCATCGGACTAAAATTCCTCATCACAATCCTTTGCATTATCTTTATCTCCTTCATCTTTGGATGACTAAAGACCGGCAAGTTCTTCCTATGCTTCGTCGTTTGCTTGGACTAAAACTAAATTCCTCCTTTGACCTTTGCTTTTGACTACAGCCACATGACTCGCGGCGATACCCTCATCCTCACCACGAGAAAGGTGGCTATGATCTATACTCTGTTTATAGTACACTAATTTTGACCTCGCCTCGACTTCAACAACAAGTTACCATCCCTCATGAATCTTGTCCCCAACATAGAAAATTTGGACCCTCATGAATCTTGTCCCCAACATAGATAATTTGACATAATGTTTGGGGCCCCAACAAAAATCCCATATTTCTCGATTTTTTCAAGTATATACTAACATTTAGTATAATCAAATAGTAAGGCATGGTAGTTAAAGAGTAGAAGATTGTTTAAAACTCTTTCAAATGTAAGGATTAAAATTTAAAAATATAAGTTGAAAAAATGAGTACAAACATATAAACTTGAATCTGTGACGGTGCAAACTTTGTAATTTTGTACTCATAATGATGCATGTTTTACATGCAAATAAAATCTTCTTGTGCAATCTTCAATGTATGCGAGATGTAAGACTATGCCTATTTATTATTTTGACATAAAGTAGAAGTAATTAGGGGGAATTTGGGTCTAAACCCTTACTATGCCCTAAAACTATGCCATGACTACAAATTCGTACAACTGTAGTGTGCTTTCACCCCTTCTCTCTTAAACCAATGGCAATATCAAGCTCCATTTGATGAACGCACTCTTTATTTGCCATTGCCCTTTTGATTGCGGGTAAACACCATTGAGTTAGGCTCGGGATATTAGAATTTTCACTCCGCTCATCCTTGTACTATGCTCGCCACTTCTCCATATATGTTGCATTTAGTATCAAACGACGATGAGCCTGCTCTCAGAAATACGGCTTCATAATCTAAACGTTCGGATCTTTGGCAGCACTATACCAGTAACTTTTGCATCTTCTACTCGCTTTTACAACATGGGTACATTCTTGTTAATCTTGTACAAGCGCTGGGTATAATCACTAAAAAAATGCATGGTCTATGTAACGATATATCCTTCTACCATTGACCCTCAGGTCTCGCACGTTGACGAATCCAGTCTTTCAGTTCCCACATGTAGCATTCTAAAAAGTACATCTATCGGGATGAAACAGATCCACAAAGTTTCACTTCTTCGATTAGATGGTAAATGAGGTGAAACTGGATGTCATAAACAGTAAACGGCAAATGAACTTCTATCAAACATAACACCTCAGCTGCCTCCTCGATTTTTTTGGAAATGTCTTCTTTTTAAATTTCTTTGGAACAAAGCCAACAAAACAATGCACCTAATCGATACACTATATCATGGATTCCTTCTGTTAAAGTGCTACGGATAGCAATGTGTAATATGTCATGCATGAGGTTGTGATAGTCATGCGTCTTCATCCCAATAATTTTGTTGTTGTTGAATTTGTACTCGAAGCTAGAACCATAGCTTGTGGGCATCTTAATACTACTGATCGAAACGATAATCTCATCATATTCCTCTGTGCTCCATATCCAACCCGCCTCCGCATATGTATATTTCACCTTACCCTTTGAATTCACGCCAACTTCCTTGGGCCACATATCGTACACACCATACAACTTCATGTCTTGCATGGCACGCCTTACTTGATGCAAATCTGAAATTTTTACCTTTAAAGTTAGAAAAAGTTTTAATAATGCTGTTGCCACATTCTTTTTCACATGCATAGGCCATAGGGTCAATGAGATGGAAGATCTTCAAATGTTGTACACAACATTCAAAAAGAAAGAGTCAGTGCATGTGATCTACAATTCTCAATACCTTGGTTTGCATTGCCACTACATTCGTCAAAATTGTTAACATTTTGCCAAGTCTATGTTATCACTTAATTATTAAATGAACGGACAGGCAGCTTAAAACAGTTTGTGGAATACCCTTAAATAAACAAAAGAATATGTTGAGAACAGTTAGCTTTTAATGTCTTGATTTAACTTCAAAATTTTATCAAAATTAAATTTTTTATTTAGAATTGAAATTTGTTAAAACTATACATTCTATTCTAAAATCTACAAGAAAAAGGAAACAATTTATAAAGGAAACAACATCATTACTTTCCCCAAATAGTAAATTTTATAGCACTAGGACAATATTAAGTTCTTTGTCTTTGAAAAATTCTCCTTGGTGGAGTTTAACTTGGATTGACATTATTCAAATTGGATTGGAAAGTAGACTTGATTTCCTATTTGAAAATATTTTTTTATTTAATATAAAATTATTTTTTCATCCCAAGTAGCATGTATAAAAAGGGCAGTGATCATAAAATGGTCGTTAGATTTGGTCACTTACGAGTTAACTTCCATACTATTACATACATTTCAAAATATATATCAAACAAAAGGGAAGATCGGTGTACAAGAAATGATGAATATATATTCATTTAGACCCTTATTTATGAAGAAGTCATTAAGACCCTATCTGTGAATGAAGAAATGGTGACCTTGTTTTTACGATGGTTTTTTTTCTCTTTCAGGCTTTTGGTTATCAAAAGTATATTATTCTTGGCTAGGATGTGGTGAAGTAGTAATTGCAAAGTTTCTTCACTCTGATATGTCTCTGAACAGATTGCCATGAAAGAGGAAAAGGGTTTGTATTTGAAGTTCATGAATCTACTGATAAACGATACTCCCTCCGTCCCAAAGATATTGTCCAACTTGTCTTCAAACAACAAGATTAACCTCAAAATATTTTTTTTGCATAATTTTGTGGTGCGAGTATGCAAATCATTGAAGCCTCTTCTACTTTTGAAAAGTTTGAACTTTGTCACCCTCTACAAATCTTAGTTTTGGTGCCAAAACCACCACCGTTATTGCACGCAATTTGCCAAGGCACCAGTGGTCGTCAGAAATGTCGCCACGGTCATCGCGGCCACAACCGCGATGCTTGGCCCGCGTCCCCACTCCAATCACAAAATAACAAAAGCCCACACCCAATGGTAGCATTTACACTTAACCCCAAAAGATCCTCAAAAACCGAAAATAGTTCTTTGGTTTCCGCAGGAATAAAATTTAGCCAACTTTGACTATTATGATCTCACAAATGAAGAAGAATCAACGGTTCAAATTTGGCAAGTTACTTAAACGTTAAGATAACTTCAAGATCCTAGGGTTGGATTTTCTAAATAATGCTTGGATTGAGGTTTAGATCAACAACTGGACGATATAAATGGGACGCAAAAAAATCGTGAATTGGACTATATCTTTGGGACGGAGGGAGTAGTACTCACTTACCCGTCTAGTTCATTGCTCCTTCCATCCAAAATATGGACGTCTAGATTGTTGCCACGTAAGAACCCAGAGTTCATGTCCTCTCCCACTCATCGTGTCTTTGTCGTGATAGTCGTTAGTTGAAGTTGTTGAGGTCTGTCTTATTCTTTTCCGCCTTGTTCAAAATTCCACAGCGGCTTCGACACGTCCCGCCATCACCTCTAGTGGCCTTCGTTCCGCATTGTCAGTTTTTTCTTCTTATGTTGAAGCTCTTGTTGTAGTTCACACATTGTTAGTATTACTTTGCGTTTGGAGCATATGTTGTGATAATGGACGACAAAGAGAATGTCAAGAGAAGGGCACCACGGCAAAGGAAGCGGAAGAGTAGAGAAGCAAGGGACATCAAGGAGGTTGGCAAAGAAGGAGGTTTTGCAGCATGGGAGCCAGCAATTGACGCACACAGTGGAGGAGTGAACCCCAAGCTCAAGTCGTTGATTTCATTTTTACCACAACCCGTGCAGCTTGATGATACACCTGACAACGTTGATCTCCTAGATAAGAAGTGGAAGCAAACTCGAGCACTGGCTAAGAAAGGAGGCTGAAAGCGTGCTGCCTCTCAACCTGAAGCTCAACAACGCGTCGAAGTTTGTCTAGACACTATTGAGCTTGCAGCATTGACGGATCTTAAACTACAGGGAACGTATGAAGGTCAGGTTCCGCCAAACTTGCGGAGGAGTGCACCTCCAATTTGCACTCCCAGCTCCGCTCAGGAGATCAAGTCATGATTGTTGGAACGTTTCAATAACCTTTTTGATCTTGGCGTCGAGATTTCAGAGTCTGTCAGTGTAGCGCCATCACCACCAAGCCTTCGAGGTTGTTTAATTCGTCCAACTCTATTTGTTTCAGCTGCTACAGTGAGTTCAGTTGATGCAACCGAAGTCTTCTCCCCTACAAGTTCAGGTGGTCATGCTCCACTTCCGCCAACCCCTTCTGTAGCTAGTCGACCATCTATGAGTCCGACAACTTGCACACGGATGAAGTTTGTAGATCATGCGATTAAGAAAAAGCTTTCAAACTCTTGCAAAGCTTCTCTTCTGCCGAAGCTACTAAGTTCCTGTAGGACGCCACTAAGGTTAGATTTTAATGTTATCTTCTAAATCCATGTTTGTTTTCTCATAATGCAGAATAGATTTGTTGCAGAAGTACGGATGACACGACCAGTTGCATAAGGTTCACGCACAAGCTTGGTCCAGGGGAGTGAAGAAGCTAATAGTTAAATTTTTAAGTACTTTTTAAATTTTGCGTTTGGTATTTGTTGAAATTAAGTTACTTATAAGGGAACTAATAGACCAAGTGTCCATGACTAAGTTATTCATATGGTAATTAAGTTATTTATGAGGTAACTAATAGACCAAACGTCTATGACTCCAAGTTAGTTAAAACACCAAAGTAGTAGTCTAGTTAGTATGTACATATTCTAAGTATGTATAGATAGAGAGTACTAGGACTATAAGCGTGACTTGATGGGTGAATAGATCCCAATGTCTAACAGACAAGATCTCATTTCTATAGGTGGGTGTAGACAAGATCTCAATTCCAAGACAACTAAGTTCTATTTAATTGTATAGGGTTGGTGTGGCTGGTTGCAAGTAAACAAATTTTCAAGACCATCAACAAATGAGGAAATTGCATATGCCAAGAGAAACTGCGTTACAATTTTAATTGAGCACATCTACGTAAAAATAACGACAATTGGAAAGACCCTTGTTTAAGAGTTGGCGGAAGTGGTGGACTCCCTGTTGAAGAGATGTTCTAAGAAGCAGCCGTTCACAAAGAAAAAGACTAACGGGAAAGAATCAGCTAAACCTTTGGAATCAAAGAGCGAGGACAACACCGCCACGTCTTCAAAAGAATAAGAAGAAGAGGATGGTACTCCCGCACATAGCGGTTCAAGTGGAGACAAGAGTGAAGATGAACATGAATTTGATGAACACATTGATAGACATGGCCAGCACTAAGTCCATTTGAGCTCATGCTCCGACCAATCATGATTAATGTCGATATGAGTTTCTCAACCCGACAGCTTCATTTAGAGGTTCATACAGTCGATGTTAACAACAACAGTTATCAGCAAAGATAAGTAGTTCATTTTGAATACAAAGTTTGAGTAGAAAATTGTGTACATATTAGGTTCTGAATGAATTGAGATATGAGTAATCAAATACAAAGACGACCATTGCATACAAACTGTTAACAATGTTATTATGTATTGGATGTTTGATATTCCACAAATAGCCTCTTTCAAATTCAGCTGAAATTATACTGTACATTCTTCAATTCCAAATGGAAATCATTACGCACATCAAAGAATGACACATGTCTTCTCTTAATTGGCTTAGTTGATATATCCGGCTATTTTGGATCAGGTAGAGCATAAAATTTGGTGATCCCGTACACTTCATAATGGCATAATGATACTCACTATTAACATCCAACAAATCATTGCCTAACACGTGGCATGCATATACAATGAATATTTTAACACATAGTAAAAGGACAAAATTACAATATTGCTATTAATAAAAATTCATGTATGGTCAAAAGTAAAATCTTGTACGAATTTACACTTGCCCCAAATCCAATAAGTCCATAAGGGCATCTCATTCTTCTAAAATTTTAGCACATTTCCCATGCCACGTCATTCCACACCCTCTAATTCCCTAGCCTCTAATTCCTCACCTTTTAATTCCACACCCTCTAAAAACTCACACTCTAATTGCTCACCCTCTAATTGCCCACACTCTAATTCCATAACCTCTAATTGCACACCCACAAATTCCACACCCTCTAATTCCACACCCTCTAATTCGACACACTCCAATTCCAAACCCTCCAATTCCACACCCTCTAATTCCTCACCCTCATATTGTACACCCTCTAATTGCAAACTCTCTTATTGCACACCCTCTAATTTGAAACCCTCTAATTCGAAACCCTCTAATTGCTCACCCTCTAATTCCAAACCCGCAAATTCCACACCTGCTCACACCACATTCTTTAATTCCACACCCTTTAATTCCACACCCTCTAATTGCTCACCCTCTAATTCCTCAACCTCTAATTCCACACCCTCTTATTCCACACCCGCTGATTGCACACCCGCTAATTCCAAACCCTCTAATTGCACACCCTCTAATTGCTGACCCTCTAATTACTCACCCGCAAATTCCACATCTGCTAATTCCCCATTCTCTAATTCCACACCCTCTAATTCCATACGGCAACACCCTCTAAATGCTCACCCTCTATTTGCACACTTTCTAATTCCACAACCTCTAATTCCACACCCTTTAACTCCTAACCCTCTAATTCTACACCCTCTAATTTTTCAGCCTCGAATTCCACACCCTTTAATTCCACACCGTCGAATTCCACACCCTTTTGTTGTAATTCACACCCTCTAATTCCTTATCGTCTAATTTAACACCCTCTAATTCCACACCCTCTAATTTCATAGCCTCTAATCTTATTACACCCTCTAATTTCACACGCTTTAATTCCACGCCCACTAATTCTACTCCCTCCATTTTCACACTTTCTAATTCCGCACTGTCTAATTCCTCACCCTCTAATTTTTCACCCTCGAATTTCACACCCTTTTGTTGTAATTCCACACCTTCTAACTCCTTACCGTCTAATTCAACACTCTCTAATTCCACACCCTTTTATTCTAATTTCTCACCCTCTAATTCCACACCTTTTTACTCTAATTCCACACCTTTTTATTCTAATTCCACACCCTCTTATTCCACACCCTCTAATTCTAATTTCACACCCTCTAATTCCACACATTCTAATTCCACACCATTTAATTCAACACCCTCTAATTCCATTGTCTTTAATTCCACACTCTCTTATTACACACCCTCTAATTCTAATTCCACACCCTCTAATCCCACACCTCTAATTGCTCACCCTCTAATTGCTCAACCTCTAATTGCTCACCCCGTTTAATAGCCCCTCTCGCTTAGGCACCGACAGCACGAATGCTCCAGAGTATGAGTGGAAGGGATAAGTCGGGCCTTCTCGCAAGCATTGCTCACATTTCCATCAACAAGCATCGGGGATTGCCGGCGACAACAACAACAACAAGCATGGCGTCTCTCACTGGTACGCATTTCTCCCTTCATCTTTTTCCCCTCTTCATCATGTTCATTCTCGTCTCCACAATTCGTCAATTCTCTCGCATTCAACCCTTGCAACCATCAGTCAGCTTCCATGGAAAATATCAGCTGTTTTTCGGGTTTTGTGAGTGATTGGTGAATTAGGGTTTTCATCATTTCTGATTTTTGGTGCAGAGACCATTATGGCTGGACTAGCAGATGGCACAGCATGCTTCGAGTATGTTGATACCACAGAGACGCCGTCGTTCAGTCTTCCATTTGCTTCCATTTCGTCTGCTTTCTCGGGGTCGCGAGGACCCAAGAAAACGTCGCTCTTTTTTGCAAGGATGGGATTATCTCGAGGGGCAGGGCAAGCTCGGTAAGTGAGCACTCTTTTTAATAGATTAGAAGAAAAACAATTGTCTCGAGGGTTTAACATGAGAAAATTGGACCCCCTGCTGGAAAGCATCTGTTTGTGTGAAAATGACTTCAGTTTGACACGATCGACACTGTTGGGCTTGTAGTATAGAACAAGAGCTTTAAAATGATGTATTGCAATCAGAAAATTGAGGTAAAATGAGAAAATGCCACCGTTGCAAAGTTCAGTGATGCAGATGGCCATATTGGTCGTTTTAGACGCTTAGGGGTTAAGATTCGTGTTGACACAAATAAAACAATGCTTTTAGGGTTTTAGGCAGGGTACGTCGCAGGCGCTGAAGAAGGTGGAGCATTTCACCGTTCGCAGAGTCGTTGGGGACGGGCGATGTATGTTCCGAGCTCTTGTACGGTTTTTTTCCTCCTCTGGAAACCCTTGTGTTTTGCATTGTGGAGTTTGTTTTTATGGCTTGCTCTAGTAATAAATTTTTTTACTTATTGTATGTATGTCCCGGTTATTGTGTGTTGCAAGGTCCAAGGAATGGCATTGAACAAAGGGCTGAATCTGAACACTACCGAGGAAGAAAAAGAGGCAGGTCAGTGCGGATCTTAGCCCCTAACAGACCGAGATTCTATAGTTCTAAAATGACCACTTTGATGGATCGTATTGTGAAAAATGTAATCCAGACACGGCCAAATTTAATATCACCAGAATTAGTGAAAAACATTGCACATGTTGTTCAAAAAATAAATAGATTTGAACGAAAAGAAAGTCCCCTTATGAAAGTGCTGAAAAATCTTGAGGTCTATCTTCAGCTGATCCAATGTTTTGAGGGTGGCTTGCAGATCAACTTCGATTTGCAGTCATGGACGCAATATGTAGAAGTGACAAACGCAGGACCTTATATGAAGAAGCTCTTATAGCCATCACAGTTGAGGAATCCTTGAAGCGGTACGATTTTCTAGTGCCGATTGTTCTTACACTGAGCATATGCCACTATCATAATTTAGTGGTTCCTAGTTTTTGTCGACAGTGCAATAACGCACTTACTTGATGAAGCTCAGCCTGAAATGTACCTTATGATATCATTCTGTAATTGGAGTGCTATAGTGGTGGCTTTTATATCTTCTGGATGTTGACTTTTGCTTCTTGTGGGACAGGTATTGCCAAAGGATTCCCAGTTCAAATTTCTGGGGTGGTGAATCAGAACTACTGGTAAGTGTTGGTTCCTTCTTTCTTTTCATGCAAATTCTCTTAAGGTACTGAGATATAAGGTAGAGGATACTATTTGCGTTACTTAAAGCATTTTAACATATGTAGGGAGTGTGTTGTTGGGGAGATGTGTAGAGTTGTTGAGAGATCTTTGGGTACAAGAGCCAAATTTGTTGAGATCAAGATTTTATCACTCTATGAATTTCTTATGCAATTTCAAAATGGGAAGCTGTTGACCACTATAAACGCCAGTAGTTAACCCTATTTTCATTCAAAGATCAGTTGCCATAGGCATTTAGCCTTACACCTCAACCGAGCGCGTGAAGAAGTGAGTTTCTGTTGGCAACAGGGGTCAAAATAGGAGACTGGATCAGGTCCTTGGCAGTTTTAGTGTCCTCTTCCTTAGACCCACGGATTTGTGCTGCGCTTTTCTTGAGTGAGCCTGTGATGCTGCCTTGTGAATGATATTGGCTACATGATGTGCGCAGGTTTTATCAAGAATGTGTTCGCAACCTATAACTGTGTACATTCCTGAGTCAGAGGTTAGATTCTCAGAACCGCCATGCCTTCAGTTTATAATATTTTAAGTTGGTTGACAACCTCAGCTACGTTTACGATCTCTCAAAAAGTTCCATTTTCCTTGAGTAAACTTGGATCTCATGATTTGAGACCATCAATTCTGTAAATGAATTTTCCGTATTCTAGCGAACTTTGATATTGCTGCATTCGTTTCGTCTGTCCTAAATACAAGAAAGGTCATATTACGGTGGCACTGAGCATTTTTCATGGTGGCAGGCAAAGCAGGGTGCGAGGTGGGGAACGGGATATATTCCGATTGCGGAGTATGGTGCTGAATATACTAAGCCTGGCAAAGATAGGAAAGCACGCAAGCCGGTAAGGCTCTTATACAATGGAAGCAACCACTATGACCTCCTTATATGAGCACAAGCCATTCGTACATCTGTGCAAAATCAAGCAGTTGTATGTAGATGGGAGTGTGTGCATGTTTGTGCCACTGAAGCTGAGTGTAAATTAGGAATTATAGTGAAGTAAATGCTTCCAAGGAAAATGCATTTCGGAATATTGGCTTTTCAGGGTCACACATTTGTATGAGAAGAAAATAGTAAAGCTCATAATGTACCACAGTTTGTATCAAGCTCCCAACTTTGTGGATCAATAATTTTTCTACGAAAAAGGGTTGCTCTCATAGACCCTTAAACCTTTACCGCCCAGGGTGGTTCTGGAGAAACCACCTTTTTCTGGGTGATGTTTCTTTAAATCTATCTCTGTTGAAATTAGGGGTACTATTAATAGTATCCAACCGTACGAATGTAAGCATAGCTTAATGAAACAAGTCTCAGTTAAATCTTGGTAAGATCGGACCGTTGGATTGGAAGATTATAGTATATCTTTGAACCGTATAATGCACACTCAAAAATGAGATTTCGGGGGGTGTGTGACTTCAAGGTTAAATAGAATTTGGGTTTAATTTTCAAAAATAAAAGTGAAGATGTCAACACCTCTTCATTGCAATCTTTCATGTCAAGAATAGACTCATACATAATTATTGTGAATTTTATAAGTGAAAGTGACTTATCCATGTACGGTTTAGAACAAAATTTATACGTTCAAATAAGATAGGAGTTAGGATAGTGATCAAGATCAAACTACATACACTAATGGAACATGAACAAGAGAACACAATCCAAAAAGAAAAACGAGATAACAAACTTCCAATCTCTAGAAATACAACATAGTACATATGCTGTATTTGTAAGTATTTGCTGTATTTTGAGGTATTTGCAGTATTTTGGTGTTTTGTACATAGGTATTTGGATATCTAGGAAAGTTGGATTCCAAATTTTCTTTTTGCATCATCTCTAGAATCAAAAGTTACACATCTGAACTTCAGACACTGTACTGAGATGGTTCACAGATTTTCCAGAATTTCATTTTCCAGTGATCTAGTGACCACTTGGTGGTTACCTGGGCACTAAAGGGTTAAATCATTTATACTGCAGAGAGGGGTGTACATGATGGGTCCTTTATGCTACTCCTGTTCTCTAATGCTATGGTTTGGATCATTGGAGACATTATCACCGTTGGAGACATTATCAGTTTTGGGTAATTCGGCTGATCCCTTTACCTCTGGGGAACCAACAGGTAATTCCAAAGCAGCATCATGAGACGCATGCAAGCCAACAAATGCGTAGTAAACAATGATAAATGCTGTAAATACTCCAAATCTCCAGAAAGAGTCTCTGTCAATTGACCCCATGAGGAAAATGTTGGTGCCGATAGACGCTGCTGGAAGCCAGGGAATCAATGGCACTCCCCATACCTTGGGTGTCCTCACAACTGGAACAAAATACCACATAGACCATGTTGCTCCAAACCAAATCGCCACAAAAATCACCTGCATAAATGGCCCACATTTATTTGCAAGAGCTCATGAATATTAGGCATAACCTACTGTTCAGAAAAGTTCAAACTTCTTATGTGCACCTCAACGTAAGGTATGTTAGTACACCCAAAATGCACCCTCTCTCAAAAAGCAATCCCTACAAATTGGACCCAAAAGTGACACTAAAGCCTTTGTAGAGTACACAGGCAAAACATGAGAGCTTATGAGAACCTAGGGTTGATTTTGGACACACCTATAGATAATATTTGAAAATTCATAACTTACTTATAGGGTGTTGAAGTAATGCATGTTAAAGTGTGTTGCAATCCTCTTTCACTTGCCAATAAGATTCAATAAAAATATATTATTTTTAATAATAATAAATATGTTGAGTTGCTATTAGTGTCAATTATTAATGAGTATACATACCTTAACCCCTCAACATCCCAATGTCTAGAAATTGGATCACAAACAAATTCAAAGCCTTGCAACTTTCTCATACAACCTCAGATGACTTTCATCCAAGTCACCTTTGTAAGCCTATTAAATTCTCTACCAATTACAATAAATCTCTTGTGATGGGGAGGTGTTGATAATATTGAAGAGGCCTCCAACTGCAAGTATGTCAAATTTTTTGGGTATATTTTATTCTTGTAATGGTCTTCTCATGTACACCTCATGTACATCTAAGCCATGCTAATATCTATTTTTTGAGACTAGCATTACTTGTGTTCAAAGGGTCAGTACGTTTAGGAACAAAGACTATGACAACTTCATCAAACATGATAAGCTAGGATGTTGTGAAACCGATAACGACCTAAAACAGTTAATATGTACATGTACTCATCATTTCATGTCAGAAATGTACATGGCTTATTTCTCGAGAATGAACAAAGAATGTACATTTTAACTGTTTACTTAAGGTCATTAATTGACGGTTTCACAGCATGTTACCTTAATATAAATTTATTGATCAAAAAGTAAGGTGCAGAAGTTTATTATAACTTACATGACCGACCCAGCCATCGCTCAAAGCCCAATAAGTGGCGATCCCAATGGATGACCCCACAATGGCAAGGATGAGGAAGAGGAGAAGCCATTGCTGCTTGCTGGAAGTCTGCCCCGGCATGTAATGTCGTCGAACAAGCAACGCCACCGCCACCACCATGAAAATCATAAGAGTACTGATGGAGAGAAGGTTGGACCGGATACTAAAGCTTGTGAACAGCGTCACGGCCGAGGTTAACAACAGCGACATAATGGTTGCCCGAACAGGCGTCCCGGTGCGTTTATTAATGTGGGCGAACCACGGAGGGATCATGTGCGTCCTCGCAATGTGGGTCACGTACCGCGCTTGGCTCACCGTGCCAACGAGAAGCACCGTGGTCATGCCTTTGAGCGCTCCCAAGGCGATCAGATACTGCGCCCAGTTCCATCCGATCGACCGAAAGGCAAATGAATAGGGTGCGTTGGGGTCGATGGCGGTGTACTTCTGCATCAGGCAAAGCGTGAGCGCCATGAGGCAATAGATGATGGTGACCATGACCATGGAGCCGATCAGGCCGATGGGTATGTCGCGCGCAGGGTTCTTTGTTTCTTCCGCAAGCGTCGCGACGGCATCGAACCCTAAATACGCAAAATAGACGATGGCGGAGGCAGCGAAGACTCCTCGGATGCCGAACGGCATGAAGGGCTCGTAATTCGCGAGGTTCGCATTGGAAAGGCCCGCGACAATGATGAAGGAGATGAGCAACATGTTGACTGCAGAGGCAATCCAGTTCAATGTCGACATGCCTCGCGTGCTTGCGGCCGCAATTAGCCCTGTGATCCAGATCACAGCAACCGCAATCGGGTCTAACTTGTTGAAGTCGTGGGCAAGGTTGGTATGAATGCGAAGCTCATCTGGTTGCTTGTTGATCAGCGTTGCAAAATAGGATGTCCATGCCCTTGCAACCACTCCCGTCCCCACTGCATACTCCATCACCACGTTTCCTGCCGCTATGAATGCCACAAAATCTCCCAACTCCACCCTCAAGAATGCAAATGACCCTCCTGCAGCTCAAAGCCTCAAATTATTAAATACTAGTAGAAATCTTGTCTAATGACCAAGTGATCTTGTCTTTAATGACTAAATGTCTACAAAGTAATCTTTTCGCCACTATGAACTTGTTGTTCCGGACATTTGTTCATTAAAGACTTGTCACATTAGACAAGATTTCTACTAATGAAAAATGCTCACGAGTTTCAAGAAAAGTTGGAAAACAATAAGCTCACACATGGTCGATTGATGCAAGATCATCGGGTGATGGCCTGATATGGGTACCCCAAAAAATAATGTGATTTTCGAGAAATATCTTTTTCGTAAGAAAAAAACATTGGAAAATTACAAAAATTAGAGGGTGTTATAGACACCATGGCTGCAACTGTATACATAGTGTTAAAGACGGAATTTCTAGCACACATAAAATGAGTTAGACATAAGTCACACTATGTGAGACGCGTAAAAGTGGTACCCATATCAAGTCATTCCCCCATCATGCAGCTCATTGAGCCCTCGGTTGAGACCTTGCCTGCTGACGGAATTTCCAGAGAAAATTCGGTGTAGATGAAAACGGAAAGCATGGAAGAAAAGCCTGCTGCCACATAGGAGAGGAGTATAGCAGGTCCTGCTACTGACCGTGCTTGTAGGCCTGTTATTACAAAGACTCCTGCACCCACCACTGCACCTGCCAAGAATTCGACGATGCAATAATACCCGACGGTTAAGTAGATATTCTTTTTCTAGTCGTGTAAAGGGTAGCCGATACTAGAACCAGTATATATGACTGTATGATCCAACCCCTGTTGCTAACATCAACTCACCCACTCGTAAACTTGGTTGGATTTATCAGCAAATTTATGGCGAATCCTGTCCATGGCCAAGAATCTTTGAATTTATATGGGGTTATCTATACAAGTCACGTCTTAATAGTGATCTACGACGTGGCTCTCGATTTGAAAGATTGCATAAGAAACTCATACACAGTGATAAAACTTGAGCTCTACAAATTTGGCTCTTGTACCTCCAAAATTCACACTCCTACATATGTTAAAATGCTTAAAATGATCAATGCAAATAATATCCTCTACCTAACTTCCAGATTGTGATGAATTCTCATTAGTGACCATGCAAATATTCAACTCCAATTGAAGTATCTGTTGCTAATGAGGGCCAAAAATCTGTTAGCAACGTAGTGAAGTAGCTCAAGAGTAGCATTACAGCTTGTTAAGCAACATTTAGGAATAGCTACTCCGTTAACATTGCTAACAATCAGTGTCTGATGCTAGTAGTGACAATGGCCATGTACAAGTTAACTACAGTTAGTAAGTACTCAGGTGGGTTGTCATTACCTACGGAAAACCACATCAAGTCCCACCAGTTGAGGGTTCGTTTCATCTCATTCTTGCTCCTCTGCACCAATTCGCTCGTCTCTGACTTTAATATTCAAAACCCACAATTGCGTAAATGTGACAATTAAGGTGGAACAAAGCATAACAAGAGACGTACATCACCTAGCTTGCAATTCATTTTTCTCTCACAATGGCCATGACTTGGCTATGGCCATGTCTCCCACTTTGAATATAATTATGAAATCTTGCATAAGAAATCACTATACATTGAGTGAGAAAATTTTGTGTGTGGCTCTTTGAGCTTTAAACCTGATATTCTAATGAAAAGTACACTCCTAAATAAATTGGTTAATGTGACGAAACGAGTAATTATCCTCTACCTTTGACGTCCTTCTTATGTACATAATTTAGATATGCCAAAGGAATGAAGTACCTGCACAGTGGCACGAGCGAAGACTCGTCTGCGGAAGCGAGGAAAAGTCTGCCAGAGCGCACCTTGATATGACTGCCAGCTCTGGAACGACGCCTCAGGTAACAACGCTTCCTTCAACTTCCCCATCGCGGCCCTCTCTCAACCTAATTAATATGCAGCCTATTGTGATGGCTCCATACACACAACATATATAAAGAACATGGCTGAAATATAGGCACTGAATCTGGTCTCCTCAACGATACCGACAGACTAGGGTTTGTCACTACAAATGGGCCCTTTCTGCAGCTTTCTGGCTGTACTATGATCCAACTGTGCCCGCAACAGCGACGCTAATATATTGAAGTAAGCAAAAGCAAGCTGATGAACGTTACAATGTTAATGATCGATCTCCGACGAATTCAACCTGCCATCATTGTTCTAGAAGCACTGAGGCTATACCATGACAACATGCAGAAAATGATTCGATCTCACGTACATATGACATTGTTTTTCAACACTTCATTGTTAAAAAACTGTTTTTTTGACGTTGAAGAGTTGACAACGATGTCGAAAGAGTGTCAAATACAACACCTTTTTTTTCCAGCAATGACTAGGTTAGTAAGATCTGAAATGTCACACTGCAGTAGACACGCACGCTTTATGGTAAATGCTCCCTTTAAGGTATAATTACTTTAGTGGTGATGAAGGCCGGGTAAGCCCGGGTCACATACGGCAGAAATGATGTTCAGGAACAGAAGTTTGTAAAAAGGAAGTGACGTGTTTTATATATTATATCATTTTTTTATACCTCTGTTTACAAAAATACATTTTACTTCATTCATTTCAGACAGACTGCTTCATGGCATGTGGCCATGGCATGAGTGAATATTGTTGTGCATGTACAAACCAATGTTGGGACGGGTATAGTCGTGATATAGTTGTGGGTATCTCAAATCTATAGATTTGGGATACCCTCCCTGGCACGAATAAGGATATCTCAAATCTACGAAGGATCTAGATTTGAGACACCCATGCTCATGCCCGTCCCAACACTGAGTGGTATACCTGTGATGTACATTTTCACTTGTTGCAACATCCCTCAAAAAATGGGCAAGTTGATGATAGTGGATAGTAAGAAGAGTAGCATTATTCCAAAATAAAAACCTTGCTCAGAAGATGCTTATCTTGGCACAAAACATGCAAACCAATTTTATGTTTTCACTGAGTCTTTACTGATTGTGGGTAAATTCCATTTTTGGGTATTTACCCTACGGTATAGTCAGATTTTTTAAAAATTAATTCAATCAATAATTAAAATGGCATTTATTGAAATATTCAAAAATTATAAGTTGGTATTACAAAATAGTGTAAAAAATAATAATGAAAATAATCTAAATTTATAAAAATTCAAGATTTTGTAAACAACCTACCCAAGTACAAATTACAACACTTTTCATCAAAAAAATCATCACAAATTGCAAAAGAAGGATAATGAAATCATCTTGTGCTATATCAATGTCCTAAATTTTTAACAATGAAAAGCTCAAGGAGGTGTAATAAATAGAGCTTAGGATCAAAAGTCACAGGGAAATATTAGACATCACAAAAAATGAAATTATAAAAAATATATAATTTCACTTTAAGAATGAAAAATAGCCCTAAAATTAATTCATTTTGTATGAGATCTCATGAACCTGACCCAAGGGTACGGTAGTAACCACTTTCTTATCTCTTAGGATGTATATTGTAGTACTATAGTTGGGTCGCCAAAAATTAATTCAAAAAATAAAAAACGTAAAAAATCGGAAATTATGAGGACAAAAAACGAAAATATTATGAATTATTTTTAGCTATATTTTGCTATTTTAAAGCTATTTTGGGCTATTTTGGGCCATTTAAATTTATTTATTTTGCTCAAAAACGAAAACCAAGAAATTCATTTTTTGAGGAACCAACCTTATTTTTCAAAGAATATTAAATATCTGTTCATGGGGAAGCGACCCAGCTATGGTACTACGATAGTTAAAGGTTGATGCAAGGGGAAGAAAAAGAAGAAAAACTGCCATCTCTTTTGAAGTTGACGTGAAATAGGAGTCTGCTCATACGTGACCTGTAGATCAATGTGCACCAGACATTGAAAGGAATTTGGAAACTACTATTTTGCGGGCACAATCTGCACAGATTTTGTGCTTTGGAGTGATGAAGCTGTTGTACACATTCACTCCATCCTCCTTTGCCAATCACTTTGCAAGTACACAATTGCAGTGTGGCATGGCTACAATCCAAGGTGAAGTTATTAGTATGGCTGTCATGGCCCCATCCATGCAAATGTTGCCCTTGCTTCTGAGTTTATGCTTTCAAACTAAGTAGAACTAGTTCTTTCAAATATGAAAGCACCTACAAAAGCTAATGCACTGGATTTTCAGATGGAAGTCTCTTAGAGCATCTCCAGCAGAACTCTGCAAAATGGACATAACTCTGAACAACACAATCATTTTCATAACATTCAGTAGCATGCAATGGCTCTCTCCTTCCCCCTACAGTAGATGGTGTAGCATATTCCACACCCAACAAGACTTCTTAGTAGCTAATCATTACAAAAAAAATCAGGCCTCCAAAAGGCTGCTAACTCAACCAAATTGCCATGCAAAAATAATAATTTAAATTTTTTTTTTTAAAAATAATATAAAAAAATAAAAATAAAATAAAAAAATCTCACGTGGCACTATTTCGACCACGTCAGACTGATTTTTTTAAATATTTTTTTGTGAATTTTAAAATATATATTTTATTATTTTATTATTTTGCATGGCAATTTGGTTGAGTTAGCAGCCTTTTGGAGGCCTGAATTTTTATATAATGTTCGACAGCTAGAGTCCCAAGGTGGTGAGAAAAGTACATGAAGGAAAGGCGGAGGAAATGAAGGCTATTGAATGTTATATTCAACAGTACTTCTCGAGCAACAAATAACTATTTCACCTTGCATGATCCAATCACGTGCTACCATATGTGCCAACATGTGTCAGTATGTGTCACTATTCATCTTATTTAAGTGGTGAGTTGAGGACTTTGAATATCTAAGAGATTTACAAAGCCCGTAGTCGTAGGGTGCGGATGTTCTAAAGTAAGCATACCTATTACCACCCAACACTGAATTCCTCCCTCATCACTAGTAGGATTTTGGTCCTTTATAACTAGTCTTTTGTGACTTAAATGGTCGTTTGTGACTCAATTCTTTTTAAAAAGAGTCGTTTTGGACCATTTAAGTAACAAAGGACTAGTTATAAAGGACCAAAATCCTACTAGTGCATGCATAAATGGTGTACATTCTACATTACAAATGTATACCCCTAATACATGAGGACACTATTGTTCAATGGATGGTAATGGGTATGTCTATTTTATGCCATAAATTGTGTAACTATTGTAAGCTTCATATTGGCATAAAGTCAGTTCACCTACCCTTGTTTGCAGATTTCAATCACGTTTTGATGCAATGTTCAATTTGTTGGAAGTTCTCTAAATTAGTGTTACCATTGTGAGGTTTGGTAAACCCTAATTGCCCCTCTTTTGAACTTGTATAAGGCCTCAAATTTTCATTGGGAGGGTCACTACAGTAGGCCCCAATTTCGAGATTCAAATTTTTTTAACTAACTCATAGGACCCCAAAAGAATAAAAATAAAAATAAAATTAGACCTCTATTGAAAAACGTTAATTTGTAACAGTAGTTTAGAGTAGGTTTTTTTGGGGGGTTTTGTAGAGCTAGTTTGTTTCATAAATTCACTGGAAGCATTACCATATGAGAACATAATGAGAAAAATGCCACCTCATGCAGCCAATAAGTCAATGGCACACGCCAGTTGCAAGCCAAGATGGGACTTTGTAAGCCACACGTAGTAGATGAAAAGGCCAAGATGTTGAATGAAAAAAATATGGTTTATGAAGGATTTTGACAAAGGCCAATATGTTGAATGAAAAAAATAGTATGTATGATAAAACGTAGATTTATTGCCAAGTTTTTCAAATAAAATAACAATAATAGTGGCCCAAAAAGCCACCTCATTCACTTGCATGCTACCTTTGCAGCCTCAAGTTAGATGACTAGAAAACCAAAAAAAAAAACCCTCGTTTACAGAGATCTAGTTTCCTAGCCCTTTTCTATAATTTGGACCAACAGAATGAAATATTGACAATAGAGTACACTCACTAGTACACATTATTTATTGACACCATTGCACATGCATTAGGTTCTTTAGCCCTTGCAAGGGTTCATCTTTTTGCTCTCACTACATGAAAGATAAAAAAATTCAAAACATGTGATTCTTGATGCGGTGCTACTATGGACTTCTAACTCTCCACCATCATTCTTTCACTAAATAATTACATGGCATGTTCAATATTCTAAAATCTGCTACAGCGATTCTCGTGCAATGATTATTATTCGTAAGTATAGCTTACAAGGGCTAAAGAACCTTATGTAGAGATAAATTTAGCTAGGACAGTATTTGAATAGTTCCTTTCTTATTTTTTTTCTGGATTGCTCTATGCACACATCTAACAAAATTTAAGGTAGAATGCTATTAAGAAAATATTTTTTCAAATAAAATGTAATTTATATGAATTCAAAATTAAAAAGATAGTCATATCCCATTTGTGATATAAAGGATGTGTTTCTTTTTTATAAAAAAAAAGTATCACAAATTACATCCTTAGTAGGAGCTCCAATTTTGCTCACATACAGAATCTCCCTATTGAATCGCAAGTGGTTGGTTTTAGGTTTGTTGGGTGGTGTTAAATTCAGGATTATAGAGCATTCCACCTTATGCACAAATCCCAATTTTTAAAGTTGTAAAGTGTAAATGACTTGTTTATGTATTAGCAAATGGATAAATAAATTGACAAGAGTTTGGAATAACCTCTTAATCCTTTACAGCCCATGCAACCACGTTGTGGTCGCAGAGGCATGTTTTTGCACACTCTTGTAAGATTTACTCCAAACCAAGCATCAATGTCTAAAGTTCAAATGTGGAGATTCATCTCACGCACACTTCAAAAAGAAAATTTTGATTTGGAGTTGTGAAGCTATCAAAATACCTATGTGCAAAACACCAAAATATAGCAAATACTTACAAATACAATACATGTATTATGCGGTACTTCTTGTGTTTGGAAGTTTGTTATCTTGTTTTATTTTTTGAATTGGGTTCTCTTGTTCATGTTCCATTAGTGTATGTATTCCAATCTTGATCAATGTACCAAATTCCTTTCATATTTATACGTATAAATCTTTGTCCTAAACCGTATAATTATTGATAAGTCACTCTCGCTTATAAAATTCACAATTATTATGTGTGAGTCTATTCTTGATATGAAAGATTGCAATGGAGAGGTGTTGACATAGGTCATTGTTGAACCTCTTCACTTTCATTTTTGAAAATTTAATCCAAATTCAATTTAACTTGAAGTCACACACCCTCTAAAATCTCATTTTTGAGTGTGCATTATACAGTTCAAAGACATACTATGATCTTCTAATCGAACAATCCGATCTTAACAAGGTTTAACTGGTACTTGTTTGATTAAGCTATGTTTACATTTACACGGTTGAATAATATTAATAGTATCCCTAAGTTCAATAAAGAGAGTTTTTGAAAAAATCACCAAAAAGGTGTGGTTTCCCCATAACAAGATTGGATTGTAAAGGGTTAAATATGACCACTTCTACATTTTAGAATAGTTTATCTTGTACAGTGGGGTGACACCGTATACTCAACTCTAGGGAGGCTGTCAAAGTTGTGAGACAATTTTCCTCTTTGTTTCTCACAACTACACCTGTTGGTAGATTTGGAATATCATTTTTTTTGTGGGTCTTTTGGACTTGAATCTTTTCATATGTGTAATCAACATAAAGATATTACTACTCCAAAAATTCCATGGGAAAAAAAAAATTCTTCAATCCTTGGGAGGGTGTCAAAGTTGGCAGTTGTGAAACATTTCTTACAGCTACCCCTTGTTAATAAATCTTGAATATCTTTTTTTGTATCAATCTTCTGGTCTTGAAATTTGGTACACATGTTTTCAATATAATAATAATTTTGTTTCTAAAATTTCATGTTAAAATAAAAAAATTCGAGCCCTCCGGAGGGTGTCAAAGTTGGCAGCATTGTGGGCACTATCCCTGGAATTGCACAAGGTGCCAATTTCGGTGTCACCCCACGGTACATTTGCCATTCTATCATTGGAATCACTTGTCATTTTCTCATTTGTGGTGATGCTTTTTCAAGTAGTTTTGTTATACATTAATTTTTCAGGTACTTACCTTCATATAAGTGAAGTTACATTAGGAAAAAATTGAAGTTGAATTTACTAGGTCCTTCTATTCCATATGAGCTTCCATTTTGACAAAACAAATTCCAAATTTTTAAGCGGTTAAATGTGCACTAAATCCATTCTTTGAGGCTAACATACAAAAGAAAGTTGTGGATGATGACTTTTCCATAAAAATCCATACAGTTGGATTAAGTGATAGCGTTGAAAAATATTTAAATTTAATTTTAATATAGATAATTTTTTAATTATATGAAAAATACAAACTTGTTATCTTGTGCATTTTGGAATAATTAGCCAAAACTACATAATGTACAACATTAAATGCCTAGATGTTTTCATATGAATTTAAAAGAATATCCATACCATACGGATGTCTTCTAATAAGAATGTCTTCCATATGCTCTTTAGAATTGAAGCTCAAAAAATTTGAAGGAGCCTCATTTTATAATACATTTAGGTATTGCCCAAACTCTCTAAGCATTTAGGAGTATAAGATAAGCAGCCATAGCCATTTTGCAAAGTCATGTATCATATTGAATATTTTTCTTCTACATAAGTCCAAACAAGTGTATAATTATATGAGTTGTTGATTGAAGTAAAATTTGCAAGACAAGCCAACATGTTCCTTTGGGATTACATCTTTTTATAGAAAAAACATTGGACAATGTTCATTTTCAATACCCATTTCAAATCACTAATTCTCATAATATCTCTAATCCAATCATTTCAATGTGAACCATGTAGAACCAATACAACAGTAGTCCCTAATACTTCCAATGTCTTCTATGTTTTTCTTATAATCTAATTTTAATTAAAATAGCACATCTAAAGTGAAATATGTCTCAAAACCAAAATTTGAATTTGTAATATTTACATTCAATGAGGACTCCCTAGTATGTATATGATTATATGAATGAAACAAAACCCTGCCAAGAATCCAAGATACATTGACAATATTATGGCATTCAAAACAGTGTTGAGAATAAATTTAACCCCTAAAGGACTGGAGTGTTTTTCCTCCAATAACACTCCAATGCTGCCATTTTTACTCCCCCATGCAAAAAATCCAAAAAAATGTTATTTTTTACCTTCTAACCGTAAGATCTTGTGCTAAACTATTTGAAAAACATACACAACAAATTTCATTGATTTTGACGGCACGGATTGCAAGATAATTGTGTTTGATGGAAAAAAACACCCCAAAAAAACACATGCCCGAAAATTTCAGATGCGTTTGACCATGGCTACATCAAAAAAACCTCACTACCGAAACCTGTCGCATTTCACTTTCACATTCTATATGATGTTACTTAGTTGTGTACCAATTTTCGTTGCGTTTGGAGATGTTTAGGATGTTGAAGAACACCTTGCACTTGTTGGGGGTTTAGAAGTTCAGAAAAGACTATATGTTTTTGGAATTGCAATATTTTTGACTTTCTTTATTTAAAATACGAATCCGGGCGGTGAAACACAAGTACATTCCACCCTCTATAAAATGGCGAAAAAAAATTTGAAAAAAAAAAAATCTCCAAGTTTTAGAATACATGTAGTACATTTTCTAAGAATTTTGGGGGTTAGGGGGGAAATAAAGGGTGGAGGAAGGGAATTGAAGTGCCAACCCATTCCAATGTTCATGACCCCACTAACTCTCAAGGTGTACTGGCACGTGGCAGTCCCTCATTGGACGATTTTTGTTTTTTATTTTTTTAAATGATTTTATTTTTTATTTTTTAAATAATATTTTTAATTATAAAATTGAAGTTTTAGTTAAAAATTATATTTTTTAATTAAAAAAATATTTTTTTATTTATAACAAATATTGAATTTTAAAGAAATATTTATTTTCAATTTTTTTAATGAGTTTCGAAAATGGGGTGGTCTTCTGCCCTCCACAGTCCACCCCATTTTTCCCACGCCGCCCATTTTGTTGCCCCCCCCTAAAATTCAACTATTTCTCTACTGCCCCGGTGCCCTTTCTCCCGAAAAAAATACATTTCCCCTCATAACTTTCACATACAGTGTCGGAATTCAAAAAAAAAAAAATCCCCATTTTCGTGGCACATTGGGGAATCTACTATTAAATTTCCTTCAAAATTTGATTAAAAATGTGTTCACCGGAACCTACCCGATTCTCTAAATGTCCTAGTTAGGACACTTGGTCCTTTAGGGGTTAAAGTAACTTTTTGAATAAAACTCTCGAAATTGAGTTTCAGGAAGGATGGTTTTTTTAGATTGATAAATTTCCAATTTATACTTGCTCTTTTCTTCAAGATTTTATAGGATTGTGCAATAAATGACATTCTACAATCATTGTGTGACTTGCATCTATACTTCTATGTTTTGTTCATTTATATTCAAGGTGTATTTATGTCATGAAAATATTACAAACTCAAACTGTGTTTTTAAATACATTGCGAAATCTCCATTTCCATGGCTTTAAATTATTATTATTATGATTATTATTATTATTATTATTAGCATTAGCATTAGAAAGATTAAAAAATTGTGACTCTTATCTCCATTTCGAAAGAATTCCAATGTACTAAATATGTATTATTCTAAGATCATATGAATAAATCATGAATTTTGAACCAAACTAATCATTTCTAAACATGACCTAGCATAAATCCATTTCATATTAATCCTTGTCTCACCCCAAAAAAGATATATATATATATATGTATGTATGTATGTATGTATGTATGTGTGTATGTATGTATATGTGTGTGTTGTAAAAACATAAATAGTATGCATGATTTATTATTTTTTTGACACGAATAAAAATACATTTGGTTGTAAAGGAGAAAAAAGAACTTCTCATTACTAAAAATCCACCAATAATAACAATAACAATCATAACATTCTTCATACCTTGCTAGACCACACTCTTTACACTGTAGCAGCATTGTAGAGAAACTACTAAAAGGGTTGAAGAATATTATGATGAACCAGAGACCATTGTGGAAAATACTCTATTACAAAGAATCGTCTATCCCTACCTCAAGAGCATGACCACATAGGTAGCGAGGTCTACCCTTAGTGCCTCCGCTTTGAGGTAACTTAGACAACAAAAGTTGACTTTGAACACAGTACTTGACAACAACTACAAACATAACATTCAATAGCCATCACGCTTACTGCCTTTACATGCATCCAACGGTATAGAAGTTCATTTAGAAAAGGGATGGATAGAGCCGGTCGCTGGAAGTGATTGGATTGGAGTGAAAAACAAAATGAAAAAAGAAAAGGAGAAAAAAAAACCACAGAAGAAAAAAAAGAAAAAGAAAAAGAAAAAGAAAAAGAAAAAGACGCTACTAGCACCTGCCGGCCCGTAGCCTGGCGCTTGTAGTGCCATCCAATTTTTGGAATATATATATATATATATCTATATATATATATCTCTATATATATATATCTATATATATATCTATATATATATATATCTATATATATATATATCTATATATATATATATATATATATTTACAATTTAAAAAAGAAGAAGTTGTCAGTCAACATTGGCCGGCGTGCTGCTCTAGTGGCATTAAATTACTACAATATCTTCTTCTTTTTTATTATGTGTTTGGAGCTTTGAGATCATCTTGTTGACCTTCCCCTCCCGGTTGCCATTACCTCCGTCTTCCTGTAAAACGAGCTAGCTACTGATTTTGCATGGATGATGCCCTGACTCTAAATCCCCTCCTTGACGTTAACGCAAGAGGACAAAAACTGCAGTATTGTAGAGTATAAAACATGCATACAATATAGTACAGCACTTGCTCCAGGACGGATACAATATGGAAGTTATTTAAACGACTACTTCACCTAGGCACATTTTGATTAAATGGTACTCCGTACTTCATAACATTCAATAGCACTCCGTACTTCATAACATTCAATAGCCTTCACTGGCTCTGTCTTGCCCTTGAGGAGAATGTGCAGAATATCTGACATCATCATCCACCCCAACTCTAAATCTATCCCTCGACGTTAACCCCTAAACGTACCAAGGTGTCAATGGAATTGACAATTTGAGAAAAACCATCATAAAGTACTATTTAGAAGAATATTTTGGAATAGATACACAAATGAAAGTTCTAGAGGTTGAATTTTAGATTCCATCCATACGGTTCGATTCACTAATACTATGACCAATATTTAATTATAAAATTTGAAAGTTAAAAGTTGAAATTCCTTCTAAATTCAATTACAAACAAAATATTAATATTTTTGAGTAAAATTTGTTGGAATGAATTTGAAATGTGATACTCTTAAACATGGTGATTCTTTGAAATTTTTGTGTTTCTTAAATCTATGACCTCATTTTTGCAAGGCCACTTTTGAACTACAGTCAACGCAATTAAAGCTTGGTCAACGACTTGACATACTTCTACATTTGTAATTTTAGAAAAATATGTAATCAAGTATGACTAAATCCAACCGTTAGATAAGACAACAACTTAGTGAAGAATCTCCAAAAAATTGGATGACTTTCATCCAAGCATTGATGAGAACGTGAGAAGGGTTTGAATCTGTTAGTTGTCCAATTTTTGGACGTTGTGACGTTTAGGGGTTAATGCAAGCACTATTCATCTATGGGTTCCATTTTCTGAAATTTTAATTTTGGGCATCATAGGGTCATTTTTGGCAATTGTTTTTGGAAAATTTGGGGCCTATGGTCCCAAATTAGTTTAGGAGGACCTCCTTGAGAATTTTAAACCTTGGAAGAGGGGGTTATTTTTTAAGATGGGCCTCTACATGCACAAAATAGGGTCGAATATACTGATACGTGTACCAGTAGCACGAATAAAATACTCTTCGAATATACTTGTTGTGAGCATCTTAGGCCTTAGGGGCGGTTCAAACTATGGCCAAATGCCGAGAGTCCGTCAAATTCTACCTGAATGAGATTGCAATCAAATTGCAAGAGAGTCAGAAATTGGCCTCTCGGGCTTCACACTAGAGGCTAAAGTTCAAAGACCGTCGTTCTCTAAAATGCCTACATAACAATACTTTTTGAGAGTTTTGGTGCCAATGCGACGGACTCTCAAAGGAGAATTGGATTGGCCAGAAATGGCCAGGAATGGAAACCTAATTCTCCCTCGAGAATTCGTTGAATTGAATATTTTTAGTCCAAGACTGTGGACTCTTAGCATGAATTGGGTTTGGACTGCGATGACTTCTCGCCATAGTGTGAACTGGCCCTTATACCCGACAATCACAAAAAAAAATCTACTTTCCAAAAGAGAAGTACCTCTACTCTCCTACCCTAAGACATGTGGTTTTAGGTATAGTAGCAAGAAATGACATTTTATTTACAATGATCCCTTCAAGATCATTGTTCTTCTTCCAAGTTCTAAATATCATTATGTGCACTAATAATCATCATTAATAGCAAACGAGCTTATTTACTATGATTAAACAACAATTCTATCTTTATTTTGGGTCCTATTGGCAAGTGAAAGAAAATTCTAACACAATTTAGCATGCATTATTTGAACACCATATGAATATTAAGTTATATCTAGAAGAAGAATTTCGGTCCTCCTGCAAGGCATGCATGAATAAAGTGTTTGTTCGACCCACCCTTGGTTCAATGCCCACATGACAGAGAACCGGTGGTGCATGACTATTGGCCCCCTCTCAAGCTTAGATACTATTAAGTTATAGATTTTTAAAATTTTGGATGTAAGTGTATCCAAAATTGACCCTAAGCTCTTATAGATTCTCACTTTTTAATTGTGGTACATCTTTGGTAATAAATATCTAGGTTTTAATAACACTTTTGGATTCAAATCTAGGGGTTGTTTTTGAGACAGGGTTCATTATAGATGTATTGTACATACTTTACTAAGTACTATTCCCTCCGTTTCATAATAAGAGTCCTCCTTTTGGCATGTTTCAACTTGACGATTTTTTTGCCAAAAAAAGTCACCTCAATATTCAAAAAATGAGCAATCTTTAATAGTAGCATGTAGTTTTTGTGTCACTCATTGTTTGCCCCGTTTAAAGTGGATAGTGCTCATGTTTAAAGTATTAAACATAGGACAAAAACTAGGGGAAAAAAATGTCAAAAAAGTGGACTCTTATTATGAAATGAAGGGAGTAATATTCTTTTGCAGTTGTAAAAAGTTAATTTTCTTCACTATAGATGACAACAAAAAGATAAAACGATTTCAAAGTTTGACAACCATTGTAGAAAACATGCATGGTACTCAACGAGTGGTCAACATCTATTTGTTTATAGTTTTTGGTCCTTTTTACATAAGACGTCGTCAGGATTGTGCACAAAAAGAAAGTAGGTTTAATTTGTTCTACAATAGTGTTCAAGTAGGTCTTCAAGAATGTTAACCTCGTCAGTCCAGTTGCAACTTTCATGTTCATTATTTGGATCCAGGTGTTATAAAAAAAATGAGTTCTGGTAGCTACTCTTTATAACCGTCTGCTCGGTAATCACTACCGGGAGGAAGAAAGAAGCAGTGGGTTTCTGGGCACTTACCTGTCTTATATTCGGGATACGGTACGGCTTTCCTGGCCGTGCGAGTGGCGTGATGGCCGGGATGCTGTGGTATATCCTTTGGTTCTTGGTGAGGTCGGTAAACTTGGGTCGGTACTCCGGGCGCCACGATCCGTCAGGGCTGTGGATAGTAATGGGGACACGCCATGGTATGATGGTCGGGATTGCCACAAAACGAACAAAAATGAATAGTAGGACGGTAGTGTACCTGATGTGGTTGTTGGTGTTGCGGATAGGTAACTGTTGATGGTATGCGGTTGTGTGGTAGGATTGGAGTGGATATCTCCTCTTATACGTCTCGGTGGAAGTGTGCTTAGGATCGTGTGAATGGGGCCGGGTCGGTGTCTGGCAGTGAGCCTGCCGCGCGAGTGTGTTGTTGAGCCATTAAACATGATAGTTGGACTAGTGACGTAGGTTATAACACTGGTTCGGTACTCGTCCTTCTGTAATGTCTCGCGAGTTCTGCAAAACAGTAGGTACCGGGATTTGTCGATGCAACTAGGAAAGCAAAGATTCTAGAATTCGAAACACTAGATGGTCGCCAAATGGTAGCTACTCTTTATAACCGTCTGCTCGATAATCACTACCGGGAGGAAGAAAGAAGCTAGTCGTAAGTACGGAAACTAAAGGATCTGGAAACGCTAAGCAAACAAAAACGTTACCGAGACTCAGTCGGTAACTCCTCACAGTAGTATAGTCAGGACTGGAATCATCAAGTAAAAGTATCCGGAAGGAACTTACTCGGTAGGCAAGATATCAAAGGAAAGGAAGGGAAACAAAACAATCATATATCTTGGAAAATGGACCGTGCCAATGAGTTTGGCTTCATTGCTTATATACATAAGTACAACCAGATCTGACCGTTAGGTCAGATCGGTAAAAAAGTGTTTTCCTAGATTTACTTCCTGTGGTAACTTGGAATTTTACCGGAGTAGTAAAAAATCCAGATCGGTAGGCTACCGGTAATTACTAATTTACCGTTAACAAGTTCACGTAAAAATAACATCCAATAAGCAATTGCATTGGCTCTTGGATGTGATTGCACTTGGCTTTTCATATTTGTATATGCCACGTTCTTCACCTACTTTTGAAAATTGGTACATAAGTAAGTAACTTTGCTCTTGAAGCGTAGATAGACGAACTATCCCAAACAAATTCTTTATTCACGATGGTCTCCTAAGTTGAGGAAAGTAGCTTTTAACCCCTAAACGTACCAGGGTGTCCCTGAAATTGACAATTTGAGAAAAATCATCATAAAGTACTATTTAGAAGAATGTTTTGGAATTGATATATAAATGAAATTTCTAGATTTTGAATTTTAGATTCCATCCGTATAGTTCGATTCACCAATACTACCACCAATATTTAATTATAAAATTTGAAAGTTAAAATTTGAAATTCCTTCTAAATTTGATTACAAACAAAATTTTAATAATTTTTTAATAATTTAATAATTTAATAATCCTTCTAAAGTAACATTTGTTGAAATGAGTTTGAAACGAGATATCTTAAACGTGGTGATTTTTTGAAATTTTTGTGTTTCTTAAATCTATGACCTCATTTTTGTAAGGCCACTTTTGAACTACAGTCAATGCAATTTTATCATCCAAAGTATATGTATCCGCCAACCTTGATTGAAAGACTTCTACGTAACTTACCAAGCAATGATTGAATGTTATAGTGCTGAGACTTTAGCATAAACGTGTCACTTTTGTACAATCTTTTACTGTACAAGTGTTTGTAAAATTTGTCTCTCGTTTACGGTCCAGATGATTCTTGTTTGGAATACCGTACATGAGAGTTAAATTCAGACCTGTAGCCTGGTGTCGAAATTGAATTTTCACATCATATTTTGAGAGGTCCACGTCACCTTAAACCAATCACCAGTTGATATGTTGCACTTTTTGACAAACGTTAATTAATTCGTGCCAAAACTGATCACGACATAGGGTACTCTCAGGGCCAGTTTACACTACGGTGGAGAAGGCCTCCGGTCGGTCAAGAATGCTTGGCCAAGACATGGTTATAAAAGGCAAATGGTGGATGTGCCGGAGAAGAATTAAAGGCAATAAAATATTTCTATTGAGTTGGGCTTCTCCGGAGGAGGAGTTTTTTGTCCAGTCTCTTGAGGCCGGACAAGAAACTCCTTCTCCGGAGAAGCCCAACTCCAAAAAGTGCCGCCACGTAGGGCGGCCATGTCATTTTATCATCCATGAGAAAAGTTCACCACCATTGTCTTCTTCACCTAGTGTAAACACCCACCGGTCAAGAGTTGCATTTTCGACCAATCACAATTGAGAAACGCCCTTGTTTTCATGACCGGTGGACTTCTCCACCGTAGTGTAAACCGGCCCTCATGATGGCCCATTCACATACACCAATGTTGTCGCATGCAAGCATGCGTTAGGTAATTTGAGGGAATCTGTTGTCAACCAAGAAATATAAAATACGCAATTATAAATTACTCTAACACATGATAGAAAAGGAACGCAATGCAAAAAAGGAGCATGGCTCTACTTGCGGCACTGTAATGGAGTTGCACAGTGCTTGAACAATAGTTGCAGCAAGAAAAGACAAGGCTTTGAATTTTTTTTTTGTTTCACGGTTTTACCTCCTTCCATTTCAGGAACATATATGCAAGTGCGACAGGGGTTTGGTGTGAATGGGCCATGATGGCCCATTCACACCAAGAAGCTCCATCACTTGCGACGTTGCATTCCTGAAATGCTGCAAGGTAAATTTCGAAAATAATATACAATTTCTTGTGGTGTCAGAGCATTATCTCTTCATGCTTTTGGCCAACACATGTGCGTTGGTGGAGCGCAAATTTCTTGCGGTGCGTGAAGCAACTTCTTGCATACGTCAGGTTAATTTATTTTTTTACAGGAGCACACTTGTAGCTACCAAAAACTTACTCGACGAACGTAGATTCTCTCCCGCACTCACGTTGGGTGATTGGTGTGAATGGGCCATGAGTCTTATCCCATGTACCCTGAACCACAACACCTTTTGTGCTGCAGTGTAAACAGAACCCTTCCCACAGTACTCCAGATTCACCCACCAACCGACATCTAGAAAACAGTTGCTGAGGACTATTGCGGAGAACGTTTTTACAATCAAACTTGTGCCTGAAGAAATTAAAATTAGTACAACATTCTTTGAAAAAGGAATCTCGATTCTTCACTGGTGCACAATCTTTGAAGTTGTCTCAATATCTTTGCAAAAGGAATCTAAGATTCTTTTTTTGCACAATCTTGAACTCATCCAGGTTGAAGGTACCAAAAAGTAAGCTCTCTCCACTCACTTAGTGCCATGTATGTATGCTCTTTAGAATGGATGTCGGACTATTCTTTTGATTGCCATTTGCTATGAAGAAGGAGAGTTCTAACAACTGCTAAAGAATGTTATGAGTTGCTGAGAATATTTCGGAACATCCTGGCATGCCATTTGACGACACGGGGCAAAACCTCCATAAGATTCGTGGCATGTGCAGTGTTTGTTGGCACTAAAGAGGTGAAGTGTCATTCATACACACGAGTACGCTTCATTAAGACAAGGGCCATGGCAAGGGGGCGCAACAAACTTGTGCCAATATTTTGAAAAAATAAAAACCATCGTAACATTCTTCTCGAGTTGCCTCAATGTCTTTAGAAAATGAAATCCAAATCCGAATCCTTTTTGCATACAATCCTCGGTTCTTCTTAGGTTGGAGGAGCTATAGAAAGAAGATAAGATCTATCCATTCACTAAGCACCATGCATGCTCTCTAAGTCTTTTGAACCATTTTATTTTGTTGCCATGTATTTAATGGAAAAATGAGAGTTCTCACAATTGCAATAAACCAAACAAAAAACAAAAAACATCATACCTTTTCATTGTTTTCAAATGTCTCTATTTTGTATAACCAAACATGTCTTTGAGGCATAGATAGGCAAATTACCTCCAACCAACTCTCTATTCACAATGATCATTGCGCCACTTTTAAATTAGTTGAAAAATGGGCTTGATTTTTGGTTTGGATTTCCTAACCAAGCCCTTGCGCTAATTGTTGAGTTGCAAACAAAATGCAATTATAATATAATTGGGTTGTATGTAAGTTACATGCCTTCACAATAGGCCCTACTAGAAATTGAGTTTGCCAATGACGCTTTTGAGGCCACATATAATGAATTAAGCCATGAAACAAAGTGGTGATTCCACGCCAATTACGGCTCATTCTCTTATTCAGTTAAATTTTGAAACTCAACTATGACTTATAAAAAACTCAACTCGATTGTGCCCACACTCCATAACGTTCATTAGCCATTGTCATGGTTCATCCTTTTGCTCTCACTGCATGAAAGATAAAAAAAAATTAAACATGTGATTCTTGAGGTGGGGCTATTGTGGCCTTCCAACTCTCCACCATCATTCTTTAGGTAAATAATGACGTGGCATGTTCAATATTCTAGAATCCGCTATAGCAATTCTTGTGCAACAATTCTTATTCCAAGATATAACTCACAAGGACTAAAGAACTTTATGCCACATAAGTGATCCGTTCACAATGGAAGATAAATTGGAAGTAAGGAAGGGGATAAGATATTCCCTTTTTGCTTCAAGGAGGTAAATTTTGGGGGTATCTTGAGGGTAGCTCGGGGGTAAGAGGTAGGGATAAACTTCACCAAATTTTCATTTTTCAAAGATTCTTAATAAAACCCGTGGGGCAATATGACCCCCTTTGGTCCAAGAGGTCAAACTACCCCTCCTCGCGTTTCCTACGGGGTTAAATAACCTAGTTTGTCAAAAACGTATCCTTAGTGCAAACATGGATATTCTTTGTGGGGGTTAAAAAGGGAATAAAATAAACTTAGCTTAACCCTACTTTATTCTTTTATCTAATTGACTATGGTGTGAATGGACCTAAGGTTGAGTTTACAAACTCAGACTTGGGGACCTCGGACATTATTATTCACTATACAATCAAACTTAACTTCTAAAGGACCAAGGACTCACAATTTTAAAATGACAAATTTAATTGGTCATATTGTAATAAACATAATTCAGATGGGACCAAACTTTTATATCACTGGAATCACTAAACAAACATTGCATATGTTGGTCAAAAAAATAAAAAAATAAAGTTCACATGTAATCTATTCAAAACTGTTAACCCCTAAAGGACCACAACTATGTTCCTCTCCAAAAACTCCAAAGTACCCCTTCTCATAAAAAGACAAATATTTTTTGATCTATGACCTTTTTGACCAATCCAACCGTAGGATATTTCAAGCAACTTGAATTTATTACCACCTACAAATTTTCAACCGTTTAGGGTTCTTCAATGTAAGATTATAAGCATCAAAGTCGGTTGCACCTTTTTTTTGGCTTGCTGCCCATATTTGAAACTTTTTGAAAATGCTGAAAATGCAAAGTTTAGTCTCAAATTTGGTAAAATGAATTTGGCAATTGTGTGCATGAGGGTGTTAGCTCATTATGTGCAAAAATTCAGATGCATAGCTCATTGTATGAAAATTTTCAGGAGCTGTCCACAGTTAGGTTTTTCACCTTTGCATGATTGTATCTTTTGATTTATACATCACCTACGTACGCAAATTACCATCCCATCTTCATTACAAAGAGTAGAATCGCCACAAAAAATCTCAAGAATTGAGGATCAATACTCATTCAACAATGAGCTGACCGAACTTGAAAAATCAGCCTTGGTCCTTGAGGGGTTAAAAAAGACATGAAGCCCAATGCGGGCTTCTTGGTCCTTTAGAGGTTAACCCCTAAACGTCCCAGTGTCCAGTTTCTGGACGACGAACAGATTCCAACTCACACTACACTCATATTACGTCGTGGATGAAACTCATTCAATTTTTTGAAAATACTTTATGAAGTTGTTGTCCTATTTAATGGTTGGATTTGGTGTTACTAGGGTACATATTTTTTTTAAACTACAAATGTGGAAGTATGTCAAGCAGTTGACCAAGCCAAAATTGCATTGACCTTAGTTCAAAAGTGGGCTTGCTAAAATGAGGTCATAAATTGAAGTAACACAAAATTTTCAAAAAATCACCATTTCAAGAGTATCTCATTTCAAATTCATTCCAACAAATTTTACTCAAAAATATCAATATTTTGTTTGTAATCAAATTTAGAAGGAAATTTTAATTATAACTTTGAAATTTTATAATAAAATATTAGTGGTGGCATTGGTGAATCTAACCATACGGATGGAACCTAAAATTCAATATCAACAACTTTCATTTGTATAACAATTCCAAAATATTCTTCCAAATAGCACTTTATAACGATTCTTTTCAAACTGTCAATTCTGGGGACACCCTGGGACGTTTAGGGGTTAACCCTTAAACGTCAAGAGGGCCTGGGCGGGACAGCCCGGAAGGCATCTAAATTTTCGGAAGAAAAATAAATAAATTAAAAAAAAAATGAAAAAAACGAAAAAAAATGAAAAAACGACTCTGCGGGACACTGCTGGCCAACACTGTAGCACTGCGGCACTGCGGCATCTCAGCTGCCCCAACCTCAAAAACTTGTTCAATTTCATAACTTTGATTGCTTACCAACGATTCCACAATCTCTCAAATGAGGCGCAAATTTACAATCTAGATCGCTTTTTCAGTAGCTTTCCAACGCACCAATTCACGCTTGATTTAGTTGAGAAAATCTACTTTTTTCTTGATTATTCTCTTTTAAAATAAGCCCATGGGGCTTTCCTTGACGTTTAAGGGTTAAGCCAAAAACCTTCAGAAGAAAAGTTACTAAGAACGGTAGTACCATAAAAACTTGAGCCAAAAAACTTTAAAAAACAAATAATAAAATAGTTTGTTTTAATATAAAAGGTAAGCGTGTGAGCATTACAAATACAATGATTCCAAAATTAAACAACACTTACATCTGGAGACCGTTTGTACAATGAAAACTGGAGCCAACAAGACGAAAAAATAAAAGATAAAGAAAGAAAAAGAAATAGTAGCAGATCGATAGAGATTCAGTGAGCGCAATATTTTTCCTCTTTCGATGCAGCCGGCAATTCCAGCTAGATCGATGTGCATGCAGTTGTTGCTGCATTGAAACTCACGTTGTGAGAAACTCACACCAAATTCAATGCAGGAAGGAGCTCTTTCAGTCTCACCGGCAAGTAGCTCCTGAACTTTTCCTTTGCTCACTCAGATTAACTAACTTACAGAATACCTTTTTCTAGCTCCCATCCAAACGGAGTGAATGAAATTGATTCCGGATCTGCGGCAAGAACCATTCCGTGTGATCCACATTGCACTACATCAATCCAATTTTTGTCCATTTTGCACCAAATGAATGAAAGTCTAGCTAGTCCCGTTCACGTGTGCCACGTCCCAACGAAAGCCAATTTAAAAGCTCCGCCAAATTTAGAGTGGCAACCAGATGGCACACTCCCCAGATGAGTCCTGCCCCAGTTCCACCAGAATACCATATTCTGTGTCGTAAATAGTGTGGCCCGTTTTCAAGGAATGTACAGTGACTCCTTTCCACTTTCAACAGGTCTGGCTCATCTCTCTCAACATTCAACTCAAGTGCTGTTTTGTATTGTTTCTATTTTTAAACACTATGCGTTTTGCATGCTGCAGGTCTGGGCATCACTCGTTTTGGAGTGTGCTATGAGGCGAGCGAGCTCGTCGATCTCCAAGTGAATTCCGAAGTTGAATATTCAGTACTCAATCGCTCAAACTTGAATATTCATCAGATTCAGAAACCAGGGTTCTGTGAGTCTAGGTAGCTTCCCGTGTGTCGATCTATCTGAGATCGCTGTTTTCCATTTGCACAGATTTGAACGTGTTGTAACAACCGCAACTTGTTGCGTAGTTAGCTGGTACCCTCCCTCTTCCAGTAAGTGATCGAAGAAGTTCAGTAATTAGTACATTTCATGGCTTTGAAGGTTAACATGAAGGTTCTGGTATCGACGATGCTTCATGTTTGCAATCCTTGAAGCACGATACAACGATTACAGTGTTTCGTTGTTGATTCTCCACGTCGAGGTGTCGTCATGGATCCAGAATCAGGCTCTCAGGTTCGCTCGATCTCTATTAAACCTCATATTTGTTAAAATTGTGGATTTCAGTGATCGAACTTGGTGCAAATGTAGACTAGTCCTAGTTTTCAGAGCTCTGGGCACTTCAATGATGCAAGTTTGGCCCTCGGAAACACGCCGTTTTAATGAAGATGGCTATTATTGTCGTGAGGTTTGAAATCTAGGACTTGTGGATGTCGATCTGAGGTTGGTTAAGGAAGAGAGCATTGTTGTTTGCGAGGTTCTGATCCATGGAACTAGCTAGTATCAAAGCTAGTGGCAGGAGCCTCTCACCAGTTGCTTGATTTCATGACGATTGAGTTTGTTTTCTGATTGGAATTAACTGAAGTGATATATTCATGTGTTGCAGTTGTCGACTTCGAAGAAGGCATCCGTTGCAGTGCTGTTGACACTGGCATACCAAAGCTTTGGAGTGGTGTATGGTGACCTCAGTGTTTCCCCTCTCTACGTCTTCCACGCCACGTTCAGTAAAATCCAGGCTGTGGACGCCATTGAAGTGTACGAAGTTTACGGCGTTTTGAGCTTCGTCTTCTGGACTCTCACCTTGATTCCCCTCGCCAAGTATTGCTTGATCGTCCTCAACGCCCACGACAATGGCGAAGGTACCTACACCTCCATATCCCATTGTATCAATCGACTAAACCCCACATATATCCGTTAAAACGGCTGAGTTTTGCGCAATCTTCAAATCTGGAGCCCAATTTTGGGTGATAAATATTGGAGCCCAGCTGAACCTCATGTCGTCTGTACCAATTCTAATTCTCAAACCTCTAAGCAATTGACAGCACTGATTTTCAGAGTTTTGAGCACTTGAATGTCATTGAACCTCTGAAATCTGCTACATATGACCATGTGAGATATTGAATTTTCAGTTGATCGTTTAGGACTCCCTCGTTTTCAAACCTCTAGGCACTTGGCAGCACTGATTTTCAGAGCTTTGAGCACATTTTTGGCACTGCCTTTTTGGCACAGATTGATTAGTAAATTAGGGTTTCGGTTTGAGAGTACATTATGTTGCTTAGAGATGTGGAAATGGGTGTTTGCTGCTGCAGGGGGAACTTTTGCACTGTACGCTTTGCTGTGCCGGCATCTGAAGCTGAGTATCATTTTGAACCAGCAGACGGCGGATGAAGATCTGTCCTTGTACAAGATGGAGCCGCTGGTGTCTGAAACTGCGCGAGGGCTGTGGTTCCGGCAGCTGCTGGAGAATCATAAGTTTCTGAAACAAGTGCTGCTTCTCATCGTGTTACTCGGTACTTGTATGGTCATCGGCGATGGCGCCCTCACTCCTGCCCTTTCAGGTCGAAACCCTAATCCTAATCTTTCCTCAATTCATAGCCTATGCATGAATTACAGCTTACTCACACTTGTTTGTGTGTTTTGAATCACAGTCTTATCTGCCATTGATGGTATTCGCGTCGCTGTCCCCAACCTCCACGACAGTGAGTACTCAAACTTCCAAATGCTGTAGAACTAGGTTTTTAAGAGACAGTGCATGCTTTGATCATCTTGTATGTGGAATAAGAAACGAAAAAATCACACCAAGGTTCATAACATTCTTGCCACTTCTGAACATTTTGGAACAGAAAGAGATCTGCCATTTGTGATTTTATACTCGAAAACTGTATTTGAGATTAGGTGGTGCTCCATGACTAACGGTCCTACTGACCAAAAGATTTTACATAAATCTTTACTGTTGAAACAACATTTTCTATTTTTTTCAACAGCTTGTTGAAAGAAGGGATTTGTAGAAATATATGCTTGGTAGGCACTCAAATCATGGGTTTTGGTTCCAAGGTGGTAAAGAATGATATGAACCTTGAAAACTGATGTTACACTGGAAATTCTTATTTTACTTGTGGGTGTGAGATTGCAGATGTAACAGTGATCTTGTCCTGCATCATTTTGGTGTTTCTGTTCGGGCTGCAGCACATTGGCACACGGCGTGTTTCTTCTTTATTCGCACCCGTCATTCTGGCGTGGCTCATCTGCAACGCCAGCATTGGCTTGTACAACTTGATTACATGGAACCCTAGTATATTGCGAGCGCTCTCGCCCTATTACATGTATTACTTTTTCAAGATGGATGGCAAGGAGGGCTGGATTGCTCTTGGTGGCGTTCTATTAAGTATCACAGGTTTGTAACTCTCTCTTCTCTCCTCTGTGGTATCTGTATGACTTCCAACTATTCAGAAATAAGTGTGCCTCATTTTTTTCAGTGGTTTGGAGTAGGTCATCTTGGGACTTTCTTTTGTCTAATTCTATTTTTGTTTTCATAAACACATGCACTGTTCTTCATTGATTCCGGTGATATAAATTTGGACCTATCTGAATTATGCTTTCCACAATATGACCAATGAAATAACCCTTCTTCAATTCTTGTGAGCAGGGGCAGAGGCGATGTATGCAGATCTTGGCCATTTTTCGCGCACATCGATAAAGGTGAAGCTTAGTGTCATTGAAAAATGGTTTATTTATATTGATTTACTTATTTGAGCTTACATACCATTCTTTAGCCATTTACTGATGCTGAGATACTGCACTGAAAAAATATAAAAATGGCAAAGTTCAAGGAATTGGCACTTTTTGTCAGATCCCCATATGAAACCTCAGATCTATACGAGTCCTATTTTTTCGAGCTCTGTGCACCGCTTTTAAACACGCCGTATGATCATTACCGTTTGTTTTGGGGTTATTCAGGATATTCATTGTATTGATTACATATGTGGATATATGTTTGCAGATTGCGTTTACAGCTGTTGTGTACCCTTCCTTGTTGATTGGGTACATAGGACAGGCTGCCTATCTCTCGAAGAACCTTGATCATGTGGAACATGCATTCTTCAAATCTGTTCCAGGTTAGTTGTTAATTTAGCCCCTGAAGGCGTCATGAGTTTTTGAGGAGGTCCTATGTCGACTTCCTTTTGTTCAAATTTCTTTCTTTTTTGACCAACAAATTTTTGATTTCTCTATGAATTCAACCCAATATCATCAAAACACTGTTGAAATGCCATTGACATAATAGTCTTGTGGTTTTCATGCAGAGCCTGTATTTTGGCCTGTGTTTGTGATAGCAACATTGGCCTCAATTGTAGGGAGCCAAGCAGTCATCTCTGCAACATTTTCCATCATCAACCAATGTATGGCACTTGGATGCTTCCCGCGGGTCAAAGTGGTGCACACCTCCAACCACATTTATGGACAAATCTACATACCAGAGATCAACTGGATGATGTTAATCCTCTGCCTGGCTATGACTATCGGTTTCCAGGACGTCATTGAGATCGGAAATGCCTACGGTACAGCCTGCTCTTCTCTTCTCTCGAATACAAGTTGATTTCTTTAGATACAGAACAAGACTTTGCAGATTTGGTCCCTGAATAATTCAATTTATTTAGATACAACAGTTCTCATTAGAAGAAAGATTTGCAGATTTGGTCCTTGAGTTCCATTCAGTTCCGAAGTAGTTAGCCATTCGTGTGTCAAAAAGTCAATACGCTTAACAAGATTTAGAGTTTGTGCCAGTACGTAATTTTTGTCACGCAGTGTATCTGTCATCATACAAAACCGAAATTCCCTTGGGATCGTGCTATAGTGAACATACGGACTTAAGAACTGTCTTGAACTCCATATTTGTCAAAATGGTGGAATTTCACAATATTGGTTGCGGAACCATAGCAGTTTTGAGTCAACCAACTGAAAACTGGAGCCCAACTGAACCTCATCTCTCGGTTTCAGAGCTCAAGGTTTCAGTTGGTCACCTTAAAACCCATCTTCAGGAGCACATGAAATTTCTAGTTTTCAAAGCTCCAATCATCATATTTATTAAAATGGGAAAAACTTCATCTCGAATCTCATCTCTATACTAGTCTTAAGTTGTTAGAGGTTTGTGCACTTGAAGGATGCTCAAACACATCGTTTTAACGAATATGACCATTCCAGGCACTTGAAACTACTAATCCTCACAGATTTCAGAGGTCACCATTCTGGGCACTTGAAACGACTAATTCTCACACATTTGTGGCGCTCTGAAATCTGCCATCGTACCTAATATGAGAATACAAGGAACGAAGAGTCTTGGGATCAAGTGAGGGCGGAATTTCTTTTAATGTGCTGCAAAGTAAACAAGTGAACAACTTGTTATAACTTTATGTTTGTTATGTAAGTGTACTTCATAAATCGTTGAAACATTAACTGTTACGAAACATTTTTACGAAATGAGGCATAACACTATCCAGGGTGGACTGTAGTAACTTGGGATATTGTGAGCAAGTTTGGAGGAATTTAAATACATAAATGTGATCAAGCATTGAATATATATCTTGCTTGGGTAATGGGAGAAGTCACACAAATGGGCTGACTGCTGCAAATATGAGATCACCAAGGCAAGAGATGATCTATTTTTTTCCTTCCTCGCCTTTTGAAGAGGATTGTCCCCCTGATCCACATTGTGAGAAATGGATGGATGTGGCAGGAATCGCGGTGATCATAGTGATGCTGGTGACGACGCTGCTGATGACGCTGGTGATCATAACAGTTTGGCAACGCAGCATCGTGTGGGCGTTGCTGTTCTGCGTGGTGTTTGGGTCCGTGGAGCTTCTGTATTTATCCACAGCCTTGAACAAGGTGCCGCAGGGAGGCTGGGTGCCGCTGGTCATTGCGGCCGTGTTCATGACAGTCATGTACTGCTGGAACTACGGCACCACCATGAAATACGAGTATGACATCCAGAACAAGCTCTCCATGAAGTGGCTGCTGGATCTCGGCCCCAGCCTCGGCATTGTGCGCGTTCCCGGCATCGGCTTGATCTACACTGACCTTGTCACTGGCGTGCCCGCCCTCTTCTCGCACTTCGTCACCAACTTGCCCGCCTTCCATGAAGTCCTTGTTTTTGTTTGCATGAAATCCGCTCCTGTCCCGTATGTCACCAATGACGAACGCTACTTGATTGGCCGCATTGGCCCCAAGGACTATCACATGTACAGGTATGCCTCATCACTTTCCCTCTTCCACGTAAAGCGAGGATTCCAATGCACCAAAGAATGTGTCTTTTGCATATCGTATGCAAAAGTTGTAAGGGTTTAAAGTTTCATTTGCATGCCCAGAGGAATATCGCACGTTCCAATAAAATTACAAATTCTTTTCCTTTTTGCTGTTCTCAAAACCATATGAATACTGTGATCTTCGCTCTAAAGTAATTTCATGTCCCTGAATATGATGGTGCAAAATCCAATTACAATTTATAAATAGCTAATTTATTTACAAAATTTGGGTAGGTGTTACCACTGTTTATAGTGTGAAGTTGGCACCTTTTTTGGGCTATCAACTAGCATGGAGAGATTTGAGTGCTGGTATTTCCTTCATGTTCACGGAATTCAATTTAAAAGATTATTTTTCAATTAATTATCACGAAAGAAAGAAAATTGAAGAAATAATTCGTTGGAGATGGAGTTTTGTTTTCTGTAAGTGAAATTTGATTGAGATTGCATAAAACTGCAATGTTAGTTGTCCACACAAAAAACAGGTATTATCAAAGGACAATCACGTTTGTTTGAACGGACTGTACACAGAATTTGTAACTTTATTGGACCCTACTGTACATGTATGTCTTATTTTTTAATCTTCATTTTCGAACATAACTTTTACATAATCTTTCTTTTTCTATTTCTTGCTGCAGTGTTGACAATGAATGTGCTTGGGGATGGATGCAGGTGTGTGGTGCGGTATGGATACAAAGACGTACGTAGGGACGAGAGTGATTTTGAGAACCAAGTGATAGCCAATCTGGCGGAGTTCATCCAAAATGAAGAGATCATGTCCAGCCAAGAGTTGGATCCGTTTTCCAGCAATGAATTGACCTTCGAAGGTCACCTGACTGTCATGGGGACTACGCCATCGTTACTTCGGAGAAACTCCTCCTTCACGATGGAGGACAGCATCAGATCCATGGGGACCATGTCTGACGTCACCGATAGATTGCAGGTATGGTAAACCATCCTCAAATGTTTAGCATATTTACTATTCTTTCTGGACAGAACATTTCACCTACAGTACCACTTTGGATCATGGAATTCAAGTTTTCTTGCCATCAGTGGCTACCAAAAAAAAAATTGATGCTAATTTTTACTCATTTTTTAGAGAATTAGCCACTACTTTTTAGCCTAATGGCTACTCCCAATATGGCGAAATTAGCCAATTTTATACTATATATAGTAATTTGCTACAAATGTATTAAAGAATCTAAAATATTTCGCCAAAATTGGCTAACAAATCTTCACATCTATGAATTTTGCTAAAGAGGCTGAAATTCCTCACCTTCACTGTGTGCCATGGAAGCCTGCATCTTGAAATAGACTTGACATGGTGGGCTCAAGAATGTTATGAAACCTTGAAATCAACCCTAAATCTTGGAAATCCATGATGTCCATTTTCTCAGTCTATATATGGACAGTTGTAAGATTAGTTTAAAAAAGAATCTGATTTAAGCATGAATGCAGTTTCATGATTAAACTTGAACAATATATTGGCAATGCAAGTTGTAACTAGAAAGGATGCATTGTAGTATAGAATGTTATGATTGAAGGAGAAGAGGCTAAGCTACATTTACATTGAATTGACATCGGTTTTTAACTCTCTAGAAAGTGAGTTGCAACTCGAAATTTGAGCCCGAGTTTTCAACATGAAATAAGTTATGTGTTATTAGTCCAGCTACATAAGTTACAAAGCCTATCTTTTAGTTGCTACGTTTATTAGTGATGATATCTTCTGAACATGGTTTTTAAATTGTTCTGAACTTGTGCAGTCTATGGACTGGTTTAAGTCATCACCTGGTGGAACTCCCAAGAGAAGGGTGCATTTCGACATTCCCATAGAGAGCGACACGGACGATGAATCCACACGGACTGATACTCGGAAGGAGCTCATGGTTCTTTCCAAAGCAAAAGATGCGGGTGTGGCATACATGATGAGTCACCCATATGTGAAGGCAAAGAAGTCGTCCAGCATTATGAAGAAGTGTGCCATTAATTACGCCTACACTTTTTTAAGGAAAAACAGTCGAGACCCAGCTTTAGTCTTCAAAATTCCGCATACCAGTCTGATAGAGGTGGGCATGTTTTACTACGTGTAGAAATTTGATGATCATTCTCATTCTTAGAATTTGTACAGTGGTTAGTGGAAATTTTTCACCCGGCATTATGGTTTTTGAACCACCCTGAAGAAGGGTTTTTCCAGAGGGAGGGTGTATCATATTTTTGTAGTATAGATTTTGTGACTGTTTGGAACAGTTTTTTTAAAAGCTTGTATCCCCCTCTGTAATGTCCAATTCTTGTAATACAAACTGTCGGCCACATCTCTTTATTCTTTTTCTCCAAAGCAAACTGTCGGCCACATCTCTTTATTCTTTTTCTACAAATTGCTTGAGACACAATTTTTCTTTGTGCTCGTCTTCAAATTTTGGTTTTAAGTATACATGTGAACATTCAAGTTTGTCTTGGCATGTATGGTTCTGTATTTATCCTCCACCTTGGAGTAGTAAATTGTCAAATCAATCATTTAGTGAATTAGCTATGAGTAGCACTTTGAAGATTAGTTATGAATAATGGTATGCTATAAGTTCTTAAAAGTGAGTTAACCCCTGAAGGACCAAGGATTCATGGTTTTAAAATGACAGATTCAATTGATCATATTCTGAAAAATGTAATTGAGATGAGATTGAATTTTATATCATTGGAATCAGTGAAGAACAATGTATATGTTGGTAAAAAACAATCAAATTTGAACAAAAGGTTGTATACATAGAACCTACTCAAAATTGCTAAAAAAAAATGAGGCCCAATTCGGGCTTCTTGGTCCTTTAGGAGTTAACCCTTAATTGCCTAAGCGTTCATTTTCTGGACGATGAATAGATTTCATCCATGTTTTCTCATCCATCACGCATTTTTGCAGTGTAGATTTTTTACTATAGATTGTATGCAAAGTTAGCTTCATGCATGTAAGAACCGATTAGAAAGGGGATGATTTGTGAATTTTTTATGTCTCATTTCACGTTTGCAGTGATTCACCAAAAATTTCTAAGGTTTTAGTTCAACTGAAGTGTTCAAAAGTGCTCTTGAAAAAGTTAACTCATAAAATTAAGCAACAAAAAATCCCCAAAAATCACTACATTTAGAGTATTTCATTTCAACCCATCACAACAAATTTCATCCATAGGTTGTCAATGTCTTATTCTTAATTGAATTACAAAAGATTTTTGAATTTTAAGTCTCAAATTTTATACAAAAATATTGGTGACTGCAATCATAGATTTAACCGTATGGATAGAATATAAAATTCATAATGTATAGCTTTTATTCATACATCAAATTCAAAATATCCCTCTTCATTGCATTTCATAATGCATCTTTGCAAAACTGCCCAATTTGGAGAGGGCTGTAGGCATTTGGAATTAACTATATTGAAAGTACGACTTTAAACTAGTATCACAACATAAACCAATCGTAGGTCACTCCCACTATGGAGTGGAGTTCTTATCTATCTTTGTTTGTTGTCTTTGCCCCACCAAGGGAGAGAATACAAAAACGCTTTGCTTTTAGGGAGTTACATAGTAGTTGAATAGTATAAACAAGTTGTAAAAGTAAATCTAGGGTAATTACTAAGGCAAAGACTACGTGCACAAGGAACCTTGTCCAATTCTCTAGGAAGTAAACATCATTGCCAAACTGTTGTTTATAGTAAGTTTTGCAAGCAGTTGTTCAATTTAGCAAGTGATCGCTAAGAATTTACCATCATAACCATTACCGCCTAGTAATATGCTTAGGGTTCCTCGTGGTGACTAGCCGCTTGTTTTATTTGTTGCGTTGAGATCTTCCAGACCGTGCGCTCGTTAACCGCATTCTCGGTATCGTCCGAAAGCTCTCAAAGAGAAGGGGTGTTGACTGAAGTCGTTTTGTGGCTTTTGAACCTACGGTGTGAAAGTCATGGATTTTTGAGTAATGGCTAAATCACATGGGGAACACTAGGCCAGCAGCACCGGGCCACACTAGTATTCAATATTGGTATATAGTGGATGACTTCCAAATTGTGACACAAATAGGATGAGTTCCAATATGTGAGATACATAACATTGAGCAGCCTTCATGCTCTCTCCCTTGCCTTCATGCATCATCTTGGGACTCCACATGTCCACTTAGCTACTGATTTGATCTTGTTGGGTGTGGAATATGTTGCACCATCTACTCTAGGGACAAGGCAAAGCCAGTACAAGCTACTGAATGTTATGGCAAATAAAGTGACTTCCAAATTGTGACACAAATAGGGTGACCTACCTTAGCACCAAAATTCCAAGCATGTGACACTCCCTCACAAGTGGAAGTTGTAAGGCATGAGAGTCCAATAGTACCTGAGGGTGTTCATTTGATTTTCCAAACTTCTACAATCATGGACTTCCCATTCTGAAAGTGCTTTTGGGTAAACTACTTTCTGGCTTTCCTCACTTGACTCACCTTGTTGAATCCTACAGCAGATTGTCTGTCTGGGTCAACATTGGACCGGTCTGCCTAGTCAAGTCCTGCAACTTTGGAATTGTGGGACCAAATTTCAAGATACACCAACTCATTAGTTAGCTTTTCCTTGTGACGGACCCCATGGTCCCTGTACGCTAAGCTCGATTGTGGCGGATTTGACGGAAATTAAACGCTCAGGCATGGCAGTACTAGTCATGTGCAGGGTTTATTTTTTATTTTGGAACCAGACACCAGTTTCATGGCACAATCACATTCCGGTACTCCATTGCCAGCATGGTCTTCAGCTACAGTAAAATTTAATTAAAAACACTGGTCACATGATGGCTGTTTGCAATTGCAAGTAGGATTATCAAATGAGTGAAGGATTCTCAAAACGATAAGCACCATGTCCTTGGGCATCGTATCCCAGTCACAGCAATCCCATGAGTGACACCAAACAGAATCAAACCCAGTCACACATACTAATTTTCTTGTGACACTAATTGCCCACACATACTACACTGATCATCCCATTTAGTGTGTGGTACTAATTCCCAAAGCACGCACTATTTTGCCAAATCTCAAAATTAGTGAGGGCTGAAATTTTTACAAAGTGGCTGAAATCTTCATATCCTGCTAATTTTACATCATAATGATCTTCACTAATTTCCCACACTATAAACCCCCCTTCACTAAATGGGATAATCAGTGTAGTAGACATAATCAGCGTAGTTTCAATGAGGCAATCGTCCTTCAGTTGCAATAATAAATCCCAATTGGTAGATGCAGTGGTAATTCCAGTGTGTCAGTCCTTTTTCGTTTTCTGTTTCTTTGTGAGAGCGGAAGTGTTTTCCTAGACAGTGTCGAATGTGATGTTGCAATCTTTGCAAATGAGTGAGCTCTGACAGATCTCAACAGTGAAGGCAGGGCTACTACACAGGGCACAAACAACCAAGTAAAATGACCAAGTAAAAAGAAACAGGGTAAAATGAAAAGCTCGTAAACAAGCTCGGTATAACTGCGATAAGACTGGGATAAGACTGGGATACTATGTGTACTATCAGGACAATTTATTGCTTGCAAAAAAAATTAAAAAAATCTTAATTTATTGAGCGTTGTGTGAAGAGGTATATTTTGGATCATTCATAAGTGGTCAATAAGAAAAGGGTATTCCATAAGAAGTGGATTCTCAAAAAGTGGAAATCGTCAAAGTCTTTGTCCCTCGGACATAACAAAAAAAACAAGCCTTGGCTTTAAGAATAATGATGTTGGGTTTTTAAAATAAATTTTCATTCAATTTCAAATTGGAGGTTCTTGGTAAGGTAACAAAACATAAAGTCGTCAAAATGAGAGAATGACCAAGTAAGAAGAAATATAATTGAAAAGGAATGGAGTTTAAGTACAAAGAAAAGTTTTTGAAGAAACTGCATGAAGAAATTGTAAATTTTAAATTGTGGAAGAATTACTTATGGATTTTAATATAACATAACATTATATTACGGTAGGGTTCCAAACTCCCTACTACTTGGATCGAATTTTACAAACACAATAGCTTTTCTTGGAACTATGGTGAGAGAGGCCATTTGACATTGTATGAGGGAATTCAGTAAGAATCAAACAAGGAAAAGTTACTTAAAATGTGAAGAAAAGAGCATCCAAGAGCATCAAAGGAAATCTTGAAACTTTAGTAGGGGTAGAAAGTATAGGGCTTAATAATGTAATATAATGCAAATGAATGTGTAGAGCAGTCCCTTTTGCATCCAAAAGTCCAAAACCATTCACAATAGCTACTGCCTGAAGCTGAGGGTGTGATAGTATGGAGGTAGGGTAGGGTGAAGGTCAGCGATAAACATCCCTGACGGCACCGTCTGGTTCGCGGACCGGGTACACGAAAACTCGGCGTTCCCATTGCGGAGGACCCGGCCCGGCCTCACGGCGCCCTTTCTTCTTCTTATGCCTTGCGCTTCGGCCTTCTTCTCGCCCACACGACACTCATCACCCTCCTGTCCTCCCGCACAATCTTCTCCAATTTCTGCTCCTGGATTCACCGATTCCCCAGCCATGACCAAGGATCCAGTGCGCGTTTTGGTCACGGGAGCCGCTGGTACATTTCCATACACTATTCCCCCGTTTTCCAGACACTAATCCCTCAACTTCTGGGTTTTGTTTTGATTGTTTTGATTGCGGGTACTATGTGGGCGATACAAACAATGGAGCATTCACAAATTTGGATTGATCAGTGGCGATCCCATAGTTTTTTGCCTCAGAAAATTTTGAACATCATTTCATTGAGGGCGAGCCTTTTTATTTGTTTTTAATTTGTGTGTGTGTGGATGTTTGTTCTGCAGGACAAATTGGGTATGCTTTGGTGCCCATGATTGCTCGCGGTATCATGCTCGGGGCTGATCAGCCTGTCATTCTGCACATGCTCGATATTGCGCCCGCTGCGGAGTCTCTGAATGGGGTCAAGATGGAGCTCACTGATGCTGCGTTTCCTCTTCTCAAAGGTATGTACAAATCGTTTAATTTTCACTGTAACGAATTTTTTGACACAGAATATTGCTTGTAAGGTCAAGGAATTTTGCTCTCTTGAAAATGCAGAGCTAGCTACCTTGTTCCATTGGATTATTGCTGTGAATTAATCTTTATTGAGATGTGTATATGGATGGCTGGGCTTGTGATCATTTGATGTATCGCAATTTTTTTACTAGAATGTTGAAGATGTTTTTTTTCTTTAGCTTTAGTGCTTTCTTGTAAGGTCAAAAGGACTTTTGGTTTTTTGCACTTTTATTACTACATGCTTCGTGCAGAGCTTGTTCCATAGGAGTGTTGTTGTTGTTGTTGTTGTTGTTGTTGTTGTTGTTTATTTAGATGGCTGCATTTATTTGGTGGAACAGGTGTGGTAGCCACAACCGATGTTGCAGTGGCCTGCAAGGATGTGAACATCGCGGTCATGGTGGGAGGGTTTCCTCGCAAGGAAGGAATGGAGCGGAAGGATGTGATGTCGAAGAATGTTTCCATCTACAAAGCCCAGGCCTCAGCTCTGGAAGAGCATGCTGCCAAAGATGTCAAGGTAAGGGGCTACAAATGGACTCTTTTGACATGCAGTGGTTTTAAAAAGCTATTATGGTCTAGTAACTCAGGGTTCCCTGTTGGAAGCGTCTTTGTTTTTTTTCTTCTTCCCTGTTTGCTGAAACATGTAGACTCTCTCTGTCCAGAAATAATTGTCCTAGTTTTTGGCATTTTTTTTTCTAGTTTTTGTCCTATGTTTTGTACTTCAAACAGGACGGACAATTAGATACCATTTATCTGTTCGAATACCGAGATGGCTTTTTTTGACAAAAAAAAGGTTGAAAATGCCAAAAACTAGGACAGTTATTTCCGGACAGACGGAGTAACATTCTAGAGAACCTTTTTTGAGGCTCACCCTTTGAATTGGCATGAAAAGGAATCCCTGAGACCTTGTTTTGCACAGTGAAGTTCAATTAGAACAAGTGAGAGATCCTCAATCCAATGAGCCATTGCGAGAGTATTTTAGAGCTTTAGTTGTGCATGATAATTTTCTCTAAATAGTTAGCAAAAGGTACCATGCCACTACTACTAAAGAATGTTATGTGGTCCTCTGGATGCACAGGTTTTGGTGGTGGCAAACCCAGCCAACACGAACGCGTTGATCTTGAAGGAGTTTGCACCCTCCATTCCAGAGAAGAACATTTCGTGCCTGACGCGGCTGGACCACAACAGGGCGCTGGGCCAAATTGCTGAGCGACTGGACGTGCCTGTTTCGACGGTGAAGAATGTGATCATTTGGGGGAATCACTCTTCCTCTCAATACCCTGATGTCAACCATGCTGTGGTTGGTGATAAGCCGGTGCGCGCGGCCGTGGCTGATGATGCATACTTGGATGGCGAGTTCATCAAGGTGGTTCAACAGCGCGGCGCAGCTATCATCAAGGCTCGCAAGCTCTCCAGCGCACTTTCTGCTGCTAGCTCTGCTTGTGACCACATCCGTGACTGGGTTCTCGGCACTCCTAAGGTACAATTACAGTGAAAAATCATGATATATGTAGGAGTATTTTTTTTCATATGAACTGCTCTTGTTAGTGGGAATGGCACTTTCAGCGCTTGACTTGTATTTGCAATGGACTCATTATTATTTCATTGATTTCTGAGTACAACACGACATTATTAAAGCTAACGAATGTTCTCATTTTCCAGGGAACTTTTGTGTCCATGGGAGTCTACTCTGACGGATCATATAACGTGCCGGCTGGCATCATCTACTCTTACCCTGTGACATGTGCCAACGGAGAGTGGACCATTGTGCAAGGTATTTGCTTACTCTTCTCTTACCCGTTTGTAGAAATTCGCTAGATTATTTAGGTTTGAATGTTTAGCAGTGTGACCTTGGAAATCCCATTCCACACTAGTAGTCACGTTTTTTCAGTAATAGATGAACTGGATTTATCTCAGTATGTGCTTGCTATCATTTGTAAACTTGGTAGGTTGGTACGGAAAGAATCATATAATAGAAATTGACTGGGATTCCAGCACATCAGAGTCTAACTTCTTATTGCTATGCAGGACTCACCATTGATGAAAAGTCAAGGGCCAAACTTGACGCCACAGCTGATGAGCTTGTTGAGGAGAAGGCCTTAGCCTACGCTTGTATCAGCGAGTAGTTGGGGAAACACTTTCACAACGTCTAGGTGCTCACACCTGCGTCTTCGTTTTCCAAGGATGGGTTGAATATTATTCTAGCACTAACTGCACCTTGTCAAGGTGAGAACAATTTTTGTCCACAATGTAAGTGAATAAAGTTTATTACACTTGTAAAGATACATCGTTAGTCTCTTCCTCAATCTGCTAATAGTGTATAGCATGTTGATTCTACACATTGAATCCCAATGCTCTTCTTGCACATGGGTGGTGAAGTGAGTTCCATTGGAGGACTAATGTCATTTGATATTTCACTGCAGCGTTGCTTTTGCTGAAGTTACTTGGCTCTCAAATCATAGAGGGCAGTGTCTTTTGTGAATGCCGATATTGCAACTAACTTTGGTTGCAGCTATTTCATGGTGGTGCATGCCCAACTTGATATTCTTGATCAACAGGATCGTCAAAATTATTCTGTATTATGGATAAACATGAATATTCTGTATTCTGCAAGAATTTTGTAAGTATTCTGTATTCTGTGGGACGATGGAGATGACGATGAGGTGACGAGCCTTGCTTGCAAGGGACCAGGTCATTCATAAAAAAATTGAGTCACAAAGTTTGTGCAACTTAGGATTTTGAGAGAAGGGTTTCTGACCAGTTCAGAATTCGAATTCTGCCATGGGATAGCGTCCAGAAAATGTGGCATTAGTGGGGGTTGCAAAGAGAAAAAAAATACCAATATTTTTCATGGGCCAATGGGAGGTGTAGAAATTCAAAGAAATTGTTTAGCACTTTGTCAAGGAGGGAGAGGTGGTAACTACCTAGAGCTAGGGTGACTACCTAGAGCTAGGGTAGCTAAGGTAATCAGTTAAGGTGGGGTGGCAACTTTTACCGTAGTTGCAGGGAAGCTTCTTTGTTTCCTATCACCACCATTTCTAAGGGCGGACTTCCATGTGAGTGGGTGGTGGGTGGAAGGCACTAGAAGACAAGAATTGAGGTCTCAAGAACCACCGATGCTCCACCCATTTCGGTACAAATGAAATTTGTACTCTAGAAACCTCTTGTTTCCACCCATATCGGTGGAGCTTCCTCCTTTGGAGGACCGACCACCCACTGCCCCCCTTGCATGGAAGTCGGCCCTAAAAGGTGAATCTTTAACCCTTTGACACGCCTGCATTTATATAATGGATGACGAACAAATTGCAACCTTTCTCAACACTAAATCTTGTACAGTTTTCATCCATCCAAATTATTTTCCCTTGGTTCTTGTGCTAGTTGACTATCATTTGTATGGTATGATAATGTGATTTTTTAAAAAGCAACACAATTGGTTTATGTCAAGTTTCATTCTTAGTTCAAAAAGTGAGATTTTAAACATGATTTTCCAAAATAAGTAGTATCAAATAATGGAAACCATCCCATCTTGTAGTGTATGTTATTCCAATTTTACTAAAATACTTTTTAATTTTTGTGTTAATTTGGGATTTTTAATTGAATTTCAAGAGAAAACTTTGCAAAATTAATTAAAAAACATTAATAAAATTTATGAAAAACCCAATTGTAAGGATGTCATCTTCAAATTGATATTTACAACTTAGTTTTGTACATCAACTCCATTTCATAACGAATCTTTGAAAATAGTGTTGAATCAAGACGTTAAAGGGTTAATCACTCATGGTGTACACAATTTTGAAAATTAGAAGTTGAGTATGGTCTCATTGGATTTGTCTTGGAATTTTTTTGATTTAATACCCAACTCAAAACAAATGGTGTCAAGTTGTGCAAGAAAATGCCCTAAAAACATTCACAATAAGGCGAGAACAACAGCTCTTCACATGCTTAAGGTAGGGACACCCATTCCCGTGACTTTAAGCTGATATCAGCTTAAGATGGCCGTGGGCACCCTGGTAAGCTGACTTTAAGCTGATATTATCATACTTCTGAATGAGCAGTATGAAAAGCGATTATACCAGGGGAAAGGCAATTAGATATTAATGTAGAATGTATCGACGAAGTCATGTTATTCTAAAATTTGTATACGTTCTCGATAATCAAAGCCAAAAATTGGTTTGCACATTTGACTGTCTAAATGGCCCTGATTCCGTGACTTGAAGAAACGCTTGTGACTTGGAGAAACACCCTAAATATGTTCTCAAGCCACAACCACCCATGATCAGAAACACTCGGATTCAGGTGTCCTGTATGTAGACGGGAATAGGTGCAGTCACGGGAATGGGTGTCCCTTCCTTACAAACAATTGGGAAATAGACGATTAGGCTTTTTGAAAAGTCAAGACGATTTGTTTCAAGATTGAGTGGTTGTTTACTCGATTTGATGAAGAATTGAGTATAATCCTCTCATTGTAAACAAAAGCGGTCTTCGAGGCCGACGTGAATAGAGTGTTTGTTCGACCCAACCATGGTCCAATGTGCACCTGACAAAGGATACAAACAAACAAACTACCTTCCTGAACCCCTAAACATTCTCACCCTTTTTAGATTTGGCAGTTTTCCAAAGATGCATTATAAAATGCAACTAAGAAGGATATTTTCAAGTTGATGAATGAATAAAAGTTGTACATTATGCATTTTAGATTCTATCCATATGTTTAGATTTGCGATTGCTATCACCAATATTTGTGTATTAAATTTCAAACTTAAAATTTAACACTCTTTTGTAATATGATTACGAATAAGATATTGACAATCTAATAATGAAATTTGTTGCGATCGGTTGAAATGTAATACTCTAAGTGTAGTTATTTTTGGAGATTTTTTGGTTGCTTAATTTTAGTAGTTGACTTTTTCAAGAGCACTTTTAGACTAAAATCTTCGAAATTTTGGGTGGAACACTACAATATGAAATGAGGCATAAATTTTTTACAAATCATCCCCTTTCTAATTGGATCACACATGCACGGAGCTAACTTCCCATAAAAGTTTCGATAAAAAATCCACACTGCAAAAAGTGTATGATGGATGAGAAAACGGGCTTCAAATCCGTACATACAAAATATGCATAGTTGGGCGGTTAGGGGTTAACCCCTAAGTGACTGAAAGACCATTTTATGGGCACTCTTATAGGCTGCCTAGGATGAAAATAAAAATTATAAAAAATAAAAAATATTTTCAGATAGGAAATAAATCTACTTTCCAACCCAATTTGAATCATGTCAATCCAAGTTAAACTCCACTAAGGAGAATTTTTCAAAGTCAAAGACTTCAATATTGCCCTAGTGTTATAAAATTTACTATTTCAAGAAACTAATGATGTTCTCTCCTTTGAAAAACTGCTTTTTTTGAATTTTAGAATAGAATGTTTAGTTTTAATCAATCATACCAAATTTCAAATTCTAAAATAAAATTTGTAATTTTGGTGAATATTAAATGGTAAATGCTTCTAAAGTCATTAAATGAGTGCCTAAAACATTTTTTGAAAGCTTTACTGTACAGATAATTACTAATCATCATACTTCTCATTTTCTCTTTTGAAACAAACTTATCAAAGTTGCAGAAGTAATATTTTATAACACATCTAGGTTTTGCGCTTACCTCGTTGTCATTTAGGGGTTAATGTATAGACTTGAGTGGCCCTGTGTTGTTGGTCCTAGTGTTCCCTCTGATTTAGTCGTGCTTTCATGTATTAATTTAGAATAATTTATCCATAAATTAATGCAATTTATGGTGACGAAATTCACTCAAAAATCCATAACTTCATATTGTAGGTCCAAAAAGCACAAAACCAATTCGATGCACATCTTGTCGAAAGCTTTCCGATGGTACCAAGAATGCCCTCAATGGACATTCGGTCCAAGAGATCGCAACGTAACATACAAACATAAAAAGACAAAACAAACGACCTTCTCTGATGTATAGGTATCAAATTTTTAAATGTAAAACATTGATACAAAGTTATCACAAAATGGTAAGGCTTGGCATAAATAGGATGGTTTTAAACACTTATGGATTCTTTTAGAATTAAAGATGCTTAAGGTTGATTGTCCTAAAACCACCAACTTAAGCAATCTGGCCTATTTTTGGCAGTGCTAGATTCAAAAAATATATATGACCGCATTCGAAATAGGTTTTGATGAGGATTGCAAAAATTTGCAACATCTAATTCGCATTTGTCAATTTTATACAAAATTCCAAAGTGAAAAGTAACCTGTGACCCAAATCAAACCTCTAGGTTTCCCTATGTCCACACCATGTGGTACTAATTTCACTCATAATGATACCTAAAACCACCAACTATTTCTTCGCGTGTGCCATTGGTCTACTTAATAGTGAAATTGGTAGTTTTGGGTCTCAACTGTGGTGGCCCCAAGAAAAGTCTACATGTCATAATTGGGGGAGGTGGTGGTTTTAGGACATCCTACCTTACTTTTGATTTAAGGGAGGTCTAAGCTTGTGATTGAAACTCTACTAAGAGCCAACTTCCATGAGTTTGAGAAGTTCCCCATGGAAGTAGGCAAGAGGAGGGGAAAAGTGGTATTGAATTTTGTCCCATACCCAACCATGAAGTGACGCACACTTCCATGAACCTGCATAAGTGACGTTTTTATTGGTTAGGGTGAAACATGAACAAATTTGATTGGTTAGGGAGAAATTGCCATGAAGTCAAGGACTTGAAAACCCTCTATACTTTATGACAACTCCAATTTTTTCTCAAAAAGCTCACTTGAAATGTGGAACTTGGTCCCCTAAAGTCCCTAAAGATTTATCTTTTAGTGAGAAACTTCACCCCAAGGAAGTTGGATCTGAAACTGGAACCCTACACAGTACTTCAAACTTATTTACAAAACTTATTAATGTAATTGGAACCCTACTACTTCAAACTTAATTACATAGTGTGGATATACTACATATTTGACTGATAAAATCCTCTCAGAATGGAGACCTGAAAAAAAAACCATTCTAATAATGGAAACCGGTGATAAGACACATTTTAATAAGACACTCAAAACAGCTGAAACCCACACAAATCCATTCCCTACCTTACTTATCCCAGATGAATCTAGAAGCAACATGGAATACAAATGGACTTAACATATAAACTAACCATAGTCAGCAGCATGTCTATAAAACAAAGCGTTGATGGAAATTGAAAGAGTTGCAAAATTGATGATGCAGAATGAAATCAGCTAAAATCCAGCATGTCTCTCAGGACAAGCAATGTTATTTACAAATGATCGGCAAGGCTGTAAATTCTTGAGGTGCAAATTCAAAAAGGTCCCCAAATGTTCCCCCTGCACTGACTGGTTCTGAAAGAGAATCTTAAATGAAGGCATTGATGGTCCTACAAAATTAAGCAACTCAATCTCTATCCAAGTGTACAACCCCGGCTGGCGGCCACTTGCGTTGTTCCCCATACTGAGCCTGGGGTGGAGTCACAAACACAGGCGGGGTGGACTGCATTTGGCCGTTCAAGTCGAGCCTCACGCCCGACGACGTCAAGGTTTGATGCAATCCATGTGGCCACGGATGAGCCTCCTGACTAGCTACGGTCTCTGTGTCTTTCTTGAGAAACTGGTACTCCCGAACGCCGTTGCCGCGTTCGCTCGGTGGTGTAGAGGAAGGTATCCCAATCTCATTCACATCACATTCCACGTCGGAATCCACCTCTCTATCATACTCCTCGTTTAAGTCGTCCAGAGCATCATCAGACTGAGCATCCACCCCGTCTAATTCCTTGGCTCCCTCCACAGCCGCATCAGCGCCCTCTGCACCATCCACTTTCTTCTTTCGTCTGCCATCTGTTGCCTTTCGAAGCGGCTGATCAAAGAGCGCATTCCTCATGTCCACACAATGCATCTCAATCTCCCGCAACGCTTTCCGAACTCTGAGCCCAGCTGACTTGTTGCCACCATAAGCTTGGATTGCATCCCCTTCGTTCTCATTTACTGCTGCACAAATCTGAATTCATTCCACCAGATGTAACAATCGTTTAGCGGCTCTACTCGCATACAAGAAAATAGCATATTTACACCCAAAACATCAAATATACCCCTTCCTGTTCTATTAATTATCAAACAAACCTCCCACTTGGAAAGATACTTTCTTCAACGACTATCATCAAGGGAAGGAAACGCAAATCTAAAAGTAAAGTACAAATCATCAATCTGCATACCTGATTGTAGATTTGCGCAACTTTCAATCGACCCTCTTCATGGTCGTAGGCGTTTGCCGCGAGTTCTTCAGGTGCTGTAATCACAAAACGTTGATGTCAGTATCAGCAAAGTTAAACATATTCAGTTCAAGATCTTCGTTTTCTAAAAAGGACCCTGCCCAAATGTAAATTGAAAAAGGAAAAAGAAAATCACAAGAAAGCTACACCGTCTCGAATCTGGATCCAGCAGAAACACTAAATTTGAGGTGATTAGGTGAAAGAAATATGTCTATCTGGCTCCAGTGAATTGGTTGGACTTAATTCTTATTGTTTTGCCATCCTATTGTGGACTCTTTACGCTGGATCCAGATGGAGATTTTTCTCACATATCTCCACCTCGATTCAGCGTAAAATTTCCATAATACGATTTCAAAAGAATAAGAATTGAGTTTAACCAACATGAAGGTGGCATTTTCTATTGAAAAGATTTTAAAAAATGATCATGTCAGGAAGAGGAAACCATGACTGACAGATTGGGACAGGATGTCGGGATGGAGGAAGGGGGCGTTCTTGCACAACTGGGCGCCTCTGGTGCATCGAAGACTGATACTGAGATGGTTGCTGGACTCTCATCCCCATATCATTCATCATCATTTGGGAAGTAGACTGATGGTGTCCATAATTTGGGTCATTCATCACCATCTGTGGTGCTTGGTGACCACCTCGCATGCCAGGATCATTCGTCATCACTTGTGGCACCTGCTGATGGGTTGTTCTCACCTGATGATCGTTCGTCATCGGATGACCTCTCAGAGCTGGCTCATTCACCGCTACTTGTGGAGGAGGCTCCTCAACATGAACTGGATCTCCCCCCTGTATGCACATTTCAACAAGTACATGAAAAGCAAATAAGTGGTAAGTCCTTTCATGACAGGTTCGTAATAAAATATCACGTCATCAAAAACCCCAGGCCCATCGAAGCAATAGAAACAGTGCTCAAGAGATTGCATGTATCACATTTGTGAAGCGCACGAGAATTCATCAATCATAGTCAAAGCCTTGCAGAATACCGTGTAGTGATATTCTGCATTCAGAACTTTCTCTAGAACCAAAACCCTTCTCTTCACAAAGTCCACCATGCGTTTCTGCAAATACGCTTCTCTCTCCTCTTTGTCTGCCCCAAATGGCAACCCGGTTTGTCCATCCTCGGGAGCCGCAGGCGCTTCACCTTAACAGAGGCAAACGAACCAGGGGTAAATGTGAGACCACCATCACAAGAGAAGAAAAGGAAAAATCTGAAAAGCAGAACTAGGTCGGAGATACAAGAAGTGAACTCTCAAGAAAATATTTGATCCCTAGAAAGGACCAAGAAGCCCAGATTAGGCATCATGTTTCTTTTACCAGTTTTTAGTAGGTAATATGGGCATTTTCTTCTGTCCGATTTTGACCAACAAGTGCTATGCTTGTCACTGATTCTGATGATAGAAAATTTCACCATATGATCAACCAATTGGGACATTTTCAATCCATGGTGACTAGGGGTTAAAAGGATAGAGAAGCTAGAATAAAGCTGACCTCGTCCTGAGGGATCTATTGATTGGGCTTCGCCGTTGTTTGAAGGTCCAGCGGGGTCATTAACACCTCGTAGCAGCAGTTCACCGCGTATTACAGGTCCCAATCCCAGCTGGGCATCTTCCACAATTGCCAACCATCTTCCATAGCCGTGCCTCCTGTTGAGTGAACCCAAATCATATTAGCTATGAGCAGACATTCATGTGAAAGGCACCAAAGTCAGCTCTAATTCATTGCTTGCCCCAAATACTCAACTATGTATGTTTAAGCATCTACGAAGAATAAGTACTTACTGGCATATTGCATACAACAGCTTGCGGTCGTGCTCCTCCTTCCACACTTTGGTGTTCCGCAAAGAATAGTAACGATACATGTGTGCCCCTTGGGAGAATAGAGACATGGCTGGCTCTTGTGTCAGAGCTTTCACCTGTAAGCAGCAGTAGTCAAGCCCTGGGCACAGTGTGTGACAAGTGAAAGAATGACCGAGCAAATGTAAACAGCAAACAATAAAGTGAAGAACAAAGACAATAAGAATGTTTTCAACCTTGTCGCGAATAAGGTGCAAGATCGCCAGCCGCACCAAGACATCTTGAATACGGAGACCTTCCTTTGGAACACCATCTGCAACAAATGCAGAATGTAAGCATTGCAGCATACGGTCAATTTCATACCTATGCATGCAGCTTTCACCATCAAATACTTCTTTCAGAGAAACGGTTAGTAGCGAAATGGAAGAGTTGCAAGAGTGCATCTTACCAGAAAAATAAGGAGTGTCATTGATGTCCTCTGCAATGTGACTCAGGAATAAAGTTCCATAACTGCCAACCACAATTTGATCAGGCACAACGATCCAAATCAAAAAATAACCATGCGGTCAAAGGTGCGGAGACAGTTTAATACAATCTCAGAAAGGAAAATCAGGTTCAATGAGAAAGTTCTTACTCCTTAATCTCCTCGGGAGTTTTTGGTTTCAGACGAGGAATAAACTCCGCCCAGCTGAAATCTCCCAATCCAAACCTGTGAAAATAGTTGATGCATTGTTTCAATATGACGGTAAAGAAGAAATCTACCACTAAATAGCCAATTGCTCGCTTACACAAGTTCGGTCAACCCTTCCAAAGTAGTCACCAAATGAACTGGATTTCCAACAACTGCTTTGTATCATGGCTGAATTCACAAAAAAACCCCAATACACAATTCATGTCCTATCTTTAACCCCAAAAGGGCCCTGGGGATGGAATATGGCCTCGGCTGGGATTGTACCATGAATTGAGGCACCTTGCAATGCATATTACTTGAAACAACCAAAAAGCAAAAGAAGGGCCCAAAGATGAGGAAAATTGTGAAACCTTCAAAAATAAAATTGGAATCACTATGTGTATTCTATGGAGTCTTTTGTGCCCATTTATACGTATTTGCAGCATATACAGGCGGTGGTAGAGTTGCTCTAAATTACTCCAAAAATTTTGAAAAAAATATATACCATTAATGGTATTGACATTGACGTCTACAAAAGAATTCAACATCACAGCATCATTTTCTAGTCTTCAATATATAAGTACAAATGTAAACCTCTGCAGCAACTTCGTATGCATATCCTTTTAGGGGTTAAGTAGAGTATAACCAAGAACCTTCAGTATATCTATGCTTATAGCTCACCTCATTAGGACATTCACAAATATAGAGCGCTGCCTATGATTGAAGCCCAGGATCCTAAAATCTCGACCTTCTCCTTCCATCAATGGTGGTGGTTCGCCTGTCATTCGTTCTGCATGTACAGCGATCAAACAACCAATTAACATGGAGAAACCCTTGGAACAAATCCACAAGGCTCTATCACTGGCTCTGTACCAAGCCGAAACTTGTCTATCAAAATCAACAATCTTTGTATCAACATTCATCTCGCTAGCAGGACACATGACTGCTGTGACCCCCTTCACCCATGCTTCTCTGAAAGCAGCCATCAAAAGCACGCTCTACACATAGATGCTTCAAATATGAAATAACTGATTTAGAAATTCCTGAGCATACCTTTTCTTTCTCTCTTCTTTGAAGGTTCTTTAAGACTTTTACTTCCCGACAAATCACCGGGTTCTCCATAAGAACCCGGCGAGTCAGCTTCTGCGTTAGGTGCCCAATCAGGTTCTTGCGCATCATCAAATTCCTCGGTCATACCAGCTAAATCATCCTCTTGAGAATATAGCCCAGTCCTCGCAACCTGCACAACTTTTCCGAGGCATGGATGAGCTAAAAACCTCCACAAACAAGTACATAATCTAGTTTCATGAACATAGTCAACATTGCCATTCTCTCTACCCACTAAGACTGACCACCCAAATTCCCAATATTAGCTCTTTCTCTCTCTCTCTATGCTGGATTCCCAAGGTTGGAAAAATAGGAGGAAAGGATCTTGATGATTTCCGCCGATGGCTTCAGCCTCGAAGAAGCTCAAAGATTTAAAGTACCTGTCTACGACTCCTCTTGCCTTTGCCAAGTTCTTCGAAATCCTCTACTTGCTGCTCCACAGCTCGGTCCTTCAATAGATTATCCCAAAACTGTGCTCGCCCTTGCCCCGCCATCTCTGCCTCTAGCTTGGCCCGTGCCTCTCTCTCAGCCTCCTCGGCAGCAGCCGCTGCTGCATCTTCTTCGTTTATATAATCAAAATTTGCAACCTGATGTAGAATCATCATTTAGAATGGTATTGTCTCATCCACAGATATACAAATTTTGGTGAGCATGCAAGGGCTGTGAAACGAATTCGCAACTGTAGCTTCAGGTTAAAATTCTGACGCAGTTCTGTACTATTTCCACGTACCTTAAAAGCTTTCAACAAGTCATTGTCTTCTTCATTGTCCTCTGCTTTCTCTTCCTCCTCAGTAACTTGGGCCCGATCCAAAAGCCTATAGATAAACACAAGTTAAGGCTATAAAGCATAGTCACAGATGTCAAACCAGCCAATACAATCACAAATTAAACCTGGCCATTGCTACATACATGCTTCTCACAAATCTCGATACAGTTTCTTTGGAAGAGAGAACTAACACAAGCACTAGACACTGTTTTCTAAAACAGCATGAGCACAATTCTTGTTGACTGTGCATTGAAATGATAAACAATCAGTGTGACATCATTCACTGAGTTTCAATACGGGACTACGATTACAGGCAGGAATAGACACAATAACATGATGAAAAGTATAAAGGAAAGAAAGAAACTAAACAAAATATGTCTGCAACCTTGTGGAGAACAAACCTATCAATGGCAGCATCGTCATAGTGAATTTGACGGGTTTTTCCATCTTCATCCTTTTCACTGAACAACTCCATGGCACCATATCGCAAGATATCGTCCAGTTCTTCCTACATTACAATGAACAATCTTAAATTAACTTCAAATTCTGGGTATCAGGGTCACACGTTAAACTCTTTGTCACGGCCTCTACATTCCCATCTGCTTGAACCAGTCTATAACGATTAATAAGCCTTCAAATGCCGAAAAGCAACATTTTTCGTACAAATTCTGAATGACTTGCGAGAATGAGATCATAGAGCAAGCCCACACACACAATTACTAAAAGTGGGACCCAATACGATAAACAAAAAAATTCCACCATGCAGAGTCATTTGTGAATCTCAGTGAAGCAAGAAACACAGAGAAGATGCGTACTTGATTTATGTTTTCCTTCTTCATGCGGCCCACAACCACGTGCTCCAGGACCATTTTCTTCTTTGTCATCTGTATCATTCTTTCCTCAATCGTCCCACGAGTAACAAGACGGAAAATCATCACCTGTACAAAGAGAGCATCGTGATGAGGCCAAATTTGACATAGAACACATACTTTTTATTCTCACATTGTCTTGAAGACCACAATGATGGTCTAAGACTGCCAAACAGCTACTTTTTCACTACTAAATTCAAGCAAATTTCAGAAGAAAAAGAGGCCACTTGAAAGGCCTGAAAGTAATGGCAGAAGAAGAGAGAATTACGTCACCTTATTTTGTTGACCAAGACGATGAGCTCGAGCCATAGCTTGAAGATCCGCATGAGGATTCCAGTCACTGTAATAAAGGACTTAAGGATTAGAATCTCAAGTTACATTATTTTGTCTTAAGCCCTCAAAAATATAAACAAAGAAACTGAATAAATCCAGAAAAGATATGATAGCATATACTGGAGAGCCCCGCTGTCAAGAACCACATGCCCTCCAACAATGGTTCCGAACAACAGGCACAAGAGGGTTGAAGCCCAGAACCTCGAGAACTGTCGATCAGCAAGGCTTACATACTGATGACAGGGACTTTAACCTCTTTGAAGGCAAATTACACAAGTAAAACATGAGTAAAACGTTCAGAATGCCGTCCTATAAGATCAAGAACTGCTAACCCATAATACCTATCATATATGACGACGGTGTCTGCAGTGGCTAAGTTGATACCCAAGCCTCCAGCTCGAGTTGACAATAAGAAGCAAAACTTCGTAGAGTTCGGTGAATTATATCGGTCTATTCGAATTTGGCGTTCAGCCCCACTTATTTTGCCGTCGATTCGCTCATAACCCCATTTCTGCATCGAGAAATTCTATATTAGAATATTCTAATTAACTTGACGGTCACAATTGCCTCCATAGCTCTCCTTTGCATATGGAGATGTGTAACTCTTGTAATTCAGACGCATACAATTGTGGTAACATGTAGCAATATTGATTACAAATTGGCTCACAATGTTATATAAGAGTATTCAATTAAAGTACAGTATTCAAAGAACAGCTCTATCAAAGACATGTTTTAATATCAGTGGAAGGAGAATGGCCAATATTTACCTTCAAATGTAGCCAATCTTCGAGAATGTCAAGCATGCGTGTGAACTGAGAGTAGATGAGAACTCGGTGGCCTTGAGCATGTAGCTTTGCCATCATCTTATCCAGCAGTAGCAGCTTCCCGGAATTCTCCAAAAACTGCCTGCAAACCCCAAGGCCATGACTCTTCGTTATACAGATTTAGACGAAACACTACAAGAAAATAAAAACAGATAGAAGGAGAAACACACACAAACACAATGTTGAATTTGAATGAAAGGGAACTGGATAACTACGTGAACAAGATACATCGCAGGTGTACCGTAAAATTCAAAAATGAAAGACAGCCATTCACAGACGAAGACAGTTTGCTGATCTAGATCTTCAATAAACCTGTTTTAGACAATCCCAGTTCTTAATAAAAATGACCCCCGGAAACATTGTAAAAAAGTCACTCTTACTATGCAAACCAAAGGCTACCTGTTGGCTTCAGTCTGATTTTTCACATTGGGCTCAACCCCATCCAGCAAGTAAGGGTGCCCACACAATTTGCGCAGTTCCATGACCACATTGGAGAGTGAAACCTGAAGACAACGAAGATTTAATTAGATAGAAGCTCTTAAACCAAGAAAGTGCTGCGTCCCAAGATTTATCGAACACATCCAACAAACAGAAAAATACCTCACTAAGCGGATCCCAACAAATATAAACTGAAAATTTAAAATATCAAGTTAATTAAAAATGAAAGTGCATACAAATGAGGACTCGTTTCTGCACCTGAGGACCACCCTGACGGGTCAATATCTGATAGTTTTTGGTCAAAATTGCCTTGTAGAACTCTTTCTGAAGGGTACTCAGCTCCACTCGCAATATAAGTTCCTTTTTGGGTGGCATCTCTTTCAAAACGTCCTTCTTCACTCCTGCAAACAATTAAAATCACCAAAAATTAAAATTATAAAAATTCAGCCATGCATCTCAAAACAGGTGAGAGACGAGATCAACTATCATCTTGTATGCAATCTTATTGGATACGTAAGCATGGATTCATGCTCAACTTGGTGGCAGCATTTCGCTTACTGCGCAATAAGTGGGGTGCCAACATCTTGTGCAGCCGCCCAACCTGCTCCTCCTGATTGATGTCTTGAAACTCATGCTGAAACTCCTCTAAGCTTGAAAACTGCGATGGGAACATGGACTGCAAATGAGCTGAAATAGTAGGTTTAAAACACCTCCAGAGCTGTTAAAGTCAATCATCTAAAGCACTTAAGGTGTAGTGCAAGAAATGCCAGACTAACCTTGCCAGCATCCAGAAAATGCATAAGCATGAAGAGCTCATCCAGGTTGTTCTGCAGAAAATCATATGCATGTCAGAAAATTTCTCACAAAAAGTAGCTATTTTCTGTGTATTCCATATCGCATTTACAGTAAAAAAAAGGCTCAAGGAACACACAAACCTGTAAAGGTGTTCCTGTGAGAAGCACCCGGTGATGTGTAGTGAAAGTTGTGAGAGTTTGAAAGAGCTTAGAGTCCTTGTTTTTCAAACGATGGCCCTCGTCAACGATCTGAAAGAAGCAAAATATAGATAATACTAAGTAATGGTCATACCAAAGACAAAGACAGCATACTCAGCTCAATCTAACCCATTGTGTTTGAAAAACCTGCGATCAAGACATTTGTCCAGTCGTAAAGCATTCAATTCTGACGTAAAAGGAGGGAAAAGATGGTACCAGACACTCCCATTTGAGAGCTTTGAGAATCGCGGTGTCGAGATTGATCATCTCATAAGATGTCAGCAACACGTCAAACTTCACTCGATCTTGCTTGCTCTCCCCTATCTTCTTCTTTCCTTTGTCCTTTGATTTCTTTGCGCTTGATTGTGGGAAAAAAAACTCATACTGACGAAGAATGGCCCGTGCTTGGGAAGACCCAACATACATGACCTGCATGTGGAAAGGTAAGAAAAAAGAAAATTATTCAAAAACAACACAAATTAAATGTTCCCAGTGGTTGGAACACGCAAGTACGGTTATAAGTAATTATAAGCCGTAGCGATGATAAACTGTACAGTCGGGTACAAGTTGCTTACAAACTTTTTGACTCATCCCTCATAAAAACAGAGTCCCTTCCCTAAATTGTAATGTGCTCGATATGGCACCCATGGACCTACAAATTGAAAGGGACATTCCTACTCTAATCCTCTACTGGTAAGAATTTTTTCTTACCATATTTGCAATCTTCAAAATCAATGCGGCCACTTGATATAGGATCTACCTACTTTCAATGCTTACGAAAAAATTTGTAAGCATGTTGTACCCGACTGTACACAAATGTAACATCCACCGAAAGTTATAGTGCTACAAAAGGCATACTGAAGAACATACCACATTCATTTGAGGGGCCCAAGTAGCAAATTCCCGTTCCCAATTCCGTAAAGTTGATAGTGGAGCTACAACCAGATGCGGCAGACCCACATTCTCCTCTATTAAAGACCCCAATAATGAGATGCTTTGAATTGTTTTCCCTGCAGAGAACAAGAACATACTTAGCCTCGTCATACCAACCAGAATAGTGAGAACAAACAGATACTGGTCAGATCACATTCTCAGGCTGAAGAATTTAAGGACCTGAAGAGCGAATGACCTGAAGAACCTGACACAAATGAATGAGGAATCACAACAAGATGGATTTCATACCGAGGCCCATCTCATCAGCTAGTATTACATGCTTGTTCTGCTCCCATGCAAATCGCAGAAAGTTTAGGCCCTCCAACTGATAAGGATGTAGCGAACCTGCTCCAAGGAAAATCTCATCACATCCTCTGATTCCCAAAACAGATAATTGAATGTAACAAACACGTGCATCCGGCTACCTCTTTATACCAACTAGTGTACTAAGAAAATCAGTTGATGAATAGCAATAGTTTCACTCTACTAGATGATGAAGAGTTCAATATCTTGAATAAGTCTTACACTAAAGAGACGATTGAGAGAGCAACTAAAACCGTTGGCATACAAATTCTGCTAAAAGAGCTCTGAACACTACTAAGACTTTAGATAGGAGCAAGAATTTCTTATAACTAGATAAAGAAGCTATACAGCCTCTAAGTAAAAAAGAAAGAAAAATATAGCAACTGACCACCTTGACCTAAAGAGAGTAAGAGACGAAAGCAGAAAGACACAAACTAAGAACAATAAAAGCTGAGTAATGAATACCTCCAACCAAAAACTTGGGCGTCTTCTTGAAAGGTTTGAAGTCCCTTCTTCGCCGCTTTAGATCCTTGTTGTCAAGCGCTGAACCTTTTCGCTTTCTAAGCCCCTGACGGCTCATTATCTCCTTAAATTTGTCTACCTCTGACTGAAAAGCTAAGACATCCTCTTCAACTTCCCATGTGGCCTCATCATAACCAAGCTCCTTCCACTTGACCAAGTATTCCGTGATATCACCATTATGTCTGCAACGGAAACACACAAGTACTAGTCGAATCAGTCCTAGAAAAATCCTGACCTGCATGGGTCAGTATACCAAAGAGGGTCCAAACAGTGAGACACCTTGAAAACCACTCAATTCAGCCCTAAAAAACACAAGCAAGAATATGAGCCTTCAGTGACATGTTCATAATATCTTGTAGTATGACATCCACTGTAAATGCATAACAGGACCTTTGACAAACTATCGCTCATTCTACCGGAAAATTTAACAACAGTTGAAGCAGTCAACAGTAATGTCACACAAATTCCCAACAAAAGAGAAAAGACATTGTGTCCAACCTCATGTCAAGAACTCGGTCAACAGTTGTCCACTCTGGTCTAATGGGCATGCGATCCTCCTCTGCTGTATTCCAATTTTTGGTTCCATCAATCAGCTTGTGAAAATGATTCAGTTTCATTCGAAGACCTGCAAATGTCTTCATACCCCTCTCGAGGTTCTCTGCAGTGACCCTGCCAAGAGAAAATGAGGTCAACCCAGTGTTCGAGTGCACAATGAATTTCCAATCCAAGCCTTTCCAATAGATTTGAAAACCATAATGCATTGCACTCTGGAAACTAACAAAGCAATAGGGTCGTACCATGAGCAGTGCAGATAAGATCTCGTCTTCCACTTAACCAAATACTGCTTCACAAGCTTCGGTGGTTCCTCCTCTGAACTTGGATTAGTCTCATTAGCAGGAGGAGCTTTGCCAAGAACTTTGACTGGTCTCATCTGCATATCAATGAACTTCTCCACATCACCAAGTGGATCTGCCTGTAAAACACACAGCAACAAAGTGTTTATTAGAGATTGTGACAACAATCGCAAGAAACTGGTACACTGTATAAACACAGAAATTTCACCAATGCAAAACCCTTTTCAGATCTATCTAAATATCCAAAGTGACCAGTAGCAATGCTAACTATGAATCTGCCATTTGCTCAGCAAAACCTTTGAGAAGCGTCATATGAACTTACGCATTTGGGACAGCTCCACTTGCCACGCGGAACAACTTTCATAGGTGGATCCAAACAGCCAAGATGAAACACTGCTGTACAGGTATCACAGCATAACAAATCTCCTCCCAGGTGGCAAACACTGCAGAAGTCTTCACTCTGCATTTCAACACTTGGTTAACATTACTTCCAAACAATACAAGGGGACCCCAATCTACAGTGAAAGCATTAATTTCAACCAATTATTACATGAGCACATTCTAAGCATTATTATTGATGTCATACCTACCACTACAAATGCATACCTGCTCCATTTTCAGAACCTCTTTCTCTTCATCTTCCTCTTCTCCACCCTCTTCTGCTGCCTCCTCCTCCTCCCATTCTTCCTCATCCATGCCATCTTCTTCGTCGACATAGACGGGCTTCCGGGTCGTCCTCTGCCTTAATCTCTCCGTAAGGAGACTGTACTCCTGCAAGACACAAAAAGCAATCCCGAAACGTGAGATCTACGTCAAGTTAGAAAACCCGTAACAAAACTCAAGGGATCTCGTGCAGAAGTAACAAATGAGCCAACAAAATGACCAAAGTCATCATCTAAACGAAACTCTCACTCTTTACTATCCATTCAACTCCTTTTCGAGCAGAACATCAACATCCAGCAACTCACACTATAACGACATGACAAGAGCCAATTCAGAGCAATACACTCAAACCTCTTTAATCTGAACGCAACTTTTTCACCAAGGCATGGTTTGAATACGTCACACAGTCAATGATGATATTCTAGAATGTCATTTCATAATAAAGAGGTGCTGCGTGTAGTTACAAACCTCATCATTTTCCCCGCCCTCGATAGCAGGCTCATCCACAAAGGCCTCCTCAGCCATGTTGCTCATCACCACCTTTGGCCTTATTTCCTTTCAAATGCCGTTCCGCAGGCGGGACAGAGCCCCAGATCAGCAGAAACCGTTACATTTACAGAAACCGGGACCAAGTTTGTCTAGCTTGCGAACTACAATAATAACCCCTGTAATTTGGGGTCGATAAGAATCTGACCACAATTGATCAGTGGTCATCAATGAAATCCTCCGTTCCTTGCATCTGCAGCAACCATAGACATTCACAAAATCAATGCCAGTGATTAATTAAAGTACAGAGCAAACACAAACCCTGAGCTGTCACAGACACAGTCAAAAGGCTCCCAAATGCGACACTGGGAAATAAACCGAAGCTCGAACGACATGATCACTAATTTCATTAGATCACTGTTGAGCTAATTCAGTGGCGCGTCAGTGCTTTCTTGTAAGCACACTATATAATAATAATTGCATGATAAATAAAATAAACAAAATAAAATTAGGTTATATCACCATCTCTCGAAACAAGCTCAAAACCTAACAAAGCAGACGTACTCAGCTACTGATTAAGGAAGCTCCACACAAATCATCTGTTGTACTCATAGAATTGATTTTCTCGCGCGCATTTAAGACGGAAATGAAATGGCTTGGGAAGGAAAAAATCAGCAGGCCAACATTTCACATTCTAGCCTCATACACACACGTACTGAACACAAAAAACTAAACAAACGTGCATCCATGGTTGCGAAGAACGACACAAAGCCTGGAAATGGGGCTGCCGAGGCGAAACGTGACGAAAAGCACCACGGAAAACAGCACAAAACCCTACCTGGGAGAGTAAAGGAGACAACAGCGTGCAAACCACAACACGGCAGGGAATGAGAAGAGCAGGAAAGGAGAAGAGAATAGAAGAGAGAGAGAGAGAGAGAGAGAGACAAAGTGAAGGGGCCGACGAGGGTAAAGTGAGGCAGGGGGTTGATAATCTCACATGGATGGCGTTATTCTGGAGCTTGGAAAATAAATAAATGAAATACAACATGATGAGATGGTGGATTCTCTAACTTATTGTATTATTTGGGTTGCCTTTTCTTCTGTCGACCCACTTTTGTGCACAAAACTGCACGCCATTTATTGACAAAATGTGAGGTGCAGTGCTTTTTAAGTTGCTAATTTTTCATTACCAAAAACATAATGCCTTATTAGTTCTACATTAGAAGGAAATTAAAATAAAATAAAAAGCCCTTTTTGGATGTGTTTAGTTATATGAGATTTGATCCTCGGTGGAATATTCCATTAGTTTCTTAAGAATTAGTATCATTTGTGGTCACTTTCATAGAGAGAGTATCTTTGGCCTGAAGGACTAACGTGAACACAAAGTTTGTTGGAGAAGTAGTGCTAACTGAGCCATCGGGACCAAGTACGGGCGTACATGGTCACTTTCACATCCAAGCCGTTTAGACCATCGGAGGAGCAAACCCTAGTCCTATTCAACCAGATGCTTTTGGATGTATTTGACATGTTTTGTGACACTTTAGGGATTGATGTGTCTTGTTGGAAACTTTTGCAAGTCATTCAGTTTGTAAGGAACATTATTGCCTTTAACAATGATAGTTCAACTTCGTTGTCAATGACTTCATCTGCTTTTCATTCATCCTAAGAGAAAATTCAGTGTTAATGTAGCCCCTGAGGTTTTTTGTTCAATTCAATAAACCCATTTATTATACATGAGGATCAAATTCATACAACTTGTTAGTGAAATTGAATTTTCCATGTTAGATTTTGAAAGGTCCATGTCACCTTAAATCAATCACAAGATGATATTTGGCAATCATACATTGAAATGTTTAGAAATCTCCCCGTTAGCCTTGAAGTTTCTAAAATACCTCTCCACCATGCCCGATTGTTTTTTCCTTTTATCAAAAGCAATTATATTTTGTACTTTCATTTGAGGTAATTCTATGTATATAATTACAATCTGAATTTTTCATTATGGTATATATTATGTCACATTACATTCATTCCCATTTAGTCTTGATTGCCGTTACTCGAACAATAGGAACATGTTAAACATTCTAGTAAGATGTTTAATAAGATAGTAAGATTTAAAATTTGCTTTGGTTTATATTTCCAAATAAGATTTTATTTTAAACCTTAACAATCTCAACATTGTCTTTGTTCAAGTCAACAATGTTTTTGCAAAAATGCGCCATAGTATTTCAATATATTTTTAGCACATTGAACTCCTATTTGATGAAAGTAATTTTAATTTCAATTTGCAATCTTAATATTTACTATAGAATAATATTAGCTCATGTTAACATTCATTAATAAATTTGAAAAAAAATAACGGGGTCATTGCAAAACTACGCACAACTATTGGAGAACCAAGTTGAATATGTGTTTGAGAGTTTATTGAATAAAATTAATTTTATACAATTTTTTAAAATTTTAACTATTTCTCTTTATTCAAATTTGTTAACATAAAAATGAATAGAATTCAACACTCAATATTCAATAATTGCATGTTTCATTTTTGGAAATTAGGGGCTACTTCTTTTGTAGTTTTGTAAAATAAATTTTAGCTATGGTGTTTCTTAAGGTTTTTAAAATAAAGATACGTGTTTTGGGATTATATTATACTTCGTGTTAGATTAGGCTTATTTATATATATATATATATATAAACTAATAAATAATTACTTAAAAAAAACAATAAACAAAAAGGTTTGGAAGGATGTGCAACTTGAATAAGTTGGCATTCAAAATCCTTGTATACTTAACCCCTAAGTGCCCAAGGGTTTTCTTGAAATGCTAGATGTGTCATAATGTCCATTTTACTCAACTTTTATGAGCTTCAATTTTTAAACATATGTAGAGCACAACAGTAAGACAACATCCATACGGTTAAATTTTGGAAAAATGCTATGAATTATTTAATAATGAATTTAAAAGAATTTTCTTTGAAAATTCATAAAAAATACATGTTTAGTCATTTTGACTTGGAATCAAGTATGATAGGTCAAAAACATTGGTTTTATATGGTGGTTACCTTGTTCATGTTAGAACTAATCTTATTTGGTAGAAAACTTAAAGATTCCATTTCGGGCAGATTTTCAAAATTGTGACAATTTGAGATGCTGTCACTTTGAAGGCTTTAGAGGAAAATTGGTAAACGTTTTTTCAGAATTTCTTTTTGAAAAAGTTGCTCAGTTTCAATATCTACAAGGGAAAAAAAATGACGTTCAAAAATTGTTATTTTTGCAAAAGTTATGAACGTTTTTAGTGGGCTAAACTTTTTTTAAACTCTGAAATTTTGAATCGACCATATATGGTCGATTAGGCAGTTAGGGGTTAAGTGTGCATGTGCAAAAATTTAGAAATAAATCGCCTTGCATTTAATTTTGGTAGACATGTAAACAACCGACACTCCAATTTTCTAAAAACAACATATTTAAGCATTGTGATTTGTTCACAATTCTTTAAATGTCATAGTAAGGTCATAAATTCATAGTCTATAGGTATGACCTAATGACTCCATAAGGTGCTTGAACCCCCCTATTGTTCACCTCCGAATCTGACAAGCATCTGTCAAGGGATCAGAGGAATCATAGAGAATTTTCTTTAACTTTAGAGTTGGTTCAAGCAAAAAAGGTTGGAGAGTTTAATTATTTTATTAGCAAATGATGCTATTGAATATAATGTGTGGCCCAATAAGGTATTAAGAACCTTATGTCGTTAGTTCATAATCATAAGTAAATTTTTGAGAACAACTCGTGTGTTTTTCATTAATTCCCAATACCAAAAGAAAGACTGCTTCCAATCCCAAAAGAATTTGGTGATAATCAATAAAGTAATCAAATGATAATGATATGACAACATTGCACAATATCATTTGTCCTAAAAAACTCTAAATTTTTGTTTAAATCATATAAGTTTGTGATTGAAATATTGACATGGTAATATTTGACAACCGTGAAATCAAATAATCTACCTCATTTCAATTTTAAGTGTTAATTTGCAAATCCTCATTATCCACGAGCTAAATCAAACTTCAATTTTTAAGTGATTTCAAAACGACTCATGGTAGATGTGGCCAAGACCTTATACATTTGATTCCATAAAATCTCCAAATGTTTGTTTAATATTATTTTAATTTCATAATTATATATATATATATATATATATATATATATATATATATATATATGTATATGTATATATATATAGCGTATTTATGCCAATATATTACAAATTCTCATTTTAGTTGGTGAATATCAACATATTGAATGATATTAAAGATATTGTAGTTTCAAAGGTGACATGTATAGATAAATCGACACCACAATTATCCTACATTCCTTCATAATGAAAAAACCACAAAAAAAACACAAAATATCTTTTAGGATCTTGGCATCTTGACCGGGTACCGTGAAACGCACGGTGATGAGGATCTCAAAAGATAGTCCTCCGTATTATCACGTGAGCAGTTTAAGGCACTTAGTTCGGTGTCATTAAAGAGGTAAGGGCGTGTTCTTCTTGTTCATTCAATGACACAGGTGCCTCGAAACCCGGACTTGGCATTATTGGTTTGGCATTTCATCCTCAAAGCGATTCTAGCATACTCTTGATTAGGGTTTTAGGGTTTTGCTTTTGCAACAAATCTTGTTTCGCACTTTGCAGGAATAAAGTGTTTGCGTGTTGCCGCTGCTGAGAATCTCGCTGTCGGTACATGAGGTCACCAAATCCAGCAGGTCAGACTGCTTCCAATTCCGAATGTTTGACAATTGTTTTTTCTCGATGGCTTAGTAGTTTGGAAATTTGTAATTCATTTTAAATTTTAGGTAACAAGAGTTCAAGCCGGAGCAAATGAAGCTTCAGTCACTGTAGCTCAGTCTGACAAATCTCTTGCACATGGTCGAAGAATCGAGTTCGTGAGCCGTTTGGAGGAGCGACGAAGTGACTTTACTGAGAGTTTTCAGGTTTGATTGTCAACCTTTTTCAAAATCTTGTATGCAAGAATTTGTGATTGGATACCAGATCCGTGTGCTATAGAGTTCCGTGCGTGTATAATGAGAGCCATACGTTTACATATTCAAGTCCGTAGTAATTGCAAGGGAGAGAAACCCTAACTAGTGCAAATAGTGCAAATAGTGCCATTCTCGATTGTAATCTGCTCAACGTGGTCACGATTTGGTTTCCACGTGTTCCGTTTTCACGAGCTTGGAGTTGGTGCTCCACATCGTTCTTTTCTTCTTTTGTTTTCTTCCTCAAGGTGATGACCTGGGTGTATCGGTAGCTGGCTCTATGATCCCTCTGTTTCTTGGTCCTGTGGTTATGTTATTAGTGTTAAAGACTGTTCCTTTCTTTTGTTTCGATATCAATATGTTCTGGTGATGGTTTGGTGATGGTTTATCGCGCATTGGAGAATTTGTGGAGCTCAGAGTGAGGGAATTTTAGTCGTCTTTTCTGAATTCGGATTATATGATTGGGGTAACGATCGTCTTCATTTATATTTATAGCATTGTTGTTGTTTAGCGACGAATTGAGTGCTTTAGATGTCAAGCTTATGTCACGTACTCTATTGTGCTTTGGAAGCTTGGCGATTGACTTTTTTAAAACAAGTCTGTGAGTGCTCCAAGGTCGCTAGGGTTAGCTTCTTGGACACTGCCCTTGTTTTAGCAGTTTCTTCTAGTCGTTTTTCTTTCATCAGCAGCAGCAGGTTCAGTGCAATTGCTACGGTATCGAAATTTGGCTATACTTTGAATAGCATGTTGAATTTTTTTGAGTTTTTTTGATACATATACACACACTAGCTTAGTATTGTGGTTTCCTGGCTTATGTTTGCAGGTGCCGTACATGTCATTTTGTGAACCAGGGTTCGAATCTCTAACCTATTACTACCCTACGGTTGTGAGAGTTTCTTGCAATATGTTGCACATATTTTAACAACTCGGTAGAGATTTTCTGTAGTCTGCTGAAGAGTAATTAGTACTATGAGACTTAAGATATGAAACAGTCAGTGTCACATCCTGTTCTATGGGGCAGATACTCTTGCAAGGAGTAAGTAACCTGTGAGCCTAGAATCATTAAGCTACAAGAACGATGTATAATGATGGCGAGCCTGTCGAAACCCCTCTGGAACCAGGTATGCTCCTTCTGCATTTTTCAGCAATGATAATTTGATGTGAGCGCCGGTGTAACTACTTATGCAAATAGCACTCAAGCCAGAGTTGGTTGTTTTGATCAGGGGGGGTAGATGAAGCATCCTCATCCGGGTCTAGCAGTGAAGCACTTTCTAAGCAATCCCACGACAATCCAGCCTTCGTTGGAAATGCGGCAGCTGGTACCTCCGGAGGCGAACAGCAGTCACCAGATATAAGGGCTGGGAATCCAGTTCCTGACGCTCCAGCTTTCATTCCCTTACAGGTAATTGGGAACTGCAGGCTTCTATCACAAGCTTTAGGTAGAATAATACTCATTTTTCCAATTCTCCTCCTATCCTGTCACCGCATCCACGGAGAGGTGTAGCGCAGCGCAATTGTTATTAAATTTCTCCATTCGTCATCAAAATGCTCAGTTAGTCCGCAAACTGCAAGTTCACCGGCTTATTTCGTGCAAAGAGTGCCTCCTTTGGAGACTATCTACGGGCTCCATCAATTCCAGTTATCTCTGTAACTCTGTGCTCATTGTTGGTCATTTTTTGTGGCGATGAACGGAATTTCTTGTGACCTACTGTGCCTCGTCATCTTCAGTAACAGTGATCTTCCCTGAGCATGTGTAGGCCGTTTATGCGCCTTGAAGCGTTGTATGTTTCTGTAGACTTGAATATCTAAGTCATTTAAACATTCGATGGTCAACTTGGAATGTATGTCAGCGTGATTGATAAGAACTGTCTAGTTTGCTGGATGTTCCTAGACAGGAACAGGAATACTTTAATAGTCAATGTGTTGCCCTGATTGTTGCTTACTGAATACATGATGCAGAACGATGCCGGGTGGGTTCCATTGATGTTCAGCCCCATCATGTTTCCAGGGAATCCTGAATCATGGAACGGAATGGCTTCAACTGGTACAACTCCTGTGGAGACATTACCACCTGGGGCAATTCCTTTTGGGGCATTTCCACCTGGAGTAATTCCTCTTGGGGCATTTCCTCCTGGGATAAGTCCAACTGGAACAGCTGACGGCATAGCGATTCCACAGTGTATACCCGTATTATTTCCGGTTCAAATGCCCTTCTTTCTGCCGTCACCTTCATCCAATCAAGCGGGACAGAATGCTGGCTTTCACCCGCTTCCTTTCTTCGGACTTACTGGAATCAAATTTCCTGGACCCATGTATGTCCTCAATACTTAACGATTTTACTTCATCTTACTACTTGTCTATTTGCTGTCTTTTGTATAATTTCTGTAAAGTGGTATTTGTGCACCGTGTTTTGATTCTTACATGCACTTTTTATGCTTTTTTAAATTATTTTTATCGCTTTATGGATCATGATATCTTGTGGATGTCTTTAATATAGGAATGTACCCATGCCCACGGAAGGAAACATGCCGGGTGCTACCGCCGGGCAGCAAGTGGCTGGCGCAGGAAGGGCACCTCCGGCTATTGTACGGGGGGAAGTTCCTCTCGGACGAGTTGGGCCAATACAACTGAATGAAGTGCCACCCATTGGCCAAGCAGAAGCACCTGATCAAAGGCGGGTCGTTCGCAGGTGAGCTCCTGGTCTAATGTATCCTTGATTTGTAAAGATTGTAGATCTATGGGAGATGAAAATATTCTGTTAAAGCACAACATGCAGAGGTTTTGAGTTGGTAAATAGAGTTGATCAGCTACAATCAAGTTGCAACTCCGCTTGACTCCTGAATTTGATCATATTTAGTCTTATTCAACGTGGATGTATTGTGCTGCCACAATCTGTATGTCACAAGTACTCCATTTTGGGAACTCAAATAATATGGGAACTGGTGAGTTTTGTAGGTTTCAGGTTGGCATTCAGCTGGATCTGCTTCTTTTATTGAAGCTAGCAGTCATTGTTTTTGTATTCAACCAAGATGGATCCAAAGACCGTTTGCTTCTTCTTCTGGGACTGGCATGTGTTATTTACTTGTAAGTTTCAGTAGACTAAATGTTCTTTATTTTTCTTTTGAAGTTGGTAGGCATGATTTGGAGGTACAAACTATAGAGGTGGGTCCAGGAATGTTCTTTTACTGCCGTTGGTCAATTTCTTTGATATATGAGTCTCAAGAAGTGAAAACGAGTCCACAACTCTAATTTTGGTATATCTAAAAACGATCAGGTATCAAACCAGTTCGCTAGCTCCTCTTCTGCGATGGATTGCTGAAAAAGCACAGCAGTTCATGACACCACCACAGCATCTTGCTCAGGCTCAACCTGATGCGCAGCGTGCTCCAGGTAGAGCAGAGTTAGATTTTCTCACGAATTCTCATCAGATGCTTCACTCGTTCACAGAATGATTGCTGTCATTATGGTATTTACAGGATAGTGTTCATAATATGTCTAGTCATCAACATTCTGTACTGGATCATAGTTCAGTTTTTCCTCTGCAGATTTTCAAGCAAGAGAACCCCCAGTTGCAGAGGCTGCTAATCCAGCAGCTGAGGAACCAGCAGGTACATTTTTTTCTGTTTTCATGTCGGTACTGTTGCATAGCTATCGTTGTTTTGAAAAATTGCCCTTATAAGCAGTCTATCGTGAATTTAGGGCTAACATGTGAGATAGTAAACATATTCATCTGTGCTTCTCGTTGTCCAAAAAGAACATTGAATGTCATATGTGGAATGTGTCAGCCACCAGGGTGTCCAGCTTCTCTGGTGATTACCATATTGTATGATATACATATTACTAGATTGCAATTGTAACATAGTATTGATTGGCTGCAGCATGTAGTCAGTAGATCCGGTCTTGAGTATTGTGGTTAGTTGGGTTTTGGAATCTAACAAATTTGCACTTTTCTGATCAAATCAAACCAGCTCAAGCCGTTGCAGAAGCACCTGCTGAAGGAGCTAATGCTCAACAGGGTCCATTTTTGGCCTTTGTGAAGGAGGTCCAAACGCTGGTGGTTGGGTTTGTCACATCTTTGCTTCCAGGTTTCCACCCCCACGCTGACTAGACGACACCTTGTTTCTTCATCTACATGCTTTTGCGATGATATCTCGGTAACGAACAAGCAGGCAGAAGACAATGGTTGAGCCACGTATACACTCTTGTACGTAAATGGTCCAATTTCAAGGAGACCGAATGCATGAGGAAATTCATGTTTTTCAGATAGGCACTACTGAAAAATGGCAGATTTCAAGTGGTGTCGTCTGAATCGCAAGGACATACTGTGGGTCACAGCGCTTGTAGTCCTACTGAAAGTGTTTTGCATCCTTTCTCTTAGTCTGTTTAACACTGAATTCAAAAGCTTGTGAGTGTGGTCCGTGGTAATATCCTTTTGTAGATCCTTAGTGCGGCATGAAATGTACATTTCTCTGCTTTCTGTTTTGGCCAACAATTTTAATGGAAGAGTTTCTTTTTCTGCACCCTGTAACTGATAATTAGTAACTTAGTTGTAGCAGAATACAGCTTGTGTGGGGTCATTAGTTTCAAATTTTGAAGGGATGTGGCCAGAAGCAATTTGAATGATATCCTTCAAGTTGTTTGTCTGGATGACCGGTAAATTATGACTTTCTACACGTATGATCAGTATCTTAAAGATACCCCTGACATTGTTGTGGACAGAAAGGATAATTTAACCGAGTTTGTTCACCTTTTGGCGCCATTACAGTATTGTTTTAAAGGACTGAAACAGAGTTGAAGTTAGTTGGCACATAGCCATCAATTGCATGAAACTCTTCATGCTTTGTTCAGTCTGATGAGTGATTTTCTTCAGCTCATTACGACCCACTGATGCTGCTGTGCACAATTCAATACTCCAGTCTGTCCCATAATAAGCTTCCTCAACCTTCAAAATAGAAGAATTAACCCTTTAACAGATTCGGTACAAATTGTTTGATGAAACAAAAATGGAGTTGATGTACAGTGGGGTGACCCAAATTGGCACCTTGTGCAATTCCAGGGATAGTGCCCACACTGTTGTCAACTTTGATACCCTCTTGAGGGTTGGAAAATTGTTAATTTAACATGAAATTTTAGAAACAAAATCTCTATTATGTTGAAAACATGTGTACCAAATTTCAAGGCCAGAAGATTGATACAAAAAAAGATATTCAAGATTTACTAACAAGGGGTAGTTGTAAGAAATGTTTCACAACTGCCAACTTTGACACCCTCCTAAGGATTGAAGAATTTTTTTTTTCCCATGGAATTTTTGGAGTAGGAATATCTTTATGTTGATTACACATATGAAAAGATTCAAGTCCAAAAGACCCACAAAAAAAATGATATTCCAAATCTACCAACAGGTGTAGTTGTGAAAAACAAAGAGGAAAATTGTCTCACAACTTTGACTGCCTCTCTAGGGTTGGGAATTTGTTATTTTAAAATGGAATTTTTGGCACAAAATCACTTTTAAGTTGATAACACCTGCAAAAACTTTCATGTTGAAATAACAAATACTGAACTCTAGGGAGGCTGTCAAAGTTGTGAGACGATTTTCCTCTTTGTTTTTCACAATTACACCTGTTGGTAGATTTGGAATATCATTTTTTTTGTGGGTCTTTTGGACTTGAATCTTTTCATGTGTAATCAACATAAAGATATTCCTACTCCAAAAATTCCATGGGAAAAAAAAAATTCTTCAATCTTTAGGAGGGTGTCAAAGTTGGCAGTTGTGAAACATTTCTTACAACTACCCCTTGTTAGTAAATCTTGAATATCTTTTTTTGTATCAATCTTCTGGCCTTGAAATTTGGTACACATGTTTTCAACATAATAGAGATTTTGTTTCTAAAATTTCATGTTAAATTAACAATTTTCCAGCCCTCGGGAGGGTGTCAAAGTTGGCAGCAGTGTGGGCACTATCCCTGGAATTGCACAAGAAGGTGCCAGTTTGGGTGTCACCCCACTGTACAGTCAGGTCTAATTTGCTTACGAATTCCCCTCTGCAGGAAAAAAATTCAGAAACTTTGAACAATGCGTGTGTACTAAAAAAAAATCCGATTTGGAAATCGTAAAGTGCGTTGCAATCACATTGGAGTGTATTACAATATCATTACAAATTTACACATATATTAGTGAAAAACATACAACAAGTCAAAAATACTATATACACTATCTACCATTGAGTGCTCTCACCCTTTGTTTCAATTACAGTGTTCATTCTAGCAAGCATATTTGGAATGAGCGTTTGAAATTGTTCTTGAGATACTTGAGCCTATACTTGTTGAATGATTGTATCATTTCATTTGTCTCCTTTGTAATTTCTTCTTTTGTAATGGTGTAGGGGCTTTCACGGGTTTTGACAAAAATCCACTTGTCATCATTCCTCCAACTAAACAATCAGTAGTTGATTTTGTGGAACTTATTTATGAAAATACATTGAGTGGCTTCTATTTCATGCATGATAGACCTATTCAACTCACATGAATGAAGGATGGTGCTCCAATATATTGTAGTAGGTACCCTGATGATTGGAGACAAGCCCATGGAATCAAAAAAATTATGAAGGAGAAAGAAGAAATGATACAAATCATTCAACAAGTATGGGCTCAAGTATCTCAAGAACAATTTCAAACGCTCATTCCAAATATGCTTGCTAGAATGGACACTGTAATTGAAGCAAAGGGTGGGAGCACGCAATGGTAGATAGTGTATATAATAATTTTTAACTTGTATGTTTTTCACTAATACATGTGTAAATTTGTAATGATATTGTAGTACACTTCGATGTGATTGCAATGCACTTTACGGTCTCCAAATCGGATCATTTTTGAGTACACACACCTTGTTCAAAGTTTCTGAATTTTTTTTCTTGCAGAGGGGAATTCGTAAGCAAATTAGACCTGACTGTACAAAGTTGTAAATGTCAATGTGAATATCACATCTATACAATTGGATTCATCATATTTATTATTAATATTTTCTAATTAATTTTGCAAGGATTTCACTTGAAATTCAATTATAAATCCAAAATTAATACATTTATATATATATATATATATATATATATATATATATATATACATATATATATATACACACATATATATATACATATATATATATATACACACATATATATATACATATATATATATATATATATATATATATATATATTTAATGAAATTGGAATAACATGCACTACAAGATAGTATGGTTTCCATTATTTGATTATGCTTATTTTGGAATATCATGCTTAACGTCTTACATTTCTTGAACTAAAAATGAAACTTGACATAAACCATTTGTGTTGTTTTTAAGAAAATCAGATTATTTTACATTGAAAATCCATACCGTACTAATGATAGTCAACTAGCACAAAAACAAAGATAAATTTGGATGGATGAAAAACTATATATGATGTAGTGTTGAGAAAAGTTCCAATATGTTCGTCGTTCATTATATGGACGCAAGCACATCAAAGGGTTAACTAGTCCAATGGTGTGGACCCTGAGCCAATAGTAGTAGTTTGAGCAAACAAATAGTTTGAGCAATCATGAAGCTTATTATGGGATAGAGGGAGTACTAATTTTTGCCTTTGTGCCAAGACATGGTTATGGGTAGAGGCATCCCTATAATCATTAACCCCTAAACGTCCAACTGTCGAGAAAGTGGACGATGTACAAAATCAAACATAGTTTTCTCATCCGTCATTGCCTTTTTTCAATGTGGATTTTTAACTATATAATTTATGGGAAATTAGCTTTATGCATGTGTGATCCGATTAGAAAAAGGATGATTTTTGAAAATTTTATGCCTCATTTAATGTTGTAGTGATTCACCCAAAATTTCGAAGATTTCACTGTAAAAGTGCTCTTAAAAAAATAAACTCATAAAATTAAGCAACCAAAAAATCTTCAAAATCACTACACTTAGAGTATTACATTTCAACCAATCACAACAAATTTCATGTACAAATTGTCAATATCTTATTGGTAACCAAATTACAAAAGAATTTTCAATTTTAAGTTTCAAATTTTATACAAATATATTGGTGATTGTAATCATAGATCTAACTGTATAGGTGGAATAAAAAATTCATAATGTACAACTTTTATTCATATATCAAGTTCAAAATATCCCCCTTAGTTACATTTTATAAGACACTAGTGGGACCCGTGCCGTTGAGCACATTGACGTTAGTTTTGGCACAAATCCCCCAAAACGCCAAGGTTACTCAAAAAACGCCCAATATGGCAATCTGCATCACTGAACTTTCCAAATAATGGTTTTTATATTGTTTTTTTGATTGCTATACATCATTTTAAAGGTCTTGTTCTATATTAAAAGATCAATTGCGTCGACCGTATTAAACTACCATGGAACTAAGTCATGCAACATACTATCATTCAACTAATTTCAAAGTCACTCACTCTGACTAACGTTTTGAAAGTAAAACCCTAAAACCGAGATGCATTGTCTTGCTCCAAACAAACTCCACTCCAAAACCATAATCTTCAAGTCAATCTGCACTCGTTCTCCACAACGCCAACCAGTTTTAGTCAAAACAAAATGCAAGGTGACTCAAAAAACGACTATTTGCATCACTGCAAAATCAAGTTGAACCCTAAACCCTAAAACCCTAAATCAAGATCAAGTTGAAGTCATTTTCACACAAACAGATGTTTGCAGCATAGGGTCCAATTTTCCTACACTACATAAAATTTAGGGTCTAAGATATGAGATTACATATGAGATTGCATTACATTTAATTAGTCTAAATTCCACCTTATCAATTCCTACACCAGCAATTCTATAAAACAATGAGTAACACAAAGAGTGATCCAAATGTTCAATTGTTATCCTCAACTGCAACAATTTTCAATTCAGCTTGATCTTTTTTCCTCAACAACAAAAAAACAGACTCAAACTGAGACAAATTGAGCTTCATCTTTTTCAACAGCAAAGAAACAGACTCAACAATGCAACTTGATCTTTTTTTCCTCAACCTTTTTTCCTCAACAACAAAGAAACAAACTCATCCTCAACAATTCAACATGATCTTTTTACTTCAACAACAAAGAAATTGATTTGATTTTTTTTCCTCAACAGCAAACAAACTTGATTTTTTTTTTCAACTTGATCTTTTTTCTTCAACAGCAAACAAACAAACTCATCCACAACAATTCGACTTAACAACAACAAAGAAACTTGATTTTTTTTTCCGCAACACTTTGCCCTCAGATAAAAGAAACACAACGACGATGCATTGCTCACCTTCCCTACACCAGCAAAGTAACAATAAACCTTTCAACCTTTTTTTCAAACCTTTTCTTTCCCCATCACTCCGCCCTGAGAAGATTTGCAGCAAGGAGTCCAACTACACAGTGGACGCTTAGCGTTCAGCCTGAAGTTTGGATCATTGCGGAGGAGAGTCATCAGGGAGAAGAGCACAACAGATACAGAAGCGCCGTGACCAAAGGCGCATCAACGCAAAAAGAAGGAACGTCGTGAAAGAAAGAACGCAGATGAATGACAACCACTTGTTTTTGAGCTTGGGTTGTCTCCTTGATGAATTCCAGCGCGGAACGGTCGAGTGAGACAAACCGAGCTGTATTGTATTATACATTTTTGAAATTCTCCAAATCAGGAGAGAAGTGAGGATGTTTAGGGGATAAAGAGAATAAGTAATACTATTGTGGGCGGAGGGCAAGGTCCGCACTTCTATGTCAAATAATTAATTTTTGTGGAAAAATAAGGTTTGGTACATACAATATTTTCAAATATACTTCAATATTCTCATTTCACCATACAAAAAGCTATTTTTTGAAAAATAATTTATCAACGATTTTGGCAATTTTTTTATTAGATTTCTTTTTGATCAACTATCCACCTATGGTATTCTCAAAGTACTAGAGTTATCCGAAAACAATCTATGTTGTGTTCGCAAGCCAACATACTCAATTTTTGATAACCATTGTTTATGAATAGTCCCTTGGTTCCTTCATGAATAGTCCCTTCGGCTTGGAAGAACTTGTGGAAACTCTCCTCTAGCATTGGGGAGGTCACAAGTTCAATGCCCCATGATGATGCAGGGACTTGCTTTAGATTAATCTCCAACTCACCATAGACTAGTTTGCAGTCATTTTGAACTCAAAATGAGTCTAAGGTGAGTATGAGGTGAGTTTCCACTTTGAAACACTCTTTTGGTTTACTCTACTATTTCAAAAATAAGCTTAATAGTTAACACGCAATTCGCTATTTATGCACTTGGTCAAGTGCGCTCATTTCATAAGCATATTTGACTTTAAAAAAATTGGTTAAAAAGTTCTCTAAAAAACATCAATGTTGTCTTTCTACAATCATTTACATTGTAAACATAATTCTTTTAATTTTTTAATTTTTTTTAATTTTTTTTTTGAAAATATTTTTATTTTATCTTTTTTTTAATCTTGATTTCTTTCTTGTCTTCTTTCTTGTCTTCCTCTTGTCTTTCTTCTTGTCTTCCTCTTGTCTTTCTTCTTGTCTTTCTTCTTGTCTTCCTTCTTGTCTTTTTTTTTCTTCTACTTTTTCTTCAGTTGTGGTTGCTGAACCCTAAACAATGGGAGCATAGCAAAAAAAAAAAAAAAAAAAAAACTTTTTTTTTAACTTATTCTATTTTTAGTTGCTTGGGTGCGGGGCCACGCACCCAAAGACGCTCCCATCTCTCTTCTCCCTCTTCATCTCCTTCCCCTCTCCTCATATATATAGGGGAGAAGAGAGAGGGGAGGGAGAGTGAATGGGAGAGACCTTCTCCTCTCCCAGATAGATAGATAGATAAAAACACCAAGCCCGGTTTGGCCCGGTGTGAATAGAGTGTCTGTTCGTGATGACAATGACCTAGTGTCCATTGGACAAAGAGCCAATGTTACAAAACTACTTTCCCCTTTCAAGGATAGACACTTTAGTAACCAATAGCCAAAGAAAAATAGTAACCCTGAGATGGTGGTTGGGTAGTTATGGGTATAATGGAGTTTAGATGGAAATGAGTGTCGCCAAGTCATGTGTTCTGCGGTTGGTGGGTAAGAGGCATTGTATCATAAATAGGTGGTCCGGGTTCGATACCCATTGGATCCGTTTGAGCATTATTTATGATATACATGGCTTGGTACTGCTAGTGAGTTATCATAGGCAGGAAAGATTGGTACCATCAACCGGCCCCGTCCCTCTTTCTGAGACAAGTGTTTACACTGAGCTAACGTAAAATAGTGGTTGTCACCACTATCCTGCCTCTTTTCTGCTTTCGACTTCCTTTGGTTAGTCAGTAGGAAGTGGTTGTTTATTTTCAAGTTGTCTTTTGTGTAATAGTATTGATCCCACATGATGTATAGCAATGGTATTTATGATTTTGAATGTATGTTTAATAGCGGTTTCGGGTAATTTGAGTTTTGTCTCGAGGAATTTCATCAAGGGAGCGTGTGTTGTTCCTCTGGCACCGGCGGTGATAACTATGAGAGGGTCTACTTTCCACCCTTGTTGGGTGATATTGTCAAGTAGTAGTTGCTATTTTTGGATTTTGGTGTTTATTGTATCTTGGGAGAATCTGTCATTGGTGTATGTGAATTCTATGAATTGTATTGTGAAGTGGTGTTCTGGATTAAGTGGTGGGGTGTTTTGGTAAGGGAGTCCCTTAACACAGAGTATGTCGGGTTTGAGCCTGGCGTTGCAGCGGCATCTGTGGCCTGCACATGTGCAAGGTAGGAGCCATGAGGGCACTGTGTTCTCTTGTGGGTTGTTGTGAAATGTGCCTACATTCATGAGAATATAGCACCTCGATTTTTGGGAGGAGAGAATCAGTTTTTTGAGTTCCCATACTATTTTGTTGTGTCTTTTCGTACGAATGACATGTATGTAGTATTGGTTGCCTTTTAAAAGTATATGTAGCCATGTGTCTGCATTGGGGGAGTTGCATATGGGGCATGTGGCTGAGGGGAATCGGTCTATGCCAAAGAATAATTGTTTTCTAGCGTTACCCATGTATTGGCCTGTTCGGAATTTTAAGAGGCAGGTTTTTTGTGAGTCTATTATGGTAGGGTTGGACCAGAATTCGTTGGAGATTACTCTCTTTTCCCATATATATATGAGGAGAGGGGAGGGAGATGGAAATGGAGATGAAGAGAGATGGAGATGGAGATGGAGATGGAGATGAAGAGAGAGATAGAGATGGAGATGAGGGAGATGGGAGGGTCTTTGGGTGTGCGGCCACGCACCCAACGGCTAAAAATAGAAAATTTTCAAAAAAAAAGTTTTTTTAATTTTTTTAATTTTTAATAATTTTTGGGAGGGGGCGGCGGCATTGTAGGGTTCAGTAGCACACCACAGCCAAATAAAGTTTTTTTTTGTTTTTTTTTTGTTTTTTTTTTTTTTTGCTTTGCTTCCATTGTTTAGAGTTCAGCAGCCACAGCTGAAGAAAAGATAGAAGAAAAAAAAAGACAAGAAGAAAGACAAAAAGGAAGACAAGAAGAAAGACAAGAAAGAAGACAAGAAAGAAGACAAGAAAGAAATCAAGATTAAAAAAAAAGATAAAAGAAAAAGATAAAAGAAAAGATAAAGATAAGAATAAAAAATAATTAAAATAATTGTTTGTTTACAATGTAAGGTATTGAAGAAAAATAATAATTGTCAGTTTTTTATTTTTTAAAATAGACCAAAAAATTTATATGATTGAGGACCAAGTGCATGATTGTATGGCAGAGTGCATAAATAGCAAATTGTGTGTACTTTAGTGCTTTCGTTTATTGGATCTAGATTGTATTGGAAGAGGCCTTGCATCAATAAAAGCTATACCTACATTGATCCTTTAGGAGGTGGACATATTCAATACCATCCATTTAGTCCTTTAGTGTCCAAGTGACCACATTGTGGTCAATGATGTGTCGAAAATGCAAATAACGAGAAATCCGTGAATAATTGGATTTTGAATTGTGCGGTTTAGAGTTGGAGATTTCCAATACACATCTTCTAGAAAAAGGAATTATCAATTTGGAGTTGTGCAACTATCAAAATACCGATGAATAAAATATGAAAATACTACAAAGACTTGAAAATTTAGTAAATACTTACAAATATAGCACATGTACTATGCAGTATTTTTTGTGTTTGGAAGTTGGTTATTATGTTTTATTTTTTTGAATTGTGTTCTCTTGTTTATGTTCCATTAGTGTATGTATTCTAATCTTGATCAATGTACCAACTCCTTTAATATTTTAACGTATATTTTTTTATATATTTTTGTAAGTTACTTTGACTTATAAAATTCACAATAATTATATGTGAGTCCGTTCTTGACATGAAATATTGCAACGGAGAGGTGTTGACATGGGTCATTGTTGAACCTGTTCACTTTAAATTTTGAAAATTTAACCCAAATTATATTTAACTTTGAAGTTATACACCTTCTAAAATCTCATTTTTGAGTGTGCATTATAAGGTTAAAGGACATATTATAATCTTCCAATCCGACGGTCCGATCTTACCAAGGTTAAACAAGCACTTGTTTAATTAAGCTATGGTTCCATTTATATGGTTAAATACTATTAATAGTATTTACAATTTGAACAGAGAGAGTTTTAAAAAAAAAATCACGAAAAAACTTTGGTTTCTCCAAAACCCTTACTAGGCACTAAAGGGTTAACAAATTTTCCCCCATGTACAATGCTTTAACAATAACATTGTCGCTTGTCATTCATAACCATGAAATTGGTAATTATTAAAAGAACTAGCCATGTCACCATCTTTCGTGATTTTTTCATGAATTTTTCCAAACTTCAAGAATTTCAGGTCTAGTTTTTGGTCCACTTTTTTTATCTTCAAAAAATTCAAATATTGAGCACTTTAATTATTTCATTTTAAATCCTTGTGGGTCAAAATCTGACTTTCATCCTAGAACATGAAGACCTATCAAATCTTCAAAATAATTTTTTTTGTAGAGATTCTTTCCACACAATGTGGTTTTCCATTGCGAAATTCACCATCCACTAAAAATTTAGATTATTTGAATTTATTTTATGGTTATAATGATTTTTTATCTCATTCAATCTCAAAAATCACAAGAAAAGATATGTAGTGGAATTTTCAAAGATTGCCATCGTCAACTTTAACAAGTACAGATGACTCCCAATCAATGAGTCATAAACCATTAATGACTTATTAACATGACCATATCAATTATAATGTGAACTTCAAAACATCAACAACATTATGAGAAGTTAAATCGGCCTGCAAAATTCACCCAAAGAAACGAGTTCACCTGGAGAAGCAAAGTTGTAGGCCAATTTATCCAAATACACTTTAAAATTCACCAAAATAAACATTCTATTTTAAAAAAGTGAAACATGATATGATTGATTATAGTAGTGTTAGATAAGCGTATTCATTGAAATTTTCATAATATACCAAATTTGTGTCAATTTAGATCTATTTTCTCATTGGTGAGTAGAAGAGGCGACAATCTTTTTGTTAGGGCACTGTATAACGGTGTATACTACATTTGTGTTCTAGGATGAACTCTACCAGTACATGAGGCTAGAATTAAATGTTGGGTGGTAGTAGGTATGTAAGATAGAGCCACAATGTACAAGGGTTACCATACCCGGAAGGCAGAGTCGACAGTCCTTGCTGAATTTTTATTTATTTTTGTTGAATTCATGCAAATGTTCTCTAAAATTCCGAGGATGTTTCCTAAGATTATTTTTTCACTGTAGGAAAAATATTTTTCTAAAAATTTGGGCATCTCTTTTTATAATTAATTTTTGCCGACCCTACCTTTTGGGTACGGTAATGTGCACCAATGTTTTAATTGTGTCAGATTTTCTTGTAGAATTAGTGTCAAAGTATAGTTAGCAAGAACTAATATAGAAATACCATAAAAGGTTACCTACTATGTAATGGTGCAGTAGACTGCCACTGAAATAAAGAAGTGAGTGACTTTAAACGGTTTTTTGAAAAAACATACCAACCAATTGGTTTCTTGCATTTGCTCTATTTTGAGTAGAATGGTGGGTCAACCCATTATTGATTTAAGATCAGCCTTAGTAACCATTTAAGATGAACCTATATGACCACTAGAGGATTTGACAAACTTTCCACTTTGAAAATTGTATAAAATATCTACAAGGGTTAAAAATATGAAATCACTTTGCTTCTTTATGATTTCTTCTTCTCCATCTAGGAAAATTAAAGCCTTGAGCAAACTCCCATTTCTAATATGAAAAAATCCTTATTTTCACTATTTATGGTATTTCTGCCTTGTAATTTATTCACGTTGGGTTTGAATTGTGTGTGAATTTGACTTCCGTGTCTTCACAACAGTGATTTTTTTTTTTTTTCAATTTTCTCAGGTAGCCAGGTTTTTTTACAATACTGTGGTGATACTTGGGTGATACTTGGTGTTACCATAACAATAATACCCCGGGTAATACATTATGATACATGGGTAATACCCGGGATAACACCTAGGCAAAATTTGGGTACTCACTTAACATTTTCCTAAATATTTGGCTATTTTTCCTTTCATATTTTTAAAAATCTTTCATTAAAATTAGCCACTGCATTCGAAGTGTAGCATTTGGGCTATTTTAAGCTAAAAATCAATTGTTTCACATGAAGGAAACAATTGTGTAAATGGACTGCAATACAAAGTAGAGAACTAAAAAAAAAAGGATGTAGATACTTTTACTTTATTAATTTTTAATTATATTACTTGTTACTTGGTCATTTTGCCATTCTATTCACTTTAGGTTTTGTTACCGGAAGGCATTACTAGCCATGTTTGTATTGTATATGAAAATGATGTGCATTCTTCTGTGCGTGTATAGGTTGTATTATATAATAGACTAAGTTTGCATGTGTCGGAGTTTGACCCAACAATTTCATGGGTGGAATTGTCTTGACATGAATTTGTACACATTTTGTATTATATGATAAAACTAGGTTGCCCAATGTTGTAGTCCGGCATGACGGTTTTGACAACATAACCATCCTCACGTGCTTGCGTGCATGCATGTACGGCTTGCATTATACCATAGACAAAGTTGGCTCGTGAAGAAACCCGACACGATCATAGTTTCGATGACGAAACCATTGTCAAGAGCGTGTGTGCACCATTGTGCGTCATATAATAAACTAGGTTGGCATGTGCCGAAGCCACTTCAACGTGACAAGACTATTTTGGTGGCGGAACCATCTTTGAGAGCATGTGTGCAGAGCTTGTGTTATAATATAGACTAGATTGGCTTATATCAAAGCCTACCATGACATTTTTGATGGCGGAATCGTTGTGGGGAGCAGACATGCATGCACCAGCCTATGTTATACTCCCTCCATTTCGTAATAAGAGTCAAAAACCACATTTTTTTGGCGTCAATTTAAGAGTCCACATTCATCATATTGCCTTCCTACATTGACTCCTACTCAATCATTGTGTTGCATTCCTACGTTGACTTCCTAAAATTTTCATCCCTTTCTATCAAGTCACACGGTTCCAAAAGTTGCCATTGAGTTTCATCCCTTTCAACATGGGCTCTATTCTTAAATCTCAGTTTTTTTTGCAAAATAGACTCTTATTATGAAACGGTGGGCCTGTGCCGGAATGACTCCTACACAACACGACCATTCCAACGGCGGAATTGTTACATAATAGATTTTCATTCTTTAGGACAAGTTCAAAGAAGAAGATGGATTCTAAAGCGTTTTTGTGTGCATTGAGACACAACCGGTAGTAGAAGACCTGTCGATTTTTCATTCCCCATTTTGTGGAAACAATGAACAGTGGTTGAATATTATGCTTATATTTTTGTCTTGTTGTGACCAAAACCTCTCACCAACACTGACACAACCCATGCATAACATTTAGTAGCCTTCCAAGGGGTGCCTTTTAGTATCATCCACTTTCATATATGGAGTGATTTGTAATTGAATGGACTATTGAATCAAATAAACAATTACAAAACATTGTTGAATTGTGATTGAGTGAGTGCTTTCCATTACTGTTCACCATAGTTGATTGCTCTTGCTTAATGCCACCTGCCCCCATAGCTACTGATGTGGTGTGGAATATCCCACATCATTTTATTGGAGGGATGAAATGATGTGGGATATTCCACATCATTCTGTTGGGAGAAGGTAGTAGTCACAGAGGCTACTGAATGTTATGTGTGCATGGCGCAATTTCATTCTTTTTTCATTTATAGTAAGTGAAAAACGACACATTTCCTACTAGTGACATCTGTTGTAGCTGTAGCTTCTGAAATTGCAATTGCAGGATGCATGTGATGTTGGTGTGAAATTATGGAAAGGCTGAAACTCTGACCCACTTTTGAGTTAACCGAAAACAAAAGAGGTTGCAATAGGAGTCAAACAAGAGTCTTGTCACTAAAAATAAGATTCACTATCACATATTCTCAGTGAATAGTAACTTGGTCTCGAATTGAATAGCAACTGAGGGTTGGGGGAACGTGTTCGCAACTGAAGGTCCCGCAGCTAAGATACTATCAGGTGTTTGTTTTAGGGAATTTAGAAACTCGGCTTAGTCTCAGTTTTGGAGCTTTCTTCAACTCAAAACGAGTCTAACATGAGTTTGAGTTGAGTTTCCTCTTTGGGAGCTTCTTTTCGGTTAACTCTTTTGTTCAGGAGGAATTGTACCACAGCGTGAGATTAGAAGGATCATTCTTGATCTCTCTCTAGCTTGTGATAATTGTGTATACAAAGTACTCAGTGAAGGCTTATACGGATAAGTGATTTTTTCAAAAACATTTAAATGCCAAAAAGTACCAAAAATAATGGGCGTGCATCAAGCCTTAAGGAAAAATTTGAAGAAAACATGGATGAAAATGCCAAATTGTTCCAAATTTTGAGATATATCAAATGAAAATGCCCATTTTAAATGAAAGTCATCCAAATATGTGAATGAAAAGATAATTCTATCCAAAATGTAGATGAATATGAAAATATTTGGCTACAATATTTTATTTTATGTCGCCACTTTAGCATTTCTCCAAATACCAAAAAACAATCCCTGATACGGATGGTTTTACACCAAATGCACGGTGAAAATAGGACACTATAGTAGATGCGTAAAATATAAATATAGCTACACACTCTGAAACTTGGTAGGATAGAAGGCTTCATGTTTTTATGCATAAATTACAGTGATAAACAGATTTGTATTGTTTTTAAATGAAAAATGCATCGGAATAGAATTCTGGTATTATCATACGAAATATGTGTAGAATGCATTACATTACATATATTATCTGGAAGAAGAATTTGTGTGGTTTTTGGATGGCATGGAAGTCTTGTAGGCCTTCGATATACGATACACGTGGAAATTATAACTCCAATGTATTTTTTTGAATGTAAAACAATATATCTATTTTTTTCCTACATAAAACATGTAAAAAATACAATTACTTTCTATTTCGTGTCAAGATGCGACCACAGCAACTGCTACACCAAAAACCCACACTAAAACATCTTTTGGTGTAGCCCACCATAACTCAACAACCATACTGTACCGTAGTATCATAGCTAGGTCGCCAAAAAATAATTCACAAAATAAAAAACGTAAAAAAACGGAAATTATGAGGACAAAAACAAAAATAGAATAAATTATTCTTAGCTATATTTTTCTATTTCTAAGCTATTTTGGGTCATTTTGGGTCATTTTGGATCATTTTGAATCATCCTTTGCTTAAAAAAATAAAAATAAAAATAAAATAAAACCAAGAAATTCATTTTTTGAGGAATGAATCTTATTTTTCAAAAAATATTAAATATTTGTTTGTGGGGTGGCGACCAGCTATGGTACTATGGTAGTGCGCCGATCTGAAACCTGGAAAGCCCCGGCTTGTAAATAAAGTTCTAATAATTGCCATGAAGTACCAACCTCAGGATTTTCCAATTCAGTCGAAAGTGCCACAATGAAAAGCATTGGGCAGTGCCAAAGATTTATTTTTTCTGGTTACTTGGAGCCACACTCGAATGTCTTGGCACAGTCACAATGGTCTAAATTTGGAGGGTCCACCCTCTACTACATGCATGGAGCACTACTACAGTGGAAAAAAAAAAAAAAAAAAAAAAAAACAAACAAACCTTGATTGGCACTACCTACGGAGGTTGATCATAGTTTCATTGCCTTCATCCCTAAACGCTCAAACAATCATTTTTTGGTCGTTGCCCAAATCTAATAGGTTGCCTAGAACAAACATATATGTTTTTTAAGAAATAAAAAATATTTAAAATACTACATCAAGTCTAATTTCCAATGCAATTTGAATTATGTCAATCCGGGTTAAACTCCACCCGGGATAATTTTTCAAAGTGAATCACCTCAACATTGTTTTAGTGTTTTAAAATTTGCTATTTGGGGAAAGTAATGATATTCCCTTCATCATTTCTTTTGCTTTTTTGAAGTTTACAATATATAAACCAAATTTACCAAATCATGCTAAATTTCAAACTCTAAAAGTTAAAATTATAATTTATACAAATTTCCAAAGATAAATGCTTTTAAATTCATTTAAAAAAAACCTAAAATTATTTTTGGAAGTTTTTATGTATGGATAATTTGTAGAGATGATGCCCTACATTTTGAATATTGAACCAAACTTCATCAAACATATAGAAGGCACATATTATAACACATCTATGTTTTGTCCAATACCCCTCAGGCTTTTAGGGGTTAAGGTTGATGAATTGCATCCTTTAGGGTATTTCATGACCAACGATATTGTCTTTGCACGAGTTGGTTTTATTCTAAACTCGTGAACTTGACTTCTCGATGACACTTCTACCGTACCGGAGCCCCTATCTCATATAGCGGTCTTGTGTAGCATCTAAATCATCCGGGAATTTCAAGACTCCAAACTCCATTAATTTTCAGGAGACTGTTGATCATGTACACTAAACAGTGCATTTAGGTTGTCCCTCACTAATTTCTCAACATTTTACTCTATATAAATATTTATTGTTGTACTGATTTTCAACAATAATATATTATAATAAAATAAAATAAAATAAAATATTTAATACATCTTATAATACATCTCAAAAGTAAACTCAAAGAGACCCATAAGCCTCCACGTGTACAAATGATGATGGTCCATTCACATACACCAGTGTTGCCGCATGCATGCATGTGGTATCAAGTAATTTTGAGGAATCCGTTGTCAACCAAGAAACATAAAATACGCAATTAGAAATTTCTCTAACGCATGACAGAAAGGAACGCAATGCAAAAAGGAGGCATGGCTTTACTTACGGCACTGTAATGCAGTTGCACAGTGCTTAAACAGTAGTTGCAGCAAAAAAAGACAAGGTGTTGAATATTATTATTTTTCTCACTTTTACATTCCTCCATTTCGGGAACGCAGATGCAAGTGCAGCAAGGGCTTGGTGTGAATGGGCCATGACTCATGAGATAATTTTTTGGGCAAGGCAACCTACTTTTTTGGCAACCTAAGTGCACTATTTAGTGTAGACCAAAGTTCAGTTTTCTGCTTGCCCTTTGAATTGTTTTCCTCTTACACCGACTCTCTCACCTGATCAAATTGGGTACACGGGGTAGCATGTTCCCTTGATGTTTCTCAGCGACCTTTGATCTATGAAGGGTCACGTGAAAGGTTGCTGCAATTTTGTCACGTTATCTCTTCCCATTTTTTGCACTCAAGTTTTTCAATTTTTTCTACCTTGGGTTCACTTAGGAAAATTTAAGTATCGTTCGGGTGAAGGTAGTACATTCAAAACTTTTTTTGCAACTATGATCATTTCTTCTTTGAAATGAACATTGTTAAGTCTTAGACTTTGTACCCCTACTAAAATTTCTAAGATTCTCTTCGATGCTTTTTGTTTTCACATATTAAGTTTGTCTTACTTGTTTGACTCATACTAAATTCCTTCATTGAATGGCAAGTGTCACCTTTTACTCTCGTTCCAAGGAAAATTATTATATCAGTAAAAAATCAACCAAGCAATAGGCAGTGCAGTTCCCTACTGCTAAAGAATGTTATGAGTTTTTGTGAGACATAACTTCTATCAGTGACCTTCAAAACTGTCCCAATGTTTGTACATGTTACATTCAAAAAACAATGGAGGTAAGAGAAATTCATGGAATGGAATGTAGTAAATTTACTAAAATAGTACATACAATGTACTAATTGTTTACAAAAATTCCTACAAAATTGAAGCACTCAATGACAAGGGAAAAAAACCTAAAGCTACTCTGTATATTGGGACACTTTTGAAGGTCCAACATGGAAATTCCTCACCACTTTGTCCATTTTCCTTTGGATTTTAATACAGCTGCTATTCGTTTGGGCATGGATTCTATAAGTCTCTTGCAATCATCAACAGTGATAGAAGGGAAGGTTTCTTCTACACGAGACCATAATTCAAGTATCCCTTTTGGTGGTGTATCATATCGGTTTAATCTCCTTTTCAAAATTGCCCATAGATTTTCTATAGGATTCAAATCTGGAGACTGAGCACGCCAAGATAATACACCAAAAGGTTGCCTAGAAAACCATTGTTTCATACTATTACTGCTATGTATAGGTGCATTATCCTGTTGAAATATGACTTTTGATACATCTAAATTATATTTTTGAATTGTACCATAGAGATGCTCCTCCAAGATTTTTTGATAACCATGCTGATTGAGGCGACCTTCAATTCTATACATCATGCCAGGTCCATGTATACACATACATCCCCATATCATCACGGAACCACCACCATGCTTAACAGTCGGAATAACGGTCCGCTCTGAAAGTTCTTGTGGATCACGAACCCAACACCAAAGTCTCCCATCTGAAGAAAATCTATTAATTTTAGTCTCATCTGAGAATATCACGCGACTCCAATCATCAATAGTCCAGTGCTGATACTTTCTGGCAAATTCTAAGCGAGCCCTAATATTCTTGCTTGACAAATGTGGTTTCTTTTCTTTCACATGCGATTGCAAACCTGCTCTACAAAGTCCACGACGTACAGTAACTTCACTGACTTGTACTCCAAAAACTTCTTGCACCTGTTTAGTAGCTTCTCTTGCAGTAGACACCTTCCCTCTAGTTACACTAGTTACACAAGACCGCTCCATTGCACTTGTCAACTTGCGTGGTCTACCTCCAACTGAAAGCTTTGCATCTGGAAAATGCTTCTCACGGAGCCTCTGTACACTTGATTTACCAACATGCAAAGACTTTGCTATCTCTCTCACACTACAACCTTTTTGAAGCAAAGAGAGTACATTCTGTTGCTTCCCCTGGGACAATGGTCTCACCATTTTCACTTGTGAAGTTAAACACGAAAAAAACAAATATATGACGCAAGAAGAACAGATACACACAACAGAACACAAACCAAGCAATTCAGAATGCATGTACACTTCACTTGCTATGCACACAAGATTCACTCATATGGACTTTCAAAACTGTCCCAATGAAGAGGAAATATCTAGAGCTTCAATCCATGCACATGCATGTAGAGACAAGTGGCAAGACTTGCTCCTCAATTACCTTACTGATAATAGAATGTAACTAAATTGATGCCATGTCAGTCTAGCATGCAATCACTATTTGGTGACTCACCAAACTTCCAAATCAGAAACATTGGGACACTTTTGAAGGTCACTGTACGTCTATTTTTTTAAGCTGTAGATCAGCCCAAAGATGGGATGTATAGGTGGCATCCTTGGGTTTCCATTCCTCATCATCGGCTGTGTTATGTGGTTCTTTGGAGCAATTATTTTCATACTCTTGTAAGAAATTTCACATTCCTTTTAATTTTGATTGTTGTTGGTCCAACAACACTAGTTAGTTATCAAACATTCACTAGTAGAAAAGGTGGCGTTCCCTAGGGAGATGCCCAGGCAAAATTACTATGCATGCGTAGAATTGGGCATTACTTGCCTGAGCATCTTCCTCGGCAGTGCCACCTTTTCTACGAGTGATTATATGTGAATTGTAAAGAAATTGTTTGCAATTAATTTTACAAAGGAGGTTGACAGAAGTTGGCCCTTGGTAACATTCAGTAGCCTTCATGGCCTTTCCTTCATGCACTCTGCTCATCATCTTGAGTCTCCACTTGTTCACTTAGTTACTTGGGTGTGGAATATTCCACACCATCTACTGTAGAGCCAAGGCAGGGACAATGCATGCTAATGAATGTTATGTTGTGTGGGAAAGCAGCAAGCCTTTCGCCATTATATTACCGTGTGGAAGTTGTTGCGAATGTATCATCCAAGCCGCATTTTGGCTCATGGAAGTACCAGTCAAGATCATGAGCTTTTTCATCGGTTGCATACCCTGCTGAGATTTTGCTCTAGAATGGTGTATTGCCATTTCCAAGCTCGAGCTCGAGCAAGTATCCACTTGGGAGGAAACCAAAATACGCGCAACCCTGCATTTGTAACACCTTTTATCTGAGTAAGGTAAGTACACCTAATTGGGACTCTTATTCAAAAGCATTCTTGCCTAAAATAAACTCTCTTTGAACATGAGAGGCCAGGGTCCATTTCGGATACACATTTGATCAATACTTATGAAAACACATAAATATTAACATGAACCATGTTTGAATGCTTATTTGGATGCTTTTAGGTGTATATACCTTATTCATGACTTGAAACCACATTCAACACTTGTTTTGCAATTGTCATATAAAATTGAGAGACATAATTTATTTATTGTCTCTGCCCCACTAGGGGAGAGACTACGGAAACGCATCGTTCTCAAGGAGTTACATGACTGAACAGTATAAAAACAACCATAAAAGTAAATTTAGGGTAAATACTAAGGTAGAGACTACGTGACTAGCCGCTTGTTTTAGTGCAGAATAATGTTACTTGTTTGCAATGTCAAAACTAGATCTTATTGTTTGTCACAATTCTCAATTGTTAGAGGGATTTTAGAGTTTTGGAATTTGAAACAAGGTTTTGATAAATAAAATAATTCTAAATGTGGCTTATTGAAACATCAAAGGCTCCAATTCTCATTTCAAATCTCTTGCTCTTAGATAAAAGTACAAAACCAATCTCATATTTTCTTTCAAATGCGGAGGCAAAATTTGGAGGTTTGACCCCTAAAAGCTCGAGGGATATTGGACAAAACATAGATGTGTTATAACATGTGCCTTCCATATGTTTGATGAATTTTGGTTCAATAGACAAAATGTAGGGCATCATTTCTACAAATTATCCATATAGTCATACTTCCAAAAAAAAGAAGATATTCTTTTAATGAACTTTTAAAGCATTAACCTTTGAAAATTTGTATAAATTATAGTTTTCACTTTTAGAGTTTAAACTTTAGCATGATAAGCTAAAACTTGTTTATTTATTGTAAACTTCAGAAAAGCAAAAGAAATGATGGAGGAAACATCGTTACTTTCTCCAAATAGCAAATTTTATAACACTGAGACAATGTTGAGGTGATTCACCTTGAAAAATTCTCCCGGGTGGAGTTTAACTGGGATTGACATAATTCAGCTTGCATTGGTAATTGGACTTGATGTAATATATTTTTTTTAAATTAAGTTTTGCAATTTTTTAAAATTTCGGGCAGCCCGTTAAAAACAGGCAGTGATCAAAAAAATGATCCCTTAGGAGCTTAGGGGTTAACATACATGTTCCTATAATAATAGTGATGAGAGAATTTTAAAATCTAAAGAGCTTGGATTTCTAGAACTTCATTTGTCAAAATACAAGTATTTGTTTGAGTTCCAAGATGATTGAATATTCAAATAAAGTTAAAACGACAAACCCCTCAAACTTTCATAGGCATAATGTTATACTAAATTCTTCTACCTTTATTAAGGTACTTGATCATGGAATTTAATTTATACATTCAAAGTTTGCAGCCATTCCATTACTACAATGTGTTTATATACAATAATTCTACAAGAATTCAATATGTGGACATTTGTATGGTACGGTTTACTAGAATTCTTGTCCGTATGCACTCTTTTGAAGATTTTGAGAATTTGAAAAAATCATTTCAAAGAGAGAAAAATATTTTTGTGAAATCTAACATGGTAGGATGAACCGTACCAGACGTGAGCTATATTTACATTCAAAGTTCAATCATAAATTGGTAAAACTGTTATTAAAATGGGAGTTTTGATACTCAAAATCTTCAACATAATGTCATTTTAACATTATAGTTTTTAATGTTTTGAATAATATGTACATAAATCTAGAAGTTGGTTCACTTGTTTTTCATTGAATCATTGCTACATACTTTTCAAATTGTTTTGAAAGTTAGTTTTTTAAACAAAATGCTCAAAGTGTACAAATGTGCACCAAAATGTAGTTAGTTCACCAAGAAGAGTTAGTAGACAGCACTATACAAACGCCCATGTGTACCACTATAATGATGTTCACACATATTGATGACTACATGATTATGTAATATGATGACAATATGTGTAATGATATTCACTATGATTTGTTTTTAATATGTGTGAATATCATTATGATGACTATATGTGTACCCCAATTATAGATACTATAATTCAATATAATGTGTTTTTTGTACAATAACTCTACAATGTGGATGACATGTGTACCACTATAATGATGTGATTACTTATTAACGTTTAAAACACCAAATTTGTTGAAACACTCTTAGATCAAGAAGACATAATGTTGTAGCTCTCATCAAAAAAATTGTGATGAATGTAATTTCAAACCTTGATTAAAAATATAACCCTCACTTTGGTCTTATTAATATGTGAAAAACATTTGTCGTTAATATCATATTTACAGTATTATTGAATAAAAGTTTAAGTGACTTTGCAAAGGTTTCATAAACTGTGTATTGAATCAAAGACTCTATATCAAAGTCAAAACCTTTTTAACCCTTTACCGCGCTAGCGTCGGGGCAAGCGTCCATATATTGGACAACGAACAAATTAAAATTGTTTGAATTCTATCCAAAGTGAACAATTTTCATCCACCATTTTTTTTTGGGTTCTTGTATAAGTTGACTATCTTTTGTACAGTGTGGATCTCCAAAATAGGTTATTATGATTTTGGAAAAATAAGACAATTGATTTATGTGAAGTTTCATTTTTAGTTCAAAAAGTGAGACCTTAAACATGATTTTCCAAAATAAGTAGAATCAAATAATGAAAACCATACCATCGCGTAGTGCATGTTATTCCAATTTCATTCCAACATTTTTCAAAAAAGTTGTGTTAATTCGGGATTTTTAATTGAATTTCAAGGAAAAACCTTGCAAATTCATTTTAAAATTATTAATAAAACATACAATACATCCAACCGTACAGATGTGATCTTCACATTGACATTTACAAATTTTCTTTGTACATCAACTCCATTTTTGGTTTCCATCAAACATTTTATAACACTTCTTTGAAAACAATGTTGAATCGGGACGTTAAAGGGTTAAACAAGGCATTCTAAATTTTGTTATAATTTTGATTTTTGGAATTTCTTCATGAATCATTAAAAGTTTTATATTCAACTTATATTGTTGATTTTTTTAGAGTTATTATTACTATTATTCTCAAACTCACTTTTCATTGACACAAATTTAATAGTAGTTATTCAATAATTTAATAATTTGAATTCTGAATATAATATTTATAAAATCAAATACACGATAGTAACATTCTTCAAAAAATAAATTGAAACATTACTACAATATATATATGGATTAAATATTGTAATAATGATTATAAAATATTATATCATAAATTAAGCCTAATATCTATTATAAGTTCTACATAAGATTTTGATTTGTGATTTCATAAAATTTATATTTAGGACCTAGATATATGAATAGCGTTTTATGATTTTATACATAATCTTGGGGACACTTCACTATACTTTGGGTGAACACGTGCGTTAACATGGCAATTAAATGGAGCTATCACATAATTGAAATATTCTGAGTATATTATAGAACATTCCCTGAATATTCCATGTATATTATCAAATTATTCCTTACTTGAATTCAAAGCATCCTATATTACATCTAGAATTTTCTAAATTTTATTGCTCGTGAATAAACTTATCCTATATTTAAACGCACCATATATGTAATTTTTATTTTTATATAAATTTTTATTTTAATGGGGCCGAGGGTGCATGGCCAAATTTGTTACGCAATTGTAAAGGTAATGTTAGTTGCAAAAATGGATAAAATCACAGTAAACCACACCAATAAAGTCATCATTGATGCTGAAATTACAATTTTCTTCATCAATGGTCATAAATTACGACTAAAAGGTCATATATTTAAGTTCTAATTTGGTTGCGCCCTATTAGGTACCGGTACCTAAATCCAAAGTCTCAAATTAAAATATAAAAAAATGTTACTGAATGTAAAGCTTGAAAATAGAGGTCTAAATCAAATTTTGGAAGTAAATCTGATGAATTGAATCATGTGCAATATGAATACAAATTATATATTCTTTAATTTCATTGTGTATTTGAAGGCTCCAAAGAAAAATATCTTGTAAAAAATAAATATTTAATGCAATTTCAACTTGTTTTATATCTCCTTTCAATTTGGTCGGAATTACTTTTCCAATTTTAACCACTTTAACCTTACTATAATACACATAAATACTTATTGATGATGAATTTTGCAATTTTTTTTAAGACTTGTTAAACATTGTATTTTTTATTTTGTCTCAAAAAAAAAAATTCACAAAAAAAAATAAAATTAATGGATTTTTGGACCTTGCATTGTTGCTTCTTCACAGGGATCACAAGTGGTTTAGTTTACCATGCTTTCTCTGAAATCTTATTTTTTTTATAACAATATGAAAGTGTACTAGCTTTGAAAGACACTAATTTTCACAAAATTTGAAGAAATGAATTCATATCTACACTTATAGACTTTACATTTAAAGAGGGTGGACACGAAATTTACTAAGATTTATACATATAACACTCATAGAAGCTTAGAAATACAAAATATAACATTAACCCCTAAAGGATGTTGGGGTATTTTATACATTGGTAGTATTAGCATACATGTGATGCTAAGGGGTGTAAAAGTGTGAATTTGGAGGGGAGATTTTTTTAGGAGGTGCATATCCATGCACTGTGCATATGGTGATTTTCAAGAGCATTTCCATACGTTGTGGGATCATAAAACAATTATGTATTTTCCCAGTACACGACTCAAAATACGTAGAAAACGCCCTTTGAGTAGCCATATCTTTTTTTCCGTGTTACATATTATTAAATCTATTTTTTGTATATTTCGTTCCCATTCCAAGTTCCATTTTTCACAGTTGTAGTTTCTATCAATGCCATAGTCTTCGTGGTGAAATATCATCTGAAAGAACACTTGCAACCCTTTTGGGCACGCAACCTCCTTTAGGAGTTAATAAAGTGTAAGCCTCACAATTCTGGAAAACAACCATCGAGCATGGTTTGATGAAAACTCTCTAGTTGACACCTATGCAACTCATTCTTTATTCATCTCTACAATGTTAACGATCACGGCGTGTTGACCACAAAATGAACGAATAAGGTTGAATGCTTGTTGTACACTTGAATAAATTTTTTTTGGTGTTGATTCCAAGATTGGCACATCTTCATCATTGAGCTCATCCACTTGTTGAGTAGGATTGGCAAAGTCCTCCCAAATTTCTTGTTCATCCAACACATAATTATAAAGTATAGAGATCAACTTCTTCTTCATAAAGGACATATTATTCTTCTTCATAAAATTCAATCTCACCTAAAGTAAATGGTTACTCAATAATTCACTAATCTCAGCTAAAGTAAATGGCTACTTGATGATCCACCGATCTCACTTAGAGGCGATTGCTACATAATACAACCTAATCCTAAAGGATGAAAGTAAAATTAACAGAGGGGCATTTTACAAAGAAGAGGAGAGATCTTCTCTTCCAAAAAAAACATCATATAACAAATAACGCTCTACTAATGTATTTTGGAGGAGAGCGACACAAATGCTAACAATTAAACAATTATAACGCTTATAGAGGTAACAATTAGACATGGTTGAATGTAGCTTGTTTATTAAAATACATCATCATGTTTGGATGAACTTCATCAAATTTCCAAAGTACACACACATATACATACACACACATATATATATACGTATGTATGGGGCTACCTGTTTCTAGTGAGAAACATTGAGTACGTGCTACTGAATGATCTATGATTAGTAAGATAAACCATCCTATTTGTGCTACTTTATGATCACTATGTATTAATGTCTTACATTTAAAATTTTCATATATACACTACTAGTACATAGTGGTACAAATAAAGTGACTTCTAAATTGTGGCATAAATAGGATGGTTTAGCTTATCTGTCTTAATTTTGAACAAGTTCCCTTGCCTTTCATTTGACATGTCCTCTTTGGGGTTATCACGTTTTGCCTTCATTTGACATCCGCCCATCCATACAGCCACCCACCCACCCATTCATCCAACCATATATCCATACGTTCATCCATGAATTCATCCACCCATCCATTCACCCAATCATTCATCCAACCATATATCCGTTCATTCATCCACGAATTCATCCACACAGCCACTTCCACCCTGTCTGCATCCATTCATCGAATCATTCATCCACCTGGAGGGCAGTTGACAGCCAAGGCGGCGATTTCTTTCAAGAGAGGCTGGGGATTAGGTCACGAGACAACCAACAGGCTCTCTCAACAGGCTCTCTCAACAGGCTCTATATCACCCTTTCTACACATTTTCCGTGAGCGCTAAACCCTAATTCTCGTCTCGCAGCGTCGTCTCTCCGCCATGGCCCACAAGAAGCAGGCGGTCGAAGAGGAGGCCCGCAAGAAGCACCGCTCCGAACCCAAGGCCGTGGAGCCCGCGGACGACGACGACGACAGCGAGGAGAGCGACGATGCCCTGCTCAAGGACGAGTTCGAGCTCGGCTTGAACAACGATGTGGACAGCGACGATTCGATCTTCGAGAGCCAGAGCGAAAGTAGTGACGATGATGATCTGGACGGAGACGGGGGAATGATGAAGAGTTTCGTGGAGAAATTGGTGGCGAATCCCAAGATGCTGGAGATGGGGTACACGACTTCTGAGGGCGATTCCATGGAAGGCAGTCGGAGTCGGAGTGAGGAGGATTTGCGTGACATCGGAAGCGCCAGGCGCCTGGACGATGATGATACGGCCGATAGTGCGTGGAAGGATACAGCAGCTGGGCCGAGTTTGATTTCGGGAGCTGATTCGAGTGGAGAACCAGGTGTTCCTGTGACTAGGGTTTTAGACGATGAGGAAAATGCGGATGTGATGGAGACGGCAGATGACGAGGAGGGGGAAGAGGAAAAAAATGACGAGGAAGAAGACGAGGAGGAAGGAGACGAGGAAGAAGACGAGGAGGAAGAGGAGGAGGAAGATGAGCGATTGCGTGTAGAGGAGAGCCAGAGTGAAGGAGAGCCTTCCGCTTCAGAGGGTGGTAGTGACAGTGACAGAGGTGAGAAAGGTGATAGTTCAAAAGGTTCTTCTGCCTACAGTCGCGCCTTCAGCAAAATTCTCCAGAGCAAAGCAGCGAAGGAATCCGACACTGTAAGTAACGAAGCGGAGATCTGTCCTTTGATGTTTTTGGCATGTCGTCTGATCACTGTCTGGGAAGTATGTTGGGAGTATATTGGGATGACTCAGGTTTTTGCAAGTTTATTTGGTTTTTTGCGCATGGCCAATTTGCAATTTACATTAGGCAATATGGCGCATGTATGAATCATTTCGCATGTCGTCTGATCACTGCCTGGGATGAATGTTGGAGAATAATGGGATGACTCAGAAAGAAGCAGGGTTTTGCAAATTCATTTGGTTTTTTGCGCATGGCCATTTGGCAAGTTACATTAGGCAATATGGCGCATGTATGAATCACCGACGATTTGCCTAAGGTTTACAGATTCAATCGGCTAAATGACGATTTCACTCGGCTACCATGTAATTAGAACTTGGAACTCGGTTCATTGGTGGTTTGACTCGTGCTTTTCCGTTGTGTGCAATGCCGCGCTTTGACAGGAGCTTTCTTCTTTTGCATGGAGAGGTATTATTAGTTGGCTAAATGAATCATTGATTGTGGTTGTAGGGTCCTGTATTGGCAGCACGGCAGACCCTTGTAGCAAGGAAGCTTGAGGAGGAGGCAGGAGAAACCAAGGAAAAGAAAGACACGGCGAAAGAGAAAAAAGAGGTATTATTCTTAGCTTTTTGGCTTATTGTGGAATTTTGATTCTAGAGCTAGAATTTTTACATGAATGTGTTTTTTTATTGCAAGAGGATTCAACATGTGTGTCTGATTATTTCACCTGCCAAGCAAGGTTTGGTTATGCCATGAAATTGGATTCCTTAGGACTGTAGGTCAAAGTCATGCTGGACTACATTGAAAAGTGTGCCACATGCTGTCAATTACTAGAGTGAATGGACGATGTAAAGAATATATTCCAGATATATGTTTGATCACAAGTCTGACATGTGGTTGTGCTCTGTGGCTCTAGCTCCGGGAGAAGGCACACTTGTACCCACAGTCGTTTACTGATACTCAAGAAAAGGATCTCGTGAAGTTGGCGACAAGAGGAGGTGCTCATTTACTGTGTTTCGCATGATTATATTATCAAATGCTCATACAATTATAAGTTTTTAATTTGGTAGTATGACCGTGAACATGATGCTGTTCTTTCTTAAGTTAGGTGATTTTGAATTTTTTTCACGTGGGCTGGTCGTTCGCTCATCTTTGCCCGTGTTTGCATGTTTTTTTGGGCGGTTTCCTGGAGAGCAGTGGTGAAACTTTTCAATGCGGTAATTATTTCTTCTTTCTAGACTACAGCTAATTTATCTTTCTCTACGATTGGTGTTAGTTAGGCTTTAGAAATTATCGTACTGTAGATAATTAGCTTGTTGGTGTTGCAGTAAACATATACTTTTTTTACGGTGCTGTTATATCCTCTTAATTGACAATGTGCAGGTAAGCAAAGCACAGAAGGTACAGGCCAATGCAGACGGCCGAGATGACAGAGGTTAGTTAGAGAGTTGGGGCAGTTTCATGACTTGATTGTTTTTTAACATAAGTATGTGTTTTAATTCCAGATTGTACTGAGTCTAGTCAAAGAGTATTCTGATTTGAGTGCCTGGGTTGTGCAGTGGTTGCAAAGCAGAGCAAGGCTGCCTTTTTAGCGGAAGTGAAAGGCACTGGCACCTCTGTTGGTAGTAAAAGGAAATTGTCTTCATCCTCAGAGCCACCTTTCAAGTTTGGAACATCCGAATCACAGGTGAGTTTTTTAAGGTTTGCAGCTCAGTGCTGGAAGATGTACATTACATTACTGTACATTGGTCTGTGTCTCCACTGGAATGCAGCATCTGATGAGTTTTTGTTGTTGGTTTTCTGCAGGATCAATCATCTTCTCGTTGGTCAGTTGTAAAAGACGATTTCATGATTGGAAAGCAGAAGCTTAAAGATTGGGACAAGGTGAGTCTCTGCTTTATTATGTTATTAATGTTTTAAGGTTGGAGTGAAAACCTGCAATAGGAAGGAGTTGATCATTCTGTGCTGATTTTTTTTTTTAAAATCTCACACTTCTTCTGAACCTTGTATCATCAGGATGAGGATATGGGTGATGCTGCAGGAGTGAACAACGGAATAGATGATGACAGTGATTGAAAGATATCAGAGGACAGTATTGTGATGAAAGCACCACACGACTTGCTCATTGTTGGTTTGAGAGTGACGCATTTGTTCCAGCGGATGTTCATTGGCCCAGCTACTGTGCCGGCTTTATTTTGAAGGATCAGTGCACATAAGTGTCATGCACATCCAGGATAGTTTCATGGCTCTTACATCTTCATGAATCTTGGGAGAGGGCAGTTAAACTTACAAGAGTCATAGTTTCTAGTAGACTAGATATATTTTCGAAACCTGAACGTCCACTACCATGACATATTTGTCTCTTATTTTTTGTGAGGCGATCAGCTATGTTGTAAATGTCGATATAAGAGACATCAGAAAAGTTGGGCCAGACTATTTTGGTGCCATTTTGACACCAAAGGCCGCATACTTGGTCATTTTAGTGTCATTTTATCCATACTAGGTTGGTATGGAGGTTGGCACCAAATTATCTTAATTGCATTTCAATGCACCATCATGGCATCATGTTCACATGCCTTGAAGTTCCTGATGGAGGCCACTGCGTCATTTTTTTCAGCTTAACTGGTGAATTGATTTTCAGGCCAGCGTTTGTTGGTATGTTATTTGTGGCTTGGTCATGAATTGGGCGTTGAGTTCTGGATTAATGCATTGTCAAACACTGCAGGTGATTTGAATTGTGTAGACAGAATCCCCAGTCTAGTTTTGTGGAGAACGATGTTGTTAGAAGACTACAACTTCCTCCATTGCAGTTAATTGTTGATGTTATTTTCACTAAAAATTTGACCTAGGGAATTGCTTTGTTGGGATCAGGGGTTTTTTTTTGTGCACTGTAGAAGTGCTCCATGCATGCAATGGAGGGTGGTCCCTCCGGATTTAGACCATTGTGACTGTGCCACGACATTGGAATTTGGCTCCAAGAAGCCAGAAAAAAAAACCCTGTTCTCAAGCCCTCGACTTCATGGCAACTTCTCCCAAACCAATCAAATTTATTCATGTTTTGATACTTCACTTCAACCTAACCAATCAAATTTGTCCATGTTCAAGTCCATGGAAGTGTGCACCACTTCATACTAGGGTATGAGACAAAGTGTAATTCCACTTTTTCCCTCCTCTTGCCAGTTACTTTCTCAAACCATCGATACAGGATACAGTTGTAATGTATAGTACAGTAGGGTACAACATGCTTACGAATTCCCCACTGCAGGGAATTTTTTTTGGAAACTTTGAACACTTTGTGTGTACTCAAAAATGATCTGATTTGGAAACCGCAAAGTGCGTTGGAGTCACATCGGCGTGTACTACAACACCATTACAAATTTACACATGAATGAGTGAAAATTATACAACAAGTCAAAAATAATACATACACTATCTACCATTGGGTGCTCACACCGTTTGCTTCAGTTACAGTGTCCAATTTAGCAAGAAAAATTGAAATGAGTGTTTGAAGTTGTTCTTGAGATACTTGAGCTCACACTTCTTGAATGATTTGTATCATTTCATCTTTTTCCTTCATAATCTTTTTGATTCCATGGGCTTGTCTCAAATCATCATGATATCTACTACGATGTATTGGATCACCATCCTCCATCAATGTGAATTGAATAGGTCTATGATGCATAAAATAGAAGCCAATCAATGAACTTTCATAAATAGGTTCCACAAAATCAACTACTGATTGTTTAGTTGGAGGAATGATGACAAGTGGACTTTTATCAAAACCCATAAAAGCCCCTACACCATTACAAAAGGAGAAATTACAAAGGAGACTGATGAAATGATACAAATCATTCAACAAGTATGAGCTCAAGTATCTCAAGAACAACTTCAAACACTCATTTCAATTTTTCTTGCTAAAATGGACTCTGTAACTGAAGCAAACGGTGAGAGCACTCAATGGTAGATAGTGTATGTATTATTTTTTACTTGTTGTATAATTTTCACTAATTCATGTGTAAATTTGTAATGGTGTTGTAGTACACGCCGATGTGATTCCAAAGCACTTTGTGGTTTCCAAATCAGATCATTTTTGAGTACACACGGAGTGTTCAAAGTTTCCAAAAAAATTCCCTGCAGTGGGGAATTCGTAAGCATGTTGTACCCTACTGTACAACAGGCTGCAAAAGTGAACGTAATTTCACTCCCCGTTTACTACAAACACTAGCTATTCCTGTTCTAAAATGAGGATCTTAGAACCAAATTTGGCCATGTTATAGAACACAAGATGCACTACACATACAATTCAATTGTGATCTTAACCCCTAACCGTCCCGATGTCCATATTTTGGACGTTTTTTTGGGTACATTCACCTTTGAAGAGCTGTAACTTTTGCAATTAGTGTCCGATTTTAATGAAATTTTGGGAAAAACCCCCCTCATGATGTATAGAATGAGTGGTAAAACTTTCAGATCAATTCAAAATGTATCGAATTTTTGGTGATCATTTGAAAGTAGGGGTCTTTTTTTTGGACAGTTTTTGTGCATTTTGATGGCTGCAACTTCGGGGGCTTGTATCTCCTTCAATCCATGTCTGTTTTCAATACAAATTATTGGGTTGGATTCCCCTTGAAGTCTGGTTATCATGGTAAAAATTTCATGTCAATCCATGTTATTTTGAATGTTTGGAAGTCATTTTAGTGCACGGGTCTAGTTTGAACACTTTTTGCTTTTTGGGGTCAAATCGGTCACTTTTCGGGCTACTTTTTGACATTGCAAGGCCATTTTAGGACACATTAAATTTTTTCATGAGTTATTTTTGGTACCAACGTGTTTATATGATGATTTTGAACTACTTTATAGTCAAAAGTTGTTTCATTTGAGTAATTTTTGAAAACGAATTTCACCTCTAATTGTGTTGCTAGGAAAATTTCAGCATCCTTTTTTAACACTCAAACACTATGATCTTGCAATCTATATGGCTAAATGACTCCAAATTTGATCCACATGATCTACAACATGTATATTACAAGATTGTACGGTTGAGATTGCTATACCTCACTGACATTTAGACCTATAACAAATCAAAAGCAATGATGTTTTTAAGCCCATAAAAAGCTAGGGACGCTTAGGAGTTAAGAGCATATATATTTGGATTTATTTTTCATTCAAATTAAACCCTCGTTTAAGTAGCTAAGACCTATAGACAAATTTTTTTACTTAAGGGGTATCAAACTCTTCACCAAGAGATTGGAAATCTTTACAAAATCAAATGCAAAAGAGGTCATAAAATTTGAAATTTTATTGATTAACCCTAAAAGCCCACGGAGTATTGGACAATACATAGATGTGTTCTAATATATGCCTTCCATACGCTTTGATGAAGTTTGGTTCAATAGACAAAATGTAGGGCATCATCTCTACAAATTATCCATATCTATTTTTTTAATGAAGTTAAAAGCACGAGCCTTTGAAAATTTGTATAAATTATAGTTTTCACTTTTAGAATTTGAAATTTAGCATGATTTGTTAAAGTTGGTATATCTATTGTAAACTTAAAAAAAACAAAAGAATTGATGGAGGGAACATCATTACTTTCCCCAAATAGCAAACATTATAACACTAAGACAATGTTGAGGTGATCCACTTTGAAAATTTCTCCCAGGTGGAGTTTAACTCGGATTGACATAATTCAAATTGCGTTGGGAAGTAGACTTGATGTAGTATTGTAAAATATTGTTTTATCTTTTCATTCTTTGTTGTTTTGGGCAACCCATGAGATTTGGGCAGCAACCAGAAAATGGTCGTTTGAGCGTTTAGGGATTAAGATATGAAATTTTGAAGTTTTAGCTCCAAAGTTGCTCTGTTTATTAATATTTATGATATATTTATATTTTTGAGTCAAATTTGGCTATGTCGTAGTGCATAAGATACACTATACATACATATGAGTTTTGTCCAAAGAAAATTTAAGTGAGTTTTAGCTACTTGATTCAAATGAACAAAGTCTTTTTGTGCAAGTTCTCCATTGGCATATTTCACAAGCACTATATTTTTCCTTATCATATCCTTTACCTTCTTCCAAAACATTGAATTGTAAAAGATTATTTTGTAATTATTATGATTGCCTTTACCGTCCAAATCCACTACCGATTTCAAAAATGTATTATAAAATGTTTGATGAATCTCAAAAACGGAGTTGATGTATAAAGAAAAGTTGTAAATTGCAATGTGTAGATCTCATATGTACAATTGGATTTATCATTTATTTTTATTAATAGTTTTTCATTAATTTGCAAGGCTTTCTTTTGAAATTCACTTTAAAATCCCAAATTAACAATTGTTTATTAAAAAATATATATAATAGATTTGGAATAAGATGCACTATGAGATGGTATAATTTCCATTATTTGATTCTACTTAATTCGGAAAATCATTGTTAAGGTCTCACTTTTTGAACTAAAAATGAAACTTGACATAAACCAATTGTCATTTAAAAAAAATCACAATATCTTATTTTGAAGATTCAGACCATACAAATGGTAATCAACTAGCACAAGAACCAAGGAAAATTTGGATGGATGAAAAATTGTATGGGATGTAGTCAAGAGAAGGCTTACAATTTGTTCATCATTCATTATATGAACGTAGGTGTGTCAAAGGGTTAAACATTGAAATCGGGTTTTTATTTTTATTTTTTTCGTCCTATATTTTCATGACACCAAATTTCACACATATGTTGTTCATGAAGTTGTAATGTTGTGTGCAAAATTTCACACTCATTTCTGTACAAATGGGAACTGTAGAAGAAAAGGACAGTAAAAAATTACGCAGACTTTTTGGACCCCACTGTACAGTACAGTACTGCTAGAGTACCAGCGTACCTTGTGACTGCATTAATTCCATGTTACATTCTTAAAAAAAATCTAAGCAGTAAATTTCTTTAACCCTTTAGCACGCCAGCGTCCATATATTGGACGACAAACATATTGAAGTTGTTCGGATCTCATCCAGATTGGACAGTTTTCATCCACCAAAATTACTCTTGGTTCTTGTGCAAGTTGACTATTCTTTGAACGGTTTGGATCTTCAAAATAGGTTAGTATGATTTTTAGAAAAATAACACAATCGGTTTATGTCAAGTTTCATTCTTAGTTCAAAAAGTGAGACCTCAAACATGATTTTCCAAAAAAGGTAGAATCAAATAATGGAAACCATACCATCTTGTAGGGCATGTTATTCCAATTTCATTACAATTTTTTGAAATTTTTTTGTGTTGATTTGGGATTTTTAATTGAATTTCAAGAGAAAACCTTTCAAAATTAAATAAAAAATATTAATAAAAAATATGATGCATCCAACCGTACAGATGTGATCTTCACATTGACATTTACAAGTTTTCTTTGTACATCTACTCCATTTTAGGGTTTCATCAAACATTTTATAGCGCATCTTTGAAAACAGTGTTGAATTGGGACGTTAAAGGGTTAACTTCCAGCAGTAACAGATAAGTCGTTTTGCAATACTGATTAGAGACATTTTATCTGTATTAGAAGATACATCACTTGAGTTTACAAGCATCATCCACAAAGTACGTACGACAGTTGAGAACTCAAATGCATCTCAGGTGTAACACAATTTATTAGATCATGAAGAGAAGCATGTCCATGTTTAGATCATAATCAGATCTAGAAGACAGATCAGCAAAGCGTATACCAGCGTTTATCGAATTGAATTGGGCACATAAAATGCAACCATGGAAGAAATGGAATGTGATTGTTATGGCTTCTGCAATCCACTACTCTCGCGTTCTGAAGAGATGCTAAGTACTGTTCTTTGGTAATCAAGATGGCAGCAAAACTCTAGAGACTGAGGAAAATGAGTCCACTAAGTCAGGACTAGTAAGTTTATAAGCCACCTTGCTTCTTCATTTGAAAGTGCACGGCCCAGATGGGCACCAGGGTGCCCACGGCCAAGGCGCCGAACACACCGACGGCCATCTTCAGCTTGCGGTTCTTCATGCCCGTGATGTCGTACATGTGCTCTGCATGCAAGTAGTCGTTGCTGTACCTCTGAGCTCCCGTGCCATGAAACTGCCGCGAAGTGCCTGCACCAATCAATTCCACAGTGAGGGCCCATACTATTGTCAACAAAAACTCGCAACTCATTTCTCAACATTGACGAACGATCCATCCGATGGTATGATCATATCAATTGACGAACTAAGATCAAGAAGCTCGCTCTGACGCCCTCCACAATCCCAAGTTACATAGAAAAACAAAACGAACTAGGAAGCCTGTGAAATGCAAGAATGACCTAAAAACGCAATAAATCCAGTGGTGAAGCAATAATGAGATAATTAGGTAATTCATGCAGACGAACACGCCAGAAAAACAAAACGACTAGACGAAACCCCGAATCCTAGAATCACTAGGTAAAACCTAGGTACAAAGGAAACCCGCCAGAAACGATCTAACGAAGCGAAACTCTCATTATTCTGTGGAAACATCAGATTTTCGAAAGTTCCGCATAAAAGATAGAGCATCGGTTCCCGAACTATAAAATGAACGAGTATGAAGAAAAGCAAACACTCACACTGCAATAGTTAGGGTTTGCAGCACTAGAATTGGAGTAGAGCAATTGGGATTGCAGAAACCTACCAGCAGCAATTGGGGTGGTCGCAGCGACCTTGGCAACCACGCGCCGCACGGCTGAGGCAGCGACGGAGCTCGCCATGGATGCAGAATGGATTGCTGGGAGGCGAATCTCGCAGAGCTTTCAGCAATTCGCAGGAAAATTCTAGTTCTGGAGATGGAATTCTAGTTCGGGAAGAGGATGCGGAGCTTCTAGGGTTTGTTGGAGCTCGGCACAGTTTATACCCGGCACATGCCCGGGGCACAGGAACACTTCCGGGTATTAACCCGCTACAGCCTTAGACTAGAGACTTACGGAGACTTTGACTAAAATATAAACAAGCGGCTAGTCGCGAAGTCTCTGCCTTAATATTTACTCCGGATTTATTTTTATGGTTTCTTTTTACCATCTAGCCGCATAACTCCTTGTAACTCCTCAAAAATGAAGTGTTTTCGTAGTCTCTCCCCTGGTGGAGCAGAGACAATAAACAAGCGGCTCCCTGGTGGAGTAGTGTCTAGCTCTCTGCCTCAGTATTTACTCCAGATTACTTTTACAGCTTGTTTTCTATGTCGAGTCGCGTAACTCCCAAAAACCAAGCGTTTTCGTGGTCACTCCCATTGTGGGGCAGAGACAATAAATTCAAACAACTGAGATTGCAACCTTTACAACAGACTTTGGCAATTTAAGTCTTTGGTCCCTTCCTTTATCGTACCTAAAAGTTCAAAACTACCCCCATCGAAAAAGTGCAGCAATACAGTTCACTGAAAGTAATATACTTTATGTTTATAATGAAAATCAAAGGCGTACACAGCGAATAAATTTTGTTTTTCTGTCTGTAGAATGAATGGCATCCAGGTCAGACGAAAATGGATACAGTAGTATTGTGCTTTCATTACCCATTTTACACATCCATCCATTCAATTTTCTATAAATAGACATATTCATCCAAGTTTTGGCAACTCTTGTACTTCAGTGATGATTTTGACAATATCATTCACTTTATTTCTCATAATTTCTAGTGTTAAATTCGTTTGGACCTAAAACAGGTAAGATTTTGGCAAAAATCGGCCAAAAATATTGGAGCCAGATGTACAATATATTTCATGCAAAGAGCTTTAAAGTACTCTGTACATAACATTCAGTAACCTTCATTGGCCCCTGTCTTGCCCTTGAGGAGAATGTGCAGAATATATGACATCATCATCCATGCAAAATTAGTAGCTAGCTTGTTTATAAGAAGGTGGAGGTAATGGCAACCGGGAAGGAAAGTTCAACAAGATCTCAAAGCTCCGAACACATAACAAAAAAGAAGAAGATATTGTTGTGACTTACTAGAGTTATCCGCAAAGTACCCCAAACCCTGGGTTTGTAACCTCCAAATTGAAAAGCACAGGGTCGCCGATGCCACTGGCAGGGTTCACTGTAGACCAGAAATAGAACTCAGGAAAGACTCAATTTAGCCGTCAAGAATTCCAGAACACCAGTTTTGTCCTTGCTTTTACTGAACGCCAAGTCAAGTCACAAATTCCTTGTGTGGTGGTGTCAGGGACGTTGGTTGATGGGGGGGACTTGAATTTCGAAGTTAGATCTCAGATCTAAATGAGGGAGGTAGTGGTAGTAAACAGAGATTTGTGCCATTCGTGGAGATTTTTTTTTTGGGAGATTTGTACCATTTGTGGCAACTGACACCTCCATAAAACACTCAAATCCTGAGTTTATTTCACAGGATTACTTTGCGGCTACACTCAAATACAATTTAGATTTTCTTTTCCATGAAAAAAGGAGGACAAAAGACCGGTTCCCTTTACAAATAACTCTACTGTTGGCATTTGTGCAGCACGCCGACCAACACTGGATGACAACTTCTTCTTTTTTTAATTGTAAACAAATTTAATTTAAATTTAAATTTAAATTAATTAAAATTTTAAAAAAATTTCCCTCTCCTTTTCTTTTTTCCTTTTTTTTCACTCCACTCCAATGACCTTCAACAACCAGCTCTGTCCATCCCTTTTCTGGATGAACTTCTATATCGTTGGATGGATGTAAAGGCAGTGCGTGTGAAGGCTATTGAATGTCATGTATTGTAGAGGCTAGGTACTATACTGACTATCTGTAAGGTAGACGACCTGTTTCCGATCAGGCCCCCAATCACGCAGTATAGGGCGACCTATTTCCGTGAATGAGCCTGCATTATTTTCGAATTCATTCGTAAACGGTGACGGAAACATGTTTCTAGGATGTTTCCTCTTAATATGGAATGGTTGGCGCCGAGAATGGAAACTTGTTACCAGTTAGTATGATATCATGTGTTCTTGATATGAAGTAGCACCAAAATCGAAATCTAGTTTTACAGTTCTTGAAAATAGGTCAGCCTATATTGCAAGAACGGGTTGGAGAGAATCTTCACTTTGAAAATTTGTAGTAAATTCAATATTACCACAAAATTTGTTCAAAAATATGTGACCTTCTTCAAATCTATTTCCCTACACTGCAAAATTATTTGCCTATTCGTTACTCCACCGGAAGTATGCTGAATTGCTTAAGGTGATCGGAAACAGGTCGTCTACCTTAGTACACTGCGGTACCCATCAAAAAGGAAGTCAATGATAATTTCTACCCCAAAACTGCCGTGATTTCATACTACAGGAATTGTTTACTTGAAATACAATGGCCACATGGCACCCAGCTGAATATTGAAAAATCCAAAACTTGTGACTTGTCCATGCACGTGGTATTCATTTGGGCTCTTCCGTTATCGTCAGTGCATTCTGTGTGCACTCTGTAAGTTAGTAGCCTATTGATGGTACTTTGGTCTTTGAAAATGGGCTCACTTTCTTGTGCTCAATAGTGGCCTCTCATTATTAGGTGTGTAAGAGCTTGGTGGTCTTCAAACTCATGCACAACTAGTTTAGCCGTCAAAAAGGATGGCTAAACTAATTGTGCATGAGTTTGAAGACCACCAAGCTCTTAGAGCATTCCCACCCATGCACGCTAGGACTAACTCTCTGAAATTATTCATCTATACTTGAAGGGCCCTTGCACTCACACTCCCCCACCCTTGCACGCCCATCACGTATCAAAAGTGCGCATCAAATAGTCAATGGACCAATCACAAGTAGAATGGGAGGATATAGTCAACTAAATAGTGATTTGAAGGCCCAATTTCTAACACGCTAGGATCCAGAGTCAAGAGGCATTTTGCAAGGGCCCTTGGCACTTTTCATCTACTTCTTGAGTGTAAGAGACTCTGGGAGGGCATGGGTGGCCCTGCTCTTACACACCTAATAGTGAGAGACCACCAAGCTCTTTCAAACTTCATAACTATTTATAATGAACAAAATAAAAGTACATTAAATCGAAACACATGGTATCTTACTCAAATACCACTTGGCTTTTAGGATAACTCCTAATATTAGAGATATCCGCAAAGTTACGTGGTGGGTGGGCCTTCTTTGGTACCCACCCCAAGTTTGGGAGAAAATCAAAAAGTGATGGAGGAAATGAGGGCCGCTTCACACTATGGCCGTCCAAGTCGAGAGGCCGTGGGATTGAGAGTCCAAACTTTGTTGAGAGTCCAAAGAAATCTACTGAAAATAGCCAATAAAGTATAGTTTCATTTTTTATGAAAAGAAATCGACGGCCTCTCGACCATAGTGACGGGTCTTGCAGAATGTAGGACCCAAACTTCCTCTCGAGAGGCCATCACCTTGGTCAAAAAGTGTTACCATGTAAGCATTTTGAAGGTCCACGGCCTTTGGACTTTGGCCTCTAGTATGAAGGGTCGAGAGGCCGAAACCATGGTTTCTTGCAATTTGATTAGTGGAAACCGACGGCCTCTCGACCTTTGGCCATAGTGTGAAGCGGCCCTGAGATTCTTGGTGATCATATGGAAACCCTTTTTTCACATTCCAACCATAGGATCTTGTACTCCTATGCCTTATAAACCATCCCTCAAAATTTCAAAACATTTGACCGTACGAATGTCAAGATAATAACAAATGAAGTAGAAATTTTGAAATTTCAGGCCCTGAAAAATCCGGGCAACCTTGCTTTGATAGGCTCTCAAATCCCCAAAAAAAGTTGAAATGATGTGCCATTTTGACCGTTCTCAAAATGAGGTAGTTAACAAGATGCATGACTCGATTTGACAAGATGTTCAATTCATTAGCATCTTTCAGAGACCTTGTAATGGGTGGTGGTATGAAGGAAAGTAAGAGATTTTGGCTATATTAGATTATCCCTTCAACTCTTTTTCAATCGAAAGAGCCCACAACTCATGGCATGCAACCCATTCGAGTTGAACAAAAGTTCCTATGAGGTGTCCAATGAATCTCATTGGCTTAAATTTTTTGGCAAGCCTACCTAAAGTGTTGAAACTGCCTTTCAACATTGAGGTGTTTCATTTTGAAAATTTCCCCTAAGTGGAGTTTTGATCAAATGGACAAAATTCCAATTGGGCTGGAAAGAATACTTGTTTACCTATATCATCGTATTATTTTTTGAAAAAAAATAAAGCTTTTGGGCCTAGGCGACTTGGAAAAATAGGCAGCGACCACAAAATGGTCTCTTAGGAGCTTAGGGGTTAACTCCATTCCCAATTCCCATGCTGCCCACGCAGTGTCAAAGCCATTTGGTCTTAAGTCCTGATGATTAAACTCATGTTCCATTTGTTTTTAGAACTAAACATAGTTTCTATATTTGGGAATCACCGGGTCCTTTTGTTGACACAATGCCACAAATAGTCATTTTGGACCAATATTTCAGGTTTTTTTTACCAAAACAGAATTGAGTGTTGACCCTTAAAGGACATGCAATTTTTTCTCATTTTTGAGGATCATTTTCACAAGTTCCCTTTCATTCTTTTGAGAATTTGTTTTAGTACATTATAGTGTACACAAAAATAAAGAAGTAAAATTTATTACCTTAATTGATTAAATTAGTAATTTTCTTCATTGCTCCAAAGTAGGTCATCAAATAGTGGCCTTGAGACCATTTTTTGGTTTTTCCTCAATTTGGATGATGGGATGATCTTAAAATTAGAAATTCAAAAAACCAAAACAAATAAATATTTGAGTTAACCGAAAACAGAAGAGGAGTTGAAGAGAAGTTCCTTCTCTATGATTAAATTTGCTGACAACCATTGTTTATGAATAGTCCCCATGGTCTGGGCTCTTGGTTTGAGGGAGCGGGTGGGAACTCTCCTCTAGCATTGGGGAGGTCACAAGTTCCACACCTGGTGGTGGCTTAGGGTTGTGCTTTAGATTATTCTTCAACTCACCATAGACTAGTTTTGCTATTTTTTTTAACTGAAAATGAGTCGAAATATCCCTCTTAGTTGCATTTTATAATGCATCTTTGCAAAACTGCCAAATTTGAAGAGGGCTCTAGGCATTTAGGGGTTAAGAGTTAACTTCCAACCAATCACTTGTCTCTCAGTAGGTAATACGTGGCCGATGAGCACACAGTCTGAGAGATCTCAATGCAACATCCAAAAAAAAAACATTATTTAATATGGGCAATGGTTTGATATGGGTACCGCAAAAGCCCTTTTAACTCTTAAATTAGCCCTTATAGCAACTTTGAATTAGTCCCTCTTTAAAAATAAAAATAAGAATGAATTGACCAAATGTGATTTTGATTTCCTACACTAATGAAGTACAAAAGAGAAATTCATGTATAAATTGAAGAGTTTTAAAGATTTTAAAAGAGACTTTTTGTACAAAATTTAGAGTTTGTCTCAACTACTTAAAAACATCCAAGAAAATTGTTTAAAATGTCCAATGATGTCAATTTGTACCAATTTTTGATATGAAGTACATCTAGATATGTGTTATTTGAAATGATTAATTTGAAGAATTAAAAATATTATTTATTTTGTACTACAGTGCCTACAAATGTTGATTTTCGGCAATTTTCCCACGAAGTATCAAAATATGAAAAATAAATTAATTCAATTAAAAATTTGAACTTGAACTAAAGTATTTTATGTCATCTAGGTGTGGATATTTTCATAAAAAATTTATTTATAAATTTAGTCAATTGAAATGGAATTTGGAAAAACAAATATATGTTCGAAATTTTGAAATTTCGGAATTTGAACAAATTTGTCCACTTCAACGAGCTAAAATTACTTTTTTAATAACAAACATATCCACACTTGGATGACATGAAATGCTTTAATTCAAGTATAATTATTTTGCTATTATTTACACTTATGATAGTCGACTAGCATAAGAACCAAGAAAAATTTGGATGGATGAAAACGAGAATAGTTTGAATCTATTCATCATTCAGTATGTAGATGCCTGCGCCTCAAAAGGGTTAAGTGAGGACGGGCCGGGTGCCTCATGGGGAGGCCCCGTCTCTAAACCCCCCGGTGGTCTTGAATGCGGGCACTATTCATCTACCCCCTCTTTTCGCTGTAATTTTCATTTTGGGCACCCCAGGTGCTTTTTTTGGCAATTGTTTTTGGTAATTTGGAGCCTACTGCCCCAAATGATTTAACGAGGACCTACTTGGGATTAAAAATCCATTGGAGGAGGGGGTTGATTTTTTAGGTGGGGCCTCAACCGGACAAAAGTAGGGGGCACTTTTGTCCCCATTCATTCAAGACCACCGGGGGTTCTAGAGAAATCCATGGGGAGGGGCTCTTATCAGCCACTTGCTGTTCTCATTTGGCTCAGACACGTGATGCACCCTTAGTCTTTTTTTGCAATCCAATAATTCATTAAAAAATACGATAATCCATTCGATTGCGCCTGAAATGTTGCTGAAATGAAGTGATGAAGATTTGACAATACGTATAATCCAATATTATACGGTTACTGTACTTTATATACCACATGTGGAAGGACCAACCAACCCTCAGTATATGTAACGTGCAATCTTCTAAAATTTAAAAATGCATTTTCTCTCCAAGGACCAATCATTCTGCTCTGTACAGCAAGTAGAAACCCAATTGACCAATCATTCATTCAGTCAGCCTTGCCCTAAAAATTTGCCCAGTCATTATGCCACGGCACCCTCACTAAAATCTAGCTACACTGTTTATGCTACAGACTGTAGGCTAGTAAATAATGTGATGATCAATCCCTGAAAGACCGGCAGTCAACAAATCCACTGCCATTTTCAAGGTACTCGCCGTCATGTTCGGTTTCAAAGTAAAAAAAATAAATATTTTTTTGTTAAAAAGTGCCACATATTATACTGTGATTGGTTTAGAGTGACGTGGATGATTCAAAATCTGAAGTGGAAATTCAATTTCGACAGCCAACCGTCAAATCTAACCCAGTAAGAGGCAGTTTCCATTGGAGACTGGAACTGGAGGAGCCCTCTACGTTGACCACGTCGAAATATTTCTCAAATTATCAATGGAATAAACGTTCATTTGATTCAAAAAATAATCCCATGCAAGTCTACCAACATGGAAATGAACGTTTTATATATTTTTTGCTTTATGAGATTAGATGTTGCTTATGAAATTCAAATGGTTTTGTTAAAAAAAGTAATTGTAGTAATTTTTTATAATTACAAACTAATTAAATTGATAGTTATAACAAAAACATATCCAATTAATCTAATTTTTTTTCACAAGGTGCAAGTAGCAATGAAAGATAGTTTGAAAATAAATTAAAAAAGTATTTAATGTTCTTACACCCCAAACATTCTTAGCTATGAATTGCATATTGGTAGACTTGTACGGGATTCTTTTTACTTACCAGGGTGTCTATGGAATTGACAATTTGAGAAAACATCATCATAAACTACTATTTAGAAGAATATTTTGGAATTGATATACTTATGAAAGTTTTAGATTTTGAATTTTAGATTCCATCCGTACGGTTTGATTCACCAATACTATCACCAATATTAAATTATAAAATTTGAAAGTTAAAATTCAAAATTCCTTCAAAATTCAATTACAAACAAAATTTTAATATTTTTTGAGTAAAATTTGTTGGAATGAATTTGAAATGAGATACTCTTAAACGTGGTGATTCTTTGAATTTTTTGGTGTTTCTTAAATCTACGACCTCATTTTTGCAAGGCCACTTTTGAACTACAGTCAATGCAATTTTGGCTTGGTCAACGACTTGACATACTTCTACATTTGTAATTTTAGAGAAATATGTAATCAAGTATGACTAAATCCAACTGTTAGATAGGACAACAACTTGGTGAAGAATCTCCAAAAAAATGGATGACTTTCATCCAAGCATTGATGAGAATATGATAAGGGTTTGAATCAGTTAGTCGTCCAATTTTTGGACGCTCTGACTTTTAGGGGCTAACATGTAAATAATAGCAAAATAACTTGAAATAATATAGCATAATAGAGTAGTGCAATGGAGCACCCTGTTGAAAATTGGATCGAAATAGAATTTCGCCTAGATCCATTTTTTTAAGTAATGAAGGAATGCCATTTGTATTCCATGAATTTTGGAAGTACCGTGTCATTGCCATGTAAACTTAGTTTTTAATTGTAACTGGACTTTGGTCCCATTGAAAAAGGATGTTGACTTCCATTGCTCTTTTTGGTCAACTCTATTATGCTATAAATGCGAATCTATGAGAAGTTGTGAGGAGAGAAATTTCAGCCAATGGAAGGCTTAGAAACCGAGAAGACCAATTGCTCGTTGGCTGAAATTTCTCTCCTCACGGCTTCTCGCCTTTAGTGTAAAGAGGCCCTGAATATTCCATTTATAGCGTCCGGCGACCGAACGTCGGCGGTAACAGAGAAATCGACCGAACGGAAACCGACCGAACGATCGTCAGTCGGAAAACGAACGAACAAACGATCAGTCGGAATTTGGACGAACGAAACATTTCCGGCCGTCGGACGGGACGAGAGACCAGCGGTCGCCGCGGCCTCGAGGGGGCTTCTCCGAGGGGAAGGCGGGGAAGCATTCGAGATGCTCTGATTGCGGGAAAAGGAGCTTGCGAAGCGATTTGTGATGATCTCCAGATCGCACCGGCTCGGTACCCTTCGTTCCATATCAGAGTATTTCTTGGCATTTGCAGCGAGCGACTGGAGTGGGGCGTGGTCGACTGAGCGCGGTCAGTGTGCAGTAGTGTAGGACTTTTGGATTCATTATTTTCCACCAATTTGTTCTCGAGGAAATGCAGTTTTACTCGCTTTCAATGCGCGTATGTGGACCGTCGTCTGCCACTTTTTTCGTAAACTTTTTCGGAGGTGGGGAAGTAGTCGTCGTCGCCCGTCATCATCAGCTCAGTAATGGGTCGCAGCAGAAATTCCACGATTGATCGCATGCCGATGTAGGTCTTCTTAGTTTTGCAGTTTGGAGTTCGCTTGCAAAGTTTCGGAGCTGAATCTTTTATGAATCGAGTGGTGGTGGATTGCTTTGCTTGTTGCTGACGCGCCGCCGCTCGTCATTCTTCTTCTTCCAGCAGGTGCGTACTTGGATCTTGTTCTTTCGTTTTTTCAGTTTGCTCGGTAGGCTTAGATTGAAGAAGAATTTTGAAAGCAAAGTTCTCCCGATCTGTACCACATTTTGGATACTCCTTCCAATTCAGAGTAATCCGTTTGCTGCTCAATCCTCGTTTTGCCACTAATAGTGCAAATCTTTCGATTCCGATGCGAGTGACTTGAATTCTCAAATTTACGCAATTTCTGTTGTTCGCGATCTTTTGAGAGGGTAGAGCAAGTGTCTGATTGGCGTGGAATGATGTGGAGGATGCAGCCATCGAAATTGGGAACCGAGCTCATCGGGTTTAGTTGACTAAGTTCGATGAAGGTTAGTAAGGATTTAGTGTTCCAATGGCGGTATTGATTTCCAGGTGCTATAATTGCATACGAGTACCCTCCGCAATGCAAAAATTGCAGAGCGGAAGGGCACAAGGTCCCTTGTGAATCAAAGTTTTGTGGAATTAGCCATGTCAAAGAAGAGGCGAGGAGGCTTCATTCTGCTTTTACTCCTCTCCATCTTCGCCTTACGATGTAGCCTGTCGACGGGATTTTTCCGCAGCGAGGATCGGAGCTACCGGTCAGATTCTTCTTCTTACGGATTTTCAAATTCTTTGCTATGGAACCTCACCTTGGTTCCTACGCCCAGCCCTACTACGAGTCCTCCACCCACGAATTCTAATGCTACAACAAGCTCTTCCGAAAATATTATAGAAACTGGGTTTCCAACGATTGTGCCCGGGTTGTTCAACACGCCCAAGGTGTCGCCCATATGGGGCCACATGGTGAAGCATTTGAAGAAGCCGAACATTACTGTGGAAGCGACGAAAGCCATGCGAGAAGGAGTGAAAGCATGGAAAGAGATCAACAGGACGATGATGGAGGAGGCCCAGAAACGAGCCAACAGTAGTAACACTTTGCAGAATCAAAGAGTGGATAACAAGTGTCCATATTTTGTGAGTGCTTTGAATGCCACTGAATTGAAACAGGAGCCCTTTCTGCTGCCCATTCCGTGTGGGCTGGTGTTGGATTCTTCCGTCACGGTGATCGGCACTCCCGGTATTTCCACTGGCAGATTCTCTCTGGAGCTTATTGGCTCCATGTTGTTTGGCGAAGATGATGAGCCCGTTGTGTTTCATTTCTCCGCGCGTTTGCGTGGTGATCAGTTGACTGAACACCCTACCATTGTGCATAACACTTGGACCGTTGGTGGAGATTGGCAAACTGAACAGCGCTGCCCTGCTCTGCCCACCAAGAAGCCTGAACAGCTTGAAACCACAGGTTAGCATTCATTCAATCTACTGTTTTATCAAGTAATAGAGTTAACTGAAAAGAAGGCCATGGAACATGCCTTTTCAACCTTCTTTTAAGCGCTCTTTTGAGCTCCCTTGAGCTATGTTTGGATTGAATAGTGTCGTCATAACTTGTCCCCTTGTGGGCCATGGGCTTGGAGCTTTGGTAGGAGGTGTGGAAGTCATTGCGAGGTGTGGAGAATAATGATAGTGGCTTGTTTTAGATTGTCTCCCAACTCACCTTGAACTAGTTTTCGGTCTATTTATATTTCAATATGAGTTCAAGAGGAGTTCAAGAGGAATTTGCTAAAACTTTCCTCTTTGAGCTGACTTTTTGGTTAACTCTAATAATGGTCTGTTTCTGCCCTCACTTTGTACTCTGTTTCTAGATTTGAGTTGTCCTTTAGTACTTCAGAGTTGTGATCGAACCACCATAAAAGGATTTTCAAGACCTATTCATGGCAATACTATTCATTAAATGCAACCCTACTTCTCCATAACAAGGTCAACACCCCTACTTTGATGTATTAAATTCATGTGCTATTTGGGGATGATAATTATTCATGTGCTTTTTTGCATGCAATTGAGTTGGCTTCTTCCCCAAATGGGGGTTGTGGGCCCAATGAGTTTAACTTAAAGCCTAACGCTTTGTAGTATCTAAACAATATTTGACCCCTTGTTGGTTGTTTTTTGGTTCAAAGTCAGACACTTGGAGGATAACTTAAATTCTATGTTTTCAAAGTGGGGGTTTAAAGAGGGATGACTTATAGGATAACTCTAATGTATCCTAGGTTTTGGAAATTTTATTACATTACTTATAGGAAACTCTGACGTTTCCAAGGAGCTGATGTCATAAGTGTATTGAATTGGTTTTTTTTTACAGTGGATGGTTTGAAACTCTGCAATTCCGACATCGGACAGAAGATTTCGAGAAAGGTTGGACCAGGACTCTGGAAGGGTCTCAATATTATAGGATCACCAAACTCCTGGTTTCCATTTGCCGAGGGTTTTCCTTTTGTGGCGACTATATCAGCTGGGTGGGACGGTTTTCACGTTTCTATCAACGGGAAGCATGCCACATCATTCAAGTACCGTCAGGTGTGTTCTTAGTTCTCATCCGTCTTCTTGAATTTGTTGTCGAGATGACCTCGTATTGCTGCTGCCATTTCACTTCATTATAATCAAATAGAGCGAGACTTTGCACGAACGTTTCTTTCTTCAGACAATAGAGTTATCTGTAAAATCAGCCCAAAGAGGAAAGGATTCCAAAACTTAGGACAACTCCTCTTACAGCCAAGAAAACTCAAAAACTAGTTCTAACCAGTGTTGAGAGGCAGCCAAGCACCATCTAAAGCAAGGCTCTCACACCAAGTTCTCTACGCTCACCTAATCCTAGAAGGAATTCCCCATGCTTGAGAAGGGGACAATGTCTATTATAGACGTGATTGTAGATGTCAGCTTTGGTAGTGCATTTTGATAACATAGAATTCAAGGTTGAAAAAAGGGGGTATCAAGCACCAAAACTCAGGGTATCTTGGCAGACTGTATGGATAACTCTAATGAGTAATATTTCCCAACGGTTTTAACCCCTAAGTGCCCAAGCTAAACACAAAAGGTCCACTTTGTAAGCTAGTAGTTGTTTGTAGTAACTTTTAAAGCGTATTTCTATCATGTAGGGTGTGATTGCTTCTTTCTGTTTGTACATTTTGTTACCTGCTTAAATGAATCATGTCATGGAAGCAGCCACTTTTGGGCGCTTTAGAGGTTAATACCCAATCTATACACATAGAGCAGTATTAATCAGGAGTGATTTCTTTTCTTTGGCAGAGCTTGGAGCCCTGGATGGTGAATTCGTTGCGCATCAAAGGGGACCTGCAAACGTCTTCAGTGATAGTGAACGGGCTTCCAATATCGGATGATGCATCCGTAATACCTGATTTGAAAGTCATTAGGGCTCCCAAGTTGCCCAAAAAGGCTACCCTGTTCATTGGTGTGTTCTCCTCCAACAGCAATTTTGTTCGAAGGATGGCCGTGAGAAGGACTTGGATGCAGTATCCGGAGGTTCGAAATGGTACTGTAGTGGTGCGGTTCTTTGTGGGACTGGTAAGTTGGTCATTCTATGCATGATCTAGAGATTTACATACGGAAGCTTCATGTGAATGCCTTTCATTCTGAATTCTGCTACTTTCTGGAGTTCAGAACATGGAACATTACCGAGATTTTGTACGTATGTTTTGGAGGAAGTAGTTGGTGCGTTATTGTTGTTTTCCACACATGGCAAGGAACAAGGTGTTGGGTGAGAGCACTTATAATGTGCTTGGGTGGTTATGCAGCATCAGAATAAGCAAGTGAATAAGGAGCTTTGGACCGAGTCTCTTACTTATAGGGACATGCAGATTCTGCCAATGGTGGACTACTACAATATAATCACCTACAAAACTCTAGCCATTTGTATGTATGCGGTACGTGCTTTCTTTCACCATTTGTTGGCTCTGTCCCTTTTGGAAAGAGACTACTCGACGATTTACACTCCTTGAGAGTCCACTTCCTATTGAACACCCTTTTCATATTGTCCACTTTAAGATGGTTCAAAACATACCTTTCCACACAATGCTAACTAAGCTAAGAAAAATCTAGTGCAACTATGCAATGTCAACTCACAAGTAAGCTGCTTTTGTGCTTGTTCAGGAATACAACTTGAAAACGAAATATGTAATGAAGACTGATGACGACACGTTTGTGCGAGTTGATGCGGTTCTTTCAAGCATTGTTGAGTCGAGACATAACTATAGTCTTCTTCTGGGCAATGTTGCCTTTAATGCCACTCCTGAACGAGACCCCAGTAACAAGTGGTTTATCAATACAAACGTAATGGATCTCTCCCTTTCTCTCATGGTCAATTCTGCTGATTCCTTCCACATTTTGTGATACCTTTGATCATAAGTGCCTAAAGCTACTATAAAAAGTTCTCTTTGAAAGCTAACAGTCGATTCCCAAAACATATTTCTATCATTCCAGGACATGATTTTTAAGAGGTTAGCAGCCACTTAGAGGGTGAGAGTATGATTTTTATTCTGTCATTTTATTGCGAAGTTGACATTTGTTATTTGAATGCAGGACTGGGGCAATTCTACCTACCCACCGTGGGCTCATGGGCCTGGCTATATTCTGTCTCAAGACATTGCTCATTTTATAGTTGAAGGCCACCAAAAGAACATCTTGAAGGTACGTATTCCGTCTGGTTCATCCTATCAAGCAGCAGATTTTTTTTGAATCTATCAAGCGATGAAGGCACCTGTATCTAACTAGGGAGAATGATTTGCAGTTTTTCAAACTGGAGGACGTGGCAATGGGAATATGGATCAATCAGTTCAAAGTACTGAAGAACAAGACGGTAGACTATGTAAGTTACGAGAGTTACCAACATGGGCGTTGTGTGAATGGTTTCACCATATCCCATTATCAGAATCCCACCCAAATGCAGTGCCTGTGGAGCAATGAGATGGAAGGAGAACACGGGGTCTGCTGCAATAACGATCTCTGAGTTCTTTTTCCTAGTTGCTGTATAGCATTTTGGTGCCTTCGAGATGATCAAATTTTGGAATACTTTTCTTCGTAGTACATAACACCACCGCGAGTTAATTAGTAGGGACATTGCTTGCCTGCCACTCATTTTGAGATGAGAGCGAACGGCAGTGCTTGTACAATGAACCTTCATGCCTTTTTCACTGTCGGTGAAATGAGCGAGACAGAAACACGATGTTGCTTTAGGTTTCGAGATTCTCAGGGTGTAGTGCTTGATTTTGAGCTCTTGAAGCTCAGGAGATTCTGGCTAAAATCAATTAAGTGCCTGAAATTCAGTTCATTGGCTATGGAAGCATTTGTAAATTTCGGTCGTTTCTCCCCACAATTCCATGCTTGGGTGTGGACAATTTGACACTGGGCTGCTAAATGGAATTGGGGCACACCGTGGACTAGGTAAATATGTCATTGACTACACAGTGACTGCACAGAATGCTCCCCTTCCCAACTTTTTCAATCATTTGAGCAATGTATCTTTGGACGACCAGTAGGCTCTAGGCTTTTGTTTTTTTTTTGTTTTTTTTTTTGACACATACGACCTCAAAGTTGAGAGTCGCAGCAATTTTTAATGGACTGACACAGACACTAACCCACGCAACCGGAATTTTGGCCGGGAGAGATTACGCCATAGGTATCCCATCAGGGTGCAAGTGAAGATTGATCGAGTGGCTAATGCCTCCACTGAGAATCGAACTGTCGACCTCGCGGGTCCAACCATAAGCACCTACCACCTGCACCCGTCTTACGGGTAGTTTAGAGTCATTTCGGACTTGGCTCTAGGCTCTTTTAACCCCTAAACGTCTGAAAATGCCTTTGCGGCAAGTAGAATACGGCGTATATTTCTTGTATTTGGAATGGATCCACCTTTAACCCCTAAACGTACCAGGGTGTCCCTGGAATTGACAATTTGAGAAAAAATCATTATAAACTACTATTTAGAAGAATATTTTGGACTTGATATACAAATGAAAGTTCTAGATTTTGAATTTTAGATTCCATCCGTACGGTTCGATTCACTAATACTATCACCAATATCTAATTATAAAATTTGAAAGTTAAAATTCAAAATTCCTTCTAAATTCGATTACAAACAAAATTTTAATATTTTTTGAGTAAAATTTGTTGGAATGGAATTGAAATGAGATACTCTTAAACGTCAGAGCGTCCAGAAAGTGGACGACTAACAGATTCAAACCCTTCTCACGTTCTCATCAATGCTTGGATGAAAGTCATTCATTTTTTTGGAGATTCTTCACCAAGTTGTTGTCTTATCTAACGGTTGGATTTAGTCATACTTGATTACATATTTTTCTAAAATTACAAATGTAGAAGTATGTCAAGTTGTTGACCAAGCCAAAATTGCATTGATTGTAGTTCAAAATTGGCCTTGCAAAAATGAGGTCATAGATTTGAGAAACACAAAAAATTTCAAAGAATCACCACGTTTAAGAGTATCTCATTTCAAATTCGTTCCAACAAATTTTACTCAAAAAATATTAAAATATTGTTTGTAATCAAATTTAGAAGGAATTTTGAATTTTAACTTTCAAATTTTATAATTAAATATTGGTGATAGTATTAATGAATCGAACCGTACGGATGGAATCTAAAATTCAAAATCTAGAACTTTCATTTGTATATCAATTCCAAAATATTTTTCTAAATAGTAGTTTATGATGCTTTTTCTCAAATTGTCAATTCCAGGGACACCCTGGTACGTTTAGGGGTTAAAGGTGGATCCATTTATGCAGGCTAGGACTAACTCACTGAAATTATTCATTTACATTTGAAGGGCCCTTGCACTCACACTCCCCCACCCTTGCACGCCCTTCACGTATCAAAAGTGCGCATCAAATAGTCATTCAATGGACCAATCACAAGTAGAATGCGAGATATAATCAACTAAATAGTGATTTGAAGGCCCAATTTCTAACACGCTAAGATTGAGAGTCAAGAGGTATTTTTGAAGGGCCCTCGGCACTTTTCATCTACTTTTTGAGTGTGAGAGACTCTGGGAGGGCATGGGTGGCCATGCTCTTAAACAGTTGAGGAACCTCATTAATTTTTGTGGTCCAAATTGCCTCCCTTGTCCTTATAGCAGCCCAGTAAAATTCAAGCGCTGTCACATCCGGTCGTCTAAACTAGGCCTAAGGTGGTTACCCCATTCCCAACTGAATAAGAAATACGGATATGAGGCGTTGAAATTATTTGGTGTTATTATTTTTTAGAGATAGGCAAGAAGAATTAGATTCCAACACAAGTTGAAACATAATTTTTGGATGAAGAATGAATTAGTTACAAATTTTCAAAGTTGAAGTATGACGCATCCCATTCACGTCATATAGGTACACCTCTTTCTGTCTAAAGAAGATTTGTATTGAACACACTAAAGATGCTTGAACCAACAACAACGAATCCATAACCACACTTACACATACTAAAACCAACAAGAGAGAACCCATTACCAACTGTAACTCATGCTACAATTAACACCGTTGGAGCATTGATTGTGAATAATGCCCCTAGCTGTTGGTAAAAGGAGCCATTTGGGAATGGGGTAACCACCTTACTTGCATTGATGAAAAAAGTGGGGATATGTGGAGCTTTAGAGCATCTCTACAAGGCTCCGGTAGTCCGGGAGTTTTTATTTTTATTTTTGTGGTATCCAGGGTTCTCAAGTGGACTCCGGAGACTAGTGAATGGGGAGTTTATGGGGGTGACTCAGATTTTTGCCCCTCTTTCCACATGTTGTTCGGTGGTTCTCCATGGTCATTTGGTTGATGCCTAAGCTGAGTCACTTAATTCAGTGAAAAATTTAAACGTCAAGAGGGCCTGGGTGGGGCAGCCCGGAAGGCATCTAAATTTTCGGAGGGAAAAAAAATGAAAAAATGGCTCTGCTGGCCAACACTGTACCCCAACCTCAACTCATGTTCATTTTGATAACTTTGATTGCTTACCAATGATTCCACAATCTTTCAAATGAGGCGCAAATTTGGAATTTAGATCGCTTTTTCAATAGCTTTCCAACACACGAATCCTCGCTTGATTTGATTTAGAAAATTCACTTTTTCTTCATTATTCTCTCATAAATAAGCCCATGGGGCTTGCTTTGACGTTTAAGGGTTAAGGCAATTTGCACACTATTTCAACATTGATTACTATGAAAGATAAAATATCATTTCAAATCATACTTTGAAAGAAACCACAAGTATTCAAGTATGAAAATATGAAACACCCTCAAGAATACATGAAAACAACACCCAAAAACATGAGATCGGGGCTCAAAAATATGAAATCAACACCCTAACCATCAAATAAGCGCTCCAAAACATTAAGACAACTCTTAACAAAGATAGTGACAAGCGGAAAAAAAACACACTCATGTATAAAGTGAACACCATAAAGTATCTTTGGCAGGAATTGAACCTAGCCTAGCCCTTCTCCATTAGAAGGCCAAGGATTCTCACCTCATGCATTTAGATGAGTGGAGATTTGATTTGAAGTTTGTTGAAAAAGAAATGTATATAATAAAGTAAACACAAATATTATATATAAGATTATGAAACCATAATATCATGTTCATCCTTCATACAAGGTTGGCCACTAAGATGTTTTTCTGGGTGAGAATACAAATACCTCCACTTAGCTAAATTTCGCCATAGCTCAATAGCAACAATCAAAATGTGATCAAAATCCTTGGATGGCCCCTCTATAGCCACCCTTAGCACACTATCAAGATGTTTTGTATTTAAATAGTTTCTAAACTTTGTCTTGATCACATTTTGCACTGAGAAAGCCCTTTCACAAGTAGCCGTACTAACACATTGACATCTTGCAATATCAGCTAAAACCAAAATGTTAGCATACTTCACTTGCAAAGCAAAATTCCATGTTTCCATGGCCCATAGGCCTCTGAATGTTTTATTATTCCAATCCACCATTCCTTGCAATTTGAAATAAAAAACTCCCTCTTACATGCATCTGAATTTACAAAGGGTGGAAGAATCTTATTCCCAACCTTTTTTTGCACTCCATAATGCTTCAAAAGAAGTTCTAAATCCGTCACACTCCATGAAGCTAGCCAAGCCCACTCTCCTTGAAGGCATGTTAGATGGATTAAGAACTTTGAAAATTAGATCATTATCCTCGAAGTGTGCTTTTAAGGCTTTGATAATTGATTCAACATATGACTTTTGAAAAGACAATGGACTTTCTAAATCAACACCGGTTCTATCCCTTATCATGTCAATTCTATGGAACTTTGCACCTCTAATCTCACTAAACAATCTCTGAAACTATCCACCTTGGGGGCCATGGTCTAGAATGACATGATATCCAGAACTTTCATTAAAGGTGTCTTGATTTAGGTTAGTGATGTCCATGACATACAACCTGCGAATATACTCAATCTGTGTTTTGACAAGTGATCCAATGTTTGTCACATCCACAAAGTTATACTGAAAAATATTGGACAAGATAGTCAAACCATGAAGCAAACCAATCTTATGATATATTTTCATAATCTTTTGTGCATCATTCAACTCTTTTTGAATTCCATGAAGGGCACATTTTTTTTTCCCGTAATTCTTAAAATAAGCAGCCAAAGAGTTAACCATAACATCAATTTCAGTAAACAAAGACTTGCATTCTGTAGACTTTGCAGCATCTAAAGCTGCCAAATTGGTCTTATGAGCAGTGCAATGAACTAATGTGACAAATGGGTTGACTTTTTAAAGTTTGGTTGCTCCACCTGATATTTGCCCCACCATTGTGGCTGTCCCATCATATCCAAATCCAACACACTTTTGCATGCCCAAACCCGACTCTTCAATTATATTGATTTGTGCATCTTTTTTACTACCAAGAATCTCAAATAAACCCAAAAAGGCAGTTATAGGTATTCTTTCTTCAACAAAAGTAGCAAAGACCACAACATGACCTGTCACACTAACATCAATAGACTCATCTATCATCAAACTAAAGAAATTTGAATCTCTAATCCTATCCAAAATTGATTTTTAGAGGACAGAAGAGATGCAAAATATCATTTCAGCACAAGACTTCTCATCATCATACATTGATTCAATACAACTTGCTTTACTTGCAACTAGAAGTTCACATAGAGCTAGATATTTGTTGAAAAGAATTGTTTTCCTTCCCAAAAAATTATGTTGATCTGAATAGGGTTAAAAGGGCCTCATCACAACAATTATTAGGTGCTCTAATGTGTTTTTCCACTACTTTCTTACCTTTTTGTGATGCCGAAGTTAATTTTTTGTATTCTTTAGAATTCCGATGGTCTTGAAAGGCATAAACTTTGATGTTACCAGATCCACCCTTACTATATACACTTTTAGCACATTTATCTCTACAAAGTTTGCAGAAAACTTTGTCCAACTCTGAATTAAATTCTATCTAGCTAAATTGCCTATACTATGCATCTCTCCAAGTCGTCTTTGCTACTTCAACATTTGGTAAATGTTGTTTTGGGTTGAATGAAGTTGATTGTGAAGGGGCAACCGTCTTTACCACAATCATATCAGATTGTCTCTCCCCCCAACAACATATCCCTCATAGTTCTTTACTTTTTAGCATACATTTTGATTTTATTAGTGTGAAATGACTCCAATGAAAGAAAAAAATCCAAAGGACTCAAAAAACCAAAACCCTCATGCAAAAGAGAAAAAAATAATAATGAAAATCAAGATGCCAACCTACACAATATATAATCACACCCAAACATACAAACAATATCAATATACAAACACACACAAATATATAAGCAATATCAATGATACAAGCACACAAATACACAAGCAATAGGAAACAACCCACACAATATACAAGAAATATCAAAAAAATTCACTAAATACAATTAAGCCTAGTATGGTAATAACACGATCATTACCAACACCTGCACAAAAGAAACATACCAAAAATTACAACTCCACATCAAAACACACTTTTATAATTCTTGAGAAAACACATCAATGTGAGCATCTGTGCAAACAAAGTGAACAAGGAATCTAGGAAGAATATGCAAAAACTATAAATAAATTAGTAAACCCTAAACACAAAAACTCACAATATGGGGAGCTGGAGCAGCAACGCCAACGTTGGAACAATAACGACGACATTGGAGCAGCAACATCGGGGTGGGATAAATCTTCCAAGGCAACGCAACGACGTCAAAGCTGACCTTTGCCAACTGTCAACCTCAAAGCCAACCTCGAAGCCAAGGATGTATGTACCCTGTGTAGAGGTACCTGACGTCAGTGCTGACTTTGAGATACCTCTACACAGGGCTGGTGAGGTACCAACTAACCCTGTGCAGTATGTAGTAGGTGGCGAAAATAGCAAGGACAATAAAGAAGACCGGCTGTGAAGAGGATGAAAGTGGTTACCATAATTTGGAAGGTGATGACCATGATCAAGAGGGTGTGGACTAGGAAAGAGGGACATAGTTATGTGCCTGAGACCCGAGTTCAGTGCTCGGTGTGTACAGATGTACAACGAAGCCCTCACTTTAATACTTTGGCCAGACTTAATTCCTTGAATTTGTCTCTGTTTGATTTTCAGTTTCCCAAATTTAATTTAGAAGTTCCAGGTTGCATGTCTAATTACAATGTGCAGAGACCACTTTTTATAGGAGGATGAAAGAGAGGTTGGAGGTGAAGCAAAGGATTGGAGGAAGTGGACAAATTGAGATTATGAAGTAGTCTTTGATGGGCAAGTTGAGGATGACTACCGTAACATAGTAGCACCTTCAACGAGGTTCTGTCAAAAAATGATTTATTATTAAAAACATGGGTTTGGCATGGAGAAAATAATGAAACAAGAATCCAATACATTAAGGAATAAAACCTTTTCAAATAAACAAAGGTTATGCAAATAGGTCCATTCAATACCCTGACGAGGTTTGAACCTAGATCATTTGATACCCAATCAAGAGCTTGATGAATTTGGGTTGTGAATTGATGCCTTCTAAAGGGTAATCCCACTCATCCTGGCCCTTTCATGCGTGAAGGAGGTAAGACAAGGCTATTAATACATTTAATCAAAATCGGGCATTTTGGACAGATAATTTCCAAATTTTTCGGTTTACCTTTTTTGATTTATTATTTGCCAAGCTGCTACCATGCTATGGTATATTGTTGAAGGTGTTCCAGATCGACTCTTCACTACTTGATCTTGAACACCAATGGTTTACTGGTATTGCAAACATTTTAAAGAAATTAAGATATGCATCCTATTGTTATTGAGGTTGGAACTAGGGGCGGGCACCTGTGAAAATGTAGAAAACTACATGAGAGAAAATATAGGGTGGAGTGTATTCAACACACATAATATTTATATATTTTTTTGATATACAATAGCGGTCTTTAAATGTAAACTTGGGAATTACAATTTGTTTAATTTTTTTTAGATGTAAAGTAGTATAAAACAAATTAAATTTTGATTCAAAAAATATATAGGTTCAATATCATTCTTGTATCGTATAATTTGTGAGATTGGATGAGAAATGATAAAAATCAATGAGAAAGTGGATGAAATGTCCACAAACAGTTTAAAGCGTAGATGAGAAATACCATTAGGGTGGAAATTATGTCCGAGGGTTTTGTATATTCTCTTTGACGCTCCCCAATTCTCTTCGACACTGTAGAATTCTTCCTTGTAGAATAATCTTTGTTATCTAGATCTGGGATTTAAAGTTATAAGCTGCCGCTATTTAGGTTGCCTCTACCTTTAGCCTTGCATCGTCCATGACTTTTATTCGCATCGCAACATAGGGTTTGGATTCTATATATATACATATATATACATATATATACACATATATATATATACATATATATACATATATATATATATACATATATATACATATATATATATACATATATATACATATATATATATACATATATATACATATATATACATATATATACACATATATATATACATATATATATATATATATATATATATATTTGTTTTTTCACAGTTTTCTCCAGATTTCTGCGGTTTGGGGCGGGTTCTCTTCGGCTGTGCATGCTTCACAGTTTAGACTGTGCTCTTGAACACTTACAATATCCGTGTGCTTGCATTAGTTTTGTTTCAAGGTTGTTTATTTTGGTTATTTCATGATGATGCTAGATATTGGTTCAAATTGTTGAACCACCAAGATTCATATGTCGCAACTGCAGTTTGAGGCACAATTGGACACATTGTACTTGATTTTCTTTCTGAAAAGACAAATGCCTTTGGATATGGCGTGCTCTTATTGGAGCTCATTATTGTATAGAGGACGTTTGAGTTCGGCTAATTGTCAATTCTGAATGACATAATGTTTCGTGACTAGGTAAGGTTAAAGTCGTAAACGGCCAAGATGCCTAGATTGATCCTCAATTATGTTTTTCAACAACTTAAAGTAGGTCATATGGAGGCTTTGGCCCATTTGAATTATAGATTTTTCAATCGAAATGGCTCGCGAAATGGTCATTGTAAACCTATAAATACTTGGTCTTTGAGGGATAAATGCTTCTTTTTAAAAGACTTGGAGTTTTGAATGTCAAAACCAGAGTTGCAAGGTTGAACACTTTCGAAGAGCTGTTAGTGATAGTGGTAATTTACAGGTCAAGAAATTTCAAGCAAGCAGCTGGATTTGTTAATGGACGCAGAACTCAATGCAAGTCAGAGTATAATGCATTGGAATTGGAAGAGATGCTGCAGGTAACATAGCCTTCGCTTCACTCAAATATTCATCCCAATCACTCTAGAAGTTGGGCCGTGTGTAACATCAAATTAATCCTCTGGGCACATTAAGCTCTCCAAGAATTGCAAGGAACATTTATTATGAAGTTTTGTGATTTACTATTCTACTATAAATTTGTTAAATGTGCACGACCTTTGAACAATGTGTATGAAGCATAAATTCTTATTAAGCAGTTTTTGTACAAATATGATATTGGAAAAAGGCTTGAACAACCCCTTCTAGCTTTAATTACCATGTTAAAAGGTTTTGTAAAAAGAATGGGATAATAAGGCAAAAGAAAATGGCTTTGAGCATTTTTAATGAATACTTGAAATTTTATTAAAGCTTGAATTATACAATGCAAGTTGTCAATAAAAGACTTGATTGTAAATGAAAGTTGTTATTTTAACACGTGAATTGTACATATGAAATTCTTCATAGTCAAAATGTTTCCATGAAGGAAGGACTCCTAGAGCTGGGGCTTCCTTGTTAATGAATTGAATAGCCTTACTTGTTTTTGAGTTTATATGTGGAGACGCTACTGAACTAAAAACTTAAAATATGGATGTAAATTTTGAGTTTGTATGCTATAAAATAAAACCTTTTAAATGCTATACTTGTATAACTTTGGCATGTGCGCAAACTTCTTGTTTTGTTGTTGTTGCTTAGGATGTCTTTTTTTTTTGTTTATGTGGAGATAGCTTGTTCAGGAAAAATTCTATTGTTTATATAGAAAATAGGGTGATTAAAATCATGTTGGCTTGAAGTTTATATATACTAATAGGGTGTTAAAAAAAGCCAGTGAACAGAGATTTAGTTACTTGTAGGGTGGCAATGGAGGCCTCTCACCTCCAATGACACCCGCATTATAATCACTTTGAGCATAAAATTGGAAAGGAATGCAACTTGTTAAGACCTCATAACAAGTCATGGCATTAGTGTAAACATGTACCTTCGGTGTTCATACTTTGGGATCTAAAAATCTATCATTGGTTTTATCCTTCAGAGCGAGTAATATTTTTGGGGCCCTCCAAAACCGTGTTTCCAAATGTTACTTATTGATGTCTTTTATAATCTACTACATTACAAAATGTACAAAATGAACATTTAGCCTATTTTGCTTTAAGATTTCTTCGAGATTCTTGCATGGTTTAAGCACATTCGCTGCTTTCAGATCTCTATGCAGGATGCCATGGTGATGTAACAACCCCATCTCTTTAGCTACACATTCCATTATTTTTATTAAAAACAAGAGTGGAGTGGAAGTAGAGGATTTAGGTGGGTTGTCTCGTTGACAATTTGGAGGTCAATAGCTTTGCGTAATTCACCCCAATATCTTTTCATCACAAATCCAAATCTGCCATCCTTGAACAATGTACGTGCCATATCTAACATGACATAGACTATATGGAAAGCCCAATCTTGTATCCGATTCCACTTTTTTAAAACCAAGACTATGACAAGTTCTATGTAGCCAATTGCATTGCTGCATCGAAACTGAGCCCCCATGAGACAAAATATACATAAATCACGACAATGATTATGCACCTTCTTTTTTAAAAGTTCAGAAAACAAATCGTCAATCCACTTATAAGCCCTGTCTACCATTAGCTTCACAATTAGCAACTTCATCATAGAGTCATAAAAGATGCGAACTAATGGTAAGTCGCGACAAGACCATTTGCATGGCATATAGGCATGATTAAGTTAATGTATAGTATTAATTAGAATTTAAATTTACTTCGTTATTTATAGATTCCTAGAATTTATCACAATGAATCACATTAAATATCTTGGAAGCCAATATTTATATTGTCTCAATTGTCGATGATTAAATTAATTTTTTTGATGAATGTTTCTAATGATTGAAAAATCTTTGAAGAGGTAAGCGACATCGGCTAGTCGAGAGGCCCCGACCCCAAAGTACCCAAGTTGATTGAATTCGTGAATATATTATTCTTCCGCATAGACAAGCACATATTTGCACTATTGTCGCTCTTTCTGCCTACCTTTGTCCGAGGGTATGATTGCATTTAAATAATAACAAATTAAACTTCTTCACCAAACTCCACAGAACTTAACAATTTACTTTCATCATTTCAAATCCAAATTCCACACTTCTATTTTTGACACTATAATAAGCAAGCCTTGGCATAATGATCCTCTATCACACTTTCTTTTTTTAGATTCAAAATCCAAAACTTTGATTTGTCAAATTAGTGCATCAAGTAACAACAAAGTAAAATATAATTAATAATAAAATTGATCAAACAATGAGAATGATTTCATGATCAAACAACGACAATGATACAGTTGTAGAAAAAAAAATGTAAACAAATAGTGATAGCTAAATTATGAACCGTGTGTCATTGATAAAGGATAGTTGAAAACAACAAAGTCTTCATATTCTTCCATACTCAAGTTTATTTAGAATTTTCATTCTTGTGTAGTCAATGGTAATTATTGAATAACACAAGTGCTAAATTTTTCTTCCAGACATTCACTTTAAAGTAATTATTGGAAGTTGATTAATTCCATGCCAAGATTGTCTACTGTCTTAATCCTTTAATGACCAACTTAGTCCCATGGGCTAAGTTATGAGAGAATAATGGGAAAAACGTGAATTTCCTCAACCAAAACTGAAATGGATTGGTGCTATGAAAAGGTAATAAATATGCGACACTAGATTCTCAAGTTGCGCTCCAACTAGACAATTGTGGAACACATGGAAATTGTTTGAATGCATCAGGAGGAGAGGGGAGGCTTGGTTCGGGTAGCTTGCTAAAGGGACGGTGTAATCATGCGTCATTGGAGTATGAAAGGTGTGAGGTGGTGAGGCAACCTGACGCCGTCAAGCCCAAGTACACTAGCGTGATTTCTCATGCATTTTGGTTGTCGCTGATGCATGTTGGTGCTCCTTTCTGACCTTCCATGCATGCTAGTCTTGTTCATATCACATGACCGATTTTATATATGGCATGATTTGGGGCAGCTCTCCTACATGCTTCAATTTTTTTATTATTCTTTTGGGTTGCCCCCATTTTGCTCCAAGGACGTTTAAAGGATAATGTTGTCCTTCTATATCGCATTTTGCAAGATTTTAAACGATATTAACTAATATCTATTATACAATGCAGGACGCTTTGTCTCACTCGACCGTTCCGCGCTGGAATCCGGCGAGGAGACAAAGCGACCTGTCGTCATCCTCTTTCTTTCTTGCTGAGCCACTTGCTCAGCTCAGCCACTTGGATTCTGTGAGTGCGTGTGCTCCCTTTTAGGGTTTTGGAGGTCTGTGTATTGATAATGTTTTTAATTTTTTTCCTGAGAGGTTTGAAGTTTTGTCACTGTAATTTTTCATGAGGGAATTTTTGTGAGCTTTTCTGTTGCTGCAGAAGCGCATGTTGACACCGAATTCAAATGAGGGCACCTGAGTTGGGGTTGTCGTCTTTATGAGTGTTCCACCTTGTCGTTGTCGAAGGGAGTGTTTGAGCTCCTCCTGCTCCACCATTTCTACTTCGTTAGGGCATTTCGGAGTCTCGAAATTTTAAAAAACCAATTTTAAAAAACCAATTTTTTTTACTTGGTTCTATTTGTAATTTCAATTTATTTTATCATATTGAAAATTTATATTTATATTTTCATTAATTGTTTATTATTTAAAATAAAAAATTAAACATACGTCCCAATAATTTTAATCAATAATAAGTTTTTAACTATAATTTATTTTAATTTATAATTTGCATAGTCTTATAGCATCATAAGATTGAATCTAAAGCGCAAATCTTCCTTTAAATCTTAAACGTAAATCATTAACATATTGCAAATCATAATAATAAATATCATCAGTACATTAAATAAGGTAGTTTGTTTTTTTGTATGTTACGCTGAAATCTCTTACACTGTGCGCCGGCTGGCCGCATTCTTTATATTATCGAGAAGCTCTCGGCGAGAAGGGATGTGCGCTGAAGTCATTTTGTGGCTTTTAGACCTACATTGTGGAAGTTATGGATTTTTGGATTTTCGCCACCATGAATTGAATTGAATTAAATTAAATTCTAAAATAAAATAAAAAGTAAAATTATGGTTAAATCACGGGGAACTATGGGCCAATGGCACAAGACTACATTATAATTTTAGAAAAAATAAATATGACACTAGTGAGAATCATAGGAATATTATATGGGATTTTTCCAACTTAGGACTTTTACTCTCAACTTTTTGGAGATATAATCAAGATGTGATAGTAGCAAATCTCCCGGACAAGATTGATATTAATGAGGCTAGAATGTAATCCATTCTGGGAACTATATCTAATTTAAATAAAGACAAACCACCCTTTCCCAATTGTACAAACCGAATGCACATGAAATCTTTGAGCCTGGATCTTAATTAAACAATCATTGCAGTTGTTGTAGACGTTGTGTAATTGTGATTTCAATTGCAATGTTGTAAGATTGTGTGGACTTGAGCATCGATGGAGTCTGCAAGGACTATAGAGCAAGTGCTCATAGCTATGGTTGTCAGTATTATGCATAACGCCTTTGGCTATGAGCAAATGGAACATAGCCAATTTGACGTAAGGGATTTACAAGCTCTTCGGGCATCATCAATTAGAAGGCGTTGTGGACTCCATTGCCAGCATTCCAATTGTGCTTCCGTAAGCTAAGCGTTGAAGCAAAGGTAGATGGACAATTTGAGGTGCTAGGTATTTCTATTGAATCCATGTTAACAAGTTTTAGACGCCAGTTCAACATTTTTGAAGCAAGACTTCACGGAAGATATAAATGATTGCCGACCTACAATACGAATGCGGAGCGCTCTCATGAAGACTCGTCAGACTTTTGGATGGAGCGGCAAGAATATGAAGAGGCATCTATGAGAGCACCACACATTTCAAAGAGGAGTAGAACGTTGAAGGCAAGAACGGCTAAACCTAGACTATTTATATTATAAATAGGAACAAGATGAACGTGACAAACGACGTTTGATTGTCGACTTTTTGATAAACGCAAATTGGCAGTTTCTAGGGCGCTTCAAAAACAGGGCAGGTGTTGAGCCTATCTTCATATGTTTGAAATTTCCAAATTTCCAAATTTTGACAAATTTGTCCACTTCAATTTAATAAAAATAATAACTTTTAATTAAAAAAATATTCACACCTAGATGACATAAAACACTTTAATTCAGGTTCAACCTTTTAATTGAATAAATTAATCTTTATGTTTTTATGCTTTGTGGAAAAAATTGCCAAAAATCAGCATTTGCAGGCGTTGTAGTACAAAATAAATAATATTTTTAATTCTACAAATTTGTCATTTCAAATAACACATATCTAGATGTACTTCATATCAAAAATTGGTACCAAAATGACGTCATTGGATACTTTAAACAAATGTTTTGGATTTTTTAAAGTAGTTGGGACAAATTCTAATCTTCTTACAGAAAGTCTCTTTTAAAATCTTTAAACCTCTTCAATTTTTACGTTAATTGTTTTTGTGCACTTCATGAGTGTAGGAAATCAAAACCACATTCGGTCAATTCATTTTTTAATTTTGTTTTAAAAAGGAACTCATTCAAAGTTGCCATAAAGGCTTATTTAAGAGTTAAAAGGGCTTTTTAGGGTACCTATATCAGACCATTGTTCTGATAATAAATTATTTATACAATAATATTTATTGTATAAATTATTAAATTAGTAAATAATCATTTTTATTATGAAAATTTTATTTTAATATTTTAAAGTAAGATTTTAAAAATAAATTATAGAATTCAATTATTTAAAAAATAGTAAAACCTTTCACTAAGTTGGTAAATTAATCTTTAGTTCTTCAATTGTTAAATTTCTTGCAGTTAGAGTTTTAAGACATGTATAACAACAGTCTAGTATAGAATAACATTTTGTAGAATATTTCTTTTGTAAATAATTTAAAAAATAAAATATTAAAAATCATTTTACAACTATTTGTCAATTTCAAAATGTAAAAAAATAATACAAATTTCATTTACAAAGGACTAAACATAAATCCCATCAGAATACATGATGTGTCAGAGTGCAAGTATTTCCACAAGTTTTTACAACAAGTTTTTAGCATTATTTTTATAGCAACAACATGGCCATTGTCTCCTTAAATGGCGGTAGCAAAGCCCCCGCAAAGCCCCGCAGTTTCAATTCACGAGTAGAAAGCAAAAGATTGTGTGAAAGTCTTCCGCAAGTGTGGTGTGAATATTAAGAGTGTCAATTGTGTTGCAAAGTCTCCCCTTTCACACCCTAATCAATGGTATAAATATTTTGAATTGTTTATTATTATGTATTTAAGATTTTTTAAAAGTTATAAATTACTAAATGTGGTTTGAGAAGCAAGAAGTTAATCCTTAACCCTTTAACGTCCTGATTCAACACTGTTTGCAAAGAAGTGCTATAAAATGTTTGATGGAAATCAAAAATGGAGTTGATGTACAAAGAAAATTTGTAAATGCCAATATGAAGATTACATTTGTACGGTTGGATGTATCATATTTTTTTATTAATAATTTTAAAATAAATTTGCAAGGTTTTCTCATGAAATTCAATAAAAAATTCCGGAATTAACACAAATAATTGAAAATATTGGAATGAAATTGAAATATTACATGCACTACACAATGGTATGGTTTCCATTATTTGATTCTACTTATTTTGGAAAATCATGTTTAAGGTCTCACTTTTTGAACTAAGAATGAAACTTGACAAACCAATTGTGTTATTTTTCCAAAAATCATAATAACCTATTTTGAAGATCTACACCGTACGAAGGATAGCCAACTTACACAAGAACCTCCAAAAAAAATTGGAAGATGAAAACTGCCGACTTTGGATGGAATTCAAACAATTTTAATTTGTTCGCTCGGGGAAGTCACTTAGTGTAAATTTTGGGTACATATGAGCATACAAAGGGTATCTAATGGGGGGCTATGAAATAATTGGAATATTCTACTATTTATAGTATATTTAGGATATATTCCATATATATTCTAAAAATATTCCTAAAATATTCCCAAATTAGTTTTAAAACACCCTGTATTACTTCTATAAATTTATAATGTTCATCTCAAATGAATAAAAGACACCCTATATTTGTTCTCTTATAGTTATCTAAATTCTTGACAGTGCCTTCCTCGGGTTTGTTCGTTGTCCAATATATGAACGTTGGGTCGCTGGCGCGCTAAAGGGTTAAACGTCTTTCCAAGCCTCTTGGGCTTGATTTCCAAATAATCTTGCTTCTAGCAAGAGCACTACTCAACTCCTCATAACGAGACGTAGATCATTGAATGGCACAACAAGGTGGGGCATTTAATGTGCTTAGTTGCAACAACAAATTCTTTCATACTTGTTCGCAATGTTTAGATAAATTTTTTTGGAGGATCATTTGATTCTTGCCCAAGTTCCCTATTGATTCTTTATGTGCTTGTTTCTTTGTTGTGATTGGTCATGCACCCATGCCTGACCTAAATATATCATCCATATTCTTTCAGAGATTCACATATTGCTGTCGTTTAAGGGTTAACCCTTAAAAGACATACCAAGCCCTTTGGGTTTAGTTTTCTTAGTTTTCAAACTGACATTTTGACTATGAATTGCTAATAATGGAAAAATGTTTTTATGAATTTTTCCAGGCATCATCCGTGACAAGAGTAATATGTACCTAGTTACCTACATAGTTTTAGAATATAAATTACTTATGTGTTTTGAAGTTAGAGCATTGCCACCGTGATTCCTATATTTGTATCTGAAAAGGAATGAAACTGTCCGTGATTTCCAAATACACTAGTCGGGGCTGCACCATTCAATCTTGGAAAATTGAAAGTAGAAACCGCATGCAGACAGCTGGCAACTGATCTCTCTGCCTTTCGAAAATCATCGCCGAAATCAACGTTTTGGGCCAGGTGCACCCCGTGGAGGTGAAAATCATGTGCAAGAAAGTGAAAAATCGTAGTAAAAAGAGTGATGTGGATAGAAAGTTTGCATCTTGGAAAACCAACCAAGTTTGCCGGATTCGGGGGTCACTACTGGAAAATTTTGCCGTTACAGCACTTTGGTGTGACGGTTTTTCCTAGAAAACGGATGACCTTCATCCTTTTCCAGATACAGAAACCACTCGGTGGAGGTGCTCTTAAAACTCAAAAATTCTCCTTTATTTCTACATTTGGAAATACCCTTTAAGAGTTAAATAGGTCAGGGTGCAATGATGAGGTCGCGGGCCAGGCGGTGTGACACCCCCGCCAGTGTGAACAGGACTCCGGACCTGGCTGCCCGGTGCCGCGTTCGGCACGTCCGGACAATTCAACCCGACACGATACGACAATCAACTTTTCCCAAATCCCACATTCCTTATTAAATTTCCCCCACGGGTTTCTCCACATTCTCACTTTCTCATTATTCTCTTATTATAATCACATGCGCACAGTTTCCCATTCACATGCTTCTCATTAATCCCCCTCCTGAAGATACCCTGCGAACTGGAACAGACACCGAAATCCACTTCTACCCCGGCCACACCCTCCCTCTTGTTTCCGATAAAACTGAAACATGAATCCACTTCTACCGAACTCATCTCAAGGACCATAACTGAATATCGACTGTGTTCTGGACCTTCAACCACCAATTGGAACTGAATCCCATCTTTGAAAATCCACAGGATCTTATCAATGTGTCCAAAATACAAAGTAACTCTTGTTGTGTTTCTCGCCGGTAGGGGTTCTCTCTTGCCTGGTTTTGCAGCGGTGATCTTTGGCCATTTTGCAATGGAATAAATCGCACCATTTGACTAAATAAAATAAAATAAAATAAATACAAAGCAACTTGCATTGTGATTCTTTTCTATTTTGGAACTCAAATTTCGGACTATATCCTCAGTCACAAAGTGTAATTCGAACAAGTGGCACTTTTAGGTTCCATCATGACCACTTTAAATAGGTTGAAATCTTTTTGAGTTAAAAGGATAACTCACTAGAAACCTCAAATCTACACATCTTCCAAGGGAGGTTCCCAGTACTTGTACGTATATTATTAGTACCCATATTCGTGAAAATTGCATGTTTCAGAGACCCAAAACTCTGAATTAAAACTAGGACATTCAAAAAGCTCAGAAAACTACCTGAGGCTTTACATACATCATTTTGACGACGAAGGCGAAAACTTAACCTCACTGTGTAAACTGTAAAGAAACTCTAATCGATCATGACACAATGCACAGCGAAACACAAAACCAATAGAAGTAGTGGTTTATATCGTTCTAGCTTTATTATCAGGAATAATTCAAAAATATATGGCAAGCATCCAATCTCCCGGATATATCCAATATCTTTGAAACTTGAGATACGGAGATTTCTCAACTTGCTAGTGATTTAATGCGACTAGTACTGGTACAGGTGAAGAATAGAGAGTTTCAAAAACCCACACTCTCTAGTAAGAACTACTCTGTAGTTAATACAGTATAGTAACGATTGACTCATTGTAATTTTACGTATCAGCATTCCTGAAAAGTGATCAAGGAAGCAAGCATCGACTCAAGAAGGATTCCGAAATCTCTATCAAGAGTTGGAGCTACCGGTATAGTAGTAAAGAATTTATCTGGCTGGTGAAGTTCAGAAACATAGAAACACGAAACGAATATATCTGTTTCAACAACCCACACTCGATCTCCTAAGAACTTGATAATGTAACGATTGACTCATTGTAATTTACGTATAAGCATTCCTTAAACCGATCAAGGAAGCAAGCAAGCACCGACTCAAGAAGGATTTCGAAATCTCTATCAAGAGTTGGAGCTAGAGTAGTAAAGAATAATATATAATCGCCCGGGCTGGTTGCGTTCGATCGATCACCACAGGCGTGGTTCGTCGTCATCGTCGTCGTCGTCGTCACTGTCGTCGGAGTCATCGTTGGCGGGGGGCGGCATCATCATGCCGCGAGCCATTTCATTGACCTGATTGTATGGGTGATCGTCGTCGAAGTTGCGCCAGCTTTCATTGTTGGACGGATCCGCCGGAGCGGAGTACGGGGTGGTGTTGGTGTTGCCACTGCTGCTGGCGCCCGTGTACGTGATGTCTTCCACAGTCTCGTCGTCACTGTCGTCCGACATCTCGAAGTTGTTGTACGAGAACGATCGGCCTCCCGCTTGCGCCGCCGCGCACGCAGCCGCGGCCTGGATCTCGCGCGTGCTGTAATTGCCCGGCGTGCCCGGCGGTAGCCTGTACGTGTGGTTCGGGAAGTTCAGGTTGCTGGTCGGGCCCCGGAGACACAGCAGCGCTGCGTCGTATGCGTGAGCCTGCAGTCACAGAACCTCATGTCAAAGCTCTTGTTCTACACTACAAGATCAACAGTGTCGACCGTGTCAAACTGAAGTCATTTTCACACAGACGGATGAATTGCAGCAGGGGGTCCAATTTTACTACACTACAGAAAATACACAGTGGACGCTTAATGGAATTGGCGCAGTTTCAGTTGCCCAATTGAAACCTCATGTCAAGATTACCAATCCTAGGTTCTTAATCACATTATTGGTGCTCTGAAACACGCCGTTTCAACGGAAATGACCATTCAGTCACGATCAATTCAGTTGACTAGCTTCCAGATCATAGATAAATTTGAATTCACTGACAGAATTAATACAGAACTGAAACGGTGAAACCTCACACCCACACCACTCCGAGCTGGTTTTTAGAGCTCTAGGCACTTACATCCCGGTGCTCTGAAACAGGCCAAAAATTAAGAAAAACAACCATACAATCACGATCAGTTCAATTGTCCAGCTTGCAGCGGATCGATTCACTGACTGAATTTCAAAATTTGTTAGTAAGAAGAGCCAGCTATCTTGTCGTTGAATGGATTCAGTAGTCATACCGCTTCTTCCGCAGATCGGAATGAACCGAGCCAAATGCGATTCGATCGTGAGTCTCGTCGCTGCGGTTCTCGAATCTCGGACACCCACTTCCCCCATCGCCTCATGCGGACGCCGCGGTACCTTGATGAGCTACTGCCCGACATGATCGATGATATATCGATAACCTCTGAGTTCGCACCGACTGATCGCACCTCAAATGTCCAAATCTGCATATGGAATCAGTCCCAGAAATCAATTACTACAAATAAAAAGAGCTAGGTTATAACTTACAAGAAACTGCAAATCTAGAATGGCGAATTAATATTCAAGAATGCAATTTGACCTGCCAGTGCCAATGAACTGTGAATTCTCCGAATTCCATCACCCTGATTCTCTACTCGATCATTGTTGACGTCACAACAGCGATGTGAACTCTGAGTACAGTAACGTACGGCCGACTCATGCAAACGGACAGTACTCAACAACAGACACCGACTACTGTGTATCTAGGATCGGAAGAAGATACATGATTGAGCTCATGAGGAATAGTGACGGTTAGTAGCTGGGAAGAATTGTGTCCAAGTGTAGACGATATTTTGCAGTCGAGTTCCTGGTTTAACTACTGTACATACCCGTGCACAGCACTGGCTGGACGTCAGCGTCTTTTGTGCAACACCGAGTTCTCCCTTGCTGCAACGTGAACAGAGGGCTTGCATGGATCTCCAGGCTAGTGAGGCTAGGCTGGAGTAATAAGTTGTGGACAAACCGGGTAACAGCCTCCCATTAAATACCCTTCCAGCAGCCATCCACTTTTTCACTTCATGCCCCGTGAGTATAGAACCCAATTGCATCACAGGTCTACGTTACATGGGAACCTGGGTCCCGCTTCACCGTTCCCCTGGCCTTTCGGTAGCTAGGTAGGAGCACCTAACGGGGCGTCACTTTTGCCTTGGGAATCGTGATCTACGACATATCTAGATGTAGACGCAGGGAATGAACGCCACTCGTAGAGGTTTGTTTAGTTTCGGAGTTCGGTACTCCTAGCCTAGAGTGTGAACAGTGGGGATTGGGAGTTCGAAAGCTTACGTAGGAGCGGATCATCACGGCTAAACTTAGTTTCAGTTCTAAAAGGCGCCAGCTCTTCATCGAGTTATGTCATTCTAATGCAGCGTCTCTGGATCATCAAAGCCGTCATTCTTTTGGAGTTTAGTTTTGCGGCTGCACTGCGTTCGGAATAAAGTCTGTGATGATGATGCTAGATGGATCTTAGCATCTCAAAACACCGAAGCAGTTGTTGTGGATCGATAGATCTGTCTGCGTGAACTGAACAGTGAACGAAGCATGATTAATTAGTTTCATGTTTATGTGGAATGCTAACACAATGCTGCACCAGGTTTTCTTATATTACTACACCGATTGTTGCCATTACTGTGAGTCACAGTAATTCAGTATTCTCACAGTAATTGTGGTATTAAAACAAAAGTGTGAGTCACAATAATTGAGAGTATTTGAAAATTCTTGTACAATAATGTACATTTCAGATGAATGTGGGCAATGGTCTGATATGGGTACTCCCTCTTGAAATAGTGTGATTTTTAAAAAAAAAAAATTTGGTAAGGAAAAAATATTGGAAAATTACAAAAATTGAATGGTGTTATAGATGGCATGAGAGGACTGCATACATAGTGTTAAAGACGGAATTTTTGGCACACATAAAATGAGTTGCACATAGTCAGACATAAGGTTACACGTAACCGGGGTACCCATATCATACCATTACCCATGTATTGAAATTAGTGTGAGTATTGGTGTAAAGTCTCACATTAATTCTGTGACTCACAGTAATGGCAATAATCCGTGTACTCCTTCCAGAGGTAAGCCACCGAAGTTACTCAAGTCAATGGACAATCAGCTAGGATCCCCACGCTTCACCCACCCATTTTCTTTTCACAGACATGCGTGAGCTTCTATCACTTTTCAAAAGTGATAATGTATATAAAACCTAAGGACAAAGATCGGAGGAAAATAGATTTCACTTTTTCAAAAGAATGTATAACTTCAAGAGGACATGGGGCAAAATAGGACGAAGAAATTTGTGACGCAGCTCCCCCCACACCATGGTCAGTTTCGATAAAAATTAGTTAATTGAAATCCACGTGTCATCTTGTGATTGATTTAGGGTACGTGGAGCTCTCAAAAATCTGACGTGGAAACTCAAGTCGGACACGAGGCAGTCTGAATCTAACCCTCACGTAGGATTTTCGTTGTACCATTCAGAATCAGATTTCATAACAAGAGACGCAGAACTGAGATTCAAACCACCGAACTGATTCAAGTCAAATGGAGAATCTGAGTTCCACACCACCATTTCGGATGATTCTTTCAACACCCACCGAATTCTCCATCATTGCAATGCCAGTCAATGAAAGTAAGAAAGCAGACCTTCGGTGAAGAGCCAGTAAAAAGGAGCTTTTTCTGTTGAATTGTTCGTGTCACAAGGCACCCGCCGGCAGCCAGTGAGTGACATAAAAAAGATTATACATGAAAAGCGATAACGAATTCGGTGACCAATCTCAGCCGTAGAATGCTCCTTTGAACGTGCAGTTGGCAATCTGCTATAAGTCTTGCTCGGTGATATTCTTCCTTCGCTGTTGTCCACGAATAGAAATTCTCTATCTTTGGTTTTCTTCAGAAATTTCTGATATATAATTTATTTTCTCTCCTCTTTTAAACTCACCTCTGGCTTATTAGGCTGAAAGGGATTCTCTTACACGGCACTTGGCAGATTTCATCCCACATCAGCAGGCTCTCTGGCGTTGAATTACCGATCGGCACATTCTTTGCATGTCCTTTATTTCTGGAATTAATGGACAATCGATCACATTCCTTTGACTTGTAGTATCTAGGCAGGCAGTAGATTTTGAGAAATACTTGGCTCATATTTGCAGCTGGACTTTCTGTTCAGTTGTCGTCTGCACTCAATTCAATTACAGAATAAAAGTTGAGTTTTCTCAGTCTGCCTACGTGATTTTATTTTATTTCTTAAAATCAATTTTAAAATGATTTATTTATTTATTTAGAGTCAAATGGTGCAATATATTCCACTTTATTTTTCATTTTCGGTTGCATGAGGTTATTTAGTCTGCGTGAGTTTCATTACATTTTATACAAGAGAAGTGCATTGGATTGGCAGGAGGATTTTTTTTTTTTGGCTTTTTATAGCCAGTTTGCTACAAAAATCTACTAGGAGAATCACCATGTGGGAACATAATGAGAAAAATGCCACCTTATGTAGTCATCAATGCAGTGGATTACACCGGTTACAAGCCAAGTTGGGACTTGGTGAGCCACTTGCAATGGATGAAAATGGATGAAAAGGCCAAGATGTTGGATGAAAAGACACAATGTACGAGGGGTTTCGCGAAAGGCCAATATTTTGAATGAAAAATAATAAAATATAGGATGTATGAAAAATTTAAGATCTGTTTCTAAGTTTTTCAAATAAAAATATAAAAAATAAGGGATCAAAAAGCCACTTCATTCACTTGTATGCGAGCTTCATAGCCTAAAGTTAGATGACCCCAAAACCAAAAAAATAACCCTGATTGGCAAAAGCAAAACTCCAGTCTTTTTCATAAGAAGAGTGAGGCCTAGGGGGTGCATTGTACTAAACACTTAGGGCTATACGTGAATGCACAAAAGCATGTTATTAATTTGAACATTACCGTATTACGTATACATACAAAAAAAACATATTTAGAGCTAATATAATTGACGTATATTTACATTAAACATATAATTAGGATGGAATAGATCTGTATACAAAGGTTTTTAGACATATACCCCCACGTATATAGGGGGGTTTTAGAGGGGGTCATGAACGCATGTGATTATCAAATATAATGTAGAGTGCACCCCCCGGGGAGTGAGGTAGAGGGATCATAGCATAATAGAGCACAAGAAAGCCTGAGCACCCTTTTCAAAATGGATCTCAAGGAGAATATCACTCTTTTAAGTGATGTATGAATGCCACTTGTATGCCATAAATTGTGAGATTTTCTTGTAATTGCCATGTAAACTTAGTTTTTAGGCCCACTTTAGACTACAGGGAGTGGCAGAGAAAAACTATGGCAGTGTAAAACACTTTTATTGCTTGCTACACCATCTCAAGTTGCAAGGAAAGAGCATGGTTGAGACGAGACTAGAATGTTCTATGAGAAAGCCCAAATTTCAGGAGCTTCGGAGCAAACTGCCCTGGTAGGGACTTGTTGCAAATCAAAGACATCTAAGATTGCTTTTCATCTAGGAAGGAATGATGTAGAGAGTTGCATTTGCCGTTGGTCTAGTTTGAAGGCGCAAGAGGCAATCATGGCTCTTGGAAATGGCCTGATATGGGTACCACTTTTACGAGTCTTACTATATGTGATTTATGATTAACTCATTTTATGTGTGCTAGAAATTCCGTCTTTAACACCATGTATACAGTTGTAGCTATGGTGTCTATAACACCTTCTAATTTTTGTAATTTTCTAATGTCTTTTTCTTACCAAAAAGGTATTTCTCGAAAATCACACTATTTTTTGAGGGCGTACCCATATCATGCCATCACCCCTCTGTGAGCGAATAAGAGGATGCCATAGCCGCAAAGTGAGTTGTCGCTCCCTGTAATGTGAAGTGGGCCTTAATCATAACTAGATTGTGATTCCATTTGAAAAGGGTGTTTGCTCTTGTTGCTCTAATATGCTATAATCTTATTCCATACCCAACCCCAACATTGTTTCTTTCAATGTTCAAACCATCCCTTTCTAGCTCCAAATTCAAATGCATTGACCAATTAGATTCTTGTTTTCCGGTCATGTTTAGGCATCCTCAAGGTCGGTTCAAAATATCTGTTATAGGTATCAATTTAGGGTGAAAGCACGAAAAAGTGTACCACCTCTAACTATTATGACCATTCAACAATGCAGGGTTCAAAAATACATTATAAATTTGAATTTCGTAAAAAATTAAATAACAATAAAATAAAACACCTAATGTTTTATAAAGTCTACCAAAAAAATTTGAGAAAATGATCTTCAATAAGTAGTTATAAATTTTTTATTGACGTAGAACTGGCCAAAATTGAAAAAGTAATTACGTACAATCAACAAAGTTGATATAAAACAAGCAAAATGTATATCAAAACATATTTTTTTCTACTTTCTTTTTAGACAAGGACCTCAATTCTATCATTATCTCAAAGGTCATGAAAATTATATTTATATTGAGTGTATTTAAGGCCATCAATTTTGCAACCGAGATTGGATTTAGGCATTCATTTTCAAACACTACTTTTTGTAAACTTTTTGGAAGATTTTTTTCTGAAAATTTGGATTCAAGTACCTATAAAAACTCTAGAGGGCTTCATGAAATTAAAACCAAAATACAATATATTTTGATATAAATTTATGGTCTTTGACCAAAACAATTATGATTTTAGTATAGCAGACTAACTTTTTGGTACAGTTTTTCGTGCTTTCACACTTTAGTTTGTTGTTTGTATGTTTTATATTTATTTTTTACTTCTTTTTTTCTCTTTGAAAGTTAAGCATGTCAAACTTCCTATGCTACCTAAAAAAATCTGATTTATTATTTCAATAATTAGTTCTTTAACTTATTTTTATCCTACATCTTCACAATCTCATGGTCTTATTATCTCAGGTTTGAATTGATCATGAGAATTTTATACTTTTTAATTTGGTGAGGAATTTGATAGCATTTTATTGTTCATTGTGCCAGTGATCATGGTAATGTAAGGTGTATCATTGTTTTATAGTGTCACGGACTCAAGTTCTAAATTTTAGTGTACATACTACTTTTCAACCAATATACATATATTAGTAAGCTCAATTTTACATTTCTACATTTTTATTGATTTTTGAAATGGAGAGATACCTATAGATACATAGTAGGAAAAAACCTTTCAACTTTTGGCTCTTAAATCTTGAAAATTCATGACAAAGAATTTGAATATGGAATTCATTGTATAGTGCCCTAACAATAACATTGTCGCCTGTCATTCACAACCATAATATTGGTACATATTCAAAAACAAGTCATGTCACTGTTTTTCATGATTTCTTCATGAAAATTTCCAAACTTTAAGAATATCAAGTTTAGTTTTTGGCCCACTTTTTTATTTTCAAAAATTCCACATACTTAGCACTTTGTTGCATTTTAAAACCTTGTGGATCTAATACAAACTTTCATCCCAGAACATGAAAACCTATCAAATCTTCAAAATATTTTTTTTGGAGATCTTTTTTGCACAATATGGTTTTCTATTGTGAAATTCACTATCCACCAAAAAATTAGATTATTTGAAGTTATTTTATGGTTACAATGATTTTTTTATCTCATTTAAACTCCAAAAATCACAAGAAAAGATATGTAGTGGAATTTTCAAAGATTATCATGGTCAAATTTAATAAGTATGAATGACTCCAAATCAATGAGTCATGAACCATTAAATGACTCATTGACATGACCATAGCAAATAAAATGTTTTGAAACTTCAACAATATTTTGAGAAGTTAAATTCTTGAATGCCAATGAAATTTGATTTGTGGAAACAATCTCCTTGAGTTGTGTTGATTTATACCTTCTAAATTGAAAGAAATAATCAAAGCAAAGGGTGGACACACATGTTGGTAGATTGGTCAAAATTTGGTGATCATCAAATCACCTTTGTGTGTAGAAGAAGTATAGACAATCAACTACAGTAGTTGTAGAGGTTGTAGAGCTTGAAGTAGTCAAATGTAATAGGCGACAATCAATATGCAACTGCGTTTATATGAATTTTTATTTTTGTTTTGAATATTCTTCTAACTAGGAAGTTGTTTATTTTTATGTTCTTGACTAGCGTGTCCAATTGGAACTTTAAAATGTATCAAAATCATTGTAAAATGATTTTATAAGGTCAAACACCAAAAGCACTTTTAAAATCCACCAAAAATCAACATTCTATATTTAGAAATTAAAACTTGGTATGATTGGTTATAGTAGTGTTAGATAGTATACTATGAATTTTTTATAAAATACCAATTTTGTGTCAATTTAAATCAATTTTCTCATTAGTGAGTAGAAGAGGCAACAATCTTTTTGTTAGAGCAGTGTACAATAGGGGGACAAAATGTTTTGCGTTTTTACATTTAAGTAGAAATGAAAAGTCTCTTATTTTTGAAAGTGTCCCAAAGGCACAAAAATTGTCCCCTAGCTCCGAAATTTGGAACACATATTCTTTTATGAGTTAGTTACATGTGTGCCAAGTTTCATGAAAGAATTTTGCAAAGTTACTCATAGATACACATGTACACAAAATGGTGTGATTTCAAACATGGACAACAAATTGTTATGAAATAAGAGGGCAACTTCATATTGACAGGAAACTGATATTCTTTAAAAGTGCTTTATGTTAGAGAATTATGCATGATGAAAGATTAGATTTTACAAGCATGAAGTGTCATATATTTCGGTCAACATTAACTTGATGACCCTAAATAATTTCAAAAGCATACATGCTAGTAAATTTGCAATAATTCTATTTTGGTAAATCTTTAGGCAACGAAACATGGTCCACATGAAATTGACTCATTAAAAATCCTATACTTCAATTTTGGTGGGTAGGAGACCATTTATGTGCCTTTGGGGCCTTTTCAAAGATGGCATATTTTATTTTTTTTCAAACTAGAATGTAAAAATGCCAAACATTGTTTCCCCCTACTTTACATATTAAGAAAAAATGCCAATAATTACATTTTCCACTTTCTATATGTATTCCAATTCAACATTTGCAACCTAAATGTGACCAATTCTTTGACTTTTTGGCTCAAAAACGCAAAGGAACTTTCATCTCCACGTAGTTAAACAGCAATTAATTCAAATTTCAACTTGGACTTTAAAATTTTATATAGTTTTCATAATTTATATTTTTATCACACAAGAACTAATTTTCTATGAGTGTGAAATTTTACAAATTAATTTTAAAAATTTACAATTTTATAGTCAAAACAAAAATAATTTAACATATATAACAGAACAAATCTAATCAATCTAACAAAAATCCATAGATGCGGGAAAATGAAAAATAGTACCAAATTTTTTCAAGCAATAATTTTATTTGCACACCCTAAAAACCCCTTGAGTATGACCTTCAAGTCAAATTAACACTACCATGCTTTATTTAGTCTTTATATAAATAAATAAGTAATTTTTTGATGTTTCAAATATTTAGAAAGAAGGTCTTACTATGAATTTTGATTTTTTGAGATTTGTTATTGAAATTGCATAATTATGTGTATTTTTTAAAGCGTAATGTGTAAAGAAAAACATATCAACTAAAAAATAGATTAGATTAATCTGAAATGTTTACCAAAATTATGCGTTAGAATGAATAGATTTTTTTTTTGTAATTTAAATTTAAAACAAAATAATATTCAAAATAATGTGCTCTAAAGAAAAACTCATAAGAAAAACTCACAATGCTGTGAAATTTGGATTTTGACATATAGAACTTTCAATTGCAATTCACTAAATTTTTGCAATTTGAAAAATTTGAAAAATAGATTAACCCTTTAACGTCCCAATTCAACACTAATTTCAAAAATTCGTTACAAACTATTTGATGAAAAACAAAAATGGAGTTGATGTACAAAGAAAAGTTGTAAATGTCAATGTGAAGATCATATATGTACAGTTGGATTTATCATATTTTTTATTAATTAATTTTAATTAATTTTGCAAGGTTTTCTTGAAATTCAACTAAAAATCCCAAATTAACACCAAAAAAAATAAAAGATATTGTAATGAAATTGGAATAGCATGCACTACGAGATGGTATGGTTTCCATTATTTGATTCTACTTTTTCTATAAAATCATGTTTAAGGTCTCACTTTTTGAACTAATAATGGAGCTTGAGATAAGCCAATTGTGTTGTTTTTCAAAAAATCACAATATCTTATTTTGGAGATCCATATGGTACAAATGATAGTCAATTAGCACAAGAACCAAGAGAATTTTGGATGGATGAAAAATTGTACAGGATGTAGTGTTGAGAAAGGTTGCAATCTGTTCGTCGTCCATTATATGGACGTAGGCGCATTAAAGGGTTAAGAAGTAAACTTAATAAGCGTCATGCATGTGTGATCCGATTAGAAAGGGGATGATTTGTGAATTTTTTATGCCTCATTTCATGTCGCAATGATTCACCAAAAAATTCTAAGACCTTAGTTCAAAAGTGCTCTTGAAAAAATTAACTCATAAAATTAAGCAATTAAAAATCTCCTAAAATCACTACACTTGGAGTATTATATTTCAACCGATCACAAGAAATTTCATCCACATATTGTCAATATCTTATTGGTAATCAAATTACCAAAGAATTTTCAATTTTAAGGTTCAAATTTTGTAGAAAAATCTTGGTGATAACAATCGCAAATCTAACCGTATAGATAGAATCTAAAATTCATAATGTACAACTTTTATTCATACATCAAGTTCACAATATACCTCTTAGTTGCATTTTATAATGCATCTTTGCAATTCTTCAAATTTGGAGAGGGTTGTGGGCATTTAGGGGTTAAGAGTTAACCCCTAAAAGACCAAGAGGTCACATTGTGTCCAAGAATAATTTCATTACTTTAGTAACTTATTTAAATTCCATAATTTTAACTCAATGTTAACTAGAGAATTGAAAATGTTTATTACAAGAACACAAAAATCCTTCAAGATGCACAATTATGTTGATGGATCCACCGGGAAAAAACTAAAGCTTCAACGCATGTAAATTCGGGACATGGTAGCTAAGGAAGTTGATGATTTAGAGAGCATTTTCACACTGCGGCGTCAAATTTGTCAAAAAAAAAAGTGTACAATATGTAAAACATTTGCCATTACAGCGTCATTAACACTATATAATAATTACAAAAAATAATGGAATCTTTTCAAATTCTTTGGATCTTTCTACATATTTTATATTGTTCTAGAATATTCCAAAATTCTTTTCAAATCTTTACACATTCTATGCACTGTAACAATTAATAACAATTAATTACGAGTGATCATAATCACCGGCTCAACGAGTCACCAACAAGTCAATTCACCCAAACATAAATCTTTCAAAATCAATCATTGTTGTTGTATTTAGTTATAGAATGTCATTTTTTGTGAGCACTTAGATATAGTACATTTGTGTATGCTCCTAAAATTTCAAACACTAATCATGGTTCTAGAATTTATGAGAATGTTTGTAGTGACTGACCTGTTGATTTTGCTCTAAAATTTCAGAAAACAACTCACGATCAAACCTTATAATCATGTAATATTTAGGGTAGATTGTTTTGAAAATTGACATACAATCTCACAACTAAGTCCTCTTTGAGCTTTGACACTGAAGTTTTCTACATGAACACCAATTAAGAGACACAACTACGTTCTTGAAAAACATCACAAGAAGTGATAAAATTTTAGGGATGAGCATGGTCCTTTAGGGGTTAAGCAATTGAAAGTTACTAATCCTTCACGTTTAGGACCCATCCACTTGGTGTAGAATTTTGTACATGTAGAAAAAATTGGATATAAATTTTTTCTCTTACTACATGCAGATGTAATCTATCCAAACGTCCATGATATTTTGCTCCAATGTACGTTGGTTACCAAAGGGGTGATATAAAATGCAAACTTGTCTCTTGATCATCAAGGGAGACTGCCTCTGCAACTTTCAAATACTGTGACATTTTTGAAGTGTAGGATTGGTCAAAATTATTCAGTCATTTAGCAACTGTAGGCATTGTTTTCATTTTAATTGGAATCCAGATGCAAAACAGTGGTTTACAACTTGTTGTGATTTACATAATTGTCATGTTTTATAAATTGTTATGATTTACAAATTGTCATGTGAATCAGTACACTCTGGCATTGGGCACTGCAAGATAGGCACAAAATTCGATGCCAAAGTAACATTACAATTTGTAGATCACTCTGTTATATCCAGCATGTAGATACAGAAGGAAATTTTTCTGTGACCTACAAACAAAGCAGCTGCAGCAAGCTCCAACAACCAATGATTTTTTTTCATGCTAGTTTTAGTCAATTTGCTACACTGGCTAATTTTAGTGAAAGGATTTTTGAAAATAAGAAAGGAAAAATAGCCAAATACTGGCACCAAGTATCACCAAAGTATCGTGACAAAAGCTGGCAACCTGGGAAAATTGAAAAAATACAAATCACTGCCAATCACTTTACCAGTCCATTGACCACCGAGAATAACCTACATCTCTGAAGAGAGCCTCCGTCGAAATCTGCATTTCCAAATGTTTTGCAACAGTCTTATTAAGAGAGAACTCAGGATCCATCACATTGCCGGAGGACCAGACATGAGCTCTAGCCATAGCAGCGCTTCACCCACCTTCTGCTTCTGCAGCCATGCACATGCCAAGTGAGTACATTACAAACGGACTAGATAACGGACATAATGCCAAGTTGTACTTGTGAATCTTCAAGAACAAATGAATGTACTTTTTGGCTCGTCAGATGGCTCACATTGAAAACAGACAGCGTTATGAGTTGTAACCCTCTCCCAAGAAATAAGACTCCCATTGAAAAGTCAAGCACAATCAAGAAAGCCAACTTCTATGCATCTGTGGAGAGAAGACTTGACACATCTGCAGTGGACACATAAAAGAGTGGATGGATGTGAGATTTACAAAACGGCACCCAGTGTACCTGCAGCCTCAACTTCTGCAACTGGTTGCCTGCCTCCAGTCGAATTTGGAGGTCCTGCTCTTGTGTGCTCATTGAACCCCACAAGCTCTGCATATACTTTTGCTCTTCTTCCTGGAAAACCAACCGACCACTGGTTCAATATGACAAGCTTCAAACAGTCCAAAACACATGTACAATTACAATGGAAAAAATGAGTCTCGCAGGTCACATACATAGACATACGTATATGCACAGGGTGGAGTGGAATCCGGAAGCTCACTTCGTACTCGGTCATGTGCTTCTCGAAAGCTGACTGTAATGAATCCAAGCATTCTTGCTTCTGTTGCCGGTCACTCCCTTGCTTTGCCTAAAACAGAAACAAAATGCTTACTTGTGCATTCACACAGGAAACTCAGCATACTAAAGGGTTTCTTCCTCCATGCCCAATGCTTTGAAGATGAAGACCCCCAATCCCAACTTGAAGTTCTTTTTGAAGACCCTCATAAATCACAAATCACAAGTAGGATTTCTGATAAGGTCAGAACAGCTGCTTAGGATCTAATAAAAAATTACTAAACGAGTCTCCTAAGGATTGATCTCATTGACCTTTGATTTTTATAAATACACTACGGTCCTTCATACTTTGCAAAGAGCTTCAATACCCTATAGAACCCAAGTCTCCACAACAGTTCTTCTACCATAGACTCAAAATCAAAACCCCAAGATTTTATAAATCTATCATTAGAAAATGGACAATTTGACCATTGTTGAATTTTACTTGAGAAAATTAAATATTCAGCAATCGATAAGATACTACGATGTACTACTCCTGTCCCCATTCACCCGTTATGCTGATGTTTTTTCTTTCATACACGAGATTACACAAGAAGCCATGGAATTGGAAGAGGAAAGGGCTTATGATAATACCAGAAGCTCCAAGAGCTGGGCAGTTTGAGGCACATCCGCACTGCACGCATCAATGGCGGCGAGCGCACACGCGGTCATTTGGTGCGCGCCTTGCACAAATTTATCGAACTGTTTCTGTGTTTCCTCTGTCAATGCGTCCACTGAAGAATCCGAGCCTAACGCACTCTTCTCGTTCTTCGTCTTCTCTGCAACAACAAAAAACAAAAACAAAAAATCAGACAACAGTGACGACTCTTTTCCAGAGAAAATATGGTAACGTGTTGACTTTACCCGTGTCACATCACAAAAAGCCGTAAATGGAAAAAAACTAAACCGGTATTATTTAAAAGAACACATCACACAAGATGTAACATGAGAAAAAAACAGTTGAAAAATCACCATTGCTACCCATGGTGCCGATGATTGCGGTGTGCGTTTTCACCATCCCTTGTTCGCCAGCTCAGTCATCTGAATCACTGTAGAGACGTAAGCACGTAAAGCACCTATTGATGCTACCGACACTGGTGACAATCTCGGAAGCAATTGAATGAAAACAGAGTAAACTGTGAGGACTCCGGATTAACTCAAAAAAATCAAAGCGAAATCTAAACCACTGATGGCAGGAAAGAAACAAACACACAAACAAACACCCACGTACCCTACAAATTGGTGCACAGGGGGTGAATATGTGAATCCGTGAGAGAGAAGATGGAATTGATCTCTCCGTCGCAATGGTTGGAATTGGCGCAAGAGGTACCGTAGTGCCAGATGAGGTTTGCAAATGGCGTGAGCTCGGCAGTAGTGATCGTGAAGAGGAAGCTTCAACGGCGAGGTGAGAGACAATCGACTGAAAGAGGGAGATCAGTTTCCGAACGGTTGAAGGCAGAGTGAGGGACGAGCGATTGGGAAAAAGTAAAAGGAAGAGGAAAAAGTAAACGTGATTAAGGCGGGACGGACGGACGGACGTCAGATCTGCTATCCAATCGGAGGGTGTCAGGGAACCGGAGGAAAAATTTCTGATTTCGGCTCTGCCCGAATCCAGCAGACCCTTGACCCCTAAACCTCACCCCTCTCCAGATTTGGAGAATTTCAAAGATGTCTTATAGAATGCAACTAAGAGGGGTTTTTTTAACTTGATGTATAAATAAAAGTTGTACATTATGAATTTTTGGTTCTGTCCATACGGTTAGATCTATGATTGTCTTCACCAATATTTCTGTATAAAATTTGAAACTTAAAATTCAAAATTCTTTTGTAATTGGATTACTAATAAGATATTGACAATCTATGGATGAAACTTGTTGTGATTGGTTGAAATGTAATACTCTAAGTGTAAACATTTTTGGAGATTTTTTGGTTGCTTAATTTTATGAGTTAACTTTTTCAAGAGCATTTTTACAGTGAAATCTTCGAAATTTTGGGTGAATCACTACAACATGAAATGAGGCATAAAGTTTTCACAAATCATCCCCTTTCTGATCGGATCACACATGCATGAAGCTAGCTTCCCATAAAATATATAGTAATAAATCCACTTTGCAAAAAGTGCATGGTGGATGAAAAAACTGTGATTGTTTTTGAACATCGTCCTAAATATGGACACCTGGTTCTTTAGTGGTTAAACTTCATTTCCTAATTTAGAAAAAAATGGGAGTATTTTTGAATTTCAACCTCAAAATATAGAAGTAATTCACATTATAAAAATGTAGGTACATACTATACTTGTCATGTATGATACCTGAAAAAAATTAATTCATTAGAGCATTTCTCCATTATTAGTAATTTATTGTCGAAAAGTGAGAAAACCAAGTCTGAGGGTTTGGGGTTGACAGTTAACCCTCAAACGTTCTCACCCTTTTTAGATTAGGCAGTTTTTCAAAGATGCATTATAAAATGCAACTAAGAGGGATATTTTCAACTTGATGAATGAATAAAAGTTGTACATTATGAAATTTAGATTCTATCCATACGGTTAGATTTGTGATTGTTGTCACCAATATTTGTTTATAAATTTTCAAACTTAAAATTTAGAGCTCTTTTGTAATATGATTACGAATAAGATATTGACAATCTAATAATGAATTTTTTTGGGATGGGTTGAAATGTAATACTCTAAGTGTAGTGATTTTTGGAGATTTTTTGGTTGCTTAATTTTAGTAGTTGAATTTTTCATGAGCACTTTTAGATTAAAATCTTCGAAACTTTGGGTGGAACACCACAACATGAAATGAGGCATAAAAATTTCACAAATCATCCCCTTTCTAATCGGATCACACGTGCACGAAGCTAACTTCCCATAAAAGTTTCAGTAAAAAATCCACACTGCAAAAAGTGCATGATGGATGAGAAATCGGAGTTTAAATCCGTACACCATGCAAAATATGCATGGTTGGGCGATTAGGGGTTAAGGGTTAACTCCTAAAAGGATCAAGGGTTCATGATTTTAAAATGACAAATTCATTTGATCATAAAGAAAAAAATTCATGTGAAGAAAAAAGATTCAGATGCAACCAATTTTGATATTACCAAAATCAATGAAGAAAATTGCATTATATATTGGTCCAAAATCAAATAAATTTAAACAATGGGAAGTCTCAAACAATTTTTTGGTTGCTTGGTTTTATGGGAAGTCTTAAACAAAGAACACATGGTGTATTCAAAATTGTTAAAAAAAACATAAGGCCCTATTCAAGCTTCTTGGTCCTTCAAGAATTACAGCTCCCATTCAGGTAGGTGTAGGAAAGTAACCTAGTGGTTTTCAAATCCCTATGAACGTGGGAGTGAGGTGGCAATCCCTTATTGCATGCAAGATTTAAGGTCGCCCATCACCACGTTACTACAATTCTCACTAATTTTAAAAATCATGCATTGTGTGCATAACTCTGAAATGGGTGAGGTCTCATTTGATACAAAATAATCACAAAGAGCTTTAATTTGATACCAAGCTCAAGTCTCGAGATTTCCAATTGCATCAGCAATCACCACAAAAAGATAGACACCAACTGAAGAATGGTATATCTTCAAATGCTCAGAGTGCACAAACCGTGTGGACTTAGAAGATAAGCTTAGGTTCCTTCAAATCCTCTTGAGATGTTCAATACATTATTACAAGATAAAGTGTTTGTTTGTTTCATCTAATAAAAAATGCTCAAAGATATTGAAGGTGAAAATCTCCTTGCTTGCATGCTTGAATGTGCAAGTTTTTGAATTAGCAACTATAGGGTGCAACTTGAAGGAAGTCCTATTTACACTTTATATAGTTGGACACTCGGATGTAGGAGCACGAAGGATGTGAAAATACCTTGAACTTCTAAACTACACGTAAGGTTCTTTAGCTCTTCTCTAAAACACCTCAGAATCTAACCATTATTCCCAAATCACCGTAGCAAATCCCCAAATCATAACAAGTCCACATCATTTTTAGATAAAGAAGTCAGGTGGTGAGACATTGTTGAAGAGTCTACAATGCTATTGTTGAAAAAGATGGACTCCACTAACTGCTAAAGAACCATGCCAACAAAGATCAAAGCGGTCAATATCAAATTTAAACAGCGGATATCACAAAAGTGAAGCTAGGAACAAGCTGTAAAAATTTCAACCCCAATTTGTTTTTAACACTTAAACGTCAGAGTGTCCAGAAACTGGACGACTAACAGATTCAAACCCTTCTCACGTTCTCATCAATGTTTGGATGAAAATCATCCATTTTTTTGGAGATTCTTCAGCAAGTTGTTGTCCTATCTAACGGTTGGATTTAGTCATACTTGATTACATATTTTTCTAAAATTAAAAATGTAGAAGTATGTCAAGTCGTTGACCAAGCCAAAATTGCATTGACTGTAGTTCAAAAGTGGCCTTGCAAAAATGAGGTCATAGATTTAAGAAACACAAAAATTTCAAAGAATCACCACGTTTAAGAGTATCTCAATTCAAATTCATTCCAACAAATTTTACTCAAAAAATATTAAAATTTTGTTTGTAATGGAGTTTAAAAGGAATTTTTAATTTTAACTTTCAAAATTGATAATTAAATATTGGTGATAGTATTAGTGAATTGAACAATGCGGATGGAATCTTAAATTCAAAATCTAGAACTTTCATTTGTATATTAATTCCAAAATATTCTTCTAAATAGTACTTTATGATGCTTTTTCTCAAATTGTCAATTCCAGGGACACCCTGGTACGTTTAGGGGTTAAACCAAAAGTTAGAAGTCAGAAATGTACTGTACTATCAAATTTTCACCTACGGGCAGACTTTTTTGAACCCCATTACTTGCAATAACTGACAAGGAACTTGTTTGCATTATTTGGTATGCAGATTAAATGATACTTTAAAAAAACGTTTTATTGTATTAAACAAATTAATGTTGCTCTTAATCAGGCTCTGAAGTCTGAACGCACTCATCATCACATACTTAATCATTGCCAGAATGTTGTTTCACTGCAGAGATTATATTTTTTATAACAAAAACTAAAAATTTATTGCAAAATAGAAAAGTGATTTCTTATTGTAGTAAATAAAATTTTACTATTTCATAACTTTGTTATTATAAGCTGATTTTTAACCCCTGAAGGACCGGGACTATTTTTCTCTAAAAACACTACAATGCTGCCATTTCTAATCCTTAGGGTACAAATTTCAAAAAATATTTTTTCACATTCCAACTATAGAAATTTGTTCTTTAATACTGTACGATGCTCCTGTGACTACTCACAACCTAGATGACTTATACATGGGGCAAACCAAACATGAACATTGTGATTCTAATGCCCCTGATCCATTTGGAGCTTTTTGTCCATCTCGAGCTGGTGGTTGTTCTCATGGTGTTGCACGACAAGAAGGAAAGAACTTGCCAAACTATGATGACCTTAGCTCATCGTCAAAGACTAACCTCCTAGCACATGCCATTTAAAAAAGAGTAGTTTAGGAGCAACTTTGGTAAAATTTATTGACAATATGGCTATCACTACTACTCCAGCTGCAAAACACATTTCTAAGAGACAACTCGTGTATTTTAAGAGACATGACGCAATAGCCAATAGGACTCAAAACACATTAGTTCGGGTCCTAGGACACATGACAAGGAGCTTCATTGCGAATTTGCAAAATGATGATCATAACATCAACCAATTTGAAAACGATGTTGTAGCTCGAAGCCCTGACCCTATGCCTAAAAGTCATTTCAATCACGACATGCATATGGAAAAAGAAGACATGTAAGGAGGAGACATCAATTTCCCTAAGGAGGAGGACATTGTGAACAAAGAGGAGTCCGCACAAGTGGATCTAAATAAGGTTGATAATTGTTCTTGAACTTTGTGAAGATGAGGTAAGCAAAGTTTAGATTTTAGTTTGCTTATTATGAAGAGGCAAATGAACCTACTTAGTGACTCTAAGTTCTCTACATGTGTTAGTAAGTTCCATAGGATGCATTAGTTAGTACAGCTAAGCATGAGGGCGAGAGCCGGCAGTAGCTTATTGGCTCATGGCTTATGTTGTCCGTGCCCATGATGGCCAGATGTTGCTCTTGGGCGTATTTCTTTTACGATCAATCTTTTCGAGCTTTGTTGTGGTAGCCGCTTAAGTTGACGCTACCGATCGTGACGGATTCAAGGTCTATGTAGGGTTTAGCTATTGTGTTTTCGAGAATTTTTTTAGCAAGATCATTGAAGAAGATCTTGCACCGTCGGAGGCTTAGTGCAAGAAGGTAAATATTCGATGTTAGAGATCTTGAGTAAGACGATAATTTTGGAGTTTTTTTTTTTTTTTTTTTTTTTTTTTTTTTTTTTTTTTTTTTTGGTGCTTTTGCGGTTCCGAAACTACCACCCGAGCTTCTCCCGAGCTTGCAAAGAATTTTCCTTCTTGCAAGATTGTCAATTTGGTGATTCATTGCCGCTTTGAACACTAGTCCGATCATCATATACTTGACCCGGTTGATTAGGTCATGCTTGCTGCTTCATCATCAAGTACAATATCATTTACAGTGTAGCATTAAAAATGAAATCGCAGATGCGTGATGGCAATGTGGAGACTGCGAGAGGCAGATTCACGAGCATCTTTTCAATTATATTTAAAGCTCTTTTTTGCTTTCTAGGGTTTTGTGACCGAAAGCTCAATTGTATGTTGTTGTCATCTGCTGTTGAAGATTGGCGATTGAAGGTGTGTTGGTCGAGAGTGAAGGCGCAAAGGAGAAAGTGGAGCTCAACGCCACAAAGCTCACACTAGCGAGTAAACTTGCTTTGGATTGCTACACTGCCGTGGGTAATATTATATTCATTATAGTTATATAATGATTTTTTGTGTGTAGGTAGGAGACACATATTTTTCAACCCATGAAGAAGTTTCAACTCATGAAGGGGTATGAAGAGGCTAAGGAAGAGCCTTGCTTAAATAGAATTGCTTAAATAGCCTTGCTTCATGGACTAAGGAATGATCTTCCTTAGCCTCTTCCTAAAGAGGCTCTTTGTATCTTGTTGGTATTCTTCTTTTTTTAATAAACCTTTCTTTAAGTACCCCTTTTTTGTTGATCAATCTGAGTCCATTCAACTTGCAATGCCATGGCTTGAAGCATCTTTGCTACACGAGCATCCCTTTGCTCAAATATAAGGTTATAAAACATGAAACATGCCATGAAGACATTGGAGATGAACTCTAATTGGAGAAAAGACTTTTGATCAAACTCGAGAAATTCCATTTTTAGAATGCCGAATGCATTCTTAGTCAAAACTTGTGTTGTGCTCAGACGTTTGTTGTATACCTTCTGAAGAAGAGTTCAGTCAATCTTTTGTGACCATTAGAAGGGGTCATCAACTAGGGCAACTAAAGATATCCTTTGTCTACAAGTATGCAAAGTCTATACCCTTTCAATGAACATGTATCTACATTGAGAAAATCTTCTCGCATCATAGCTTTGTAAAGTCTAGATTGCCTCAAAACTCATTAGGGGAGGAATCAAGCCTCTGGAAGCGGCCTCATTTCTTTTATACAAATGAACATGATGGAAGGCGAGTTTGTAAATGAAAGCTCCTAAAAAGGATTTGGGTCATTGATATTGCTAAGAATCTAGGGTGCAAAGCCTACGCTATGACAAGAAGTTTTCAAAACATACCCAAAATGTAATGATGATTGAATCTTCATGCTCGTCACATCATCTTGTCTTTGTCACTTCTTCATTCCGCCACATGATCATTCCATCTTATCATGCACTAGCGTCATTTTTATCGAGGCATTTTCTCATATTTGTTGATTCTTGTTGATTCTTTCAGAACCTAATTAATGTTTGTTTTTGAAAAGGAAATTGAATTTGCCACTTGACTACTTTGGCATAAGACTGTTGATGGTCCTTCCAACAAGGATTCACAAGGCAGGCGCAGTGCCAACACAATCGCAATTTGTAGAATGGGTTACTCGTTTAGGATTTTTGGTGTTTGGAAGAATTGCTAGCAGCAGGCTTAAGAGGAAGAAACCAAAGCTTGGAGCTCCCAACAACATGCCAAATCAATCGAAGAAGTCTGTAGATTCTCCCAAATAAGTTCATTTCTTGCTTCTTACATAAGTCTTTGTGCATTTAGTTCAATGCATTGCCAAGCGAGGATTTTTAAATCCCACTGAAAACCAAATTCAAACCAAATTCTGAATCTTGTTGCCCGATATGAGTGCTGGAACGACTGAACATTCGGGGTCTGATCGATACTGTAACATATGGACATTCTAGTGTTTTGAACTAGTGCTCGGTTATTGAGTGAATTACAAAGGAAATAAAAGTTTTCAAAACAGGGAGTATGCATACTGATTATGAAGGGAGAAAAAGTTTTGAAAACAGAGAGTATCCATACTGATTATGGAAAAACTCGCAAAAAAGAGAAAATAGACTTACACATAGTAGAGAAATCTTGCAGAGAGAAGCCCCGCTTCAAATCTGTGTAAATGTAGTACAGTTTCAACATTCCATGATCCTTTCTACACTTGCACTACCATTTCTGTATGTTGTACACATTCTGCATCTCGCATAGAACAGCCCCAACCTCAAATCATCCCGCTTACCAATCCTCATACCAGAAATCCTATTGCTCTCTCCATGGCCGTCGATACACTGTAACCAAGGCCGTTCCAAACAACTTGTACAATTGTTTGCCACATCAGCTCCACCATCATTGCACTCGGCGGACACAAGTCCAAAATGCATTGGGCAGCTACAGTACTTTTGAGGCCCTCTAGAAGTCTGAATCCTCCCTGAATGTTGTTGTCATTCATACTATCAAGGACGCCTACACATATGTTTATGAACCTATTTTTTGAGTCAATTTTTGTTTGCACATGCATTGCATATTTCCCGCTTTTGAAGTAATAATAGTCTTCCAAATATTCAATTATGGGTTTTTGAATTGCTAGTGGAGTACCATTTAGTACAACATGTACAAATGAAAAACTAGAAATCGCCTTAATTTGTAACATGTTCATGTGCATAGCTTCCCCTAAATGCTAAATTATAAAAAATTTGAACTCTTCATTTATAGCTTAGACAACTTTGCAAAGTATCATCCCAACAGTAGATCCTAAACAATGCACTATATGTTATATTGGTGAATCATGCGCTTTCAAAGGGTATTTTAGGGGGGAGAGGCTATGAAGTAATGCGAGTAGTCTATGATATAATAGAATATCCATGATATGTTCTTTGGATATTCTTTGAATATTCTTTAAAATTGTTTTTTAAGTACCCTATATTATTTATAATGAAATGTTTTACATTTAAATTATGCTATTTTACATCAAAAAAAATTTCAAAAATTTCTCTTAAATGAATTAAAATACCCCTACTTTTGCTTGCACATAGCCAATGAAAACTTGGGTAGTGCATCCCATGGGTAGTAGAATCTCCGACTGAAAACATTTTAGAGCAGACTCCAAGTTTTACACCTTGATACAATTTGAACAAAGTACAACAAATTCAAGTTTCTATTGGGACAACGTCATGAAACAAGTATCTTTTTTAGCAATGAGAGGTCAAAGTCTACAACAAATGTCAAAGACAATAGCCTTTGTCATCCAAAATTTTGATACCCATCTCACATCATCATGCCCCTGATAAACAAATACATAAGACCAAGTTGTTGAGTAGGTTTTATCCTCCATTTTATTTCATCTAAGATACAAAAGGCATCAAAAAAGACTAGACGATCATGTAATGCTATGACTACAACTTAACTATATGAAGTTCGGCGTCATTTGATCTAATCAAATTCAAGACATCAAAAACAAGGAAGTCTTCCTCTTAATAGAAAGGTGCGTAGCGATCAAAATTTGGATCAACGTGATAGGGAAGAAAATACAAAGGGCAACAACGTTCAGATCCACTGTCAACACGATAGACGCAATACAAAACAAGATTAAAAAATGATGAAAGGAAACTTCACTAAAGCCATTGTAAAAACTCTTTGTCATGACTTCAACTTTGACGTCAATTCCTTCCCATTATGCAAAACCCCAAAAGAAGCTTCGAAATCAAGCACAGACTATAGTCTCATGAAACCCCATGAGCGAAAGCAAAAGACGAAGACAAAAGTGACAAGGACCAAGAAGAAGGGGTCATGAAAATTACCTATTTACGGCATTAACTTGATTACAACCACTACAAAAGTTTTGAGGCCTCCAAAGGGCTGCAACTTTGGCCAAAGATGCCATGCAAAAAAATATAAAGTAACAAAATATAATATAATATAAAAAATAGAATTAAAATTATTTTTAAATATTTTTAAAATTGAATCCTACGTGGCCAAAATTTGGCCACATCATATTTGAATTTATTATTATTAAATTTTTTTAATAATATTTTTAAGAATAATAATTTAATAATGGTGTAATTATAAATTTTAAACATTTTTTAATAATTTCTAAATTTTTAGATTTAAATTTTTTTTCCCAAATTTTTTTTATATTCATTTCTGTGCATGAGAATGTTGGTTCAGCTCACGATCCTTTCGAGGCCTCAAAATCTTTCTAATGACATTTTGCACTCAAGTGTTGCCGCGTGCTATGAAACAATTGGCCCAAAATCAAGAACACTAGTTCACGGACAAACGTATCCTTATTCCGGGTCTATAGGCTACTTCCACGTCAACAGGGTCACATATTATTTTTCAAGTGTGGAGATGTTTCAAGTGTGAGGTTGTTAGTGATTTAGAGTCTTTACACTACACCAATTATTGCCATTCCTATGAGTCACAGTACTTCAATATTCTTATAGTAATTGTGGTATTAGAACAAAGTGTGACTCACAGTAATTGAAAATTCTCACAATGAGTAATGAGGATTGTGTGTAAAGTCTCACACTAATTGAGGATTGGTGGGAAATCTCACACTTAGTTGAGTTATCCGTAAAGTCAAGTGAAGAGAGGGTTTAGGGCCTGGGTTTGACAAAAGAGAGGATCAACTCCTAAATGTGGGAGAGGTGTCGGAACCTAAAAAAAACACAGGCAACAAAGTTTCCAAGCATCGAAAATGGTGAGAAAAAATTTCTCACCTGCCTTTACCTGCACGCCCCAGATGTCCAGCTGCCTCAATGATCCAGTGATGAGCTGGCTAGCTGGGGAGATGAGGAAGAGAATCTGCATAAGCTTGTCTGCCTGACGACCACTCCAAAATTACATAGTTGCACCACCCATGAGGCTAGGTTGAGCCTGTGTAATTAGCCCCGGAATAAGTGGACTGGACTTTGCGTTTCTCAAAATTTTGGTGAACAGTGCACCCATTTCTCAATAAAAGACAGGCTCACTTTACGGATAATTCTAGTTTGTGATTCATAGTAATAGCAATAATCGGTGCAGTCACCTAGTGCCGGGATGGATAATTATCTTGGTTAAGAGCCATTTTTCTCATCTATCGGTTACTTCCAAATAGTGTAAAGTGTACTTGGACCAGAAAGAGGGGCATATATTTTTAGTGCATTTCTAGAAAATGTAGATTTGAAAATTGAAAATTCCTTTGCACTCCTCTCTCTTCTTTCTCTTCTCTCTTCTTCTCACTCTTCTTCTTCTCCATTCTCTTCTCCAAGCAAATGACCATGTTATTATTTTATTATGTTTTTATTTAACATCTAAAGGATCGAGTGGCCTAAATGGAATAATTTCAAATTTTGGGTAGGTTCCCACGATATCAATTTTGAATCTCATATTCCGAGATTTTTAATGATCGTGAGGAATTTCAAGAGTTTCGTGGGAATATATATTTTTCTCCCACCGGACATTAATAGAAAAATATATGTTGCCCGGAGCCATTTTTTTGCGAGGCTAGGCAACTCAGGAAAAATGCTACACTACTTCAATAGCTCTAAAATCTAATTCAAAAGCAAGTGACATTATATTATTTTGCATGGTAAAAAGAAAAACCCTGTGAACATTGTTCAAAATTTTCATAACAAGAGGAGTAATTTTTTTTTAGCCTATTCAGACATGGTGGAAAAAGAATGACTTCTTTTAGAGACAAAAATTAGAGATTTTGTTTTTTTTATAGTTTTTGTGTTCACTTTAAAAAGAGATAAGAGTATTATTTTTTACCATTTAGATATTAAACAAAACCCAGTTCACAATAAAATTAAATGTGTTTAGCAATGGTTTGCACCTCTTCCACTTGCAAAACTGTTTTCAATAGGTTAAATCATTCTCCTAATTCTCAAATTTGGTATACAAGTAACTAGCATTGTGTAGATTGTGAAAGTGAAGAGTGACAAGTTTTTGTAGTGGAACATTTTCAATACAGGAAGAAAATTACAAAGTTTAACATTTTGGCAAGTTTTATTTTTCTCACACATTCTCACTTCAAACGTATGTATTTTCTAAACTATACGGTCAAAGATTGTGAAATTCATTGTGCACATTCTTTTGAAAAATGGGGCTTCTCAAAAAGCTCACTTTTCAAGTGATAATGCCCATTAGCATAGTCAACCACATGTTGCTATGTCTGAATTCAAAGACTGTGCCACCGTGGCATTGAGACCATGCAAAAATAAATAAATAAATAAAAACCACCCAACTAGGTCCGCCACAACGCCATGTAGATTTTTTTAATTTTAAAAAATAAAATAAAATTTGCAGTGCTTGCAAACGCTTTGACATGCCTGACAAGGTGTTTCTTTCATTTATTTATCTATTTAATTTTTTTTTGATTACCCCTCCTTTTGCTACTTTCCAAAGATATTGGAGCCTTCTACAACCCCATTTCTCTTCTAATGTTAATAACTGCATTAGAAACCGGGGAGAACATCCATGAGTATGAAAGGATGAAATTTAAAAATTCACTCTATGAAAATGATACAGGGCAATTCAAAAGTACATACATTGACATGTGATTGATGTGACAAAGAAAATTGGCATATATAAATACATGGAGGTGTAGCAATTGCACGCTTGGGAGTTGACGTGTAGTTGAGCGAGGTGGGAGTTGTGGAATACTATCAGCATAAGGAATTGAACCTCGGTGCATCGGAAGAATTGCTTCATGTTGGAGAGACAAAGTTGTTGTTGGACGCACAAGCACAGATGCAATTGTGCATTATAGTATGATTGGGCGGACAAGCGTTGCTCTTGGAGCTGCACAGCTTGGCAACGGGCGGACAAGCGTTGCTCTTGGAGCTGCACAGCTTGGCAACGGGCGAGGCTCACAGCAATAATGTTGCATTGTAAGGCAGGAGTCATAGAGCAAGACCAAAATTGTGAAGCTTGCATTCCACTAGTGGCTTGTGTTCGAGGATTCATGTTGGCTTCATCAATGTAGACATCATCCTCTTCCGCCTATAGGTCATTGATCTTGATTGGGTGCCGCGTGTAGATGATGTCAAAGAATCCCCGACAAAAAGAGTACTATAGATAGAGATGTAGATAGAGCTAAAAGTACAACTTTTTGCCAAAGAATCAAGAATAGGAAGATTGTGCATTGTGAGAATTTTGTTGTGTGCTTGAGAGTGCTTGCATTTATGTTCAATTGAAGTTGTTCAGAAATGTGTTGTGTTGGATGAAGAATTTGCGTGCATGTTGTAACATTCTTTGGAATTGTTTGGAATTTGTGGGGTTTCTAGGGTCTTTCGTAACATGATCGGTTAGTCTCTAAAATTTACAATATTCAAAGATTTCAACACCTTCAACACATTTGGGATAGTTATGGCATTTCCATATGTTCTTCAATAAACTTGTTGTTTTGTTGAAGTTGCCTTACATTATAACATTCCAAGTGTGGTCTACCGAGTGTAGGGAAGTTGTACTAAGGTCAGTTAGTGCAATCCCAACGCAAATTCAGTTTCTTCTAAAGAGGTGTGAATTTGTATTTCAATTACTGAATGTCCTACCAATAATGATGTTATATAAATGCAGTAGTTCAAGAATGGACACAAGCGTTCTTGGGAAGGTACAAATCAGTGCATATCATTCCTAGGGGCTAGTTGTTTAACCCTTTGATGCGCCTGCGTCCATGTAATGAACGATTATGTCGTTCATTATAACCAGGTTGTAACCTTTACTTTGACTACATCCACTATATATATTTTTAATCCATCCAAATTTCTCTTGGTTCTTGTACTAATTGACTATCATTTGTACCGTATGGATCTTCAAGATAAAATATTGTGATATATTTTTTTAAATAACAGAATTGGTTTATGTCAAGTTTCATTCCTGATTCAAAAAGTGAGACCTTAAACATGATTTTCCAAAATAAGTAGAATCAAATAATAGAAATTATACCATTTCGTAGTGCATGTTATTCCAATTTCATTTCATCAATTTTTTAATTCATTTTTTAAATTTGAGATTTTAAATTAAATTTCAAAAGAAAAAGCTTGAAAATTTAATTACAATTTATTATAAAAAATCCAACCCCACAGATGTGATCACATTGACATTTACAACTTAGTTTTGTACATGAACTCCATTTTTGTATTCATCAAACATTTTATAACGCATCTTCAAACTCAGTGTTGAATCAGGACGTTAAAGGGTTAACATTTCATTATTGTACTACAGCAGTTTGACTTGTGAGCAATTTGATTCGAGTTTCTTATTTGAAGAGCTTCTATATTTTGGCAATTCTAACAAGTAGAGTCTACACTCGAAAATACAATGACCTCACTATAGAGACCTTCTGGCTACCCAACAAGGCGTCCATAGAAGACACGCTCAATCTCCACTACAAAGAAACAAATGTATACCATGGAGACATGGAGAAAAAGAAACTTAGATTAAACAGTGATATTGATCTCATGTAAATCTACGACATTATGTCCTGCAATATGCTGCTCTCAAATCAACCCTCATACCATGCATGCCGAATGGCCAGATAAGAAAAATCCCTCCTTAATTATCAAGGCAAAGAAACTGCAGGCCAGGCACTGATTACACAGATCTACAAGCTAGGAAGGAAAATACTCAATCCTCTTCTTCGGCTTCCTCCAACCACTTCACAAATGGCTCCAGACCTTTCACGAAGGTTTGCCTGGTCAAAAAAAGAAAAACAACTCAGGACATAACATGTAACAAAATCATGTACACTCCAAACTCTTTTATATCACACCCTTGGTAACCAACGTCAATCAGTTCAGAACTTGGCATGTGGAAAGTGTCCAATTACATGTGTACACAATAGCAAATACTCTCTGCTGATACTGGAATGTGATTTTGGAGAGTGTACAAAACTGATCTCCACGAAAAGAAAAGAAACAGAGAAATGCACTTACTTATATATCCAAGACAAGGAATAAAAAGTATTTACCTGCCCCTCGGATTGGAACCTTTCTTGAACCAGTTCAAAACTGTGTCCTCTGCCAAAACATCCTGGTCGTACAATGCTCGGATGATCTCAGGGAACAATTTCATCAGCTTTGCATCCTCATAACAGTGAATCTGGATCTTGTACATCAAATCCATCTCCAGTCTCGCAGTGTTGCAGAAAGCCCCCAAAAGCTTGCCCCACTGCTTCACCTGTGCAGACACATTTGACACCAGTTAGTCATTTAACAAAGAGCTCCTTGTGTCCAATCAGATGTGTTGGGACATCATCTTTCATTTCATCCCTAAGGATCACACATCCATACTATGGTTGCAAGCTTTCTTTGGGCAAAATTTCATCTTTTCCAAAAAAAATTACTTCAATTACAAAATGAGACATTTTAAATCAGATCAATGTGGTAAAACTCTTCATATGTGAGCAAACTGTTCAATGCCATCTCAATGTTAATATAGTATTTGGGGAGAGCTTTGATCTTCTTGGCATATTTCTTTGACCACACAATAAAAAAAACGTAATGATAACTAATCATGTCAAGATTCAAGTCTTCAAAATGGAATATGTGTGTATTATGACTACGATGCTCCTAAATTGGTTTGATAAAATATCCAAAGTCTTATTTCAACCCTGAGCACACAGATATTTTCTTATTACTATATCTCACCTTTACTCTTCTACGGTCGAAGTTACAGAAGTCACATATTATAATAGATTTAAATTTAGAAACCCCAACGTCCTTCAGGGGTTTACAAGCACAGATTTCAAAGTCGACGTGACTTATCCAATAAATTTTAAAAAACAAGTTCAACAACCCTAACCTGATGCAAGGCCATGTTAGAGTTCTGCTGCTGATTCTTGCCGGACCACTGAACAGCATCCATGATGGAATCCCAGATTGTGCGGATAACATCCACATCTGGTAAGGTAACTTCTTTCCGCCTCAACTTCACCATTTCAATCACCTCGTTCACATTCACATCTTCTGCAATCATGTCGGTCATGGTTGTGCGCAACTCCTTCAGTTTCACATCAAATACCTTCTTCGTGTTGTACTCCACAAGCACACCCAGACCTTCCTTGCTGCACACAACAACCACCAAACCCTCGATCAGCACTAACTCTCAACATAAAGGCCAACTTCAACATATGAAAGCAACCCATCTGCATAAGGTCCCTTTCAAATGGGTTGATAAGTCACCCATTTACAAAGCAAGTGTCATCCAAACACGTGACTGTGATACTTCTAGGCTCTATTAGAGTCAAAGATGCTTCCATGAGATTCATTGTCAATGCAATACTCACGGTACTTTAGGTTCATGATTGAGATCCTACTTCTTCAAATCAGAACTTATTCATACGATATCCAAAGAAGGCATGTTATAGTGCGTTTGAATCCTGTTGGATTCCTTCTTTACAACAGGCATCCAAGACTACTGTCACTGCACCAAACATACAGAAAAGTAGCTATCATTTAGTCAGTTCAATGGCCATACTTGAAGTGTTCCGCAAAGCCTTCAATCGACCGCTTCTGCATCGGAAACAGGTCCAGAAGCCGGTCGTCCATCTTCGCCCGCTTCAGAAGACTCACCAAGTCATCCAAACTGTTCTCCACCAAATACACCTTGAACGTGTAGGTCACGAAGTACAGGACAATGCCCTTCGCGATCAAGCTATCGCTCATCAACGCAGAGAAGATCGTTTCAGGTGGCAATCCAGATAGCTTCTGAGAGAATGTCAAGGCAGTGAAGATGGCCAGCTTCTTGCGATCCTCAGGTCCAAAGAGCTCCTACATGCAAACAAAACAAACAGATGCTGAGCAAAGAAGAGAGAAAAGAAACCCAGGTATCTTTCCACTTCGTGAAAAACATAGGATACATCTGAAAGGGTCCATCTGCTACAAATCTTTGAACACTGAAAGTACACCTGAATGCCCAGAAAGCCGGGCTTCTAAGTCACAAAACTCAACCTCATGACAATTTCAGTCAAACTAGGACCCCTATCAAAAATTTATTACTGATGCACTGGAGTTTTCCAATCACAAAAACAAATAAAATCAAGTCAGATATGAGCAATTGACAAGTGCAACTTTCACAAATTTAGACTCACATAAATCAATGAAATTTTGTTCGATTATAAATGTGTCAAATGTATGTTACTCAAAGCAATCTAATCCTAGATTCATCTCGTCACTCATAATCGAGAAAAACTAAAAACCAAGTTAGAACTTCAGTTTTTGATGTCCTACTTTGAAAAAATGGCAAAATCCAATAATTGACAAAAACTTCATTTTGGAATGATCTATCAATTCCAAAGAGAGCTTTTGTACAAAATATGAGAAAAAAGAGGTGAAAATGACCCCTTAAAAATGAGAAATGTAAAAGTCAAGCAATCCTTTGAAGTACTGGTCTAGTCCAAGGAAATAAACATTATAAGCATTAGGTTATGAACTCACCAAGGATTGCAACAGCCTCTTCATCACATTCTCAAGAGTCTTGATCATAAACGGCCGACGCCTGATGATCTTCTGCAAGAACAACACAACCGGGAGAATGCTCTCCCGAGTGTCCTCACAGTTCAGAACAGAGTAGGGGTGGCGTTCTCCTTCCTCGGGCTTGGTAGTTCCCGGCTGATTGCGCCCTCCAGTGAAAACAACCTGATACATGAACAAAGCTATTAGTGAATTCCCAACAACAAAGATCATTACTAAAACACAAAGCATGACTACATGCTCACATCAAGACGAGTTTTTGAACGGAAATAGGCAAAAGCACCCACCTCAAAGAAGGTATCACCATATCTTGAGAAGTCGAGCTCAGATCCATCAATGTCCTTGGCAATAAGTTCCTGCATACAAGGATCTGACCTAATTACTCAGACTGCACTTGAGAATGTCACCAGTAAGAATAAAACCAACAACTCTCTTTCACATACCAAGTCTCCCTGGTGCTCATTGTAAATCTGAACCACAGCATCTGAAAATGTGGCAGTGTCCAACGGAACTGCAATGTTCCGTTTGCGGGTTTTGATCCGCGTACCACTGCAAGCAAATACAAAATCAACAAATTCAGCTTCATTGCAGTCAAAAAATCAAAATTTGTCCACAATCACATTCAATACTTCAGCCCTAAGCGTCTAAAACGCCCAATATGGCCATCTCCATTACACAGTGGCAATTTCTCATTTTACCTCGATTTTCCGATTGCAATACATCATTTTCAAGCTCTCATTCTATATTACAAGATCGACAGTGTCTATCGTGTCAAACTGAAGTCATTTTCACACACACAGCTGATTTGCAGCATGAGGTCCAATTTTCCCACACTACAGAAAATACACAGGGACGCTTAGGGGTTAAGATTTAGACATAAGAACCAAAATTGAAGAATAGTCATCGTACCCAAGGGTCGGTTTCTCCTTCGAGCTGCAAAAACAGAACCACCAAACCAACAGTTATTAATATTCAGTAAAATTATGCCCAAAGGAAACGTTCCGTCACACAAATTACAAAACAAAACTGCGCCATTTCAACAAACAGAGATGCTAGGGTTTTGAATCGTGGAGCTCAAAGAAAAGGAAGAGACTTTTTACAGAGCATGAAAGAAAGAAAGAACGAGTAATATTCAATAAAAATATGCCTCAATGAAACGTTCAGTCACACAAATTACAAAACAAAACTGCGCCATTTTAACAAACAGAGATGCTAGGGTTTTGAATCGTGCACCACCGAGGAGCTCAAAGAAAATGAAGAGACTTTACAGGGCATGAAAGAAAGAAAGAAAAAGGAATGCGTTCTCACCACATAAGTTTCATTAGCGATGGAACCATAAACTAAACCCCCCAAAAAAATCACCTATTGCAGCAAAATGTACGCAAGAGAAGGGAGTTAGGTACCTCATAAACCTAAGCGGGTAGGAATGGGGAAAGCAAAGAGGCGCGCTCAAGGGAGGGAACACGCAACGCTTGGGAGGCGAACCAACACGAAGGGAGAGCTCGGGAAACCTGCAAAAGGGCTGCGCAGGCTCAAATGCAAATGACCTAAATAACTGACCCACTGGCTCGCCTTGAGCACGAAATGCAGGCAGGCGGGCATGGCTTGTCTTGGACCCCACATGATCCTGATTGGTCCCGTGCCCGCCTTGCGTTGTGGGTGGAAGGTCCAACCTCCTCTTGGACCCACTCACGGGTTGGTTGGTTGGACGGTTGGACCGTGGTCCCATTCGGTGTCCTGTGCCCAACAGAGTACCCTCTCTGCTGCCACGTGTCCTTTTTGGGATGAGGTGATTCTTCTCTGGGTGATGGTGATGGTGATGGTGGGATATTTTGAAGTTCTAGGTAAGGGAATATTGTGGGCTACATTATTGGGAAAATTTGAAATGTGGATCATTTTAATTAACCCCTAAAGCACATAAGGGTCCAAAGTCTTCTAGAATTAGAAAGTGAGGAAATCCGAGTTCTTGGGCTTTGAATTGTAGGATGAGCAACAAAGAGACCTTGGCTCTTATTAACCCTTAAAGGTCAAGAGAGCCCTTTCCGACCAGTATTATACAACAATATTCCATTGTATTTGGCATGGTTCCACACCTCCTGTGGGTTTAAGATCAAAAGTGAAGTTAAAATTCACATCAACATGATTTTAATGAGCTATTGGGGTCTCAATTTGGAACTTTCTATTTACAACAAATGTCAAATATACGCCAACGTATCTACTATCCCCATAAGCCCTTTAAGGGTTAAGAGCTGAATTTGTAAGTATTTCCTGATCGGAAATTCATGAAGTGTGCAATTTTTGGTGATTTTTTAGAGTTGCAAGGAGGCTATTTAGGCGTCACTTCATACCCTCATATCTTCCTCCTCACAACTTCAAATTACGTGAATTTTTTTCACGTGTTTAAAATGATGATCTCTGTGCACAGTAAAAATTTCGGAATATTTGGAGCACTTTTGAACAATACAATTTCAGCATATGTACAAAATACCCCAAACGAGTTCCATCAATCTTCTCCATAGTGGCATTTTCTCAAAAATTGTGCAATTTTGTTGATCCTTTTTTCATACAAAAGTTATGTAAGTCTTTTTTGATTCCAATGGTGCCGATCGTCAAAACTATCCCACACCAATGAGGGATTCAGCTTGTTACAAGAGCTAGTTAAGAAAACAAGAGCTAAGTTCAACACCTCGCTGGTCCTTTTAAGGTTAACCTTTAACTCCTGATTGCACAGGCGTCCATTTTTGAAAATGTACAGATTTCATCCATTTTCTCTCATCCATCATACACTTTTTGTAGTTTGGATTTTTTACTATAGATTTTATGGGAAGTTGACTTCATGCATGTGTGATCCAATTAGAAAGGGAATGCTTTGTGAAAATGGATGATAATTTGTCAAAGTGGATGAATGTACCTACGACATTCATGCACCCACAGTATATGGTGATTTTTGTATAGTACTACCTTCAACTGACTTCATTCACAATGGCCCTACAGGCCGAAGTTACTCTCTCCAACAGACTTCATCCACAATAGCCCTACGGGCCAAAGTTACTCCCTCTACACATGTGATGTGTTTTTTTTATGTACCAAAATTTTAATATTATCAATCTTATTGAATTGTTCAAATTTTTTTTCTCTTCTATTCGAGTCGCAACAGTTAATAAATTTGTATAAAATTACACCTAATTAGCACCCATTTGTAAACAATGATAATGTATCATTGTTACACTTCCATGCCATAATTGTTGTAAAGGAGGATATAAATGATGTGCGATTATATTGTGTGTTGAAACATCTCCAAGAATTGAAGACATCTTTGCGCAATGAAGATTATGTGTTCACGAAAACCAAATTCTTCAGAAATACTATGGTCTATAACAATCAAACAGAATTGGAAAAAGAATTTTTTAAATGAGTACTGGATTTGGAAAAAAGAAAATAGCAATTTTCACTTATGATCTTCAAAATAAGTTCTATTTCCATCAAAAGATCCCTCGTATTTGAGTTTTAAAAACAATTAGTATTTCAATATCAAAAGCTCGTTTTGAATGAGTGGCCATGTCCTCATCGTACAACCACACCTACCAAAACTTTGAATGTGACACTCCAAAAATTTTCACAATGAATACCATATGTTGATTGATTTTGAGAATATCAGACTAAGGTAGAAATACAATAAATCGAGAAAATAAGAAGTTTTGCATGTTAGAAATGGGAGTTATGGCAAGAACTTATTTTCAATAGAGAGAGAAGGAAAAATCATGAAGAGGCGATCCAATTCCATTTTTTTTTTCCCAATAGATAATTTTACACAAATTTTCAAAGTGAAAAGTTTATCAAACCCAAGATCCAATTCCAAGTTTTTTTCCAAAATAGATAATTTTACAAAAATAATCAAAGTGAAAAGTTTATCAAACCCAAAATCCATTTCCTAGGCTCTTCAATAAACAAGATTTCAATAAACAATTTTGTGCAAGGAATCACCCAAAATCGATAGGCCATTATGTAAAACCGTTCCTATACAATTCCCTACCGATTCCCAAATTAACTTTGTTTCAAAAAATATCACACCTTTCACCTAGAATCGTCACAGTTGTCGAACATTCTCAAATGTTTTAATTCAATTAGCAGAAGTCTACAATCTCAAAAATGAGTGAAGGATGTTTCAATTCAGTTAGTAGAAGTCTACAGTCTGGTTCGTGGGGTCCTCACGGTTTTCCGCATTTATACTTCACCTCGAATATCACATAACATTCAGTAGCATGCAGTGGCTTTGACTGGCCCCACAATAGATGATGCAGCACATTCCACACCCAATAGGACTTCATCATTAGCTAATTGGACAGATGGACTCTCAAGGTGATTAGAAGAATGCATGAAGGATATAGAATGTTATGCCAGAACTTGTGCACATTAGATCATCTACCAATAAAACTTTGAACTTCCGCATTACTTAGAATTCTATATCAACTCACCCTAAATCAATCACAAGATGTGGCACTCCCAACAAAAATCAAACTATGTGACCATGACGTAGGGTAGTTGACCCCTTCGAACACTGCAGGAAGCTCATTTTATGACTATATTACGACACTGTCAGGTGAGAAAGTGCAGTAGATTACAAATCAGTTGAGCAGCTTTTCCCACCAACTGGTTTTTGATTTTGGTACAAGGAATCGGGGGCTGATGGGTCTTTCAAAAAACGCCACTGAAAAGCATCCGCACCCATGCACGCTAAAGTTGACTCGCTATAATTATTCATCTACATTTTCAGAGCCCTTGAACTTACACTCCCCCACCCTTGAACGCCCCTCAAGCACCAAAAGTGCACATCGAATAGTCAATGAACCAATTTAGAATGTTGGATATAGTCAACTTAAATTTGAAGGGCCATTTCTTAACACGCTAAGATTGAGGGTCAAGTGGCATTCTAGAAGGGCCCTTAGCATTTTTCATAGATATTGCGTGTCAGACTCATGGTTGCGGATGCTCTGACGTTCAACATCAATCACAATGCAACACTGCTGTTCAACCACTGTCATTGAGGTTGATCACCAAAAATGGGACATGGCATTAGCTGGACTTTGTACGACAACCACGAACAATTTACAATGAGATCAAACTATGGAATCCACACATTCAGAAGCTAAGACACACAAGAAATCTTGCCCAAGCACAACCACTTATCTCTAATGAAAACCTACAAATCAAACGATACCTCAAAACACTTCGTAAGCATTAAAGCCTTATATAATAAACAATCTAAGGGTGCTCTCTCTAACAAGAGTGATATCCAGTGCCCTTTGTTATTTCATTGACCATGTCGAGCATGACAACCTATAGTGAGAACATGGACAACTCTTCGATACCATAGAAAGAAAGCCTCCATGAAATATAAAGAAACAGAAAAGAGAAAGTTGCAGTGCACACAACCTAGGTTATGTGTGCAACAAAACTTTCATAATTTACCATATAATCGATAACAAGGCCACAACAAAAAGCTCTCCACTTATCCAGGCAAATAAACTGTAGCCAGGCAAACTAGCTACAGATGAAGCCCAAAGGTTCAAGGAGTAAAAATCACTCCTCCTCTTCAGCTTCCTCCAACCATTTGACGAATGGCTCCAGACCTTTCACGAAAGTTTGTCTGTCAAGAAAGAAATAGAAATATAGACATTAGTACATCAAATTATTACATTCATTCCAATCCCGTTAAATGATAGCAAGTCACAAATGATAATCCAGAGAGCTTTCACTCACCTGCCCTTAGGGTTCGACCCTTTCTTGAACCAGATCAAGACTGTGTCCTCGGCCAGAACATCCTGGTCGTACAATGCTCGGATGATCTCAGGGAACAGCTTCATCAGCTTTGCATCCTCATAACAGTGAATCTGGATCTTGTACATCAAGTCCATCTCCAGTTTAGCAGTGGTGCAAAAAGCCCCCAAAAGCTTGCCCCACTGCTTGACCTGTGCACACGGTATGACAGCATGTAAGAGCCACGAAATCTCCCAAGCATAGGATCATCATCGGTGAACCAACCAAAATAAAATGAACTGACAGTTGCAATATATAAGCCATTCCAGGGCAGGACCGTTCTCAACAGCCAAAACGAGTGCAAAAATAGATGCAAATAGACAAAATTACTAACCTGGCGAAGAGCAAGATTGGAATTCTGCTGCTGATTCTTGCCAGACCACTGAACAGCGTCCATGATGGAATCCCAGATTGTGCGCACAACATCCACATCTGGCAAAGTTGCTTCTCTCCGCTTCAGCTTCACCATCTCAATCACTTCATTCACATTCACGTTCTCGGCAATCTGATCCGTCATAGTTGTACGCAACTCCTTCAGCTTCACCTCGAAAACCTTCTTTGTGTTGTATTCCACGAGCACACCCAAACCTTCCTTGCTGTACACACCAACCACAGAACACACATCAGCAAAGCTTCTCGACAACCAGTCACAGACATTGAAAACAACTTGGACATGAGTCTCCAGGAATAGCCAGCCACAATGCACCACGTAGCTATTATTTAGTCAGTTCAATAGCCATACTTGAAGTGTTCCGCAAAGCCCTCAATCGACCGCTTCTGCATCGGAAACAGGTCCAGAAGCCGGTCGTCCATCTTCGCCCGCTTCAGAAGACTCACCAAATCATCCAAACTGTTCTCCACCAAATACACCTTGAACGTGTCGGTCACGAAGTACAGGACAATGCCCTTCGTGATCAAGCTATCGCTCATCAACGCAGAGAATATCGTTTCAGGTGGCAGTCCAGATAGCTTTTGAGAGAATGTCAAGGCAGTGAAGATGGCCAGCTTCTTGCGATCCTCAGGTCCATATAACTCCTGAAAACAGCAACACATTATGAGCACAGGCCTCATTACAACTGACAGGAGTTGTTCATGAACCTCGTCTCACTTTAATCGACCAATGGAGTGAAATTCATCAGAACATGATGCTCACCAGCCACCTCCAAATAGAACATACATTAAGGATTATCTGCTTACCAAGGACTGCAACAGCCTCTTCATCACATTCTCAAGAGTCTTGATCATGAACGGCCGACGCCTGATGATCTTCTGCAAGAACAGCACAATCGGGAGAATACTCTCCCGCGTGTCCTCACAGTTCAGAACAGAGTACGGGTGGCGATCCCCTTCTTCAGGCTTGGTTGTTCCCGGCTGGTTCCGCCCTCCGGTGAAAACAACCTGTTACATGCAAACCGATTCATCAATGCCCACACAGGACAACAGCATTGAATTGACTGCAACCTAACAGGTACTCTCAACATTAGCGTGCAATGTTGAAGTTTGAAACTAAAAGGCAACCTACCTCAAAGAAGGTTTCCCCATATCTTGAGAAGTCGAGGTCTGAGGCATCGACATCCTTGGCGATAAGTTCCTGCAAAGATTGATCAACGTTGTAAGCATTACTTCTCTATCAAACAGATGATGAGAAAGAAATTGCAACGAAATTGTACGAAACGGCCCACATACCAAGTCTCCTTTATGCTCGTTGTAGATTTGGACAACAGCATCTGCAAATGTTGCTGTGTCCAACGGAACTGCTATGTTCCGTTTGCGGGTTTTGATCCGCGTGCCACTGTAAACAAGCACAAATTAAAAAGTCTTAGATTAAGAAGCAACAGACCACAGCTGAAACAAAAAACGAAAACATTTACACACAACCAAAACTTAGGAATGTGAAAGCACATACCCGAGGGTCGGTTTCTCCTTCGAGCTGCAAAACAAGAACAAACACACAACCGAAGAATTAGAATGAATGCCTCACGAAATTAATCTAGATTACCCTAATCGTCAGCGACGAATATTCGCTTCAACGAAAAGACCTAATCATCCAACAGTAAATGAAACCCTATATTGAGCCGTTGAAACCGAATTCTGAAGATCCAGACCGTAAACGAACCACAATCCAAGTAGATCGCATCACCTACTGTGAAAAAAGCACATCAACAGACATGTCCTAAATGTGGTACCAGAAAAGCCTACCGCTGGACAACTAGAAACTCAACACTGAGTAATCGACATCACCCCTCACTCAACACTAAGTAATCGAGCATCACCAGCGGCAAAAAACCCGAAAAAGGAAAAGAATCACGGCCTCGGAAATGGATCCAAAGACACAAACTAACAAAAACGGCCACACAAAATGGCAAACCACGGTAACTCACAAACAACACGATCACAACACGATCACAGAAGAAACGATAAATTCCAAAAACAAACAAGCACAGAAAAAGCAGTAGCAGCAACATTCCGAAGCCCTAGCTAGCTCAAGTTACCTCATAAACTGAAGCGGGCGAACGCACGGGGTGGAAAAAGAAAGGGAGTCGGGGAGAGCGCGTCCTGCAGGTGGAAAAGAAACCAGCAAGGGCCGGCTACGGTGGTTCTGAAGCTTGGAAACTAAGAGCTGGCTAAGCTTGGAGCTGCGGCGACATGGAAACTCTTAGAGTTTGTGGCGTCAGAGAGGATTGAGAGGAAGAAACGAAGCGGGGTGGCTTTGTTCTTCTACGCAGGCCTCGGCCCGGGCAAGCGCGCGTACGACGGCGCGCGAGGGTGCGCGGACAACGGCGTTGGACGGTTTCACATGGTCCCATTATTCCAGTTTGGTCAAACGTGTGACCTGGCTTTGGCTTCATTATGGCATGGCCTCACCTTCGCCCCTGTTTCCACTTCCAGTCCTGCCCCCTCACTGCCTTTTGAAAGTTGGGCGTTTTTGGGCGGTGACGGTTTTCCTTCTTCCCCAAAAGTGAGGGTTATCATTTTAGGGGCACTCAATCATGTACCGTACCGGCGCCCTCTAAAGTGGAATGAGGACATGGAAATTTTAAAAGAATTCTAACGCATTGAAGAATGTGTCCTTCGGATACTCTATACAAAAGTCATGAAAGATCAATTTTTTCGAGGAATGAAATCAAATTGTTTATCATTAAAAGTAGATATTGAGTAAAGGAATGTCTACTTAGTGAAGATGGTGCTCTTAGATGTCTTAATTCTTAAATTAGGGTCACAAATGGTGCAGTTGAAAAAAAAAAAAAAAAAAACATTTGTATGTTCCATATATTTTTTAAATAAAAATAAATATGACCGAGATGTGACAATTGAGAATATCTTCTACATTAAGTAAGTGACAAGTGAAAAATGCGGAATTTAAAAATAGTCAAAACAAATAAAACAAGCGGCTAGTCGCATAGTCTCTGCCTTAGTATTTACCCTATATTTACTTTTACACCTTGTTTGTACTGTTCAGCCATGTAACTCCTAAATAATGAAGTGTTTCCGTAGTCTCTCCCCTGGTGGGGCAGAGACAATAAATCATAGGTTGGTTAAACTAAAATATGTAAAGAGATGTAAAAAGAGGATTTGGGGAGTTTTAAAAAACGAGGTTGATTGTAGTTACAAAAAATAAGGTTGGACATACATACAGTTCATTCAACCACAAAACATTAATCCCCCCTACGAATGTCAACATTATATATAGCCCACTTGATTGAGTAGAGTTTCAAAAGACAAGGTCCATTGTCAACGTCTATGTCCATGCAACTCAACATGCATGCATGCAATCCACTTAATAGGGTAGAGCTTCAAAAAACAAAGTTCATTGTCAACTTCCATGTTCATGCACCCAACATACGTGCATACATGCAACCCATTTAATAGGGTAGAACTTCAAAAGACAAAGCCGGGAACAAAGCTCATTGTCAACGTCCATGTCCATACAGCCTAAAGTGCGTGCATGCAACCTACTTAATAGGATAGAGCTTCAAAAAACAAGGTCCATTGTCAACGTCTATGTCCATGCAGCCCAACATGCGTGCATGCAATCCACTTAATAGGATGAAGTTTCAAAAGACAAAGCTCACTATCAACGTACATGTCCATGCATCCCAACGTGCGTGCATTCATGCAACCCATTTAATAGGGTAGAGCTTCAAAACACAAAGTTCATTGTCATGTCCACGTCTGTGCCGCCCAACGTGCGTGCATGCAAGCCACTTAATATGGTAAAGCTTCAAAAGACAAAGTTCATTATCAATGTCCATGTCCATGTAGTCCAACGTGCGTGCATACATGCAACCCATTTAATAGGGTAGAGCTTCAAAAGACAAAGCTCACTGTCAGCGTCCATGTATATGCAACCTAACGTGCGTGCATGCATGCAACCTACTCAATAGGGTAGAGCTTCAAAAGACAAGGTTCATTGTCAACGTCCACGTCCATGCGGCCCAACATGCATGCAGGCAAGCCACTTAATATGGTAGAGCTTCAAAAGACAAGGTTCATTGTTAACTTTCATGTTCGTAGATCAGCATGCCTTCATGAAGCCCATTTCATAGGGTAAAAATCCAAATGACAAGGTTCATTGTCAACAACGTTCATGCAACCCACTTCATTAAATAGAACTCCAAAGGACAAGGTTCACTATCAACAAACATACAACCCACTTCATTGGGTAGAACTTAAAATGATGAGTTCAAATGTCAATTGTTGCATGATGCCAATTCAACCCAAATTCAAGGTTAGTTTGTCTTCGTACGAAAGGCAATGACAATAATATTAAATTTCTTGTTTGCGGAAATAATAAAGTAGTTTTCACATGGAAATAACAAAAGATAGGATAAATTTAAAGAATGATTATGAAACTTTTATATTTAAATTTGAATTTAGAATTGGGTTTGGAATTAAATTTGGATTGGGGTTTGGATTTGGATTTGGATAGATGTGGCTAATACAATCTTCATATCAATGAGATGGTGTTAATGTGGATGACATGGCATTGATGGAGTCTATAGTTTTATTTTAGCCTTGTACTCCGCTAACTTGATTATGCAAGACATTGTCCTCTCTCAAACGTTATTGAAAGTGTGTTTCGTACATAGGAATATGGAGGTTGAAGATGCACTTTTCACTAATTCCAAGTGAATGTATTAATCTTTTTTAATGCTTCAAAAGTATACTATATTCAAGTTATTATAATCAAAAAGAAAAAATTAAAACCTCTTCTACTCCAAAAGAGTGGTTCTCAACTCTAATTTTTGGATCCAATTGCCACTCCTAAATTTTTGAATAGAAGGTCATCTAAACAACACTAAGGAAGAACAACAAAATGAAATAATGGATTTTTATATATAGAATTCATACTCTTTTCTTAATTCGAAATCTAATTTAAATTTGCAAATCTTTATCCAAATGCACAAATGGCACAGGGTCCAAAGATAGAGACCAAAACATTTATCAAGAAGTACAATGGTGTTTAACAAAGGCTCCCTCCAAAGTCTTTTATTCAATGGAACAAAATTCATTGTTTACATAACCTCCAATTATTCCAAATCCTTAACCGTAAAAGAAGACAAAACAAACATGCAAAATAAGTAAAAGTGCAAAGGGTGTGCAAAGTGTAAGTGCAAATAGAAAGAACTTGTAAGTAGACTCCAACATACCTAGAGCTAAAACATATCTTTCAAGTAAATGTGGAGGTGGAATACATTGAACTACCAACATATCCTATATCTATATATTTGTCCCTCTCTATTAGGACATGTTTGGGAAGCCCTGACTTCAAGGTGGCATGCATGGATTAATAACAAAAACAACTTGTCACATGCGTATCATTTGAAACAATAATACTGTCATATTATGAAGTGTCATATTGTGGAGGGTAGATTGTAACCTTCGTTCAACAATACAAAATTGATTGTACAAGTAACCCAACATATTTGAAACCTTACATCACAAATGAATAACAATATGTGGATAAAGAGAAAAATTGCAAAGAGTGTGCAAAAGGGTTAACACAAAAAGAATTAACTCATAACACAAGGAGCAAAGAAATCAGTGCGAGTAAGCTACATATAAGATGAATAAGAGCAAAGAAAAAAAATTGAAAAAAATTGCATGTTTATATAATATAAGAATAATTCCCTTCATCTAACCTTTTTGTTTTCCTCAAAAAGTTTTAAAAGTTTTTTTAAAAGTTTTTATTTTTATTATCGAGCTCATAGCAAGGAACACTTGGACTATTAGTTGAATTTTGGTCCGATACAAGTGATTTTTTGGTGCATTTAAAAAATATAAAACAAATTTAAAGTAAAAATAAGGCCCCATGTTTAGATCCCTAACAAGAATGTATCATGCAAAAATCAAACCGAGTAAATTTTTTCAACGTTGACAACTAAGAAAGTGTAAAATCTCAAGAAAATTAATTCGACATTTGAATCATTAAACATTGAGAAAAGTAAAATACTAAAAATTGGCCATTTGTAAAACCTTTTTGAGAAAGAGATTTCAACAAAGGAATGATAGACAAGTGAGTTTCAATGTCCATGACTATGCACGCAAGGGAGCTTTGATTGCACCCTTTTGGAGGACAAGATATTTCCTATTTTTATTTGTCCCTTGCACCATTTAGAAATCTAATCATATCGAAAATATATCTTAAAAAGGTAACCTCTAGATTTTAAATTTTGGGTCCTTGAAAGTCTTAAAAACCAAGAAAACCAAAAGTGTAACAAATTGGCTAAATCACATTTTGAATATATATATATATATATATATATATATATATATATATATATATATATATATAACACAAACTAAAACAAATGCCTACCTGACCCAACTAAAGATTGGTTAGTGGGCTCACAAAATAATTTTAGTATATGAATCATGTGAAATCATTATCAACAATCAAAAAAACAAACTAAAAATAAATTTTTGTACATAAAATCTAAAAATGCACTGCTAGAACATTCATATTTGTTTATTTATAATCCTATCATTTTATTTTTTTGCAACTCATTTTTTTAGTCATTTTTTTTTCAAAATTTGTAGTAGGGAATGGCAATATAGACATATTTGACACAAATTGGAATTCATTAACATTGACCTCTAAATGCCCACAAACTTCTCCAAATTTGGAGGATTGCAAACTAAAGACGCATTATAAAATGCAACTAAAAGGGGTCTGTTGAACTTGATGTATATATAAATGTTGTACACTATGAATTTTAGATTCTATCTATACAATTAGATCTATGATTGTTATTACCAATATTTTTGTATGAAATTTGAAACTTAAATTTCAAAATTCTTTTGTAATTCAATTACAAACGAGATATTGACAATCTGTGAATGAAATTTGTTGTGATGGATTGAAATGTAATATTCTATGTGTAGTGATTTTTGGAGATTTTTTGGTTGCTTAATTTTATGATTTGACTTTTACAAGAGCACTTTTGAACTATTTTGAACTAAGATCTTAGAAATTTTTGGTGAATCAATGCAAGATGAAATGAGGCATAAAATTTTCACAAATCATCCTCTTTCTAATTGGTTCTCACATGCATGAAGCTAACTTTCCATAGATCTCTAATAAAAAATTCACATTGCAAAAAACGCATAATGGATGAGAAAACATAGATGAAATATGTACATTGTCCAAAAAAGGACGCATGGGTAGTTAAAGGTTAAACAAAATCTTTGGAAAGCAACACTCAAATTGAATAGGCCAATGAATTTTATAATGCCAATTGTAAAATTCTCCCGTTTTTTTATTTTTATTTAAATACATGATGAGTTGGATTTATTTATTTTTGGTTCATATGGTAAGGAATTAGTAAAGCTACATCGTAACATTGACTACTTTACCAAATATAGGTTAAACTACCGTATTAGTAATTGAGGTCTAGTTAAGACTTGTAATCATGGCTAAGGGCAATTTGGTATACTAACTTTCTTGTACTTAGGTTGGGTTTTCCTTATTTATCCAACTTCTATTAATAATATAATATGTCTCAATTTAGCTCCAACTTTAGAACATAGTTTTGGTTGGTCTAGAGCGATTTTGTACACCAAATCTTTCAATTAATACGACCTTGAGTTTGTATCTAGACTTGTTGAGGCAACCGCAATTCATTTACCATTGGGAAAGTTAGATTTCATAGCTTAAAGGGCAAAATTTGGCATTGAATCCAAGTCTAAAAACCAACCTTAATTTGACTTGTGTACGACACTCATTGAGAAGGACTTGAAATTTCATTTTGGACATAGGATTCATTATAAAAATGATTAAAAATGAAAAAAATAATGGTTAAAATTATTTTAAAAATAAAGCAAAAAAAAACACATCTAATGGTTGATCTCCACATAGCACACATTGATAGAGGCTAAATTAGAAGTAATTGGAAGTGTCTCCCATTTATTAAACTATAATTATATGGGAGTAATTAAAAATATCAATAGAAGATAGTGGTGGCTTATCATTTAGTTAATATAAAATACAAAGATTTTGCATTTGTTATTATTTAGAGAATACCAAAATTAGAAATCAAAGTAAATCGTTTTGTTACTTATTTGGGTAGATTCATAGTCAATAAAGAATTAGTATAAAAAAGCTTACTTCTCAATTTTTTTAAGAAAACCTAATTACAACACATTTGATAGAAAATTTGTTAGATTTTATGGAAAATGGGCTTTTCTACATGCAAACAATGTTGTTTTCAAAACTTGCACCATTTACAATTTTAAAGACATTATTTAATATAAGAATAACATTTTTGTATTTTAAAATATAAATATAATATTTTTCTTGTAATTTATGATGATAATTAATAAAATTTAAAACTATTATTACTATAGTAAAATAAAGATGAAAAATGTCTCTCATAAGTACATATACAACATATGATGAGTATATCAATATTTAGCAACTAATAAAAGAGTCAAAGCTAAATCATGATTTTACTCACACCATGAATATAACCTCAAAAATCTATAACTTTTTTATACCATATTAAAATAGATGCCAATGTTTTTGGAAAAAATAAAATTCAATTATGTTTTGTGTTGTGAAAAGATTTTCTTAAAAATATTTCATTTACCAAACCTTTTTCTTTGAAAAAAACTATAAAAATATGTAGGCCTTGCCCTCTACCTATGGTAATATAAAAATTTAATACGTTGGAATCATCTTAAAGGAATGTCGAAAATTTGCAAAAATAATATTATTCATTATTATAATAAGACATACACCACATAGCTAAAATTAACAACAATGGGGTTTTACTAGATGGTGATGCAATTGCATCCTACCAAAAGAAGGTGTTGTTTTTACATTGTTTTTCGACATTATTTTCGACCAACCCTTATTCATTGGGCTTTTTAGTAACAAATTGCACCAATAAAAAACAATCTGGCTACAAAACGACAAAAAATCAATATTAAATTGCCAAAGCATCTTCAATTTGTTTAGTAAATTATTGGATGAAATGGCCAAATTTGATGAAAATAACATTAAAATGTAGATGAAAAGTATATTTTCTCCAAAATATGGATGAGTGTAGAAATCTGTGGTTCTACCGTATTATTTTGTGTCGTCAGTTTAGCATTCTTTGAAAAATGAAAAAGGGTTTTTTTTCAAAAAATAATTTTCGACACTATTTTTTACATTGTTTTCAACACTCTTTTGGATGGATATTATTTTTGACACTTTGAAAAACAAATTTCCAACATTAAAATGTCCAAAACAATAGAGTTATCCTAAAGCAAAAGTTGTGTTTGAATAAGACACCATGTGTTTTTCTTTAATATACTCTTATTTGTTCACTCTAAATAGTTATAAGATATGGAAGAGCTTGGTGGTCTCTTATTATTACATGTAAGAGCTTGCTGGTCTTCAAACTCACGGGAAACTGGTTCACTTGTTCACAAAATTAGTTCACAAAATTAGTTCACTGAAGCTCATTCACATCTTAGAACTGTTTAGGGTGCACAAATAAGAGTATATTAAAGCAAAACACATGGTATCTTATTCAAACACAACTTTTGTTTTAGGATAACTCTAATGTTGAAACTATAGTGAGGAAAACAACGCTCTTGTCCGCCACTGAGAATGAACCAATTAGGAAGTTTCCGTGTAGCGCACCCCGTTCCCTTCCGTTTGCTTGCTTGCTGGATTCAATGGAATGGAAGAGTGTGCGACAGTCTCACTCCGTGCCTCTGTGTCTGTGGCGGAGCTTCAATCGTAGCAGCCATTCAATTCTCCGTCAACCGATTCCATTCCACATCAATCCCGCATTCAGGCTGCACTTTCATCAGGTAAGCGCTCTGCTCACACTCTTTCCTTCAATTCCTTCCACCCCAAAACCAATTCAAAATACTCTAGCACCAATTTTCAATTCCCCGGTCCTTGCTTTTGGGCCATTGCCACAAGCTCTTCCTTTGCAATTTCATCTTGGCTATGGGCTACAATCTACCCTTTTCTAGAATCCAACATTCCGTGCCAGGCTGCACTTTCAACAGATAACGCTCATTCATTCCGAGGAAGTAGAATTTTCCTGCCACTCCCCCAAAACAAATTCAAACTTGTTGAGAGTTTTGTCCTCGGAAACTCTGGCTATGGGATACAAACTCCAACTTGACCATGTGGTTACAGTGATTCAGCCATGGCTACTGCTGCAGTGGCGACATCATGTTGTACACGAATGCCCATAGCTGGACATTATCTTCCGAGAGCTCGGTCCAATTGTTTTCCTTCGAGATCATCGTCGGCGGGAGTGATACTCAAGAAACAACAAGTGTCGACATGGAGGTGTATGTCGAAACCGGAGGAAGAGATAGAGCCGCTGATGGTGGAACCAGCAGACTGCTGCAATCAGGTAGGTGTGCAAGCAATCCCGGCCTTTGAGATTAGGGTTTCGGTGAGGAGGAGCTTCATTGTGGCTGATGGATTTGGGGTTGGGGTGCAATGGCAGAAGGAGATTGAGGAAGTGATGAAAGTTGCCCCGGAGACTGTGAAAGAGGAGGCAAGGTCCGCGGAAGTGAATTTCCAGCAAATTGGACCTACCAAGCAAATCAATCGGGTGATTGCGTTAGGGTCCGTCCTTGTTGCCGTTGGTCTCTTCGCCTCCGGCAGACTGGACGGTTCCGCTAGACCTGGGTTGGGTCAGCTTACTGCTCTTGCTGTCCCTTACGAGGAGGTAACTCCTCTTCATTCTACTCTTCCTTTTCAATTTTATATGTTTTATTGAATTTACCTCTCAATTTGCAAGTCTATTAAAACATTATGGAACCGTTATATAATAGATTGTTTTTATGCAAAGATGAAGGAAAAAACAACATATCATGTTAATTGGGTGTCTTTTCAATATTGTTTTTTGCTATCGAAACAACACTTAAACGATGGTATAGTGATGCTTGTTACAATAATCTTTTGATAGCCTTCTAAATTTGAGATGTGTGTATGCTTGAACGTCTGCTAGATTTCATGGTTGTTGCAATATGATTAATCATGGTTTTAGAATGATCATTTTGATTGGTCATATTGTGAAAAACAATAATTCAGATGGGGCTAAACTTTTATGGATCGCCAGAATCAATGAAGAACATTGTCTGTGTTGGTGAAGAAAGAAATAAAATTGGACACAAGAAAAAGTCTCCATATGACCTCAAAACTGCTAGAAAAACATGAATATGGCCTTCTTGGTCCTGTATAGGTTACAGGGAAAGTTTGAGGGCTAAACCCTACATGGAAACTGACCCGTACACAGTTTGAGAATTTACCTGCTCTCACATACTCCCTCTGTCCCACTAAAACACTGTGTTTTCCTTTGTACATTACAAAGGAAAACAGGGTCTTTTAGTGAGACAAAGGGAGTAAGGTAGAAGATTCTATTTGAGTTGCTTTAAGCATTTAAACCTCTAAAGGACAAAGGATTCATAGTTTTGAAATGACATATTCAATTGATCGTATTGTGGAAAATAGAATTCAAATAGTACCAAATTTTATATCATTGGAATCAGTGAAGAAGAATGTTGCATGTGTTGGTCAAAGAACAAATAAAATTTAAACAAAAGGAAGTCCACATAGGGCCTATTTAAAAAAAGGAAAAAGAACATGAGGCCCAATTTGGGCTTCTTTGTCCGTTAGGGGTTAACCAATATATAGGAGTGTGCTTTCATTGGGAGAGCAGGATAGAAACTCTCGCTTTTGGTACTACATGAGCCAAACTCTCTTGAGATCAAATTGTTTTATCACTTGATGATTTCTTATTCAATCATTCAAAGAGGGAGGTTGAAGGAACAGTAGACAACTCCATTTTCATTAAAAGAGGACTGGACATAGACAGACATGCTTACATTATTTGCTAATTGCAGGCCAACCAAGTGTACGAATAGATGTGTTGATGATGTTGGTAACTAGTATTGTAACAGGGGTTAGTTTCCTCTACCTTAACCTATGCTTTAATTTGATGGTGGCAGGCGTTAGCAAACGGACGACCGACAGTAGTGGAGTTTTACGCTGATTGGTGTGAAGTGTGCCGTGAAATGGCGAAGGATGTTTATAAAGTGGAGGAGGAGTATAGGTATCACAATCTCATCTCATCTCCAGTGTCCACTTACAAGTCCATTCTCTTGTCTTCCACAATTATCTACGTAGTCCTGCAGTTCTAAACGAAATTTATGTTTACTTCAGCAGCTCAGTACTCAACCTAAGCTCAGGCTCTTTTTAACCTCTAAAGGACCAAGGATTCATGATTTTAAAATGACAAATTCAATCAATCATATTGCGAAGAATCAATACTTTAGTTGGGAAGAAATTTTATATCACTAGAATACGTGAAGAACATCGATAAAAAAAACAAATAAATTTGAACAAATGGACGTTCACATAGGACCTACTCACAACCGCTTAAAAAAACATGAGGCCCAGTATGCATAAAGTGACTGAGTGAGGTTTTATGGATTTGTCATCTTAAACCCTAAAGGACCAAGGACTCATGGTTTGAAAAGGACCAATTTGATTGATCTTGTTGTGAAAAATCAATGATTCAGATGGGGCCAAATTTTGTATCATGAGGAAAAATTGTATGTGGTGGTAAAAACAAATGAAATTGGACAAAAGAAAGTCTTGGTATGACCTACTCAAAACTGCTAAAAACATGACGGATGGGGCTTTTGACTATTCCTTCTATCTTGGTGCCAAATGATGCTGGGTGGTTGTACTCTTTTCTGCATCCTTGTGAGGATTTGTTTCATTGAGTCTTAACTAATGAAGTTTGCATGCAGGGATCGGATTAACTTTGTGATGCTGAACGTGGACAACCCGAAATGGGACCCAGAGTTGGATGAGTTTGGAGTGGAGGGGATACCCCACTTTGCCTTTCTTGACAAGAAAGGAAACGAAGAAGGAAACATCGTTGGCCGTTTACCACCCAACATTCTTCGTGAGAATGTCCTGGCAATGTCCAAGGGTGATGCCACCATTCCTCATTCTAATGTTGTCGGTAGTTATTCGTCATCTGATAATAGGCAGGCTCCCCAACTTGTAGATCCTCGAAGCCATAGTGAAAGCTGAGCTCTCCTTTTGTGACACTCCTCCATCGATGAATCCTCTCATTTTTTTCAGTGAAATTTCCTGCTCTTGCATGTTGTCGACTGTGTAACTAAATTGAAAATGAATTCCTGGTTAACTACACCGATTATTGCCCACAGTAATTCAGTATCTTCACAGTAATCGTGGTATTAGAACAAAGTGTGACTCACAGTTATAGAGAGTAGTGAAGATTGTGTGTAAAGTCTCACACTAATTGAGGATTGGTGGGAAATCTCACACTCACAGTAATGGCAATAATTGGTGTAGCTTTTGGGCAACAACTGAAGGCTCTTTGTATTGTTTTTTTACTACCATAAATGTTTCTTTCAGTTATCCTTCAATTCATAGCAACAACCCCCCGTTGCCCTAACTCTATAGTGTCAACACAATTTGTGGGCGTTAGCTCCAACGACCTGAGTATGTTAGAACTAACCACGGCAATAAGTAATTTCCTTACAGGAAGCGCAGCTGGAATCTAGCTTCATTGAAAAATGGGCAATTGACAGTTTCAACTGACCGTCAGTCTGTTGCAAAACACGATATAAAAAATAATACCGACTGAAAAGCCGACTGACTGAAATGCCGACAGAATGTCATGAGTGGAGCAAGCTTTTCGAGACTCAAGTGACTGATCACATCTGACGGCAGAGGCGACAACAAACAACGTGGATTTATTGCAATGTTCTAGATCAATATATTAATCGTAAAGCACTAGCCACAACTTCGTTCAGAAAATCGTGCCAGTTATTATCCCGTAATGGCACTTCTCAAGAGTTACGGGTGCCGGCATCGTAATTGGTGCCAGAAACAAAGGAGTGCAGAAACAAAGGAGTGGAAGCTTGTTGGGAACCTTGGGGCTTGTAGAAACGTAGGGAATGAAAAAGAAATCGTGGCCCCGTCCTTTACGACAGGGAGGCCTTGTATCTTGGGTTGTCCTTGTATCTCGGGTTGCCCTCGATGGGCAGGCTCTCGGCGCCTCCGCCTACCGGCCTCACGCCTCGGGCCTTCCCATCGAGGGAAGCTCTTGATTTAGGGCCTCCCCCCTTACATAACACAATCCTTCACCACTGGTTCTCAGTTCGCTGGACATTGTACCATAGATGGGTTGAACAAACCTCGAAAGAGGACCAGAGTTCCTATCCTTAGGGTACTAAAAAGCTGGAAGCTATCAATCCACCACCAAAATGGGTGAACCCAAGAGTTTGTTTTCCATTTTTACAGAAATGGATGGAACACGGGTGGGCTTGAGACCTCGTTTCTTGTCTACTGGCGGCTTTCATCCATCCAATTTTCACATGGAAGCCTGTCCTCCCTCTCCCCCCCCCCAACCTTTTTTTGGAGTGTGGTAGCGTGGATCTCCTTTGTGGAAGACTCTGTGACCAGACCCCGTGTTGCAGTTCATAGTTTGTAAGGAAGTCCTGAAGTTGTCTAGCAAGCTTAACACTGGCCTGTCCGTCGTTTGTCACCTTTGGCTTTAACCCCTAAACGTCCAACACTCCTAAAATTGGACGATGTACAAAATGAAATACAGTTTTTTCATCCGTTATGCACTTTTTGCAGTGTGAATTTTTTACTGATTTTTTTTATGGAAGTTAGCTTTTTCATGAGGGTGAAAGCATGGTAAACTGAACCACTTGTGATCCCTATGAAGAAGCAACAATGCAGGGTCCAAAAATCCATTATTATTATTATTATTATTATTTTATTTTTTTGTGGATAAAATAAAAGATACAAGGTTTAACAAAGTCTAACCAAAAAAATTGAAAAAAACATATTCAATAAGTATTTATGTGTGTTATAGTAAAGTTAAAGCGGTTAAAATTGAAAAAGTAGTTCTGACCAAATTGAAAAGTAGATATAAAACATGTTGAAATTGCATTGAATATTTTTTTTTTCAAATAATATTTTTCTTTGGAGCCTTCAAATGCACAATGAACTTATAGAATATATAATTTATATTCATATTGAACATGATTCAATTCATCAGATTTGCTCCCGAAATTTGTTTTAGACATCTATTTTCAAGCTTTACTTTTAGTAACCTTTTTTTAATATTTTAATTTGAAACTTTGGATTGAAGTACCTAATAGAACTATGGAATTGAACTACCAAATTAGAAATTAAATATATGAAATTCACAAATTGTCAATATCTTATCAAATTACAAACAAATTTTCAATTTTGAGTTTCAAAATTTATACAAAAATATTGGTGATAGCGATCATAGACCTAACCGTATGGATAGAATCTAAAATTTATAATGTACAACTTTTATTCAAACATCAAGTTCAAAATATCCCTCTTAGTTGCATTTTATAATGCATCTTTGCAAAACTGCCCAATCTAAACAAGATGAGGACGTTTAGGGGTTAAGGCACAACGACAACTCGTTTATGTACATAACCTTTAGTAGCCTTCATGCCCTCTGCCGAAACCTTCATGGACTCTTTCCTTCATGGACTCTGTACATCACCTTGGGACTCCACCTATCCAATTAGCTACTGATGAAGTTCTGTTGGGTGTAGAATATGCTACATGTAGAGCAAAGGCAGCTACTGTAGAGCAAAGGCAAAGCCACTGCATGCTACTGAATGTTATGTATTGTCACCGAAATAATCCAACTTGTTTGAATTCCAGGCTTGCAGACTAGTAGTAAGAGCTGCTGGCACGCTCAGAAAAGACTTGCACTCTTGCAGAATGTGTAAATTTTAGTCGAGTTCTGTACGTAATTATGCTTTTGATGACACGTTTGTTGCATTGAATCAGGTGGTGTTCAATATGAAGGGACTGCCATAGTATCTCAATAGACTACTTGCCATTTTCTTTCTCATTGTCTTCCAAGTTGTTTCAATAGAAGCTCATTCAAGGGCTTACTGCAGAGGAGCTTCTCGACGCGAAGGAGAAGGAGCTCACCAGATTTGTCGGTGTAGATGAGGCCAACACCCGTAATTGTGGTACATGCCTCTTTCTTCTCGTTTTAACAAGCTATCCGTGGAATTTGCCACTTTTTTGAAATCAATGTGGACTCTGACCTTTTGTGTAACAATAGAGTTATCCGTAATGTCGAGAAAAAAAAATTTAGAAGAGGAAAGACCAAGGTAGAATCAGTTTTTTTAGCTTGAAAGGCGGCGAATACGAGTTTTGGCTCCTTTTTCCACTACTCACACGGATCTACATTGTCAGAGAGAGTCGAACCTTGAACCTTCCCAGTGCTAGAGAAGTTCCCCTAGATTGCACACAAGTTCCCAAGGTGAAATCTCTATGCACCCCGCACCACCCTCACTCAAGTGCTTAGCTGGTTGTGGCTAATATTGTCATGCAAGTTTAATTAAAGCACGAAAACAAGAGCCAAAACATAGGAGTTGGTATTTAGGGGTTAACCTTTAATGTCAAGAGGGCCCTTAGAGGGCAGCTCGAAAGTATAGAGCAGCAAGTATAGAGCTTCAAAAGTATAGAGCAGCAAGCATGCTGCTACAAACAAATAAAAAAACCTCTAGCCTGCCGTCAGCTCTGGCCAACATTTTATGTTTTTTAATTTAAAAAATGCTTTGTCTCTCTCCACAATTGCTGCTCGATTATAGCTCCCCGCCTTCCCCGATTCCTTCATTTGATTGTGGATTGTTCCACAGCTGTTTAATTTAGGCGCAAGTTGGGAATCTAGCCTTGCTTTTTCATCACCTTTCCAAAGCACCAATCCATTCCAATTTTGATTGAGAAAATCCACTTTTTTCTCCATTATTCTCACATAAACAAGCCCGTGGGGCTTGCTTTGACGTTTAACCCCTAACCGCCCAACCATGCATATTTTGCATGATGTACAGATTTGAACTCCGATTTCTCATCCATCATGCACTTTTTGCAGTGTGGATTTTTTACTGAAACTTTTATGGGAAGTTAGCTCCGTGCATGTGTGATCCGATTAGAAAGGGGATGATTTGTGAAATTTTTATGCCTCATTTCTTGTTGTAGTGTTCCACCCAAAATTTCAAAGATTTTAGTCTAAAAGTGCTTTTGAAAAAGTCAACTACTAAAATTAAGCAACCAAAAAATCTCCAAAAATCACTACACTTAGAGTATTACATTTCAACCCATCACAACAAATTTCATTATTAGATTGTTAATATCTTATTCGTAATCATATTACAAAAGAGCTCTAAATTTTAAGTTTGAAAATTTATACACAAATATTGGTGATAGCAATCGCAAATCTAACCGTATGGATAGAATCTAAAATTCATAATGTACAACTTTTATTCATTCATCAAGTTGAAAATATCCCTCTTAGTTGCATTTTATAATGCATCTTTGAAAAACTGCCAAATCTGAAAAGGGTGAGAACATTTAGGGGTTAAGGGTTAACCAAGAAGCTCAAATTGGACCTCTTGTTTTTTAAGCAATTTTGAGTAGGTCCTATATCTATCTATCTATATCTATATGTATACTTCTTTTTGTTGGAATTTATTTGTTTTTTTAACAACACATGCAATTGTTCAGTTCACTGATTCCATAAAATTTGGTCCATCGGAATCATATAATTTTTCACAATACGATTGACTGAATTTGTCAAGTTTAAAACCAGGGGTTAAACAGTGGATGTGTTGGTAAGCGTCGATATGTCTCCTCAAAACGCAACGATTTTTCCTGATAGATGTGCTCATTTTGAATGAAGAGTAGTTTCACTAGCATTTTTGCATGTGCAGATGCACTGAATGATTGTTCAAGTACAGATGGAACTTGTTCCCGTCCAGCTTGTTATTTATTTGGGACCAAAGGTGATCGGAATTACCAATGCTTAGATAACATAGCAAATAACTCCGTCTCTATGAACAGGGTAGTTTTTGTAAGTTGCCATCATGCAATCCTAGGGATTGTGCAATAGTGAATTCTACAAAAAAAACTAAGCTCAGTCTTGAAAGCTAAACGAATATGAAAATTTCTTCTAATGCTACTTGAGTTTATGAATTCACAATAGAGATATCCATTAATTTTCATGTTACTTTCCTATAAGTAAGTGTATTTGATGTTCAATGAGATACATCCCACTCTTTAATTTTAGACTAATTGAAAAATATGAACTCAATCTTTTCTTAAAACAAATCTAACATTAAGATATAGAATAAGAGATATAGAGGTCGAAAGTTTCAAAGTTGTACAGGAAACAAAGTGAAATACATCCCTCTAGATTAGTTTCAATATTACAGTAACATTTTTATTTTAAACTGGGGCTTCACACAAATTGGGGAATTCACTAGTAGATTATGGTCTTCGTGTCACTATGGATTTGTTGTTATGAACGTTTAAACATTAAAGACCTGTCACATTAGACAAGATTTCTACTAGTGGAAGTGATATTGAATTATGTTCATATTTTCTCAGGTTCATTGAGTCAACATATGTTCGCAAAGGTGTCACTCTACTTATCGATTTTGGACTGAGCATGCGAGACGAGCCCACGGGTGCGGAGCCAGGTCTATCTTCCTCCCTGCTCCTTGGCTCTGTAGGTACTAACATGTGGATTATCTTTAATAGCTTGCCCTCAGCTTCACAATTACCTAGTCCTTTTTTTTTTCTACTAATCATCTCAGTACGATTTGTTTTAAGAGTTGTTGAAAACCGTTAAATCGCATGCTATGGGAACCCCTTATAAAATAGTGTGATTTTTGAGAAATATCATTTTCGTAAGAAAAATACATTGGAAAATTACAAAAATTAGAGGGTGTTACAGACACCATGGCTGCAACTATATACATGGTGTTAAAGACGGAATTTCTAGCACACATAAAATGAGTTAAACATAAGTCACACTATGTGAGACGCGTAAAAGTCAAGCCATTCCTCTTTTTTGTTTTGTAGCTGAAATTTTTCACATATGGCTTGCATGAATGATACTGTTGTTTGAGTGCAGGTGGTGATTGTGCTCACCACTGGTCTTCACACTAGAAGAAAAGAGGGACTTGTACACTGAGCATGTTCACTCAGATGTGACCAAATTCACTCAAATGTGGCCAAATTCACTCAGAATCCCACTCCATGTTGAGTGAACAAGTCCCTCTTTTCTTCTAGTGTCAATCCCAGGCCTTGTCTGAGCTGAAGATTGCTCCAGGCTTTGGCGTGAATGTGTTTGTGTACAATTTTCGGACAACGGGTGGAGATGCGGAGTGCAATGCAAGCATTCGCGCATCATCCAAAGGGATTCCCGTTGCGAGAATTGATAGTCCGTTGTTCGCTTTGGAATCTTGTTACTCTCACTAATAGGAAATGTGTCGTTTTTCACTTATTATAAATGAAAAAGGAATGAAACTGCGTCAGGCACATGGGCTGTGTCAGTGCTGGTGAGTGGTTTTGATCACAAGAAGACAGAAATATAAGCATAATATTCAGCCATTGTTCACTGTTCCCATGAAATGGGGAATGAAAAACGACATGTCTTCTACTAGTGTCTTTTCTTCCCAAAACGCATCGCAGATTCATGGAAAATCAGACTGACTATGGTCAGAAATGTGAAGATGCTTCTGGAATTGATTACAACACCTTGAGTATCAGTAAAGCAGATATGGTAACCCAAACCCCTTCCTTTTCAAAACTTTGTCCATAGGATGAGTAAAACCATGGGTAGTTTTTGACTCCATAGTTATTGTACATACTTGAAGGTTTGATTTGACACTGTGGTGTCAAATTTGTTTTTATTTTATTTTAAAAGTAGAACTAGCATTTGACAATTTAAAAATAAAATTGTACTCTCTCCGTCCCACAAAAAGACCTTGTTTTTGTTGAAATCCATGTATTAAGCTTAATCCCGTGATTACAGAGGTAGTATGTTGACTGTGATGCAAATCCATGGATTAAGTGAATATAGAGGGAGTATTTCAACTGCCAAAAAGTGTATACATGATCAAAATTCATGACAATAATCCATGGATTAAGCTACTAGCATTGTTTGCAATGCCCTGAAGCACTTGTCAAGTGTGCATGAAGCTTAACTACCAGCGGTGAATGAGTACAATTGGAAATCATGGTTTATTTTGGGGCAAAATTTAAGTCAATATCATGGTCTTTTTGTGGGACGGAAGGAGTAATATTTAGACCCAATAAATTAGGACTTTGTTATGAGTGAGATTCTCTATACACTACTAAGCAAAAACATTCACTTACAAAAATTCACCAATTTTTGAAATTTCTTAAGAACTTTGACAATCCCAAAGTTATACTTAATTTATGCCCATGGCTTATGGTCTATTCATGATCTAAAGGTTTAGGGTTTACTAGCATAGCTGGTCTAATGCTGGTAGTTAGAACTAAATTTGGTGACAAACACAGAAGGTACTCTTTGATTGACATGTTTGCTGAAGCTTGTGATGAGTTGCAGCTTTTGGGCCCTCTGGAGAGCTGCTGGGCGTTGTAGGAATTGATTTCTTTGAAAAGAAAGTGGAGGAGCAATACAAGCCTCTTGAGTTTAACCTCTAAAGGACCAAGAAGCTCAAATTGGACCTCATGTTTTTCTAAGCAATTTTGAGTAGCTCCTATGTGGACTTCTTTTAGTTCAAATTTGTTTGTTTTTTTAATCAACGCATGTAATGTTCTTCATTGATTCCAATGATATAAAATTTGGTTCACCTTAATTATGTTTTTCACACTATGATTGATGAAATTTGCCATTTTAAAACCGTAAATCCTTGGTCTTTTCGGGATTAAATTGATTGTAGAAGCTGCTAGAAATCATGATGCAAAAATAATCTTTGACGCTTTCAAAGACATTATTCCTAGTGTGTGCTTCAACCATGTATGTGGTTTCACTTGGAAAATAACCTTGAAGAAATGGCAATCGAATTTCCAAACATTAGCAAATGGACCATGAACCCAAACATCGATAACAAACTATCCAACACATTTTGGTCTAATCCTACAATCACTGACTCACAAAAAACAATCATATTAAAACTTCGTACCGGCCAATACATGGGTAATGCTAGAAAACAACTATTTTTTGGAAGAGAAAGATTCCCCTCAATAACATGTTCTATCTGCAACTCTGCAGACGCAGACACATGGCTACATGCACTTCTAAAATGTAGTCATCACCATATTCACGCCATTAGAGTCAAAAGACACAACAAAGCAGTTTGGGAAATCAGGAAACTAATCCTCTCATCACAAAAATCTAAATGTTACACCCTCATGAACGCAGGAACATTCAACAATAACCCCCAAGAAAACACAGTACCCCCATGGCTACTACCATGCACATGTGAACAACAAAGATGCCATTGCAACGCTAGATTCAAACCAGACATCCTCTGTGTAAAAAGACTCCCATACAAAAATGACCCACCATCACATCCATCAAACAACCTCACAATTCAATTTATTGAATTTACATATTGTAATGACAGATTCCCACAAACAACAATAGATATCAAAAATAAAAAATACCAACCACTGATTAACAGCATTATTAATTTAGGATGGAAAGTTGACCCACTCATAGTCATCACGGCAGGAGCTAGAGGCACAACACATATCCCCTCAATGAAACTCCTCGAAACAAAATTTAAACTACCAGAAACCGCCATTAAACACACATTCAAAGAAATAAACACCATTGCTATACATCATGCCGGATCAATTATTCTACATAAAAGAAAAATAGAAAATAATCAACCACTCCCAATAGATTACTGATTCAGACAAAACAATCAAACAAAAGGAGGGTAATGGTGAAGACCACTACTTATTTCTTTTGTATTTTTTGATTAGCTCACAGTACACACTTGTCTCAGGTAGATGGGACGGGGCCGGTTGGTTGGTACAAACTTTCCTGCTTATGAATAATTCACTAGCAGCACCAAGTCATGTATATCACAATAAACGCTCAAATGGACTCCACGGGAATCGAACCCAGACCATACAATTGTAATATAAACACCCTTCTCCAACCAACCTTGGAACCATGACTTGGCGACCTCCAGCAAAACAAACACCAATTTATACCCGTGCAAGTTATAATCTAACGTATTTTACTAGTGTTACTAGTATTTATCTCTGGTCACTAAAGTGTCTATTCTTGAAAGAGGTGAGTAGTCTTGTACCAATGGACCTTTGTCTGGTGGGCATTGGCTCATTGTCAAGACAAACATACACTTTATTCACGCCGGCCTCGAAAAGGGTCCGGTGTTCATATCTATCTAACTATCTGGTTTCACTTGAATTTATTCTATTTAGTATATGTTACATTATTTTTTTGAAGGTTTAACGTCCCAATTCAACACTGATTTTGAAGATCAATGTGTTATAAAATGTTTGATGAATAACAAAATGGAGTTGATGTATGAAGCTAAGTTGTAAATGTCAATGTGAAGAGCACATATGTATGGTTGGATTTATCATATTCTTTATTAATAAATTGTAAGTAAAATTTCAAGATTTTCTTTTGAAATTCAATTAAAAATCCCAAATTAACAAAAACATAACTAAAAATTGTTGTAATGAATTTGGAATAACATGCACTACGAGATGGTATGATTTCCATTATTTTATTCTACTTATTTTGGAAAATTGTGTTTAACCCTGAAGCGTCCACACTACATTTACCCGGTCAAACCTCATCAATTTTTCACATTTTAAAATAGATTACATTTTTTGGTATTTTTCTTATGTGATTCATTGTTAAACCAATTTACACTGATTTTTTTCATAATTATTTAAATAGAAATGAATCTATAAGATTTTTCAAAGTTTTTTTCTTGTAATAGTCATAGTAATTACAAAATGCCTAAAATAGTATGATTTTTTAAGGAAAAAATTAAATAATAGTGATGAACAACAACGTGTAGGTGGCATGCTTCTCGAGCTTAATAAAAAGAAATTCAATTGAAAACTTTTTCTACAATGTATATTGGAATTTTAGGATTATGAGCTTTAAAATGCTGTAAAAAACACAATTTTAACAATTTTGAAGAACAATAAGTTGGACTAGAAAGTAGAAGGTAGCTCCCATACTTTTTTAGTTGGGACCATTTTCATTTGAAATTAGGCACCAGGTGAAAATCAGCGTTGATTGAAAAATGATCAAACATGGCCCCACAGGGCTCCTTGCACGCTTAAGAGTTAATATCACATTGTTTGAACTAAAAATGAAATTTGACATAAACCCAATTTTGTTATTTAAAAGAAAATTACAATATCTTATTTTGAAGATTTGTACCAAGGTAATAGCACAGTTGGGGTATCCCATTTCTGACATGACAAGTAGGTGAATTTTTCTTTTGAACTTCCAAATTTTGTCGAATTTGTCCATTTCAATTAAATAAAATTATCATTTTTAATTTAAAAAATATCTACACCTGGATGCCATGAAATTCTTTAATTCATGTTCAACTTTTTAATCGAGTAAATAACTTTTCATATTTTTATGCTTCGTGAAAAAAATGCCAAAAATCAACATTTGCAGGTATTGTATTATAAAATAAATATAATTTTTAATTCTTCAAAGTAATCATTTTAAGTAACACACATCTAAATGTTCTTCATATAAAAAATTGGTACCAAAATGATATCATTTGATATTTAAATAAATTTTTGGATGTTTTAATGTAGTTAAGACAAACTCTGATCTTTGTACAATAAATCTCTTTGAAAATCTTAATGTGCTTCGATTTTGATGTCAAAATTTTCTTGAGTACTTCATGAGTGTAGGAAATCAAAACCACAATTGGTCAGTTCATTTGTTATTTTGTTTTAAAGAGGGACTCATTCAAAGTTGCTACAAGGGCTTATTTAAGAGTTAAGACGGTCTTTTGGGGTACCCCAATCGTGCCATTGCTCACCTAGCACAAGAACCAAGAGAAATTTGGATGGATGAAAATTGTCTATGTATGTAGTCAAGAGAATAATTTGAATGTGTTCATCGTCCACTATGTGGACGCAAGCGTGTCAAAGGGCTAAATTGCACCAATGATTTATGGTTTTAAAATGACAAATTCAATTGATTATATTGGGAAAAATATGATTTAGATGGAACCAAACATTTTGTCACCACAAACAATAGAGAACATTGCGTTTAAAAAGAAATAAATTTAAACCAAAAGAACTCTATACAGGACTCAGTCAATAATTCTAAAATAAATAAAAATAAAGCTCAATCTATGCTTCTTGAGGGTGTTTTCGCGGTAGGGCGTCCAAAATGTGTAGTCTAACATTGCATAACAAGCGAAATGTGGCGTAAACATTTTCTATTGGTCATTGAAATTAGTTGTTTAGCAAAAAGTTAACCACAATGAAAAGTTGTTCTAGGATTGTATGTATACTAATAAACTAAAAAATAATATAAAATAATATATGGACCGAAATGTAATACATTGCATTCAGTGACATTGTAGTGTAAATGCTTTATTGCCTTAATTGATACGTTCATTGAAGATATAGTGATGGCTATAATTTTCCTCAATTCCTATAACATAAAGGTATCGTATTCAAAAAATATTCCAAAAGATTCTATGAACAAGGTGGATATTAGAAGTTTATGGCGACAATTTATGTTCCTTTACATTAAACGCCCCTTAAAATGGCGAAATTCCAAAAAATTCTTACGAGCTTAGTTGGCTAATTAAAACGGAGCCATGTGGAGTGGTTGGAATATGCATTCGGTGTGGTTTGCAAGCGGATTAAATGATATGACATGAATATTATAAAATATTCAAAGAATAATATAAAACATTTTGAAAATATTCCAAAAGATTCTATTTTACTTTATTAAAATGTTTTTGGTATTTTCCCTATTTATTATATTACGTCATTAATCCAAATGATTTACAACATTAGAAACTTTTTTTGTTGAGAACTATAACACCCTCGGTCCTTTAGGAATTATGAACTGAGTGTAGTTACTATTATTAAATTGGCCCATTTTAAAATTTTCTTAACTACAATTTCAAAGGGTGTTTTCACGATGCGGCATCCAAAATGTGTAGTGTCGCATCGCATAACAAGCAAATTTTTGGTGGAAAACATTTTTTATTGGTCATTGAAATTGATTTTTTGGCAAAAAGTTAACTATAGTGAAAAGGTGTTCCATGATTGTATGTATATTAAAAGTTTCAACAATAATGTAAAATAGTATTAGGACCAAAATGTCATACATTGCGTTGGATGACGCCATAGAATAAATACATTATTGCATTAATTGATACGTTTCATTGAAGACATCGTAATGGCAATATTTTCCCAATTCCTATAACAGAAAGGCATCGTATTCAAAAAAAATCCAATTTTTTTTCAGAGCAAGGTGGATATTAGAGGTTTATGGTGGCAATTTTTGTTCCTTTACGTTAAACGCCCTTTAACCCCTAAGCTCCCAAGAAAGTATTTTTATATCGCTGTCCATTTTTCCAAGCTGCCCAGGCACAAAAAAATGATTTTTTTTCAAAATAAAAGATATGATATCATAAATAAACAAATCTTCTTTCTAATGCAATTGGAATTATGTCCATCCGATCAAATCCCACTTAGAGGAAATTTTCAAAGTGAAACACCTCAATGTTGAAAGACAATTTCAACACTTTGGGTAGACTTGCTAAAAAATCTAAGCCAATGAGAATCATTGGACAACTCAAAAGAAGTTGACTACAGCCCAAATAGGTTGCATGCCATGAGTTGTGGGCTCTTCCAACTAGAAGAGAGTTGAAGGGATAATCTATTTAGCTAAAATCTCTTACTTCCCTTCATACCTCCACCCATTACAAGGTCTCTAAAAAATTGATAATGAATTGAACATCTCGTTAATTTGAATCATGCTTCCTATTAACTACCTCATCTTGAGAATGGTAAAAAATGTCTCATCATTTCAACTTTTTTTTGGGTTTGAGAGCTCATCAAAGCAAGGCTGCCCGGATTTTCAGGGCATAAAATTTCAACTTCATTTGCTATTATCTTGACATCCGTAGGGTCAAATGTTTTAAAATTTTGAAGGAGGGTTTATAAGTCCTAGGAGTACAATGTCCTACAGTTGAAATGTGAAAAAAGGTTTTGAAAAGCATTCAGAGATCATCAACAAAAAAAATTCCAAAATGGGGTTGTTTTGGGTGGGGGACCCCCCCCCCCCCCCTTTGGGCGTTTAGGGGTTAAAATGGCGAGTTCCAAAGAAAAAAATCTTGCAAGTTTGGTTGGCTAATTAACGGAGCATGTGGTGTTGCTGGTATATGTACCGTACCTTCCAAGCAGCTTCGTCATGCTTCAAACGAATATTTAATATTTTTCAAAAAGTCATGTTCGTTTGCTATTTTTATAGATTAGTTAAATTCGTTTTCTTGAAAAAACATGATATTGTATTTTCATCATTCATCCAAATGGGCCTTGCAAGTTAGTACCACAATATGGATTACTTCACTTGCAAGGTAATGATTGAGTGTAGTGTAGTCTTGTGCTTTATACAAAATTCAGGACACTAGTGCCAACAATGAATGTGGGATATGTAGAACTCTCACTTCTTGTTCTTCTTAATCACCGGTTAAACTCCTTTACAAAAATGTGAATAACTTGAGCAAAAATACATCAAATCACAAAATTCTTTTTGGAAGTGAAAGATTACGTGAAAATGCAACTAATCTTAGTTGAACAATTCTCAAAATAAGATATTCTACTATGCACAATTGAGCCTCAAAAGTCTGATCACAACACATGTTCTTCTCATTCAACTCATGCACGTTTTTCATAGCCTTACTGAATTTTGTCTATATATCATGCATAAAAACTTCAAATTACAAATTTCTTTTTGGAAGTGATAGACAACTTGTCCTTCTCACTTTTCTTAGTTGAAAACATTTCAAAATAAGATCATTTGGTATGCTCAATTGTGCATCAAAGTCTACTGAAAATATGGTGTGGTGAGAATTCACATGAGCTTGCAAGTTCATATCCCATATCATTTGGGAGTGACTTGGAATGAACTTGATTACAAGGTCAGCTCTTTCTTCCCCTAGAACTCACACTCTCCTACTCTAAATAATGTTAAAATATGTGAAAAATGGTAATATTTCAACATTTCGACTATTCCAAAAAACAATTACTATGGTATTCGGCAAAATCTACTCATAATTTCCAAAAAAATTCGTCTTGACTTTTTTGAATTAATTAAAGACGAAGCTGCTTGGAAGGTACGGTATTCGACTTGGTTTGTAAGCAAATGAAATGATGTGAGAGGGAATATTCTAAAAGATTCCAAAATAATATAAAATATTTTGAAAATATTCCAAAAGATTCCAAAAGATTATATTTTACTATATTAAAATATTTTTGGTGTTTTCCCTATTTATTATATTACGTCTATGAGCACTTTGACCGGCTGGCGGCTAATACGTCACAAGAATGGACTAGAGTGAGTAAAAGGACTTTAACCCTTAAACGTACCACTCTTTTGTAGGAAAGTCAAACTACACAATTTAGCCTTCAAGATTTATCAAAATATATTTTGTAATATTTTTCATGCAAGGAATTGAATGTTTCCTATCAGTCTTGAAATTTTCAGATTTTTTTGATTTAATACGGCCTTTTTAACAAATTTTTAAGTCAAAAACTTCAAAAAACAATTTTTATTACAAAAAAGCTTTTAAAAATTAATATTTTTTGGGGAGCAGGTACAAATTACAATGTAGAATCACATGATATGTTTTCCATAGAAAATTTTCATTTAAATTTTGAAATTCGAAAGGTGAACATCCTATGTAGTGTAATTCAAACCTTGAGCTACAAAGCTTGCACAAGCAATAAAATACTCAATAATTGGAATTTTTAAGATTTGAAAAGTGGAGTTCAAACTAGACTTAATAAACTTCATTTTCTTAGTTGGGTGTATTAGCAACAAAAGTCGTCTTCAAGATCAAAATTGGGTTTGACCAACAAACGTCCAGAAACTGGATGACTGGACGTTTAGGGGTTAAGTGCTTTCAAGCATGGACTCCTCAAATCGCAAATTACTAAATATAAACGCTGAAGTTAAAGAGCTAATTGACCCTAATTGACAATCAACAATTCAAACCGCAAAGCGTAAGATTGCCGTTCTAGATTGACATACGCACATACATTCAATCACAGACTCCAACTAAACCTCCTATGGACTTACTACTTGACCACAACCCAATGAAATGTTGATTAACTACAAATCACACCATCCATCATTCATCATTCAACCATGACAAAACAACTCAAAAATGTACCCAATGATTCAAATAACATGTGATAAAAACCACATCAATCACTGATAATTAACACGCTTACAAAAATTGGAGTGTTTGAAGTTGCCTTGGACTTGTTGTTGAATTGGAAACCTTCACTGGCATGTCCTCCATAATATCACCATGTGATCTCAAAAGAATAGGAATGTCAAATTGACTACATGGTTGAAATTCCATAATATCACATACGTACTTCCGTAATATCACACTGCAACTTGATAAAAACATGAGCTGATTTGATCTTGCACCTCCTTTGTGGTTGAATGAATTGAAGCCCTAGATCTAGATCTTGCCGTTTGCATCCTAAGTTTTATCACAAATTGCTTTTGTCTTGATGTCACTAAAACTCCACTTCTACATCGCACAACCTTTTATTTTTTCCTACAACTGCAATATATTCCAAATCCTAACCACACCACAATCTGGCGAAGCTTCGCTACAAGGAGAGGAAAAAAAGAAGAGAGAATGAGCCTTCACATTCAAATTTCAAGGGTTTTGCCCTCCCTCCATCCACTTCAATCTTGATCTTCATCCGCACCATTCATCACTATTGGTCACACTAATCGGTTGCCTACACTATTTTGGCGTTGCCCACACTATTTGAGCACTGCCCACACTATTTGGCAATTAACCCACGAACATTAGGCTTGCACCACGAATTCTACCACTAACATTCTAATTACCCTAATTCCTGTATTTCCACATCAATTAACATACCAATTGATGATGACTTTTTTTTATTTTGTACTAACCAAGTAACATCCATTTCATAGTAAAACAACCATATAAAATACAAACAAGTTTAAATACTTCAGCCAATGCTTTTTAGGCTCAATGAAAACACTAAAAAGATTGATTTAAAGATATAAGAGATTACCTAGGATGTGAGCCATCTTAGTAGCTTACAACGTTTTAAAACCAATTGCTTTACAACATTAGAAACATTTTTTGTTCAAAACTATGACACCCGTAGTGCGAAAACACCCCAAAGAGATTATAATACAATTAATTATGAACAATTTAAAATTTAAAAAAATCTTGTTAGCAATTACAAACAATTTCTGATGTAATTAATTATGACATAAGTAGATATCGTGTGCAAAAATTACAAGAGTTAGAAAATTAAATGGCAGTTGAATGGATGTGTAGAATGATAGATAATTCTAATAGCAGAAGACATAATTAGAATGGGTTTTTGAAAAGTTGGGTTTTCATAATCTTCATTACGTTTAAAGAGAACCAATCACCTTAGACTCTTCTACCCCTGTTCTTGTACAGTCGGGTACAACATGCTTACAATTTTTTTTGTAAGAATTGAAAGTAGGTAGATCCTATATCAAGTGGCCGTATCGATTTTGAAGATTGCAAATATGGTAAGAAAAAATTCCTACCAGTCGAGGATTAGAGTAGGAATCTCCCTTTCAATTTGTAAGTCCATGGGTGCCATATCAAACACATTACAATTTAGGGAAGGGACTCTGTTTTTATGAAGGATGAGTCAAAAAGTTTGTAAGCAACTTGTACCCTACTGTACAATTCGTAACCTCTTACAATGTTCCCTCTTGCCAAAAGAGAATATACTTCTTTGTAGAAGAATAAAGTCATTATTGACTCAAAGAATTGACTTCTCAACTCTTGAATTTTTATTTTAGAGTCTTTATATTCTTGGGCAAAAGGGGACCCTTAATAATAGTGAAGAATGTTCTCTATAAGTAATCAAGTCTTCTACCACAACTTGAATAATTAATTGAGCCTTTGAGACATCAAAACTTAAACCTAAGTTCTTCATTAGAAAGTGACACATGTTTAAACTCACATTCGAAAGTGTATACCAAACTCCCGTTTTCACTCCTATTGATAGTAAGTTAGCATAATAATATTGGTATGCTTGACCTAGGAGACATTCGTGAAGGGAGAGTCTCTCGGTGTAGTTTGTTTATTTATGCCTCAAGGACATTAATAGTGAGGTCTATCCTTGATGCCTCTTCTCAAAGGTGCATGTCTTAAAAGACATACTCATACAAAGAATATTTGGAGAAGTCATCAAAAAAAAGGTATCATGTTGATTCTTTAATATGTGTTAATGATGGCAACATAGTGTGAGTATCTAGGTGGTATAGGACCTGGCAATATACGTGGAATAGAGTCGAGCAATTCAAATGGATTAGCATGTAGTGATACAATTGATGTTGGACATAGTAGTGTTGGTGCAATGAAGCCTAGAAAAATAATTAAAAATTAAAAAATCGTTTTGGAACCCGTGGTGCTCGTCATAGAAAAATTGATGATTTGATAAAAAAAAATCTTGAGAGGGTCTTGTTCAAATTCATACAACCATTGTAGTGTCTTATTCAAAGGCATGGGTCCCACTAGTTTTTCTACATTCCGACAATTCTGAGATAAAATTCTTCTGAACTTTGTAAAAAGTTGCTAATGATTTCCAAAAATATAAAAAGTAATAATAATAATAACAATAATTATTATTATAATAATTATTGTTGGCTAAACCTGTTTTTGGAGTATGATGTACATGAATTTATCAGTTTGTCCATTATGTATATGTAATGTTATTTTATTTTATTTTTACATTGCCAGGATATTTGCGGATTCTAACAATGGGAGCAATGCATGACAATAATGAATCAACGAAATAAAAATAAATAAAAAATAATCAATGCATATAAACTTGTTTGGGATAAGGGAACAACATAATACTTAATTATTTGTATGTTTAGCCAGTTGAATCCTATAAGAAACCATAATTAAATCATTGTATCATTGTATCATTATTTGTTCAGACGAGAAACCCGAGGTGCATTCTTCATTACCACTAGAACCACGTGCATTTATGACCTTTTGAAAATATCTCTATATACCAAAAAATAGATTTAAAATTTAAAATATCAGTGAGTGAGTGAATGAGTATATATATATATATATATATATATATATAAATATAAATAATGACAGTAGCATGAAATGAATATGTATATGTGGAAAAAAAACTTCATGTTAATTATATAGAATAAGTATACAACAATTAGGGTGAGGGAAACAAAAACCTAATTATAATTGTAAGAGCATCTTCACCTTTGGTAGAAAAGGTAATGCCAACGGCAAAAGTGGATGTAAAATAGGTCGGTCACTCTAAATAATCATGGTCTACATGGCCAAATGCAGGGAGTTAAGAGGGGACGCCAACCCCAACTCTAAATCCCCCCTTTGACATAAATGAAAGCACTATTCACCCATGGGCCCCATTTTCTGAAGTTCCTATTTTGGGCACCATAGGAATTTTTGTTTGGCAAATGCTTTTGCAAAATTGGAGCCTACAACCCTAATGTAGTCTTTGAGGGGGGGGGGGGGGCACTTGGGAATTTTAAATCTTTGGAAGAGGGGTATGAGTACTTTGACCTGTTGCCCGGTCAACGCACTATATAGTTGGGCCGAGAGGTGGGGTAACACAACACCAAACAATGGACTCCTTGAGTAGAACCGCAAATTACTATATTTAGACGCTGCCCTCATAGACTAATTACAAGCAATACATTGAAATCACAAAAGTTAATTGTAAAATCGCAACCTTTATCAATAGATCAAGTGTCACAAAACACTAGTACAATCTCTAAGGACCCTATCAATGTGGTTAACATCACCCAATCAAGACAATGTAACTGCATTCCTAACTTGTCATTCCAACTAGCGTAAAACAATGGATGGCTTACCGGCACGATTACCCAGTCATACAAGCTTACAAGGAAAATTCTCCAATCTCTACTTCTACTATGGTAGGAACATCACAAATAGACAATAAAAAGAAAAGAAGAAGAAGATAAACAAACCACCATCACCAAGATTGTAGTCGTCAAGTTATCCAATCCATGGCAACTGACCTCCCTTTACTCAAACAACCGTTGTTTCTTCGTCTCAACTCCTCTTCAAGCAAACTTACGCTCCTTAGAACCCTGACTTGATGATGCGACACTCCTCCAAAAATGAAGCTTCATCTCTTGTGCTTCGGCCGATATCGCCCTCCAAAGTTTCCTCTCCAAAGTTGCACCTCCAAAATTCCGCGATAGCAGACCTCTTGCCACTAAAATGGTCGCCACCGCCTCGTCTCAACTCCAAATGATGAGTGCTTAGGGTTTTTGGAGAGCTGACTTCACGATCTACCAGCTCCTAAATTCTCAGCTTCAAATTCGTTGTGGTCTTCTCGATCTCGCCCTCTGAAGTTGCTCTTTTGAAATTACGCGACATCAGACCTCTTGTCATTAAAATGGCCGCCACCGCCTTGTTCTCACTCCAAATGGTGAGTGCTTAATGTTTTTGGAGAGCTGATTACACGATCTACCACCTCCCAAATTCTCAGCTTCAAATTCGTCGCGGTCTTCCCAATCTCGTCCTATGAAGTTGCTCTTTTGAAGTTGTGCGGCAGCGAACCTCCTTGCAGTCCGGTGGCTCGAACTCCTTGGTCGTTGCTCCAAATCCAACGTATGAGGTGTCCCTAGAAAACTAATATCTTGATCTATTTTGTGCTATAATCTCAACCCAACCCTCGCTAGGGTTAGGAAATTATTGCCGGTTTTCTTCTACTGCCATTTTTCTCTCAACTCCCTACCTCTAATCTCTTCTCCCATGGAACACACACAATGAGAGAGGGAGAAGGGTCGACTCCTCTCCCCAATGCCAACTCTAACCTACATCCAACTACCCCTCATCCTCTCATCCGCTAAAATCTCATCCATCCACCACTCATACTAAACTCCACTAACTCATAATTAGACTACAAGTTTACTCCTAGTTAATCGGGGACTAAATTACCATTAAGAAATTAGACATCCAATAAAGCAATGCCAACATTCTATGAAGGTGTTATAATAATACACCTCCTAAAATAAAGACAAATAACACAAATCATTCAAAACCCACAATTTAAAAGGCCAAAAACCGCTAATCAACAAAATTCACACGTAAATCTAGAATAACAAAAAAGACAAAATAACACCACATAGAAAGTGGCCCTAATACGCCAATCATTCTAATCAGCTAAAATATTGCAGATAATAGTAGAAATGGAAGAAAAGAGTGCCAAACCTCACGATAAGAGTTTACCGTGACATGTGGACTGGTACGACGGTTTACAAGGGGGTTATTTTTAAACTGGGCCCTAACATGCACAAAATAGGGGGCAGGTTTTGTCTTCTTGCATTAACGTCAAAGGGGGATTTAGAGTCGAGGAGACGTCAATAGTATTTTTAGTCAGATCTTGGTTTGAAGTAATGCAATCATAGAATTGTTTGTCTATTAGTGTGTATGTAGAGGCTTGTGAATGCAACAAAATGTACACCAACACGAATGATATTTTTTTTTCCAAAATAGTGAAACTATTTACATTCATGATCTAGATGAAACACATAAAACATGAGTGAACTATGATGTATTTATCTAGAAATATGTACATTCGTCCAAAATCTCACAATATTACCTTTGTATTACATCCTTTTCCACTTTACAACCATGCAATTTTCGGTTACATTTTAATAATCTTATTTTGAACCATAGAAGGTGTTAGGGTTTAATACTTCTATCCTAGAAGAGAAGGCAATTTGGAAACAAGAGTCAAATCTTACGGTTGGAACTACTATTTTTGCATGCAATTGTTGGTATCAAAGTCAAAGTAAAACTAAACCCTAGGTTCATTATAGTCTAGAATTTTGATACCTCTAACATATTTCTCATAGCAATTAAACAATAAATCGCTCAAAAGAATTGATGGCCGTTCGAAACATGCGTCTATGTGGAGTTGCATAGAGTCTACCCTCGAAAGAGGGCATTAAGGGTAGCACGCACAAACTTGGTCTTGGCGGCCAATGTTCTAGGCATATTGTTGTGTGATACAAAATATTCCTCGAATATTATGTCCTCATTAGCACAGCCACGTGACAGTTTAGGATTTTGAATCGACTGTGACGACATTTTTGCTAATGACAACAAATGTTTCGGGAATATACCGCACCTGCACTATACACCACTCAATAGTTAACCCCGCAAGTTGGGGGCACTTTCCCCATATACTCCTCATTCATGCTAGCCAAAATTAGGAAAGACTTATATGTAGAGCCGGTGGACAGAAAAAACACTAAAAGACAAGACCAGTTATACCAATCATCAAAGAGCGTGGAAAGAGGATGATGAGTTCCATTGATGTTAGTGTGGAATACACCGTAGAAGCCACAAGAAAGTGCTTTCTATATTCCGGCATCGGTGAACACATCCACCCACCGATAGAGAGAGGAACTCTTGCTCGAAGCGTGAATGAAAGAAGTGCTACCAACTTGGCTACTGGGACCAACATTGTGCATGCTACCCTTAATGTCCTCTTTCGAGGATAGATTTTATAGTCACAAAAAGTAACAAGTAACAAACAACAAAAAATAAAATGAGGAATCAATATTTTTACTAAGTTAGTATGATTATATGTCACGAAGTTGTGTGTTGGATGGTTACTCCTTTAACTTAGAGTATAGTGTGAGAAGTCGAAAGAGTTTGTCCTAGGTGGTCCAGGTTTGATTTCTGCGTGGCCCAAAATTTAAGCCGTATGGCATTAATAAATTATTTCATACTCTGAGCTAAGTGTGTGATATTTGAATCTTTTTTCTTTGTTTTTAGGGTAAGATTGGTAATGTTTGTTTGTTTTCTATTTGTCTTTTGGTGACTATAATGTATTGTAGGTATTTGATAGCGTTTGTGTGTATAGCTCTTAGTGCTTTATTTATTAGATGCAAGTCATCTTTTGATATGTACTTGGTTATTAAGAATGTGTTTTATGTTTATGTATATTGCTCCACGAGCTCCGGCAGTGGCTACTGTCCATCCTCGATTTGCTATGTCTCTTATAAGGGGTTCTTATTTTGTTTGTTTGTTTGTAATACTTTCCGGTGGGAATTTATCGTGACAATTTGTGAACACCCACATATGCATGTAAGGAGGCTCTAACAATAAGCGCAACAACTCCAGACCAAATATGTCCACCAAACATTAATTTGAGGGTCATTTTTAACTTAAAGGAATGTTAGACTTAAAGTACATCAAAAAAGTTGGGCCAGACTATTTTGGTGCCATATTGACACCAAAGGCTGCATACATGTCATTTTAGTGTCATTTTATTCATACTAGGTTAGTATGGAGGTTGGCACCAAATTATCTTAATTGCATTTCAATAGACCATCATGATACCATGTTCGCATGCCTTGAAGTTCTTGATGTACCCCAACAATAGTGCTTATGCGAACACCAAGGCAACTTATTAAAATAAGATTTTATGAAAAGAACTTGATGGCCTTGAAGCACGGACCGGTGAATAGTCATCGAGCTCATTATCTAATTATTGATTGAGCAAAGATGCTTGTTTGGTGTGAGTAATTTGCTTGCACCAAAGCTTCTCTAAATGGCGGGAAAAACACAAACTTTGGCCCCAAATACTATTTTTGGATGTTAGTGGGTAGTTGTTGGGCTGGACTTCGGAGCAAGTGGAGTTCTCTACACCAATACTTGGCGTTGGCTCCTCAGAAGCATCTGCTGCTGGGCATGCTCTTACTCTCTCTATATGGAGTTACTATTATGCATTACAAAAACTTCTAATGTATCTCACTCTTGTTTTTTGTGAGTTTAGAAACATGGCAGGATTCTGTTGCTATTCCAAACATGTTGCTGCAATGAGTGAGCCGGAGGCAGTGAAGTTAAAGTGAGCGAATTTTTTCCAGGTGGCTACATTTGTATTCATGTGGCTAATTGCAACAAAGGAAATTTTTAATTTATTTAAATGGAATAATCGCCTGATGCTTTCCACCGTTGCATAATGCGTGGCTTGATTGCCAAGTTGGCTGGATCTGCCTTAACCCTAGTGACATCATCGTGACCTGCTGCCAACTACCTTTGTTGGCTCTGACGTCCGCCCCCTAAACCCTAAATCGCCTCCTCCTGAGCCCATACGGGTCATACATTGTACACGGCTGAAGATTCAAAGTAAGTTTCAACGTACAACGTATGACCTTCGCCTGTTTTGCTCTTAATAAAATCCACCATTGTAGCCCATTCATCATACTGTAGCCCATTCATCATACTGTAGCCCATTCATCATACTTTCAGGGGCGGTTTACACTATAGACCAAGAGCCATGACCAAGAAAATTAAATCATTTTCATGGTCATGGCTCTTGGTCAAGAGCCGTGACCATGAAAAATCAAAAATGCAATTTTAAATGACTCGGTCACTCTTTGTTGTGTAAAGTGGATTTAGACCGGGACAAGTTTAAGCTCATCATTCTCTCTTTTATCCTCCCCTTTTTCCTCCTTTCTCTTTAAATAATTGAACACTAGCCAATCAATGATTTTTGAGCCCCATGGTCTCTTAGATTATAGTTGAGTCGAGGCATTTGCTTCGACTCAACTATAATCAAGGAGACCATGAAAACATTATCCATTTGGGAAATTTTAGCATTTTTGGGGACCTCAAAGTTAGTGGTCATTCTCCTTTTTTCAAGGTAGTGTAAAGCCAAATGGGACCAAGAGCTCTTTTTGGGCCAATTACAGATTTTAGAATTCCATGGTCATGGCTCTTGGTCTATAGTGTAAACCGCCCCTCACAAGGTAGGCAGCCTTCAGTACACAACAAAAGCAAAGTGGCATCAGCCTTTAAGGCTGAAAAAAATAATTCCCATAAGCCTTTTTGCTAATGAGCCATATATTCCCCACCTTCACTGCCCGGAGGTGAAACAGTGAATGAGTGAAACCCTAGTGTTCATTCCACAGCACCATTACTGACACACCCCAAAAAGCCTTAAAACCTAGCTCACAATCATAAAAGCAAGGATTTACATAGACCAGACCAAGGAGCCACCGCTGACACCATGCAACTCACATGGCATAAGAAGAAACGCCCCTTCCTTCGGCGCCGCCATTCCCGCATCGGCACGGATCGCAAGGATGCAGAAGGAATGTGCGCTACGCCATCGGACTTACTAGCCGCATTGCAAATCTAACCCCGGACCTTCAGTTCAATCTGTACAGTGCCGACTCTCGACACCAGCAAGTTCAGAAACTGACCATGAAGCTGCTCGATTCGCCGAATCTGTCGGTTCCATAAAGCCTGCCTTATCTTCGTCTAGATTTGTGCCAGGTCAGGGTTTGGGTTTTTCTTCTGTTTTCCATTGCAGGAGAGTGAGTGCAGGGTTCGGAGCGATGGCGGAGACGAAGATGAAGGACGAGGTGGAGGCAAAGATGGAGGCGGATTCAGGGATTCAGGTGAAGAAGAAGAAGGGATCGAAATGGAGCATCACGAAAGCATGGCTGAATTTCAGAGACGGGTACCGCGCGTTGAGGATCAAGCACTTCGAGAATCTGATTTCGGTGGGTTTGCCGGGGGAGGTCAACCTGATCATGTTCGACGAGATCATCGAAAAGCCGCGCCCGCAGCCGCGCTTCAAGGGGGTTCGCCAGCTTGATAAGACCAAACGGTGGGTTTCAGAGATTCGTCCCACGGTGGGCTTGTACACGAACCAGAAGAAGAAGAAGATCTGGCTGGGGAGTTTTGGTACTCCCGAGGAGGCCGCCAGAGCATTTGACGTGGGGGTTTACATGTGGAAGGACGACCAGAGCTTGGAGAATTTCAATTTCCCGGACTCGCCCGAGTTTCTGCGCGTGCTGGAGCCCAACAGGGACACTTTGGACGAGAAAACAAGGTGCACAAGGACCAAAGCGCTGGCGCAGCGAGCCGCAGACCGGGCTGCTGCTGCTCGCGACTTCGGGGAGATGACGGGGTCTCGGCGACGCGATACTCGTGGCGAGACCCGGAGCGCTTGAGACAACTTCGAGACCGTGTCTATGTACAGAGGAGGCAAGCAGCATTTGTTGTAATCTGCTTCAGATCATTGCTAGCTAGATCAGTAATCGAACACATTGAATTCTTGATGATTTTCCCTAGAGTATTATTTTTGCGCGTAGTATGCCTGGACTAGGGGCACTAATAGACCATTGATTGCAACGTATCAGGGAGAGAACCAGGCTCCCCATCTGGTGGTTTAGAGTTCTAACCATTGTGCATTCCAGGCAGAGTTGTGGTTTTGATGAGGGTCACCTCACTGCACAGCTGTAAAATTGTAGTCAACAAATAAGTTCTGGTTAGGAAATGCGAGAGCCTTGTTGTGTACCAGAACGATATATATCTAGTTTCAAGCAGGAAGAATATTGTTCCATGCATAGGGTTTGCAGCCGTTGGAAATCTGCTTCCGATTATTGCTAGGTCAGTAATCGAACACATTGTATTCTTGGTGATTTTCCCTAGAGTAATATTTTTGCACGTAGTATGGACTAGAGGATGGACTAGTAGACCATTGATTGCCTTGTTACAAACGTATTAGGGAGAGAACCAGGCTCCCATAGAGTTCTAACCGTTGTGCAGTTTAGGCAGAGTTGTTGTTGGATGACGGTCACCTCACTGCACAGCTATAAAATTGTAGTTAACAAATAAGTTCTGGTTAGTTAGCATTGAAAATGCAAAAACCTTGTGTGCTAGAACGATATATATCTAATTTCAAGCAGATCATTGCTAACTAGGTCAGTAATCGAACACATTGAATTCTTGGTGATTTTCCCTAGAGTATTATTTTGGCATGTAGCATGGATCTGAGGCACTAATAGACCATGGATTGCAACGTACCAGGGAGAGAACCAGGCTCCCGATCTGGTGGATTAGAGTTCTAACCTTTGTGCAGTTTAGGCAGAGTTGTGGTTGGATGAGGGCCACCTCACTGCACAGCTGTAAAATTGTAGCCAACAAATAAGTTCTGGTTAGGAAATGCGGAAGCCTTGTTGTGTACCGGAACGACATATATTAATATAGTTTCCAGCAGCAAGAATATTGTTCCATGCCTAGGGTTTGCAGCCGTTGGAAATCTGCAGTTGCTAGCCAAGACTCTGTTTGGTATGTATGAAGAGAGAGCACTTGCCAAAGAATTAATTCGCAAGACGTGTTCATACATACCAAGGTTGCTCATATTTGTCAAATGTTACGGGTCAACGGGTGCTGGACAAAGCAATAACAACTAGGTCTGTGATCACATGCATCATCATGATGTCACAGGCTGGGCGCCGCAGAAATGTTTCAAACCCGAATTCGACGAATCTGGTGCTGAGACTTCATTCCACAACCATAAAACCGCAGACTTAAGTATTCAGGCTAGCTATCAACTTTTCGATACTGTACTGGAAACTTGGATTTTAGGTAGATGTTGGTATGGTTTCGGGTACAATAACCATGATGGTGTGTTTCTATGAACGCTTCCACATTCTGTAAAAACATAAATTATGTCGGTTTTGTGAAAATCTGCACTGGTTACGAGAGTCTCATTTCTAGAAGTGCGAAGTTGCGAACTGACCCAGTTTTTGAAAAGCGTTGACATGGTATCTTTTCCTGCGATGGTACGTCAGATGTCTTTTACACGACACAGTGCTCCTTTAGGAATAATATTTCTCAATTGAAGAGTGCAAGTCAGCTACATAACATTCAGTAGCCTTCAAGAAGGCTGCCAGTTAGTTTCATCCACCTTTATATATGGAGTGATCAGTGATCTGTAATTGAATGGGCTGTTGAATCAAATAAACAATTACAAGACACTGTTGAATTGTGACTGAGTGAGTGCTTTCGATTACTGTTCACCATGGTTAATTGCTCTTGCTTAATGTCACCTGCCCCGTAGCTACTGATGTGATGTGGCATATCCCACATCATTTCATTGGGGATGAAATGATGTGGGATATTCCACATCATTCTGTTGGGGGAAGGCAACAGTCATGAGTGTCTTCGTTGCATTGGGTCAAACATTATCTGTCAATTGCACTTTTTATTGAAGAGTGCAAGTACAGTTGCACCAGTTTCTTCTGCTCTCAGGTTCTCCGTGCTACTGACCTATCTTTCCTCAGCTCGAGGTACACAAGTTAGAACTTTTTGATATCACCTCTTTGGTAAGGAATTATGTGATATTGGGGAGTGTGATAACAACGAGTTCAGAGGGTTTAATCTGATAAGAACAATAATTTCAATTTTTAACTGGACAATAAATCGTCACCACTGGAGAAGTTGTTGGCTATGAGAAGATGTGAGGACGTGCAGATGTGAACCCGTTCACTAGGTAAAACAGTATTCCCAAGACGTGCAGACAATGCCAGATACTAGTGAGAACAAATGTAACTATAATAGTAGATAATAGTAGGAAATGTGTTGTTTTTCGCTTACTATAAATGAAAAAGGAATGAAACTGCGCCAGACACATGGGCTATGTGAGTAGTTTTGGTCACAAGAAGATAGAAATATAAGCATAATATTCAGCCACTGTTCACTGTTCACTGTTCCCACGAAATGGAGAATGAAAAACCACAAGTCTTCTACTAGTACTAACAAGGACCTGAAAATTGGCTGGAAGCAACATTCTAATTGTGAACATGGAAGAGGTGTGGCATTTTGAGGTCAACTCATCAAAGCATATTGAAATATGTTTCAAAACCTTTGTAATGAATTGATTGGACTCCAAGAAGTCACATCACAAATTGCTCATCAATTAAACGTCCTCACCCCTGTCCAAATTTGGCAGTTTTGCAAAGATACATTATAAAGTGAAACTAAAAGGGATATTTTGAACTTGATGTATGAAAAAAAGTTGTACATTATGAATTTTAAATTCTATCCATAAGGTTAGATCTGTGATTGCTATCACCAATATTTTTCTATAAGATTTGAAATTTAAAATTCAAAATTATTTTGTAATTTGATTACGAATAAGATATTGACAATCTGTGGATGAAATTTGTTGTGATGGATTGAAATGTAATACTCTAAGTGTGGTGGTTTTAGGAGATTTTTTGGTTGCTTAATTTTATGAGTTGATTTTTTCAAGAGCACTTTTAGACTAAAATCTTCGAATTTTTTGGTGACCGTGCAACATGAAATGAGGCATAAAAGTTTCACAAATCATTCCCTTTCCAATCAGATCACACATGCATGAAACTAACTTTCCATAAAAAGAATTCAATAAAAATTGCACATTGCAAAAAGTGCATGACGGATGAGAAAACAAAGTTTGCTTCTGTACATCATGCAAAGTATGCATGGTTGGGCAATTAGGGGTTAAGGGACCGAACAAGCCTCGCAGGCTAGATTTTCTCAATTTTCAAACAACTTTGACTATGAATTGTTATTAATGGACTAATGTTTTTATGAATCATCTTTTTTAAGCATCATGCATGACAAAAATAGTATGTTCTTACATTTTCAGAATGTAAATTACTTCTATATTTTGAGGTTTTTACCTCAAAATACTCCTTTGTTTTTAAATTAGGGAATGACATTTAAGGATTAAGGTCTGGATTGAATGATTGGAAATCCAAAGGCTATTGCTTCTTTACCGACATTGGGTTTTAGATTCACAACGGAAGTTGCTTGTAACAAGAGAAATGAGTCACCTCACCTTTTGAGGTTTGATTTCAATTGTTTAGTGTAACAACATGGCAGAAAGTGAGCTAATAATTTATTTGCTTGAAGTAAGTACAAAATTTCCTCAGGGAGGTCACTTCCAAATATTACGTAAGAATGTGCGAACAAAGATAGGGTCCAAATAAATCTTTAAAGATAATTTTTATAAATGATTTACATTAATATAGGATGCTCACAATTCTTTACAAGAATAAAAATGAGAATATTCTTGAAATATTACTAATTATAGTCAAAATTATTATTAATTTTTAGGGTACTTTTAAATACCCTTTGTTTACACGTGATACTCAAAAGATACAAAGAGTGACCTGAGAAAATTTGAAAGAAGGCAAAAGTTGAAGAGCTTCATTTCACCCTTAAAGGACCAAGAAGCCCAAATTTGGCCTCATGTAATTTTTAGCAGTTTAAAGGGGATTTTTCCTTATGTTCAGTCTTACTTATTTCTTGACCAATACATGCAATGTTCTTTGTTGAATCCAAAGATGTAAATTTTGGTCCCATCTAAATTGTATTTTTTACAATATGATCAATTGAATTTGTCATTTTAAAACTGTGATTCCTTGGTCCTTTTGGGGGTTATCTTTGTACTCCCAAATTTCCACTTTGAGAAGTTGAATTGCTGATGCTTCCTATCATGTGAACTGGGCCAAAGATGGAGGTGTAAATGTTTTGCTTGTCACTAAAGGATCAACGTGAGCTCAGGGAATATTCCGTACCGGTAGTCATGAGTTATACATCACTTGATTGCTTGGAGTTGCATGAGAACGGAATACCCTCCTGCTTCTAATTCAACAACAATTTGAATGTTTTTCAATCTTTGTATGTTTATTAAAAGCACACGAATATGTTTATTATCAAGCCCTAGACTTTCTACCCCTACTAAATTTTCCATGATTTTCTCCAATGCTCTTGAATACTTTTGGAGCATTGGAATACTTTTGGATGCTCTTTCCTTCACATCTTAACCCCTAAAGGACCCTGAAGATGGAATATGGCCTCGGCTGGGATTGTACCATGAATTGAGGCACCTTGCAATGCATATTACTTGAAACAACCAAAAAGCAAAAGAAGGGCCCAAAGATGAGGAAAATTGTGAAACCTTCAAAAATAAAATTGGAATCACTATGTGTATTCTATGGAGTCTTTTGTGCCCATTTATACGTATTTGCAGCATATACAGGCGGTGGTAGAATTGCTCTAAATTACTCCAAAAATTTTGAAAAAAATATATACCATTAATGGTATTGACATTGACGTCTACAAAAGAATTCACCATCACAGCACCATTTTCTAGTCTTCAATATATAAGTACAAATGTAAACCTCTGCAACAACTTCGTATGCATATCCTTTTAGGGGTTAACCCCTAAATGACGTAGGGGTGAGGGTAAAACTTAGAGTGCTATAAAATGTTACTTTTGCAACTTTGATGAAGTTTGGTTCAACAAAGAAAATAATAACCATGATGTTTAGTAACTATCTGTAGAGTCAAACTTTCAAAAAATGTTTTAGATACCCATTTAATGAATTTAGAAGCATTTACCATTTAATATTCACCAAAATTTTAAAAACTATTCTTAGAATTTGAAAATTGGTATGATTGCTTAAAACTAAATATTCTATTCTAAGAAAAAATTAATTAATTTCAAAGGAGAGAACATCATTAGTTTCCCGAAATAGCAAATTTTATAACACTGGGATAATATTGAGGTCTTTGTCTTTGAAACATTCTTTTCAATGGAGTTTTACTTGGATTGACATGATTCAAATAGGGTTGGAAAGTAGACTTGATTTCCTATTTGAAATTTTTTTTATTTTTAAGAAAAATCTTTTTTTCATCCAAGAGAGCCCAGACAAAAAAGGCATCGACCATAAAATGGTCGTTTGCTCACTTAGGGGTTAAGTAAGTCTTCCTTGATTGATTCTTACTAAATTCCTTTATACAATGCCAAATGTTTTCTCTCACCATAGTTTCAAGAAATGTTACTGTATCTATAAAATCTGATCAAAACAATAGGGGATTTGAAAACCTACTATTATAAAAATTTATGATTTAGTCTTTCAAAAGATAATTGGAATAAACTCAGTGTAAGGTAATTGAAAAGTTGTAAGAATTTATAGGAAATATTCCATTTTCTAGCTTATATTTGCACTTGGTCTTTGGAATGATCTTAGCACAGTGAATCTAGTTCAAAAGTGTGGTTGAATTCATTTTTCAAACCCTAGTTTTAAATTAGTGCACCCTATTTGTATCACAATTTCAATTACGCCCTCTTCAAATGTGATGAAGGTTAAAAAAAAAAATCCAAATGTGGAAAATTACAACACAAACTTGTAGCAAGTGAATCATTTTTTTTACATTGCATGTACTTTAAATAATTTATTGAAGGTTACTCTAAAAATCCAAAAGTGCCACTAGGATCCCCATACTGAATAAAAAGACAACCCATAATGTTCTTTTTCTTCAGATAGATAGATAGATAGAAACTTCGGTCCTCTTGCGACGCCGGCGTGAATAAAGTGTCTGTTCGTCTTGACAATGAGCCGATGTCCACCGGACAAAGGAACATTGGTACAAGACTACTCTCCCCTTCCGGGAATAGACACTTTAGTAACCAGAAACTAGTAAAAAACACTTGTTTCGTTAAAAGTGCACGTGCCATATAGAAAGTGCACATGCTGAAATTTTGTACGTTTGAAGAAAGTATAGTCATAATTTACCTATAAAGTGCAAAAATTGAATGTACATTACATTGAAAAAAATGTAGTGCGAATTTGAGAGGGGGGTGGGTATGTTCCCACCCCCCTCCCTTTAAAACTAAAAAAAATTTAGAGCAAATTTGAGAGGGGGGTGGGTATGTTCCCACCCCCCTCACCTTTTTAATAAAAAAAATGCAATGCACATAGCACTAAAAAATAGTGCACATGGCTATGTGCACTTTTAACAAAACAAGTGTTAGTGTCGAAAAGTGTGTCAAACTTGATTTATTGGAAAGGAACACGCAATTCGCTATTTATGCACTTGGCCAAGTGCACTCATTTCATAAGCATGTTTGACTTTTTAAAAAATTGGTTAAAAAGTTCTCTAAAAAAACATCAATGTTGTCTTTCTACAATCACTTACATTGTAAACAAATAATTCTTTTAATTATTTTTTATTCTTATCTTTATCTTTTCTTTTATCTTTTTTTAAATCTTTTTCTTATCTTATCTTTTTTATCTTGATTTCTTTCTTGTCTTCTTTCTTGTCTTCGTCTTGTCTTTTTTCTTGTCTTCCTTTTTGTCTTCTTTTTTTCTTCCTTCTTGTCTTTTTTTATCTTCTACTTTTTTCTTCAGTTGTGGCTGCTCAACCCTAAACAATGGGAGCAAAGCTTAAAAAATAAAAATAAAAATAAAAAAGGTTTTTTTTTTTTTTTTTTTTTTTTTTTTTTTTTTTGTACTTTATTTGGCTGTGGCGTGGCTACTGAACCCTACACTGTGACCGCCCAAAAAAATAAAAATAAAAATAAAAATATATTTTTAGCCTATGGAGTGCTCGGTCGCGCACCCAAAGACCCTCCCATCTCTTTTCCCTCTTCATCTCCTTCCCCTCTCCTCATATATATATAGGGGAGAGGAGAGAGGGGGGATAGAGGGAGTGGAAGAGTGAATAGGAGAGACCCTCTCCTCTCCCCTATATATATGAAGAGACGGGAGGGAGATAGAGATGAGGGAGATGGCAGGGTCTTTGGGTGCGCGGCCGCGCACCCATCGGCTAAAAATAGAAAATTAAAAAACAAAACAATTATTTAATTTTATTTAATTTTATATTTATTTATTTTTATTTTATTTTATTTTATTTTATTTTTTGTTGGGCCGCAGTGTAGGGTTCAGCAGCAAGCCACGGCCAAATTATTTATTCAACAACACCCCACGGCCAAATAAAGTACCCAAAAAAAACTTTTTTTTTTTTTTTTTTGCTTTGCTCCCATTGTTTAGGGTTCAGTAGCCACAGCTGAAGAAAAAGTAGAAGAAAAAATGAGACAAGTAGGAAGACAAAAAGGAAGACAAAAAGAGAAAAAGTATGAATAAAAAATAATTAAAATAATTGTTTGTTTACAATGTAAGGGATTGAAGAAAGACAATAATCGTCGGTTTAAAAAAAAAATAGACAAAAAAATTTATGCGCTTGGAGACTAAGTGCATGATTGTATGGCCAAGTGCATAAATAGAAAATTGTGTGTTAAGGGTGTTGGAAAAAGTGTCAAAAACATTGTCAAATAGAGTGCCAAAAACAATGTTGATACAACTTTGGTGAAATATAAAAAATTTAGGGGGAAGCGGTTGCCCCCATCCAGCTAACAGCCCATTGACCCACCCACCTAAGCACCTACCCGCTTGCCCATGACGCTATCCGTTGCCTACCCAACGAACATGGGGATTTAAATCCCCAACCTTGTTGTAAGTGGGAGGATTTACCTCATGGTAAAACTAGAATTTGTATTTGTATAATTCAAGTTTTTTTGCATTGAAAACATGCAAAAATTCATGTTTTAATTAGATATTTTTAATTCTAATCATTTTCAATTAGTTGTTTTAATATACATTGAAAAAAATGTAAAAATACATATTTTAATGTCGAATTTGGTATATTCGGATAAAATTATGAAATTTATAATAGAGTCAAATCATGTTAATATTAGTTGTTTTTTTAAGTGTATAAATGTTCAAATCTGGTTTACAACAATTAAATAAAATTTGAAGCCTATAAATGATAATCGAATTACATTTTTGAATGTATTTGTAAATCTCGCGATTTTAACCAATTGTTTTAAAATTCATATTTAAATAACTTACACTATATAGCGCATTTAGGTTGTCCTTCACTATTTTCGTGACATTTTACACTGTATAAATATTTATTGTTATTGTTCAAGGATGCAATAATTTTCATCAATAGTATATTATAATACATCTTGTAATACATCTCAAGAATAAACTAATAGAGACCCATGCGCCTCCACATGTACAAGTAGTGATTCATGAGGTATTTTTTTGGATAAGGCATCCTAATTTTTTAGGCAACCTAAATGCTCTATTTAGTGTAGCTTTTATTTGTAATAAAACTTAAAAATTAAATGCTTGTAAATTGATTTTTTGTATTTTTACTAACAAAAAACATGGATTCAACCATACAGATGTAATCTAGAGCTTAAAAATAACCAACTTTTTAACATTTCAGCAACAAAAAGTTCAAACATTCTTCAATTTATAACACATTTGACAAAAATCAAAATCAAGATGCAACTGAAATTGTTGTAGGTGCCCATAATTAGCAAATTTACGCAACCATGCCTCGTGTATGAGATGTACGTCTATCATATATAGGGATTTGTATCCTACACACATTAGTGCAATCAGTTTTTCAATCCAGTTATATATCTTTTGCAATTGTCTATCTAAAATAAATCAATAATCGTTTTTTGGTTGTTTAGTCCTCTAGGGGTTAATGTTCATTTTATACTAACTTAATAGTTGGCAACTTGATATAAGTTACGAGATAAGTTAACGCCAATGAAATTAACATTAAATTAATATTTTTTTATAACATTCACATTAACACTTAAAGGACATAGTAAACCCAAGGGTTAGTTTTGAAGGGATAAATTAAAAAACTTTAGAAACAATCTACCAAAAAATGTGGGAACATGTCCATTCTACAGAGATATAATTTGCAATTTTAGATTCCTTCAAATCGCCAATTGAGGCGCTCGTAGGTTCAACAAGAGCCACATGGAATCATCAAATGCGGAAACATAGTCCTTTTCCGGCCTTTTTTTTTCTTCAGACCAAACTGGCTCGAACGCGACAATAGGTGGAGGTATAGGAAATGATATGCATGGAATATCAGGCATACAATGCACGCTCCCATATGATGGTTTGGCACTTGGACATGGCTATTGCGAGCGTTGTTAGCACGTGGTTGGTTCGTACAGTTGACCTCTGCACGGGGCCATTCTACTGACCACGTGGCAGCCCAAACCCTTGTCCACTGTGGTGGATGGCAACATATGAAGATGCCCAAGGGGGATTAATGGTCTATATTCCTTTGGGCTATTCCCCTTTGTACCTCTATACCCTTTAAGGGTCATAATATTTAACATTAACTCAGTATGAGAACTGTACAAGATTAATTTTTATCGTGTTAACATTAAAACTTTATCAATCTCAAGGAAGATTTTTGTAATTCCATATGGAAGGAATTCTAATTTTCCAATATAAAATTTAGCCCATTCTTTTGAATTGCACTACCATAGTATTGAAGTAGTTTAGCACGTTCAACACATGCATGTTGAATAATCATTTTAATTGGATGCTTTTCTTTTGACTTATGAAAGTTATTTCAAGATTTTGAAACTTTCCAAAAATAATTAAATTTTAGACTGAATAATTTTTAAGGCCATTTGAGAATAATGCAATTTGTGTTGAATTCTCGGTTGAATTTACCTCAAGACCATGGTATCTTATGAATTTTGGACAATTTTCCCAAATTTTGAATAAATTTTTAAAAACAAAATTTGGCAATTATCAAATCTTTAATTTTTGAAAATTTACTATTCAATTATTGTATATATATTTTTTAAACGGATTTTCAAATATTATGACATTTCAAAAGCAATACAATTATTCCAAAATTTAATAAAGTATTACGATACTTTTGCACTTGCACTAGTGACCACCAATTATTTCTACAAGTAACTTATACAAACCTTATATTTGTTGAAATGGAATATTTTAGTACTCCCTCTGTCCCATAATGACTTACACATAGGTTCTCTGAAATCTACCTCAAGAGGTAGATTTCAGAGAACCTACGTGCAAGTCATTATGGGACAGAGGGAGTACAATTGGTCCAATTTTAGTATTCGGTATAAAACCTCACTATTATATTGGTTCCAATTTTTAGAACTCTCATCACTTGGCCCTTGAATGTCACAATTTTGACACTCCATAATTCTATGGTTTCACAAATTTTCCAATTTTGACACTCCATAATTCTGAAGTTTTTAACAAGAAATATCTAAGTCAACCAGAGATAAATGATTGATTTTGATGGTTCCAACAAATTTGGTTGAATCTAAAAATTGAAAACCCAAAGTGTGCTTTACATATTTGGATTATTTACTAGATTAGAAAGTGCAAGCAATTTGGAATACAATGAAAGCTTCATTTTATTCATAGATATAGCCCTCCAAAGTTGAGTACATTATAGAGTGGGTCATGCTTCAAAAGCTGAATTTAGGTTGAATGATGTCATGTCAATGACTCAATTCCATGCAAATTAGAATCTCATATCGATTGTATAGCTTGTTGAATGTTGGGTTTAGTTGAGGGACAGACGGGGCACTTGTAAATAGGGTGTTTTCACAGTAGGACGACGATTTCGCACAAGAGGCAAACGTACAATATGTAAAGCACTTAAGGTGGTTGCAAGCTACGGTCACCCAAACTTTTTGTCGCGGCATGCAAATTTGTGCACTTACCCAATCTTTGGAAAATCATCAATAAATATTGGAATGGAATATTGTGACGAAACAAATTGCATTGTTTCTAGAATTCTAAAGTTAAGATGTCTACCACAATAAAGTTTGCAAATTTTCAATCTTTCTATCCAAATTAAGCATTTCTACTTAGATTTGGTAGCGTGTCGCTTGTCAAAAGTGCACCTATTTTATGGGAAATGCTAGAAGGGGGTCAAATTTGAACTTCAAAAATTTATAACAACATACCACAACTGTGTACAAAGGTACCATATTTTATTTTTTTGGGTACTACGCTTACTTATTTTTTAATTAATTGTTTGGTGATGTTTTTGTTTTTTAAGATTTTCGTGCAGTTAAAACTTTTTTTTGGATTTTTTTTTTTGGGAAATGAAATAATGGTTCAATTTCAGAGGTGGGTTATGAAATGCATTTTTCATAAAACCTAGCTAAGGATGTTATGTAAAAACGGCTCTAATTACCCCTACTCGGTAAAAAACAGAAAAGGCTATTGAGTAATGCCCAAAGACTTGAAATTATCTTAACAATTGCTAAAGTGAAAGTATTAGCATAAACCCTATTTGGGATGGTGAAATTTTTGATCTAATTGAAAGTTGAGAGGTGCGCATTACTACGCTAGTGCACGAGCTGCATGGCCTTTAGCTGCACAAGCTGCACTCCCCACTTGGTAAACCGTAGCTTGCAATCACCCCTTACCATTACAGCATCATTATTTATATCCAATAATTACATAAAATGTTCAAATTTATTAAATATGGAATATTTTGGAATCTTATTATAATCTTTTCATAATATTTTTGGAATTTTTTTAAACCTCTTTACACATATAAGGTGTACAACAGACCATTTTTACACATTTGGATCCAAATGCTACGAATAATTGTTTTGAAATAATTTCTATCAATTTTTTTTCCATATTCCTATAATTCATATTTTGAGAATCGTTTTTATTTGCATTGTAATGACCACCAGAATTTACAAAATGAAAAAAAAAAAACAAATCCAACCTATAACTATAAGGTTTGAACACCCATTTCATTAAAAGTGCACAATAGCATGTGCACTTTTAATTTTGGTCAAAATTTTCTTTTGGTTAATTGGAATACCTAAAAATACTAGTGAAAATGATTCGCAAGATTTTTTATAAGTTTTTTTTTATTTTTTTTGTTACATTGAATTGATGCTACCATTTCTAATACGACAAATACTTATTCCAAATGAATTAATTCATAAAATAAAATAAAAGGGTTAGGCATATGCCTAACTGTCATCACTTGTAATTGTCAATTAAATTTTTGAGACGGATAGAAATATGCATAACCTTTCATAACTTGCAACGTTACAAAATAATTACATCTCACTACTACATAAAATCTATCACCAAGTAGTCTTTTAAGATTGTGATTCAATATTTCTCAAACCTAAGCTAAATACATTTTTCCCAAATGGAATAAAAGATGATCTATTGATAAACTCCTCAAGCAGCATTTAACCCAACTATAACTTCAATATGAGCTTGATCATCAAGACCTATTGCATTTAAATTTGTTGAAGGGCCACCAAATATTTCACCTGGTCCAATTGGTACGTTTTCCTCCCTTCTACATCAATATTTGGAACTTCTTCACGTGTATTCCAACCTTCTCCATCAAACCATAGATCAAACTCTGGGAAATACTTACATTCATGTGCATTGAAACCATCGCGCTAATGTTTCAAGAAAATAAACATAAAAGGGTTAGGCATACGCCTAAACCCCTATTACTACAATTATTTTTGAAAATTCCAAGTATTAGGGGGAGGGGTTTAGGCATATGCCTAACCTTCCACTGTTTATTTCTTTTCAAATTAATCAAAGTAATGGGGGTCAGGCGTTTGCCTAACCTCCATCACTTGCAATTTTAAATAATAATTGAAATGATAGGGGTTAGGCATATGTTTAACCGTTCCATAACTTGGTATTTTAACAAATAATACAAATGATAGGGATTAAGCGTGTGCTTGACTCCCAATACTAGGAATTTTAAAAAATAATCAAAATGATAGGGGTAAGGCATATGCCTAACCCCATCACTTGATATTTTAAAAATAATTGCAAGTGATTGGGGGGTTAGGCATATGCCTAACCTTCATTACTTGCAATTTCAAAAATTAATTGAAGTGATAGGGGTTAGGCATACGCCTAACCCTTCCATCACTTGGTAATTTAATAAATAATACAAATGATAGGGGTTAGGCGTATGCTTGACCCCCAATACTAGGAATTTTTAAAATAATCAAAGTGATGGGGGTAAAGCAAATGCCTAGCCCCATCACTTGGTATTTTAGAAAATAATTGCAAGTGATTGGGGGGGGGGGGGGAGTTTAGGCATATGCCTAACTTCTCATCACTTGCAATTTTTAAAATTAATTGAAATGATAGAGGATAGGCATACGCCTAACCTCCATCACTTGGTATTTTTAAAATAATTCAAATAGTATGGTTAAACTTACGCCTAACCCCTACCTTTTGGTATTCTAGAAAATAACTGCAAGTGAATATTGATGTCAAATTATCATATGTGGGGGTGAGATCCTAAAAAATTTTAATCGAAATTGAATTTCCATATTAAATTTTGAGAGGCCCACGTCACTATAAACCAATATGTGGCACTTTTTGACAAAAACGATTGATTTTGTGTCTAATCAGACCACAACATAGAGTAATGAAAGCGAACTGTGATTTGAAGGTGAGTGCCAAAACTTACTTGGACGAAAACGACCAAAATGAATTCCAATGCAAAAGCTCTTTGTATTACGTGCTCCACCCCAAGGCGACAACTTATTATGCGTGCTCTATCCTAAGGTAATGATCACTTCATCAGTTGAGTTGCAATCTCCCCTTAGACTCTCCGCCTCCACTTTTAGCCTAGACTCTCCGCTTTCAATCTCATTTTGGACTCTCCGCCTTCAATCTCATTTTGGACTCTTTGCCTTCAATCTCATTCTAGACTCTCCGCTTGATTACTCTCCGCCTCCAATCTCAACCCAAGTACTCTTTGCCTCTATTCTCAACCTGGACTCTCCGCCTTCAATGTCCGCTTGGACTCTCCGCTTGCAATTTGCGCCTGAAATATCTTTGAAAATCTCTCACTGGGAGAAATACTCTACTTGTCCGCCTGTAATCATGAGGAATGCTCTAGCATGGACACAGATTAGCAATGGCGGGGTGGTATTTGGAAACCCTAACTACGTAAGAAAATGTGTACAATGTTAGGGTTGAAGAATTAGTACATTCATCCAACTGTAGTGTTTGAACATTCATCTTCAGTATTAGAATTTATTACAATCTCATTTTTTATACACAACGGAGCAATGAATATGAGTTATAACTTAATTTGTAATATGAGTTGTGCTTTGTAATGCGGCTATTGGGCGTGACATTCAGAATGAGGATTTAGGTGATTTGTTTCTTTGTGTTTGTTTGTTTGTTTGTTTGTTTGAAGTGTTTGTATGTAACGTTGAGAACTTGAGGTCTGCCCGACCAACAAAATTGTTTCGATGCTTTTGGACATACAATGTAAAAGTATGTCATTATTATGACAAAACTTACTCATATTTATAGTGACAGAACTTACTAAAACATAGATAAATTTATAATGACAAAACTTACTCTGATATGCTTGACAACAGGAGGTGCAGAAAAGTCATTTCGCAAAATTTGGACCTATGGTGTGAAACTTATGGATTTACAATCAAATTAAAATTTTATTTGAAGTCCATTGCAAGTGTTAGGAGTTGGGCATATGCCTAAGCCTGCTATATTATACTCTCCTTAGAAATTGTAAGAGTTGAAGGATTAGGCATATACCTAAACCTTCCATGTTTTATTTTTTAAAATAATGAAGTATTAGAGGGTCAGGCACATGCCTAACCCTCATGTATTTTATTTTGTTTGAAATTGTAAGTGTTGCCAGGGGGTTCGGTATAAGCCTAACCCTCTAATATTTTATTTTTCTATAAAATCCAAGTGTTTGGAGGTTAACAAATGTATGACCCTCCCATATTATATTCTGCCATAGAATGAAATTGTTGGGGGTTAGGCATATGCCTAACCCTTTTAAAAAAAAATTCCAATTGTTAAAAGGTTAGACATATGCATAAGCTCTCATCACTTGGTATTTTAAAAATTAATTAAAGTGATAGGGGTTAGGCGTATGTTTAACCCCTAAACGTCTGAACGTGCCATTGCGACCAGTAGAATACGGTGTATTTTGGTTGTATTTGGAATGGATCCACACCTTTAATGGGTTTGGGTGCAGAAGAGAAGTTGAAATTTACATCGATGCGGTTCTAGTGAGCTACTAAGATCCCAATTTAGAGTTTCTTGTTGGTAGCAAATCTCAATTGTACGACAACGTATATACCATCCCCATGGGACGTTTAAGGGTTAACCCGTCACTTAGTAGTTTATATATAATGATTGTAAGTCATATAGGTACTAGAAGAAATCTTGTTCGATGTGACATGTTTTTAATAATTAGATGTTCATTATGACTTAATTTTTAGTGACTCAAAATTAATTTTGAGTCACAAAAAACAAGTCACAATGGACATGTAGTCATTGAAGAATGTCACATTGAACAAGATTTATATTAGTGGGGGGTTGAACATATGCCTAACCCCCATCACTTAGTAGTTTACATAATAATTGCAAGTGATCGGGGTTTTAAGCATTTTCTTAACCCCCATCACTTGCAATTTTAATAATTAATTGAAGTGATAGGACTTAAGCCTATGCCTAGCTCTTACCACTTGGTATTCTAGAAAATAATTGCAAGTGGGGAGTTTAGGCATACGTGTAAGCCCTCATCACTGGGTATTTTAAAAATTAATTAAAGTGATGGAAGGTTAGGCATATGCCCACCTCCATCACTTAATATTTTACATAATAATTGAAAGTGATGGCGGGTTACTTTCAATTATTATGACTTGTAATTTTTAAAATTAATTAAAGTGATAGGGGTTAAACATACGCTTAACCCTCATTACTTAGTATTTTAACAAATGATTCAAGTGATATGGGTTAAACATATGCATAACCCCCATCACTTGATATCTTAACAAATAATTCAAGTGATAGGGGGTTAGGCGTATGCCTAACTCTCGCATATTTTATTTTGCTATATAATGGAAGTGTTGGTGGATTAGGTGTATGCCTAACCCTCTGGCATTTTATTTTGTTGGAATTTTTAAGTGTTGGAAGATTAGGCTTATGCCTAACCCTTTAATTATTCTATTTTGTTGAAAATTATAAGTGTTGGGAATCACGCATGTGCCTTACCCTCAGACATTTTATTTTGTTGAAAATTGTAAGTGTTTGGGGGGTTAGGCATATGCCTAACCCTCTGATATTTTATTTTCCTATGACATCCAAGTATTTCAAGGTTAGCATATGTATACCTCGGCTCCGATATTATGTTTTGCTATTAGATGCAGTTTTTGGGGGATTAGGCATACGTCTAACCCCCTAAATCACTATAATAATTATTTTTAATTCCAGGTGTTGGAGTGTTGGACATATGCATAACCTATTAACCTCCCATTACTTGGTATTTCAAAAATTAGTGAAAGTCATAGAAGTTGGGCGTGTGTTTAACCCCATCACTTAGTAGTGTACACAATAATTGCAAGTGATGGACCCTAGTAGAAATCTTGTTCAATGTGATAGGTCTTTTATAACTAAATATCCGTTCCAGTGACTTGTCTTTAGTGACTCAAAATCAATTTTGAATCACTACAGACAAGTCACAACAAACATTTAGTCATTAATGAATGTCACATCAGACAAAATTTGTACTAGTGGAGGGTTAGGCATAATTATAGTGTATACATGAAAACATATAAAATCTACAACACTCCAAAAGCATAAACCTAAACTCTAAAAAATCTAAAAACATAATTTGAAAAAAATTAAATAACTGCATGGAGGTCAAACTTTGCCAATGGTTTAATTCAAGAATTACATTATTTTTCGGCATATATTTCCAGAGCATATTTATGCTTTTCTCATTCATACATTGTTCTACCAAAAAATTTACAATGTGCAATTTTAAAGGGGCATGTGCACTTTTAACGAAATGGGTGTTTTTGGCCGGCCTATTGTGAAAACACCCTAAATAGAGTTAACCCTTAAATGCCCGTGTGCACCAAAGTGTCTATTTCCATATCTCATTAGTTCTTAAAGGCATGACCAGTGCGGTAAATTCCAAGTCTAATGGGCCCAACCTAACAAACTCTCACAAAAAATATTTCATCAAAAACTAATCAAATTGGGGTTCTGTAAGTTGCTACGAGTTCTATAAATGCCAATTTTTTGTCATGCCTAGCGGCAATTTTGTTCAAGTACATCCGGATTCAATATGTCGAAAGCCACCTATCAAACTCCCTTTGGTTGACTCAAAGACTGCTTGTTGACTCAGAGACTACTTGTTAAGTTTTGCATTACATATATATAATTGAATTCAAGATTCTCATTATAAGATAAATTATTTTAATTTAGAAGCAATTAATCTTCAAAATTTCATTATTAATAAAGAATATGTATTTTGACATAAATTATGAAGTGATTGGCTAAAATTGTGAGATTCAGAATATTTTCAAAAATACAATACAAGCATCATTTTGAGCCTTTAAGATCTTGATTTAATTGTTATATATTTCTTGATAAAGTCATTTTTTGACATTTCTATGAATAAGATTTGATAAATATATGTTCAATTTGAGCCTGTCATAAATCTCATACTTTTAGCCAATCATATTGAAAATCAAATTAGAAGATGTGTTTTTAATATTTTTAATTTATATTGATAGATTTTCTTCAAAAGAATATAATGTTAAATTCAAAATATTTAAAAAAAATCCGACTGTATAAATGACAAGTCCAAATTTATCAATACAATCTTATTAGCATAAGAAGAAAAATGTTTTTGAAATAGCATACTTAGCCATTAGGGTAAATATGGGGTCCCTAAAAGGCCCTCTAAGGCAGCCCGGGTTAGGTGAACAAGCTGCCCAAACACCCCTCCCATTGGTGAAGGTCGCTGCCCATTGACAATGTCGGAAGCCGCAGTGCTGGCAATGTTGGCAGCGTCGATTGGTTTGACCCACGGAACTGCACTACTGGCAGCGTCGTGGCACCATTGGTGCCAGCGGGGAAAACGTGCGGGCACTACTGCAATTTTTCTGCACGTGAGAAAACCAAAGGCCATTTGGAGACCCCACCTTTCTCCTAATGTTTTCAAATGGTCAAAAGGTTTAGACATTTGTGAGGATTAATAGTGTTGTCTATAAAAAGAACTATTTTGACCTATTGAGTTGAATCAAGAGGTCATTGATTCAATTCAATTTGATCCAGTTCAAATCAATCGCCGCTTAATGCAATTTAAATAAATGGAATTTTTAATTTTGTTTCAATTCAAATTAAGAGCCTATTGATTTTAATCGTCTTGATTTAAACCAATCCCATTTTAAATTCCATTGGACCCCTGCTAAATATTATCCTTGGAAACTAAAATTTTAAAAAATAACAATCTTTAATAAGTATTAAAGATGGTATCTTTAAAAATAAAAACTATAATTTTTTAAATTTTAACTCAAAAAATAAAATAAAAAATATATTGATTAATTGACTTAGCATAGGATTGGAATATGAATTAAGAGTAGTTATGTAGTATGGAAAAGTTCAAAAAGGTATTCTAACCCACGTTGATCTTTTCTAGTAGAGTTATTTTAAGGGAAAATATTAAATCGTTTAAGGATAAGTAGCTAAAGTCACTTGTAAGGATGAAGATAATTAGACTCAATTACCTAATGTTAATAAATATTTTCTTATGTTAGAATGGGATAAGGGCTCTCGCCTATAACTAGTTCCGGTCATATCTTCCCTTCATACATGCAACAGTCATGTCCTATCCTAAAGTCAAATAGTCATAAAAGGGAGACCCTCCTTTTATAGTATCCAATGTGAGTCAAATAAACCAACGTTGTCCCCATAACATCAATGCTTTATATTATTCACTTTTGTTATGTCTATTTATAAATTCACATATATCTTATTCTATGTTATATTTTGCTTAAGTTAAGAAAGATGATTCTTATCTCATCTGAGTCTTTCACTTAGGTTTTTTATACTCCATCTTTCATCCTCTCGCATTCTTTATTTATTCAGTGTACTTCTTACACTTTAAGAATTTACGTATCCCAACTTTGAGGACACAAAACACTACAACGACATTGGTCTTATTACCACCCACGAGGATCTACTTTATCAGTCTAAGTTATAGTTTATAAAGAACAATTATTTCATATAGATGGCCAGTCCCTATGAATTCACTCTTTATCACTATGACTTGCTAATCTCATGGATCACTCATTATATAAAAAATTTCAATGTCAAATTGACTTTTTCTATTTTCTTCATACTAGTTGTACAACTCTTATCAAATTTTTATAACAAGATTTCTTTTGAACCTCTTAATTTCCATTACCTATATATCATGGTAATTTATAATATAAGGCAATGCACCACACCTAAGTTTTGAACACTCTAGTTTCACTCACTAGATGTCAACTTCCTTGGTCTCACTCCTATCTTTACATAGTCGTCACTATGTATATTTAATTTCAACGATTCTCAATTCTAACTTATACATTGTATACCTATTAACCTCTCCAGACACACATGCTGAACAATTGATAAAATTGTGGAGAAATTGATTGGTTTCATGCTCAAGATACTATACTTCTCTCATGAGTCAGTCACATGGATGTTCTCAATATAATCAAATAAACAATAGATGTTCTAAATTGGTCTTTTTACTCAACACTCATCACTATATCAATTTGATAAATGTATACAAAGTTTATATTACTAAATCAGTTTGCCAATTTCGCACGATCTCAATGTAGTTATGAACTTGTTGTACATTCTTCACCACATGTATCAATAAACTCAAGTCAAATTGACCAGTATACTTTTTATTCACTTGGTCCTATACTCTCACAATTCCATAATCCAAACTCAATCAGTAATCTATCAATTAGACAATTACATGAATGCATCAAGAATTACTTCAACAATTCATACCAAGCACTACGTACAACACTCCCATTTAACAAAAAGATAAGACTAAGTCAAGTAGACCAATGGAAATTCATCAAATCAACAAGCAAAAAAATTAGAAAAGAATCCAACATTCAAGTTCTCATTTACTCCTCTCTGTCAACTTGACTTTAAACAAAAACAACATAGAAATATTTACAAAGCAAAAAACATACAATATAATATATTTACACTATCACTTCTATCAGTACAGCGAGAAAACATCTTCTTTCTCATTGTTATATATGCTAAAAAATTCTAAAGTCCACATCTTCTAAGTGCTCCATTCAAGTCTAATTGACTGTTGATATCTCTTTTAATACACCGTTTCCATTTTAGTCTATCAGATTCAACACTTTCACATTCTAATTCAGTTTGAAGCTAAAAAAAACACAAGGATTCACACTACAAGTTAAGTCGGCCTCTCAAATGAACACAAATTTCCTATTTTCTTTCAATACATAACAAAAAAAAAAAGGATAAGTTTACAATTTTTTTTGAATAATGGAACAATTTATACTTTTTCAAAGTGTTTATTGAAATTTTTGCTTGATTGAAAGATATGAAAGACTCAACTTGTGACTATTCACTTTCATTATTTAAAAATTGAAAGAAGTACTTCTAGAAAGCCGATCGTCTCTCAAACTTTATCCTTTATACTCGAAACAAGAGTTTTAACATTTATACATGAAAAAATAACAAAGAGAAGAGCGAATATATTTAATGTTTATTGCTTAAAAATTTGCTTGAAAATTTGTGGAAAAAGAAATCTTAATAAATATGAAACTTTATTTAGCATTTAGCAATGAAATTATCAATCTTGTCTTTTATTCGGATAATGAATTATCAATGAATAAATTATCAATGAAGCTATCTATAAATTATCAATTAAGTCATCCATAAATTATGAATGAAATTATAAATTTAGCGATAAATTATCAATTAAGTCATCAATAAATCATGAATGAAATTTATTAATTTAGCAATAAATTATCAATGAGGTTATCAATCTTTTATTTTATTTGCATAAGCTTTTTTTTTAAATTACTGATAAATAATTCATAAAAACAAAAAATCAATAAAAACAATATATCAATAAATTATCATTAAGTATAATTCAATTAGAAAGGCAAATAATTATGTTATGTTGAAAGGGTATGTAAAAAAATTGAATGCATTATATTTTGTTACTTGAAGAAATGGATATGAATAAAAAAAACAACAAATAGGGTGAATAAGATTGTATAAGATAGTGTTAATGTGAATAGGAAAAAAGTAAGATTAAGCATGTTTTTTTATTAATTTGAATGAATGATTACAATAGTCTAAATAAATTTAGAAATCATATAAATCTTATGTAATAGTTTTAGTTTTTTTTTCAGTCCTTCAACTTATTATCAACCATAGCATCTTTTTGTTTTGAAAATAAATAGACAATCATTGTTAGATATGTGAATACCAGCTTCCAAATGTGTATCAATTGGATTATGTACAATTGTCCATTTGAAGTTTACTTAAAGGTAAAAGAAGTTAAATACTCGAATCGATGGATTACAAGAGTATGTTTAGTTCAATGTCTATGATTTTGTAAACCGATACGGTAATGTATGTTGCCTTCATCACTCATGTCAAATTCTTTATTTAAAATATTTTTAGGGCATCGAATTGACAAGAGGTTATTACTTAGGACGAGACAATCATTAACATAAATTACAATTATAAGAAAATCATCTTTGCAATGTTGTATGTAAATATTAGAATCAACACCGATTGTATGAAATTTGTGTTCTAAGAGATAGTGGTGGAGTCGTTGCCCGAGTCGTTGATTCTATGCATGTAAAGATTGTTTTAAACCATATAATTATTTTTGCAATTTGCAAACCAAGTTAGGAGAAGAAGACGTACCTTTAAGAATTTGCATACAAATGTCTTCTACTAAGTATCCATTGAGAAAGGCGGTTTTGATATCTGATTGGTGGACATCTAGGTTGTATTGAGTGGCCAATGCTAAAAAGATCCTTAAATGATTAAGTTTTAAAATGGGTGAAAAATTGTGTCTTGATAATCAACACCTGCAACTTGTGTATATCCTTTAGCAAGTAGACGGGCCTTATACTTGTTGATGGAACCATTGACATTATAATCCATTTGAGTTGAATAGGTATGCAACCTAGAGGGAGAGGTGTCATATTCCAAATCTTATGTTGTAAAGGGATTTTATTTCTTCATCAATGGCTACTTGTCATCATGTGCCTTGAGGGTTGGCTAAAGTTTGTTTAAAAGTATTGGGTTTGATGAGGGTATTTACTATTAAAGCTAGTTTCTTGGCTTTAAGTTTTCACTTTATAGGTTTTCAATATTCAATTGATTCTAATAACCTTTACAAGAATTAATGACTCTTTTGGGTCGTATTTGAGGCGGAGAAGGGGTTCTTAGAATAGAAGCACGGGAATCATAAAAGGTTTCATGAACTTTGTCATTATTATGATCTATAGATAATCTTGAAAATTCATCCATCAAATTATTATGAAGTTCATGATAGATGGTATTAATGTATTATTGTGTCTATTTATATTAGAATTTGGGCTTAAAATTGGAGAGTTGTCGGAAGAAGCTTCACCTATTTCAAATGTTGGTAGAGAGAGAAGACACTATTTATTAGAACCCCGTGGCCAAAGAAGGAAGTTCTAGATTTATCTATATGTTGACAGTTTTCCTCATATTAATGTACAATTGTGTGTATGTTTCATTAAATTAAAAAAACTTAATATTAAAAAAAAACACTATTATTTTCCTGATCGTAATTTATCAATTTTGTTTATAAAATTGGAAGATATTTGAATTTAGTATTACATCTCTTGTTGTCAAAATCGATTATTGAATCAAAATTATTCAAGATTTATGAGTTAATGAAAGGGCACATGAGGCGATAAAAAGCTTATGATTGATTCTAGATGGAATTGGCCGGTGCACCATTAAAATAGAAACCATCAAATTTTGGCAGTTTGGCTTCCACACATTAAAATATGGGCCATCAAATTTTCCGACATCTCTTGTGTCAGGAATTTTTGAATGGGTCATTTCTTATATGTTTGTGTGTTTAAAATTACTTTGAGAAATTATGATGCACAATAGAATGTGGCTATACATTCTAATAATATGCTCGAAAGCTAATTTTTTGAAAACCTAGCTCTAATACTATAAAAGAGATTTACTTACAATAATATTGACTTGAATTATAGAAGTTGAAGAACACCTTTAGTACAAGTGAAGGGTCATTTCCTTAGAGGTTACACCCTTATGATGCTAAAGGATACATATATACTATATATATAGAGAGACCTAAACACTTAACAATAAAATAAAATACATAAACTATGGATTAACGTCTAATAAGATTGTTCGTGTTTGCATTTAAATCCATCGTCTACGCTTGGCGAATCTCTGTTTCTTTAAAATGTTGGTGCACAAATTTCGTAGGTGTAAAAATTGTAATCATTATCTCTATGAAGGACATTATAAAAGTTAGCATATGTGTATGTTACATTACCGTATCTTTAGGTCAGTTTCAACACTTATGTGTTGAAGTAGTTTAATTTTAAAATTCAAATTGTACAAAATGTCAATACTTATTTTCAAAATTTCGGAAAATCTACTAATTGTGTCGTTTCAGATTTCACAAAGAACTAAAGACATTAAAAAAAAACCTTACTTTTTGAATATTGGTCTACAAGTTTATTAAAAGTTGGACATCTATTTGTTTCAAAATAAAAATAAAAATTTGGACATGCTTCAATTTTTTGTTAATAATATTAAGAAACTGACTCGTATGTAGGGTACTTGCAAAAATTATTTCATTTTGAAGAAGATCTGTAAATTCTTTTTATCCCATTTTTGGATTTTTGGACGTTTACAACTTATGAGGAAGTTTGCTAAAACAAAACATATTCAAGATTACAAAATTTTCTTCTACATAAATTCGCAAGTCTTTTATAGTTTAAAAAAAATTATTTAATAATTTTCACTAATAAAAAATATTTTTATCATTACTAGTATTTTATGATTATAATTAAAATAATAATAAAAAATTACCCTCCACATGTCATTTTCTATTGCTATTTTTAGATTTGAGTAAAATTTTTATTACTTATATAACTTTTAAAATTATGAATTGATAATTTTTATTTCAATATAAAACAATTACATACTTAACTTATACTATAGATACAAAAATTAAAAATAACTCTCTAGATAAATGACGTTCTCATTCAAAATCGATCTCAGGTCAACTTAGTGTCAATCCAAGGTCAACTTAGGGTCAATCCAATGTTAATTTATGGTCATAATTGTATTTTTATTTTTATTTCCATTTTCTTTGAAAATAAATTCAATGTCATTAGGGGCGGTTTACACTATGGACCAAGAGCCATGACCAAGAAAATTAAATCATTTTCATGGTCACGGCTCTTGGCCAAGAGCCGTGACCATGAAAAATCAAAAATGGATTTTTGAGTGGCTTGGTCACTCTTGTAGTGTAAAGTGGATTTGGACCGGGACAACTTTGGGCTGATTTTTTTAATATAATTTTAAAAATGGCAGATTTAGGGGATTACCCTCTCATTTACCTTCCCACCTTCTCTCTCTTCCACCTCATCTCTTTTCCACCTTCTCTCTCTTCCACCTCACCTCTCTTCCACCTCTCTCCTTCTCTCTTCTTCTCCTTCTTCTTCTCCTTCTTCTTCTCTTCTAAAAATTTCAGCAATTAGGGTTACAATGGAGGGGAGGAGGAGGAACCTTGTATTGATGTTAGGCTTGTATATGTGCTTGCACATGCTTATCTCACACATTGTGAGCATTCAAGCCTTGATTTTGCATGGAGAGTGGGAGAAAGTGGCAATTTTCAGCATCTTCTAGGAGAGCATGGGAAGAAGAGTGACACGAACTTTGTGGAGCATTGAAAGACAATGTGGATTCACGGACCGTTTGTTGCTGGGATCATACACCGAAGGTCAATTCAAGGGAAGAACACGAGTTAAGTTTGCTACTTTTAAATTTCTTTGTGAGAAATTAGGGCCGTTTTTGCATAAAGAAGATACATCTATGAGAAATGCAATTTCTGTGGAAACAAGAATTGCAATTTCATTGTCTAGGTTAGGAACCGGCAATGGACAATTGCTCATAGGTGATCTTTATGGGGTTGCTGAATCTACAGTTTCGATAATTGTGAGGGAATTTTGCAAGGCCGTGAGGCAACATTTGCAACGAATTCTTGTGCAAATGCCTAGTGAATCGCAGTTTAGGGTTTTAGCAAAGGAGTTTGAAGCTCTTCATGGAATTCCGTATGTAGTAGGTGCAATCGATGGATCGCACATTCCTGTTTTAGCACCTGTAGATGGGGGAGAAGATTACTACTGTCGGAAATCCTTCCATTCAGCAATTCTTCAAGGAATTGTTGATGTGCATTGCAAATTCTGGGATTACGAATTCGGTCGGGCCGGTAGTCTCCATGATTGGGCTGTTTTTCAAGTTACAAAAATTGGGAGAGCATGTATGGAGGGTAGATTACATCCGTACAAATTAATAGGAGATGCAGCATATCCCGTAAGACCATGGATGTATTGTCCATTCAAAGGAGGGAAAACATAATTATCACAAATCCAAGCAAATTGGAATTTTGTCCAATCTTCTACACGGATGTGTGTTGAGTGGGCTTTTGGAATTCTGAAGGGGAGATGGAGGATCATAATGAAGAGATGTGACGTGCCATTGAGAAGTGTGCCGGATCTTGTTGCAACATGCATTGTTTTGCACAATTTGTGCATTACAGTGAAGAACGGTTTCAATGAGGACTGGATTTCGGAAGCGGAGGAACAATTACAAAGAAGAATCGAGATTGGTGCTTTGAAGGAAGGGCAAGAACTAAGCTGCGAGAGGGCATCAATTCTCGAGGTAAAAAATAGAATCTCGAATAAAGAAAATTCAGATTTTACAAATGATATAAATGATGGAGAGGTAGAAGCATTCCTAGTGAAGGAAAATGAGAAGGTCGTAGACCTACTTCTTGAAGCTACAAGAATGCATGAAATTCTGGCGAAGAGTTTATGGCACTCTAAACTTCAGAATCAATCAACTCTAGAGTTTTCCGATAGTAGTTCTGATTCTATGGAAGATGAACTAGAACTTTTCTAGAAGGGCTGCAAAGTTCCTATCCATATTCTTTAGCAATTATGTGGATTGCTGAAAGGTAGAAATAAGAATGGTAGAATTTCCTACCACTTACTGAAGAAGACCTTCAATCTTCTCTTGAATCTTTTTTTTCTTCTCTTATATGGATGGTGCTGTAGATGGACTAGGTTGAAGAATTTCTGGAGTTGTAGGTGGTGTAGCACATGTCTCCTCTCCTTCTTGGGCACTTGCTGGAATTTGGTTGTGCACACTTGCACGTTTGCTATTCCATGTATCCATTTCATCAAACCATCTACACTCTTGCTTGCGGTCCGAACCCGAAATTTCATTTGCACGCTTGTCATTTCTGTACTCCGCTAAAATAGTCTTGTATTTCTTCTTGCAAGATAACCACAAGCGGTTAAATCCTCGAATTCCAGCCACCATTCGGAGTTGTAATTTTACCCACATGTTCATACCTACAATACATGACAAGAAATGATAAGACAATGGTCAAAAACAAGCTCAAAATGGGTCAAAATGCAACTTGTCAAAAAATTCCAGCATAGGAAGGAAGCTTGTTTCTATTACAAAGATCATTCCAAAGAGTGGTTGCATACAAGAAAAGTCTTAGTGTAATGGTTGGAGGTGGGTGGTAAGGCTTTGCATCTTGCCCACATGGGTTCAAACCCGCGCGCGAGGCGTGGCGCAGCCAAAAACCCGAAGCCCCCGCGGTAGCAACCCCCCTCGTCTTGGGGGGAGGGGGGGCAAGGGCATGTGGCCAAGGCCAAGGCCTTCTACGGCCTCATCATATGGCCCACATACAGCCACATTCAAATTCTTTTTGCATAATTCTACAACGTCATGGGAAAAAAATTTTACCTTGTTTGTTTGCTGCTCTTGCAAACTCCTCATCCATCTCTCCCCTTAAGGCAATCAAAGTTTCCACTTCAAAATCCCTCCACTTTATTTTCGTATCCTCCTCATCCTCCATGCCTTCAAGATCAATTATGCTGGTTTTTGCTTTCTTGGTTAGAGTTTTCCCCTTTGGGGGACGACCTTTTCTCTTTGGAGCAGATTTGGGTGCTTTTCCTTCTTCTTTTTTCACCTCCAAAATCTCCTTTCCTCTTGAGAATTCACTACACGGGATTTGGGTTCCAATCTCCTCTAGCTCTCTCTCACTATGAAGAAGTCTTTGAAAAGGAGGTGAAGAGAGAGAGAGAGATATCTACTAGAATGAGAAGAAAACAGATTTGGAGCATGCTGAAATCGCAATTGAGGAATTTCTGCTAGTACATGATTTGGAGGCAAAGAAATTGGGTTTGAAAATCTCATCCACTCGGAATTTTGGGACCACATCTGTCCTTCGAAATCCCTAATTTCTCCATCTGCACTATACCCCTCCATTAATGAAAAAAATGTGAAAAAAAAAATAGCAAAAAACAGCAAAAAAACAGCAAAAACAGTGCATGCACAAAAATTGAGAGAGAAAGCAAAGAGGAACACATGGTTTTTATTCCTTCCTAAACCCTCAACCCAACGGTCTTCAAAAAATATGTAAAAAAATTTCTATCCCAATGATCTACAGTAACGTCAAAAAAATCGGGAAAAAAAAATATTAAAAAAAAAATTTCGGCCAATTGCTGATTTTCAGCCTTAAGGCTCCCTTGATTTCCGTTGAGTCGAGGGTTTTGCCTCGACTCAACGGAAAACCCGTTGGACCATGGCACATTATCCAAATGGCATATTTTAGTAGTTTTAGGGGACCTCAAAGTTAGTGGTCATTCTCCTTTTTCCAAGGTAGTGTAAAGCCAAATGGGACCAAGAGCTCTTGTTGGGCCAATCACAGATTTTAGAGTTGCACGGGACGAGTTCTTGGTCCGTAGTGTAAACCGCCCCTTAGAGTCTGTAACTACGGGTCATCCAACTCAACATTTAGAAAAATAAAAAAACATAAACATAAACAAATGCAGGTGAAAGTGGTAATGAAAAATATTCTCTCTGTTTGTAAGGGTTAATACAAACACTAAAAATTAGCACCCTTAATCCTATTTTTGGGATAAATATTTCCCCAAATGAAAAAGTTGCAGGGTAGGTGGATGAAAATCAAGAGAATGCAAAGCCTCAAACAAGTTCAGATTCAAGAAGTTGAGGCTCTCAAGAGTTTAGAAGCTCTAAAGAAGAGAGCACTAGAGGTGGTTTCAACTTCTTCGTTGACCTTTCAATCCTTCCACTCCTTTTCCTTTCAGTCGTTCTTTGGTATTTTATATCGTTGTGTGCTAATTAAACTAATAAATCCAATACATGTTCTTATACTATAGACTATTGGAAGAATGAACACAAAAATGCACTACCAAGGCTTTGGCTAGGTAAAAATCCCTCAAAAATCACTTGTGTCTGTGGGCGTTCTTATGGTACGGGTGAGTGAAAAAAGTAGTCCAAAGTGATGGATTTTTTTTGAGAAAATGGACTTTGAAAAATTCTAGTTTATTTTTTGTAAATGATGGATGTACGAGATTTTGAAGGTTTAGGGGTATGAAGGATATCTACGCAATGATATTTTTGGTTGGGTTTATTTTTTGGTTAGTGCTCCGCTACAACCATACTAGTATAAAAAACGATGTAGTGTTTCAACTAAATGTAGTGTAAAATAGACCGTATATAATTGGAAATTCATTATTCAAAGTTTTAGGTGGTCTAATGTGATTAGATGTTGAATAGTTAGGGAGTTATTTTCTAAAATTAGAATCCTTCTATTCTGTGATATTTAATAAGCCTTGAAAACTTAAGAATGGAAAAATGTGCAAGATCATGAAACTCATATGAAGGGTTTGTTTCTTAAATACATGTACATATGGTGATTTAGTGAAACATGAAATTTTTATTCCAAAAATAGTATGGGAAGGGTAAAAACCATTAAATTATCATTTGTTGCGGTAAACCAATTTTTACATTGTTATTACAAATCAAATTTAATGCATCAAAGAAGGAAAATTTTGAAAAATAAATTTGATGGACATCATAATTAGATAAGAAGAAAGTTGTAATTGAAAATATTTTCTAATTAGAGACATTTTTACCACTACATTCACTACTTCAGAAAGCAATACTTGATTTTGAGGCTATTTAGTCAGTTGTACCGTGAGAACGCCCATGTACAAAATTTAGGACTTTTAGGCATTGTAGGACCCTTTTGTGTATGCTAAACATCTCAGTTTCCTCTAAAATTTGGCACATGAGTACCATACATCATAGGTTATGTAGTGAATCTAAATATTTATAAATTCCCATTTGGAATTATTTTTTACAAATTTGAGTACAGGGCTATTGAAAACGACGGGTGGGGAATTTTCGTGCAGTAGTCAATCTTGGTAAGGAAGATCACATGAGTTCACACTTAGAAGTACCCCAACAAGCACTAATGCGACAGGTGTGTCAAAACCTCTCTATGGAGAATCAAAATCACGGCCATTCTTTACCTCAAGAAGAGAAGAATGAAGCTTTTCAATCTTCAGCTAATAGGTCCTCTACAATTCAAGGAAAAAGTGCCACGTGCCTGTTCTTTGAAGATTAGGGGGTGTCACATCCTTTCCGAGAAGTTTGATTCTATGAAGATGGAGAGAGAATTGAAGAGCTAATGCTGGCCATTCTCCATGAAGAAGTTGTGACTCCCTTCAAGGCTGTGTGAAGAATAAAAATGGCCATGACTTCTCAATCTTCTCGTGACCTCGGCTTCTCAATCTTCTCGCCTATTTTTCACCTCTGGAGGAATCTTCAAAGAATGGGTCCTCCACAATTCAAGGAGGGTATGCCACGTCCCCATTCTTTGAAGATTGAGAATGGGAAGAAATAGGTGTAACACCCCCTTATTGAGAATGGGGAAGAAAGCGTTGTGACACCCACTATAGATGAAGATCATTCTTGGGTCCATTACCTCACAATGTTACTACACTCATGTCACAAGTAAAAAAAAGTGCCCCTCCTAAGGGAGATGCCCAGGAAAAATCACTGTGCATGCGTGGAATTGAGCACTACTTGCCTGGGCATCCTCCCTCGACAGTGCCACCTTTTCTACTAGTATGTCGTAATAACTGATAAGTAGGTTGGTCCGTTCCAGAGTTTGGCACGACAGTTCTAACAGCAGAACTGTCTTGTGCACAGTCTATATTATCTGTGGTAACAGTGCGAGATCATGCTCACTCAGATGCACATAAAACAGAAACAATTACGGAGTAATCAACAAGAATGAAAACGAGAACCAAAACGACCAACCAGGAAGCAATTATAAATGCAGAAATTTGTTTGGACACGGTGGAGGCGAAAGCATGAACAGTTGGCACAGACTGCCATCCAGGAATTGCAGGCTTTCTCCGAACCTTTACAGCAGTTTGTTCGTAGCAAGACGGGCACCTGGCGCATGCAGAGAATGAACTAGATGAGTAGTTGAGTCATCAAAGTCAAAGCCGCTGACGTCGGAGACATGTATCAATGCTCTCAACCCATGCAGGCACAACCAACTCCACCTTTGCTGGCCCGGCGCACATAAGGCCACCAGTGGCTCCTGTTTCTTTCAGTAATTTTCAGTACGTTTTATGAAGATTCTTTTTGGTTATATTTCTTAAATTCTTTTATTCAACATATGTAATATTCTTCACTAATTCCAGTGATATAAAATTTGGTCCCATTCAAATTATAATTCTCACAATATGATCGTTTAAACTTGTCATTTTAAAACCATGAATCCTTGGTCCTTTAGGTGTTAACTTCTAAAAGCCTGGAAGGCCAAAATATTGGCTTATGAATGACACTCACTATTGAATTCCAATTGCTACATGGATGATTTTCATCCAATTCTTTTCGTTTGTTGGTCATGTCACCTCTTCAATTTAAATTTGGATTTTACATGGGGCCCCAACTACAAAAAGAGTCTTAAAAATGGTTTACCATGTAATGTATTTTGGATTTTTTTGTTTTTTCTACTTAAACTAAATTTAGGCCATGAAAATGAGTTTTATTGCATTTGAGCTTAATTAACAAAATGAAGCTTACCAAGTCTATTCCACTTTGAATTTTGGAAAAACTCTAAAAATTGAGTGTTTTATTGGAGTTACAAGTTCGACATGGTGTAGCGAAAAAATCTAAACTTAGGTACATGGATGATTTTCATTTACTATATTGTTCTTCATTGTGATTTACACCTCTCGTAAAACAAATTGGAATTTTTTAGTACATTTTGTAATTGATATGAATTTTTTTTACAATCTCTTCAAAAAATCATAGTAATTTCAAATTTCACCAAAATTTATGAAAAATTCATGATTTGTAGTAGACACATGGCTTCATCTACTAAAAATATAAAATTGAATACTTATCTTATTTACAGTGGAAAAATTGAGTGTGACATGTAACGCATGCTTCCATGGTCATAGGCCCAGGCATTTAGGGGTTAAGGACTACAAGTTATAACCTGTGAGTATGTAGCCATTCATGTGTTGACAGATCTGCTCATGGAGTAGGTTATGTTACATCAGGACACATGACTCCATACTGGTAGCCCATTCAAATCAACCAGTTGAGCAACAGTTGCGCCATGCCTACCAATTCCAATCCAGAAGCACTTCGTTACAGTGAGATTTAAAAAGAACTAACTGTTAGGTTGGATTGTGCACACCAATTCCGATGGTGGAACCGTCCTCAAAGTATTGCATGCACCGTCTGCGAGGTTTGATCATGCTGTAGTCTAACATGAAACCGGTCTCAAGCAACAAAATTGTATGTGTGCAGGGCATGCATTATATAACAATTTAAGGTGTTTTTCCCATTCTCAATCTTCAGAGAATGGGTACGTGGCACTTTCTTTTTGAATTGTAGAGGACCTGTTCTTTGAAGATTGAGAAGTTTCATTCTTCTCCTCCTAAGGTGCACAATGACCGTGGTTTTGATTCTATAAGGGTTTAGCGTCTGCCCCGATGAGAAATTCTCTAGCGGTTACTGTTCTCATTCTTCACACGCATTCAAGGGGTGTCACGACATGGCTTGTGAATGGCCTTAGAATGGCCATGATTGGCTCCTGAATTCTCTTCCTAAGTTCTCAATCTTTGAAGAATCAACTTCTTGAAAGCACCATGACACCCCTTAATAGAGGGCATGTGCCAAGTTCAAGTTCAACAAGTGACATTTTCATCTTTGTTAGTACGTGTTAAACTCTACTAATATGCAAGTGATCACCAATAACTTCTATGTTCTTTGTGGAAAGTTAAGACAAGCCACATTGATATTACTTGGGGTGTTAAAGTGAGAGCTTTTGAGGTGAAAATCTCCTACACAGTTACTGTGTGGTGGCATTCGCAATCCATGGTGACAATTGCGACTCTCTCTAGAACAATTGCCCTCTTCTAAAGAATTGAAATCGTGCAATTCTACCATTGCCCTTCAAGAAGATAGGGGCCATGTCCATGTTGAAAGGTAGTTACAGAAATGCACGCAAAAACTGGAGCAAATACTCGCACTGACACCCTTCAAGTTATTACCATGAGTTGGCCCCATCATCCACCTTCCACCAAGTCACAATTAACGACAAGATAACGCTTGCCCCATTTCAGTTACACCTGTCGGAATCTGTGTGTCCATGTGTACCTTTTTCCTTGTCAAAAGGTTGGCACTGGAAATATCCAGCCAGTTCTAAGTGACTGCTGTTCACGATTCATTTCAGGAGAAAGTAAATGGTTAGAACTTCTAACCATTTACTTTCTCCTGAAATGAATCGTGAACAGCAGTCACTTCTTTTTGTTTTTCAGTTGGGAGGGCGAGAAGCACCCTGGAATGTACCCACGTAGGGGCAAAATGGATAGAATCAATCATACACATGTGTACATCCAGAAATTTATCCAACTAGCGGCAATTTTAGAATTTTTTGAGGGGACTTTGTTGGTTTCATCCATTTTTTTCCCATCATTTTTAGTGTAAAAGTAGCCACTCCGCAAGATTCTGGTGAAAAATTGTCAGTACAAATTCGGCTGGGGAGCAGAATCGACACTTACTGTTCAATACTGACAGAACTTTAGTATGCATGCAGGTGACGACTTTACTGACGAGCCAGGCGTTTTGGATTGCCACTAAGTGTGGCATGGCACTTCGTGGATTGAAGCTACCCACGTCGGTTGTCTCCCGTTCCACCTACTCTTGCATCGCTTTTCCCGTTTCCATGCCAATGCCATACTCGCATAGATAACAATTCTCCTCTATCGCACTTTCAACAGATTCATTTTGTTTCTTCTCCCCTGTACCGTCGACCCCGTTCGATTCTCTTCTCCACGTTTTGTTGTCGCAATGGCTTCCTCCATGGCCGTCAGGACCTTGTTCCTACTGGTGGTGCTGGCTACCGCTTCTCAAACCTATGCCCAGGTAACACTTCGTGCACCCATCCTGGATGCCGAAAATAAGTTAATGGCTTCTTAAGGCTGGCGTATGATCACAACATTCTCATTTGAGCATTGAACGACATGCATGACGCCTCGACGTGTAAATTAGATTCAATTCTTAACTTTGGTAACCTGAGAATAATGCATGAACTATTGGTTTGAGTTTTCTGAGATGGAGCCTTTTGATGGCCTGGTGCTAGTTCTGACAATCATTTAAAAGTCCTTGCATGTTTACCAGGTCTTCAATATGTCTTGCAGGAATGTATTTGGGTTGGAATCTAGCTAACCCATTTGAATGGAAATATGTTTTTCATGTGCAGTGTAATACCACTTTGCTGGATGCAGTGCAAGCGACTCCCCAGCTGTCGATTCTGTATACCGTCATCCAAGCCTCAGGCCTGTCCATGACCGTGAACATGACTGACAACGTCACCGTCCTCGCTCCGGACAACAATGCTTTCAACGGTACCAATGGATTGCTTCCTTTGCTCGCCGCCAACAACCTCACCCTGGCCGATGTCACTGCTCCGTAAGTCACAAACCCGAAAGTCTGATGACCAAATTATAGAGAATTGGCAAAGTCTAGATATAAGGGATTGTGGATTATCTGTTGCTCTTTCGGCCAAGTACAGTGTGCCAGAATGTGATCTTAAAATGCTGAAAACGAGGACTTAGATGCCTTAAAGCCCTGTGAAGATATATGTAGATTTAAGAACGAAACTGTGTCAATGTGATTAATGCGACCATTTTGTTGCAGTGGATCCAACCGCGCTGCGAGCATTCTGTTGTACCACATCCTTCCAGCACGATACTTCTCTGCCAATCTCACCAACGGCATGAAGGTGTCTACTCTCCTGGGAAGCGGTTACGGCCTCACAGTTTCCACTACCGGAAACGTCACCTTCATCGGGGCGGCCAACAACGCAACGGTCATTGCTGCCAACATTCCAGTCTGCAACTCCGTTGTGCACGTCGTCAACCGCGTGTTGCTGCCTGCCGCGAACTTGACCGCCATCCCCATCGCCAACACCACCGCCGCTGCACCTGGTACGCTTGTTTCCGATCATTGGTCACGTTTTAAAACCGCATGACATCGCACAAATCTGGAACTCCTCACAGGGAACTTTGTCCAATTCATTGGGAAGTTAACATTGCTGCCAAAATGCTGTTTATAGCAAGTTTTGCAAGTGTTTGTTCAATTTCGAAAGTGATTATCAAGAATTTGCCATCATTTCTGTACCCATTACTGCCGGGTTCCTCGTGCCTAGAAAAACTAGCGCCACTTTCATGTAAGGAAATTAATGATCGATCCTGCCATCGAACCGGCCGTCTCAGAATTTATAAATAGTTTGAGATGCTTGTAGAGGACATGCAATTTTCATTAGTACTGTTACTGTTTAAATTCCCTTCACAGTTTCACACTCCTTTCTGCATCGATGTTACAATATTTTTGTAAGATCTTTGAATTTGGAAATGAACATACGAAACGAACTGACGATGGAATACTTGAAATCTGTGATGCAGGGTCTCCTCCGACGGTGACGGTGCCACCTCCCGCTGGGTCTGGTGCCTCATCATTGAGCGCCGGGTCTATGATGCTTGCCCTGTCTGGTGCCGTTGCCGCGGCTCTCATGGTGTAAATCTTCGGTGCTAGCTAGTGCGACTCCAGTTGATGCGAGAAGTCGATGAGGATTGTGTTCTTGGTGGACTGATTGATGATCGAGAATGTAGAAATTGGACCTCCATGATTAGTAGGACTATCCTGTGGCAGTGGGAAGGGCCGGTTTTGCCAGGATTTGATTGTGGTTTTGTAAAGGGTAGTGGTCGATGAATCCTACTCGTGATTTTTGGCCATTCATTTATGTTATGTTAAAATATATATATACATACATAATAAAATTCTTTTGTGCTTGACAACATCCGAATTACTTGTGTTGTCGTATTGAATGATTAAGCTTTGAAGATTTCATTGTTTTGTCTTTGGGGTAGGGTTTGTAAATGTAACCCCACCAGAAGTACCGGTATGGATACCGGTAGTCTTGTAAAGCATGAATGGATAGGCCCCTGAAGTAGAAGCTGTTCAGCAGATCCTTCTCAACATTCTAGAACATGAAGTACTTCCAGACTCCAGAGTGATTTAGGACGTTAAATGTTCAGTGTTGAATGTTCCTATCCTCTAGAGGACCACGAGTTCTTCCTGTTTTTGAACATCATTTTCACCTCTTTCTATTCATTTTCTTGTCAATATTCTTCTTGCTCTTCATAGAAAATTCCAAATTAAACATTTAAGTAAAGTTAAGAATTTGTTTTGACCAATTTAACAAATTTTCTCATGTCTTCAAAGATGGTCAGAAAATATTAAAAATGACTGCAATTTTATCTTTTCACTTCAAATGCTAAAATCTTGCAATCTCTACGATCAAATTCTATGAAAATTTTACCATGCACTCACCTGGTAATCTAAAACAAGATCCTACGTGAAGAGTTGAAAAATAGTAATTTCTAAGGGTTATTTTGAGTCCTACCCCTAAAACAAGATCCTACGTGAAGAGTTGAAAAATAATAATTTCTAAGGGTTATTTTGAGTCCTACCCGCAGTGCCCATTCTCCCCCAAAAAAACCCCTTTTGCTCCATAACTTCCACTTAACAAGTCGGAATCAAAAAAACAATTAGATCTCCATTTTTGTATTGATATACCGAATTCACATAATTTATTTCAAAAAATAAAAATAAAAATTGACACCATGGGAACCTACCCGAACATTGAAATGTCCTACTTAGGACACTTGATCCTTTAGGCGCTATATTGGAATGGGGAAATTAATAGAAGAGGAGTAAAAGTAGTGAGTATTTTAATCCCTATAGGATGGATACTATGTATCATATTTTTTTTTCCAAATTTGTCATTTCTAATTCCAGTGACGACGAAAGTCGGATCTGGTTTAGCATACATTGAATGGTACGTTCGTCGTCAGGACAATTCCATGGAATTGGTCATGGTGACGAAATTTCGTTTCGTCTGCATGACCATTCCAAGGCATTTCCACGACTGTTCCGGGTCGAGGCACACTGGACCTCCGCACCTCGTCGTCGTTGCGCCTGCCCTCTCAACCGCAGCGCTTCTCCGCAGCGTCCGCCCCGAGCCGTTGGACTGTGGTGCTTGTTGCTTTTCTTCTCTGACAACGATGTTGCGCTTGCTGATGTAGTCCTTCGGTTTGGGCAAGAAGGGGAATGGCGGGGTGGATTATTGCGGGTGAGCTCCAGCTATGTTTTTATGTTTATGTTTTTCAATTCTAGTCGCATAGAACCTATATGTGCTCTTCCTTCATCAATGGAGTTTGAGATCGTTTTTCGCAGAATTTTGCATTGCAGCATTACTGTTTCACGTCCCATCTCAAATATTGAAGTCAATCGGCAACTTATCTTACTTTCAGGGTTTAGGGCTTGTGCGCTTATTTAGTAGTTTCTCATTTTTTGGAGCGTATCTTCGTTTTTCATGTTCTGATCGCAGAGAATTCTTTAGGGATTGACTGCATGGTTGAATGATGGATTCATCGTGACCTAATATAGGTTTACATGGTGGTGTAGGTGGATTCGTTTTTGGATTCGTTAAAATGGGATAAGAGCGGGCTGGTGGCTGCCATAGCTCAAAATGTGGATACAGTCGCAATACTTATGCAAGGCTTTGCGAACCGTGATGCAATATCAGCTACAATAGCATCCCGTCGTGCGACTTTTTTTAGTCGAAGCCGTTCACAATTATGGACGAAAGGCGAGACTTCCCACAACTTCATTCATGTTCAAGATATATCTGTGGACTGTGACCGTGATTCTGTATGTCTTGCTCTTCTATCGAACTTTCTACCAAAAAATTCATAGTGGACGATTTGAGATCAATTTATTTATTTTTTGGTTTTAGTTCTGTTAGAGGGAGTTTTCTGTGTGTAATTTGCTGTTGAGTATATCTTCGTTGCAGTGGTTTTAGGGTTTTAAAAGTTTCAGAGTCGAGTATGTAACCAATAGTATTCAGACGTTATGTAGCGTCTATTCTAGTGGTGTTTACAAGACGGTATAGTTGGCATTGAGGCTGATGTAGAGTATCCATTGCAATTGTGGTTCAGATCATATATCTAGGTCAGCCTGACGGTCCCACATGCCACACTGGTGCAGAGACATGCTATTACACTTCGGTGCCACAGGTTTGTATCAGCTTTTCTTTGTCTTTGTCTGTTTTACTTCACAGAATCCCAGTCTGGAAATGGTGCTTGTTCAGGTTGCAAGTAGGGGTTTCGAATTTACTAGAATTCATTTTGTTGGGTGTGGCACTGAATACTATTATTCAAATTTGACCTTTAGGTGTTTAGGGCCCTGAATAAATGGTGCAGCCAGTGAGGGCTCGTTTTGTTGGTTTTTACGACTGGAAGAACCAGATTCTGAGCGGAAGGATTTTGCTTTACAGAGTGAGCCCAAGCTGCTTGCGTCGACCTTGTATGCATTGGAGGATTTAATTGCGAAACGGAAAACCGAGGAAGTTGCCCCCGGTTCAAAACCATCCTGGACAAGGCGTTTACAACAAGATCCCAAGTTGTTATGTTCAAAGATTCGGTATGCTCGGTTCAACCATTTGTTTCTTCCTAGTGTTGTCATTTCTATCCTGTATACATGCTGTTTATCGGTTCTCTTTTTGAAGTTTCGCATGGAGGACTGACTTAAATATGTATTATGTTAGTGGTTGTTTTTATTTTGTTTTCAGAATACTCTGACAGTTTTATGTTTCATTTCCAAGTGGGATTCGAATCCACGACTTGTATTGAAGCATAAATTGTTCTGTGTAGGGAAGAAGCATCTGAGCTGTGCCAAACTCTAGAAGCATCGGAAGGAAGGGAACACACCACACAATTAAATCACCAATATTTTCAAATATTGCATCACCAATATTTGAAGATATCACACTACCCAACAACTATTGGATTAATATATTTGAATTTACACGACATCACGAGCAGGATACACAAGAATCTGTCTCCAAAATTTGTTCATAAATGGATATTTGCTGTCATACAACCAAATACTATTCATTACCAAGCCATAATATATGATTCCAAAAAACCTCCAAACTGTTTGTTACCACATGACATGAACAACTCATGCCTTCTATAACATTCCACTATAAATATGCAAAACGTTTTGCAACAACCATACAATTCTTTATGTGGAGTGTTTGCATTAGCATATGCAACTCATATTGCATATACAATATTTCTGATATGAGACAACATCTAAGAGATTGCATCACACAATCAAAAATAATACCATTTCCAAAACAAAATATAATGGATTAATATATATATTAATATTACTTGCACAATATATATAAACCATCTTTGAATAAAAAGTATACTTATCTATATATAATAAAATTATGTGTGTTTTCATTACAAAATATATACATACCACTATTATATGTATCATATAATATCATATATACTAATTTCATATAATATCATATATATCCTATATATGTACTAATGTATCATAAGATATCAATCGTCACTGGTAATGCGAAGAGCAGCGAAGCCCTAGTGTAAATAAACAAATGGAATTTATTTATTTAGTATTATTATTTTCATTTTTCACCTTACAATATTTGCCTACACTAATATAAGAATGTGTGGGGACAATTGTGGTATTTCTTGTGTTTGGAAGTTTATTGTCTTGTTTTATTTTTTTGGATTGTGTTCTCTTGTTCATGTTCCATTAGTGTATGTATTCCAATCTTGATCACAATGTACCAACTCCTTTCATATTTTAACGAAATGTGGTCTAGTTTTGACGAAATGTGTGTTCATTCTATAATCTTCCAATCCAACGGCCCGCTTTTACCAAGGTTTAACCACCATGGGCACGAAGGGGTTAAGCATGCACGGAGCCCCGTGGGGCCAAGTTTTTTCAGTCAAATGTTGATTTTCACCTAGTTCCTAATTTCAAATGAAAAAGGTCCCAACTAAGAAAGTGTGGGGGTTATCTTCTACTTTCTAGTCCAATTTACCATTCTTCAAAAAAATTAAAATTGCGTTTTTACATGACTTTAAAACTCAAAACCCTAAATTCCAATATACACTGCAAAAAAAGTTTTTCTATCAAATTTCCTTTTATTTAAGCTAAAGAAGCATACCACTTACACCATGTTCATTATTTACATTTTTCCTAATAGAGGGCTGTAGAAAAAAAAAAATTCGATACTATTGTGAGCATTTTTGTAATTACGATGATTTTTACAAGAAAATATATTGAAAAACCTTAAAAAGAAAACCCTTTTTATATAATTACGAAAAAAATCAGGGTAGATCGGTTTAACAATACTTTATATGAGAAAATACTATAAAATATAATATATTTTAAAATGTGAGGAGTTGATGAGGTTTGATTGGATGATTGTAGTGTGGACGCTTGAGGGTTAAATGTCCATCGAGGTTATTTGACTTGACTATCTTTGTATAAAATTTGGAACTAGGGAGCTTTGACGTTTGTGACCATTGCACAGTTACTCATGTTAAATACATGTGTGTTGTGTTTCATAGAGAGTTGTAAATACACGTTTCATTAAAACTAAACTACCGGATTGGAAAAGTGATGGGGAGTGCTTCCCTTCTCAATAGAGATAGGTCCTCAATTTTTTTACGGTGGTTTATTAGTGTTGAACACGAATAAGAGCATTGTAGAAAAATTGAGAACCTATCTCTATTGAGAAGGAGAGCACTCCCCATCACTTTTCCACTCTTGTAGTTCAGTTTTAGTGAAATGTGCATTTGAAATGTTTAACAAATCCAAAATATCTTGCATTAATGTTTAAAAAATGGTGGAGCCTTACACTTGCAAAATTTCAAAAAAATGAAAATTAAGTTTTTAAATTTTAAATGTCAATTCCAACAAGAAGGTGCAAAGTTTCTTTTTTCCTCTAAATCAATTACAAAAAGGAGAAAAGTAAAAATAAAAAAATAAATACTTGGCCTGTCCATCCAAAAACTGCTCCAATCTACTATTTCTAATGCATTGATAAAAAAATATGATTTATTATTGTTATTTAAAATTTCAATATGCAACAAAATAATGAAAAAATAATATTAATTAGAAATTCATTTTAAAATATATACACAAATATATATCCTCTTTGACTGCTCAAATTCGTGTTCGTGCGTTCACCTTGCTTCTGTCCAATTCGGTTCCTAAATTGTCGAGTGCACCCTACCCTTCATTGATGGCACATGAGGTGATGAAAAGATAATGATTAATTTTGGATGGAATTGACATAGAGGGCATAGGATTTTTTCGCCCAACACTCTAAATAAATTTAGAATGTTTTTGAGATTTATGGGACGACTTTTTGGTCCCTAATGTAAATGGCCCCTAAATGAAGGGACCAAAGACTGACATTGCCAAAATTTGTTGTAAAGGTTACAATCTCAATTGTATTAATTATTTATTGTCTCTGCCCCACAAGGAGAGATACGACAAAAATGCTTCGTTTGCAGGAGTTACACAGATGGACAATAAAAATAAACCGTAAAAATAAATTTGGGGTAAATACTAAGGCATAGATTACGCGACTAGCCGCTTGTTTTATTTAGTTTTGAAGCAAAGTCTATGTAAGTCCTGTAGCGGTTAATACCCGGAAGTTTTCCCGTGCCCCGGGCATGTTCCGGGTATAAACTGTGCCAAGCTCCAACTAGCCCTAGAAGCTCCGCATCGGCTTCCCGAACCAGAATTCCATCTCGAGAACTAGAATTTTTCTGCGAATTGCGTGCAAGCTCTGCGAGATTCGCCTATCAGCAATCCACTAATTCTGCAGCCATGGCGAGCTCCGTTGCTGCCTCAGCCGTGCGGCGCGTGGTTTCCAAGGTCGCTGCGACCACCCCAATTGCTGCTGCATCTGGTACGTTTCTGCAATCCCAATTGCTCTGCTCCGATTCTAGTGATGCAAACCCTAACTAGTGCAGTGTGAGTGTTTGCATTTCTTACTACTCGTTCATTTCCAGTTCAGTTGCGTTTCGCTAGTTCTCAGGTTTAGATTTTTAAATTATTGGAGTAGACTCCTTAGTTTTCCACGATCTTCGGGAACCGACGCTCTAGATCTCTTATGTAGAACTTTCGAAAATCTGATGTTTCCACAGAATAATGAAAGTTTCGCTTCGTTAGATCGTTTCTGGCGGGTTTCTTTTGTACCTAGGTTTTACCCTAGTGTTTCTAGGATTCGGGGTTTCGTTCAGTCGTTTTGTTGTGAGGCGTGTTCGTCTGCATGAATAACCTAATTATCTCATTTATGGTGCATAATTCCGTCACCACTGGGTTTATTGCGTTTTTAGTCAAATGTTCCTGCTTCTCACAGGCTTCCTAGCCTTTTAGGCTTCGTTTTGTTTTCTATGTAACTTGCGATTGTGGAGGGCGTTAGAGCGAGCTTCTTGATTTTAGTTCGTCAATTGATATGATCATGACATCGGATGGATCGTTCGTCAATGTTGAGAAATGAGTTGCGAGTTTTTGTTGACAATAGTAGGGGGCCCTCACTGTGGAATTGATTGGTGCAGGCACGCGGCAGTTTCATGGCACGGGCGCGAAGAGGTACAGCAACGACTACTTGCATGCGGAGCACATGTACGACATCACGGGCATGAAGAACCGCAAGCTCAAGATGGCTGTCGGTGTGTTCGGCGCCTTGGCCGTGGGCACCCTGGTGCCCATCTGGGCAGTGCACTTTCAAATGAAAAAGCAAGGTGGCTTATAAACTTATTATTTCTCAAGTGGACTCATTTTCCTCAGTCTCTAGAGTTTTGCTGCCTTCTCGATTACCAAACAACAGCATCATTATCTCTTCAGAACGCGAGAGTAGTGGATTCCAGAAGCAAAAATAATCTCATTCCCTGTCTCTTTTGGGTGTACCTAGTTGAAATTGATAACATGCTTTACGAACTTGTGTTTTAAATCTGATGGAGCTTTGGAATGGCCATGCTTGTCTTCATGATCTGAACCGTATTACACTGTTAGTGTTAATGCACCGAGATGCATTCGAATTTCCATCTGGGGTGTTTACAAAGTGGCAACTTGTTGAGCATGAAGTGCACGCTCTCCTGAAATTTGTGTTATTTTGTTTATACATGACACATGCAACATACAATTCTATGTTATCTCTAATGGGATTTTTTTGCTAGCGACGAATTCAGGATCCTCTGCATTGAGTGATTTGGATGATGCTTGGTAGAATCACACTATCCGTGAACCTCTTTCGTTACCTTCAGATTATTTACTCATTGCCTCATAGTTTCTTAATCAGTAGGTATTTTGGACTAGAGAGGCTATTGATGAAAAGATAAAGAGGAAAGCAGAAAGAGGGCTTCGTGTGGTCAATTTGACATTTTGGCAATGCACTACAGTAGTAGAGAGTCATACTTGGGCACCATGCTAGAGTGCGAGAGTGGTGGCGAAGGTCCATTTGGGCATGTGCCAAGATGGTGCCCAAATTGGCCTTCAGCACCACACTCTAGCATAGTGCCCAAGTATGGCTTTTCTACTATTGAGGCTTTTCTACTATTGATGTGGCATCAAGCAGTAGTGAAAAAGGCACGGAATGCCCAAAATTGCAGAAGCCAATTCAACTTGTGAATGTTGAAGTAATTCTGAGAATCAAGACTAGTAGGTAAAAGGAGAGATTGCAATGTGCAATAAATGTTTTGCAACCTTATAATCTACTCCCTTTGTTGAGAAATAAATGTCCATTTTATAATGTGGAACATTTATCGTGTTCCCTTTGTCCATAAATAAGTGTCCACCGTCTCCTACAAAAACTGCAGGAAAGATTAACTAATCCCGTCCCTGTTCGATTATATAAGAAGATCTCTCGTCAGAGGGGAACAGTTCAATTGCTTCCAGAGCATGTAGATAAGACTTTAATCCCTGCGTTGACAGAACAGGAGGTAGGTTTTCTTCAAGCGCTGAACAAGTCAATCATTGGTTCCAAATACCTTATCCAGCTCAAAGGTGAGATTAAAACTAATAGGCGTTGCATCTAACAATGTTGTACATCTTTTATGCTCCATCCGATAGTAATAAGTGTCCATTTAACCCCTAAACGTCCTAGCGTCCAGAAACTGGATCACGAACAGATTTGAAGCCTTGTAACTTTCTCATATAACCTCGGATGATATTCATCCAAGTCACCTTTGAAAGCCTATTAAATTCTCTACCAATTACTATAAATCTCTTGTGATAGGGAATTGTTGATAATATTGGAGAGGCCTCCAACTACAAGTATGTCTAATTTGTTGGGTAGATTTTATGCTTGCAATGGTCTTCTCATGTACACCTCACGTACATCTGAGCCATGCTAATATCTACTTTTGAGGCTAGGATCTACTTCTGTTCAAAGGGTTGGTACGTTTAGGGGTTAACCCCTAAACGTACCAGGGTGTCCCTAGAATTGACAATTTGAGAAAAAACATCATAAACTACTATTTAGAAGAATATTTTGGAATTAATATACAAATGAAAGTTCTAGATTTTGAATTTTAGATTCCATCCGTACGGTTCAATTCACTAATACTATCACCAATATTTAATTATAAATTTTGAAAGTTAAAATTAAAAATTCCTTCTAAATTCGATTACAAACAAAAATTTAATATTTTTTTAGTAAAATTTGTTGGAATGAATTTGAAATGAGATACTCTTAAACGTGGTGATTCTTTGAAATTTTTGTGTTTCTTAAATCTATAACCTCATTTTTGCAAAGCCACTTTTGAACAACAATCAATGCAATTTTGGCTTGGTCAACGACTTGACATACTTCTACATTTGTAATTTTAGAAAAATATGTAATCAAGTATGACTAAATCCAACCGTTAGATAGGACAACAACTTGGTGAAGAATCTCCAAAAAATTGGATTACTTTCATCCAAGCATTGAAGAGAACGTGAGAAGGGTTTGAATCTGTTAGTCGTCCACTTTCTGGACGCTTTGACGTTTAGAGGTTAACAATGTGGTACATCTTTCATGCATCCTTTGTTCATAACTAAGTATCAGTTGTTCATAACTAAGTATCTTTCATGCATCCTTTGTTCATAACTAAGTACAATGTAGTATTGTACTGTACATCTTTCAATAACATGTAACAATGTGGTATATCTATCACAATTGATCCTTCATAACTTTTGCATATGGTATTCAAACGACGCAATCTTTGATGCATTGAAATCTTTTGTCATATGTCAATAAGAAAATTATATAATAAAAAAATAAAAAATTATAATAGTAACCAAATTGGTGCTTTTGAAGTTTAATTCTCAAACTTTGAAAGAACAAGCCCAAGAACATGTTTGGAAAGATAAATTTGGAAAGATCCTTTGTAGTTTTTTGTAAGTCACCAGTTCTTCTACTATGTCAAAGATGCCAAAGATCACACTATTTTAGCACAAAACTCCAAAATTGGATATTTATTTATAAATGAAGGGAATATTATTCAACTAGTATGATGCCAGGATGCTTTACCCTAGGAGTAGAGACTATCAAAACTTGAAACCATTTTGGAGAAAATATGATTTGAATGCTAATTAAGAACATAGCTATCCCATGCCCTCCCGTAGTCTCTCACACTCAAGAATTAGATGAAAAGTGCCATGGGCCCTTCATAAATGCCTCTTGACTCTCAATCCTAGCATGTTAAGAAATGACCCTTCAAATCATTGTTTAGTTGACTATATCCCACATTCTATTTGTGATTGGTCCATTGATTATTTGATGTGCACTTTTGATGTGTGAGGGGCGTGCAAGGGTGGGGGAGTGTAAGTGCAAGGGTTCTTCAAACGTAGATGAATAATTTCAACGAGTCAACTCTAGTGTGCATGGATGTGAAAACTCTAAGAAAAGAAAAGCACTAAAATTTTGAGAAACAAACCCAAGGTCTTTCTGTTCTTGAAGGAATCATGCGATTTAGTGCATTATATTACAATATGTCATTGGTTCATTAGCATGTACCCCTCCGTCCCATAATACTTAGCACTTCTAGTTTTTTTGATCCCAAATTAGATGACACCAGTTTCAAATATTCGTAGCCCACAAACCACTTTCAAAAAAACAAGCCTAGTACCATGACGCACTCCAAGATGGGGTATTTGTTTATTTCATTTTGTATAAATATGAGCAAGATATTAGAGTTATTCATAAAGTGAGAACCATATAACTTGTTTGTCACAGGGTGTTTTCAATCTTGATGTAGAATTTTCTGACACCCACTCACACAAGCCAAGTTCCTTCCCTTGGGGGAGCATTAGGTTGGTGTGGGGTACGTGGAGATTCCTCCGTGAAAACTCAAGCTAGGTTTGGGAGAGCTACTCTTGCATTGTGAAGGTTCAAGGTTTGAATCTCTTTGACAACGAAGTGCGTTGTGATTGGTTGAAAATAAAGGGGCCAAAACTCATTTTTGTTGCCTTTCAAGCTAAAAACCAGTTTTGCCTTGTCTTTCCCATTGTGGAAATTTTTTTGCTCGACTTTACGGATAACTTTATTAAGGATCAACTTTTTCCTTCAAAGTATACAGTGGCACAAAAGTAGTTGAGTACCATATAAATTGCTCTCAAAAATTGAGAAATTGAAAGCATAAAGTGAAATTTGGACATGTTAGGGCGTTTTCATGGTTTAGGGTGAGTGAAAAAGTAGTCCAAAGTGATGGATTTCTTGAGAAAACGAACTTTGATGAACATCATAATTAGATAAGAAGAAAGTTGTAATTGAAAATATTTTCTAATTAAAGATATTTTTGCAACTACATTCACTACAAACATCCATTTAGTTAAAAGTGCACATGCCCCCCTAAAATTGCACATTGTAAGTTTTTTGCCAGAACAGTGTATGAATGAGAAAAGTATAAATATGCTCTGGAAATATATGCCGAAAAATAATGTAATTCTTGAATTAAACCATTGGCAAAGTTTGACCTCCATGCAGTTATTTAATTTTTTTCAAATTATGTTTTTAGATTTTTTAGAGTTTAGGTTTATGCTTTTGGAGTGTTGTAGATTTTATATGTTTTCATGTATACACTATAATTATGCCTAACCCTCCACTAGTACAAATTTTGTCTGATGTGACATTCATTAATGACTAAATGTTTGTTGTGACTTGTCTGTAGTGATTCAAAATTGATTTTGAGTCACTAAAGACAAGTCACTGGAACGGATATTTAGTTATAAAAGACCTATCACATTGAACAAGATTTCTACTAGGGTCCATCACTTGCAATTATTGTGTACACTACTAAGTGATGGGGTTAAACACACGCCCAACTTCTATGACTTTCACTAATTTTTGAAATACCAAGTAATGGGAGGTTAATAGGTTATGCATATGTCCAACACTCCAACACCTGGAATTAAAAATAATTATTATAGTGATTTAGGGGGTTAGACGTATGCCTAATCCCCCAAAAACTGCATCTAATAGCAAAACATAATATCGGAGCCGAGGTATACATATGCTAACCTTGAAATACTTGGATGTCATAGGAAAATAAAATATCAGAGGGTTAGGCATATGCCTAACCCCCCAAACACTTACAATTTTCAACAAAATAAAATGTCTGAGGGTAAGGCACATGCGTGATTCCCAACACTTATAATTTTCAACAAAATAGAATAATTAAAGGGTTAGGCATAAGCCTAATCTTCCAACACTTAAAAATTCCAACAAAATAAAATGCCAGAGGGTTAGGCATACACCTAATCCACCAACACTTCCATTATATAGCAAAATAAAATATGCGAGAGTTAGGCATACGCCTAACCCCCTATCACTTGAATTATTTGTTAAGATATCAAGTGATGGGGGTTATGCATATGTTTAACCCATATCACTTGAATCATTTGTTAAAATACTAAGTAATGAGGGTTAAGCGTATGTTTAACCCCTATCACTTTAATTAATTTTAAAAATTACAAGTCATAATAATTGAAAGTAACCCGCCATCACTTTCAATTATTATGTAAAATATTAAGTGATGGAGGTGGGCATATGCCTAACCTTCCATCACTTTAATTAATTTTTAAAATACCCAGTGATGAGGGCTTACACGTATGCCTAAACTCCCCACTTGCAATTATTTTCTAGAATACCAAGTGGTAAGAGCTAGGCATAGGCTTAAGTCCTATCACTTCAATTAATTATTAAAATTGCAAGTGATGGGGGTTAAGAAAATGCTTAAAACCCCGATCACTTGCAATTATTATGTAAACTACTAAGTGATGGGGGTTAGGCATATGTTTAACCCCCCCACTAGTATAAATCTTGTTCAATGTGACATTCTTCAATGACTACATGTCCATTGTGACTTGTCTTTTGTGACTCAAAATTAATTTTGAGTCACTAAAAATTAAGTCATAATGAACATCTAATTATTAAAAACATGTCACATCAAACAAGATTTCTTCTAGTACCTATATGACTTACAATCATTATATAAACTACTAAGTGACGGGTTAAACATACGCCTAACCCCTATCATTTGAATTAATTTTTAAAATACCAAGTGATGAGAGGTTATGCATGTCTAACCCCTATCATTTGAATTAATTTTTAGAATACCAAGTGATGAGAGGTTATGCATATGTCTAACCCCTATCATTTGAATTAATTTTTAGAATACCAAGTGATGAGAGGTTATGCATATGTCTAACCCCTATCATTTTAATTAATTTTTAAAATACCAAGTGATGAGAGCTTATGCATATGTCTAACCTTTTAACAATTGGAATTTTTTTTTAAAAGGGTTAGGCATATGCCTAATCCCCAACAATTTCATTCTATGGCAGAATATAATATGGGAGGGTCATACATTTGTTAACCTCCAAACACTTGGATTTTATAGAAAAATAAAATATTAGAGGGTTAGGCTTATACCGAACCCCCTAGCAACACTTACAATTTCAAACAAAATAAAATACATGAGGGTTAGGCATGTGCCTGACCCACTAATACTTCATTATTTTAAAAAATAAAACATGGAAGGTTTAGGTATATGCCTAATCCTTCAACTCTTACAATTTCTAAGGAGAGTATAATATAGCAGGCTTAGGCATATGCCCAACTCCTAACACTTGCAATGGACTTCAAATAAAATTTTAATTTGATTGTAAATCCATAAGTTTCACACCATAGGTCCAAATTTTGCGAAATGACTTTTCTGCACCTCCTGTTGTCAAGCATATCAGAGTAAGTTTTGTCATTATAAATTTATCTATGTTTTAGTAAGTTCTGTCACTATAAATTTGAGTAAGTTTTGTCATAATAGTGACATACTTTTACATTGTATGTCCAAAAGCATCGAAACAATTTTGTTGGTCGGGCAGATCTCAAGTTCTCAACGTTACATACAAACATTTCAAACAAACAAACAAACAAACACAAAGAAACAAATCACCTAAATCCTCATTCTGAATGTCACGCCCAATAGCCGCATTACAAAGCACAACTCATATTACAAATTAAGTTATAACTCATATTCATTGCTCCGTTGTGTATAAAAAATGAGATTGTAATAAATTCTAATACTGAAGATGAATGTTCAAACACTACAGTTGGATGAATGTACTAATTCTTCAACCCTAACATTGTACACATTTTCTTACCTAGTTAGGGTTTCTAAATACCACCCCGCCATTGCTAATCTGTGTCCATGCTAGAGCATTCCTCATGATTACTGGCGGACAAGTAGAGTATTGCTCCCAGTGAGAGATTTTCAAAGATATTTCAGGCGCAAATTGCAAGCGGAGAGTCCAAGCGGACATTGAAGGCGGAGAGTCCAGGTTGAGATTTGAGGCAAAGAGTACTTGGGTTGAGGTTGGAGGCGGAGAGTAATCAAGCGGAGAGTCTAGAATGAGATTAAAGGTGGAGAGTAATCAAGCGGAGAATCTAGAATGAGATTGAAGGCGGAGAGTCCAAAATGAGATTGAAGGCGGAGAGTCCAAAATGAGATTGAAAGCGGAGAGTCTAGGTTAAAATTGGAGGCGGAGAGTCTAAGGGGAGATTGCAACTCAACTGATGAAGTGATCATTACCTTAGGATAGAGCACGCATAATAAGTTGTCGCCTTGGGGTGTAGCACGTAATACAAAGAGCTTTTGCATTGGAATTCATTTTGGTCGTTTTCGTCCAAGTAAGTTTTGGCACTCACCTTCAAATCACGGTTCACTTTCATTACTCTATGTTGTGGTCTGATCAGACACAAAAACATTCGTTTTTGTCAAAAAATGCCACATATTGGTTTATAGTGACGTGGGCCTCTCAAAATTTGATATGGAAATTCAATTTGGACTACAATTTCTTAGGATCTCACCCCACATATGATAATTTGACATCAATATTCACTTGCAGTTATTTTCTAGAATACCAAAAGGTAGGGGTTAGGCGTAAGTTTAACCATACTATTTGAATTATTTTAAAAATACCAAGTGATAGAGGTTAGGCGTATGCCTATCCTCTATCATTTCAATTAATTTTAAAAATTGCAAGTGATGAGAAGTTAGGCATATGCCTAAACTCCCCCCCCCCCCCCAATCACTTGCAATTATTTTCTAAAATACCAAGTGATGGGGCTAGGCATTTGCTTTACCCCCATCACTTTGATTATTTTAAAAATTCCTAGTATTGGGGGTCAAGCATACGCCTAACCCCTATCATTTGTATTATTTATTAAATTACCAAGTGATGGAAGGGTTAGGCGTATGCCTAACCCCTATCACTTCAGTTAATTTTTGAAATTGCAAGTAATGAGGGCTAGGCATATGCCTAACCCCCCAATCCCTTGCAATTATTTTTTAAAATATCAAGTGATGGGGTTAGGCATATGCCTTACCCCTATCATTTTGATTATTTTTTAAAATTCCTAGTGTTGGGAGTCAAGCACATGCTTAATCCCTATCATTTGTATTATTTGTTAAAATACCAAGTTATGGAACGGTTAAACATATGCCTAACCCCTATCATTTCAATTATTATTTAAAATTGCAAGTGATGGAGGTTAGGCAAACGCCTGACCCCCATTACTTTGATTAATTTGAAAAGAAATAAACAGTGGAAGGTTAGGCATATGCCTAAACCCCTCCCCCTAATACTTGGAATTTTCAAAAATAATTGTAGTAATAGGGGTTTAGGCGTATGCCTAACCCTTTTATGTTTATTTTCTTGAAACATTAGCGCGATGGTTTCAATGCACATGAATGTAAGTATTTCCCAGAGTTTGATCTATGGTTTGATGGAGAAGGTTAGAATACACGTGAAGAAGTTCCAAATATTGATGTAGAAGGGAGGAAAACGTACCAATTGGACCAGGTGAAATATTTGGTGGCCCTTCAACAACTTTAAATGCAATAGGTCTTGATGATCAAGCTCATATTGAAGTTATAGTTGGGTTAAATGCTGCTTGAGGAGTTTATCAATAGATCATCTTTTATTCCATTTGGGAAAAATGTATTTAGCTTAGGTTTGAGAAATATTGAATCACAATCTTAAAAGACTACTTGGTGATAGATTTTATGTAGTAGTGAGATGTAATTATTTTGTAATGTTGCAAGTTATGAAAGGTTATGCATATTTCTATCCGTCTCAAAAATTTAATTGACAATTACAAGTGATGTACAGTTAGGCATATGCCTAACCCTTTTATTTTATTTTATGAATTAATTCATTTGGAATAAGTATTTGTCGTATTGGAAATGGTAGCATCAATTCAATGTAAAAATAAAAAATAAAAAAAAACTTATAAAAAAACTTGCGAATCATTTTCACTAGTATTTTTAGGTTTCCAATTAACCAAAAGAAAATTTTGACCAAAATTAAAAGTGCACATGCTATTGTGCACTTTTAATGAAATGGGTGTTTACACTAAATAGTGTATTTAGTGTGAGATAATTATAAGATTTGAAAATGTTATAGATTTTTATTCTCGACAAATAAATTTACCAAAGACATTGATTCCAATACTATTGAAAGATCCCCATCTTGACCAATATAGAGGGTAAAAAAATTGGTCAACAGTAAAAACTTACAACATGTTTATGTAAATTAGTGTATCTCACACTACATACACTATTTAGAGTACATTCACCACTTCAAAAAGTAATACTTGATTTTGAGGCCTTTTAGTCACCCGTACCATGAGAATGCTTGTTGTGCAAAAGGGATTCTACACTCATGTTTAATTTCATTTAGAACGGAATATATTTAGACATATTATTATTTGAATGAAATATCTATGTAAATTTTTATTTTTTTGTGAAAAGTCAAAATGTTTCAGTTTCTTTGATAGGAAGAACATACATCTCAACAGAATCACATGTTACAAGTTTCATAAATTTTGGATTTTTATTGGCAAAAATTTTATTGATTAAAATTTGGCATTAAATGATTGTTTATTTTATATTATTCACTCATAAAATTGAAAAAAAAATATATGTTTTTAATATACTCAATTATTTTTATGTTAATTTGAATATATTTTTTGATTTCTTTGTAATTTATGGAGTGAAAAATATAAAAAAGTCAAAATTTTGGGGTCAAATTTCATTCATTGAGGTTTCAATCAATAAAAATCCAAAATTCATGAAACTTGTAACATGTGATTCTATTCTCAATTTTGAAAAATCAAATCTATCAAAAAACCAAGTCTATCAAATTAAAATCTAAAACTATTTTTGGAAATTTGACCATATGAATAATTTCCAAACATCATATTTTTCATTTTCTTTGTTGGGATAAACTTCATTGAAGTTAAGGAAGTCACAAATGTTTTAAAATACATCTTAGTTTTGCTCTATACCCCATTGGGCTTTTAGGGGTTAACCCCCTAAACATCCAACCATCCAGAAAGTGGATGATAGAGAGGATCAAACACAAATTTCTCATCCGTCATTGACTTTTTGCAGTGTGGATTTTTTACTATATATTTTATGGGAAGTTAGCTTCATACGTGTGTGATCCAATTAGAAAGGGGATGATTTGTGAAAATTTTATGCCTCATTTCATGTTGTAGTGATTCACCCAAAATTTCGAAGATTTAAGTGTAAAAGTCCTCTTAAAAAATTCAACTCATAAAATTAAGCAACCAAAAGATCTCCAAAAATCACTACACTTAGAGTATTACATTTTAACCAATCACAACAAATTTCATCCACAAATTGTCAATATTTTATTTGTAATCAAATTACAAAAGAATTTTGAATTTCAGGTTTCAGATTTTGTACAAAAATATTAGTGATAGCAATCGCAAATCTAACTCTACAAATAGAATCTAAAATTAATAATGCACAACTTTTATTCATACATCAAGTTCAAAATATCCCTCTGGATTGCACTTTATGATGCATCTTTGCAAAACTGCCGAGTTTAGAGAGGGGTGAGGACGTTTAGGGGTTAACCCTTCAGTGCTCAAGCGACCACATTGTGGTCTTTGATGTGTCAAAAATGCGAATAACGGAAAATCTGTAAAGAATTGGATTTTGAATTGTGAAATTCACATTATGAGCGTTATAATATACATCTTCTAAAAAAATAAAATTTCAATTTGGAGTCATGCAACTATCAAAATACCTATAAACAAAACGTGAAAATATTGTAAATCCTTGAAAATACAGTAAATACTTAAAAATACAACACATGTACTATGCGGTATTTATTGTGTTTGGAAGTTTGTTATCTTATTTTATTTTTTTTGGATTGTGTTCTCTTGTTCATGTTCCATTAGTATATGTATTCCGATCTTGATCCATGTACCAACTCTTTTGATATTTTAACATATAAATTTTTGTCCTCAACCATATATAGATAAGTCACTCGCACTTATAAAATTCACAATAATTATGTGTGAGTCCGTTCTTAACATGAAAGATTGCAACAGAGAGGTGTTGACATAGGTTATTGCTAAACATCTTTACTTTCATTTTAGAAATTTTTACCCAAATTCTATTTAACTTTGAAGTCACACACCCTCCAAAATCTCATTTTTGAGTGTGCATTATATGGTTCAAAGACATACTATGATCTTCCAATCCCTCCATTGGATGATTCTCTAATTTTGACAAAATGTCTGCACTCCAATTGTACAGTTATTTTCTAATTTAATCCATTCTATTTCTGGCAATATCAATCATAGTGGAAAAACCCACTGAAAATCAGTGAACCCAGCTACAGTACCCAAAAACACCCAATTCGCTAATTTTGCACTTGGCCATATAATCATGTACTTGGCCCCCAAGCACATTAAAAAAAATGTTTGAAAATTTCTCTAAAAAACAACCATTTTTGTCTTTCTACAATCCCTTACATTGTAAAAAAACAATTTTTTAATTTATTTTGTATTCTCATCTTTATCTTTTGTTTTATCTTTATCTTTATCTTATCTTTTCTCTAAAAAACAGCTCATTTCTAAACTCAATTTTCAATATTCTTTAATGAAATAAAAGGCACTAGGTGAAGATTTCCAAGTACAACATTCTAACCGTTAAGATTGACATTTTACAATTCCGTGTCAAACTTATTAATGATTTTCTTTTTCTTTTCACTTTGTACCCACTTCTAGTAATTGTTTTATGAAAAAATTAATATGAGCTTTTTTCTTACAAGATTTTATATTTGAAGACTTAACTCAATTGTTAACATGGCCTTGCCATTCAATGAATTTCTAACCCATTCAAAAAAAAGATATTAATTTCTAAAGTTCAAATTTGTCACCGGATTGAACCCCAAAAAATCTTCTTTTGCAACTTTGATCCTTATAATCTAAGAATCTAATGGTCATTTTGCTCTCAAATTTTGTGCTCACATGAAAATTCCAGTTGGGTATTAGATCTTACGGTTAAATCATGAAAAAAATAAAAAAAACATATGATTTCTTCTGCAACTTCCAAATGCTGCTTTTTTCATGGTTTTTTGTGAGAATACGGTCCTGGTCCTTTAGGGATTAAGCAATTGTTACCTTGATACTTGTGATCAAATTGGAGCTACTCTTCATCAACATTTTTTTACTAGAAAACATAGCCAAAAAGAAAAATATTGCTAAACATATTTGTTTGTCGCCAATCATTCATCCAAATATACTCATTTTCATCCACTCATGATTGATTCATCCAAAATCTTGCTGAAAGTGGTTAAATATTTGTTTCACTGGGTGCCACTTGCTCCCAGAATGAAAAATTGTAAAATAAATTCCTGCTCCTCACATGCTCTACAGTGTACCGGTACCTACTTCTAAATTCATAGTCTACGTTATCATGAGCTACAAATTATCTCCTTGCAAATTTGCAATGAAGTCTTTAAATACCGTCAGTGGCAATTAAGCATCTTCTGAGCAAAATGATGATGGTCAAGCAATGGTGTGAACCCATACTATTTTAATTATTTTGTAGGAGCCGTTTGCAGATATTGCTATAAGCGACCTGCATAACTTAATAGCCATGTTTTTGATTAATAATACTCTCACAATTGTCAGATTCAAAAATTGTTCATAAACAGTATTTCAACATCAATAGGTCCGTTGGCAACAAGCAAGCCAAGGCAAGAAGACACAGCATCTTGTTGCGATTTAGTATGACCTGGAAGCCACAAAGATTTTTATTACACACAAAAAAACATAATTAGTGTGGGCTACAGGGATTTACTTTTACTGAAGTGAATCTACCAATTTAGATGCATGTACCATTTTTTTCAATGAATCTTGCAATCTTAGGGCCGCTTCACACTATGGCCGTCCAAGTCGAGAGGCCGTGGGATTGAGAGTCCAAACTTTGTTGAGAGTCCAAAGAAATCTACTGAAAATAGCCAATAAAATATAGTTTCATTTTTTATGAAAAGAAATCGACAGCCTCTCGACCATAGTGACGGGTCTTGCAAAATGTAGGACCCAAACTTCCTCTCGAGAGGCCGTCACCTTGGTCAAAAAGTGTTGCCATATAAGCATTTTGAAGGTCCACGGCCTTTGGACTTTGGCCTCTAGTGTGAAGGGTCGAGAGGCCGAAACCATGGTTTCTTGCAATTTGATTGGTGGAAACCGACGGCCTCTCGACCTTTGGCCATAGTGTGAAGCGGCCCTTATAGCACTAGTAGAAAAGGTGGTGCTCCCCATAGAGATGCCCAGGCAAAATCACTATGCATGCGTGGAATTGGACACTACTTGCCTGGGTATCTCCCTCGGCAATGCTACCTTTTCTACTAGTGTAGGATTTTCTTGGTTTTGATCCCACAATAATTTTGACCATAGTTTTGTCTACACAGTAATTTTTGTAAAAAGGTGGTCTTTGGGAACCAAGATATAGTAGCTAGTAACCAAGGAATCAAGTAACTAAGTAAAATTGAACCCGAGTTTGTGTATATGGTTTTTTTTTCTCTTTTGGTGGATGCCAAGTCATAAGCTCATAGTGGTTGATTGTGAGTGGGTGTTTATTTCATTTAGGTGGTCTGAATTCGATTTCCATTGAATTTATCTGAGCGGCTGTGAGATATATGTGACTTGGTGCTGCTAAGTGAGATACTGCAAGCATGAAAGTTTTATTCATGAACAATCTTAGATGTGTGCACATAAGCATTGTTTTGTTGAGAAATAAATTCATCGATATCGAAATCAAAATGTACTAAAGTATTGTATAATTCCTCTTGTAGTAGCTCAAGACAACTTGTAGCATTCATCCTTCCCTCTATCTTGCACACCTTGCCTACTCCCCTTGATGTTAAACAACTCCAAAACATGATTGAACCTCCACCATGTTTCACCGTTTGTTTGACAACACTAGTTGAAGGGCTCATTTTATCACAAATCCAATACCAAGTCCTCCCACGGTTAGCGAATTGAACGATTGGCCTTTGTCTTATCACTAAAAACCACTCTATCTCAATCATTCACTGCCCAATCTTCGAGTGTTACAGCAAAATCTAATCTCTCTTTCACATTTTTGGGAGAAAAAGCTGGCTTTGAAACCTTCTCTGTTGGGTAGTTGCAAAGTAGGGTGCACCAATTTTTGAGTCACAACCGGCGTTTTTGGCCTTTTTTGACCTTTTAAGCTCAATATAAGATTATTGAATGGAAACAAACTTATAGGAATATATAAAATAATTAATATCCATACCCTAAAATACAAATATAATGTTCAATTTCAAAAAATAAGTTGCTAAATTAATCAACGGAGTGCATTTGTAATATTTTTTTGGCGTCTCACTAGGATTGTTTTTTGACAAATGCACTCTATTTGTAATGCTATTTTTGTAATTTAAACTTCAAAGTTATTACGTACATAAAATTTCACTTATTGTACTTCTCCCCACAATTTTGGGTTTAGGAATATTTCCTATATTGTGTTTTATTTGATATTGATATCTTTAAGTATGTAGGCATTTTAAGCATGTTAAAGAAGATTTGGATGAATTTAAAACCATTATAGTAATCTATATAAGATATTACTCATGGGCTTTGAGTTGAAATTGTAAAAAAATTAGAAATCAAACACAATATTCATCATTGAACTTTCATCATACTTTCATCATGTTCATCATTTTTTTGTTTAAAAGGTTACTCTTTTAGAACTTCAAATTTCTTAATATAAAGCCTTTAGACAAAAAAAATTATCTTTAGATTTCATATATATATATATATATATATCAATCTCACCATTTGTCAAATTATTTTACTTAAAAATATCACCAATGAGTTTTAATATGTTTTGAAAAAGAGAGATTTTGACAACTATACACTTTGTGCATTCAATGCACACCCAAATTTTCATCAACGTTAGAGCATGCCCAACAGCATGTGTTTTGGAGGGACCAACGCCAAGATTTGGTGTAGTTATCTCCACTTGCTTCGAAGTTTGGCCCAACAACTACCCACCAACGCTAAATAATAGTTTTTGGAGCCAGAGTTTGAGGTTTCCCCGCCATCCAAAGAAGCTTTGGCGCAAGCAAATTTCGCACACCAAGCAAGCAAAGATGTTCAATCAACAATTAAATAACAAGCTTAAAGACTATTCACGGCCCGTGCTTCAAGGTCATCAAGTAACTTTATATAAAATCTTCATTTTATAAGTTGCCTTGGTGTTCGCTCCAGGAATGCTGCTGGGGTACTTCATGTATTACATTCCTCCATATTAAAAATGCCCTTCAAATTGATGCTTGGCGGAAGTTTTTCTCTGGAACTGCTGGGCTTGCTCTTAGTGCACCCTACGTCCCTACCCACCTTGAAACTACCTTGTTGCGCCTAAATCTTCCCTCATGCCTCTAAACTTGAGCCTTAAACCTACTTCTTTAAAGGCATTCCTCACAATTTCAACACAAACTTCCACTTTTGTCTCACTATTTAGTGCTCTTGTTGCATGTACAATATTTTCCAACTCACCTTTAGTGACTAGATGTAGTGCAAATTGCCTCTCATAAGTTGTGAAAGCCTGTGGGTTATGCACTCTTTTTGACATTTGAACATTCACAAAATGTTTCTTTCGAATCATATTCATTGTAGACGACAACAAACCCATTGCGTGTGTAACTTTTCTACTCCTACGGTTTTCTAACAATATAATTGCGTTCAACTCTTTTCCTCGTGAAATGAGCCTCATTGTGCCTTAAAACCTCTCCGCACTTGCTTGAAACCTTGTCTTAGGGGAGTCACTGCGTAAAATGTAGAAACCACGTGAGAACAAAACTAGGGTGCTTTTTATTCATAATAGGTAAATTTATATTTGTTTTTAACTACCTTAGCTACAATGTATTATAGGGTATTCAAATAGAAATAATGTAGGAGAGGATATAATACGAGTATTTACTTTTCAAGTAAATATATTTTATCATAGGAAAAATGGGCTAAAGGAGGATTTGGATAAAAACCCGTTATATTTTCATTCATTGTAATAAAGTATGTAGAAATACAGCTTGAGATTACATCCCATGCAATTTTAGGTTTAGGTTGGCCTCAACAAGGGAACTCCACCGGCATGGTCTCTGCCATTGTTTTGTGAGAGTTTGGCTATGTCTATTGAATGGAGATATTTTTTGGACCCCTATAACTACGTAACAATAGTGTTTGATGAACACTTTGGTTAATGATCGTAGGAGCTAATGAAGACCGAACCTCAGCCATTTTTACTACTTTGGTGTGTACACTTGATTCGTTAAATTAAAGTGCAGATCCCATGTGCACTATTTTTTTTGGTTAATTGTACCATTGGTTCCATACGATGTAAAAAAAGAGCCTATATTTTTATATACTAGTTTTATTTATTTGAAAGCATCAAATATAAAAGAATCCAATGCAAACATGCGTACATATTGAAATAGTTGGCGAATTTAAATTTCACTATCTTTATTGTAAAATTAAACTACAAAGTGATTATTTTATCTTACCTTTTTGAGTATTAATGTATATCCATACAATAAACCCATAGGAAGAATCAACATTAATTATAACTGGTGAGTAGAAGTACGTACACAATGAAAAGAAAACTTAAATCATTAATAGTTCTAACATAAAATTAAACCATGTCAATCTTAATAAATAAAAAGTTTGTAACAAACAATCTCAATCCTATGAATTTTTATTTTAAAATGAATGTGGAAATGAAATTCAATATTAAAAACACGACTCTTCATAACTTTTGCATCGCGTATCCAAATAGAATGAATATAACATTCCCATTTGTATGAAAGCATAACCTATATGAAATCATTGCTTCTAATTTTTATTACAAAATTACATTTTACATTTGATATTAAAAATATAAACTATGATTGAAATGACAACAATCACCTTCCACTAGTAGGATTTTGGTTCTTTATAACTAGTCTTTTGTAACTTAACTGGTCCTTTGTGACTCAATTCTTTAAAAATAAAGTCGTTTAGGACCATTTAAGTAACAAAGGACGAGTTATAAAGAACCAAAATCCTACTAGTGTTCAGTTTGTCTTTTGATTCTATTGGCTCATTCCTTCAAAAGTAATCAAACAAGACACGTAGTATGTGTAATGCCAAAATCCTACTACTTGTTTCATACATTCATCTTCCATTAATGCTTTATGTTGCATTTTACAAGAAATCTCAATATCGTAACCAAATTCATTTGTTTCTAATTAATTTAATTTGCACAATACACATTTGATGACATCAAATTATATGAAGAAAACATAATCATATATGCAATTTATTTCCTATAAAGTGCACACATATAAAAAAAACAAAATCATCACATTCTTTCAAATCTTTTATATATCCATAACACTATATTCAGGTCTTAGTATATACTACAGTAACTAACAAATTCTCCTATTTCATTCTTTATACTTAGAAAGGCCTAATCCTAAACTATAAGGGTCGTGAATAGATGAATGCACTAATGCATTCATTGCAAAATTTGTAGCTATAGCTACACTTGCATTTACTTCGTTCACCTCCGTTGTTGTCAAATTCTTTACATTGGTTGTCTTTTCTGGTACTGTTGTTGAAGTTCTCGAATACCTGAAGCAATATAATTGTATGTAGGTTTTCCACCTATAATATCACTCGCAATTTCCTCTCGATTGTCTGTGTTTACTGATTTTTTGTTCTAAATGTTTGCCTTTTCTTGTTTTGATCAACTTTGTTTTGTTTTGAATGCAAATTGTCTTGAATGTTGAGTCTTTGTGTACAAGTTAGACTTGTCTTAAATGTCTTGATTAGTCCACTCTTACATTTGTTATTTGTAATGACAATAAACCAAATACTAACTGTATATTGCATAAACGAATTTGATGCCATTCATTGGTAGTGAATGGAAATTTTATAATAAGACTAGGATATAGTTTATTCCATTGAATTTATAAATATAAGAACTGTAGGGTAGTTGAAAATGAAGGGATTTAGAATCTATTTGTATTTATAGAGTACTCTAAAAATTTAAAAATTTGGTAAATAGCCTATTGTAAAATATGGTTTGTTTGCACGTGGTCCCTATGTCCCATACTAGGTAACCCCCCGTTACACGGGAACCTTGTATATCCACAATTAAACAACATCTACAAAAAATTGACTCAAAATTGATCAAATTTGTCAAAGTTTCACGAATAGAAGGTTGTTCCAAAATTGCTCAAAAGAGTGAGTCTAAGAAGGCCGCCTCTCTTTTTGCTCTCTTTCTCAAGTTTAAACACGTGTGGTGAAGATAGGACAATGTACCATACGTTAACACAAATATATTTTCCATATTTGATTTATTTATTTTTAAATTAGTTTCTTTCTAGAACACCAACTATTGCTCTCCAAAGATAGATTGAAGTATAGATTTGGTTTTTTGAGTCAGTGTCCTAGAGAGTGCATTCTACATTATATTTGAGAATCACGTGTGTTCATGATCCCCTCTAAAAATCCCTTGTATCTGAGGGATTATATGTCTAAAACCTTTGTATACACATCTATTATGTCCTAAATATATGTTTAATGTAAGTATATGTCAATATTTCTAAGTCTAAATATGTTTATTGTATGTATACATCATATGATTATGTTCAAATTCCAGTGACGACCATAGGTTGGAGCTGGTTTAGAAAATGGTATTGACGACTATAGGTTCTAGTTACGGCTTTCAATGGTTGTAGGGTTTATAAGTGAGTCGGCGAGTCGTGAGCCGGCAGTCAACACTTTATATGACGTAACTTTTTTATGATGTAACCTAGCCTTTCACATTCTTGGATGGTCTTCCTATGATAGTTCCATTCCGCCCTCAAAGACCATTATGTGAAGTAACCTAGCATTTCACGTCTTATTCAATTTCATGGCCTTTTCACTTCGTCATTGGTGGTGCAGAAAGAAGCGGAGCCCTAGTATATTCCTAGTTATTAACCAAAATCGATGTCACTTGTGTGTCAACCAATCAAACATGTAGAATTTGGGCCAGTTTGTAGAATCATATGTTCACATACTTGGAGTAGTTTAGTTATCGGTTTTGGGCGATGACTAATTTGGAAGACTCTATCTAGAGCAAAAGACCAAAAAGACCAATAGTACTTTCCAACAACCCTAATCCTTGGCGGCTAAATGCCATCAACTCAAATTCTTCTACCAACCCTGACTCAAACAAAAACATGACTTTTAGACTTATGGCCTAAAGGGATCGAAAAAAACATGGTTGTGACTTTCAAACCCATGGCCTCAATGACGGAAGAAACATGGTTATGACTATTGGACCCCATAGCCTCAATGACGGGAAAAAAAATGGTTATGACTTTTGGACACCATAGCCTCGATGATGGGAAAAGACATTGTTATGACTTTTGAACCCCATGGCATCAATAATCGAAAGAAACATGGTTATGAATTTTGAACTGAGGTCCCAAGCCCAATTTGACTTAGTTACTTGGTTTCCTAGTTACTATAGTGTTTACTCTCGAGTGGGGGGAAATAGTCCTACAAGTAGTCATGTACCACTTGTCTTTTGTCCAATGGACATGGAACCACATGTGGGTCAAATAGACACTTTATTGATTCATGCCGGACTTGAAAAAAGGACCAGAGTTCTTATTACTACTATTGATGACTAACTTTTTCACTTTGAAAATTTGTAGAAATTTCATTCTTCAGAATAAGAGTATGGAAAAAAATGCATTCTTCGTGATTTCTATTTTTCTACGAAAGAAAATACTATCCTTAGGGCCGCTTCACACTATGGCTGAAGGTCAAGAGGCCGTCGATTTCCACCAATCAGATTGTAAGAAACCAAGAATTCGGCCTCTCAACCCTTCACACTAGAGGCCCCAGTCCAAAGGCCGTCGCCCTCCAAAATGCCTACATGGCAACACTTTTTGACCACATCGACGGACTCTCGAAGGAAGTTTGGGTCGGACAAGAATAAAAACCCAAACTATGGCCAAGAGGCCGTCGATCCTTTTTCATAAAAACTCAAAACTATATTTTATTGCATATTTTCAACCCATTTCTTTGGATTTGCAACAAACTGTTTGGCCATTCAATCCCACGGCCTCTCGACTTGAACAGCCATAGTGTGAAGCGGCCCTTAACTCCTACCGTACGTAGGCTAAAAAGCTTAAGTTATCCGTTTCGGGACATTCTAGCATAGGACGAGAATGATATGATGATAGGAGGGTGAGAGAAGGGAGAGAAGGGAGAGGAGTGAGCCGAAGCTGCCGCAAACGCCCTATCAATAGCGGGGGGCATCTACAATCGGCACCTAAACCCGCCCTCCCCTTTGGGCTTTGGTTGCCAGCGCCACCAGCGCCCGCCCTTTGCGCTGCGCCAGCGCGCTGCTGTCGATGTAGTTGGTGAGCCTCGTGATCTCATTCACCGATCCCACAATTTCAACTGCCTCGTCATTAACTCTCTTGGAGGGAAATCATGCTCCGGATCCTGCCTTTCCTGTTGAATGTTTTCCAGCAGATCAAAGCGATCCCCAGCTAGGATGCTTTTTTCCCATGCATTTTTCTGATCATACAATGCCGCTGCAGTGTCGTCGTCGTCGTCGTTTCTGTGGGTTTGGTGGCGATGGCGGAATGCCCCAGAGCTTGCATTGCCGGCGCTTGTATCCGTAGCTCCTCTACTTTTCACCAGGATAGCTCAGGATCTTGAACTTTCTTGCCAAAGCTTTTCGCGAGCTTTAGATCCGGTGCGCTTGGGATTTCGTTAGAGATTCTTAGAGTTGGAATGCAATGAGGATATCGGCTTCGAGAAAGATTGGTTTGTAAGGTTTCTTGGAGAGGATTCTGCGGCTTTGGACTTTTTTTCTTGGGTTTCTTGCCACCATGTGCCATGGCTTGATTTCGTAGATGTAGGTCAGGTTCGTGATCCGGTACGTGCGGGAACATTGTTAGGGTTGGAGTGCAATGAGGATATTGACTTCTTGTTTGAAGGATTCGAGAAAGATTTAAGGTTTAAGGGTTTTTGGGGTTGAAATGGCGTCGTCTTCATTCAAGGATACCTCGTCGGAGGCCTCAGGTTCAATGAGGTCTCCATTATCGAGTTTCATGAGGTCACCAATGTCGAGTTCGATGATGCCATCGCCAGTTTCCTCCCGTTTGACGATGGAATTCGAATCTGCATTTACGATGGAACAGGAGGAACCGATTCGTTTCCTAGGCACAGACATACTGCCCTATCTCTCGCAGCCAAGCTCCTGCAGCTCGAGTTCCGATTTCGACACTCAGAGCAGCGGCGGATCAGGATCAACCTCGTTCTGCGACTTGAACGATTCGAACCGGATCACTCTTGGGAGCCTCATCGGGCTTCCCATGGCGGATTCGTTTCGCAATTTCGGGGAGTCCCTGCGGTTCCTGACACGCGGGGACAGCCAATACGATAGCGGAAGCAGCAATCGCTCAACGATTGCACCGCGAAGATCCAGGTCGTGCAGTCTGCTCGGCGACATCTTCAGGTCAGTGACTTTTTGTTGCTAATTTTAGCCAAATTGCTACATAAAAATTGTGTTGGCTAATTGATACAAAGGATTTTTGAAAAAAACAGAAGAAATTATAGCCAAATTTCCTACATGGAGTCAAGATGTGTAGCCTCTGTAAACCTTGGTAGCACATGTGTATTACCTGATATGACCTATGAAAAAGCATCCAAGGAGCGCAGATTGCTCTTGAAGCCAAGGAGAAGTAGCAAAAATGCTAAACTGTCTCCTGACAAAAAAAAACCACTGCTTCAGGTGCTTGCAGCGAGCGAGAACCGATTACGGTGTCAACAATGTGCCGGTGGGGCGAAACCTCACGAATCTAACCTCCTTCACCATTACGGAGGTGTCGGAGGAGGAGGAACAAGACTCAGACAGCGACAACGGCCCCACTGTGTTCGAAAACTCCGTCTTCGTCGAACGGGATACTCTCGGCAGCCGCATTTATGAATTCAATCCCCTTTACATCTCAGATGCCATGTCCGAGGTCGATCCTGCATCTCGTGATGTGAGCCTCGCGCGAGAGGTTCCTAAAGACACAAAGGATTCGTCAGATGACGAGCAGAGCATCCAAGTGAGCACGCCAACGGCGCCATTGAGCCCGCGAGCTGATTTCCAGCCCCTCTCACCAATTCGCACCGTTCTCACCGCCATTTGTTGCCGTCTGGGCGACGACTGCCCGAGTGACTGATCATTAGGGGGTGTTACACCTCTTTCTTCCCATTCTCAATCTTCAGAGAATGGGTATGTGGCACTTTCTCCTTGAATTCTGGAGGATGCATTCTCTGAAGATTGAGAAGTTTCATTCTTCTTCGGAGGTTAGTAATGGGCGTGAAGATTGAGAAACCGTGAAGATTGAGAAGGTATGGAGAAGGTTAACAAGTCGTTTCCATTCTCATTCTTCACACGGTGAGAAAGGGAGTCACACCTTCATCATGGAGAACAGCCTCGATTGGCTCCACGTTTCTCTCCCAAGGTTCTCAATTTCCAGAGAATCAATCTTCTCGGAAGAGGTGTGACAATCCCTATTCTCTTGGATGGTTGCGAGATGACCTATGATGCTGGGGCATATTTCTGGTGCTGTCGATCACCAGGTATTTTTTTTCAATACCGACATGACCTAGAATGCGATCTCTGGTGGAGCAAATCATGATTTATATGATGCTGTATGAAGTATCAAGGATTTCTGGTGCTAGTCCATCATCACCAGTTCTGTTTTGAGCGCCATATTGAAGTGCATTGAAATCGGGGCTCTTCTGGAAGTGTTAGGCAAGGAATCGACTCTTGATACAATGTTTTCCAGATTTGTTTTACAGTGACAACGTCTGCGAAGTGGAGTGCTCGTGACCAGGCGGCGAGGGATGAAGTGTGAGATCTTCAGATCTCAGGTTGAGCTCAGCTGTAAGACGAGTGAGTAGGTCAAGGTAGAAAGGAAATGAGTTCTTTTCCTTCTTAGCTTAGGATGATTATATTTATTGTTTATTGAAGAAGGAGAATAACAAACAACTGGCAACGATCATTACTTCATGATCATCTTGTAACATCATGCTTCTTCAAGCCTGCTGATGATGTATTGTTATGAATTGAAGATGGCGTGCATCAATGGTAGGTTTCATGGCCGATTCAGTCTCCTCTCTTTGGTTTAATGGAATTTAACCAATGACTAGCAAAACTATTTATTTCCAGTCAGTTGTTTGAAGGTCCTGTTCTGTCAGAGTTTTCTTCTCTTTCTTCGCTGAGTGTATGTTGCTGTGTCGCCTCAGCATTTTCTGCTTCACGTCAGGTTAGCTGGTTAGGCGTGGACTTTTGCCAAGACAAAATCTAAGCAGGAAGTTATTTTATCTGACTCAGAATCATTGCGCAGAAATGAAAGGGAAATTGAACTGACTCCTCGCTTTGCAATGGCATTCAGAATGTACTCAGAAATTTATTCTGGCTGACCTGCTCCTCTAAAGTAAAGGGTTTAGGGTGCTAATGAGATTTGTATTAAGGTACCTTAAATCTTAGAAATGAATTTAGGTACATTTTAAAGTTAGTGTCATGATTTAGAAGTCACCCTATTTGTGCCACTATGTAATAAGGTAGTAATGTATATATGAAAACTTTAAATGTAAGGCACTAATATATAGTGAACCCAAATAGTTGTGTAGCATGGCACAAAGAGTGATTTACCTTGAAACCAAAGCACTTCATAAGATCATTGCTTGGTATGTTGTTTGGTATTTGCCAATATATATGTTTTTTTTTCTTGTGCTTGAGAGGTTTGCAAGTTTACTCTAGGTTACATCATTGTAACATCTTTGAGGAGTTGCAATGGCTCCTTTCTTTACTCTATATCTCAAATTGAAAAAAATATGTCAATAATGTTGGGAGCTGGGAACATCTCTTGTAATTAACCTCCCAAAGAGGTTGTGCATTGACGCTGTGCAGTGGGCACAAGTGCCTACCGCGGTGCAAGGTCGGGGAGCTCTTGCAGCCCCTACATGTGGATGACAACCTCCTTCTGCGTCACATGGCCCAATAGCTAGCTTCTTCTCCAAATCTTTTGTCGTTTTTCGCAATCACTGTATGGGATAAACTTTAACGCATGGGCCGCTACAAAATGGCTTTGGCCTTCCAAATCTAAAGCTGCAAAAACAGATAATGATGCTTTAGATCTAGAGGACTAAGGCCAGTTTGTAGCAGCCCATGCTTTAGAGTTTCTCCCATACAATGACTAGAGGATTGCAATAAATGGCGCCACCTACTTCGGCCCCTCCAAATTACCAACTCCTACCCTATTATAGGAGAAGCTCTAACAATGGGAACCCTACTACTTTATGAGAGCCTAGTATCTGCACTCTATTGTCAAGCAACACTAGAATAATATTTAAATAACTCTTTATCAATAAATGAATCCCTAGCTTTGCAAGTAGCAGATGAACCCAAGATTGTGCCTGAAGAGAATCTGGATTTATTTTATTTTCTTGAAACAAATGGATGTTTTATTTTCATTGCACAACAACAAATTCCAATCATCACAATGTGAATGAAGAGAGCACGTTTCCAGTGCTCCTTCGCGGGTGATTTTTTGGATTTTTCTTCCTACAATATCTGGACTAGACCCAAAGTTCCTAATCATTTCCAACTAAGAGCAACGCCTCCATTGTATCATGAGGCCCGGGAGCAATCCCCCGTCATGCTCACGGTTCCTATCAAGCAAGGAAGTATTAGCCCTCACGATGTGCATTCAACCAGAATTGAATTGCCGCCCTCTTTGGTTACCTATTAAACACTCCTAAGGAGAGCCCACCTCTTGGCTATCACCTAGGTAGTTTAAGGTCATTCCAAACCAATCTAGATTTCATTTCTTAAACAAACAACTAGTCAAGCTCATTATCTAATTATTGATTGAGCAAAGATGCTTGCTTGGTGCGAGTAATTTGCTTGCACCAAAGCTTCTGTAGATGGCGAGAAAAACTCAAACTTTGGTCCCATATACTATTCTTTGACGTTATTGGGTAGTTGCAGGGCCGAACTTCAGAGCAAGTGGAGTTGGTTACATCAAATCTTGGCATTGGTTCCTCAAAAGCACCTGCTGCTGGGCATGCTCTAACTCCTTGAAATCGAAGCATTTTCGTAGACTCTCCCCTGGTGGGGCAGAGACAATAAATGCCTAGAATGAACAGTTCTGATATCTCAGTATTAACAAGCACTTTGAGTAAGGGTATGGCCTGAAATTTGATATGGATGTGTAAGGAATGGAAAGTGAGTTAGAATTCAAATTGTTTCATATTTTTCAACACTTCAATGGTATTCATTGGATTTTCAAAGTTGTGATCATAGGTCCGAGATGACCATAAACTACCAAGGTGATGGTGGTAAGGTACCCAAACTGAATAGAGAGGTTGGCGGTTCGATTCCCGGCTGTGAAATTGTCTTACTCCTTGATTGGAAATTTTTCCGCAGGTTGCAAAATGCAATTCGTGTGTGTCAAAAAATAAAATAAAATTGTGATCATAGGATTAACCCTTAAGCGTCCACACTACATTTACCCGGTCAAACCTCATCGATTTCTCACATTTTAAAATGTATTAAATTATTTTTGGTATTTTTATCATATAATTTATTATCAAGCCGGTTTACACTGATTTTTTCATAAACATTTAACTGAAAATGAGTTTTATAAGATTTTTCAAAGTTTTATGTTGTAATTGTCATAGTAATTACAAAAATACCTAAAATAGTATAATTTTTAAAGATAAAATGTAAATAATAGTGATGAACAACAAGGTGTAGGTGGGATGCTTCTCAAGCTTACATAAAAAGAAATTCATTTGAAAAACTTTTTCTGCAGTGTATATTGGAATTTTAGGGTTCTTAGCTTTAAAGTGCTATAAAAAATGCAATTTTAACAATTGTGAAGAACCGTAAATCGGACTAGAAAGTAGAAGATAGCTCCCACACTTTCTTAGTTGGGACTTTCATCCAAGCATTGATGAGAACGTAAAATGAGTTTGAATCTGTTAGTCGTCCAGAAACTGGACGTTGTGATGTTTAGGGGTTAAGCAACATCCATTGGTTCCTCAAAAAAGTCTTCAATAACCATTAATTACATTGGAAACTATGTTACCATTAATTACATTTACCACTAATTACCATTAATTACATTAATTGTTGGTTTTAATTAGAGACTATGGACATTCTTTTTAGTGCTAAATGTACATGTCACATTAAGGATGGTGTAATTTTTAAGATTAGTTACCTTATTCATTGTTGGTTTTTAAACCCAGTCCTTAAGATTTTTGGAAGAGTCCAAGCTCATGTCTCTAATTCGGCGAGTTGGGGAGTTGATCTCTTCAGGAGAGACCAGGTCATCGTAGTTTATGAGCAACCAATCCTCCAGGTGCATTCGGTAGTTGTCCAATTGATCCCGTCGACATTCCTCACTGGGGTGTGGCTTGTGAAGAACAGTGCAACGACCGGTGTGCTCATCCACCACTTTCTTCTTGGACCCGTCCAAGCTGATAACGCTGCAGCCCAGCCGAGCCAGAAATTGCACCACGCTGCTCCACTTCACTAAACCTTTCACCTTTCGCCACAGTATGTCTCGTGTGGTCAGGTCACTTTCCTTGAGCTGATCTAAAGAACGAGGCCTTGGAGATGCCACCTCTTCATCATCAGGGGATGGAGTACGAGAGCTTGAGTTCAAGGACAAACATGCTTGGCTAGAATGTAGTATCGGGAACCTCCCGTGTATTATCCCTTGTAGAATGTAGCCAGGGGTACATTTGCGGAGGTGAGGGGGACACATGTAGTATCGGGAACCTCACCTCCGCAAATGTACCCCTGGCTACATTCTACAGGGGATATACACGGGAGGTTCCCGATACTACATTCTAGCCGAGGTGGTGTGAGGTTCCCGGTACTACATGTGTCCCGAGTGGCCTCCAGATCCTCCGTATCAACAGCAACGGGGTACTCCGGTTGACATTTTTCCGGAATCTTGAACTCCGAGGCCGCTATCTCACAGGAAAAATCCACGCAGCACTCGTGGCAGATGTCTCGGAGATGCTCTTCGCAGTAGCAGAGGTTGTTGCACTTTATGGTTTTTGCATACTCCATAACGAGAGAACGAGATCACTGCATACACTTCGGAGATCTCTCAATCTTTCTGTACAGTACAGTCCCAGTCTTTAATGCATATTTTGCCGGCCCTGCTTAGTTAAGTTCATTATCCTCTCCCCTAGTGCAAGATATCCTGGCAAATTAAGTGCACAAACCATGTATGATAAGACAAATGTTGAACCTGAGATTGTAAATCTTGCCACACTCACAGAAACCCCTTGAAACGTCTTGCACAGGATCTGCAACTGGTAATAAGTTCATGAACACCACAGCAGCTACTCATCTCATAATTAAAGCAATAAAGCACACGTCACAACAAATATCGTCGCCTAAATCCAAAAAGGAATATCAAGGTACAGTACACTGTCCATGAACCGTACCGCAGGCTCAGGGTAGGTTACTGTCGAATAATTATTTTAATTGAAAAATGCCATTTCCGACATGCAAAATATTCCCCTAGATTCTGAAATTTTCTCAAAGTACGAAAATCAAGTTTTCTTCAAAACAGTATGATTTGTGACGAACCTGCCCCGGGCATTGATACTTCCGAATCGACCTACTGATCACGTAATCGGCTCGCTATTTCTGGATTTCTTACCGGTTCAGCCAATACATGAGAAATCAGCTTCAACACTTGTTGGAGCCGTAACTAAGAACCTGCGAGACAAGATTGACAAAGAGCGGGCAACTAAAATGCTGACGGGCAACTCAAAACCCTAAAACCGGGACGCTGCATGAACACTTCGCTCCAAGACAGAGATGGCGCAACTAAGCCAGCTTTGCCTGAGAAATTGCAATTGCGACATGCCATATGAAGGAGTAGCATCATCGATACTAAAACTGGTGGATCTACATGGAAACGTGTGCAGCCATGAGGTTTAGGGTTTCGTGAGGTGACACAGAACGAGGAGGTTAGGGTTTCGTGGGATTCAAAATGACTGTATGTTTCATCTTCGGAAGGAGGAGGAAGAAGAAGAATGTCTTGCTCCTTTTTATTTTTCTTTTTTGTGTTTTTCATTTTATTTTTAGGAAACCACAAATGCAAGTCCAATGTTGAACCCCTTATCCTCTAAAGGACTAAGAAGTCTGAATTGAACCTCGGATTTTTTTTTTATTACACTTTTTTTTTGTCATTTTTGAGTAGCCAGGTCCTTTTTCTTCAATTTAATTTTTTAATTTTTTTACCAACACATATAATGTTCTCTATTGATTTCAATAATACAAAGAAGGAACAAGAAGAAAGGAAATGAAAACATTCAATGATCTATTTGTATAGGAATCATGTTTCCCTTTTCCAAACTAGCTTGTTCTAATAGCCTCCAATTCTAATGTATACCTCAAGTTTTCGTTCCTTGAGCTTTTTCAAAAGATGAATTGTTTTTAGATAATTTTATTTTTATTGTCAAGTCACTTCACTACCTTCTTTATGAATTGAATTTTAAAAAGTTATCCAAAAAAAATGATAGATTTCTTTTTAAAATCTTTCAATAGTCTAACACTCAATAAGCTCTAGAGCAATTTTGTGGAGAACTGCCTTGGCATTATAAACTAAGCAATCAAATAAGTATGAACATTGAAAATGACGACCCCCAAACTCTAATCTTGGATAGTGCCGACAGCTAACACTTTGTTGAGGCCACAGGAATCGCTCATAAGCTTGAATTTCTGATGGGAAGAAATAGATAATTTTCCGCCATGTGTGAATATAGACAACAACATGGACTAATTGGAACCAACCTTTTTCAAAAAAGACATTGAGTTGGGATGTATCTACCACTAGTTTGACCCATGCCGACCACAATCCAAAAGTCATTGAAAGTGCGTTTAGATTATATAACTGTAATAATTATAATTATGGTCCTTACGATCACATTGATCCCAATCCTAATACTAATCCTAACATTATATCCTAACTCTAAACCATCAAACCTTACACTAAACCTATCACTAACTCTAACTCCAATTCTAATTCTAACCCTAACGATGATCCTAAATATTAATTTTGATCCTAGCCTTTACTCTAACTCTTAGTCCTAACGCTAAACTGGCCACTAACTAGGAAGTCATTGAAAGTGAGTTAGATTATAAGACTCTAAATTAAAAAGAACAAAAAGAAATTAAAATTAAAAAATTCTCCCAAAACCAATGAATATGCATCTAGAGTATTGAACCTTAAATTTTAAAATTAAAAGAAACCAAAAACATCTTGCAAAAATGTATTAGTAGCAGAGGCACTCGAGGAAGCACCAAAGGTAGATTTCGCTACCCATGTCTTTGAGGCATGAGGCATATAAAGTCATCATTCGCAATTATGGTCTTTGGCCAAGAGTTGTGATTATTATGTCAATACTAAATTCTCCTACAATCTCAATTTTGAAAATTGATAATTTATAAATTATGTCTCTAAAATCTTTCAAACCAATAGCATTCACTTCCACTTCCATTCCCTAAGAGCTTCTCTACTAGTATTGGCAACAACCAAGCCAACGGAGATTTGCAACAATGGCAATATTGTAGCCCAATGTAGCTCACATAATAGGTCCACTAAGCGTGTGCTAACGCCATATCATTTGGTATTCCTACCATCCATTGTCTCTCTCCCTGTAGCTTGAACAAACCGTTGCAAAATGTGGAAGAACATTGGATTTGCCCTTTTGATCTTATCTACATCTAGCAGCCTAAAGATGGCATATAGAAGCCTCAAAACTTTGGAGGGGGGGGGGAGGGGGGGGGAGGAAGAAAAAGATTAAAAATAAATTAGAATTGAGCATTAAGATCTCGACCGTGCGTCCACTGGTCACATTCTTGGTATTGTAGGAAAGCTCTCGACGAGGAGAGGTGCACCAAAGTCGTTTCATCACTTTTAGTGGTACATTGTAAGAGCTATGGATATTTTAGTGATTTTTGACATAATAAATTGAATTAAATTATGAAAAATGTGAATTGGCAGTTTTTGATGTCATTCTTGGCATCGCCAGAAAGCTCTCTATGAAAAGGGGTGCACTAAAATCATTTCATAATTTTTGGACCTACCGTGTAAAAGTCAGGGATTCTTAATCATATTTTCTCACTATAAATTGAATTAAATTATGGATAAATGAATCTAAAAATCCAATAATATGCAAAAGCATGGCTTAATCATGGCGAACATTGGGTCAACATCATATGGCTGCGGTAATTGTTGTCTTTAAGTCGAACATAAAAAATTACAATCATCTTTAATTTAATAAAGAAAATAACAAAAAAGAACTTTGTATTTAAAGTGGTTTTTTAAATTGAATTTATAAATCAAACAAAATTTCCTTAAATAATTAAATTGATCTTGAATAGGCTTTAAAAATATTAAAATTTAACTTTCTAGAACAATGTTCAATGCATTGTATATATTTCAATTTTAATGGTAAATGTTATAGTTTATTAAACTTTTATTATTATTTTTTATCATTTTAACTTTGATTTTTTTTCAAGGTTTTAGGATACTCTAAGAATAAGAATACAATATTAAATTATTTAACATTATTCAAAAATAATAATTCAATAATGATAAATTGATTGTAAATTCTATATAATCAATGAGATAATCTAAATTGAAGTGAAAATAAATGAAATTATGTAGTAAAGTGAAGAATATACAAAATGATTACAATAAGAGTTGTCATTTTATTTCTACAAAAAAACATGTGTTGAATTTGGAGCTATGAATAAAAATGAAACCAATACTTTGTAAAAATCATCAATATGACAATTTGAATCTCCATATCATCATAGTTTTACATATGTGATAAAATCTATATAAATTGTTATTGAATGAAATACACATAAATAGAACATGCCAATTAAAAAAAATTGTAAGTAGTTTTTGCCAAATTTTACATAAATTATTTTTTGAAATTGCCAAAATGTTGAAAACTTACCATTTTTCACACTTAATATTATTTGAGTGATCTAGTGTGAGTTTTGGAGGAAGAAAGAATTGGACTTGTGATCAAATTCATTCTAAGTCACTCCCAAATGATATGGGATAAGAACTTGAAAGCCTATGTGAATTCTCACTACACCATATTTTTCAGTAGATTTTGGTGCACAATTGAGCATAGAAAATGAACTTATTTTGAAAAAAAAATCAACTAAGAAAAGTTAGAAGGCTAAGTCATCTTCTAGTTCCAAAACAAAAATTGTGCTTTGAAATTTTTATGTATGAGATATGGACAAATTTCATTAAGGTAGTGAAGAATGTACATGAGTTGAATAATAAGAAAATGTGTTGTGATCAAACTTTCGAGGCTCAATTTTGCATAGTACACTAACTTATTTTGAGTATTGATCAACAAATAAAAGTTTCAAAATCAAGAAATCTTCTACCTCCAAAAATAATTTTGTGATTTGGGGTTTTATGCTTGAGTTATGTACATTTTTGTAAAGGAGTTTAACCAATTAACTTTAAAGCAATTGTCCTACTTTGTCCTATCCAAGAGTGAGACCCCAAGGTTTGGAGGGAACATAGATTTGTCCGTTTGACCTTATCTACTTATAGTAGCCCCAAAATTGCATGGAGTAGCCCCAAAACTTCGGAGGTTTGTGAACTCAATATTTTGACATTACGTCATGTGAGTGCACAAAATGGGTATTAATTAGAACATCAATATACAAAGTATACATACATTATGCATATTATAATTTAATAAGAATTAGATATACATACAGACATTTATGAACGTTGAGAGTATGTACTTGTAGCATAAGGGTTAGAAGCATTAATGGTTTAAGTCTAGGATGGATGAAATCAAGATGATAAATTATAAAGTTCATTAGAAACATTAAAAACCTTCATCTATGTGTGAAGAGTGTTTAGATTTGAAGTCGTCGTTACTTCCAAATCTCTTTCTTACAACCTAACTTAGTTGCTCTTTGTGATAGGTAATCAAAGAAGGGGCTCTTCTAGCTATAAATTAAAATGGAGGTATTATATATATGGTGAATTGCTTTATTTTACTTTTGAACAAATTGTTGTATATTTTATGCTATGGATTTATTATGTTGATTTTTTTCCATGTATGCATATCTTGAATTGTAATATGTAAGTATAATTATGATTTATACATTAAAAAAAACCATATACAAAGGTATTTTGAAAGAGTCATGAACACATATGATGTGGAACGCCCACACTAAGTTCAACCCCTAAGCCGAAAAAGGCCCACAAGAAGGCGCATTGGTATTGAGCAGCCCAACAACAATAGAGGAAGGGAATAGCGATGGCAATTTCTAGTTTTGTGTTACTATTTTTGTCTCCTATAACTTAGCATTGGCACGGTTTTTAGACTCGCATGAGTAGAGAGGCTCTAAGAGCATGTCCAGGAGTGGGAGTCCAAATGTAGATCCAATGCCAGAAAAGTCTGGTGAGCAATGAGCTTAGAAAGAGGGGGCAGAGGCTCCTTGGCTTTCCACGTGGCGCCCACAAGGTCTTCTAGTTCATTTTTGCCAAAGTTGACTACACTGATTATCCCATTTAGTGAGTTGATACTAATTCCCAAAGCACACGCTATTTTGCCAAATCTCAAAATGAGTAAAGGCTAATTTTTTTACTAAGTGGCTGAAATCTTCATATCATGCTAATTTAACATCATAATGATATTTAGTATCACCTTCACTAATTTCCCACATGCACTATAAACCCTTCTAGGTGTTTTCACGGTAGGGCGTTCAAAATGTGTAGTACGACATTGCACAACAAACAAAATGTGGCCATAAACATTTTCTATTGGTCATTGAAATTAGTTTTTGGACAAAAAGTTAACTAAAGTGAAAAGGTATTCTAGGATTTTATGTATATTAATATTTTTAAAATTATATAAAATAGTATTTGGACCGAAATGTTATACATTGCATTTGGTGACGTTGTAGAATAAATACGTTATTGCCTTAATTGATACGTTTCATTGAAGATATAGTGATGGCAATAATTTTCTTCAATTCCTATAACATAAAGGTATCGTATTCAAAAAAGATTCCAAAAGATTTTGTGAGCAAGGTGGATATTAGAGGTTTATGGCAGCAATCTTTGTTCTTTTACATTAAACGCCCGTTGAAATGGCTAGTTCCCAAAAAAAAATCTTGCGAGCTTATTTGGCTAATTAAAATAGAGTTTGTGGTGTAGCTAGAAAATGCATTTGATGTGGTTTGCAAGCAAATTATATAACATCAACAAGAATATTCCAAAGGATTATGAATATATCCCAAAATATTCCAAAAGATTATATTTTAATATATTAAAATGTTTTTGGTATTTTCCCTATTTATCATATTACGTCATTAATGCAACTGCTTTACAACATTTGAATTTTTTTGTTGAGAACTATGATACCTAGTGCGAAAACACCCTCTTTCACTAAATGGAATAGTTAGTATACCTAATTTGTGCTTAGTGCAATAATTTTCCTCACGCTAAGACATGTGAAGATGGCAAGGACAACTCAAACTGTGACCACCATGACTATTTTTTGGCGTTAGTTCTCATACTACTAGGGCTTAGAGCCTGTCCAACATCAGTCGTTTTCCACTCACTAAACCTATTTCTGGATAATAAAGTACCTCTTATGGTGTGGAGTTTGATATTTGCACACCAAATATTGTCAATACAGGGAAGGGTGGTTCTCACATCAAGCACTTTATCCTATTCTTTAACAAGACCATGCTTACACTTTATGAAGTTAATTTTAGTAAATTTATTCTCCGTCATTATGATTGTCCCATGTAGTAACATACGTAGTTCCGTAGTACCATAGCTAGGTCGCCACCCCATGAACAAATATTTAATATTTTTTGAAAAATAAAGTTTGTTCCTTAAAAAATGAATTTCTTGATTTTCATTTTTGAGGGAAAAAAATGATCAAAAATGGCCCAAAATAGCTTAGAAATAACAAAATAAAGATAAAAATAATATTTTTGTTTTTCATTTTTTTGTCTTCATAATTTCCGGGTTTATACGTTTTTTATTTTTTGAATTATTTTTTAGCGACCCAGCTATGGTACTACGGTAGTATGTAATTGATTGATGCACTCTATTCCAAACACACTTAAGCTAACTATATCCAAAGGCGACCATTTCCTTAAAGCGTCCATAGCTCAATCTTCCATAATAAGTAGATTCTGACACCCTATCTTTCATGAGAATTTGCACAATCTGAACATTAGAGTTTAGGGTCGCTTTAAGGTCAACCTATAGTCAGCACTTTGGAAATTCATAACTTATTTATACAGTGTCCAAATAATGCATGCTAAAGTGCGTTGGAATCCTCTTGAACTTGCTATTAACCCTTAACCCTTAAAGGATTTAGGGCATAGTAGATACGTTGCCGTATATTTAACATTTGTTGTAAGTAGAAAGTCCCAAATTGAGATCCCAATAGTTGTTAAGACCATGTAGACATGAATTTTAACTTCACTTTTGATATGAAACTCATAGGAGGTGTAGAACCATTCCAAATACAATGAAATACGGCTGTATAATACTGGCCGGAATGGCCAATCTGGACCTTTAAGGGTTAAACGTCAAATTTGTGCCTCATTTGAAAGATTGTAGAATCATTGGTAAGCAATCAAAGTTATCAAATTGAACAAGTTTTGAGGTTGGGGCAGCTGAGGTTCAGCAGTTCAGTAGTGCTGCAGTGCTGGCCAGCAGTGCTAGCAGAGCCGTTTTTGCATTTTTTTCATTTTTTTTCGTTTTTTTTTTTTTTTTTTTTTTTTTTCCTTCAAAAATTTAGATGCCTTGCGGGCTACCCCGCCCAGGCCCTCTTGACGTTTAAGGGTTAAGACCCTCTGAAAATATTTTCTGTATTATGTGTGTAAATAGGCTCAGTTGGTAAGGTGAACGCTTTAACCCCTAAACGTCCCAGCGTCCAGTTTCTGGACGTTTGTTGGTCAAACCCAATTTTGATCTTGAAGATGACTTTTGTTGCTAATACACCCAACTAAGAAAATGAAGTTTATTAAGTCTAGTTTGTACTCCACTTTTCAAATCTTAAAAATTCCAATTATTGAGTATTTTATTGCTTGTGCAAGCTTTGTAGCTCAAGGTTTGAATTACACTACATAGGATGTTCACCTTTCGAATTTCAAAATTTAAATAAAAATTTTCTATGGAAAACATATTATGTGATTCTCCATTGTAATTTGTACCTACTCCCCAAAAAATATTAATTTTTTAAAGCTTTTTTATAATAAAAATTAATTTTTGAAGTATTTGACTTAAAAATTTGTTAAAAAGGCCGTATTAAATCAAAAAAAATCTGAAAATTTCAAGATTGATAGGAAACATTCAATTCCATGCATGAAAAATATTACAAAATATATTTTGATAAATCTTGAAGGCTAATTTGTGTAGTTTGACTTTCCTACAAAGGAGTGGTACATTTAAGGGTTAAGGTATAGTTACCTTAGTGGTTGTTGCTGGGAAAATTTTCATTTCTCAAACACCATCTTGCATGTGAACTTGGTGCACAATGAGAAACTGCAGGGCATGCTCTCAGGGCCACTCACCCTGCTCACTTGCTCAGACACACAAGGAGAGAGACACTTGGTTTATGACTTTGGAGGTTCCCACCCTGCATGACAGTCCTCTTGTCATCAGATGCCAAGCCTGGATCTAATTGATTTCGGAGCAATTTTGCAGACACCATGTGGCATTTGGACATTTTCCCTTTAGTTTCTTCTGGTCCACCCTTGCATGTGTGATTCTCTGGGCAGATGCATGTGTGAAATATAAAATTATTATTATTATTATTATTATTATTATTTATTCTTATATTTTATTTATTTTTATTTTGCCCAAATAAAGAGAGAGACCCTTACTGCGAAAACGGTTTGCATGTGTGATTCTGAGAATCTGGAGGGAAGCTGTCATGAAGGGAAGCTTGCATGTGGCATTTGAAAGCCAAGAAATGGCCGGCCCCAAATGATTACTGACCGGCTGCCATTTGGTCCATATACTTAGTAGCTCCAGACCAAATATGTCCACTTAGCATTAATTTGAGGGTCATTTTTAACTTAAAAGAATCAGTGATTTTTTTTTACTTTTTTCAAGGGAGGGTGCCCATCAGCAGTTGAATTTTTTGCTCCATTCATAGATGACACAACATGAATACACCATAGTGTTTATGCTGTAGCTTTGAAATTACACACCCTGCTCAAAATTTAACCTTGAAGTCGTCATGCTGTAGCTTTAGAATCACACAACACTGCTGAAAATTTGGGGGAGGAGTGGTCATGCTGTAGCTTTGGAATCACATACCACTGCTCAAAATCTAACCTTCAACCGGCTTCCTCAAAATCTGACCTTCACCCAGCTTGCTCAAAATCTGAGTCAATCGGCTGGACTAAAGCTGTAGAACAACTTATAAATCACATACCAAAATTCAAAATCTGAGTTCACTTGGCTTGTTCAAAATCTGAGTCAACCAGCTGGACTATGGTTTGGAACAGCTTATAAATCACAAGGACAATACTCAAAATCTGACCTCATCCAAGTTGCTCAAAATTTGACCTCACCCAACTTGCTCAAAATCTGAGTCAACCGGCTGGACCATAGCTTTGGAACAACTTATAAATCACATAGCAAATACTCAGAATCTCACCTTCAACCAGTCATACCGTAGCTTTGAAACAACTTTGAAATGACACACCACTGTACAAACATGGAACATTATGTTGAAGGGTCGGTCTAATACATAAAAGAAAACAAAAAATAAAAATAAAAAGCTCATCTTACCATGACCATGGCAATCTCAGCTAATTTGAAGTATTCCGGGAAGCTTGATTTGGTGAGGATGGAAGACTGACTAAGCACCCTCCAAAGCTTTGTCAATGGATTGACATGCATGTCAAAGGGAGCAAGTGCTGCAGTGCTATTGCTCTCCATGGCCAGCTTGAAAAGGCCGAGTTGTGCATCCAAGGCACATGCAGAAAGGACCCTCGTGGTCCAACTTGATGCCTCACCAATATAGAATTGTTTGGGGTCACAAAAGGTAGACTTGATCATAGAAATATGTTGCTGCAAGTGCAAATGAGGCTCATTCTCGGGCAACCAAAAGCGCGGGTACACAATGCTTAGAGCATTGAGGACATGGTTTGCCGCGAAGCGGTCATGGAGCTCAGATACAATCAAATCTGCTGCCACTAAACACACCACACGCACACATTAGCAAGACAAGACAAAATTATCAACAACGCAAGTACAACGAGCATCATGACGCATGCTTGGATCAAGTTGAGGTGACAAACAAATTTAGGACTACAAGCTTACATTTGACCTCGCGTTTCACGCTTTGAATGACAAGCTCCCACATGCTTGGAATAACGTAGACGTTGGAGCGATCTCCATGAAGAGTCCAAACTATGGCATTCAAATGGGCTCCAGCGGCAGTTTGCAAGTGGCCCTCAAACACTAGTAGGTCATCACCTCCGTTCATGTCTGGTTGCCATCTCAACTTGATGCTATCATGCGTCATGTCACAAATCAACGTAAAATGACGAAATGCATCCGACTTAAAGGCCGTTTCCTTAATTCGATAGAGAGAGTCAATGTCATCAGAGCAAAGCTGCAAGGCCCTTGTGAAGTCACACACATACACGTTTGGACTCTATACAAAGACTATAAGATTCTTCACTGACTCTAGCAAAGGGACAAAGTATGCAAACGCCAGCAAGTTCTCAATGTCCACCAACTGCTCATAGTTGTTTTTAGCGGCCGGCACATGAGATACAGCATGCATGTCCAAGAACATTTTCACGATCAACGTGCGGTGCAGAAAGGACACGTTTGAGAGGACTCAACATCGAGATCCACCTTGTCTTAACATGCCTCAAGATTTTCTTGCCCTTGGTCTGCAACAACTCCAACAACTTAGTGAATTCAAGATGGCGTTTGGGGGACTCAGAAAAAAAAAGAAATGTAAGGACTAAAGCAAAGACTCTATACTTTGGACTGGCTCAAGCTTGCTCAAACACCCCACAGCTAGATTAGTACGATGAGCAACGCAGTGCATGCCAATGACATGAGGGACGTGCAGCTGCTGCAACTACGTCGTGACTCCTGACGTCTTTCTCTGAAACGTGGAAGCACCATCTGCCCCAAAACTCATTAGCCCAGATATCATATGGGACTCACTAAGACCAACGTTAGCCATAGCAACAATAATGACCTTGGTTAGATTCATAGCACCAGCCCCTTCAAGCACATGCTCTAAAGACAACAACACAGGTACACGAACCCAATTTTCCACAATATATGCATGTATGGAAATCCAGACTTGGTTGTCGACAGTGGTTACGTCGTCACAACTTACCAAAAAATACTTAGAGTTAGTGAGAACATGCTTAGAGGCAGCCAACACTACCTCGTGCAACGACTCGGCCATTTGTCAACCACTGCTGGCCGACCAATGCTTGCGGTTTAGCCTTGGGACACCCACAAACTGCAGCAGTTCCTGCATCAACTCAAATTCGACAATAGGCTTGCCATTTGACAACAAATGAAAAAGAACAACAAACTGGATGTGTTTTTTCCGATCAGAGCTAGTATTGACAACACCCTCCGTCACGAGTTTCAAAATGGAATCTATGGACGTCGTAGCATAGATCCGCTCGGCACGGCAATGCTTGCTGCTGCGATCCCAACGCCACTCTCCTTCCTTCGTGCCATCGGGCAAATTGGATTTTGCTTTCTTCCATCCTTGGTGTTTTGTTAAATTGTCACTTTTGGCCACCAAAATCTTGGACGCGCCATTCACCTTCGTGCAAATGGCACAACGCACAGTCTCTACGCCATCACCATCGTTAGGCATTTGCTCTACCCATGGGTATTTTGATGCCCATGAGTCTTGGTATTGGCAATGCGCATCACTCCTGCAAAGCTTCTTCTTCCCCACAACCGCGTTGGGCTCACATTGGGAGTCACTGAGGCAAATCACCTCTTGGCAATCGGGATCACCACCGCTGGAGCTGCTTGCCTCATCCGCCTCCGCACGCTTCTTGCTCACAGATTGCATGAGCACCACCCTCTCAATTGCGGTGTGGGATAATTCGCCACGCTCCGAGAATGCCAGGGCGCGCTGCCGAAATGTGGTCAGACGCTCCTTCACCTTCGTCATCAGCGACGCTTGACCAGTAGTTGCCATCACGCCCAAAACCCAAGGGAGTGAGACAACACACATAGAAGGAAGTGAGACTGTAAGAGAACCAAACGGGAGTGAGAGAACGAAAGTGAAGGATACCAAAACAGGGGAGTGAGAGGAACACATCAATTCACGATGCAAAACAAGGAATGAGAGGAACAAAACAATTCACAATTGGCCTAAACAATGCCAAACAAGGACTGAGAAAAATCAAAAATTCACGATTGACCCTAAACAATGCAAACAAAGAATGAGAGCACACTAAAATTCCCGATTGACCTGACCAATGCCAAATAGGGAGTGAGAAACAAAAATTCACGATTGACCCTAAACGATGCAAAACAGGGAATGAGAGCATACAAAATTCACAATTGACCTAATGATGCAAAACAAGGAGTGAGAGAACACAAAATTCACGATTGGCCCTAAACAATGCCAAACATGGACAAAAATTCACGATGGACCCTAAACAATGCCAAAGAGGGACAAAAAATCACGATTGATCCTAAAGAATAAAAAAGAGGGAGTGAGTGTACACAATAATTCATGATTGACCCTAACGATGCAAAACAGATAATGAGAGCACACAAAAATTCATGATTGAAACTAAACAATGCAAAACAATAAGTGAGAATATAAAACTCACGATTGACCCTAACGATGCCAAACAGGGAGTGAGAGAATTCAAAAATTCACAATTAATCCTAACCATGCAAAACAGAGACTGATAGCACACACAAATTCATGATTGACACTAAACGATTGAAAACATAGAGTGAGAGAACACAAAATTCACGATTGATCCTAACGATGCAAAACAGGGGAGTGAGTATCACAAAAATTTGCATTTGAGCCTCATCACAGCAAAACAGGGGAGTGAGAGAACACAAAAATTTGCGTTTCAGCCTAAACGATGCAAAACAGGGGAGTGAGAGATCACAATTGAAGGCAGGCGATGCAAAACAGGGAATTGAGAGCACGCTAAAATTTGCGATTAAAGGCAGACAATGCAAAACAGGGAGTGAGAGAACACAGAAACTCACGATTGAAGGCAGACGATGCGCATGCACAAATTGGAATGCAACGATGGTGAAAAACAACAAACACATTGCGATTATATACAAAACAAGAGCAAGGCAAGAGTGGCTTCGAATTGAACTTACTTCTGATTCAAATTTGAAAACCTTCACAAATCCCAATTCGATCTTGAATGAAGCACCGTCACTCCACCTCCTCCAATCGACCGCCATTTCTCTCTCAAATCAATGCAAAATGGTGGCAGACTCACAACACAGACATTAGGGCAAGGTACGCTGAACAAAACAAAAGGCGTTCATTCAAAATCAACGAAGGAAGCAAAAACCCAAAAAAAAAAAATGGTAGCGCTACACTGTTTCGGAGGCGCTCTTCCATTGAAGGTCGCTGCTACACCATCAGATTGTGAAGGGAGAAGTACAGCTACACTGGATCCTAAGAAATCGGATCTACAGGCTAATTGCAATGTGGGAGCAGCAGAGCATGCTGGCGAAGACAGGCGGAGCAGGGGGCGTAATGAGCGCTATAATATCCAAAGCAGAGAAGATGACTGCTAATTTTCTACATCAACTGTAGCACCACCAAGCCATGTCAAGTGGGACCGAGGCAGTGACATGGAGATGTCACTGAGCCAGGATATCAAATTCTGGCTACTTTTTATTTTTCACCCTCATATTTACTGAAGGCAAAATCGCCATGTCATTTTTCAAATAGCCACAGTGGCTAAATATAGCCACTTTCATTTTTGCTGCAAGGAATGTTAGACTTGAAGTACCCAGCAACAATCATTGTGCGAACACCAAGACAACTTATTAAAAAAGGATTTCATGAAAAGAACTTTCAGATGGCCTTGAAGCATGGGCCGGTGAATAGTCTTCAAACTCATTATCTAATTATTAATTAAGCAAGGATGTTTGTTTGATGTGAGGTCAAAGGTTTGAAACACTTCAAAAGCAAATGAAAAATGCTAAAAGCAAGTCCAGCAGTTCATCAGTGTGCACCAAGTCCACATCCAAGATGGTGTGAGAGAATTAGAAACTTCCCCAGCAACAAACACCAAGCGTGCCTAGAATAGAGGTCATCAATCAATTTTAAACTATTACTTTTATCACAACTTGGGACAATTATAATGATGGAGACTAAGTTTACTAAAGTTAACTTCATAAAGTGAGAGCATGGTCTTGTCACAGAGTAGGACAAAGTACATGATGTGGAAACCACCTCTGCCATATGGACAATATTTGGTGTAGAAAGATCAAACTCCAAACTATGAGAGGCACTTTCTTAGTCAAAAATAGCGTTGGTGAGTAGAAAGAGGATGCTATTAGGCCTGCTCTAAGAGCATCCCAACAGGTGCTTTTGAGGGACCAACGCCAAGATTTGGTGTAGCCAACTCCCCTTACTCTGAAGTCTGGCCCAACAACTACCCACTAACGCTAAAAAATAGTATTTTGGACCAAAATTTGAGGTTTCTCTGCCATCTACAAAAGCTTTGGCGGAAGCAAATTACTCACACCAATGAAGCATCTTTGCTCAATCAATAATTAGATAATGAGCGGACGACACTTCTATGTGAGCGGAGAGCGGGCAAAAATTAAAAATAGTAATATTTTTACTATTTTTATAACTTATTTTTGAAAGATTCGAATATTCCAAAGAATATTTTAGATTCTTGCTAATAATAGTATAAAATTTTGACCCATTACCGTGGAAATGAGGGCCACGAAAAACAATCACTTTTTTTTGTACACTTTTGATTGTTTTTAATTACTTAAAATAGACACAGAAATAGATAATTGAGAAATAGAAGTTCTGTATAAAACCAAAGCAAATGAAGAGGTCAATAAAGGTTTCAATGAGTGAACAAGATTGATGCCATTGAAGACTAAGTGAACAGAAGGACAAGGAACAAGGGACAAAGCACGTAGTTGTAGCATTCTTATCTCATCAATTTTGTCTTTGTTCTAGCTACTTGTTGATTTGATTCCTACAACTTGGACTATAGCAATAATTCATTGTGGTAGACGAAGTTGTCGGGACTCAATATATAAGGACGTCCCTAAACTCAAACACAACAAGAATGTAGACGAGTAGTGCACGATGGAAGAGGAGAGATACATGTTTGACGGCCTAGGACGGAATGAGGAGATAGTAAGTTTAGAAATTCCCCACATTCCATTTAATCCATCGCCGGAACGTGAGAGGAATGAGAAAAGTGCTGCAGAACGATATCGTTATGAGTATGTGATGACACCCTTCTCACAGTCCACGCAAGCTTGGAAGTGGAGGGTGGAGGAGGAGGAGCGGCAACGATATACGGACAAATTGAAGAGGGAAGATGTGGTGGAAAGAGAAGAAGATACGGTGGAGGAAAGAAAAGAGGTGGAGGATGAGGACAACACGGTTGACGAGGAAGAGGAGGTCAATGAGGCAATGGATTTTTCGAAGCCGTTGTCATTTTGTGAGAGCATGCGAGGGTTATCACCACATCCTTTGCCGTTGAGAGAACGGATGAAGGACCGAACCATTAGCTATGTAGATTTATTTCGACCCAATCCAGTAAGCCCGCCTAGATCGAATGAGGAACATACAGCAAGAGCTTCAAGGAGCTGGGCATGTCGGTTTCGTAGTTAAAAAGTAAGAAGTCTAGAGTTGAACGGTGTGAAAGACATGTAAAAATTATTGTACTGCAATGATTGGACAAAAATAAAGATTATTGAATATGGTTTGTACTTTTCGTAGAGTGGAGAAGTACATATTTGTATTTCCTTGAGTGATAGAGCAAGTACACACGCGGTCAACAAACGACCACGTCCATTAGGGACAAAATATTCCTAAGCCGGGTACAAGTCTAGGTGGTAGAATGTGTCAAGAGGCCACCTTCGAGGATGAGCTTGACCTTGTTGAAACTAAAGGTCGAGGCGTGTATGAACATGTTAACTTTGGGATCTAAGTTAGAAACCTTGACGAATATGTAGTACAGGTGTTTACAATTCAGATAGGAATTGCGCTTGCTCCCAAACTTGATAATCATATCTTTGAAGGCCGCGCAAGTATACTCCGGATGAGAGCTCACCGTCACTTAGTAAACGGCATCCGTAGGAGGAGGTTTGGACTGCAACATGATAACACAGTCGAACCCCGGGTGGGGGATCATGGTCAACTTCAAAATGGTTCCGTGCATGGCTCGAGCAGATCCAACATTATCCCTGCGTTTTGGTGAAGGCCCAGTGCCGGAGCGTCGAGTAGCCTTGGATTTCCTTGTGGAAGGAATGTAGTCGGGGTTGTCGGGAATTCCAATCCTTGACAAGTCGAGTGGGGGAGCAGAGTTCTTGAAGAATTGAGTTGGAGTGATGCGCTCCTTAGAGGGGAGTTGGAATCCTGCATTCTCAAGGGCCACGATCTCCGGGCAAGTGAGTTTAGTACCAAGCATAACAGGCCATACGGGAGGAATTGGGAACTTGCCTTGGGTGTCTGAAAATGGGATGACCCACTTGCGACGGAAGCCCTTCACACAACGCTTGATGTCGTCCGGACAAAAGAAGAACTTTATAGGTTTCTGTTTTTGCATTGTGTAAAAATCCCAAACTCCAGAGTATGCCAGGCAAGCAACACTCCGATTGTTGGTGACGAGCTTCGCAGTGCATTTCTTTTTAGTACCCGTATGCATGGTCCAACAAGACTTGCTAGAATTGTAAGGGACACGGGCTATATGCCAAACCAACTCGTCAACCTTGGTTTCTTGAACGGCGGTGACTCAACGAAAATCGAGTCTGGACGGTGGAGGCTCTTGAACTTCTTGCACGTCTAGAGAAGACTCTTCAACAATTGTAGGTAGAATTACAGGATTAGATCTAGAGAGTCTCTTACCGGGACGGGGGCGAGAGAAGTTCACGGTGTCGGGGCGGTGTGTCTCATCATCTGCACCAATGGAGTATCGGGCCTACGCTTCTCCAATCCAAACACCTCGGCGCCCTCCAAATGTGGATTTTGAGTGCAGAGTCTCTTACCGGGACGGGGGCGAGAGAAGTTCACGGTGTCGGGGCGGTGTGTCTCATCATCTGCACCAATGGGGGTATCGGACCTACGCTTCTCCGATCCAAACACCTCGGCGCCCTCCAGGTGTGGATTTTGAGTGCAGAACTCCTCGCCTCCGGGCATGTCTAACAAAACTTTCTAAAGCACAGCAGGATCACCGATGCGCTCGGCACGTCGTTGGGCGCTACGAAGTTTCAATTCCTCCTTGCACTAGTAGAAAACATGGTCGAAAAAAACCGCAGCCAAAATCGGCTGCGGTTCTTTTGACCACCCTAATCTGTAGTCGCTTAGAGACTACAGATTTTTCATTTTTTTTAACGAATCCAATTTTAATCATTTAGGAGCGTGTAATATACCGTTGCAAAGACATTTACAAGACCTTTCCAATGGTATATTACACGCATTAAAATTCTAAAAATTGCAGTAGCAAATCCAAAAAAAAACAAAACCCACAGTGGCCAACCCCACAGATCCGTGGGATTAGCCACCATGGAGTATTTTGCAGCAAAAAACCTACAGTGGCCAACCCCACAGATCCGTGGGATTGGCCACCATGGAGCTTTTCGCAACATAAAATCCAAAGCGGTTCTTTTGACCACCCTGATTTGTAGTTGCTTAGCCACTACAGCTTATTCTTTTTTTATTTACGATTCCAGTTTTCTTCATTTAGGGGCGTGTAATATACCGTTGGAAAAAGCATTTTTAAGACCTTTCCAACGGTATATTACACACCTTGAAATTCCAAAAATTGCAGTCGTAAATCCAGAAAAACAAAACCATAGTGGCCAATCCCATGGATCCGTGGGATTAGCCACCATGGAGTTTTTCGCTACAGAAAACCCACAATGGCCAACCCCACGGATCCGTGGGATTAGCCACCATAGAGTATTTCTGAACACAAAACTCCATGGTGGCCAATCTCACAGATCCGTGGGATTAGCCACCGTACAGTTTTTTGCAACAGAAAACTCCATGGTGGCCAATCCCACGGATCCGTGGGATTAACTACCATAGAGTTTTTTGCAACGGAAAACTCCATGGTGGCCAATCCCACGGATCCGTGGGATTAGCCACTATAGAGTTTTTCTGAACACAAAACTCCATGGTGACCAATCCCACGGATCCGTGGGATTAGCCACCGTAGAGTTTTTTGCAATGGAAAACTCCATGGTGGCCAATCCCACGGATCCATGGGATTAGCCACCATAGAGTTGTTCTCAACACAGAACTCCATAGTGGCCAATCCCACGGATCCGTGGGATTAGCCACCACAAAGTTTTTTGCAACGGGAAACTCACTTGTCCTATCGATTTGTTCAGTTTTTCATTATTTTTCATCAGTTTTCACAATTTTGCACCATTCTTCATCATTTTATTTCAAAGCCTGCACTATTTATGACTAGTTGGAGTTATGATATATAGTTGCACTCTATTTATTACTAGTTGGAGGTAATTTTCCTTCACATCCGTGAATTCTTTCACCATTTTTTACCATTTCTATTTTAATTTTGTGGACGTTTAACCTCAGATTTTTTTCTCACATAATTAAATTTTCCAATTTATCTTGTTATTTTCCTCCTCTTATATATTTAACTAATTCTAGAGTAACGTTCTTACATGTTGTCTTACTCTCGTTTACCATTTTTAATCTCCCTTTTTAATAACCCCTAAACGTTCCAGCGTCCAGAAACTGGATCATGAACAGATTTGAAGCCTTGTAGCTTTCTCATACAACCTAGGATGATGTTCATTCAAGTCACCTTTCGAAGCCTAATAAATTCTGTACCGATTACAATAATTCTATTGTGACGGGGAGCTCTTAATAATATTGAAGAGGCCTTCAACTACAAGTATGTCTAATTTGTTGGGTAGATTATATGCTTGCAACGGTCTTCTCATGTACACCTCATTTACATATAAGCCATTCTAATATCTACTTTTGACTCTAGAATCTACTTTCGTTCAAAGGGTTGGTACGTTTAGGGGTTGAACTTTCTTGTGGGTATCGGGGGTCGGGTATCGGGACCGGGTATTGAGGGGGCGGGTATCGTGGGGGCGGGTATCGAGGGGGCAGCATATCGGCAGGTATTGGCAGGTATCGGCAGCATAGGAGGTAGGTATCGCCAGCTCTCTATACAACGGATTAGGGTTTTAATGCGGACTGAGGACTGTCATTGCCGCTCCTGTACATACAGACTGTCGCAGCCGCTCCTATCGCTCATGTGGTACCTGTCACGTTTGAGAGGCAGCTGCGCATGGAGTCCAGGTCCTCAGCTCCGATTGCTCCGATCTCTATAAGTTTCTCCCGGCACCTGTCTAGTTTCTCCCGGCACTTGTCTCAAGCAGAAGATTTTGAAGTTGCGGTGAGGCATTTTGGAGTCAGAGTTTCTAGAGTCGGCAATCCCACGGATCCGTGGGATTAACTTCAATGCCAAAAATGGCACCTAGTCCAATTCCACGGATCCGTGGGATTAACTTCAGTTGCATATTCTGCCTGTGGTTCTCCTGTGGTTATGCTGACTCGAGACTTGAAAGCTTGTCAGATGTCGTGGTTACATCTCTTATCGTCTCTACTTGCAGTAATACCTGAAAACCATAACCATTATGTGACTCAAATGAATAATCAAAAGTGACAGAGGTGTGATGAAATCCATGAGTCTGGAAGCCTAGATCCAGGAAGTATCTGAAGTTCAAACCTGTCTCTCGTAATTGTTCTGTGCTTCACGCCAGTGCTTGCGTAGTTTGTCCACCTCATTTTTTGAAGGTGATATTCTTTCCTCTGATTCCACCAAACTGGCTCTGTAAAAATGAGGCAAAGATTGATTTCCACCTCCGACTGCTCTGTGATTTCCACCTCCAATTCGCTGAGACGCTTCTGCTGATTTGTGACTTCAGATTCCAGTGCTTCTCTGATATCAGTGTGCTCAGGACTTTCGTAATACTTCGTATGATATCAGTGTGCTCAGGACTTTTGTAATACTTCGTATGTAATCAGTGTGCTCAGAATCAGTCATGACATTTTGATTAGATTTAGTTTTTTGATTGAATTTTGGTTGATTTTTTATTGATTTTTGATTGAATTTAGTTTCTCCCAGCACCTCTCTAGGCACACGATTAATTCTGGGCAGAAGATCTCGAAGTTGCAGGAGTTTCAGGAGTGAGAGGGACAAGAGTTTGCAATCCCACGGATCCGTGGGATTAACTTCAGTGAGAATTTCTGGCTGCAGTTCTCCTGCCTAGCCCATTGCAGGTCCATTAGATGCTCACAGCATGCACAGGGCCTTGCATATTGGGATGAGAGACACAGTGTAAGATCCTGCCGGTAACAGTGTCAATGAGATTAGCGACCATCGTTGACTCCTCAGGATTAGCAGCGCCAACCAGGCCAGGATCCTTCGGAGTGACAGTCGCCACAAACACCAGGTTCTAATTAAGATTCTAATTATTGAATTAGACATCCCGATTAGGCAAGACGTTAGTTTGTGTATGTGTGAATTTGGTCTCATCTGAATTGTATTTTGATCAATTGAATTTGTCATTTTAAAACCATGAAACCTTGGTCCTTCCGGGATTAAAATCAAAGTAATGACACTGTTGAGCATAGTTCCTATTGTTGGACTAGTCGAAATTTTACATGTTCTTGTTGGCGAATTAAAGAGGATTTCAACGCACTATGTTCTGTGTTCAGATACTGTGTTATGAAGTGCCAGATTTTATTGTTAGACGTTTTAATATCGCTTGATGAAGGGATGTACACCAGCTGAATTTAGTCTTTATGCTTGAGATCTTGACCACGCTATATTTACATAAACAAGAGCCAAAAAAAACTGAAATGAATGGCGTTTATCCATATGAGGACATCATTCTCATAACAGGTTCTGATTAGAAAGATTATGGTATTGCGAATGAAAAGTTACTTAGTGGGTGTGTTTTTACGTGTTCAGAATTCTTATGACATTGAGAATTTTGCCCTCCATCACATGGACTTTGACTGCCTTGTGCAATTGAAGAGCTGAAGTCTGGAGTATTGTAAGCAGGTTTAGGGTTTCTGAGGGGGTTCTTAGCGACCATCGTTGACTCCTCCAGATTAGCAGCGCCAACCAGGCTAGGATCCTTTGGAGTGACAGTCGCCACAAATACCAGGTTCTAATCAAGATTCTAATTATTGAATAGGACATCCCGATTAGGCAAGAAGTTAGTTTGTGTATGTGTGACCTGCAAAAGAAGGTAAAGAATATAAGTAGCAAGAACATATACTCAATAGTCAATTGATATGTTATGAGCCCTTAAAATGAAGTCTCTTCACTATTGCAGGGCACAAAAAGACGCCAGCGTTACCCTTCAGTCCCCTTACAACCCATGATACTTAGTTAACAAGAAACTACTCTGACTAGAAGAACAATTGATTGGCTCATATGTGCTGAATTCAATCTTTAGACATTCCCCTACCAGCAGCATGATTTTCTTGCTTACCTCGTCTGGTCTCCTTGCCACGACAGCAGTGATAGTTTCAGTCTCCAATGGGAACACAATTGACCAAATCCTGTGGGTCCCAAAAACATAGCCTTCCTTAGTGCCTAGACTAGGGTCAACTAATTCATTTATCCCATACCCATGCATTTTCTGATCGGCATCATCCACCTCATAAATTTTGGTTGAATTTTGAAATTCTGGAAACCACAGCCGCAATCCCACGGATCCGTGGAATTAACTTCAATGCCATAAATGGCACCTAGGCCAATCCCACGGATCTGTGGGATCAACTTCAATTTCATATCCTGTCAGTGTTCAGCTAGCTTTGGGACGCAGATTGTCAATGTACAGCTAGAATGGAAGGCATTTTGTCAGTGTACAGCTAGAATAGAATTTCAGTGTGTTCAGATCGTGGGTCTTTCAGAATTGCAAAACTTTAGTGTGCTCAAATCTTGGGTCTTGGATCTTGGGTCTTTCAGAATTTCAGGATCAGTGAGAATTCCTGTATTCATTGGATTTTTGATTCTAAACATGCCTCTGTAGTTCCCTTCCTTTGAGCTAGTCATTCTGCATCCCCTTGAGAATAATCATTTTGTTTGTTTGCGTAGAGGCTGCCAGGCAAATGTATGATGTATATCATTTTAGAACAATCATGAGCTTTTTTCTCTCTGTAAATTTCTATAACTTGGACGTCTGTAATCCATGTGTAGTTTTTAGAGATGAGTAGATTAGCTTCGAAATATTATGCATTTAATTGGTAGTATAGAATCCATCTCTGGAGTCTATGTCTCCAATTGTCGGTTTGGCATGCTATGAAATCCCTCGCGATTGATACAGTGTTGTTGCTTCTGTTGGCACTCCCTACCTGGTCTCCTTCTAAAGTCTGAATGAGAGTGGAGAAATTCTAAAGTCTAAATTCTTGTTTCCCAAGGTGCACAAGGAGCTTCGCAATTGGTGCAAGGGGGCTAAATGGAGTGTGGCAAGGGATTGGTGGGGTGTCAATGACCTTCACCTTACCTCCGCTCAAGATCCAAAGATGTTTGTAAGTTTTTTTTCTCTTCTCCACCTATTTCACTTCAAGTTTCAATCTCCTCTCTTTGTCACTAAGTATGTGGTTTTTGTGTAGACTAATCGCTTTTTTATCAAGGTGTTTGTGTCCCTTGGCACCTCTTTCACCGTGTACGAGGCCACGGAGTTTTCGAAGTTGGGCTTTTCACTTGAGAAGGATTCCCTCCTTCACAACTTCATGGATGAGGATACCCAACTCCTCAAGGATGGCACAGTGGCATGGAGAGGGGCTCGGGAGAAGCACAAAGAATTCTTGAGCATCATCATCCACACTCTCACCCGAATGCACGACATTGTCTTGAATTGGCACGCGGCCACAGGTTTCTCCCTTACCTTCCTTGCATTGTCTTCGTTCAACATTTCTTGCATTTCTTGTGGTTTTGTTTTGTTCATTCATTTTGTTTCTTCTAGGTGCTTCCATTAGTACGTGTCGTGAGGGTGAGCGCCACATTATGGCGTTGGAGGCGGACACGGAGATCTTTGAGGCCATCCTTTGCCCCATACGAGAACCCGTGCCTCCACCCTAGCCTACTGTTGACCTCGAGGAATCTGACTTTGAGGAGCCTCCCCAAAAGCTCGTACGACGCCAGAGGCACTGTAAGTAAGTCGGTTGTTCACTTGGCACACCATTGTTCATCTTCTTCTCTTCTCCTTCTTTACTAATGCTTATGTATCATCTTATATTCTTGTTTCCAAAGTTCCACGGGCGAGCCCGATCCGTGTTCTCCATCCGAGCTTGTTTGGAAGCCCTCCGAGGGGATTCGAATTGCCATCGTATGCTACTGAGGTTGCCCATGAACAAGCATTTGCAGCTTCACCACCCTCTCGTCGCATCCAGAAGTTTCATAGGGGGGTATACGGATTATTGGATATAGAGGCTAAACAGGGCAAGGGTAGTGATGTTGAGAGGAGTCCTAGCCCTTGATTAGGCCTCTTGATTGAGGAGATTTAAGCTCCTTATGTTTTGGTTTGATTTGGATTTTATATGAGGTTCTTTGTGTTGGTTTATTTACATCAGTGTTCACAAGAGTCTTTGTTCTATTCGCACTTTTGAAGGTTTTTAATGATGACGTCAACCCTAATTTAATTGTAAACCGTACAAAAACAAAAATGTATTGTTTTTTGTAAGTAATGCCGTGGAAAATCATTGAAAATCCATTACTTTGTTTTGAACTAGGATTTCGAGAATTCTACCCATTTCCACGGATTTGGGGTCCCTTTCTTTAAAATTTAACTAAAAATAACCTAATTTCCAAAAATACAAGCTAAAAATAACCCAATGTCCGTGGTCATAGGCATTTTTTGTACCAAAAATGATTTCTAAAAATGAAAATCTGCGCTCTCCAAACTCTGTTCTCCGCTCTCCGCTCTCTGCTCTACGCTCACACTACTAAGTTTCCCGATAATGAGCTTGAAGACTATTCACCGGTCCATGCTTCAAGGTCGTCAAGTTCTTTTCATAAAATCTTCTTTTGATAAGTTGCATTGGAGTTCGCACAAGGAGTGTTGTTGGGGTACTTTAAGTCCAACATTCCTTTAAGTTAAAAAATGACCCTCAAATTAATGCTTGATAGACATATTTGGTCTGGAGCCGTTGAGCTTGCTCTAAGGGCCTTTCCAAAAAGCCTCTTGAGAGCATTCACATCCATGCACGCTATAGCTGACTTGTTAAAATTATTCATCTACATTTGAATAGTTCTTGCACTTGCACTCCCTCACCCTTGCACGCCCTCACGCATCAAAAGTGCACATCAAATAGTCAATAGACCAATCACAAGTAGAATGTCGGATATAGTCAGCTAAATAGTGATTTGAAGGGTCATTTCTTAACACGTTAGGATTGAGAGTCAAGAGGCATTTCTGAAGGACCCTTAGCACTTTTCATCTAGTTCTTCAGTGTGAGAGACTTTGGGAGGGCACTGACCCTCTATCCTGGCATGTGTGATAGATGGTACTTCAAATCTAAGTTTAATTGACTATATCCCACATTCGGCTTGTGATTGGTCCATTGACTATTTAGTGTACACTTTTGATGTTTGAAGAGCGTTTGAGGGTGGGGCACTTTAAGTTGAAGAGCTCTTCAAATATTGATGAGTAATTTTAGCAGGTCGCTTTTAGCGTGCATCACTAGTATGGTTTTGGTCCTTTATAAGTGGTCCTTTGTGACTTAAATGGTCATTTGTGACTCAACTATTTTTAAAAAGAGTCGTTTTGGACCATTTAAGTAACAAAGGACTAGTTATAAAGGACCAAAATCCTACTGGTGCATGGTTGGAGATGCTCTGAGTAATTTGCTTGCACCAAAGCTTCTGTAGATGGCGAAGAAAACTCAAACTTTGGTCCCAAATACTATTTTTTGACGTTGGTGGGTAGTTGTTGAGCCGGACTTTGGAGCAACTGGAACTGGCTATACCAAATCTTGGAGTTAGTCCCTCAAAAGCACCTATTGCTAGACATGCTTTTAGAGCATGTCCAACTGTTGCTCATTGTGCACCGAGTCCACATCCAAGATGATGTGTGAGAAGTGAAAACTTCTCTAGCAACAACCACCAAGTGTGCTTGGAATAAAGTGCATTGGCGATTACATACTACTATTTTTGTCACTACTTGGGACAATCATAATGGCAGAGAATAATTTTACTAAACTTAACTTCATAAATTGAGAGCATGATCTTGTCAGAGAATATGACATAAATGCTTGATGTGAGAACCCCCGCTCGTCATATTAAGAGCAGACCCAACAGCACCCATTTTCCATTCACCAACGCTATTTATAGATGGTAAAGTACCTCTTATGGTGTGGAGTTTGATATTTGCCCACCAAATATTGCCCATATGGCGAGAGGTGATTCTTGCATCAAGCAATTTGTCCCATTCTCTGACAAGTCCATACTCCCACTTTATGAACTTTAGTTTAGAAAATTTATTCTCCGCATTATGATTGTCTCAAGTAATGACAAAACTAGGAGTTTAAAATTAATCTCTGTGTTTATTCTAGGCACACTTGGTGGTTGTTGCTAGGGAAGTTCTCAATTCTCACACACCATCTTGGACGTGGACTTGGTGCACAATGAAGAACTGTTGAGCTTGCTCTAAGAGCAAGCTCAACGGCTCCAGACCAAATATGTCTATCAAGCATTAATTTGAGGGTCATTTTTTAACTTAAAGGAATGTTGGACTTGAAGTACCCCAACAACACTCCTTGTGCGAACTCCAAGGCAACTTATCAAAAGAAGATTTTATGAAAAGAACTTGACGACCTTGAAGCATGGACCGGTGAATAGTCTTCAAGCTCATTATCTAATTATTGATTGAGCAAAGATGCTTCATTGGTGTGAGTAATTTGCTTGCGCCAAAGCTTTTGTAAATGACAGAGAAACCTCAAATTTTGGCCCAAAATACTATTTTTTAGCGTTAGTGGGTAGTTGTTGGGCCAGACTTCGGAGCAAGGGGAGTTGGCTACACCAAATCTTGGCGTTGGTCCCTCAAAAGCACATGTTGTTGGGCATGCTCTTACAATATTTGGTGTGCAACATAACATTCAGTAGCCTTTGAGGCTGCTGCCCTCTTCTAGATGGAATGATGTGGGATATTTCGCATCCCATCAATAGCTATGGGGGCACGTGGCATTAAGCAGGAGCAACTAACTAGGAGTTCGTTAAATGGCATGTCAGAATTTACTGTAGACTACAGTACCTTGTTAAATCAATAATTGTTTGATTCAGAAAGCAACTCCAGGCTCATTACTGGCAACCTTGATTTAAATGGCATACCGGTATTTAACTTCTCTTAATTCATACATGAGGACCCTGCATTGGTTTTAATATTAACTAGCATAAGTAGGAACTAGTGAGAAACCTGCATTGGTTCTAATAATATGGGGTAACATACATAATAAAATCAATGGGCCACCTTTTTACACGTACAATCATCCACTATAGTTAATTATTTGCCTTGTTCCTTGTTCCAATGAACTGAAGAAAAGCTCATCAAGTGGTCATGTGGGCCAGAGTGGCCACTGAGAAAGGGGGATTTGAAGTTGGATGAACCCAAACACGAAATCAAAAGGCAGCCTCAACAAAGGCTACTGAATGTTATGAAATATCAAACTCCACACTAAGGGCCACTTCACACTATGGCCGTCCAAGTCGAGAGGTCGTGGGATTGAGTGGCCAAACTTCTTTGAGAGTCCAAATAAATGGGCTAAAAATAGGCAATAAAATGTAATTTTGATTTTAATATAAAAAAATCGACGGCCTCTCAACCCAAACTTCTTTCGAGAGTCCGTCACTTTGGTCAAAAAAGTGTTGCCATGTAGGCATTTTGGAGGGCGATGACCTTTGGACTTTGGCCTCTAGTGTGAAGGGTCGAGAGGGCAAATTCTTAGTTTCTTGCAATTTGATTGGTGGAAATCGACGGCCTCTTGACCTTCGTCCATAGTGTGAAGCGGCCCTAAGGCGTATTGTATCATCCATAAATAGGTTTGATGAGTAGAAAATGGATGCTGCTAGACCTGCTCTTACGAAGGAGCAGCCGCCATTATGCTACCCTAAATCCTGGTCCACGGGCAAGCAGCTGCTGGGCAACACCTTCCTGCAATTTATTTATTCTCACAGTCGCAACAGCTCTGCTGCATTTTCATTTGCTAACACCGGGGGGGGCCGCACAGGGCCGTTCAGTTGAAAATTGGGCTCTTTCCGGTTGAGATTGATTTCAACCGGAGGCCGCACAGGGAGGCCCAGTTGAACTGGGAGAAAAATTCTCAACCGTGGTCCCCCCACGTGAGAAAATTTCTCCACCGTGGTCCCTCCACGTGAGAAAATTTCTCTACCGTGGTCCCCCACACTACGGTTGAAATTAACACTACGAAACTCAACGGTGCTCCCCCCCACCGTTGAGTGAAGTTTTTGGATGATTTCGCTCCACGCTTACGGAAAATCCTCCTCTTATTTTCCATAATACAATTTATAAATAATTTGGGAGGATGGGGGGGGGGGTGTAATCCATTTTTTTTTAAATTGACTGCTGGCTATTTTGAAGGTACAGGTATATACATAAAAAATTAATTATTATAATACTAAAAAAATACATACTGAAAATATTATTTAGGATATACTGAAAATATATTATTTTCAGTATGGTTCATATAAGGTGAAGTAATAAATGTTGAGTAAGGTTCAGTTGTATATATATTTCAAAATAATTGAACTATATGGTTATCTGCTGGCTATCTTCAAAATAATTGACTGCTGGCTATTATTAAAATTTTCAATTATTTAAGTATTTAAGTATTTAGATTATTATTAATTATTTTAAGTATATATTTATATATATTTGAAACTACATATACATGATGTGTATTTAAAATTACATATTTATATATATGTGTGTGCATTTAATGGTATTTGAAATTATATATATTTATTTATAATACAATTTGTGTCAAAATTATCCAATTTATACAAAATAATATAATCTATGTTTCAACAATCCAATTTGTGTAAAAATAATCCAATTAGTTATTTGATAATATAATTTATGAAAAAATAATCTAATTCTTTAAAATAATCCAATTTATAACAAAATACATTAATTTGTATCAAAATATTATAATTTATGAAAATCAATCTAATTTTTTTTAAACATACTAAAATAATGAACTATATGCCAAATTATAACAATACATTTTTATTCATTTGACTTTCAAAAAATTTATAAATAAATAATTCATGAATAAAAAGTTTAAAGGTGCATTGATGGATTATGAATTCTCATCAATCGCTTTATTTTCAACTGGATTTCTTGTGCGGCCTACAGTTGAAAAACACTCAAACTTGGGTTGAAATTTTTCAACTGGATTGATTAAACTAAACTGCCTGTGCGGCCTCCAGTTCAGTTGAAAACTTTCAACTGATAGTTGAAAATCTCAACTGGCTAAGTTCAACTCAACTGAACTGAATTCCCTGTGCGGCCCCCCCCACCGACCTTCCTGTGATTTGATTTGATTTTTCCAAATAGTGTTCGCAGCTGCTGGGTCAGGTATAACTTGACGCCAGCTAATAACATGCGGGCGGGGCCCCGAAGTGTATGTGAATCAGCAAGGGAATATTTGACTAGCTGTAAGGCCTACTAAAACAATGCTATATAATCTTAAAGCTGTGAAGGGGCTCCTGAAAAGCTCTTATTTCACTCTTTCTTGTTTTAGGCCCAAACTGTAGATGACTCACTTTGCATTTTGAATGAACTGCTTTCAATGCAGATAACATTCTTCACCAGTAGGGTACTGCACCGCCTACTCTTGGTTGATCTTTTACTAACACAGTAAGTTTCACTAGCAGAAATTTGGTCTTTTGCAATGGGTCACAAATGACTCTCGCCGTCCAAAAACAACTTGTTTTGAAAGATTTATTCCGGACGACATCCAAAAACAACATGTTTACACTTGTTATATGAGGGAATTTATGCTATAATTTAGTCAAAAAATAAAAATAAAAACATCCAAGTCTCCTACAAATGTTCTGAGGGCATGCACAATCCTTAGCAGTCTAAATGGCCCTCCACCCAGACCTTGCTCCATCCACTAGCAATTCTCATCCCATTGTGACCTATCAAATTTCAGTGTCGACCCGGCCAAGCATCAACAATTTATAACAAATGCAGTACAAAAAAACGAGATCTAGTTGTGATCATCTTTTAAAAAACACATTTTGTAGCCTTTGCTATAATTTTTGGTCACAACCAGGGCATTGAGTGCCACATCAACATGACGTGTCGAGACTCATCCAAGTAATAGCAATTTTAGTATTTTTTATAGAGACCATGGCGATTTCATCCACTTTTTTTCTTGTCTTTTCTAGTGTGAAAGTCGCCACTCCCAAAAATAAAGTAAGATTATGGCAAACATTTGCCAAAAAAATTTGGTTGCTTTTAATTCCTCTAGGGTCGACATTTCATGCAGAATAATAATTATTTTTTGTAAAATTTCATTTTCAAATAATGCCAAATCTTGTGAGTATTTTTTATTTTTTTTACCATAAAAAATATAATTTCCTTTTTCCAATCCTTTATTATCTCCTACAGTAATAATAATTATTTTTCCAATCACTTTCCAATTTTGTGTATTTGTACGTGAAAAGTATAGGGTAGATTTCGCAATACAAACACTACATGAGGAAAGTAGAAGCCAGGTTTTTCAGTATTGAAACTATATGGTATCATTTCCTAAGGCAACTTGGATGGGAACTTTACAATAATTGTACATGTGTCATACAAAGATTGTATGGTTTCCGAGCAAATGAATCAATAAAATTACATTACACTAGAAGTATTGAATTTAATATAGATATTATATTTATACAAAATTTCAATATATTTACTATATTGACAAAGTGATATGATTCGTGTACAAGTTCAATACAATCTATTTGAGTTAACCGAAAACAAGGAGGGCTCTGTACATAGTCTATACAGAGTCAACAGTCTTATATAAGCGATTTTTGACACGACTTACACATGAATAGTCCCTTGATTCCTTTATGAATAGAGCCATATTCATGGGGGAACTTGTGGGAACTCTCCTTTAGCATTGGGGAGTTCACGAATTCCACTCCCATGGGCAGTGCAGGGTCTTGCTTTATATTATTCTCCAACTCACCATAGACTAGTTTTGCCGTTTTTTTGAACTGAAAATAAGTTGAAGGTGAATATGAGGTGAGTTTCCACTTTGAGACACTCTTTTCAATTAACCCTTAAACGTCAAGAGGGCATGAGCGGGGCAGCCCGGAAGGCATCTAAATTTTCGGAGGAAAAACAAAAACAAAAAAAACAAAAAAAATGCAAAAACGGCTCTGCGGGACACTGTTGGCCAGCACTGTAGCACTGCAGCATCTCAGCTGCCCCAACCTCAAAAACTTGTTCAATTTCATAACTTTGATTGCTTACCAACGATTCCACAATCTCCCAAATGAGGCGCAAATTTGCAATTTAGATTGCTTTTTCAGTAGCTTTCCAACGCACCAATCCACGCTTGATTTGGTTAAGAAAATCTACATTTTTCTTGATTATTCTCTTTTAAATAAGCCCATGGGGCTTACCTTGACGTTTAAGGGTTAACTCTATTGTTTCTATAGTGAATGTATGCGAGAATGACAAAGCTTGCCATATCAAAAAGTGTGGTAACTGAAGGTTCCTGTACATATTCTATCGAGTACAAGAATTTTCCTGATGTAGGGGCTGACTGGACAAAGTGCGGTATATTCTGCATGAGGATGAAGCAAATCGGAATCAATCTTGCGAGACGCGTTCACACTACAAGATCCTTCAATAACACAGCCAGCTGGAGGAGCTGGTCAAACAGTACCGACTTTTAACCATTCATTTTTCTTACAACATAAAAAAGTAATCTTGAAATTTCCTTTTTTTTCATAAATCATTTATGGTATTAATAGTCGGCATGCATGTACATCTTTAAAATGTAATATGCATTTAATTTTTAAAGATTAAACCCTAAAGGACCAAGGATTTACAGGTTTTAAATGACAAATTCAATTGATCATATAGTGGAAAATATAATTTAGCTGGGACGAATTTTTATATCACCAAAATAGTGAAGATCATTGCATGTGTTGATAAAAAAGAATTTAAACGAGAGGAAGTCCAAATAGGACCTACTCAAAACTATAAAAAAAAACATGGATTCCAATTTGGATTTCTTGGTCCTTTAGGGATTAAACCTCAAAAACATTTTAGTGTTTCTAAATTTGTTTAATGGTTCAAATAATAGTTGTAATAGTAGTATTATATTGGTACTACCAGTAGTAGTATACAATATATTCAATTATTATTAGTACACTCTTGAGGCCTACTTTTGGATGTTTTTATATAATAATTTATAGTAACATTTTTGATTTTTTTAAGTATCTATTTTGTAAGTATTGAAATCTTATGTTTTTTATAATCGAAACTTGTGTAATAAAGGGAAATCTAATGGGCAAAATGATTATAATCATATTTATAAAATTTTCTTCTATTTTATTGAATTTTTTTATTTATTTTTAAATAAAAAATTTCTTTTCAGTTTTTTTGTCAACTGTCTAAATCCAGCCTAAGTCCCGTTTGTCTAAAAAAAAATAGACAACATTTAATTATTTAATTATATATTTTATGGGCGTTGATGAAAAAGATTATTTACTTGTGGAACTAGTGTACGTCACTATCTTTTGTAAAACAATTCAAAAATATTTGCTTAAAATTAAGTTTGCACGACGGTACTCAAATTTCCCAATTGTTCACTCAATGGACAAGTGCCTTTTGGAGGTTAACTTAACGTTTTGGCTCAAGATTTAATTAATTTGAAATTTGAAAGAAATCGTGTATTTATATATTTATATCAAATATAGGAACTGTCACTAGATTTGGTTTTAAAGAGTACTAAAAGTCAAGTGAATAGTATATTGTTTTTTCTATTTAGTATATGATACTCTATTGAGTAGTGTTTTTAAACAATCCGATCATCATGAATTAATGTTTAATGTTAATGAACATCATTTACTAGATTTTGAATCTTGTAATTGTCATTTGTTGCTTGAATGACTATTCTTTGAAAAGTTTCTTGATGGTAGTTCCAAGGTAAAAAATTGTTTGCTCTATGTTATCCTATTTCAATGTTATATTACATCATAGATGACATGAAATAAAATAAATAGTGTAGTTTTAAGGTTCCAAGCATTGATTATTTTTACATCAAAGCTAGGAATAAAAATAAAGGTAACTATGGTACACCTTAAATTGTTTACATACTGTTAAACACCTAAATTTTGGATGGAGCCTAAACATACAAATCACCCAAAATAGTGAGGAATAGGAAAGTGACAATAGTTTGAAGTTGGTGGCCATTTTTGGTAATGAATGGTATTTGTTTATTGTAATGTGGGATTAACAACTTTGTAAATGAATAATTTTGGGGTAATTTTTCATTCAATTTAACTTCTTGATTGGAGAATGTTTTGATATTATGTTATTTTATTGGTGCGCGTGAAATGGATTTGAATTCAACTAAGTTACACACATAACCTCTTGCAACATGCACATTTGAAAATTTATAACAAATTTATTATGCCTTGCATCCACTTCTAGAAGGATTTGCCAATACGCAAAAAAAATCTTCATTTCGTCCATGGTGCTCCATTTCTTCATTTCATCTACAATGCTTATTGAGATAGATTTAGGTTTGATTAAAGTAGGATGCTCTTGAACTCCTTGTTCAACACATTGTGTTTGGTAAATTTTGAACCAAGACTAGTTTTTGCTAATTGATAGATAAGATTTGCAAATTAATTATTAAAAAAATTCAATTATGTTGTAATTTATATGAATTTTAAAAGTGAAAAATTACTCAGTACTCCACTTATGAGATTTGGTGGTGTTCTTTTTAACAAAAAAGTATCGTAAATTACATCTTAGAAATTCTAAAGCCGTCCAATTATAGAAGCCCCTAATGGATCACCCATGGGAGTAGAACTCGTGACCTCCCCAATGCTAGAGGGGAGTTTCCACAAGTTCCTCCAAGCCTATGGCTCTATTCATAAAAGGACCAATGGACTATCATGTGTAAGTCGTGTTAGAAATTGCTTATATAAGATTGTTGACTCCGCATAAATTTTGTACATATCGTAGGCAGGCTACTAACCGTGCACATTTGGGTTTGTCTTCATTTTTCTTCAGGTGGGTACCATAAATTTTCAATTTTCATGTTTAAAAAAAACTAATGACTCACTTAATATTATTGATGAAAAGCCAAAATGTAATTTTTCTTTGAAGAGTTGTGATCTTTGTACAATTTTGTCCACAATTGTTTACACAATGGTAATTGACCCCACTAAGTCACTAACCGTGCACCAAAGGACTAAAAAGGACTAACAAATGTAGTCGGTTTGGTTGCTCTCAAATTTTTCTTTCTCTTCATGTCAGAGTCAACAATTCGCTTGAATCCCAAATTTCACAAAATTCTTTGAATTCAAGAATCAAGTTACCATGTTGGTGGAATTATTTTTATTTTATTTTTTGTTGGGGGAAGAGACCCCGGAACTCACCCTTTGCATGATCAGGTGCACGGAACTCGCCCCTTGCACAGTGAGGTGCACGGTAAGTGGCACTGCACGGTAAGTGGCGTGTCTACGATAGCGCTTCTTCTTTTCAGTTAACTCAAATATCTAAGTCATAATCAAATTACAACAAAATTTTGAATTTTAGGTTTCAAATTTTGTACAAAAATATTGGTGACAACAATCATAGATGTAACCGTATGGATAGAATCAAAAATTCATAATTCACAACTATTATTCATATATCAAGTTCAAAAATATCCTTTTTAGTTACATTTTATAAGACATCTTTGAAATTCTCCAAATCTAGAGAAGGGTGAGGACATTTAGGGGTTAACTCCTAAACGCTGGGGAGGCCAAAAACTGGCTTATGAATGTAACTCACTATTCAATCCCAACTGCTATATGGACGATTTTCATCCATTTTTTTTGTGAAGGATTTTTGTTGGTCATGCCACCTCTTCAAGTGAAATTCAGATCATTCAAGCTATTTTTGATTTAATATGGGGTCCCAACCACAAAAGAGTCGTAAAAACGGTTCACCGTGTAGTGTATTTTGGATTTTTTTGTTTTTTAACTTAAACTAAATTCAAACCATGAAAATGAGCTCTATTGCATTTGAGCTTAACTAACAAAATGAAGCTTACAAAGTCTAGTTTCTACTCCACTTTGAATTTTCGAAAAACTCTATAAATTGAGTGTTTTATTGGGGTTACAAGTTTGACGTGTATTACCGAAAATATCTAAATTTAGGTACACAAATGATTTTCATTTCATGTAATGTTCTTCATTGTAATTTCAACCTTTGGTAAAAAAAAAATTGGAATTTTTGAGTACACCTTGTAATTGATATGAATTTTCTTTACAATCACTTCAAAAAAAATCAAATTTTCAACTAAACTTGTGAAAAAATCATGGTTTGTAGTACACTAAATAGTGTATTTAGTGTGAGATAATTATAAGATTTGAAAATGTTATAGATTTTTACTCTCGACAAATTTTTTTACCAAAGACATTGATTCCAATACTATTGAAAGATCCCCATCTTGACCAATATAGAGGGTAAAAAAATTGGTCAACAGTAAAAACTTACAACATGTTTATGTAAATTAGTGTATCTCACACTAAATACACTATTTAGAGTAGACACATGGCTTCATCTACTCAAAATAGAATTTTGAAATTTTATCTTATTTATAGTGGCAAATTTGAGTGTGACAGGTACAGCTTGATTCCGTGGTAATGGGGCCGACATTTAAGGGTTAATGGACAACTGCACACTTTTGATGATAAAAAATTGCCGAAGTTAGGGCCTGCTCACCCTGCTCACCCTGCTCACTTGCTCAAGGGGAGAGACACTTGGTTCAGGACTTTGGAGGTTCCCCACCCTGCATGACAGTCCTCTTGTCATCAGATGCCAAGCCTGGATCTAATTGATTTCGGAGAAATTTGCCAGGCACCATGTGGCATTTGGACATTTCCCTTTAGTTTCTTCTGGTCCACCTTGCATGACACTCTGGGCAGATGCATGTGTGTTATTTATTTTTTATTTTACTTTATTTTATATTTTAGGCACAAATAAAGAGAGACCCTTACTGCGAAAATGAGATGCAAATTCAACAAGGACCCACCCAAGTTTTGCATGTGTGATTCTGAGAATCTGGAGGGAAGCTGTCATGAAGGGAAGCTTGCATGTGGCATTTGAAGGCCAGGAAATGGCCGGCCCCATATAATTGCTGACCGGCTAGCATTTGGTCCAAATCACTCAAACACCAACAAGCTTTTACTACATTATAATATAAAATTTTATCAATTTTTCACAAATCAGTAGAGTTATCCATAAAGTAAATGCAAACTAGCATGTATGTTGCATGGAGTTTTCATGTTTGAAATAAACTTCACTGCCAACACAGGGAGAGAACGACATTCCCACATGGGATTTCATATGGGAAGTGGGACAAAATTCTCATAATTGTAACTTTCATGGGATGATTGTAGTGTATTTTTGATCTGGGAAAGTTACAATTGTGAGAAATTTGTTTGGGTTTCCCATATGGGAATCTTGTATCTATCTCTTTGTGCAATGTTAGACATGAACAACTAGGTAGTTAGTTATGAGTGAGTATGAGACTGGAGTGGGGGCACGGTGAGACTCCATCATGATTGATCTAAAAAACGGAGGCAAAATTCGTTTTTGCTACACTATTTATTGCCATTGTTGAGTCACAATAATTCAAATATTCTCATAGTAATTGTAGTATTAGAACAAAAGCGCGAGTCACAGTAATTGTGAGTATTTTGAGAATTCTTACAATAATAGAGTTAACCAAAAAGAGTATCTCAAAGTGGAAAGAAACCTTAAACTCACCTTAAACTCGTTTTGAGCTCAAAAAGACTGCAAAACTAGTCTATGGTGAGTTGAAGAATAATCTAAAGCAAGGCCTTGCACCATCATGAGGTGTGGAACTTGTGACCTCCCCAATGCGAAAGGAGAGTTCCCACATGCTCCCCCAAGCCAAGAGCCCTGACCATAGAAACTATTCATGAACAATGATTGTTAGAAAATATAATTATAGGAAGAGAACTCCACTTGAACTCCACTTAAAAAGCAGTTCTGTTTTCGAATAACTCTAATGTACATTTGAGATGTATGTACTGAAATTAGTGCGGGGATTGGTGTAAAGTCTCACACTATGCCTCACAGTAATGGCAATAATCGGTGTATCTTTGAAGCTAAAAAAACCGATTGTGCCTTATCTTTCCTCTTCTAGTAAAATTCTTACGGATAACTCTAGTGAAAGAAATGATGTTATGGGGGATGGGACAGCAGATGGCCGGCCACTTGGAGAGGTAGTGGCAGCTGCAGGCAGCGAGTGAGCGATGGAGGGGCTGGTGAGGGTGGTCCTCCCGGCCCTCTGTCCATGATCACTGTTGTTTTTCTTGACGATCTGATTATGTGGTTTTTTTTGGGTATTGTTTTAATAACCGCGTCAGTCGCTGGTCGGCGATGAATCGCTCTCCACTTGTGCCTCCGCATGTGTCGCGTCTGTTGTCACCCCGAGTTTGACGCTCCGCTCATCTTCTGCGGCAGCCTCATCCTGGCTGCTCTAAAAGCCACGCGCTTTTTGCCCTTTTTCTCTGCAACTCTTCTCGCTGCCTGCCTCACTGCCGTTCGGTTCTTCACCCTCCTCTCTTGTGCTTTTCTTTTCCTCTCTTGCACTGCCGGGTGGTCACCAGGCGGCAACCCACCACCGATTCCTCCTTCAGCTTCGTGGTGAAGCTAAGCCTTTATATTTGTTTGCAACGATTTTCTCTGGGCTGTCTGTTTCTTTGTTGCCATTGTTGCCACTGAGTGGTTTGGTTTCGGACCTCCTCCCAACCCACCACCGATTCCTCCTTCAGCTTCGTGGTTAAGCTGAGCCTTTGTTTGCAACAATTCTCTCTGGGCTGTCTGTTTCTTTTGTTGCCACTGGTGCGGTCACAACGGATCCGCGCAAGTAGTGTCAAGATGAAGATACATTGTGACTCGTGCGAGAAGAATCTAGCATCGGTTATGTGCTGCGCGGATGAAGCTGCACTTTGCTCGGACTGCGACGCCCGAATCCACGCCACCACCAAGCATGCCCGTGTCAATCTTCTCACGGCTCCGGAACCGCCCAAGTGTGATATTTGTCAGGTCAGTGGCTTGCCACCAATTCTTGCGCTCTTGCATTGCTTCAAAGATCAACACGAAAATGGCATACGCAAGTTAACCCCAGTCTGGGATGCATAGATTGCTTTCCGGATCTTGTTGTTCTTGGCAGTAGAGTTGTGACAATTTTTGAAGATGAGGAGAGCATGTACTTAGGGTTAGAGTGATCTGACAGTGAATTGGAATGTGGCAGGAGAAGCGAGGGTTCTTTTTCTGCCTGGAGGACCGCGCGTTACTTTGCCGCGACTGCGATGTTTCCATCCACAGTGCGAATGCGCTCTCGGGAAACCATAAGCGTTTCCTGGTGACGGGAATGAGAGCAGCCCTGGAGGATCTTAAGGATGACCACGAGCCGCCCACGATAGCAAGTCCCGCAACGTCGTCGCAATCCTCGCATTGCAGCCGCGCGTTGTCTCTTTCCAGCCCCACCTCCACGCTGCAGAGACCCCAAAACACCCCGACCCCAGATCCCAAGGCGTACCGAGCACCCACGGGATACGCCCCGTGCTGCCCACCAGCTCCATTCTCTGGAAATGGCCAAGGCATCATCCCAGAGATGGGCGCGCCAGTTGCGCCAGTCGAGATGGTTTCCATGGGCACGGGCGCTGGCTTGCGCAGGAGTTTCAGCGAGTTTTTGACTGACGCGGTGCCGGGATGGCGCGTGGACGAGCTGCTCAACTTCGTGGATTGCAACGAGGGCTTCAACAACACTGATTCTATGGCTTGTGCCAAAGGCGATGGCGTGCCCGGAGACTACGACTGGACGGCGGATTTGAGCTTGTTCGAGGAGCAGATGTTTGCCTTGCACGAAGTGCCGCAGTTTCCAGCACCTGCAGCGCCTTCGCAGCTGGCTGCACCATCATCACGGTCACGGCACGTCAGGAACAACCGATCAACCAAGCTAGACATGTATCATCTTCCCAACAACAGCTACGGCGACGCGTTCGTCGTGCCGGAGATTCGAATTCCATCAGGCCCTCCTTCCTCTTCGTTTCCAAAGAGGCTCAAACGTGACCTGCATCATTAGTTTCCAACCTGCATCATCTGACATTCATTGAGGGATTCAATGGCGTCTCTAGATGCCCACGTTACAAGTGGACGGACCTGTTCTTCCTTCAGACATGAATCGCCCTGTAACTACAATAGCTCTGTTCCTCCCACCAACGGCGAATGTGTATTACCATGACACATTTTGCTGGAGAAGAAATTTGCGGGTGTGTTCTATGAGCTCGAGCTCGTAGACGACAACAACGACGACGACGACTGCAACTTCATTTGCATTTCGTTTGTTTGCAGCCATTCAGGTGTGTTCCAACAGGTTCTACCGATACCAGTGGGCGAGATTTATAACGAGAAATGCAACATTGAACTTGTTTGATTGATAAGCGAGATGTTTTTTACACCTCGAAGAAGGGTTGGTGTGCACCCGTTCAACCACTAGCAAATTATAGTGGCTGGGTTTTTTCCCTGACACAGCCACCTTTCTTGGAGTGCCATACCAGGCGAGTCAAGCGGCATTTGGTTACCAGGTGCTTATCACTGCACCAGATTGTTGAGTTTGTGGATATGACAGTGGCACCCTAGTAGTGTCTCTGGTAGCTCACTTTTTGCAATCCCTTTTTTTCACCTGTCTAGCTACAGGGTGACCGCAGTGATGTATCTGTAGCTCCCCACATCCATGTACAGTCTCTGGTTATGGTGCAAGCTTTTTGCATCGCCACTTTTCAAAGAACATGCCAAAGTTTGGAGGCTCATACATGTGCCCTCTTTCTCTTGGGCTTGCAGCAATATGTCCACAAATTCCTTTGGAGTATGTGTGACTGTTTGTGGATGCGAAAGTCTCTACAATGTTGATATGGTGTTCCACACGAAGAATATTTTGTAATAAAAGATTGCACTAACGTAAACCACCCTATATGTGCCACTTTGTTATCACTGTATCAATGTCTTACATTTTAAAATTTGATATGTACACTACACTATTGGTCCATAGTGGCACAAATAGGGCGACTTTTGAATTGTTGCACAAATATGGTGGCTTGCCTTAAATGTTTAGAATTACAATAGAAGATTGTGGTAATGCGGTGCAGTTCTTGAGTTTCGAAATTTTTTCAGCTAGTCTTGTGAGAATGATTTGAGGTACCTTGCGCTTTTGGGTGTCCCTACGTCACAGGTCCACTATGCTACATTGACCAAGAGAGAAGATAAAAGATACTATTTGGGTCACTTTAAGTATTATAACATATGTAGGAGCGTGATTTTTGGGGAGGTGTATATAGCTGTGGAGAGATTTTTGGGTGCAAGAGCCAAATCTGTTGAAATTCAATTTTTGTTATTACCAGAATGAGGGGGTGAAGTTTTTAAAATATTGTTATAAACAATTAATTGTAATCTTTACAATCATTGCAATTTTTTGAACTTTCTCCTTGAATCCTTCCTTGTCACCTCTTTCTTCTTTCATGGAAGTTAGGGCCGCTTTACATGACGAAAGCCAATTCACAGGAAATAGGCCAAAAAGGTGGAGGGAGCTCTGACACGGTCTCAAGGGAAGTGAATTGGGATTTCAATTTTGTCAACCCAACTCTCTTTCTTGGGGCTGTGTGAGATTTTATCTTCAGTGCATTAGAATGTAATGTAGTCCATTAAACTATGAATTTCAGGGAATGGCTTTAATTCCATCATGCAGAGGCCTTGGGGTTGATTTTGTGCATTAAACTAATCACATACAAGGATTTACGTTCCAAATTGGCTTTGGTCCGTCATGTAAAGCGGCCCTTAGAGCATGTCCAGCAGTTGCTCATTGTGCACCAATTTCACATGCAAGATGGTGCGTGAGAAATGAAAACTTCCCCAGCAACAACCACTAAGTGTGCTTAGAATAGAGTGCATCAACCAATTATATACTACTACTTTTGTCACTACATGAGACAATCATAATGGCGAAGAATAAATTTACTAAACTTAACTTCATAAAGTGTGAGCATGGTCTTGTAAGAGAATAGGACAAAATGCTTGATGTGAGAACCAACCCTCGCTATATTGACAATACTTGGTGTGCAAATATCAAACTCCACGCCATAAGTGGTACTTTATCATCCAAAAATAGGTTTGGTGAGTGAAAAACAACTGCTGCTGGGCATGCTCTTAGTGTGTAATTTTAAAGTGAGAAGGTGTTGACTACTATAAGTAACATTAAATAATTCCATCACCATTGAAAAGTCAATACACTACTTCTTGCTAATAGTCCGTGTGGTACAAATTCCAAAAGCCAAAATTTACACCCAATTTTTTGTTTACACTTGGAACAAGAACCCATTATATAGTAGGCGGAAGTATGTCCTTCAACCTCACACTAGAACATTTATTACACTCACTACGACGGTTCGTCGACCATGAAATTATGCATATACCACCGCTTGAACATGAAGCATTTTTGGGCCAAATTGGCACATTGAAAATGCGCGGTTTATGAAATAATGCCAATTTGCCAACTTTTAAGCCTTTCTTTAAAACAAATTCATATCCGCTCCACAATAGCTGCTAAGTATCCAAATTTTTGGTACAAGGTAGAAGTTGCAATAATGAACAATATGATGTCACAAAAAGATGGTATTCCTATGTATTTTTTGTGTTCACATGCAATTCAAAATTAAAATATTAAGGCAAAAATTAGTTTCATTATACAATAAATTAATTGACCTATTTTTATTACTTTTTTGTAACACCATGTTCCTTACTACAACAATATGAGATGTACATCCATCCTATAAAAGGAAATGAGACATTTTGACTTTTTACAAAAAGTTTTTTTTTTACATAGAAATTTCATTCAAATAATAATAGGTTTAAATATAGTCCGTCCTAAGTGAAATTAAACACAAGCGTAGAATCCCTTTTGTACAAACAAATGTTCAAATTTTACTTTATGATTCTAATTTCTCAATTTATGAGAGCAATTCATATTGTGACCCACTACTTTTGGGAATCACTGTATAAAAAAGTCATGTTCACACCACTTGCTAATGAGCTCCAACCAAATCTATGAATATGCTTTGAATTTATCGTTATCATATTTTTCAATATCACATTTTAGTATTTGCAGAGAATATTTGTTATTGTGTATACTTGTGATTGGACACTTTTCACTTGTCAAGTTCTGAACTCATGTAAATTGGGTACCAAAGGGGTGATACAAAAGAGTTTTGAGTTTAGATGAATTGGTTTGGATATTAAGGGTTACTATAGGAGACAAAATTAGGTCTATAACAATTTAAGTATCCTCTACGTTAGTGTAACTCACAACAAAATCCTTTCTTGCTACTTGTGTTTTGTCTAAGGTAGTTTCTCCATTCCTTTGGTCATGTTAGAAAATAAATATGAAGTTGAATAAATGTACTCACGGTTTTGTAGAAGGTCTAACAAAACTTCAAAATTCATGATTTATTCGTAGGATATTCAAATAATACGTATTTTAGTGTGTTGAAATCCTCTTGAAAATGGGGACTTGACCCACAAGTATCTTTGTATTACTAATAATAATAAACACGTGCATGGGGAATCTACCTTCATGGAGCCTGAGTTCACTTAGGGGAGCCTGGGCTCTTCACAGTCACCTTATTGGGGTCAGGCGGCGAATCCGAGATTGGTTTTCTGTAGTCCCAGATCAAAATGGCGCCATCCTCCCCGACAGACACAATCTTCTTCATGTTTGGGCTAATCTTTATCTGCATCAGAAATTCATACACTTGTGAAAAAACAAAATATTCACTACTATCAAAGGCGTCGCTTCTCACTCATAATAGTGTTAGAGTTCACTGTACAAACTTGTCCTATGTGACGAATCGCACTCACCAAGTCTTGAGCGCCTGGGCAATGAGTGCGAAGTGGCACCGTTTGACTCACCTACCGAGTAAAAAGCGACGCCTTCTCCTTGTAGTGATTGAAGATCAACACTATGTACTGTACATACTCGACTTAACCCCTAAAGGACCAAGGCTGATTTTCCAAGTTCGGTCAGCTCAGTATGGAATGAGTATTGATCCTCAATTATTGAGATTTTTTGTGGTGATTCTACTCTTTGTAACAAAGATGGGATGATAATTTGCGTACGTAGATGATGTATAGATCAAAAGATACAATCATGCAAAGGTGAAAAACCTAATTGCGGGCAACTCCTGAAAATTTTCATACAATGAGCTATGCATCTGAATTTTTGTACACAATGAGCTAACGCCCCCATATACACAACTGCCAAATTCATTTTACCAAATCTGAGACTAAACTTTGCATTTCGGGCATTTTCAGAAAGTTTCAAACTTGGGCAACAAGCCAAAAAAAAATGCAATCAACTTTGAAGCTTATTATCTTACTATTGAAGAACCCTGAACGGTTGAAATTTTCTAGGTTGTAATAAACTCAAGTTGGTTGAAATATCCTACGGTTGGATCGGTCAAAAAGGTTTTAGATCAAAAACTATTTGTCTTTTTACGAGATGGGATATTTTGGAGTGTTTGGAGAGAAACATAGTTATGGTCCTTTAGGGGTTAATAAAAGGTCCATTTGCACTTTGCATCAAGAATTCTGCCCTCATGTATTGGTAGTGTACATTCTAGAATAGAAGTGCACACCTCTTGTACATGAGGGTAGAACTACTAAATGGATGGTAATGGGTACATGTCTATCTCAATCCGTAAAGGACCAAGAAGTTCAAATTAGGCCTCAATTTCTATTTATTTATTTCTAGTTTTGAGTAGGTCCTTCATGGACTTCTTTTTGTTCAAATTTATTTGTTTTTCACCAAACACATGCAATGTGCTTCACTGACTCTAGCGACATAAAATTTGGTCCCATCTGAATTATACTTTTCACAACATGATTGATCGAATCTTTCATTTTAAAACCATGAATCCTTGGTCCAATTTACTTGACTAGGTTTCACTTTTGGACCAATTTCACGTCAGAACATTTCTAGAGATGTTGAAAGTTGGTTTTGATCAGAGCCTTCAATCTACTGATGCTCAAAACTTGGTTTTGGTACAAAGAAGAGTTGTTACGGGGTGATGGTCTGATATGGGTATCCCCTCCAAAAATAGTGTGATTTTCGAGAAATATCTTTTTGATAAGAAAAAAACATTAAAAATTTACAAAAATTAGAGGGTGTTATAAACACCATGACTGCAATTGTATACATGGTGTTAAAGATGGAATTTCTAGCACACATAAAATGAGTTAGACATAAGTCACACTATGTGAGATGCGTAAAAGTGGTACCCATATCAGGCCATTCCCCTACGAATCAGACGAGGTTACTTACCCTGGTGATGCTCGCACTGTGGCCAAGGCCAACAAAGTAGCAATGGCCTTCGTTGTAGTTCCAAAGCTTCACCTCCCGGTCACCGCCTCCACTGACAAAGCCCTCACCATCCGGAGCTACGTCCAGGCTTAGCATCTCCGCTGATAGGGAGCCATCGATTACTCGAATTGGTTGACAATCGTATGCATCCCAAAACGTAATCTACACACAATCAACCAATAGGTCAACACTATATTCGTTAATTTGAGATTTTTCAAAGTCCCAAAGTTGTATCATCTATAACCAAAATGAGCACAATCTAATCCAAATATTCAATATAATTTTGTATATTTACTACACATAAAATTTAAATAGAAATTTACATAATATATATATATTATATATATATATATATATATAAATACTATATATGTTAATACTAAATATAAGCTATCCAATGTGTTTAACCCCTAACCGTCTCGTCGTCCATATTTTGGACTTTTTTTGGGTACATTCACCTTCGAAGAGCTGTAACTTTTGCAAAAAGTGTCCAATTTTAATGAAATATTGTAGAAACTCCCCTCATGATTTATGGAATGAGTGGAAAAATTTCAGATCAATCCGAGATGTATTGAATTTTTGGTGATCATTTGAAAGTAGGGTCTTTTTTTTGGACAATGTTTGTGCATTTTGATGGCTGTAACTTCGGGGGCTTGTATCTCCATCCCATGTCCGTTTTCAACAAAAATTATTGGGTTGGATTCCCCTTGAAGTCTAGTTATTATGCTAAAATTTTCATGTCAATCCATGTTGTTCGGAATGTTTGGGAGTCATTTTAGTGCACGGGTCTAGTTTGGACACTTTTTGCTTTTTGGGTCAAATCGGTCACTTTTCGGGCTACTTTTTGACATTGCAAGGCCATTTTACGGCACTTTAAATTTTTTCATGAGGTTTTTTTGGTACCAATGTGTTTATATGATGATTTTGAACTACTTAATAGTTGAAAGCTTTTTCATTTGAGTAATTTTGAAAACAAATTTCACCTTTAATTGTGTTGCTAGGAAAATTTCAGCATCCTTTTTTAACACTAAAACACTATGATTTTGCAATCTATATGGCCAAATGACCCCAAATTTGATCCACATGATCTACAATATTAGTACAAGATTGTACTGTTGAGATTCCTATACCTCACTTACATTTAGACCTATGACACATCAAAAGCAAGGATGATTTTAAGCCCAAAAAAGCTAGGAACGCTTAAGGGTTAAGATGATCATCTAAAAGTCCTTCAAGTCTCAAATTCAAACAAAAGTCTCAATTTAACAATAGTTCAGGTTAGTTGAATGTGGACCAACGGAGAGAAGACCAACTGTTGCATCAACACAAGCTACATTTGTAATGGAATGAAAAAGTGTGAGTAGGTTACGTGTGCCCATGGTTCTTGCACAAAATAGTGCAATTACTCTAGGTTGAACTAATTTTAATAAGGTTTTAGTTAAAAAATTAGAAACATTTAGCTATAAGTTTGAATTAGATGCCCTGTTTCTAACTTAAAAATAAAATGGATTAGTTAAAATGATGTATGATTTTAGACCATAGTAATCACCCTTCTTAATGTACACTAATAAGAGAGACCTAGTCAGGTTAACATGAAATTAGTTATTGACATGCTTAGTGTAACTAAGTTTACACTATAAAATGAGCTACAAAACCTCTTGTACCTTTGTGGTTACCCTACAAAAGGATAAAGCCTCTAATAGTTGCTTGTTAGTCACAAGACTATTAACACAAGAAGATTTGGCGGACTTAGCCGGGGCTAACGCCAAATGCGTTAACTCCTCATTTAACGCCCTGTAACACTGGGTTTCTTAACTTGGAGCCTCCTTTTATACACAAACATTAGTCTCCAAAAATGTTCCCCTTATTGCGGCTAAAGTTCTTCACAAGGAGCTAAAATTTGGAGGATTAGCCCCCCATTAGCCCCCCAATTTCCTTTGTAATCCCATTAGTATTGGACACAAAATAATGAGACAATTATGTTTCTACAACTGCTAAGATAAGTCACTTTGTGTGTGCCACTATGTACGAGTAATGTACATATCAAACTTTTAAAAGTAAGATACTGGTACATAGATCACAAAATGACACAAATAGTTCATGGCACAAATAGGGTGATAGTTTATCATAGATATACAAATAACATATGAGTGTGGGATTTCAATACCTTGCGGTCTGTACCACAAGTGAGAAGCTGGCTTTCATCAGGATGATAATTCACCGACTTGAAGAAATTGCTGGCTCCCATGCTGTTGTTTCGGGTATACCTCTGCATGGTTCATCAGTTTTCAAATTTATATTAATAGCTACGAATTCTACTTGTCTTGTGTGTAATGGCGTGGGATCTTGAACAAATAGACTCTTAATGTACGTCAATTTCTAAAAGGAATCACAATTATTTCTCTGAATTTTACTTACAAGTGAAGGTTACAAATCATCTATTTGAAAGGGGTGTCATATCAAAGTTGGATTCACTTTTAACAACCTAAGTTGAACCTAATAGAAAATGGAGGTTTAAAGATAAGAGCCGTCTTCCGTCTCGTCATATCTTCAACCTAGATTCAAGTTGTTAATAAATGCTTTTTTGGGTTACAAACATTAGTTGATAATTTAAACATAGGCTGAATATAAGACAAGTCCAATAGGGACCTCCTATAATTAAGCCATGTTTTTCTTTTCTTGTTCCAAATTGTGAAAAGTGAACTTGGGTTTGGTGTGGCACCCATATGACCAATGTATATGGGAAATAAATAGTAGTTTTTGTCACTCACCGTGAGATCCCAAACCATGCACGAGCCATCGTTGCTGCATGAGACACATTCGGTGTTGTTTTTCTTCACCTGGCCATACCTCCCTCTTTGAAAGATTAGCTTCTCACCCGATACTGGAGACCATAATGCCAAGTGTGAGTTGTGAGGCAATTGTGTTACTTTTTCATCAGCTTGTGAGAACATAATGGAGCCCATTTCCGTAGAGAGGTGGCAATCAAGCTTTTACTATAGAGAACATGATTACATCTAATAGTCTTTCTTTAGCGCTTTGGTGTTCTTCATTTTAGACCCTTGATTTCAAGAGCATGATTGAACAGATAATGTTATTTCTCATAATGAGCCAATGCTTAGTCCATAACGCTTTTGCTCAATTGAACCAAAAAGTAGAGACTTGGATGTTTTAGATTCAACAAAACACTTGACATTATGTCTGATAACACCACTAGCAAAGGCGTCGCTTCTCACTCAGAACAGTGTAGACACTTGTCCTACGTGATGAATTGCACTCACCAAGTCTTGGGTGCGTGGGCAGTGAGTGCAAAGTGACGCCATTTGACTCACCTACCAAGTGAAAAGCGACGCCTTCTCCTTGTAGTGTAACCTTTGCAAGCCTCTAGTTCTCCGGTCGGTTATGAAGTCATGCAAGATTAAGGAGAAGATTAATGAGAACATTTAATCATGTATAGGGGAGTACCGCGAGATATGTGCAGGCCTGCGTATGGGCTTTCATTGAAGCAAGCATAGAGTGGCTCTGGCTACCGATTCTCCACACCCGGACCTGGCTCATCCCAAATCATAAAAAGCAATATAGCACTTGAACCAGCTTGTGATGAAGGAATTGCACAAGAATGGATAAAAACAAGGAGGGACATTGACTTGTGACACGATCCATGCAAGTGTCCTGTTACAGATAACGTCCACATGGAGAGATAAAGACATTCCAACATGGGAGTTTCCTATGGGAAGTGGGACAAAAGCCCCGCAACTGTAACTTTCCTGGGATGATTGTAGTGTATTTTTGATCTGGGAAAGTCACAATTCTGGGAAATTTGACTGCGTTTCCCATATGGGACTCTTGATTTTATCTCCCTATGGTTCCAGGTACTTCAAAAGAAATTGAACTAGTCAATACCTGGAACATAAACCACAACAGGACACTTGCCTCATGGGACACAGTTTTTTTTTCTTCTTTTGCACCATTAATAAATTCTGATTATCATGATAATCAGGATTTTACATTCATTATTAGTGGAAGATTAATTAATTCTAGAGGTCGTTTCTGAGACCCTTACATTCCCTTCAACGCCACCGCTGACAATCCGCAAGCTGTCTGAAGTTGTAGCAATTGAATACACTCCTTGAAAGCATTTCTGTCAACACAGAAAATGCAGAATCAATTAAAATAAATAAACGATTAAACACAATTCAGTTCAGAAAAATTCCTGAAGTTAGACGTGCCAGTGTGGCATGCTAAAATTATTTGAGATTCATAAGGTTTCAAACAACCTCTTTGAAGTAGATTGGACACTTGTTATCTCAAATGTGCCATAAAATGTCTATATTGTAAGATTGCTGTCTCTCTTCTAGCACATCTAGGATCTAACACAAAATTTGAGAAAAGTCTGTGAAATTAAAGTGGTGATTTTCATGGGTTCCAATGGATTTTCAAGTGGTGATTTTCATGGGGTCAAACTCATCACGTTTCATGACATTGTGTCAAATTTCATCTGTTAAATTTTAAATGTGTAGTTACAGTAAATGAGGTTGGTTCATGTTGTACATGGGGAATGGCCTGATATGGGTACCACTTTTATGCATCTCACATAATGTGACTTATGTCTAACTCATTTTATGTGTGCTAGAAATTCCGTCTTTAACACCATGTATAAAATTGCAGCCATGGTGTTTATAACACCCTCTAATTTTTGTAAATTTTTAATGTTTTTTTCTTACCAAAAGGATATTTTTCGAAAATCACACTATTTTTGGAGGGGATACCCATATCAGGCCATCACCCACATAAGTTTGTTATCCCAAACTTATTATGACTAAAGTGGCCTAACTTGGTTCACCATCTTCTAATGGTTTAGTTCACCTCTGTCTTGCCATTTCTGCATGCTGTATAGTACCCTCCAATAAGTATCCGTTCATTCCCAAAATGATGCATAAACTTGACAGCAAGGAGAATTTCAAAATGTCATTGTAATTTTTGAGTTTCAAAAATCCTTTGGTTCAGGAAAATTTGAGTTTCAAAAATCCTTTGATTCAGGAAGATTTCGTAAAGTGTATTGGATAGATAATAGAGTCTATTTACATGATACAAAATTTCACGTCAATTGCTCTTCTCATATGCATGCAAGCCTCGACCACTAGTAGGAAATGTGTCGTTTTTCACTTACTATAATTGAAAAAAGGAATGAAACTGCGTCATGAGAGTCTCGATTAAGGGCTATGTCAGTGTTGGTGAATGGTTTTTCTCACAAGATGATATAAATATTCGCATATTCAGCCACTGTTCCCCCTTTCGTGGGAATGAAAAACGACAGGTATGCTACTAGTGCACTGAAGTCACCGCTCTTTCTCGCAGTCCCAGCAGTTCATAGAAATGACGGATACTTATTGTAGGGTACTGTACAAACCACAAGGCGAGTTGCTACAGAGTACAGAATGAAATTGATGGTACTGTTGTTGTGGAGTGAGGAGTACCGTATTGTCGGAGCCCACAAAGGCGCCCATCCTCTGATGCGCATTGACAATGGTGTACTGCAGTTTGCCCGTTTGCGGGGCGTAGGCGCGGATGCGGCCATCGCTCCAGCCGCTGACGATGGTTTTCCCGTCGGGCATGAAGGCGCAGCAGTAGCACTCCTGGTTCAACGAGTCTTTGAGCTCGCACTCCACGCTGGGCACCTCGATGCGCAGAATCTCCTTCATCTCTTTCAAATTCCACAGCCGCACGTCGTTGGTGGACGCCGTGGCGAACAGGTCGCTGTAGTCCTTCGGGAACGCGATGTCGTTGATGCGGTTGAAGTGGCAGCGCTGCACCAGCGTGGCGCTCATGGCGTTCTTGGCGCCGTCGTACTTCACCAGGTAGATCTGCCCCATCTGCGTCCCCGCGTACACCTCGAAGCTGCCCTTGGCACCCTGCGAGTCCAGTGATTTCTTTTTCATATTTTCAAGGGAGTCCCATTGGCGATTTGAAAATTGAAACTTGAAAAATAGAAAGCAATTTTTGACAATAGGGGTGTCACACCTCTTTCTTCCCATTCTCAATCTTCATAGAATGTGTACGTGGCACTTTCTTCTTAAATTGTGGAGGACCCATTCTTTGAAGATTGAGAAATT